>CP141134.1:67405182-68865857 GCA_035236585.1 Warburgia ugandensis
TTTAATCAATTAATTCAAATAATAATTTTAAACTGTTCAAAGCATCAAATTGTGTAACATTGCACATTAAAAAAAAAAAGAGCCTAAATAGAAGGGGGGCCAAATTTGATACTGGCACCCCCTCTCATTAAACAAACACGACAGACGTTGGGTCTATCTTCCCGAAAGCAACAGAAAAAGAAAAAAAAAACGATGAAGAGGAAAAACCCGATGGGAAGAAAGGGGAAGAGAGAGAGAGAGAGAGAGAGAGAGAGAGAGAGAGAGAGAGAGAGAGAGAGAGAGAGAGAGCTGCATGTAGGCGTGGAAGGGAAAACGAGGGTTTTCTTGGGTCGCCGGATTCCAGACCGTCGCCGGAGACGACGCCGGCTCGGATCGATGATCCGACCGGTCATGTTGCCCAGCACGACGAGACAAACAAAACCCCCAAGGTTATTAGGGGATCCGACGTGATCTTGACCGTTGATTGAAGAGGGGAACGTCGCACGGTGAAGATTGGAGGCTTTGCGACTGATCTGAACCAATCCAGCCCATCCAATGGTGAAAAATGCATGGAAATGCATCTAGAAGGTAAGATCTACAAAACCCTATTCTTGATTTTGATATTTTAGCTAAATCCGCACCATTGATGCTAGATCTAGGTCTTGTGGGTAATCCAACTGTCCATTTTCAAATCAAAGCTTAGGGATAAGTATTTTAGGGCATGATGTAGCTTGGATCACACACAAAAAAACATCAGATCTAGGCTGAAAATCGATCGGACAATCTTAGCCATCCGATCGGGTACTATTCACATAGTAACTTCGTGATGTCTGATCGTCAATCAGACACCACAGATGAGTTCTTCATCATAAAAAATGATAGAATGATTAAAATGATGTGAATTGGAAGTGAAACAGATTGGATAATCTAGGCCGTTCGATCTATCACTATTCAAACAAACACCTTATGATATTAGATGAATGATTTGAAGTCACAAATGGATTCCTGAACCCTGAATTAGCTTAGATATGATATAAAGTATGAAAAATAAAATCCAGCTCTAACCCAAGAGTTGATCTAGATATGAATCATGAGTTCAGATCACTGAATAGTGAAAGTGACTTACAGTCGCTTAAGAAGAGTAATGGATAGCCAATCCAGGGCTAATGGCATGGATTGGAAATCCAGTAACTGTTTGTCATTAAATTAGCTATCAACCAATAGCTAATGAAACGCCTTTTGCATAGTAATGAACACTGTCACTTTGCCATATGCCAAATAGTGTTAGGGAAGCTAGGAGAAGTCCTAGAATTGTATAACTGAACATGTGTTTGTATTGTTACAGAGGTGACTGATAAGGAGCACGTACGCGAAGTGAATGAACTACTCCCGCCAGTGAATTAGAAGATCTCCAATTGAGGTAGGTGGAATTAAGATTGCTATGATTTTCGCTATATATGCACGTTTGTATGAATTTCAAGTATTTAAATGAATCTTTTATGTTTATATGAAAGATAAGATGAATATGCATGCTGAAATTGAATCATGAATAAACGGGTTATGCATAAGTTATGCATTATTGTAAACCAAGTGTGAGAAAATGTAAGACTGATACCAGAAAATTGTGAAGTGGCTCATATGAGCGAGAGGGGTCGTTATGATGTGGGTGGGCCTTCGAGCTGGACGAGCTACCGATCCCTGGGATGTAGCCCCATTGTTTGGGGAGTTTGACGCGTTCTGAGAGGTCGTTATGATGTGGGCGGGCCATGGAGTCGTTATGATGTGGGCGGGCCTTCAGGCTGGACGAGCTACCGGTTCCTGGCTGGACGAGCTACCGATCTCTCAGGAGTAAAGCCTTGAGGTGTGTCTTTGAGTTTGGTGTGTCTTTGGGTTTAACCCACTACGTCGACTCACTGCGTCAAAGAGGATAATATTATTTGCTGTGTACTTGATGCACACAACAACACGTTGGTATTGATATGTGAAATGGCTCATAAGAGCGAAGACTGGTATCAGGAAAATGTAAATGAGTTGTAAGTTTGACATGTGACTACATAATTTGCATTTCAAATGTGTTTTGTACTAATGCATTGGTATTCTTTCCATCTTGGCATGGATTTGTGATTTTGATAATGTTAAATAATTTCAAGTTAAATGATAATTGAATTGTTGTTTGCATGATTCAGCATTGCTAAATTGATCTATATATAATTATCATGATTTTCGTTATATATAAAATATTGCATCTTACTCCACCTACACAAGCGATTGCTTGCTGAGGCATTGCTGAGGCATTGCTGTGGTTTAAAATGCCTCAGATACAGAGAATAGTAGCAGGTTTGGTATGTTGACAGTATCGCAGAACAAAAGACACTCAAGGAATAGGAGCTGCTTACTGACATGAGCACGCCAACAGAAGCTTGGGAAGAGGACAGGTATAAAAATTGGTCTTTGAGTTAAAGTTGTTATATTAGAAATGAGAAAGAAATTGCATTGTATGTAATTATGTGAATTTGGAAGAATAATGTGACTGAGTTGTGCTGTGGAGGTTTTGGGTGTGTTGTTTTGAGGTAAAATGTTTTTATCTTGTTAGATGTATGAAAAAGAGACAGAGTCTCCATTTATATTTTAAAATCGTCAACAATGTTTATCAGGTATTTCGCAATGACATGCGTTAAATGTCATATGTCCTAAAAAACAGAGGAAACTCTGCCGGATTTTTGGTAGAAATGAGCGCTCGTTTCACTAAGAATCCTTATTTTTATAGAAGGAAAAAATGACGCTCAGGGTGTTTCAAAGTGAATTTGAAAGAAAAGATTTTCCATTGCATTACACTGTTTGACAAAATTTATTTCAAATTGGATCGATCCTGCATTAGAAATTAGTTTGTATTTAAAATTTCATTTGAAAACCCGAGTCGTCACAAATTGGATCCAATTTTGTCCCTGGATCTTCAGTTGATCCAGCTGTTGATCACGATCTGCTGAATCATATCTATAAATACTTTAGACCCAATATTTGTATATAGAACCTTGATCTATACTTTATGGGGATCACTACAAATTACTTGGATCAGAAAAACGGAGTCAGATCATCACAAATCAAACAATCTAACCTTGTATTAAAGGTTTAGTCAAATCAACGATTAAATATTTTCTGATCGAAAAATGAGAAGATGCGTATTATTCCTCGCATTACCAGGATCGCGAGAATACTCTCAGATCTCCAAGATTTCCCCTGCATTGGTTAGAATCATGAATCAAAGGTTAAGGGTTTATTAGGGCGTACCGGTTCAACTCAGTTCCCTGAACGAGTCAGAAACGACTTGACTCGGCATATCAACTCACCGTGACTCGCCGGGTGAAAGGGGAAAACAGGGGAGGAGCATGTTGACTGACAGTGGGTTTCAACTCGGTCACCGCCGGAGTCTGACAAGGAGAAAAAAAATAGATGGGTAGAGGCGTGGCCGACCTGTGCGCACAGGCATGCCAGCTGGCCGCCCTGAAGGGGAACCCGATTTGGGTTTCCGTCGACACCAGGGAGAGGAGGATTCGGTGGGGAATGGCTACTCACCGGTAACCCTGATCCAGGGAAAAGGAGAGAGGAAGGTGGGATTCTAGGGTGATCGGGCTCCTGCCTGTCACCGGAGAACAGAGGGGAAAAACAAGGGAAAAGTGTTTTCCCCTGTGCATCACTGGACCATGACTTCCAGTCCCTAATCGCTGCAAATGGAAGATTGGCCAGTGGAGGGGCTTCGCGCGCCGTTGTATATTTTATGAAAGGAACTTAGAAAAAACATGGAGTTTTAAGAAAGTTTTGAGATTAGAGAGATTTAAAGAGTACGCGTGTGGGTGATGAAGAGAAGGATTAAGCTAGTTTGGCTCTTTGAAGGGGAGCCTTGGACCTTGGTGCAAAGGTAGAGTGCAAAGGTAGAGTTGCGTTGTATAATCTTAAGATCATTGGTTTGAGGCATAAGAACAGCATCTTATAAAAGGTAATGCTGGATGCTATTGACCCTCAGATTAAGAGTTCAAATATCCGACCGCATGGTTCCCTCGTTCTAAATCATTTACCTCTCAGCCGGCCACATTCTAGATGAATTAACTTAAAAGTCACCCCTCCTGGATGATCTTAACCCTCCGTTTGCTTGAGGTTTACACTTCTTCTTTTTTCATTTTTCCAATCCAATTTAAATTTTTTAACAAGCCAATCTAGCAAAAAATGCGTAATCCACGAGTAAATGCACTAAGCACGTTCGGATGCCAGGTTTTGATGATCCAATTAACCCAGTCATCTTCTGGACAGCATTTAAGACATAAATGCATGCACCAAAAACCATATCCACTGGATGACCCTAACCATTTATATTATTATATATTACTCTTTAATGGAGAATATGAGCAAACAAAAGTTCAAAAGATAGTGGTAGAAAAACCTTTACCGATCGATGGTTAAGATCGTCTACTGATATCGACCATCCAATACTCAAGAAAATGGACGATAAGGTATCACCCAAAAGAGGGGCCCACATGTAAATCCACGTACTGATGGAAACGAGCAAACACGATGTACGTACAAAAATAGAAACCGGGAATGGGGTGGAGTTATCATTACGCTGCCCATTAACAACACGATTAACGGGAAAAAAAATGGAGGACCCAGACGGAAATACCCGCCCGCCAATTAATAAACGGACGGACCGTGGCAAGAAAAGATAGAAACAAAGTCCCATAGTCGGCGTCCTTGTTCCATCCCCGCAACCAAAAATCCCAACTCTCTCTCTCTCAGAAAATGTCTCTGAGAAGGGCATTTCTATCTGGGAAGGGTCCTCCTCCAACATTTAGGGCAAAATCTTTATACAGAAGCACGACAAAGAATTCCTCCTCTTCGAATGATTTGGGAGAGATGAGGGGGTTGCGGAGAGGAGGAGGAGAAATCCAGAACGAAATCGGAGAGGGAGAAGATTCCGATGGGTCTGAGAATCGGTTTCAGGAGGACTGCTGGTCCAAAATGCTGCCGGAACTTCTTGGTGAGATCATTCGGAACGTTGAGTCGAGTGAAGAGCGATGGCCGCTGAGAAAAAACGTTTTGGCTTGTGCTTGCGTTTGTAAAAGGTGGAGAGAAATCACCAGGGGGATTGTCAAGTCGCCGCAGGAGAGTGGGCAGATCACTTTTCCTTCGTCGCTCAAAGAGGCAAGTTAGGTTTTCGATTTCTCTGGATTTGTAGAAAAGTTTTGTTTTTGATGATATTCGGAAGTAGTTCTGGAATGGGAATGGAACGAGCCGTTTAGGGTTTGAATTTGGAGTAGTCATCTAGCGGGATCTAGGAATGGAAACGCTTGCTCAGTTTACTATTAGTTGTATGAAAGAAATTCGACTATAAATTGAACTGTTGTTCGAAGATTTTCTGATCCGTGGTGGAACGGCATTAGAATTTCTCAAATTTTAATTTTTATTCATTTTTCGTAAGGCTCGTTTCTGGGTTGTAGTATTAGGTAGTTTTAGATTCACTAATCTGTGTAAAAATGTAGGTGATGGAATTGGTTTCTGCCATACTGATTTCTAATTATGAGATCGATTTCTCGTGATTTTTGTTTTGAGTGCAGCCAGGTCCTAGAGAGCTTCCTATCCAGTGTTTTATAAAGCGGAACAGGAAGAATTCAATGTTTTACTTGTATCTTGGACTGACTCAAAGTAAGTAAATTTCTTCGGAATTGAATTTGGCTTCGTCTGCCTTTTATTAGACTTTTCTGCGACGTTTCTGGACTTCTACTATCAATTAGGTGTATGGGTTGAATATGGTTTTGCTAGTCGCAACTTGCAAGACCCCGAAGTTGCGGGAGAAAAGTGAATAGGCGTGGCTGTACCGATATTCATCTTATTTTTATTTATTACCAATAAAATATACATATATTATAAGAAGACAGACTTGACTTTTGCGACCTTCTCTGTTGTGCCGTGCACTCTGTGTTATCCTAGTCAACTTTTTATTCATCCTAAAACTTTAGGAATAAAAATGGTGACATTTTTTGCACAGGAAGTAGTCACTAGCCCTAAACACACGAAGTTTTACGGGTTTTTGAAGACAAAAGGGCATGACTTGCTGCCGTTGTATAAATCATGACAACATAATATATTTACGGCATCAGCTATAAGTAGTTACGCAATCTTTGCATTGATAGTTGTGATTTATATGCTCTGGAGATATCCTTTCATTTTAGAAATGCAATTGCTCTCATCTGAAACACTAAATTCTCCCCAGCAATCGTTCTTCATTTGTTGGTTCGTCCATGGCTATGATATATGAAGTAGAGGCTCTTATCAGATGAGCCTCCCCTGGTAACAAAGCTCCCTCATAGGAAGGATTAACCAGTAGGCCGAATTTCCAAGATTCAGGACATGCTTCTGAGAAATGCGAGGCATGTCATTCGATTAGTTATCAGGAGCTTAAGATCATTTATCCAAGTGGTAAAGTGACAGAAAGGTAATGGAGCTCAACCTTCCAAGTAGTCATTGGTTCATTCAAATGCATTCAAGAAAATGTAAGCATAAATAGTCATTTGTTCGTCAAATGCACTCAAGCAAATGGATATACCTTATTGAACAACTCTCCAAGGTAAAGTGACAGAAAGGTTTGATTGATCACTCGATATTTTGCTCAAACTTTTGGGAGTCTAGGTGGCAAGAGGTAGTACATACACATAAACAAACAGCCAAGGAACGCACAGATGTCATCATTAGGCTTGACCCCTAAGAAAGAGAGCCACTGCTCTTCGAAGCTTTCAGATGTTGAGCATTGACATTTGCTCTCTGCAGAGAAGAAGCTATAGCTTCTGCATACCTAATTCAGGAATCATGCGTTGCTGTCTGCTAGCTGACCCCTAATTGGGATAAATCTTTGATGATGACGACACATTGCTGTCTGCCGATGTGAAGTTATGACTTGATTGTTATTCATGCATGAAGTTTCTTTATCAGTAGATTATAGAAAGATCATAAGGGTTGACTGGACCTGAAATTGCACCATTTGTATTTGGTAGCAAACTAATATAGCTCTGCAAATGATGGATGAGCCCAACACATATTGCATGCTAAATTTTAGAAACGAGTAGCATGCACAATGGAATCAGACTTGTCTTTCTACATTCTCCATGAATTGAAGACACCAGCTTCCACTAGAGAATTTGCCAAAACCAAGAAATAGGTTTCAGAGGTACACTTGTGTGTGGACTCATTATTCTACGTTTGTTATTCTATGTTTGGCCGACCCCTAATTGGGATAAGGTCTTCATGATGATGATGATGTTTGAACTGAAAACACATGCTTGAGAACTGGAATAATGAGTCACATTTCCTGTTAATGGATGGTCCTGACATTATGCCAGCTCAAACTCTTGAATTCATGCATGAAATATACGGGTTTTTCATTCTTTGTTTTACATTTATGTCAACCTTCAGACTGACTAATATTTCCATGTTTCTGCAACAAATAGTGATAGATTTTAACTATTGAGAGAAAATATACGGCCCTTTTTTGGAGTTTAAGATGAACTAATCTCCATAGTTATTTTCAAATAAATTATTGCAAATTATTTTCATATTCTTTGTGCTTGACTGTTGCTTTTCATGTATTAGATGTTCAGAGTTCAAGCTCATATGAATTGTTATTGCAGCTGTTGCAGATAAAGGGAAATTTCTTCTAGCTGCTCGAAGGTGTAGGCATGGTTCCCACATTGAGTATATCATATCTCTTGATGCTGATGACTTGTCCCAAGGAAGTAATGCATATGTTGGGAAGCTGAGGTAAGCATTCAGAAGTGTTTTTTGTGGTCCTGCTATTATGAATGCAAGGGAATGTCTAACTGATTGGTTTCAGAAACCCTGTTTTAGTTGGGTAGGCTAATTGTGTCATGTTCTATGTAGCACTATGAAAATCAAATTATCATATTTCAAGATTTCAGATGGTAACCAGCAAAAAATTTCTGATAATATTGCATTCTATTTTCAGAAATGATTTCCATTATCTGTTGGTCCACTTCTGGCTATACAATCATGCCTTGTGCATCTCAAAGACACTATCCTTTTTGCCAGACATCTGTAGTTTTTTTATATTAAATACCTCTAGCTGTAGATGGTAAAGATCTAACAGGTAGGCAGAGAATGGATTCTCTAGCAATTCCTTATGTATCTGTATCATCCCAGTAGTTCCACAGATATACCATAGGATGTGGAGATCCACGTATAGAATACAACAGATAACAGGAAAATGTGGCGAAACTCCAAATGTGAAGAACTTAGATGAACACACTTCAAAATCTTTGAAGAATTTTTCACAATATCACAGGCTTTATACATGTTACTTGGTAACATTCTTTAGAAGGCAACTGATTTTTAATCGTGTTTCCATTTCATGCTATGTTAGTGGACCACAAACTCATCATATGTGAGCAGGGAAATGGAGTTGCATATGCTCAATTATCATATGGGATGCTTAATGCAGATCTGATAAGATCCGTTATCAGTCTTAGCTCTCTCTATAGTGGAGTTTGAAAAAGTGAAAATACAAATGCCATTTATCTGTTTAACAGCTGCCATATAACTGGACAGAATCTTGAAAAGCTAGTGACAATTGCCTTTGTGTCTATTGCTTTGATGTGGAATTAAATCAGTAGGTATCTTCAAACAGTGCATGCTACAGTTGAATGTCTTATACTGGAGGCTGAAGTCATTATTGAATAAATTCCATATGTTAATGGCCTAAGTGACTTGATGAATGCCAAAATACGTACTAACCTAATCATTTTGTTAGTGGCTGAAGCAACAAACAACTCTGGCTTGCATAGAGCTCCCAAAATAAACTGAACATCTATTCTTGTGTGATGGTACATTGTGCAGTATGTTGAACTTGTTATATTCAGAAGTATGTTAGAAGATAATCTGATTTTTGTCTTCATCTCCTAATTCCTACTGTTCTGCCATCAAAAGTAACTACGTTTCTGAAAGCTTGTGGCATGCTGTTAAAGAGCACTTTCATTGGGTTAAAGTTATTTCTTGTTCTGATTGATCCCCTTCCCAGTTTTGATGCTTACATGCTTCAAATAAATATTGGTGTTGTTCTGAAATAAACCTGCAGAGACTTTTATTGATATTGCAGAAAGCAATGAAGTAAGAAGCCAACAAAAATGAGTCCCACTAGGAGTAGATGCTCATGAGCATCTGATAGCGTATCTGGTATGTAGCCTATCTAAGCCATTCTAAACATGATGAATGGCTTAGATCTACAAATTATCATTACTATGTATAAGAGTCTACGCTATCAGACGTGCATTGGCCCCTACACTTACCGGCTCTCAACAAAAATAAATTCAAGAAGTCCTAGAGTCACTTTAGTAAGTTCTCTTAATCAAGGCAAAACCCCAAAACTAAACTGAAATTTATTTTGAAGGGAAAATCTGAGATACCAGAAACAGGAGAAATGTGTCATGAATTCAACTATTTGAACCCCTAGTTTGACAGTGACATGAATTTCTGCATGATTAACATAGAAATGCAGCCTGCTTGAAAACCTGAGCCGGTTAAGGAGTACAGTTTTCTGCAACATAATTCTATTTTCTACAAAGGCATGCTATGATGCTCACGATGAGATATTGGAAACTTCCAAACTACCTTTTCCACTGAGCCTGTTCTATTTGCAGCTCTGATTTCCTAGGCACCAAATTCACAATCTATGACAACCAACCACCTTATGATGGTGCAAAGCCTTCCAACAGCCATGCAAGCCGTCGTTTTGCCAGCAAACAAATCTTCCCTCAGGTTCCAGCAGGTAGCTTTGAGATTGGGAATGTGTCCTACAAATTCAACCTGTTGAAGTCAAGAGGACCCAGAAGGATGCTTTGCACGCTTCAATATCCGTCAGAAAGAAACACCACCAGTGAACCCCAGAGAGACCCCAAGTCACAGAAATCTTCAGCAGCTACTGGCAGTGCTATCCTGAGGAACAAAGCGCCCAGGTGGCATGAGCACTTGCAGTGCTGGTGCTTGAATTTCCATGGACGGGTGACAGTAGCGTCAGTCAAGAATTTTCAGCTGGTTGCAACTGTTGATCCTAGTCAACCAGATGCAAAAGGGGATGAAGATACGGTGCTGCTTCAATTCGGTAAAGTAGGCGATGACATTTTCACGATGGATTACAGGCAGCCGTTGTCGGCTTTTCAGGCATTTGCCATTTGTCTTACCAGTTTTGGTACAAAACTGGCTTGTGAGTAAAATACATGCCCAATTTTGTATAATCTGTGGTTCTGAGGCAGGCTGTTATTTCAGCATACTGATATTCTGCTTTGATTGAACGACTTTCCTACCAAGTTGGAGCATGTTTTGTAAATATGACTATTATTATGGAGCTATGATAGCAAGCTCTCTCTCTCTACACGCACGCACGCACAAAAGAGTAGCACATCCAACCAATGGCACAGCAGACAATCTTTTCCTCATGTCCATTAAATCTAGGGTCAGCCAGTTCTGTTCCGCACGCCATATTCTTGCCATAGTCTAACCAGACTGACGTCTCACAATGAACATCTTGCTGACTACAGTTGCTTTGCCATAATATAAATTGAACGTGATATAGAATTCAGCCTTTACCTGAAACACGAGTAGGGTAGTTCTCAAGGAAAATTCTCGATTCGTTAGTTACCCGGCATATGCTACAACGGGCTTAACCAACTCTTTAAGTAAAAACAAGTCAAATTGCTTCCACTGCAACAGTTACAACTGTGCTACTGGCGCAGGAAACTCTTAAGATAAAGGATAGATCAATCAACACTAATATCGAAGCGGGATACTAAGGATACATCAATGGCAAGGCAACTAAAGTAAGATCCATCAGCTACCAATTGAATCAACTAATAATGGTCTCCATTTGAGCTTCTACGGTTTATACCAATTGTTGTTGTTTCCCATTTCTTATAATATCAGAATCATTAAACTTTCATTCAGAGCCAGAAATTGCTTGTCAATTAATGTTGCAGCTAGCATGTAAGAGGTATCTCATTTTTTACATTTTTGCCGCCGCCTTTTTTTTTGCGTCTTTTTCTCGGGTGCGCACGGTATAGAGAAGCGAAATGGTTCTCTCAATCACGACTACGTCCTCAAGAATAGAAGCAAGCTTCACTCGTTTACTGCTCAAGAGTCCACGTCATTGAGTAACATTGCCTATGAGAAGCTCACTAGTAGGAGAAACTAATACTCACTACAATTCTTCAATGGAACTTGCCATCAGGCAGATTATCCAGGAGGCTCATGTGACTGCTTACGACAGAAATACAACATCCATGGATATACTACTAGCAACTCATTATTAACATTCGATCAGTTGATAGCTTTATTTAGCCCCTCCACAGAGAACAAGCAAGACGACAATCCTAATTAACAGTCAACAGAGGGCATTCTGAAGAGCTCGTTAACTTGGAACATTGCAAGACCACAAAAATATCAATCAACTCGGGTGATTACCATTATTCTGAAATCTGATCAACCTTCCCAAGGAAGACGGATCATGACATCTAGACATTGAAATAGATCTGAGGTTTAGGTGTATCAGAGCCACTGACAGTGGTGTACGGAAGACAGCAAATTATCATAAAGCAAGAGAGCAAACTCGCAGGGCGGTACCTCCTTAACAACTGACGCACACAAGGATTTCACAGGTTAAAGAAGCAAAACACGCCCACAGAGTAGCTCCAAGTATTTCATGCAGTCACTACACACCAAGCTGAACCAAACCCACGCACCCGAAACATACTCATCCTATCACATAACTACATAAGCGTGCATATTGCTTCCCTGTACCGATTTGCTGTTACATCCTCGACTGCCATCACTTTTTCCCTCGCAGCTTCGCACCAAGAACCCTCTCCAATTTGTTGATAATCTGTTGGTTAGGAATGGCTTTCCCAGACTCGTACTCTTGTATGATTTGGGGCTTCTCATTAATCAGCTGCATCAGATTTCAAGTTAACATGCATGCATATGTTTTAGACTTAAATTCACAAACACGAGTGTAAAAGCAAGCACCTGAGCAAGTTGAGCCTGAGTGAGCTTCTTGTCCATTCTCGCTTGCATGATAGCCTTCTTCAGTTCAGAAGGGACTCGTTCATCTGTTAAAACAAGTATCAGAAATAAGTAGCCACTGAAATACAGATCCTCAACATAAAAATAATGCACGGAAGCCATGGTGGATTATTTTAGCAGTCAACAGTTACCAAAACCATCCGTTCCCCTTGCAGAACACTTGTTAGAAATTAGGAACAAATACAAACAACTCAAATATGCAATCGAAACATTTGAATCATCTTTTAGTGAAAAGGTATACTATGCTACTAAAAAATAGTAAGTTCCAAACAGAAATGCCCTTGCTGCAAAGACGCGCTACAATCACAATCTTTTGTGCGCATGCACCCATTGGGAGAGTCTTGTGGTCCCCCGTCCACTGTCAATCCAATCAACTTCTTACAGGGATGAGGCAGGGGGTTGGGACAGGAACAAGGGCATAAACTGAAGGTTATAACTTTCCTTTCTTATAGGGAGGCAGTCCAGACATTGATTTCGTCAAGTCATGTCTGTGATTAGCAATTGTGCCACAAATCCAAGGATAGGGTTCTTTTGCTTGCCTTGCTTTGCTTGCTGGTTTTATCTCTTTGTTTTTCATAAGTGAGATCATTGTTGTACCTAAGGAAGCCATTCAGCTGAAGCTAAGAGTAAATCTATTTTGGAGCTCAGAAGGAAATTCTTTAAATGGTTGGTTTTTCAGCCTGTGGCCATTATCAGCTCAAAACCTATTCAAACAGCACCAAGCATAGAGTAATGGATGACCAACTTATTAAATTTGGCAAGGTCTTCTTCCACTATTGATGAGATCAGCGACAAGTAGTTGCTACGCATAATGGACAAAAACAAAAAAAATAGCACGAGAATGAAAAGCATGATCCAAGACAACTTGTATCCTTTCTTCTTCCTGAAACGACTATAATCAATCTTCTTATCACCATTGGAGAAGCTACAAAACAGATGCTAAGGATAGAGACTAAACATAACAAGGGGCTGAAAACAATGTCAAATAACAAAATAACATGACCTATTCATTAAGATCCAGCTGCACCCATGACTTCCTGCTTTTATTCATGGAGCTGGGATGTTCAAGCTGCATCAGTAATAACAGAATAACTGATGTGGGTGGGTGGGTGGGTGAAGCCACAATCTTAAGTCTACACCAATTCAAGTCTTCATGGAATCCCATGAAAGACTCAAAAGACTTCGTTTCAAAGAATCATTGCACAGGGAAACTCAACAAAAGAGCGTCAAAAGAGGATGCATTTTTTTTTCATCTTGGTTAATTCTGGAGCAATGCTGTAAGAAAACATTTCTTATAATGAGCATGCCCAAATCATTGAAGGATGATCATCTTAAAAATAGGAAAACTGGCAAATGATAGGTCATGTTATTTTGTTATGTTACCGTTGGCTTCACAATTGAAAGGATTACAGTGAGGAGAAACAGTAAGTTTTCACTTCCTGAATTCTTTTTCTTCTTCAAAGCCAGGTGGTAGACAAGCAAGATGCAAAAGCCCTATTTATCAAGTCAAGTTCAAAGATCCTCAGAGTAAATGGGGTCTCGCATGCCCTATTGAGTCTGGACATGCATAGCAAGGAGCCATGAGGAATAATTTGGGCATAAGGTTTTTGAATCTTATTACTTCAACACTAAGATGGCATCAGCTGGCTATTTGGCTTCACATTCCCTCCTCTCTCTAGAAGTAGCATTCAAGTAGGTAGGCCTAGTGTATAAAGGATGTCTATGTAGTTAGAGATGGGAGGCGCACCGAAGAGCAAAGGGGTGCCTTGGAGCCTGGGGCACCTAGGCCTGTGCCTGAATCACGAGGTGCAAAATTATGTATTTAATAATTAAAAAATAGCTAAAATAACCCTGAAATACAAAAATAAGCATGAAAAAACATCACACATGAAGATACAAGCATGGGAAAGCTATATATGTGGACAGAAATACATTTTAACTAATAAATATAAAAACCAATTTTTTTTCTAATTTTTGTAACTGTTATTTTCGAAAATTTTGAAAAAAAAATAACACTAAAATACAAAAATACAAAAAAATGAAATATACATCACACATGAAGACACAAGCATGGGAAAGCTATATATGTGGATAGGAATACGTTTTAACTAATAAATATTAAAAAAAAAAACATTTTTTCCAAATTTCTGTAACTCTTATTTTTGGAAATTTTGAAGAAGAAAAAAACCCTAAAAAAAAAAGATGAAAAAATTATCACACATGAAGACACAAACATGGGAAAGCTATACATGTGGATGGAAATACATTTCAATGAAGAAATACAACAAAATGAAAACATTTTTATATTTCCATAACTGGTATTTTTGAAAAAACACAAAAAACCTAAAAACAAACTCAAATCTAGAGAAAAGAAGCATAAAACTCAAATGGAATGTTTGTTTATACATATAGAATAAGAACCCATCAAGATTTATGGAAAAAAGTAAACAAAATACAAAAAAATTGAAAATCCGGTATTGGTTTTTACATTTTTTAACAGAAATTGTAACAAGAAGGGGAGCCTTGGCGCAACGGTAAAAGTTGTCATCATGTTACCATGAGGTCACGGGTTCAAGGCATAGAATCAGCCTCTTACAAAATGCAAGGTAAGGCTGCCTACTATAGGCACTTGTGATCCGCCCCTTCCCCGGACCTTGTATAGGCGGGAGCTTCATGCACCGGGCTGCCCTTTTTTTTTAATAGAAATTGTAACAAAATGGTAAGATTTGTGAATCCATACCTTTTTGTGCTTAGATATGTGAAAGATTGAAGTGGAATGATCGTTTTCACCTTCTCAACCCTTTGGAATAGCAAAAATAGGGTTGGAAGAGTAAAAACGAAAAAAAATAAAAAATGAAGTTTATAACTTACCGGCAAAGTTGATTGCACCTGGTGTTAGGGGCCTGCCTAAAAGGAGGCTCCAGGCGCACCCAAGCGCATGCCTAGGTTTCACTGCAACTTGCTCCCTCCCAGGCGCTTACCTTACGCCTTGTGCCTAGGCGCGCCTTTAACTACATAGAAGGATGTTATTGATTCAAACGTTAATATATTTCTTCTCAGTGATAAATGATGTGAACCTTCTCTTTTTAGAGATAAATGATGTGAAAACAAACAAACAAACGTACGTACGTTCACACACACATGCACGAGCACGCGCAAGCACACACACCCACACCTCTTTAATACAAATAAATTATGTGCTTTCTGCAATATAAAGTTTACTATTATGTTTCTTTACTTGAGTTTGTATCTTCATTATCTCCACAGTTACAGCATCTACTAATTGCCACTTCATCTATTAGTTCAGCTAGTTGTGGCCCACCAAGTCATTTATCACAATAAAAAAAAGCAATATATCATGTCTGCTTTCCAGCCCATCCCAGCAAATCTCTTATAAGAAACTTTCTACATCATCATCAGCAAGACCTTATCCCAATTAGGGTCGGACACATGAATCTTATTCCTCCATTTCCTTCTATTAAGTATCCTAGCTTCATTTAGTCCCAGAGTTTTTAAGTATTTTCTCACCACTTTTATCCAATTTTTTGGGCCTTCCCTTTGCCCTTTTAGAACCTTCGACTTGCATTGCCTAACACCCAACAGGTCTTGTTTTCAATCTCTGATGGAAATGTTCAAACCATTTAAGTCTAATCTTCCTCATTTTGTTACCTATGGGTGCTACTCCTAAGTTTCCTCCAATGTTTTGATTCATAATCCTATCCTTTCTTGTCTTGTCATATCCATCTCAACATCTTCTCTCAACTACACTCACCCTATGTACATGATGTTCCTTAAATACCTAACACTTTTAAGGGGACTTCTTGGTTATCAATCTTTACTGGCGATCCACTACCACTCCTCTCATTGCAAAAATTGCATTCCATATACTTTGTCTTAGTTTGATTGATTTTAAATCCTTTAGATTCAAATGCTTCTGATGAATATGTAGATGGAATTACCAGAAATGCAGCAGGAAATAGGAGTTGGAGTTGGATTCAATAAATGGAATAATTACAGACTATAAGAAGAGAGAATAACAATAGGTTTTCCCCTCCGACAGGCGATCCCTGCCTTCCCCCTCCACCAGGGCCCTCTTCCTCCACACCTCCTTCTGTAGACTTGATTCCTTTTAACTGAATTCTCCTCCCAATGTCCACTCCTACCCTTCCACCTGTCCCCTCTTGTATATTTTCCTATGATACTGTTGTCAACTGATTTTATACTGATGATAACTGTCTGGATCCCCAGGGACCACATCTCCTAGAATAAGTCATCCCAAAATGCCCATGTTTCCCCTGCTGTCTATCAATGGGCCCCCCTAAAACAACCACCTCGTCCCCAAGGTGGAATTTAGGAAATTGTGAGTTGATGGTGTCAAAGAGTTCCCAAGTATTGTCATGGTCTGGTAGGCCTTCCCATTGAACTAATACTTGGAGCTGACCATTAGGCAGGGTATGGGTGTCCTTAATAGCTGATGGGTACACTTGTAGCTCAAGGTTCTCTGAAAGTGATGCAGGCAAGGGTTGAGACTAAGTACCAAAGAGGCAGCAGGCTTTAGTTGGGAGATATGGAAGACTGGATGGATCTTAGCAATAGGTGGTAACTCAAGGCAGTATGCTACTTCGCCAATCCATTGAGACACCTCGTAGGGGCCATAATATCGAGGAGAGAGCTTTTCATTGAAGCTAGTAGCCAGTGACTTTAGTCGATAAGAATGAATCTTAAGGTATACAAAGTCACCTGGTAGGAAAGAGAGGCCTTGCCTCCCCGCATCCGATTGGGTTTTCATGCGTGATTGGGCCCTGTCCAGATGGTATTTCAATTAAGTCAAGATGGCATCACGATGGAGGATTTGACAATTTACTTCCTCTACAAGGGATCTGTCTCTTGAAAACCTAAGCAAGATGAGTGGATCCCTCCCATACAAGGCATGGAAAAGGGTCATTCCAATGGAGCTATGAAAGGTCGTGTTATACCAATATTCAGCCCAACAACTCCAAGTTAGCCTGGACTTGGGTTTGCCTCCGATAAAGTATCGCAGATATGTTTCGAGGCAGCAGTTTACCACTTTTGTCTACCCATCGGTTTGTGGATGATACGCTAAACTCATTTTGAGTGTGGTGCAAGCTAACCTGAATAGTTCCTTCCAAAAGTGGCTAACAAAGATGCAATCACGGTCGAAGATGATGGATTGAGGGTACCCATGCTGCCTAACTACTTCCCTGACAAAAAGAAAAGCTAAATCTTTAGTTGTATACAGGTGACTAAGCAAGATGAAGTGAGCATATTTGGTCAAGCGGTCAACCACAACCATTAATAGTATCACTTTCTTGGGCTTTGGGCAACCCGGCAATAAAGTCCATGGTAATATCCTCCCAAGATGATAGAGGAATGGGAAGAGGCTAAAGTAGACCAATAGGTTTAGTGGAGACGTATTTATTTCTTTGACATATCTCGCAAGCTGCCACAAATTTCTGAACATCGCGCATGATTCCTTCCCAATATAAAATCTGTGAGGTGCGCTTGTCGATACAAAAGAATCCAGAATAGCCACCATTTGGAGTGGAATGGAACTCATGCAATAATAGTGGAATGCGAGGAGATAGGCAGGGTAGAACTAGCCAGTTATGGAAGTAGAGCATGCCATGTCTGATTTCATAACTTGGGTGGCTGTGTGCATCTACCATGAGCTGCTGGACGATAGTTCGAAGCTTTGGAGTCTGCTTGTATCTCATCAGGAATGGTGTTTAGGCCTTCATAGCTGGCCATGGCGAGGGTGAAGAGCTGAAGCTTGTAGCTGGTATTGCTAGTGGCTGAAAAATCAGCAAAAGTAGCGCATGGCATAGGAGCTATGTCTAGGAAGTCAATAGTATAGAATTCTTGATGTCTTGAAAGGGCATTCGCTACTCGGTTCTCAAAACTAGGTTTATACTACATTTCAAAGTCAAAGCCCACCAATTTGATTAGCCACCTTTGTTGCTCACTGTTGAGGACACACTAGTCCATCAAAAAATATACTCTTTTGATCTGTTCTTATAAAAAAGTGTCTTCCCATCAAATAATGCCGCCACTTTTGGACTGATAGCACAATAGCCATAAGTTCGCATTCATATATCAACTTAGATTGTGACCTAATCGATAAAGCTTGGCTAAAGAAACCGATGGGCCGATCGTCTTGCATCAATAGAGCCCCCACACCTTTGGTAGATACATCAATTTCTAGAGTGAATTGCTTGATAAAATTAGGGATAGCCAACATTGAAACCAAGCTGCAATTATCCCATAGTGTCGTACGAACCTTTAGTAATGCCCTGTAAGGCCTACAAATCCTCGTAGAGCCCTAGCATCTGTTGGAGTAAGCCAGCTGATCATGCAGCCTATCTTAGAGGTATTAGCAGCCACGCCCTTGGCAGATATAACATAGCCTAGATACTCTAATGACGTTTGGGCAAACAAACACTTTTTTCAATTAACAAGAAGTTTGTAATCACTAAGGAGTTGTAAGACTATGGTAAGGTGTTACAAATGCAGATCGAAATCTGAACTGTAGATTAAGATATCATCAAAGAAAACTAAAACAAATTTACGAAGATGTGGGCGAAATACATTGATCATGAGAGCTTGGAAGGTGTCGGAGGGTTGGTCAAGCTAAAGGGCATGACGAGAAACTCGTAGTGGCCCTTGTATGTCCTAAAAGCAGTCTTGGTTATATCCTATTCCTTGATTCGTATTTGGTAGTAACTAGACTTGAGGTCCAATTTAGAAAAAATCGTAGCCCCTCCCAACTCACCTAGCAATTCATCAATAGTAGGTATGGGGAATTTATCAAGAACTGTCACTTTATTCAAAGCTTTATAGTCGACGCAGAATGGCCAGCTCCCATCTTTCTTCTTAACTAGAAGTAGTGGGCTAGAGAAGGAGCTTGAACTGGGGTGAATAATTCCAGCAGTCAACAATTCTCTAATTATCTTCTCAATTTTACATTTTTGGCAATGTGGGTAGCGGTATGGTCGGATATTGGGGGGCCGGGTTCCTTCTATAAGCCGAATAGTGTGATCATGCAGTCGTGAAACTAGTAATTGTAGTGGCTGATCAAACAAATGGGAAATTTGGGTAAGGATAGGTTATACCCGTGAAGGAGTTTTGACTTCCAGGGCATTGGTGCAGAGAGGAAACCTTGGTATTCAATTAAGTAATCATCATCGTTGCAAGATCCGAGTTGCAATATGTTTTTGAGAGGTATAGAGGAACGAGCTAGAGACAGATCTCCTAGTAACTGGACGTGCTTGCCATCCATTGAAAATTTCATAGTAAGGTTCCTGTAATTGGCCAAAACGTCACCCAAGGTTTGTAGCCAGACCATCACCAAAATGATGTCAACCCCGCGTAAGTCGAAGAGATGGAAATTTTGCTGAACTGAGATGCCCAACAAGGTTAGGGAGAGATTTCAGCAGATTCCAGTCCCCTTGACACAATGTTCATCTCCCACTTGTACCCTGAATGTTTTTGTGTCGGAAATCGTTAACCGAAGTTCACACACTAGGTCTTTGGCTATGAAATTGTGCAAGGCCCCACTGTCGATCAGGACCACCACAGCTCTGCCACTCAAGTCGCTGATCAGTTTCATCACTCGGCCCTGTGTGATACCCACAATAGTATGCATGGATAACTCCAAGTGAGGGGTTTCCAAATCAGGTTGAATAGGTTCCCCTCTAGTCAGAAGCTCGCTGGAGTCAAAATCATTATCATCATCGTCGGCCAAGAGGAGAACCTACAGCTATCAACTCTTGCAGCAATGGCTGACAATAAATCGTTCATTGCGCCTGTAACAAATCCCTAGGGCTTATTTTTGTTGGAACTTGCAATCTGTGAGATGCCAGAAAGAGTCCTTGAGGCCATTGCCGACGTCACTAACGCGAGATTCCTTATCCCCTTGCGCTGCTGTCGTCTCCTTCGATGAATCAGACACCCGAGTTAGGGTTTGGGCAAAATTACGAATCAGCCCCTGAAAACCTACTCTTGAATCGAACCCTTCAAGTGGAAGGTGGTGGGTCCTAAAAATTTAGGTCCACACCTTAGGTTCACACCAACTTCTATGGGCCTTAACTCAAACCAGTATTACATTCTTCTCTTAGATTTTATGGGCTAGATCCATGAGCTCAATTAGTGTCTCGAGCTCCTTCAACCCATTCACAAAGGCCCCCTTGAGGAACTCGTCGAATAAGTCCACCTGAGAGCCGAACATGAGTTCGAAACTATGGCAATAGTTCGCAAAGGAGCTCTATTGCCTGAGTGCGAGGAGAGCTTCATAGTCGTCGTCTGATTGCGTCAAGCAAAAGAGCCTAAGAATAGCTGTACGAAACATCGTCCACGATTGAAAGGGTGTCCAGGAGTCTACCCATAAGAACCAATGTAGGGCATCGCCTTCTAGGCAAACGGTGGCATCCACAACCTTGTCACCGTCGGCGTGGTTGACCTAGAAATACCTTTCCGCCGAGCACAGCCACCCGTACGGGTCAAGGCCTTCAAAGGTAGGAAGATCTAGCTTCCGGGGATGAAAATCAGATATCTGGAACTCCTGTGCTCCAAGTCGATGCAAATCTCCCCCATTCAAGTTTTCTCCCACCCCTGTGGCCCTGGCTTTTCCTCTTTCCCCTTCTCGACGTGGTGGGGTGCCTGCAGTATCCTCTCGTTGGTGCATCCAAGTCCTTGTCTCTAGTAAACACTCCCCCATGGCTATAACAAAGTTTTACAACCGACCGGGATCCTCCTTTAGGTTGCCAAACTCCCCACACATGCCCTCCATCTCCTTCTCCATACTTTCAATTCATTTCATTCGGGTTCTAACCATGCCCCAAGTTCACCAACTATGATACCAGTTGATGAATCTGTAGATGGAATTACCAGAAATACAGCAAGAAATAGAAGAAGTTGGAATTGGATTCAATAAATGGAGTGATTACAGACTGCAAGAAGAGAGAATAACAATAGGTTTTCCCCTTCGACAGGGCATCCATGCGTTCCCCCTCCACCAGGGCCCTCTTCCTCCAAACCTCCTTCTGTAGAATTTATTCCTTTTAACTAAATTCTCCTCCCACTGTCCACTCCCACCCTTCCACTTGTCCCCTC
Organism: Warburgia ugandensis; assembly: GCA_035236585.1. Taxonomy (NCBI): domain Eukaryota; kingdom Viridiplantae; phylum Streptophyta; class Magnoliopsida; order Canellales; family Canellaceae; genus Warburgia; species Warburgia ugandensis. The sequence goes on from CP141134.1 coordinate 67,426,420, forward strand.
TTGTATATTTTCCTATGATACTGTTGTCAACTGATTTATACTGATACTAACTATTTGGATCCCTGGGGACCACGCCTCTTAGAATAAGTCATCCCAAAATGCCCCTGTTTCCTTGCTGTCCATCAGCTTCTCTCCATAACTCTAGCTTTGTGTTTATGCCCTCATTTGTCTCATCAATTAAACTATATCATCCACAAATAATATGCATCACAGAATCTCCTCATGCAAATGTTATATTAACTCATCCATAATCAATGTAAAAACTCAATGGCAATCCTTGGTGCAATCCTACAGTGATAGAAAAATCAATAGTCTCTTCACTAATGGTCCTATACATACATATCTTTAATTATGTCTATATGCCGTCGTGAAACCCCTTGCTCAACACGCACCATATTAACTCTGTAGGGACAGTATCATAAACTTTTTCTAAGTCAATGAAGGCCGTGAGGAGGTCCTTCCTCCTCTTCCTATATTTATCTATTAATTGTCTAAGTAAGAAAATAGTTTCCATGGTACACCTCAAGCATGAAACCAAACTGATTTTCCTATACCCTCGTCTCATGTTATAACCTCTTCTCAATCATCAAAAAGTTTCATAGTAAGGCTCATAAGTTTGATCCCCCGATAATTATTGCAGCTTTGTATGTCTCCTTTATTTTTATAAATTAATACAATAGAGCTCTTCTTCCATTCATCTAACATTTTCTTTGATTTTACAATCTTGCTAAACAACTTTGTCAACCAAACTACTCCAATATCTCTCATATATGCTTCCAAACCTCTATCGGTATATAATCGGGCCTAAGGCCTTTCCTAATTTCATCCTTTTCAAGGCCTCTTTCATTTCAAGTATTCCAATCCCAAGATCATAAAATAACTCTCTCACCTTTGTTTCATCTTGTTATCTTTGATTAGTACCCCTTGGTCATCATTTCTAATGCACTTAACGTGGTCTAAGTCCTTATCCTTCTGTTATCTTATTTTTGAAAGTTTAAACACATCTTTTTCACCTTCTCTTGATCATAATCTATTATAGAAATCATCATATGCCTTGAATTTAGCACCATTTAGCATTCTTATATTGCTCAAAATTTTCATTATTTCTAATCCTCTATCATATTTAAAATACACTCTCTTTTTTTTAAATAACTTTTTGCACTTTTTCACTCCACCACCAAGTTTCTTTTACTAATTACCTTTTACCTTTAGAAACTCCAAAAACATCTTCTGTCACTTTCTTAATGGACTTAGCCATATAAATCCACAGTGTTTACTTATGTGTCATCATTCTAGTTTCCTTCTACCATCAACTTGCTTGTAAGTAATGTTATTCTCTCCCCTTTTAAGTTCCACCACTTAGTTTTTGGACACCTACTAAAGTTCATTTTCTTCTATCTTTTAGTATAAATATCCATAACCATTAACCTATGTTATGAGGTTAAACTCTCACCAGGTATCACCTTACATATTGATCTTTTGGTATTTCTAAGTATAAAAAAGTCTATTTGGCTTTTATAGAAGTTCACTTTTTAAAGGTTATTAAGTGTTAATCCCTCGTATTAAAGAATGTATTTCCAATGCTAAGTTATATGCCAAAACAAAATCGAAGATAGCTTCCCCCATCTCATTTCATTCTCCAATATCATTCCCTCCATGTACCCTATCATATCCTTCATTTTCTTTTCATATATGACCATTTAAGTCTACTCCTATAAATATTCCCCCTGTGTTGGAAATTTCTTGCATGACTTCATATCTTTCTAGAATTATCTCTTGATTCTATCTTCTAACCCTACTTGCAGTGCTTACACACCTATAACATTTATGATCTTCTCTCCTAAAACAAGTTATATTATTATAATTCTATCATTAGTTCTTTTAATGTCTACAACTTTATCCTTTAATTCTTTATCCACCACTATTCCTGTGTTATTTCTATTATTGTCCTTTCCTACATACTAGAACTCATACCCATCGATTTCTCTAGTTTTAGTCCATTCTCACTTAGTTTTTTTGGATACAAGTGATGTTGACTTTCTTATGTCGCGTTATATCTACCAACTCCAGACTCTTACTTGTCAATGTACCTATATTCCATGTAGTGATACGAATCTTATTCTCCCAAGCTAACATATTTACCTACACACTTCTTGACCCCTATGACTACTTTCCATTGCACCTGGGTTCTGATGCAACTTATCACTTCTGATACAATGCTCTAACAATCCTTGCCATTTTTCCACTACAGCCGACATCTGATGTGGGCATTTTTTTGGAAGAATGCCTTAGTATCCCTTGCCCATTTTTCACTATACCTGCAATGCGATGCAGCGCATCGCTTACTAGGGATGCCCTAGCTTGAGGAAACGTCAATAATCGATTCATATCATGATAGGTTTGTCATAAGTGAAAAAGTTGAAGATGATTTTCATTATTTTTTCTTATTTATAAACAAAAATACCTATGTATATTCATTTGAGGGTAAGAAGAGAAAATAATGAAATCATCTTCAAAAAGGTTTTACTTGCCCAGATAGGGTGAAGGATAAAGACAATTGTTCCGGATAGGGCGAAGGATAAAGACAATTGTTCCAGATATTGAAGCACTAAAGCAAATAGATAAAATATAGAAGCCAAAGCACATGATTACTATTTATCAACTAATGTAATCATTACATTACAAGCACATCAAAGTTTAGCTCATTAATCCCCTAGGTGAAATTTTTATTATACTAAAAATATAATGCAAATTCCTCATATTTCAAGAGGATTAGATAGATCTTCCTCGTAGAGAAGAACACAAAAACTGAGATAAAACAAACAGTACAGTTATTGTATATTCATTTGAGGGTAAGAAGATAAAATAATGAAATCATCTTCAAAAAGGTTTTACTTGCCCAATGGCACTTGACGCCAAACCCTACTTTTTATCCGGGCTTACCAACTTTCCACATATTGTTCTCAAAAGAGACTTGGCATGATAAATCAGATGCCAATATAACTACTGCAACAAAGTAGCAAAGCTTCTCACACAGAGAAGGATAATTATAACTTCCAGATAGGGTGAAGGATAAAGACAATTGTTCCAGATATTGAAGCACTGCAGCAAATAGATAAAATATAGAAGCCAAAGCACATGATTACTGTTTATCAACTAATGTAATCATTACATTACAGCCACGTCAAAGTTTAGCTCATTAATCCCCAAGGTGAAAATTTTATTATACTAAAAATATAATGCAAATTCCTCATATTTCAAGAGGCTTGGATAGATCTTCCTTGTGGGGAAGCACACGAAAACTGAGATAGAACAAACAGCACAGTTATTGTTAATTCTCTTCACTAAACCGCTTGATAGAAAATCTTGAAGCAAAGTACTAAAGAAATTATGCAAATCCAGAAGTTACGATTCACAAAAGGAAAGAAAAGGTCATTCATGTCAAGCACTCCAATCAATTGAAAAACTGAAAATGTAAGAGGAATTCAAAGGACAGAAACTCTTACAAGTTTGAAGAACTTACGAGCCAAATTCTCCGTTTCATCATCAAGCTTTCTTGTGTTCAAAGAGGTACTGCTAGAGGCAGCCTTGTTTGAACCAGCAGCAGCTGTAAATGACAAATAACAGTAAGCACTGATATTCAATGGTTCAACACAAACATATTATTGAAGAACAGGAAGCAAAGATAAGAAAGATAGAACAATTATCAAATGCAATAATCTGTTCAACAAAGTCGTAAATCAAACACCGCTACTTCAAGATAGATGATGGAGGCCCGCAAGAAATCAATGGAATTGCATTATCAAGACAGCTGAAAGGTTTTCCGTACTAATTAATTGTGTGATAATACCATATGCAACATTTATATCTTCAATAACAAGAAACCATCATTACATTCATTTTGCAGATGAAGTAATTAAAATATATTTGAGAAGTTACCAAAGTTCAGTAGCACCTGAATGCTCTTTCATTAACTTATTATTCATGCTTCATTCAAGGTCCCATCTGTGAAAGAGCTTGGCATTGGAATTGGTTGGTTCCAGATGAACTTAAAACTGTGCTGCCAACACGCACCAGTATTTATCTTGGGGTGGTCTAGCTGGGAGTGGACAGAAGACACTTTGATCAAGTACCCACATCACCATTGCACTGACACCAAAGTATTCTCTAATCCAATCCAAATAGCCGAAGAAACCTTCCAAACAATGGAATAAAATTACAAATCATAAACAAGTAAAGTTCATAGTCCCATGAAGCAGTTAAGGCTGTGAAATTCAAGAGAACAGGCGGCAGAATGTTCATCATCATCAAAGCCTTATCCCAAATAGGGGCTGGGTACATGAATCTTGTTCCTCCGTTCAACTCTATCAAGGGTGCCTCATTTAGTCCAAAAATTTTAAAATCTTTTCTCACAACTTATATCCACGTTCCTTTGGGCCTTCCCTTTCCCCTTTTAAAGCTTTCAACTTGGATTATCTCATTCCTTCCAACCAGTACTGTTTTCGGTCTCCATTCTTGGACATGTCCAAACCATCTAAGTCAACCCTCACTCATCTTGTTACCTATTGGTGCAACTGTACTTCCACAGTGAAGGAGGATAATCTATCGTTCTACAATCCGATTATCCAATTAGCAATCCAATAAAAACCAGCAGCGCAGATATCGTCATTTCATCAACATATTTTGATCAAGAAGAATATAAGCCATATATTGCCTCAGATAAAAGACGCATAGTAACAAAAGTCCAAGTACACCCAAGAAAGAAATGGACGGGTGGCAGAAACGGGAAAGGAAAAAGGCGTATCGTGATCTTTCCAACCAAAACGCTAACTCAAAACTGGCAAACACCAACACAACTTAGGGTAATATTAAAGATCAAGTTTAAAAAACCTAATTTCAAGGGGGAAGAAAAGGGTTAGAGATTAAAAGCGTACCTTTCCTGACGGTTTCGATCTCAGCACCACTTCGACGAGCAGCGTTGACGGCTTTCTCATCTTTCTTGGCTGCCGATGTGAGAGCTTTCTTCTTGATCACGACTGGCTCCCAATCCTGCGTCAAAGGACCGATTCCGGCCATTTCTCCGTGTCTTTCCGATCAGATGAAAAATCCGAGTGGGTTTTTTCCTTGCAGAAATAACACTCCTTCCTCGATCTCTTACAAGGAAGGGAAAGAAATGCGCAGAGTTGTGCTACGGAATATTTCTCCCAACTTATTCTTCTTCGGCCTTTTATAGGAGCCTAGCGAAGGCGCGGCGACGCCCTGCACACTAAGACAATGCAGAAGATAGACATTAGGGTGGGTTTAATTACGGAAATATCCTCGCTACCGATGCTCATGATCCCACGTGCCAAGGTGGCAGTCATTTTTGTACGGTGATTCGGACCACCCTTTGGATTATGATTTTCTTGGAAGAGTTAAATTTTATTTTTTTCATTTAGGTTGTAGATGGAAGGGGAGCCTTCACACAATGGTAAAAATTGTCATCAACCTTGAGGTCACGGGTAAGGTGTGAAAATAACTTTTTAAAAAACTACAACTGCTATTGATGTTTAACACTAAGTAAACGAGTTATTATAGAGTAGCTTATGGAAGTGCGGTTTAAAAAAATTACAAAAACTAATTATAAAAAATTATAAAAAATTACTAAAATTATTGAAATTATAATCAAAGTTCAATTCTAATCAACTTCTAAAAATTATAGAATTTTTAATTCTTAAATAAAATAAATTAATTAAATAACATGAAAAAAACTACTTCTCTAGCTTAATCACTGTTAACATCTTCAAATATGATTTTCTGAGAACTGATCAACCTTTGTCAGTGTCTTCAAAATGTCCTTGATTAGAGATCTACCGATTGGATTTGTCAGATTCATCAAAATCATAGAGATCTGAGCTAAATTGTGATTTAGAGATTTGGACGGCTTAGATTGATTTTGGATTTCAAATCGAAGATCAGAGACGTTAATTAAGTCCAAGGATGTCCTAAGAACGAAACTGGAAAGTTAATTTAAAATTTGATAAGAAACGAATGAGAAACAAACAATTCTTGGTTGATTAAGGCTAACCCATTGATGGGGTTAGGCCTTAATTGATCTGGATTAGATTGTTCTTGGATAAGAAAAACACAAATAAAACAGGATATAGAAGAAAATAAAAACAATGACTAAAATATAATTGAATTTAAAGAGCAAAGGGAAAAAATGAAATTTAATGAAAATTCTGGATTTTTAAGAAAAAACAAACATGGATGCGACAAAGAAGCTAGAGATGGAGGGGAAGAAGGAAGAAAGCTAAGAGGAAGGAGGAGAAAGGAAGGGAAAAGGAGGAAACTCGACTTGGGTTTCCGTTCCTGGCGGGTGAAGCAGAGATGTCAGAGATTAGGAGTGGTTTGGAAACTTGATGCAGACACCTGGCTGCGTGGCAGGTCAGCTAGTTGCCGGTGGAGTGGAAGACACCTGGCTGCTTGGAGGACGACGAAGACAGAGGACGCCTGGGTGGTGGAGCAGTGGAAACCAGAGGTACTGGGGTTGAGCTGATGTACTGGGTAGATGGGAAGAAGAGGAGGTGAAAAGAGGGGGTTATGTGGTGGTGCAAGGATCTCTAGGCAGTCCAATGAAGTGGAGGTTTGCCGAACTGGAGCAACAGATGATCTATGTGTCAATCTTGTCAGTGGCTGAGGAAGACGACGCCTGCTGAGGTATTGGAGGTGTCGCACATCTCTGGCCTTTAACAAGTAGGGAAGCCTAGACGTATATGGCGCGATGGAGGCAAGGGATAGAATTGGAGGAGTAGGCTGCTTAGGCGGGTGTGAAACGGTGATGCCAGTTGCTGGCTGATGCGGTGATAATGGCAGACAAGTGGAGCAAAAGCTGTACTGGGGGGAGAAGCAGTCGAGTGGAGACAGCGCAGTGCGATTAGGAGATTGGGCAAAGAAGGTAGAAGAGTTGACAAGAGACAGGGAAAGAGAGATGGGAGCTGGGAAAAGAGTGAAAAGAGGGAATGAGAGGGAGAGGCTGAGTGGTAGAGAAAGACCAGAGGAGGGTGCGTGCAAGAGAGAAGAGAAAGTGAGGAGGAGAAGAGGGAAAGAGCACAAGAGAGAGGGAGAGGAGCAAGAGAGAGAGATGTGGGGCGAGAGAAAAAGAAGTAGGGAGAGAGGGAAGAGGGAGTACGGTGTGCTGGTGGAGAGAAAGGCAAGAGGAAAAAGGATAAGGTGAGATAGAGTGAGAAAGGAAAAAGAGAATAAGGGAAAGAAAATGGAATACCAAAAGAGAGTGGTAGGTATGGTTTCCCTTGTTTCCTTATAACTCTTCGTCTTTCTAATTTGGTTCTCCACCCTTAACTTTAGAATAACTTTAGAAACTCCTCTACAATTGCAATCTACCTTCTCCATGCTATTTCCCTTTTGTTAATTATTCCCAATTGAGCTCAATTATCTTATAGGAAACTATCCTATCCATCTTTGTGAATAATCTGGTCCATCTAATGCACTTTAAGATAATTTGCACCGTCAACTTTTGATCTTAGTCATCCATGCTTCTTTTGGTTGATCTGTAAAATAAAAGACCAAATTAGAATCATCTGAATTGTATATTAATCATCTAATGAGCTCTAATGATCATCTGACCTTTGCTTTTGAAAATTAAGGTTTAGATGGTCAGTTGGAGCTAAATTTAAAATTAAGCTAAATTTTGCAAATTTGAACGGTTAGATGATCTAATTGAACACTGAATCAGGAGTATTTTAACCAAAATTGAACACTTAATAGCTACGTACTATAAGCCCTTGTAGTTCACCCCTTCCCTATACCTCATATAGGTAGGAGCTTTGTGCACCAGGGCTGGCGCTACTTAGTTTCGCAAGCCCTTGTCATTGTCAGTCAACTCTAAGTAGAGCGAACAGCCCCCTACGAATCCGTAAATCTGAGGAGCATGCCGCAAAAAAAAGGATGGTCCCCCATGCATTTCATTCTTTCCGGAACGAAAAAAAAAGAAGAAGTACCTTACCCCCCCATCATGGCGAGCCCTTTTATTTCTGTTGTTGATGATGAATATAAAATGTATAGTTAATGTAATTTTTAGTTGGAACCTGTATAACAATCTAAGAGGCTCGATTCCAGTTCACTACATGTCATTTTATTTTATTTTTTCTTTAAAAGTTAGACTTGCCACCCATGCACAACCTCCAACCCTGGTCACCTAGCTGGGGGAGAGACTCTTGCACAAGCTTTGTGCAAAATCTATGTAAAATATGGGATATGTTTGAAGATTAGCTTTTTCCATTTCCATTTGTTTGAATAATGGCTATATTTGATGAGTCAAATTCCATTTGCACACACTAAAAAAGGCAACCTTGTATAATAAGCTTTTCTATTTGCAGGATCTGGAAAAGGGACAGTCTGCAAAGGGTCTATAGTAAGCAATTTTATCTTGCATTTCCACGTCTTCAACCCGAGACTCCAAGGTCACGCAATGACAAATCTACCATTGCAAAAAGGCTCCCCCGTCTCATAGGTACATGCTAAAGAGATATGCATACTTGTGCATAAGAGTATATGTTTATAGGCCTACAAATGGATTAGAAGACTGAAAGATTTCAAGGGGATATCAATCGAAGATCTAGTTCAAAGGAATTAGTGCAATTTAAATGTGTATAATTATCCTCCACTTAGAAGCTGACTTAGAGAGATACTCCATGGAACGAGTTACAAAGATAAACAACTTTATATTACATGTGTTGTGAAGGTGTAGCTCAACAACCGAAAAAAAGAGGATTACCCTCCTAGCCTCCTTTATATAACCTTTTTCTCTAGCATATATAATCATCTAAAATATTGTTGCTAGGTAGAAATGAATCCTTTTGCATCCATGTCATAAGAGAAAATTCTTTAGTTATGACTTTTGAGATATCCCTAGAGCCATGAAAAGTTTACGTAACAATGTAGAGATGAAGCGTGGAGTTGATATACCAAACAGAATTTTCCTGTCGTCATCATCATCACCATCAAGACCTTATCCCAACTAGGGGTCGGCCACAGGAATTTTATTCCTCCATTCCTTTCTATTAAGTACTATAGTTTCATTTAGTCCCAAAGTTTTCAAATCATTTCTCACCACTTCTATCCATATTCTTTTGAGCCATTCTCTTGCCCTTTTAGAACTTTCTACTTGTATTAACTCACTCCTTCTAACGGGTGTCATTTTCGATCTTCTTTGGACATGTCCAAACCATCTAAGTCTAATATCCCTCATCTTGATACCTATTGGTATTGCCTCTAAGTTTCCTCTAATGTTTTCATTCTTAATTCTATTATTTCTTGTCTTGCCACTCATCCTTTTCAATATCTTCATTTTCACAATGCTTATCCTATGAACATGATGTTCCTTAACTACCCAACACTCTGATCTATAGAGCATGACCGGACTTATAGCCATTCTATAGAATTTTTCTTTTAGTTTGAATGGCACCCGCCAATCACACAAAATAGAATTTCCATGTAAAAAGGATGGGAAGAGAGAGAATAATTGTTTGCTCCTTTTAAGTATATTCTCAAACAAAGGGGATCCTTCACTTGTTTTCAGTTTCAAGAGCAAGCCAACAAATAGCAAAGAAAGTTTAGTAGGAACAAAGACACCAGACCATTGTACTGCAGGAACACATTTCACGAGAATGAACAACTCTCTCAGTCATAAATGAAGCCGGATATCTGAACTGGATTTCACAGCTGATGCTGCAGATATGAAAACGAAATCATTGCCAAAATTAGTTCTAGAAATGATTAGTCAATTGCATTCTTCTGTAGTATTTGCACACCAAAGGTCTCGTTAACTGGGAGATGAATTAATAGTCCTTTGCACTGCTTATACTGCAGTAAATTAATTTTCAACTTAAATATCACCGTACATGTATTTTCAGTGTCATGGTAGGAAGTGAGAAAACTAAAACAAGGATGTGCGTGTGGGTAAGTCTATGGTCCATATCTAATACCCCTTTGCCCTCAAAATAATGCCCAAAAAGACAATCAAGATGCATTAGGAATAACATTACCTAAACCTTCCTTGCTTATGCCGCCAAAGCAACATCAACAGGAATCAAGAAAAAGATCCACCCGAGTAACCTCATCTACAATCCATCAGCTCCTTGTTTTGGAGCCAGTAAGGTGCACAAACTAGAAGAGGAGTCTTGATGCAACTGTAGAGTTGTAGTTGTATGATCTTTGAGGTTACAGGTTCAAGGCGTGTAAATAGCCTCTTGCAAAATGTAAGGTACAGCTGCTTACTATTGACCCCTGTAATCCACCCCTTCCCCAGACCCCACATATGCAGGAACTTCATGCACTGGGACTGCACCGCACAAACTACTCCTCACAATATTCCTGTTTAACAAAGCAGTTCCAACAGGTTCAACATTTTCCTTCTGACGAGCTTCCTCCTGAGCAACAACTACTGCCAAGGGGTTCACTATTTCCTTTTGAACAAATACTTCCTGACCAACAGCTGCTTCAACAGATTCTCCAATTTCCCCCTGAACGTCACTCTTCTCAGCAACACTCTGTTGTATATCAACCTGCATTACATACTCTATGTAAGAGCCAAGAAAGCATATATAAATCCAGGACCATCACAAACTTAAATCTCGGAGGCATTGAGAAAACTACGTCTCTGATGAACTATAACTTTAAGATGACGACATCAGTTTAAAGCTTCAAATCAGATCAAGCCAAAGAACAAAAACATCAAAAGAATACTAATGACAGAAAGAAAGAAAAAAAAAAAAACCCATCCAATAATCTGATAAAATCGTGCAAACACAGTGGGTATAATTGTAGAAACACATTCAATGTTCAATATATTTGTAAAATCACGCCTGAAAGTATCATATTTGCAGAAGTACAAAGGTAATTTATGAATTTTTGTTAAAAAAATCAAAGTATTTGGAATTGCAGGTAGTGTTTATGAGTCAAAATATATTATTTGGGAATAATTTTAATCAGCCAGACTAAAGGGATCTTATCAATTAAAGCTCTGAATCGGATAAAACAACAAAAGCTAAAATGTCATTTAACAAACTCGTGCTGGAAGGCAATAAAATCGTTTGAAATAACAATGGCAGAAGATCGCAAACCTAATATTGAAAGAATCACATCATTTAGAAGCTCTTAATCAGAGTGAAAAACAAAATTATGAGATGTCCCCTAGGAGTGATGAAGGTCTTATTCTATAACCTGATAAATCATTCAAGAATGTTTTTAGAGAAGCACTCCACCAGCTTAAGTCTGAAAGAAGTACAAATGCTTTGGATTGTGTCAAGAAAATGAAAAATGTTTTCTGGAGATGACAAAAAATTTTCATCCCAAAAACTTAAAATAATCTTCTTCTTCTTTTTTTCTCTCTCATTTTAATGATTTGTGCCGACGTCGGTAAAGAGAAGTTAACCAAGATGATTACATCAAGAGATACATCTGCATCCGATAACAAGATGAATGACATAAATCTTCCAAAAAACATGCCCAGGTTGATGCTTTTCTTGTAGGCATGCCTCTCATTATTATTTCTCGTGTTTGTTTATAATAATTAATAAATCACGACCTTGTGGTTTAGGTGTTTGCCACGATTAATTAACTTTGATCACATTTGTTTGTTTTAACTTTGTTGGCATTCTAAGATCTACTCGATCTTTGTAATCTAAACGTATGGCTATGGGGAGAAATATTCTTCCTCGATCAATAAAACTAGATACGCTAAATGACCAAACTATTCCACCATATTTTAGGGGCTCACCCGTATGTGATCTGATTTGTTCATTTTGTTGCTCTACATTTAGATATCTTATTGGTTTGGATGATTCTAACTGTTAAAAAACTGTCTTTTTTATGAAGTTTTAAATTGTTTGTTTCTAAGTACAACATTTGATATGCTTTTTAGATGTTAAAGTCATTCAAATTACATTATTTTTTATAAATTAAACATCTAAATATAGAACAATGAGATGAACAAGTCAGATCATTTAGAGTTGGGCTCTATAAGTGTAGTTTAGCTGAGCCCATAAAATGTGGTCGCTAGAACATGCCTATACATGAGGCGGTTTAGCATTCCTCGGAAAAGAAAATTACCAAATATCAGTTAATTTTTGGTAAATTGCGATACTTATTTTGTCCTACTTTAAATTATGCGTCATTTTCAGGATGATCCAACGGGCTTTCTTTGCTGAAAGCTAGCGAACAAGAAGATTGGTAGTTTGTGGTAATTCTTAATATTTCTTCCCTTCCTTTGGAAACAATGTGTGTGCTTGCTGCTTCTCCTCCTGTTTAAGTATGACAATCAATCACCATTAGCCCTGTCAGTCATTGATGGAGGAATGCAAGTATTCATCTTTGGGCGACATTTTGGAAAGGGGCTAGTTTAAGGTTTAGCTACCCTTTTGTCTGACTTTTTGAACCATCCATTTTTCTATCTCCAAGGTCATCCACATTGGTGTATGGCATGTCTAAGACGTGGCGCACAGAAGAGCAATCTATGTTACCACAGCCATGGCCCCCTTCCACTTAACTACCCGCATGCACAGGGCCGTGATCAAGATTTTGGTTATTCATGTTATATAGTCGATCGTACATAGCGTAGATTGCTATTGTGGCTAGCCAATAGGAAGAAAACGCTTAAGATCAGCATTAGGAATATAACACTATTCAATAAATTGAAGGGAGAAGGTAGTAAAAAGGGTAGTTCCAGTGCACGAAGCTCGTGTGTATGTAGGGTACGGACAAGGGGTAGACCACAAGGATATATAATACACATCCTTACCTTGTATTTTTGCAAAAAGTTGTTTTCACACTTTGTATCTGTGACCTGTAAAATTTATTGTCTATTACATAGAAGTAAGCATATGAATAACAATGTTTGTGAGTCCATTGAACATTTTGCCCCATCTTTGGTGATTTTGGACATCAATCAAGTTGGCTACCAATAAAAGTGTCTCGTGCCATATGCAGTGAACCACCCTACTGCTTGATGAACACTTATGAAACCCAACTTTGTGGAGTATTTCCAATATCAACTTTATGAGTTCCTTATTTGAAATTTGCACAATTAGATTAAATAACCACTGTGATATAGAAGGAAAAGAAAAAAAAAATTAGCATAAGGATGCGTACTACAAAATAATTGGCCTAATTTATTAACCTCCCCAATTTAATATTGATCCCTGGTCTCGACGTTTGGAGTCTAGCCTAATATAAAAAATTATGAGACCTCCATGCTTTAATAATTAAATTTTGTTCTAACTCTCCACCTTGAGTAATTTGATAATCATTTAGTTCCCTAAGTAACATATAATGAAAAGCTATAGAAAGATCAGTCATAACCAACTGAATTATTATGAGATTTATTTTTGTACAAGCTACAAGTTCTCATCAGGTTAACATTTTCCTTCACATTTTAAATGTCAAAAGTCTATTATTATGTATTTGCAAATAAGTAAAGAATACAAAGAAATATGAATACAAAAATCTCTCAAGATGAGGTTTTGTTAGTCAAAGTGAAAATGAGTACATAATTTCAATTATTAAAGTTGTTAATTACTTCACATTTTCTAAGTATCTGCTTGTGACAATATACATCAAAATATAGTCATTGAAATGGCAAGATTATAAGCCTGCCTAGTGTTGACAAGCATAAGCACAAAATTGGAGAGTTTGTGAGCTTGTGCAGATGGACAATATATACAATTTAGTATAGAAGCTATATGCTAAACCTAGTCAACATGAACAATATGTCAACAGGATAGTGGTATAATAATAGATCCAAGTATTATGGTTTGCCCTTAGGCAACAACACCGAAACAAGAAGCAACAAGGGACTCAAGTTTCATAATGGTTTTTAGCTATACGTATTACCATAAGAGATCCAAGTTGAAATGCTAAGCACAAAGGTTTGAACATTATTAAGCAAAGATCAAAGCAAGACAATGCTTAATCCCCCACAGTAGTCCCAAAATTATTAAGAGTTGCAATAGTTCCTCACCTTAAGTGAAACTTAAAAGGCTAGCAAAGGAAACTCCAAAAGGCTGAAAAAACACTTCAAAGGAGCAATTTGGCAAAGTAATAGCTCCTTTGATTGTGAGAGTTGGTTTTAAATGCAAAGGGAAAGCCCCTATTTATATAATTGGAGGCTAGAGCAATTATCTTGGTCATTCAATGGTGTTTTAATACCAAGACAATAACCATTAGCTTGTTGGTGTACTAGATGGCCAAAATGTCCTTGGAATTGTTAGGATACTGATGAGCTTAAAATATACTAACTAATGTTGCATTATAGTATAAAGATGTTCATAATTGCCTGGGATGCCCATGAGGGAAATTGATAAATTATCATAAAAAGGGCAGCCCAATGCTCAAAGCTCCCAAGCATGCATGGTTCGAGGAAGAGGCAGACCACAAGGGTCTATAGTACATAGCCTAACTTGCATTTTTTGCAACTACTTAATTAGTCAACGCTAGTGCAACACTGGTGAGCCACATATGTCCTAGGAATACTAGTGCATTATGCAAAAAATAGAAAAAAAAAGTGGGGTGCACAACATTTAAAAGGGAAGAATGTGTAGGTATTTGGCAGGTGCATGATTCATTGGCAGCAAATGCACCAATAGTACAAGATACACTGGTTTGCACAATGTGTGGATATTGCTCAATGCACTGATACTTTTCCTCTTCATGCTTATGGACCATATTATGAAACTTTAGAAAACTGTGATTGAGAAAAGGCTACGACACAAGACAAGTGTACTAGAAAATCAATTTAGTTTCCTACTTAGGAGATTTAGCATGGAAGCTATTTTTCTACTTAGGCAATTAATAGAGAAATATAGGGAGAGGAAGAAGGACCTCTCCATAATCTTTATTGACTTAGAAAAAATTATGATAGGGTAACTTTAGAGCTAATATTATGAGTATTGGATGAGAAAGAGGTTTAACATGGTATATAGATCTAATGGTTCTTCCAATAAATGTTTCTATCTTTCAAAAAAAAAAAAAAAAAACCAAGCATTGCTGAAAAACTTATAGGCTAATGATAAAAAGTATAGTAAGATAAATTACTTCTTTTTTTTTTTTTTTTTTAACTTACTTATCTTTGAATTTACAATTGAGAGGTCTTATATATATTTTATAAGATTTGCAATGAAGGTAAATGTCTATAATTATGCTACAGTCAATGGCAATATTTATGTATACTGATTTTACTCTTTAAATGAGTAGGTGACATGTGCTAAAGTTTTTCATTGAATTCAGCCACAACTATTTCTATCAGCTAAGGGGCATGATATTTGGTATGCAGTTCATGTAAGCCATTATATCTTCCAAAAAAATCCTCCTCCTCTAATAACAGGGACCCATTTGCTATATATCTATTAATATATGCTATGGCGGTGCCCGGTACCGATGACGGCAGCCGTGACATCTATGCCTTTAGGTAGGTAATCTTATTCCACACGTAAGTTATAACGTATATTACTCCAACTTGGTTAAAAGGCCTAGATGAGATTGAGCGACGGCAAATAGCCAGAACCATCCTTCGATTAGGTTAAGAAAATGTTGTACTAAGATGTGCACCGAATGTCGCATGTCTGAAGATTGGATTCAAGTATACAGTCAAGATCCTCGCTTGCCAAGACAAGTGCTTCCAAGGCATGATCATGATAACAAGTCTCCATTCGGCACGTGAATGACTTTAATTTTCTTTTATTTGGATGTAATGCACAAATTTGAATAACGTATCTTGAAATTGGCATTTTATCCGATAAAAGTTTGCTATTAAATTGATAATGTTGCAGTTAGTTTGATGGACATGTGTGGTACTGGTTTTGCTAATTAAATGTTTTTTTACTACTCGATCTCAATCAACGGTGCACAAAGCGCTTGGTCCTGTATTTAAGATTAATGATCATGTTTTGGCAATGACTCAAAAGCTAACAATTAGTCAAGGTGTTTTGGCAAATAGTAGGTGACAAATAAGAGAGTGGGCAGCTGCTTTGTCCGTATCTATGTACCTAGGCCTATGCTATGGTTAGTGCATTAACCTTTGCACTTCAGGTTGTCACATTCTCATTTGTACGACATATAGAATACTTGATTTTAAGTGAAAACCTATCGTTGTCTATTCCCATAGGCCATAGCAAATCTCGTCGGCCCCGGTTGGCAAGGCTTGGGCTATGTGCCGGATTAGTAAGGAATAATCCGGCCAGCCTCACCAACAGATCGCATTATATAAGCCTTGTCTATACGGCTTGTTCATCAACAGTGATTAAATTGCAAGTTTGCACCAATAACTATCTCTATCGGAAGAAGTTATTGTAACCATAACTAAAGAAAGGCATGATACATCGAGGACTAGGCCTCTGCCATAGTTGAGACTGTTGTTGTAGTTAATAAAGTTGAAACTTCTAAGAAGAAACTTCATATTGGGGGGGGCGGGGGCCGATCTTCCTGATGAACAGACTGTACCCCAAACCAACTATGGTGAACAAGTAAAGTATACAAGGGCACTTAAGAGAACTATGTCAAAAGAACTCGGTAAAGTGACCCAATAACTTTGAGAGAAAGGGTACTCTCCTATCTTTTGATTAGAAAAGTGGCACATACCAAGGGGTGGCGATTTCTAATTAGAAGAGGCTTTTGTGAGATATCGGAACTTGCCAATTTGATTACCTTGTCATCGCGTTTAATATACCTACGTTGTGCAGTCTTGTTGCTGCTTGAGCAAATGCTTCCTAGCACATGCTAGTGCAAGAAGGGGCCTCTCTCACTATCTAGTAGTACACATATTAAAGGGGCTCCAACTATTTTTGTTGTTTTTTGGTCTGCATGGTGGTTAAGTATTGAGATAGAGAACTTATGAACGAAGTATGTGTGGGATCTAGGGAAAGGGAGAATCACAGGGGTTAATAGCATGTAGCCTTATCTTATATTTTGCAAAAGCTATTTATACACTTTGAAATCCGTGACCTCAAGGTTACATGATGACAACTCAACCATTGCACTAAGGCTCTCTTGTGTGTCTCTTCAACAGTAAAACATTAAAAAATAAAAACCCTGTAGCTCCGTTTCGATGCACCGGTTGGCCGAATAGTTGGACCAAACGCATCGTAGCGGTGGTTCATTGTTAGCACCAACCACGCTATCACGCACGCTAGAGCAGGCTGTAAACCTAACTAATATATTTGCACAAGGTTTCGAGTAAGCTATCTACGTCCAAATAGTGTTTTTCTTGCAGGAGAACAATAATCCCATTTGTTTATCAATCCCCGTGCTTTGTTAATCAAATATGCTAGAAGGAACCCTTTTAGTTCGTACATGCAGATAAAGATAGCTAAAAGCCTGAGGTGATCCCACCAGCTATGATATTCACGGGAACTTTGTTTCTTTCATCAAATGGGGAAACTATCATTTTCCTCTTCGTTTACAGAGGGGTTCTACTGCTCGGAGTCGCCTGAGCAAAGTTCACGGGATTGACTACGTCATTGCTCCCATCTCCAACTCTGTGGGTCGTACTCTTGCAGCTGGACTCGTAAGCCATTCCATTATTAGTCTTCTCATGAATCCGTGGATAACAATGAAGTGAAAGAAATACAGCCAATACC
The DNA here is from genome assembly GCA_035236585.1 of Warburgia ugandensis. Lineage (NCBI taxonomy): Eukaryota > Viridiplantae > Streptophyta > Magnoliopsida > Canellales > Canellaceae > Warburgia > Warburgia ugandensis. The sequence goes on from CP141134.1 coordinate 67,444,050, forward strand.
ACACAGGCACATACGCACAGCAGATCGTCAGGACTTGCCAAAGCTAGACATGTACTATACTGGCATTTCCTTGCGACGAAATTCATTTCATTGTCACAAGTGTGTGCCCATTGATCTTGTGTCCCATTTGTCGATATCACTAGTTTTTTCAACAAAAAAAAATTTCTTCAATGCTAACTGATTGGGATCCACGATCTCTCGGTTGCCACGCACCGCCTGAGGAGTCCACTTACAGTAGACGCTCATGAGATGGAGTAGATACTGCCTTTTTCATTATTGGTGATGATTTTTTGCAGTTACGAGCCATTAATCGTATTCGGCAATCGGAATGACCTAGATAGGTTTTATGACAAATTTTATGCACACTGAGTGCTTTTAACTAATGCTTTGAAATGAAAATTATGGCTGTTATTATTTTATTTTTTTCAAGTACCCAACATAGTTACTATCTTCCAAATGTATTAATTTCTGGTGCGTAACCTAATTTGTATATTTCAAACACAATGAATGGCTTAAATCTCCAAAAAAGAAAAAGAAAAAGAAAAATAAGACTTTTAGAGGTAGAGTTTGCTGCCATTACACAGAAGTTCATGAGCATCTACTTGTTCCGGATCTCATGAATCTAGTTGTTAGTCAAAATTATACCTTAATTCAATTAACTGGTTTAATTTGAAAGTTTTGAAAATTAGTAAATAATAAATTATTTGAGGTTAATTATTTTTTTGAGGTTATTATCCTCTCATATCTCAAATGTAAGGAAGTGAGAATAGGGACTATATTTGTAAGTCATAAGACAAATATCACGCCTAAAAGAGATAATTTTAGCAATCTAATTAATAATTTATGAATGGCGTAGGTCTATGTAATGTGGATTTGATGTTTACAACATACACACACCCTCTATTTATGGCAATCCGATTGCTTCATTGAAAATGAAAAAGGGAGATTTGGAGTTGCCACTTTGTCTCTGGCTTGATAAATCAAGCAGCTTGAGCTCACTAGATTTCTTATCGATTTTAGACCATATTTAACTATTTATGGTCGATGGTGGTACAGAGATTTCACCTATCTATGCCCATGTACTCCTTGAAACTGTTATATATATATATATATATATATATAATTTTAAATCAATTAAAGTTTTAAGGAAGTAGGGTCATTGACCAAGTAGTTTGAAGAAAAAAGAAGAATGCAGGAGGATTAGTTGTCTATCAAGTAGCAAAGCCATAGGTCCTTAACCAAGCCTCTTAAAAGAAAAATAAACTAATAGAATTTAAACATAATGCACATAATACATGGGTGCAAAGCGGGCACCCAACTAATCGCCTTTGACAGAGTAGGATAGGAGTATTGAAATTTAAATAAAAAAGATAAAAAGTGGGGAGAATTAGTGGTCCGACAGGCTACGAGACCTTGGATTCTTAATAATGTATGCCCTAAACAAAGAAAAACTAAAAGAAATTAAATAGAACACTTAGTAGTCCATACAACTTATACATATTTAGATTTTCCCTTGGTTATGTAAGGGTTGCACCCACTTGGCTCATATAGTGGTCTCCTAATTGAATGGTACATCAACAGCTATTTTGCAAAGTTTTAGAAAGGAATTTACTTAAATTGACTATCAGAGGAGGTATTAATTGTGAAATAGTATAATCTAAAGGAAAGGTAGATAAGTCCTTGTACTTTCCTTGCAAAACAAGAGATAATAATATAAATAAAATTGACAATAAAATACATGCAAACCATGGTCGGTCACACACACTATTATTCATCATAGGACATGGCATTTATGAGATAGACTTGAAACTAGTAAAAGCCAGTTGCACAACTCCTTTCTTTCTTGTATGGATCACATCTCTCGGGGAAATTCTTTTATTGGTCCTCAAACAGTCACGTGTAATGACTATAACAATTTGTAACTTCACTGAGATATGTTACATGCATGCTACCCACAGAGGGCTGCATGGACATCAATGGAATGGAACAGTTTTTACATACATTCAAGCTCACCCTTGGCATTGTTGGATTAACATACAAACATGGCGGGAATCCTTGGAAAAGAAACAACTTGTAAAAATTATAATAATGCACAAATTATAATTTGAACATGGTACGAGTCTACCACTTGAATAGGTTGACTTGACAAAGATGGGATGTGACAAATTCTTAACTGAGTTATGGCTGAGGTATAAAGGTTTCTTAGAGATGGCATGGATCCTAAGGAAAGAGCCCATCAAGTTCTTGCTAAAGAATGGTTGAAAGAAGAAGAGAAAAAGACCTTGGGGATATTTCTATTATAGCTTGAAGGACATCATCTTCTTCTAAAAAGTCTGGAACCTTGGCTGAGGTGTTTGTTGGGATTGGGATAACATTCATTTTTTTTTTATTTTTTTTTTCATTTAATGTTAGTGCATGTTACTTGACTTTTCACCTTTTACATCCTTTAAAAAAACCTCTTCTATATTTATACTTGGAAAAAGAAGATGAGGTGGTACTTTAAGGATAAGGTGGTTTTTTATATATGCGACGATGGAGACATGTATCCTTGCCACAATGGTTTTTAGTTGCATGTGAGATTTTTGTCTTTATGACCAGTGTATGAACTTTAGCCATTTGTCTTTGTACCATTAGTTGCATAAGAAGAATCCTCTCTCAAATGATGTTCTTTTCAATAATGTCATGGAAATGACATCCGATTTGAGACTCATTTGAGATAAACGAGACTACTAATAACCAATTAAATACTTTATAGGAGGTCATCTTAGGAATCACCTTTTCATGGGCTTGAGCGACAAACATATACGGGCTGCCACTTGGCATCTTTTAGAAAAAGTGTACAGTCTCTTTTCAGCCATTCTAATAGAGCATTCTCCTCGCTGTAATAGTGGGCCTCGTTTGACCAATTAAGCCCCACTTTTTTTACCACTACACTTCTATGTTAATAGGGCTCTCTGTTACGGGCTTGCCTGCAAGGTCTGTGACCAAGGCTTGCAGCCTCTAAAGAAAGCTTACTTAGGACGTGGACTTGATCTTAGGGCTTAGGCCTGCTTGTGAAGGTCCGTGAAACTTGGCCTGAATCTAGAAAGCCCAATTTCTGGAAGTCTCTTTAAATATGTAGAAAGGTAGAGGGTTAGAGAATTGTGTAAAATTGTGTAGAGTTTTCTAGAGAGAGTTCTAGACTAGTCCATAATTGTTGGATTGTAGACATTTGTAATAATCCAGATCATCTATTGAAGAGGTGGATAAGGGAGAGCAAGTATAAATAGGTGTAAGATCCTCACTTGTAATTAGCTCAGGTTAGTTCAGCTCAACTAAGCTTAATACATTGGAAGAGTTCCTTTCTGAGTTATCTTGAGTTTCTCTTATTGCTTGAGTGGGTGAGTGAGTGTAGCCCTGGCAAGTGAGAGTTATGGAAATTGAAGGCTGACTTGTGCCAGGAAGGGAGTTGTTCACAAGTGTCGCACAGGTTTAGCATAAGCCAAAGTACGACCCCGTGACATCCCGCTCTGGCTATTTTCCGATCTTCTTGTACATGAAGTAGGAATGCAGTAGGGTGTTTTGTTGTTGTTTCCTTGACGATGAGAGGCTTCAATGGGGTGTCTACATATGGACATGCAAGATTATTACTTGATTAAGGTGAAGAGCATTATCATCTCTGTCATCACCATAATGACGTTCAAATTAGGAAATTAATAAGTTGTACATAGACAATTACAATAACTCACTTACAATTAACATGATAGGCTTCCAAACATCAGTTTCTATCGGGTCCCACCTTTTCTCTTTCATTTCCTCCGGAGTGACCCAGCCGGAGTTTCATTTACCCCTTAACAGGCCCGATACCAATTTCATAAATAATCCCGAACCTAGCCCCTAACTTAAAATCCGAATCAACGCGACAACCCTGCAGGCCTTCTCGCCTGCCGGAGCCAGAACGCGACGCGATTGCTCTCCGAAGAGCGCTCCTCCATCCCTTCCTCGGATCTCTCTCTCTCTCTCTCGCTCGCTCTCCCTCGCGTCTCTGACCCCAAAACCTCCATTATTCTGCACACCCAGGTGCGTTACACTACGCACCCTCTCATCTCTCCCTCCGTCTCTGCACCCATCTGTAAATCTGTTGTATTTTTTGCTTCGTATTCTCAAATTTGCTTCATTCTCGATTCTGTTTTATTTAATCACCATTTCTTTTGACTGTTCTTAATTGGATATAACTGTTCTCTACTAAATCCAACAAGGGTTTCTTTATTTTGCGTTAACTGTCGTTGTCAGATTCTGTTTGTGAAACTTCTGGTGCTGGTTTCAGATTTGAATCCAATGAAACTGAGGAATTCTCCATTATATCTGTTAATCTTTCATCCAATCCAGGCTTCTTGTTCTCTATCCGTCGTTTATCTTTGTTTTCTATGTCAGTTTCCATCATATTTTTCACTTCCAGGTTTATTTGCTTTTGATCTTTCAGTTGCCTCTTGTAGTCATTTGTTGCATTAAGAAGCTAGCGATTTGTGGTTGGGAATCAGAAAGTGAGAATGTGAATCGTTATGGTTGGTTTATTGGTTTCCTTCTTTCAAATTTAAGCTAAAAGCTCGATTGGCAAGGTTTATACAATCCAGTTTATATGATTACACCGTTTTATTTCTTTTCTAATCAGTAAGGAAGGAACAATCCAGCTTAATGTGAGGAAGACGGATTATATGAACCCTGCCAGTAAGGACCTAACACTCAACGGTGTAAATAGTTGCAGTGTTGCTGCCACGATGTAGACAACGATTATGGAACAATGTCCTACTCGAAGCTTTTCTTCTTTATTTTTCCTTGTTGCCTTAGTGGTTTCAGTGTATCATTGGTGCTTTAGGTCAGTCATCTCTTGATGATTTTATCCTATGCAAATGATCGTGTGAAGGTGTGTATAATTAATATACTTATAGATTCAAACTTGTAATATTATTTTCATTTCCGTGATGTATTCCTTTGAATGGAAAGTCCTGGTTTGTTTTGAAGTTCTTGATTTCTCATTTTTTTTGTTTGCTTCTGTTCATTAATTTCCATGTTTTAAATTTGTTATAGTGTCAGAAACCATAGCAGTGCTGATATCTGACGGATTTGTATTTGCATCCATTACTTAATTTCTGGTTTGTGAATTTGCTAGAATGTGGAAACTATAGTAATGCCGTGTCTGTGTGGTTTAGTTACTGTCAGTAATTGATGTTTTACTTCTTTCCATCCTTCTGGATTGTTACAGACCTTTACTTCTGACAAGCCTAATTGACACGTATCAAACAAGCTGTGATGAGGAATTGTTGTGGCCGTCATTGTTCATGTAATATGAACTGGATCTTCTCTGTTTGTGTTTTGCTATCAGTACAGAGAACAATTGTGGTGCTATTTGGTCCCTAATATTTGAGCAGTTCAAAAAGCCTTAATTTGGATGTTCAGGAACTATCTGTTCCCGACAAGATAATCTAGCTTGGTTCTACTACTGCTACCACCGGCCAGAGTCTGTTGGTCTGCTTAATATCCTCCTTACAATATGCCAGCCATACAGAAGCTGTATGAAGCTAGCAAAGTTTTCTTTTCTCCGAATGGGCCAGTTTCTGAAGAAGCTCTTGAAAAAGTTCGTGCTTTGTTAGGTATGATGGATGTTCCTATTTTATTTCTTACTAACTTCTTAAGTTATACTTAGCAAGGATTTATAGATGCTAAAATGGAGTTTACAAATTCTTAACTGCGTATTTATGTTTTTTTGCTCTTTATTTCCTTATTGTTTACATTGATATTTATTTGACATGTGTATCATATGTCCATTGGCATAGTTATGTGCTCGTTATTATAAATTTATTTCTTACTTGCCTATTTGGTGCCGATGTTAGTCAATCAAGCTGATAGCAAAGATAGTTGTTCCCGAATTATACCTTTTTCGCCATTGGTTCCTTTCAGTCAAGGTTTAATATATGCTATAATGTTATCTTCCCATCTTTACACCCTTCAGGCTATAGCATTTGTGGCAATTGAATGTAGCTCTTGTGATCTAGTTATATATGTAATGGGCCTGGCCCATTGCAAGAAATGATGTCAACTATTAATAATTTGTTTTACCCTTACTATGTTTCCATGTTCAAGGTCTTGTGCTGTATCTTCTCATTTGTAAAACCGCCCATGTCTTCCCTTTATTATCATCATGGTAGGTTGCCATTTTATATTATTTCACCATTGTCAGCATTGTAATCATGATATCATGCTTTAGGGCTATATCAAGCAATGTGTATGCCAAGAAAATTGGAAGTAGCAAATATATAAGTCATTGGCCTATTACTGAAAGTAGACAGTTTAAGTACTTAATTAAGAAAAATGCCATTTTCATTGGGTAATCTCTGTAATAAAGCTGTAGTCGTTTCTTGGTTCAAAGGATAAGCCAAAAACCAAAACCAGTCTATAAGGAATGTTGAATGTACCAAGGGATCTGATGAGCTTCACCAACGGAGATCATCTGTTCCAAGTAATTGGATTGATCGACTATAGTATAATGTGATTCATAAACAGAAGTAAGTGAAGGACACCAATTATCAAGCTCTTCTTGTAGGATCATGTGAAGCCTCTATACTTTCGGGATCTTCTCATAACATTTCTTCAGAGACATGGTAAATAATCTACATGGGGGCACATCCAACTGCCTCTGGTACATGAATTTTTCTTTTCTTTTTAATCAACATGCCCGTTTAAGAAGGCTTCACAAGATTCGGGCCTAAACAATTGGCATCATTCCTTCCTTTAAGGTCAAATTTCCCGGCAGGTTCTTCTAAGTTTTGATCCCCCAGATTCTTTGAGCTGAGTGCAGGTGATCACAATAAAAGGATTGGGAAGTCTAGAAGGGAATCGACAGTGTGGAAACTGGAAGAAAGACAAGCTTGCACGCTGAAAGCATATTTCCTACTGAGGTTGGAAAATTTGATTCATAGAAAACAGGAGGGGAATATAATGAATTTCATAGAATTTGGGGGACAAGCTCTATAGAAATGCAACATCATAATTAGTCATTCAGTTTCGTTTCGCTCTCTGTATTGACTGAGATAAGTGGGTTGTGATGTTCACTCCTATCCATTCTTGGGAAACTTCACCTCAATTGAAGTTGGAGCCTGGACCTCAGTTTCTTGGAGTTGTAAGGCAGCCAACCAATGTTCATCATGGCAGCAATTATATAATTTTATTTTTTTTCTAGAAGGCTCACTTAAATCTATAATATATATTATTCATTCCTCTGTACTTTTTAAGAGGCCAGTTATTTGGGGATTCTGAAGTTCAATGGGTGTTGAATCCTCCCTTGGATAAATTAAATCCTTCTCTAAACTTTCCTATTTTCTCTCCACTAATTACTTTCCAGAATCTGAAGGCATAAATTTTCTATGACTGGATATATAACAAGGCTCATAAGAACTCTGACAACCTAATGAATACACTCATACTAAACAAACAGAAAATAAACGACAACCCAAAATTTCTGTTTCTATGTGATGGGGCCTTTGACTATTTGAGTTTTCTTCATTCTCCTTTATTTCCTTTTCTCTGATCATTCTCATTCTCTGGACTTAGTTCAGATATTGATCTTGTGTAGGTAGATTAAGAAATGAGAAAGTTAAGGTAGCTTATCAACTCAGTTGGACGAAGAGTGATTGTTAGATCCCCCAAATTCAATCTTCTTTTCTGGTTGAACATAGGTCTGCTTTGTCGTTCAAAAGCAGAAAAAAAGGTCTGATTTTTTGAATGTTGCTACTTAATTCAATTGGGAAGAGTAGTATTGTCTAGATTGTTTCATCCCAGGTTTAAACACAGGAGTATGAACTGTACTTGTGAGACAGGCCGCTCTTCATTCTCATCCTTTTAACCCCTCCTCAGCAGAAGTAAAGACTACGCAAGCCTGGAACTTAGGGTTGGTTCTGGCCCAATAGTGGAGGCAGCATGAGTCTCATGATCTTAACAGTTACTAAATGATCATACAAATTCCAGCAATGTCTAGATAGGTCCTTCACAGGTCTAAACATGGAGTTTGAACTATATTTATGTGACAGGCTGCTCTTCATTCTCATCCTCTTAACCTCCCCTTGGCAGAAGTAAAGACTACACAAGCCTGGCAGAGAACTTAAGGTTGGTGCTGGCACGATAGTGGAGGCGACATGAGTCTTATGTACAAAACATTTAGTAGAGGATCATGCAAAATACAGCAGTTCTCCTTCATCTGATTCAATTTTCACAGAGATGTGTTCTACAATTGTGATCTCAGTCAGAATGTTCCTTGATAAGCCAGTGTTCATCTCATTGGAGTTAGAATCTCATTCTTGGAGAAACTTTGAGCTGGTTATCTTCCTGTAAGACAATGAGACACCAACTATCACATAGTGCTACCCAGCATCTGGCAATCCCATCTTTTATTTTGTGCCACTCCTCTGAGCAGGCTCTATGTTGGATATCCAATGGCCCAAAATGACACCAACTGTCAGTCTCAATGTCCAATAAATATGATTCTTTCTCATTGGATAGGGTAATTGGCTCCAATTAGTTTTTACTGGCTCACATTCATTGAGGCAAAGTACATTTACTGTAGGATGTCAGGTTGATGTAAGATTTGGAATATTGGTGATGATATTGGGTCTTCATTAGATAGACTGTAAGAATGAAAGGGATCCTTGCAAATTAGTAGTTGGTATGTGTAATTGTATTACACTGATGTCAAACAATCCCTCAGATTCTGGTGTTCCTTGGTTCCGAGTCTTGAATCTCTATATTGTGCCTATGGCATCCAGCCATCACATTGTATAATTGAGCCTGCTAGGTTCCATGTCACAGACTTACGTCTCTTACCTAATCTTATGTATAGATTGATGTTCTCCGCAGAAATACAGGAATATGGATGTGAATATATTTACTCAAAAGTTAGTCCAAACTGCAATATCAGTTGTAGACTTGAAGCATCAGAAGTGCATTAAATTTTTGCCTATTTTCTGTTATTCTGCATGCTATATTGTAAAAAAATGTGGTAATTCTGGGGTCAAATGCTTTGGTATATTTCAATCCCCAGCATTTTTGATTGAAAAATAGCTCATATTCATGAACGTGAATTGCAACCTATGTTTGTTTGTTAATTGCCAGACCAAGATGCTTTCTGATTTCATGAACAACCCAATACTTAGGTGGTTTGAGACTACATGATTGAGAACCAAAAGTAGGTTAGAAGGTGTCTAATGTATCAAGCTACATCAATAGTCACCTGAAGAACTTTGTTCTTCAGGAAATTTGCAAAATGGAGTTTTTATACGGTGAGTTTTGTTGATTATTATTTACATTTTACAGAAACTTTGAGTAGGTAGTGGCAGGCCCTGAAAATGTGAGAAATGTTTTATATGACAAGGAAGATATGATATACTTTCTTCTTCTGTTACTGGATGCTGTCAAGTAGAAATTAAGTCTTAGTTAGGTTGATGTCATGGTTATAATTAACCTGATGCATGGTTATGACTGATCCGATGCCAGTGTATGATTGAGGTAGGTTTCATATGTATTATGGCTAGCCGAATTTTTTTAACAAAAGACCTCATATACATAGTTTTGTGTTCTTTTGGTGATATTATGGATTATTACAATGATGTTGTAATCCAGTCTACTGCCATTTTATCCTATCTAGCATTGTTTATGTGGGCTATTGGATTATTTATGTGATTTGTAGCTGGTGTTTAACCTTTAGTGCACTCTTTGTAGATTTACTTTCGTTCTAGCATATAATAGGATCTACGACTAAATGATAGCATGGCTGCATAGCATGTCAGATAGGTCCCATCAGCTCCACAATCAACAAGGTGGAAGACATCCTGCCATGTAAGGTTGAATAAAAAACGTCAATAGGACATGTTTATTTCTTTAGTATATGTGCTTGCATATATTTACTAGCTTCTAAAGTGCTTTTTTGACTACCATTTGGTGTGTACACTGTTTAATTGGCTTGCTATTTCAGATAAGATAAGGCCATCTGATGTAGGTCTCGAGCAGGAGGCACAAGTGGTACGTGGATGGAACGGGTCAGCACATGGTATAAATGGGAAGAAAGGGCGCAATGGGAGCACCCAGTATCTGCCACCAATCAAATATCTGCATTTACATGAGTGCAGCAGCTTTTCTGTACGTCCCAAAATTATATTTATAACTTTAGGACTACCAAGAGTTTTCAGGTTGTTTGATCTTCACTTGTGGAAATGAGTAATGTTGCTCTTGATAGTATCTTCTTCTTTTACTGGTATAATTTAAGATTTAAATGCAATTAGTTTTCTGAAAAGTTTGCTTGGGTTGTATTTGAGGGTTTTAAAATGTTCCTGCAGATAGGAATATTCTGTATGCCACCGTCATCTGTTATACCCCTCCACAATCATCCAGGAATGACCGTCTTGAGCAAGCTTCTATACGGTTCATGTCACGTGAAATCTTATGACTGGCTAGAGGTACCTGGGCCTGTTGATCCATCACAAGGTCAGTTTTCTTCATGTGTGCAATTTACTTTGATTGCTAAACCTCTAGTTAACTGGAGAGACATTCAGAACTGGTTAGCTGTTTTTATAAAGCTCTGACCATTTTTGGATAATTGATTTCCAATCAAATTTAGAATCCAGATTTTGCAAAGAAAACCTTTTCCCATTATCGTGGTAAATGCTGCCTATTGTTCACTTTGTAGATTGTTGTTGAAGTCAGGATCCTCATTTTGCTTTTATGGTTTTCCAACCCTGGAACTGTTTCAGTTATGATTCAGGCTTGATTTCGTGGAATTGATATCAAATCTTAATGCAATTGATGATCCTGTTAATTCTGATGCCATAACTGAAGTTTATTCACTTCTGCAATGTATCCAGTTCTTTGCAAGGGATACTTGTATTGCAATTCTATATAAGTTATAGAGTTATATTATTGGATAATATTTGATCCTCCATAAATTTAATCAAGAAGTTGTCTATAATATCCTTATATTGAAGTAAGTTTTACATTTGGTAATGTGATGATGTTGTCATGCCATAACTTATTTCTATCTTATTATTGCTTTACTGTATTAGCTTTTGTGAGTAACCCTCTATGGTGGGAAAAATCTTAGGAAAAAGCCTGTACTTTTGCCAAAAATTCAATAAAAGCACCAACTTTTCAATTGTTCAATAAAAGTCCCAGACTTGGGACTATTTTTCAAATATGGCATAAACTGTTAAGAAGCCAATGACATCTGTTTCTCACCAGCATGTCATGCCACATGGCATTCCACTTGACACGCTGGTGGGAGAAATCGTAGGAAACGATGATTTGGTACTGCTCATAAAGCATGGGTATTTTCCTCTTCTGACCTGGAGTTGGACCTGGTCTATTTGCTGCCCTGGTTGATCTGGTTGCATATACTGTACAAAACAATATTGTGGACTTATCTCTTTTTATTTTACTTTTGTTCTTACTGTGGTTCTCTGACAAACTAATTGCAGTCCCAACCCCCTTATGTTGACCCGAAGCTTTGCTGTAGTATATTGTCTTGATTTGGACCTTATGAACCTTTCAACTACACCTACTGAAGATAATAAGCCATAAGCATCAATCTTCTCATTGATGTTATCCTGTGCCTTCTCTTTGTTATTTGGATGATGACACTTGCAGGATAATTGTGATGCTTCTAGCATGATTCTGAATCATTTAAATGTCTGGTTCACAAGTAATGCAACCGTGTCTGAAAGCATTTAGATGCATAGGGGATTGCTTAAGCTTTCGTCTGTTCAGTTGTTTTGTTTTTCATTGTTCATTAAGAGGAAGACACTTTCTTTTATGGGTATTAATAATTTAGAACAAGAGAAAGTGACCTCTCAGCTCAAAGACAAGGTCTTGTCTCACAGACCTTTGGAAGAGATTAATAACCTTGTTGATTGTTAGTGAATGATGCAAGGAAATGTCCCTCAGTAACTGGCTATTTGTTATCTTACATCCTGTCTTCCAAAGTCATGTCTTTGTCTTTTTTAATTACTACGTTATGTGTCATGCTAGCTAACTCCTAATTGGGATAAGGCCTTGATGATGATGACAATGATGTTATGTGTCATGCCCCTGATACATATGCCATCTGCATTGTGTTTGCACTGCACTAGTTCTATATCTACATAATTTGACTGGAAAATAGTATATTTGCATCAAAACATGAGTTTGTAGAACACACCAAGGTCAACAACATATGTGGTGGGGCTGATCTGTGTGAAACCTTCCCTTTGAACTTCAAGATTTTCTTGGTGTTGTTGTTTTTGTTGGCCCTTTTCAATGGCTGGCATCCCCTCCTTTCTTAACCTTACAATTCAGCCTTATTACAAGCTGAGAAAAGGAGGGAGAGAAACTGACTTAGAAGGGAAAGATGTTTAGGTTTTGAGTGTCTTTCTCTGTCTCTCTTTTTCAGCTGGGGATGACAGAGAAAGGGGAAAGTGGTTTTGCTCTAAGAGACAACTGAAGATCGTCTGACACTCAATAGGGACTTTAGTATCATGTTGTTCTCATCTCCTTGTTTTGTGGCCTGTAGGCATGGTATTCTTCTTGATGTCAAAGCTGGGTTATGAGGGCATGCCAGTTGCGTGTAAGATGATGGCGAAAATGTTGTTGTTGATGAGTTGTAAGGAGAGGCTTGACTTCAATACTAGTAGCATTCTAGGGACAGTAGACCATCGGTTGCTGTGCAAAATTTGTTTCCTTTATCGGAGTTAATTCCCTTTCCCATCATTTTGAGGCTGGTACTGTGCATAAACATCTGGCATTAACATAAGTAGCGTTTTATTTTCTCCTGTTCTCGAGTGCCTAGATGTCTTGAGAACCATCTCCACTGGCATTGATGTGCAGGTTTTCTTCAGGCACACCTAAATAACTAAGAGATTCTCTTTTGGCCTAGTTCCTTTTCAACACCAGATACAAAAAATGACACAGCAAACTGTCTTATGCAGAAATATGGTGAAAAATGAACACCATTTTCAGTACAAGAAATAATTTTAGTTCTTGGAACATCATAGACTCAATACAACTCTATGGTTTGGAAAGGAAACTCTCATGCTCTCTCTCTTATGGAAATCTCTAGTGTTATAAACCTTGGTTACCTCCGGTAAGAAGGAAATGACTTTGTAATAAGGAAGTTTGTTGGTTGCCATTTTGCATTGGCAGTGCCACACTTGTTTCAACAATTTTAAGACAAAAGCAAGAGTTACTGAAACTAGAAAGGTGCGGCCAATAGAAAATGGTGATGCAATATCTGTTCCTGGGACAGGCTGTTGGTTAAACCTATATTTTATTATTTAAAAAAAAGAAGAAGAGAAAAGAATGCTTCACTCCCTTTATCTGTTTGTTATGTTATTGCAATCATTCAGGAAAGTATATAGCCTATTGCCTGTATAGTTGTTCAGGTATATTGAATCTGAAGATATATGTGGAGTCACAGTTTATTCCTTTGGGTCAGTTGTGGAGAAAAGTCAAATAATGGCAAGGAAACTTTCAGAAACTCCCCAATATAAATAAAAATGGGCAGCCCAGCGCATGAAGCTCCTGTGTATGTGGGATCCAGGGAATGGGTGGACCACAAAAGGTCTATAGTGTGCAGCCTTACCTTGCATTTTTGCAAGGGGCTGTTTCCACATCTTGAACCTGCAACTACACTGCTGCGCCAGGGCTCCCCTTCTACTCTTGAACATAAATACCACCATAAAAAGATGAAACTTAGGGTTCAATTATCAATATTTTTTCGTTTCTGTTTGTAGAGCCTAGAAGTAGAAATTAAGAATCAATTTTCGTTTCTCTATATTTTGGGTTATGGACAGAAGTAATTCTCCCTAAAGACATGAAAACAAAAAATATCCAAATGCATTTCTGGTGTTTCTCTTCTTGAGAAACAGAAATGAGAGAAAGTAGAAAAAGGGTTCCCAAACACACCCTTAGCTCGTAAGAACTTTGTCTTGAACTGTATATATGAACTTCAATGTGGTTAAAGAAACTAAAGAAAGAACATAAAGAGAGTTGGTCTTTGTGTTAACAACAGAAGAACGATCTAAGATTAGGTTGAAGTAGATTTGGATGAAATAAAGACTGAAATTAGAATTAAAAGTGGAAGAAAGCTTTTAACATGTTTAACAACTTCTCTTGAACAAATTAATAATCAACTTTCTTGTTTTTAAAGAAACTAAGGGAAAAAAATATCAAGAAAATAAAGAGAATAAATCAGAGTAAGCAGGTTGATATAGTAAAGGCAGAAAGATTTGTATTTATGGTAATAAAAGCAAATAAGAAAAAGATCTGTAATGAAAATTAACCAGATCTAAATAAAATCAGATCTGAAACAGGTTGTATGATCTTAAGAGGGAACAAAGATGAAAGCACTAAGATGCAGGCCATTCTTAGGTAAAACAAAGCCAAAAGAGAATGGATAAATAAAGGAGAAAAAAGTATATGACCTCTATTTGTTTTCATTTGAAATTTTGCTTGTTGGACTTGCCGAAAATGAGAGAGATGAGATTTGTAGAAGTTGTTTAAACATGCAAATTTTGCTGGCTTCATTTTTTCATGCCTTGGGGTTTGTGCCTTACTACTGCATATTATGTCAAATTCATATTTATGCGTGTAGATCTACATTCTGCTGGTAATGTGTTTTACAATGCAAATTGCGATATCTTTTGCACAGTTCATTTTATTTTTTGAAAGAACACTGATTGTCTGATATGAAAGTGAAATTGCAATATCTTTTCCTGTGTTTTTATTTTTTGTTGGGGGTACAAAACTCTGAATGTCTCATATGGAAATGAAATTTTTGTTTGTGCTATGTAGCTGAATTTGTTCCTTCAAAAAGGAAGTTGTATTATACTTTGTTTTGATAGCACTTACTGCTGCAATAAAGACTTCTTTGATGGTTTGATTAGCTGTTGGTAGCTTTGTGAAGACCTGTGATGGCCGTTAATAGCTGATTGCAAAGCTGGAGAGAGGGAGCGAGGGTGGGTGGGAGTTGCTACTAGATGAGGTCATTTACTCCCCTTCTATTGAACGGAAGGAGGGAGGTGCTACTATTAGAGAAAGAGATTGTGGATGTAGTCATGTAATCCCCTTCTATTGAACTCAACCCTAGAGCAGTGCTATTATGAGAGCAAGTCTGTGGATGTATTATGTACTACGCTTCTGTTGAGCTCAAACCATAGTCCATCATTCTTCTTATTTTCAACCATCTTGAGACTTGAGTTCCTGAAAGGCTTTGTACTTCAGGGTTATGTTGGCGTATTCACTTCTTTTACCCAAGAAAACAGGGTTGTAGTTACTTGATTCATTCCAAATCTGCTTAGCTGTAGGTTTTTCCACTGTGGCCAGTTCAGTTTTCACCATTTCAAGGAAGCCAAACAAATATTTCGTCTTCTCTCACATTTGATTTTGGTGGCAATCTGCAGCTAGACCTGCAAAGCTTGTCAAAGACTGTGAGATGTCTGCACCCTGCGGTACTACAATTCTCTATCCGGCATGTGGTGGCAATATCCATTCATTCAAAGCCTTAACTCCCTGTGCGCTCTTTGACATTCTATCACCCCCATACTCTTCGGAGGATGGCAGACATTGTTCCTACTTCCGAAAATCTCCAAGAATGGATCTACCCAGTAAGTACTTGTTTGCTATCACATAATCACGATAGTTTTCTGACACTTATGACATCAAGCTCATTTTGTGGTTGCTTCAATTGACTTTGCTGAAGGTATAGATGAATCAAGTGAGACAGATGTTACTGAAGCGGCTTGGTTGGAAGAGTTTCAGCCCCCTGACAACTTTGTAGTTCGGAGGGGGATGTACAAGGGGCCTGTTATTAGGGTTTAAAGGTTTTGGGTTGGTGTCGATGCTGCATAACCAAATTATCTCTAATTCGTTGAGGTGAATACCTCCTTTGCCTATTGTATGGGTTGTTAATAGAAGGCAATAATTACTGTTATCAATATGTAATTTAGGCATTTTGATGTACATATATAATGGTAAAGGGCAGCCCCGGTGCATGAAGCTCCCGCCTATGCGGGGTCTGGGGAAGGGGAGGACCACAAGGGCCTAAAGTGTACAGCCTTACCATTCTCTTATTTAATTACATCCCCTTGTAGCTATAAGGGAGCATAGACGAATAGAACTTCAGCTTTATCATAGCTGTGACAGTATCCATTTTCCCAGTAGATAGCTGTTGACAGTTCAGTTTTATCTGTGCTTAATTTTTTTCCTTTTGCTCACATTCATTGTCCCAGTCCACAAATTTTTTGGCAATGCTTGTTACACCTTAGTAAGATTCTTGGATTATGAACTGGGTCGAAATTGAATGGTTCAGTATCCTTCCTCCCCTCTCCCATCCACCCCTGAAAATATATGCTCATCATCCTACTTTCTTAGACAATCCGATCCAGGTTATGTGACTATCATGTAGTAAGGTGAAGATGGATTTGAATGAGAGCTGGACATGGGAAATAAATGTTGTCATCCGTGCCGTGTGAGATAACCGGCCGTCATATGGGAATCTCTCTTGAGGTGGTCTAAGTCAGCAATTCACTCTGAGTGATGGCTGAGTTCATTTCTTGAGAAACAAACGCAGCTGATATCAGCCCTATAACCAGTTAGTTTCTCCATTGTATCTTATGCTGCTGAAAGATATTGTCCTCAAACTGGTGGAATTCTCTTCCAAGTGCCCAGAATGGTTGTCATACCTCTACGGAGATCCCAATTGGCTTGGGCCTACATTTTTGGAATGGTCTCGTGGGGCCCATCAGATGAAAGGCTTGTAATGAACTCATCGGTGTAGATTTTACATCTAGATTTATAGCAGACGAGATGGCCTTTCCCAAGCTTCCACAATAACTTGCATTATTGGAAAATCCTCAGAGATGGTGATATCGTGTGGGAAAACAGGCAATCCATCACGAGCTTCGACGGGCATGGTTGTATCTGCCACTACAACGTGGTAAATGACTTCCAGATAGTATTTTAGATCTAATCCCCATGTAATAATAAAAAAGGGTTCTAACCATCATATAATAATAATAAGAAAGGGTACTATACGGTGGATGGGCATAATATGCCACATAAATCCCAAGTTGGGTGCATGTCTCATGTCTTTATTTATTGAGTGATCCATTCATCAGATTTGCCTCTCCCAAAGTGGGAGAGCACCAAATTATCATCCAATGGGTACCATTAAGGTGGTCTTTCCAAATTATCATCCAATGGGTACCACTAAGGTGGTCCCTTCTTTTGAAGTGTAAATGGTGTTAGCAAAAAATGAAATTTTTGTTGAGAATATCCATAGTTCATGGGTTGTGAGCCTTCACTTTTGAGGTATTTGTTGGATGCGATTTGTGGTACCATCCCCTCCTGGGAGATGAACATAATGGATCATTTAATAACGTTGGATAAAGGCCTGTGAGTCTCGACCTTAGTCAGCTATTTTAAAATGACAGTGAAAGTGTGAGCGAGTACAAGTGGGCTACTTTTCAGTGATCCACCAGAGTGTTATTCTTTTATTACAAATGAAGAACTACAAAGCAAATTACTAACTAATTCTTGCTTACACACTTCTAAATTCAATACCCGCTACAGGGAAAAACTAATGACTGAACTTGTAAGCAAATGTACTTAAGAGAGATGTCATGTTGTAAGTGACCAATTGCACTAAACATTTGTTTAAATTGTTGAAGAACTCTATACCTCTAATCCGTGTCCTTAGATGAACAGTTAAAGAATACAAAGGTAAAGGTCTGTATTCATCAATTAAACCATGATTCTTACCAAAAACAAGTTAACCTATGACGAAGAGTTTTTATGCCAGTTCCGAGCCTGAGAAGTTCTTATTTTTCTGAGTGGACTAAGGGAGGAATCACTGCAAGCTTTGGATTTGAAGGCCTGGGCCTGACTTGCAGGTTGGAGGCCCAATCATCCAATAGCTTCACCCACTATGGATGAGCCATGCATCACTGGTTGATACCCATGAAAGAGCCCAGAGCCCAAAAAGGGGATGCCCATCTCAGTAATTGGGTCTATGTTAGCGGCATTGACATTCCTACCCAGGAAACAGCCAAAAGACAACATCGGTGCCAACACGAGCTTACGTTTCCCCCGTCATCTTCTTCTCTGCCGTTCCTTCTCCCTTTCCCAATAGGAAAACGGTTGTTTCGGCGCAACTTTTCTCCTTCCGCAGTTCTCTGTCCTTCCCAATGGTAGATTGATTGTAAATACTCACAAATGGCGAGACATTTACGGGAAATCGGATGCATCGCCTGCGACGAGTTATCCGAACTCGGAGCCGGCAAAGAAGGCTGGCTCGTCAACAATGCTTCTATACTTTCCGCTCTTGATTCCGATTCCCACTTAATCGCCCTCGCTAATCGCTCCATCGTTCTACTTCTTGACTGGAACGATTTTCCTAGTCCGATCAAGCTTTGGCCTTCTCTCTCCTCCGACGACGGCGAGATCACTGCAATCGAGTGGCTAATTTTTGAAGATTTCCGTGCTCTGGCGCTTGGAACTTCCAAGGGATATTTTCTGATCTACTCTTTGGGAGGCGATCTGATCCATAAACAGGTGATTTGCTTGTTTTCTTTTCTGGAAATGGTACTTTTTCAGGGAAAATTTTTGGATCCAGTTTCTCATACTCAAGTGTTTCTTTTTTTTATATGAGAAAAGGTCGAATTTTTTTAGGTCGTATTGGATGAGTAGAGAGGTTGATTTTCTGTGCTAGGTCATCTTAAGCGGGTATCGTGAAATCTTAATTCAGTTTCCGGTTTGATTTGCTGGGGATCCCGACAAATTCTATCCAGTTCAGTACGATGAGAGATCCAATTTTTGGTAGTTCTGTACGGGCACTACTAGAAAACTTCACTGAAGGCAAATTTAGGCTTATTTTCTTGAATTCTATCTATTTTTACTCTTTGTTGCCTACAATGAAATACTTATAGCATATTCGGGTACCTCTGGATTGTCCGAATAGGGGGGAGCTATCCGGGATTTTTGTCATTGGAGAATGAGCTTTGAGAGTTCTCCTGATGCAAATTCGGAGTTTATTTTATTGAGTTCCCTCTGTTTTTACTTTCTGGTGCTTATATAGATTTCTTTTAGAATAAGAGATTTGCTGGATCGTTTAGATGACGAGTAATTTTTCCAGGACTCTTTTTCCTCGGAGAATGAAGTTTCCTCCAGACCTTAAACTCATTTTCTGGGAAAAAGGTGTTTCTTAAAAACCATGTGAATAAAAGAGACTACCTGTACCTCTAATTCTCTTATCTATAAAAAATTCTAGTTACATTATCAAAGATCTTCTTCTTTTATTTTAGCTATCTTGGTGTTGGTCTCTCTATTCTGTTACACGTGTTCTGCTTGTACTTGATTGGGCGCTTAAAGCTGAACAGATGCCTGTATCCAGGCATTAAATTCCTGTAATTGAGTGGTAGTCTCCAAATTTGTTGTGTTTTATAACCTAATGGATGGTGCACATCACATACACATATCCCTAGGATACTGACTTAGGACTGGCTAATTCATTCAGGAGATTTCAGGAAAGACGACCGCAATTTTTTCCTGGATAAGACTGAAAAATGATTTATTAAGGTTTTCTTTCCCCTGGGTTCTGTGCATGTTTCATTACTGGTTGCTATGGTTCTAATCTTACACCTTGCAGAATCATGAACAAGCATTTTCACTGTCACTCATTTAGTAATTGTTAGGTTAATTTTCAAATTTGAACTAATAAGGTTGTTTAGGAAGGTTCATTTATGTGATAGAGCAGAGAAATGGTTTTTTGTTGCTTCATAGCTCTTGTAAAATTCGGATCAAACGTATGGGAACCCCTTATTCAGAATTTTCTTTGCTCCATAGATTTTCTGGAAACAGTATTAATAGTTCTTGTTTTCATATTTGATCTTGTTAATGTCATCATAAAGAAATATGGATTATTTCTAGTGTGTTTTATGAAGCTTTCATGCATGCAGATTGTTCATCCTGGACACATACTTAGTTTACAAGCCCGTGGGTTCAAAGATAGGTTTACGCAAAATATATCTTCAGAGGAGGTCTGCGTTGTTATGCCTGGTGTAATTGCACGATTTGATAGATCTGTTATTCGGGTAAGCTCTGAATCCTGGCGTGTGATCTGAATTTCTAAAAGTGATGACCAGTTGTACTTTACAATTTTGTTGACTGCTGTTTCACTTATGATGTTAATTATACTCAGCATCTTGAAAGTAAATTGTGCATCCTCTGCATTGGGGAGAAAATATTTTCTTTCAGTATGGAAGCATATGACCAATGATTGGATCCTTCCTACTAACTTCTGTGTTTCTGCAGTTACCATTTTGTAATCTTTTTACTTCTGAAGTTCTAGGGAGGTTTTTGAGTCTAACATGTGCTCTACATCTACACTTGAGATACAGAGCTTGCTGCAGCGATGGCTACAAGAATCTCGCTCATCTCATTGGGGACAAAAGATGCAAAAAAAAGAACCAGAGGATGGTGAAAATTCTTATGGTAGACTACCTTATCAGCTTTGGAACGTTAGCAAGTACGGACCCTGTGTTGATGGTGCAATTGCTGGCATAATGCCTCCACCACTGTTGGAGCTGCAGGTGAAATATTTATCTTACGCAGAGTCTGGACATTGTTGTTGGGAATAAGATCCATGCTCAGAGAACCAATCTGTTAAACTTTGACAGCATTTTTAACTCACAGCTGCCTACATTTTGATTGAAGCTTCAAATGTGAGCCCTACAGAATGTATTGCTTTAAACATCTGTTGCACTTTGGCACTTCTAAAGTTCACCTTACAGTATAATTGCTGCTGATTTGCTTGGTAACTGTAATGGCAGCTTTCTGAAGGTTTATTGGTTTTTGAATTCAGCTGCTTTTATTGTTGGGCAGTCAAGTCAACGTTACTATTGTGCAGTTACTATTGGAGAGGATGCTGTTATCTCTGCTTTCAGGTGATTATGGTCATAACCTGAAGTATAGTATCTGTTTCCTTTGTTTTTCTGAGTTATTCTCTTTTTGAGCAGAATGTCTTCATTTGAGTGCCTTGGTTTGGTGGATTTTCTTGGTCATATTGCATTTTGTATATCAACTTGCATTGTCCCATGCACAGGCTTTCAGAAGACAGGAGCATGTCTCTTGTTGGAGCTATTCTCTCAAAGGTTGTGCCTGCTGCATTTTCAACAATAGCATCTGTTTCCAAAATGATTTGGCGGGGTGGGCAACCATCAACAGGAAAGCCTGAAGTTGAAACCCAGCCATTTGCTAAAGGTCAGAATCAGTTTTGTTTCTAATCTTACTATTTTTGAGGAGTAATTCTCCTACATAAAAAAGAAGGATAAGAATAACTATTCTAATCTTTGTTCTTCACCTGAGGTCAAAGTCTGTAAACTTTACGCAAAGACTTGAGCTGTTCACTGATATCCTGGTAGTATAATTTATGGCAGCATCTCCCTTGACATGCTTGAAAGATCACCCCAGGAAGGGACAGAAGCTCACTCTATCACCAACTGGTTCACTGGCTGCTATAGCTGATTCTCTTGGCCGTGTATTGCTACTGGACACACAAGCCCTTGTTGTTGTGCGCCTATGGAAGGTTTTCAATCAGCATTCATAGAAATGAATATTCCTTTACTTAACCAGATTTCTTTTATGACAATAATGTGATTATCCTCTATTTCAGGGATACCGTGATGCCTGCTGCCTTTTCCTCGAGATGCTTGCTGCCGGTGATACTCCATCATCAAGTTCGACTTGCTATGAATACTCAAAGAAGGACTATTGTCTGTGTCTAGCTATTCATGCTCCACGAAAGGGAATAGTTGAGGTACTGCTAAAACTCCTACAATTAGAAATGTAATGTATCTTAGTGTTTTTATCTTTGGTTTTCATTTTGTTTCACCCAGACAGGTAAATGAAAAATGAGGCACCAGTTTACAAAATGAAATTGCTGTTTTAGGAAACTATTAGGTTTCATTTCTATTGGTGTACCAATTGTAAAAGGTGAATCAGGTAAGAATGTGGTTATTTGTAGACAAACTACTATGAAAATTTCAATAAGCCAACTGTTGCTTTTTCTAAATGACAGAGAAATGATATCTAGTGATAATTTTGGAAGAGTTTCATTGACCAAGGTTGTCCACAATTTAGAGTCAAGAAAGAAATGACAGCTCATTGTAATGAGGAATAGAATTATAATGGTATCAGACTCATTGTCATGAGGTATAGAATCATAACATAACTAAGTAAATTAGCCTTCCGAGCACCACTCTTTGGTGGTTAATCAGCTATATTGTTGGCAGCTGTTCTGAGGTGACAGAGTAGTCCATCATGCCATCAACAATCCCATCCAGTGGATCAGCAAACCTCCAAGGATACAACACAATCAGACCTAATTTGACTGAATCACATTACTGGAGTAACCATAATTATTCAAAAGTTTGACATGAGATTGGGGCCGGATCCACATATCAGTCTTAAAGGCAAAGACTTCTGCCTCATTTAGCCTTGAACATCATGCCCTAGAGAGACTGTGTAATGCAACATTGGTGCAAAAGCCAAATCTCAAGATTACCAATACATTTATTTATGTGGGATGATATACAAAGCTGTAAACTCAAAATTAAAAAAAAAAAGAAAAAAAAAATATAGATAGGAAGGAAATGATAGAGTAAATAGAGGAGGCATACCCTTATGTTGTGCAGAAATAAGTTAAAGTCTCATCAACTAGCTTCATACACCAACAATGGAGTCTCACCATGAGATTTCTCTTTGCAGTTACAGCAAAGAACTCTTGAAGTCACATCAAGAAACAAAAAATGGGTCTCTCTGAGCAAGAGGCCATAGCCAAACTTTTTATTCATTTGATGTTCAAAATTGATTTTAGGGCAGCTCCGGTGCACAAAGCTCTTGCATATGCGGGGTCTGGGGAAGGGGCGGACCACAAGAGTCATTAGTACGCAACTTTACCTTGCATTTTGCAAGAGGCTGTTTCCACGCCTTGAACTTATGACCTTAGGGTCACACGACAAAAACTCTATCGTTGCGCCAAGGCTCCCCTCCATGTTCAAAATTGATTATAATGGAGAAATTCCATTCCCTTCTGCACATGTAAGAGGGATTACCTAGTCCCTAAATAATATATTATTTGATTCCTAAGTAACCTAAAAAGTCATAATAAAGACTTGTTTTTCTTCTTGGGCACAATCGAAGAATTACATGGCAAATAACTCACACACACTCCTAAATCTAATCCCCAGCCAAAGGGGGAAGCTGCGACTTGAACCTTAGACCAAGTATGTGGCCCAAGTTGTCTGTGACTAACTCATCATCATCATCATCATCATCAAGACCTTATCTCAATTAGGGGTCGGTCACACGAATCTTGTCCC
The DNA here is from genome assembly GCA_035236585.1 of Warburgia ugandensis. NCBI lineage: Eukaryota > Viridiplantae > Streptophyta > Magnoliopsida > Canellales > Canellaceae > Warburgia > Warburgia ugandensis. The sequence goes on from CP141134.1 coordinate 67,467,479, forward strand.
TCCATTCCCCTCAACTAAGTGTCATGGTTTTATTTAGTCCCAAAGTTTTTAAATCTTTTCTCACCACTTCTATCCACTTTCTTTTGGGCCTACCCGTTGCCCTTTTAGAACCTTCTACTTGGATCACCTCACTCCTAATTGGTCACTTTTAGGTTTTCGTTGGACATGTCCAAATAATCTAAATCTAATCTCCCTCATCTTGTTGCCCATTGTTATTGCTCCTATGTTTCTTCTAATGTTTTCATTTATAATTTTATCCTTTCTTATCTTGCCACTCATCCTTCTCAACATCCGCATTTCGATAACACTCATCCTATGTACATTTTGTTCCTTAACTGCCCAACACTTTAATCCATAGAGCATGGCCTGCCTTACAGCCATCTTATATAATTTTCTTTCAGTTTGAGTGGCACCCTCTGATCATACAAAACTCTAGAGGGGATATCCATTTGTTCCAACCCGCTTGGATTCTTTGGGTAACCTCCCTCTCAAATTCTCCACTCTCATGAATTATCGATCCTAAGTATCGGAAGTGTTCTTTTAGGTGGACTTCTTGGTTATCAATCTTTACTGGCGCTTCACTCTCTCTCTGATAGAGTCTTTAATTCGAATTCAATTTCACAAGACTACAACACAGAGTTTCAATTACACTCAGAAAGAAAAAAAGATGCAGAACTTTGTACGTTCTGCTCTGTATACTATGTTCTGGAATTTTACAATGCTGGAATGCTTTTCTATCTCTTACAACTTCTAGCTTTTGAGGAGCTAGAGCCTCCACTTCAGTCCTTTCCAAAGACTCTCCTCCTTTCTGATCTCCTCCCTCTTCTTATGTCCTCCTCCTTCTTCCATTCATAACAACCTTTTGAATTAACCAATAGAGTAACTGCCTCTACAGCTGGTAAACCAATATAACTGTCTGTTGCTTATTTTTGTTCTTTACCTCTTCTTGTGTAATAATTGCCAAATCTCTTTTCTTTAGGTTCTGTTGATGTAACAATACTCCCCCCTAACAGAGGCACTTTGTCCTCAAGGTGGAAGTCAGGGAATTGCTTGTGAATGTCTTCCAATGGCTCCCATGTGCTGTCATGGTCTGGATGATTTTCCCATTGAATCAGTACTTCTTATTGTCCATTAGTAGCCTGCCTAATCTCCTTGATGTCTGCGGGGTATGCATTCACTTCAATTTCTTCAATCAAGGTTTGTGGTATGGGTTGAGGCTTTATAGTAGGTTCACCAGCTGGTTTAAGTTGGGATACATGAAAAACAGGATGTATTTTAGCCTGTGGTGGTAGCTCCAATTTATAAGCTACTTGTCTAATCTTTTCTAGGACAGCATAAGGGCCATAATAACGGGGCGGTAGTTTCTCATAGGGCTTTGTTGATAGAGATTTGAAACGATAAGGTTGGAGCTTCAAATAGACATAGTCTTCTGATTGGAAATGGAGAGGACGTCGATGTATATTTGCCTGTCTTTTCATCTTCAATTGAGCTGCCTCTAAATTGTTCTTGAGTTCACTTAGAATGGAATCACGGTTAGCCATTTGTTGATTGACCTCCTCCACCAATGACTCTCCCCCTGTATTTGTCAGTAACTTGGGTGGTTCTCTTCCATATAGAGTCTGGAATGGTGTCATTCCTGCTGAATGTTGGTAAGTTGTATTGTACCAATATTCTGCCCAACAGATCCATTTGGGCCAGGACTTTGGTTTGTTACCACTAAAACATCATAAATAGGTTTCCAAGCATCTATTTACCACTTTTGCCTGTTCATCTGTTTGAGGATGATATGAAGAACTCATCTTGAGGGCAGTGCCTGCTTGTTTAAACAATTCAGTCCAGAATTGGCTGATAAAAATCCTATCTCTGTCGGATATAATAGACTTAGGATAACCGTGTAGTGTAACCACTTCCTTGTTGAAGATGTTGGCTACTCTTTGGCTGTGTAAGGATGACTGAGGAGAATGAAATGGCTATACTTAGTTAAGCGATCAACAACTACTAACACCGTGTCATAACCACGAGCTCTAGGTAACCCACTGATGAAATCCATGGATAGCTCACTCCAAACTTCCTTGGGAACGGGAAGAGGCTGAAGAGGACCTGCTGGTTTATTAGCTATATATTTGTTTCTTTGACAGACATCACAATTGGATATGAATTTTTGAATATCTTGTCGCATTCCTTCCCAGTGAAGTACCTAGGATATGCGCTTATAAGTACGTGTAATCCCTGAATGCCCTCCTCCTGGTGTGGAATGGAATTATTGTAAGAAGGCCAAAATGCGAGACGAAGATCTTGGAATAACCAGCTTCCCATGAAATAGTAAAAGGCCTCTTTTGAGTGTATACCCTGGTTGGCTATCTGGATCTGCCAATATGTCCCGAGTAATATGACGAATGTGAGGATCGTTTTGTACTTCAACAGCTAAAGAGTCTAGATCATCACGTCGAACAATGGATAGGGCAAGATGATGTAATAGAAGATCGTCCTCTTTATTAAGCTGTGATCCACTAGTGGTTGTTTCTTTCTCCTTTGTTTTGCTATTTGCATTGTTGAGGGTAGCGTACTCCTGCCTCTTGGATAATGCATCCGCTACTCGATTTTCTGATCCTTGCTTATATTGAATGACAAAGTCACACCCAATGAGTTTAGTCAGCCACTTTTGCTGTTCTTCATTTAATAATTGTTGATCCATGAAGAACTTTAAACTTTTCTGGTTGGTATGAATGATGAATCTTTTGCCCATGAGGTAGTGTCTCCATCTCTATACTGCCAGAACTATAGCCATCAATTCTCTTTCATAAACTGATTTGGATTGTGATTAGAGAGAGAGAGAGAAATTGGCTGAAGAAGGCAATTGGTCTACCGTCTTGCAAGAGGACAGCACCAATCCCTTTCCTTGACGCATCCGTTTCCAGCATAAAGATTTTTGAAAAATCGGGCATGGTTAATACAAGAACCTCTGTCATGGCTTTTTTCAATTTCTCAAATGCCTCCTGACTTTCTCTAGTCCAACTAAAGCCATCTTTCTTGAGTAATCTAGTTAATGGAGCAGCAATGATTTCATAGTTTCTGACAAACCTTCTATAATAGCCCGTGAGACCCAAAAATCCATGCAGTGCCTTGGTGTCTTTGGGTTTGGGCCATGATAACATACATTCTATCTTGGACTCGTCCGCTTTGACCCCTTTTTTAGATATAATATGTCCTAAGTACTCTAAAGAAAGTTTTGCAAAGGGACATTTCTTTCTATTGGCAATAAGCTTATGTTCCTCCAACAATTTTAGGACAATAACAATATGCTCCAAGTGAAGAGAAAGAGTTCTACTATATATCAAAATATCATCAAAGAAAACCGTAACAAATTTGCGTAGATGGGGACGAAATACCTCGTTCATCAGCGCCTGAAAAGTAGCTGGTGCATTGGTTAGCCCAAAAGGTATAACCAAAAATTCATAGTGCCCTTCATGAGTTCGAAAGGTGGTTTTTGCTATGTCTTCGTCTTTGATTCGAATATGATAGTAGCCTGATTTTAAATCCAGCTTTGAAAAAAATGGTAGCACCACCCAATTCATCCAGCAATTCATCTATGGTTGGGATCGGAAATTTGTCAGGCACTGTCACTTTATTTAAAGCCCTATAGTCCACACAAAACCTCCAACTTCCATCTTTCTTCTTGACCAAAAGCACAGGACTCGAAAAAGGGCTTTTGCTGGGTTGAATGATGCATGAATTCAACATTTCCTTGATAATCTTTTCAATTTCATCCTTCTGTACATGCGGATATCGATATGGCCTACTATGAGGAGGTTGAGTTCCTTCGACCAGCCTAATGGCATGATCATGAGAACGTGCCATTGGCAGTCCTAGAGGCTGATCAAATACATGTAAAAACTGCTATAGGATAGCGTCGATGATTGCTCGGTCCTCCCCTTGAGGCTGGTATTTACTCACTTCCGTGCCTTCATATTCAATCATACACCCAAATTCTGCCCTCGGCATGACTCGAAGAATCGATTTGAAAGATACTAAAGAACAAGATAGAGTCGGATCCCCATTCAAGATGATCTGACGATTGTCTATTTTGAAGCGCATCGTCAAATCACCGAAGTTTGCAGAGATATCTCCCAAAGATCCCAGCCATTTGATTCCCAACACTATGTTTGCTCCCCCTAGATCAAAAGGATGGAAATCTTGGACCACCATTACCCCTATAGCTGTAATTGTACCTCTCTACAGACGCCTTCTCCTTTGCTGCAGTGGCCATCCCCCACTTGCACTCCAAATTGGCGTGATCTATCCACTACTAGCCTCAGATCCTTGACTAGCTGGGTGGAGACGAAGTTGTGGGAAGCCCCACTGTCGATCAACACTATCACTTCCTTGCCCTCAATCGTACCCTTTAATTTCATCGTTCCACTAGATGTAAACCCCGAGATCGAGTTTAAAGATAGTTCCAAATCGTGGTTTTCTCCTTCCTCGGTTTTTCCCCCCTCTGCTGGAGGGAAAGAGAAGTTCTCTGTATCATCTTCCTCGTCACCTGCAAGTAGGAGCACTTGCAATAGACGGTTTTTACACTGGTGTCCTGGTTGATATTTTTCGTCACAGCGGTAGCATAACCCTTGTGCTCTTCGGTGCCGCAGCTCGGAATCGGTGAGCCTCCTAAGATTTCCCCTTTTTTCGACGATTTGCTTGATGGACGGCCTTTACCGATCATTTTCTGGTCGAGAAACCCTAGCCTGATCAGAGTTGGAGAAGACGATAGGCAAATTACGGAACTGCCCTTGAGAACCCCCTTCGGTTGACGCATTCTTGGAGTGGGCCTGGAAGGGCCCTGAGGTTCTTGGCTCACCATCGTTTCTTACTGGGCGGGCCCGTATTTGGTCCAAAGCCCGGTTCTTCTCTTCTATCTTTTGGGCCAACTCCATCATCCCAAACAGAGATGCGGGCCTGAAGAGTTTTATCTCTGCCCTAATATCCTCCCGAAGCCCATTCAAGAAGGCTCCTTTCATCACCTCGTCGGAAAGATTTCCCAATGGCTGGAGAGCAGCTCGAATGACCGGAGGTACTCGTGCACGCTACTGCTCTGCTTCAGGTCCAATAGGGCTTCATAGTCATCTTCTGATTGGGATGATCACAAATGCCGTAGAAGAGAAGAACTGAAAGACTCCCAAGATCGGAATGGAGTGCGGTTCTCTACCCACAAGAACTAGTGGAGTGCGGTTCTCTGCCCACAAGAACCAGTGGAGTGCATCTCCTTCTAAGCAGATGGAAGCTGTCGGAATCTTCTCAGAGTTGGCGATTCCATTTACCTGGAAATACCATTCCGCTCGGCACAGCCAACCGTAGGGTTCTTGGCCGTCGAACACTGGTAAATCCAGTCTCCGACTGTGCCAATCTTGGTGATAGTGGTTTCCCGACTAAAAGGGGCTTCGTTTGGGGTTTTCTGATGGTTCCCCCATCTCTGGGTTCCGGTGGCTACTCGTACCTTCGCCCAGTAACTCCTTGTTCTTGATCCATTCTCTAATTTCGACTAGGTATTCACCCAGTGCACTGACATTAGTTTGCAATCTCTTCAAATGCTCCCTCACATCTCCTATCTCGCCTCTAACTCCTATCTCTTTCTCCATACTTTCTGTTCTTTCCATCCTGGTTCTAACCATTCCCTGGGTTCAAACCGGCTCTGATACCACTGATAGAGTCTTTAATTCGAATTCAATTTCACAAGACTAAAACACAAAGTTTCAATTACACTCAGAAAGAAAAAAAGATGCAGAACTCTGTAGGTTCTGCTCTGTATACTATGTTTTGGAATTTTACAATGTTGGAATGCTTTTCTATCTCTTACAACTTCTAGCTTTCGAGGAGCTAGAGCCTCCACTTCAGTCCTTTCCAAAAACTCCCCTCCTTTCTTATCTCCTCCTCCTTCTTCCATTCGTAACAACCTTTTGAATTAACCAATAGAGTAACTGCCTCTACAACTGGTAAACCAATATAACTATCTGTTGCTTATTTTTGTTCTTTACCTCTTCTTGTGTAATAACTGCCAAATCTCTTTTCTTTAGGTTCTGTTGATGTAACACTCTCCTCTCCTTTGCTAAAATTGCATTCCATATACTCTTATCTTATTTCGACTAATTTTAAATCCTTTAAGGCTGCGTACTATTGACCCTTGTGGTTCGCCCCTTCCTTGGACTCCGCATATGCGGGAGCTTTTTGCACTGGGGCTACCTTTTTTTATATTCTAATGTATCTCTCCATAACTCTAGCTTTGTGTTTAAGCCCTCCCTTGTCGCATCAATTAAAACTATATTATCTGCAAATAATATGCACTATGGAATCTCCTCGTGCAGATGTTTTGTTAACTCGTCTATAACCAACGTGAAAAGGTATGGGCTCAATGCCAATCCTCGGTGCAATCCTATAGTAATAGGAAAATCAACGGTCTCTCTGCTAGTGGTCCTAATGTTTATTACCGCTCTCTCATACATATCTTTAATTATGTCTATATACTCCCGTGAAACCCCTTTCTCGCCCAATATCTACCATATCAACTCTTTATGGACTCTATCCTAATCCTTTTCTAAGTCAATAAAGACTATGTAGAGGTCCTTCCTCATCACCTTATATTACTTTGTCAATTGTCTAAGCAAGAAAATAGCTTCCATAGTAGACTTCACTGGCATAGAAGGGGAGCATTGGCGCAACGGTAAAAGTTGTTGTCATGTGACCTTGAGGTTACGGGTTCAAGACGTGGAATCAGCCTCTTGCAAAATGTAAGGTAAGGCTGTCTACTATAGGCCCTTGTGGTCCGCCCCTTCCCTGGAACCCGCATAGGCGGGAGCTTCATGCACCGGGGCTGCCTTTTAGTAGACTTCATTGGCATGAAACCAAATTGGTTCTCCGATACATTTGTCTCATGGCGTAGCTTCTTCTCCATCACTATTCTAAAAAGTTTCATGGTAAGGCTCATAAGTTTGATCCCTTGATAATTAGTGCAACTCTATATGTCTTCTTTATGCTTGTAAATTTGTACAATAGAGCTCTTCCTCTATTCATCCAGCATTTTCTTCGATTTTACAATCTTGTTAAACAATTTTGCCAACCAAACTACCCTAGTATCTCTTATATACTTCTCAACCTCTATTGGTATACCATCAGGCCCCAAAGCTTGTCGTGATTTCATCTTTTTCAAGGCCTCTTTTACTTTAGATATTTTAATCTTACAGTCATATCTATAATGCCCAACGTTATTTGGGTTTACGGTACTTTCAATCCCTATATTTTCAGGGTAATTGTTATTTAGCAATTCTTGATAGTCACTTTCCCATCTTTTTTTGATCTCATCATCTTTGACTAGCTCTTTGGTCATCACTTGTAATACACTTAATTTGGTCTAAGTCCTTAATCTTGCTCTCTTACTTTTGTGAGTTTAAACACATCTTTCTCACCTTCTCTTGTTCTTAATATATTATAGAGCTCATTATATGCCTTGAGTTTAGCCTCACTTATTACTCTCTTAGCAACCTTTTTAGCATTCTTATATTGCTCAAAATTTTCATTACTTAGTAATTTGGTTTGTCCCTAATCTTGCTTTCTCTTACTTTTGTGAGTTTAAACACATCTTTCTCACTTTCTCTTGTTCTTAATCTATTATAGAGCTCATCATATGCCATAAGTTTAGCCTCTCTTAGTACTCTCTTGGCAACCTTTTTAGCATTCTTATATTGCTCAAAATTTTCATTATTTGGTAATTTGGTCTATCCTTAATCTTGCTTTCTCTTACTTTTGTGAGTTTAAACACATCTTTCCCACCTTCCCTTGTTCTTAATCTATTATAGAGCTTATCATATGTCTTGAGTTTAGCCTCACTTATTACACTTTTAGCAACTTTTTTAACATTCTTATATTGCTGAAAATTTTCATTATTTTTAGTCCTTTTCCATGGTTTAAAACACACTCGTTTCTCTTTAATAACTTTCACTTTTCACTCCATTACCAAGTTTCCTTTGTTGGTTGCCTTTTACCTGTAGATACCCCTAGGACATCTTTTGCCACTTTCTTAATAGACATGACCATATTAGTCCACTTGGTTTTTACTATTGTTTCATTAGTTTAGTTTTCTGCTAATATCAACTTGTTTGTAAGTGATGTTATTTTCTTTCCTTTTAAGTTCAATTACTTAGTTTTTAGACACCTATCATGTTCATTTCCTTTCTTCCATAGTTTAATATAGATATTCATAATCATTAATCTATGTTGTGAGGTTAGACTCTCATCGAGTGTCACCTTACAATTCTTGCACATTGATCTTTTGGCATTCCTAAGTAGGAAAAAGTTTATTTGGCTTTTATATGGTCCACTTTTAAAGGTTAATAAGTGTTCATCCATCTCCTTAAAGTATTTGTTTGCTATAGTTAGGTTATATGCTAAGGCAAAATTGAGTATAACTTCCCTTGTCTCATTTCTTTCTCTAATACCATATTCTCCATGTATCCTATTATATTCTTCTTCTTTTTTTCTTTTTTTTTTATCTGCATGATCATTAAAATCGACTCTTACAAGATCCCCTTTTTGTTGGGAATGTCTTGCATGACTCCCTTGATATCTTCTTAGAACTATCTCTTGATTCTATCCTCTAATCCTACTTGTGATGTGTATCCACTAATGACATTTATGATCTTTTCTCTTAGAACAAGTTTTATTAGTATAAATCTATCACTAATTCTTTTGACGTTTACAACTTTATCCTTTAATTCTTTATCAACCATTATCCCTGCACCATTTCTATTATTGTCATTTCGTATGTACCAAAGCTCATACCCATCGATTTCTCTTGTTTTAGTCACTTTCTACTTGGTTTATTAGATATAAGCAATGTTGACTCTCCTACATTTCATCGTATCCACTAACTCTAGACTCTTACATGTCATCTGCCTATATTTCATGTAGCGATACGAATCTTGTTCTCTTGTCCTAGCTTGTTTACCCATGCGCTTCTCAAATGGCACGGGAACCCATGTATACTTTCCATTGCACCTGGGTTCTGATGCCGCATGTTGCTTCCGAGGGAGCGCTCTATCAGCCTTTGCCTATTTTTCACTATCTTGGGGATCCAATGCAGTGCATGGCTTCTGAGAGAATGTCCTAGCAGCCTTTGTCCATTTTCCACCGCATTATGGATCTGATGCAGTGTGTCGCCTATGGGGAATTTCCTAGCTTGAAGGAATGTTATAAATCTATTTATGCATGGGGTTTGCCTTGGGTTTTTCTTGCCAGCTGGCACTTGATGCAAAATCCTCCTCCTTTATTTGGGCTTGGGACCGGCTGTGATAAAACCATATAGAACAAAAACCACACAAGTGGAGTTGTCTGCGACCAACTGCACTAGACATTTGTTGGCTAACAAATACTTTTCTTACTTAAATAAAGCCTATCATTTGAAATATTTATTGGCCTTTCCTAAGAACACAAAGTTTTAAAAGGTGTGCGAATGGTCCCCATCGTTTTCCTTGGTTTTAAAATCGTTGACTATGTTGAAGGAAAGTAATGATACTATCCACATTTGACTTCAACCTTTTACTTTTCACATCTTTGTACGATAATTTCTTCTTTGGCTGCAATGTTCTAGGTCTTCCCTTTCAGCTCTTGTTTTGAATTCATGATCATGTTGCCTTCTTTCCTCTTCTGTCACCCATTGGTGTGTAGGAGCTGCCACAAGTAGTAGCAATAGTGCAATCAAAGCTTTGATGTCAAAAATTGATGTAGGACCATTTGTAAAGCTGTAAACTAACAAGTAACAACTAGAAGTAAAAACAGAAAGGAAAGATAAGGTAAGTACTGGAAAATTGATGTGGGACCATTTGAAAATCTATAAACTAACAAGAAAAAACTAGATTAAAGATAGAAAGGAAAAGATAGGGTAAATACAAGAGTCACTCCTATATGTTGTGAAGAAGCAAGTCGAAGAGGCACCAACTAGCTTCAAACACCAACAATGGAGTCACCATTGAGATTCCTCTTTGGAGTAGCAATAGCATGAAAGAGACTGTGAAGTCCCAACAAGAGTTCTTGACACATTATAGAAGAAATGAGAATCTCTCTTCACAAAATGCCACAGCCAAAACTCTATCCATTCCATGTCCAAAACTGATTATCATGGAGAATCCCTTTCCCTTCTGCAGATGTAAGGGCTTTACCATACTCCTAAGTGATATATTACTTGATTCCCGAATAACCTAAAAACAATAAAAACTTTTAACCTAAGTAGGGTAATCACTTAAATAAAAACATAAACCATACTAAATCATTTTAAATATTTAAATGCCTTTCCTTTGAACACTAGTTCTAACGGGGTATGCAATGGTCCCCATAAGTTAGGCACTGTCACTGGTTACTATGAAACCGGACATCATTTACCCTGTTGTGGTTTTCTCTTTATTTTCTCTGATTTTTTTCTTGTTTTTGTTTTGGGCTATCCTACCCCTCTTTTGTATTTTTGCTTCTTTTTTCTTTAATTTTTCTTCACAACACTTTAAAAAGGGAAAATACATTCTTGGAAATAAAACCATAAGCAATTATCAGATACTGATGCAAGCCACTCATCTTGTCTGTCTGTATCTTAGATAAAGGGCAGCCCCGGTGCACAAAGCTCCTGCATCTTACCTTGCATTTTGCAAGAGGCTGTTTCCACGCCTTGAACCTGTGAACTCAAGGTCACACGATGACAACTCTACTATCGCACCAAGGCTCCCCCTTTTCTGTATCTTAGATATAATACAAAAATGCATATCCATTGGATGATCCTAACCAATATTTTTTTCTGTAGTGGAAACTGGAAGCTCAGAAAGTTCAGGGAATAAAACCACAAAAGAATCTCCATCTGAGAGGGTAAACATAAGAAGTTTGGAGTGTCATGTATAGAAGATGTAGCCAAGAAGATGATGGTTTTGACCACCAATCATCTGGGCTGCTGAGGTGCTTTTACCATATGTAATCCTTGAATTGCATTATATGTGCAAACACCATACAACAACTCTTTTATCCTTTGCTTCATTATATAGGACTAAAACCTTTTCATCCAATCTGAAGATTGATTTAGGCTCTGCTGTGGTGATTGGTCAAGCTACTAATTTGAAGCATATGAAAATATGGAAATAAAAAGGATAATCATACTCCAGCTTTGGGAATCTGTGGCATCCACCAATTAACGGTTGCTGCTCATAGTAACGCGGAAAACTTTGGCTTGGACTGGTTTCATGTATTCTTGTAAGCATAGTTGTTTCCCATCTTATCTTCAAGTTGAAAATGTCCTTGGTGTCTGCATATCTGAGAATACCAGAGGTTTGGGTTGCAAAAATGTAGGTGCTGCTGTATTGCTACCCAAAACTCTTCTTGAATGTGGAATATGCTTTTCCATTCAACTTCTTGTTCATTCTCCTAGAGTGCTTAAGGCTTACAGTTCCTCCTGCCATCTGTACCTGTAGATACATGACAGTTTTGTGTTAGTCATATTAGTCCATGGGTCTTGATGAAGGTGAAAGAATTATCCTAGGTCTCCATATTTTCATTTTGGAAGGGTCCATAAACCATTAACACATCCATTGGTAGCTTCATCAACAGCTCCCATTTGCACCTTCTCTAAAGCATGACTGCTGCACTTCTGTCTCTTTGGATTTCTGATGATGTCTTCCTAACTAAATCTTACTTCAATAATTATGTGTCTTTTATACATCTATCTAACCATCCATCTGTACGTTCATCTTCCCTGTTCCTGTTCCCTCTCCTCTTCCAGCTTCAGGTTTTTGGTAACTTGGGCTAAGCATCAATTTCTGTTGGAATATCATTGCAGACTCCCCATTTTCATGTTTGGTCTTCTTCTTAAAGTGCGGACTTTGATTTGGCTATCTAGTATTTTCTTTTGTCTCAACTGTATTCAGCCACTGAATCTGTTATATTTTCAGATTTTTTGCTCGACATCTTCAGGAATGGTGATGCGCAGTTTGTCTAGGAAAGAAGTGCAGCTTTTACATCCAAATGCCTATGATTTTACATAATAAGTAATCTTGCTTTCTCCATTGTAATGCCAAGTCGATTTCCAATGGAGATGTATCTGAATTTAAGAAGAACGGAGATTTTGAGAATTGAGAGAAGTTTAAGCCATTGGAAAAGCAACTGTCTATCCTTATGGGGACTGTTGAATCTATACGAGGCAGCACTCTCTAATATCTATACTTCCTTTACGTCACTTTAGAGGATTTAAAGGATTCGAACGGGATTTCAGAATGAGATGATCATCTTGTGAACTGGCAAACACTATGCCTTTCCAAGTATGAAGATCTTGGGATTGGTAGTGCAATGCAAAGAAATAATGCTCTTACGTGTAAATGGTTGTGGAAGTTTGATAAAGAGAAAAATCCGCTATAGAAAAAATGTTGTTGTTGGGAAGTATGGGGAAGGGTGGGGTGGTGGGAGGTTAATGAGTCATTTAGAGGCAGAAGTGCCAGACTTCGGCGGTCTATTGTCATAGTAAAATGTGTTTTTTGATCATGTTGCTGGTTTTAGAATTGTGGTAGGTCTCGTTTTAGGTTTAAGGCCTTTTTTGTTGACTCTTTCTGGATCTTTTTAGGGTTCTGATCAACAAATTGGCGAGTATTGATTTATTTTATGAGAATGGGATGGAAAGTGGTCTGCTGTGGGGTTCTAGAGAGAACTTGAATGATTCTGAAATTTTGTCCTTCTCCTCTCTTCTTCTTATTCCTTGAGGACCTTATCTTTTCTTCTAAAGAGGATAACTTCACATGGGGTCCAGATCCAGTGGTGTTTTCAGTGTTTGTTTCTTAGGCTCGTCTCTTCCCTAGGGAAACCCCTTCTAGCGTTTGGAATAAAGTTGGTCTCTGGTCACCCCCCTAAAGTCCAATATCTTGGCTGGTCAGTTTGTCACAAAGAAGTTAATATGTTGGATGTGCCCTTAAGAAACAGAAGTGTGCCATTCCTATTTGGTATGCTATGTGCAAACAGAAGTGTGCCATTCCTATTCGGTATACTGTGTGTAAGTGTGAAGAGTCATCTGAGCACAATCAGTTTGTTCTAGCATGGAGTTGTTCCCATCTTGAGGTGTGAAGGAACGAATTACTTTGTTCTTTGGTACTCTCTGCTATTCTTTGGTCCTTTTGCAGCTAGTTTAATCTGACAATATTTGAATAGAACAAGAAAGACCTCGGCACTTTGTGTATAGAGATATATGGGCTCATTATCTCATGGGCATTGGCAAGAAAAGAGTTGGCAGGTTACTCTTCTATAGACATTTATTGTGGACAGGACTGTGTTATCGTTGATAGAGTTGGGAAGTCCAAGCCAAAGCTGAGCTTGTCTCCACCTCTGTTGGGATCTCTTAAGTTTAATTTCGATAGAGCATCATTTGGTAATCTGGGACCAACAGGGATTGGATGTTTGACATGGGAGCATGAAGGGATTGTGGTTAGAGCATTCTTCAGGCCAGTAGGGATTAAAGACCTTGTGGTTTTAAGATTGGCTGTGGCTGATTTGGGTGGGGATTTATTGGTGGAAGCGGACTCATCTAATGTCATAGGTTGAGTCTCTAACTGTTCCTCCGGTTGGTGCTTGCTTCAATCGTTCATGAGATTTGTAATTTAGCTAGCTGTCATGGATTTTCATTTAGGCATATTTTTAGGTCTTTTAATGATGTACCCAATGCTCTTGCAGAGAGAGGACGTCAGGCTGTAGAGTTGCATGTGGGGCAATCTCTTAAGGATAGTGTTTTCTCGTTTTAGTTCTGTTCATTATCTAATATATTTACCTTCTTCAAAAATTAGAAGAAGAATACTTTGGTACCTGGGATGTTATGGAATCGTCAGTTTCTTGTAATTGGAGGATATGGGACCCGTAAGGAATAAATGGGTGTCCCCTCATCAAGCGAGACAGATCCATTCCATTCTTGAATGGAAATTTGCTGGGGCAATTCTCCAGCATGACTGAGCCATTTTCCCTCACTTGTGTAAATCTTGAATTAGGTTTTCAGAATATATACCGAGCAGTCACACCTGGTTGTTTGTAATTGTGTGTGGCACAACACAACATTGAATTAATAATCATGCTTCAGATATATGAGATTTTATTGAATAATGTGGGATGCTCTTAGTGTTGTATATTTGTAATTTAAACATGGTGACTATAAGTTCTATAAATGCCATAACATACTAATAATTTTTCAAGAATTAATGCCGAGCATTCAAAATTTTTATGTTCTTGTCATAATTCATGGTGTCATACCCACGCCCTATCTTGGTCCAACTTGTTTTAGATCCCAAAACATCTCGTCCATTTCACAGTCCCTGTCCTGTCCTCCTCACTTAAATTACAGAATGTTTTCACTTCATGTTCTTTTATTTCCTTTTCCACAACTGATCAGAGAAGTTCTGCCTCCATTTTTCTGTATTTCTTGAGACCACCAACCTTGCTGGATCAGACAAGTTAAATAGCTGGCCTCTGCAGTAATTTTATATTAATGACTTATAAAAAGTGGCAGCCCTGGTGCACGAAGCTCCCGCAAATGCAGGGTATGGGGAAGGGGTGGACCACAAGGGTCAACAGTACAAGTGTATCACCAGTTCAAGGATGATTGCTTGACTTTCAGATCCGATTTGCCCACCTTGGAGCCTTTTATTAGCCCGATCCTGTTTGTATTTTCCAGAAACAAGTATTTGTACGTTATAATGAATAGTCTCAGACTTCTTGAATTTCTAAATCTGGCTTTCGGATAATCTCCAGTAAGATTAGAAGACAATGCCATCGAATGGCAATCCTTTTCCACTCGATGGTGCTTTAGCCCCGAATGCATAATATCTCTTGTAGTCCACAAAGTCCAAGTATACTTTGTCACATGTTTCTCCATATCTTCCATAAGATCCTGTTACCAACTTAAGACGAGGGTTACACATTCTTAACTGATCTCAGCATGCTCCCAAGAATCTATCGTTATGAGCATTACTTCATGTGGACATATAAGGTGACTTGATCCAGCGCTCTTAGCCTGACATGCAAAGCCTTCAAATAAAGCCTTGTATAAGTTGTAAGCTAGAATGATTAAGTCCGAAATACTTGGGCTTTTCCTTATCCGACTTCTCTGCTATAAACAAATGAAGCTTGCGTTATGCATTGATCCAGCTTTACCCTCTCCAAGCTCGGACGAACATGCTATAATGTCTGCCTTCACATCATGCATATTCTTTTGCTTGACAGTGTCTAAAACGTTTAGCTGGTTGGTACAGGTAACAATTTGCTTTCTGTAGCAATCCAAGGCATTGCCTTCACTTCTTTTGACATTTCTTATGTAGCCAGTTCGTCTTATGCATTGGGCAGTATATTTTCTTATGTATTAACCATATTATAAAATATATTTTCTACAATATACAGCTATACTATTGTTCGCACGGGATGTGATTGCTCCTAATAGTAGCTTGAAATTGACATCTGTCAGAGATCCTAACTGACGTTTGTGCAGGTTTGGAAGATGCGGACTGGACCTCGTCTTTTTACCATTCAGTGCCCTAAAGGAAGCAAAATCCTGCAACCTTCCTACAGATTTGGATCATCTTCAGCATCCACATCATCCTACATCCCTTTGGAAGTTTTCCTTTTGAATGGGGACTCTGGACAGATTTCAGTTTTGGACAGATCTATCAGTTAAGTAAATGAATTTTCTCCTATTATTTGATCAATCGATGGGTTAATGCTTGTTTCGCATTCCCTGGTGACGGTGTAGTTTAATCATCGTTCTCACATCAGAACATTCTAACAGCCATATAAAGGAGTAGGCTATGGTTTCATGGATCCAATTTTTACCCCACAGAACGCTGATGGCAAATCATCACCAACAAAGTCTAACATGACATCTTCCCGAAAGTATTTATCGATAGTAATCATACAATCTGAAAGCAGAATCTGGCCATGTCTTAACCCATAAAATGCCTGCAGTTGACAGTACCTTCCGAAGTGCTTGTGCGCGATAATGAGATCAAAGTTTTTGCTGGCCTACTTTCCATGGTACATCTCTTAAAAGCCAGCGCCTACATTCAGTCAGCGAATCTGACCAAATGCCTTCAATCGTTGGGCACCAATTCCATCCATTGGCACATAGCAATGGTAGTTCCAAACTTTCAGTCACCTGGCGTTGTAAGTCTAGTTGTTGGAGGTTGTTTACCAGCATTCTCCAAGCACTATACCCTTTACAATCGGGAAACTGTCTTTTAAACGATTTGCAATTCTTTATATTCAGAAAATATTTCCTCCCTTAAAATGTAAACTGCAACTCGTGTTTGAGATGATACTCGACATTCGATTGCAGGTCCAGGGAAATCATCCAAACAATAATTTTGTAATGACCTACGTTTACAATCATTGACCTAGCGGAGCAATTCTTTTACCAATTCACATCACGAATTGGTCAGTGCTTTAGTGATCCAACCATGATCTATCCACGAGTGGAACTCTTATAGACAATTGGGTTCGGTGCAAGTTGGTCCGTCCAAGTCCAAGACAGAATCAGCGTCCCGAGGAGTCATAAACAAGACTCTTGAGCCTTTTTTCTAACTTCATTTGCGCGTTGAAGATTATAGGTCTTTGGCTCCTCTTGAAATCTCTCTCTCATGGAATAGATGAATTATTTTGTATTGAATTGGTCCATCAAAATAGATTTAGGCTTGATATCCTTACTGCATTCTGGCGTTTGAGGTAAAAACGTGTTAGAAAGCAGTACATTTTCTTAATCCAGAGTTGATCTAATAGAATCTTCGAATGCGACTTTATCTGACAATAATGGTGAATTGACATAAGAGTGGATCCGATCACTGTAAACAAATCCCACTACTTTATATGATAATAATGATGAATTAACATAACAGTGGATCTGATCACTGTAAACGTGCAAGCAGTGTGATCGAGATTTTGGGCCCAGAAATTCTTTTATCTTTTACTTGATTCGCTTTCTGTAATACAACTCTTTGACTTACCCCACTACTAGCTCACTTCTCATCACACATGGATCATTTACCAACTAATCATGACTTTGGTTTCCTTGTTTGTCTTTGACAGTTCTTTTCATGTGTGTGTCAATTTATTAGATTTTCTCAGCGGTGGTGATCTCTCTCTTTCTCTCTCTCAACTCTACACTGTTACATTTTGTCAATCCAATGTGTTTCTTGGCACACAACCGAGCTTTCTGATGTGAACGTTTTTTTTCTTCAAACTAGTCAAATTTTGAATACTAAAAGTCAAATTGTTATACATATCTGGTAAAGAATTGTTCCCTTGGACCGTACATCCTTTAAATAAATACATGGACAATGCATGTAGAAGGATTTAGGCCACCGATCTGGTTGATCACCGCATCTAGTCCGTTAACGATAATCCTAGACTTTTGATCACACCCTAAATGCTTTTCTATTAACTGATGGTAGCTGCTTATCTCCTGGAGCTTTCATTGTCCTTTCAACTTGTATAATCAAAACGTGGGCTCACTGAAACTCACCTCAGTATTTTATACTGATTCCTCTGGAAGTGTTTTCCATTTTTTTTTTTTAATGGGAAGCAAACGATATCCATAATCCATGAAGAACCTCTTCCGTGCCATGTATGGGTCGACCCTACGACTTTCTGCTTAGGAAACTGACACTATCGACTGAGCTACGTTCCTCCAGAAAGTGGAAACCTGATCTTGATGGGTATGGGACTCTATTCATTGAATCAGATGGTGGTAGTCAATGAAATCGAGGTCCTAATCACCAACATGTTCATTTGTAATAGACTACTCAATTTGGACTTTGTGCTGCTAATCAAGGTCCACCATTAAAACGTTCAGGTACCTAGACGTCAGACACAGTGGCATATATCAATGTCCAATCAAAGACCAAGAGAATTATGCATCAAGGTTTGCTGTTTAGCATTCAAGTCTGCCATAATAAGTTAAAAAGTTCAATCTACTTCAGTCTTATTAGCACGGGAAGTCAAAAAAGTGAGTCACGAAGGGGGTGCTAAGTAAAGGGAAGTCGTGTGTCACAGATGTTCCTTCCATGTGCGTTACTGTGTTGCTCTCTGGGAAGAGAATGAATTCTAGGAATTGTAGGGATGAGTTGGCTTCCGACGAGAAGATTTTGTAGTTCAATCATTGAGTAATCCTTCATAAAAGAATTCTCTGGTTTGAAAAGTTCGTGATTTGGTAAGACGAAAGAAGAAAATAAGAGATGCTGAGGTGTGGATGACGGGAGGAAGGCGAAAACGAAGCTTCGGTAGGTATCATGAATGTCAAAAACCAGGACTGCAGGATACAGTTCAGGTCATTAGAGATGAGTGGAGTATCGGCAACCTCGACAAAGCACTGGGTATCTACTTTCTGGATCCCTCAATGTGCCCCATGAACGTTATAGGCGCGTTAATCTGACCGATAATCAAAAGCTCAACCAAACAAAATCTGAAAACACAGCCGCTTGATTGTTGAGCCATGCTATCTCTTTCGATGGGATGTCCATTCAATACGACCACTATAATACAGGTAGATGGTTGCGGATGCCTTTGAATGCACGTACATATTCCCCTGTGATGTTCCTGAAAGTTGATTACTGCGTGGTAATGTTTGTGTTCGCTTATTTGGACAGAAGTTGTAATAGTTGAACTCTACTTCTGCCCTGGGTGTTATATATGGCTTTTGTTATCGATTTGAGCCTTGCATTTAGGTCTGCCACATTACATTGGAGTGATTTCAACTGTTCTGACTGGGCCTTACGGTGGACATTGTACCATTCCAATCAGATGATCCAACCATTGAGTTGGGATCTTGAAAAATGGACGGCCAAAAGTCTCTATCAACACCCCCTATTGGAAATGGTGATTATTGTTTTGATCTCTCTTGATGAGTGGACTGGACAATGACGCCCAGCTATTGTGGGCCAGAGGTGGAGCTCCTCGGATACTTTTAATAGCTTCCGGCATATAATTATCTACCTTTGGTCCACAAGGGTGACTTGATTGAAGAATGTTAGACTTCAACTACCTGCTAATATACTTAATTTATCCTACGTAAGGACGTTATGAGAAATGAGGTGGTTTCCACACTTACTCGTGGCATCTCTACAAATAGAGTCAATTGCGATCTACGGCCAGACCAGGATCCACGTGGTTTTTTATTTCTAACTCCAAGTCCAAGTTTGAAATTTGCCTTCATGTCCTTCTCACAACAGAGAGAGAGAGGAAACCACATTGTAGTCGACAAAGAGTAAATCATAGCATGGGTGACGGCTGGCTAAATGGACAAGCAGCGGCCAGATCAGTGATTCAGACCAGAAGAGAAGAAACAAAGGCTGGGATCATCCAACGCATGAGATTTTTAGGCCAAATCTGGCACCAGTTCTTTTTATCCACCATGAACTCCAATCCACTATGAGAGAGAGAGAGAGAGAGGAATTAACAATTCCACGCAGGTAATTAAGAAGAGAATTATTGTCAAGGGATTAAATTTTAGAAGGAATTTATTGATATCCTCAACAATTATTCAACCACTTAATCTTAGTTATTTAACATAATCAAGCAACTGGTGTATTTTATTACCACGAGAAGATAGAGTGGTAGTAGTGAGTAGTGGCATCAGCAGCAAAAACCAGTAGATGCATACAAGAGCCCGGAAAACATGGCATGTGAGCGCGTGATACTCTGGTGGTAGTCGCATTAAATGCCTATGTTCGCGGCGACTCTTTTGCCAACAAGGTTCCACCATCGTATCTGTCCATGTAGCTGGTACGATGCATGAAAAAAATAGATAAAACCTTACTAACATCACTTGGACTCCTGTCTTCCCTGCTGTAGTTTCTTTCCAACTTATCTTCCTATATCCTATTCTACTATGGGGAATCTCTTTGTTAATCACCTTCAGTGAAACTCAGAAGGAGAATAATCAGAATTCATAAAGCCCAATGAACTCTTTGAACGAGAGTTCTTTCAAGTCCTTTGACTGGGAATAGTGCAACTGAAAAGGCTATGCAGCTATACCTATCAAGATCCAAAATACCCTAAACGATCCTATAACTGGCCAAAGAAAAACCAAGTTCTTGAAGAAATCTATAGTTATGATAACCTACTTGGGAAAGTAGCTTTAGATATTGGGACTATAGTCATACAATTCTTTTCTGATTGAAATACTTCACAAAAAACCCCGAGATTTAGATAAGTCATTTTGAACTTTTAAAAAGTCCCAACTGATTCTGATATACATACTTCGAATTAGACTCCTGTCAAATCAAATACAAGTCACAAGTAAGTCAACAAATTCCATATATGCTTTGTTGAAATCAGAAATTTAAATTTACATAAAGAAGGCAAACGATTGAGAGGATCAAACCCATGAGAGAAACAAACAGGTCTAGCTACCTAGACAATGACCCCATCACACAACACAGACAGCACCAAAAACCAAGCACTCAGAGAGAGGGAAAGCTTCAAACATGCAAGATTAAAAAACAAAACAACAGGTTGTGGCTTCAAATTCCATTTTTTCATTGGAAATGATACTAATAGTAAATTCCTCAGTGGACAACCGAGAGTTTGTGGCTTCAACTCAGCGCACCATTTGAGAAAACAAACTATGGTAACGACTGAAATCATATCTTAAATCCTACTTAACTGGCTTTACACCAATATAACCTCATCAGGAAAGTAGCTAACTTCTACATATCACATTTAGTAATTAAAATCCTGTTGAAAACTCAACTTGTAGATGTTCATTATAAATTATGAAGTAATTAAAAAATTCTCTCACTTTTTCGAATTAAATAAATATTTACTCAATTAGATGCCAATCGTTATACTTCATTGTAACTCCCATTTATCATTTGTATATGTTGAAATAAAGCAAGGAACGGAGATCCAGTTGTCATATGCAATTAACAATCATTTCATGCTTTTTTTTCTCTGCTTATTGTTTGGGAAAATGCATTACTCCTGTGATAAATATACTTGTTATAGATACGAAAGCAGTATTTATCTTTTTTCCTTCTTTTTTTATTTCCAAAATCTCGCTCCAAATGCTTCCTAAGTTTGGAAATTTTGGCTTGCCATACCTTTCCCGAATCCAAACTTGGTGACTATGGTTTGGGTTACATAATATTCCAACAGTTGTCCCAGTGTACTCTACCTTGTCAATCACATGACATCTATGTGGTTTTGGCATCTTACAATATCATTCTCCTTATCTGTAAATCGATTGTCAGACGGAGAAAAACCCAGAAGGATCCTAATTTCTCGGGATGGGAAAATGAAATGAAAAACAAGCAATAAGTTATTTGATGTTTCTCCCATCTATGTTCTGTCATTTCCTATTGAATATCATATACTATACTGTACACATTTAAAATTTCAAGAATTTTTCTTCACGCACACCTACTTCTAGCAACTCCCTCTGTGCTAGAAATATACAATAGTACAAGGGACGTCATCACCCATGAAGGAGATCGAAATGCTTGCAATTCCTTGTAAGGTTCTTATGGCATGGCAATAGAATAAAATAGGAAAATGTCAACTCCCATGCACACGACAAGACAAAATAAAAAGGGTTTTCTAAGCATGTCTGGGGGATTTAAAGATTAAGGGATTCCACATTTTCTTACGCACGAGACCCAATTTCCTTCTCTCCCACGTAGTTATTGTATTGTTTACCCCTTCGAATATTTGTCCTCATTGATCTTGGAATCTCTTCATAAAGCGCAAGGGTCGGCCTGGTTTGTTGTTGGGTCAGTCCGTTTTTTCATCCATTTACACACATGATTTTGTGAAGGGCAGGCCCGGTTTGTTGTCGGGTCAGTCTATTTTTTCATCCATTTACACACACACAACGAGTGTCTTTTAGCCTGTCACCTAATCCTGAAAACGAATCCCTTTCTTTGACCTCTTCTTCTCCCGAGGATTTTAATACCTCTCCTTGTTAAGTAGAGGCATACACCCCAAATTCCATCTAATATCCTTCTATCAAGTCTCGGAAAGTAAATAGCTGAATGATAGTGAAAGAGACAACTTCATGGAATAACTTATACAGACAACCTCTCTCTCGTCTTCCTATTTTCATCAACAGCCACCTGTAATTTCGATTCTTCTTCTTTCCCTAGGCATACTTTCCTTTTGTTTGGTGGAGAGTCCTCACCAAAATTGTGAGTCAGTTTTTCTATACCATTTGGTTGCAGCACCAAACGGCAAATGAGCCCACACACACATCAAACCCCGAGGCTTCAACGAGTGTCCTTCTGGTTAGTTGAGGCTCGCCATGTTGAGGTCAAAGATTCGATCCCAGCTTAAACACCAAAGATAAACAATAACAGGTTTTCATACATGGATGCAGTCAAAGTAGTGCATTGCTTTTTTGTCATCTTTTAACATCTAAATATAGAGTTAATCTTTTTCTGTTTTTTCCTCTCCTAATTCACGTAATTTTGACAGTCTCGGTATTATGATCAATAGATCACTACATTTCATTGAAAAAATAATAAAATCTAAATATAGAGTTCTTATATGGTATTTTTGCATGTAGATCAGTGCACGGATTTACTCATGTTTAAACTACATGTGAACCCAGACATTTTCTGAACCGAACCGTTCATCTTCTGGGAACCTTCTTATGTAGGCCTGCGCAAAAACACTTCCGCCGAATGATCCCAATCACTGTTATTTTATATTGGAAAATGCATGGATCAGAAGATTGTAAAGAAGTTAGAAATATCATACCATACGGAGAAGGTTCTTGGGGTCTGGGCATTACATCAAACAGAGGAAGGTTCTTGGGTCTGGGCATTACCTAAGATGTGGTCACATGATGAACAAATTTTTATATTTTTTATATTGGTTGGAGAGATGAACAATTTTGATCACTAACAATTTAGGGCCCCAAAGTACTTTTAGCCAATCGTGTTTTAGTACATGTCCCAATCATAACACGGTGCATCAGATAGATATTAGGACCATTGAATAGAGTCAATCATACTAATTATTTTTTAGGCTCATATTTTCCAAGTGGAAAATATTAACGATTCTTATGTAACTCCCCCTAATAAAAAATATTCCCTTGTTGGATAATATACATTTCATTGTGATTCTCACTGCAATATTTCAATGTCCTTTACGAGCCATATTCTAGAGTTTTCTTAAAAATACATTTATCTTGCATAATTTATTTCATTGCGACTCTCATTACAATATGTCAAAGTGCTTTAGGCGGCTTATGCTAGATACAAGAAAGTATGCACAAAAAAGTAGTACAAAGAAATTGTCCTACTTGTATTTTAAGTGTTGATGTCACAGTTCATACTCGTTGAACGTAGCAAGTCTCCTTCATGAAAGTCCAGATAAAGATGGACGAGAGTATAAATTATATAGCATGATTCATAATACGTAGGCTGAAATTCCTTAGGTACAGAGGAATAAATGCATTGAATGCATGGGACAAGATATGCAGATGGATGGTCTATTTACACTTCTAAAATAGCTTTTCCGTAAAGCCAGTAAGGCCTTTAATAGCTTAAGCTTTTCGACCATAATTCATTCGTTATTGAATATGATCATTCTCATCTACATGTTGAATATACAATAGAGCAAATAGGATGATGAGTGCTACCATATGGCGTGACCAAATGGTAAGTTTCAACGTTGTGCCCTGCTTTTACGTGAAGAGTCCTACCTTTGGTTGATCCGATCTGCTCATCTGATTTCACTGACCAAATGGTTCTAGCATCTAAAAGACCCTTTTTAGTCGTTGAATGAGAAGTATTGTTTATAATAAGACATTTGATTGGCTGAAAAAAAATAGAAAACAAAAAATATTAGAGGAAATGACAGTTATAAACTTTTCCTGACCAATCAAATATCACTTGCACTTTACACCTGTAACTCCTTATAGATTACCGCTCCCTTCTATGGCATGCTTCCCATGAAGGAAGGCACATCTTTCAGATGCTTGTCATCCAACCGGTATGCTTTCTGGACAAGTAGAGATTTAAATTCAGAGAGATCGAATGAACATCCCAGATCAACTAAAGATGGTTCCGTCATGCAGAAGCAGAGCACTAAGCGGCAGCTTTTGTATGTGGTCACACCTATGATAGCATTCCTCTCTTAAGAAATCAGTAATGCTATACTACTTTTATTGTTATACTTAAGTGACTTGTTAATTTGGTTTTCTTTCCCATTTGATGAAAGGGCTAGGGTTATCAGATGCATGAGATTTCTGGGACAAATGACTGCCCAGAATTGTACAAGTGTGCACCCCACTTCTGCAATATTATGCCATCCAAACCATATGGTCTAATTGTGTTCAGTGATCATTACATATTTATTTTTTACGCAAGGGTGCTTATTGTCACGAGGTTGCAATTTCACATATGCTAAATCCGTGTAGTTGTGTCGGTTGCACTCTTCCAGCGATAGAAACTATCTTTTCAAATATGCGATCAACTCAGCGTGCAAGTGAGGTCCATTCTTCTCAACGATCCAAACCATCAACCTGGTGGGGCGTACTATAGATGAGCCAGCCCCCAAATAACATAACCATCCAACAGTTTTGGACCATCTGATTTGACGACCATCAAATGGATAATCGGGAAGCAAGAAAGCGTCTTCCCACATTCATCAGAAAGCCTTCATTGAATCGTCCACACTGCTCATCCATGGCGTCCAGACTTTATAAATGGTTTGAATGATTTAAAGAATGGACCGTAACAGTGCCATTAATGAAACAATTTTTTTTTTTCTACGGGTGTAGACATTTGATAAATCTCTGTTGCCAAATCCGTAGAGAGTGACGGCATCAAGGCAGAGTTCATTTTAAATCTGAGGTAGACGTGCGTGGGCTTACTAGTCTCAGGAATCCTATGAGATTCTTGGCGGATAGCCTCTTGCCAGCAAATGCTTGATCCGACCGTGCTTTGAACTTTACTCTCCTTTTGTTCAATTGACTAAGTCTAGTTTTCTTCTTTTGGCTCTTCAATTACCTCGCCACCTACATCTGAACACCTAACGCAACCCATCGGGCTCCACTAGTCTAACATTTTCCTGGACCACGCTAGTTGGAAATTGTTTTACCCCTTCACAGAAAAGTATTTACCTGCTCAGCTACCACAATACCACATGTTAGGTCGAACATGAACATATTCAAGAACACCAATTACGTGCTTCTGTCATGTTTCTTGGAAATGCAAATTCACACCTGAAATTATGCTTGCATAGAGAGAGATTATGTTTCTACTGTTGTACAGATGGTTCGAGCACTTAGTACAGGTGGTCAAATGCTCTCTCATACACCCAAGAGGCTGTAGGCTTGAATCTGCCCGCCATTAAGAAAAGGGAAAAATGAAAAAAGGAAGAAGAAGCCCTTACTGAATACACTCTAATTACATCTGCCATAATGGTGTCTCTCGAATACGCATGGTCACAGCTTCAAGTCTCCAGTTTTTTGTTTGACCGGCGATTAGATCTAGCAGTGTGTGCAAGTGAGAGCATGTGCATGATTTGCTTTATAAATCTTTGTTTGTTAAAATAAATAAATAAATAAAAAGACAAGAACACTTTGCTAACCCTATAACATTTACAATCAATAAAATTTAAAGCCACGATTTGACAAGGGTCAAAACCATTCTGGCTTAATGAGAAGAGCACTATAACTAGGGTTCCTTGTATCACAATGTCTGAGTTACTGCTTTGAACATAAAAACCAAATGCTAATTGTGAAAGGGAATCTGAAGGAATTCGGAGTTGAGACAGTCTCTGGCCTTTATACAATATCATCTAGAAAACTCAAAACAAGGATAAAAGCTACTGTGACTCGTGTAGAAAAGAAGAAGAAGATAAAGTTAATTAATCATTCTAAAACATAGCTACGGTTTTCAATGGATCCGGATTATCAATCCGATAGGACAGAATATGAATTATATGTATGTGGATATTAAATCTCATGTGATAGATTTTTATTATTTTTTTAAACATCCGAATCAATTTGGATATGGTGTGGATTTAAACATCTGACAATGTAAATCAGAACACCAAAGTGATATGAACTAAAACACCCTTTTATTATATGCTAAAATTATTTACATGTAGGTATACATATGAAAGGTAATTATGTTATTTTAGCTTCTAGGGGATAAATTTAGTAGTATTGAGAAATTTTGTTAAGGTCTTGTTTTTTCTTATGACTTTTGTTTTTATTATTCGTGATGGTGTGACTTGTGCAGGAGGATCTTTTTTGAGAAAAAACAGTGATTTTGTTAGAGGTTTGGAGTAAACATGTGGCTCTCATGATTTAATATATGTGAAAATATATTTAGGTATCTACCAAGATACTTAAATGTAAAAATTTATCATTGTATGCAGGTTTTGGTTAATTTAATTTAATTTAATTTATTTGTAATTGGATCTTAAAAATAACTGAATTCAAACCGAGTCCGAAATGATTAGGGATATTGAGAATTGGATCCGAAGTAGAAGATGAACAGGATCCATGGGAAGCAGAATGGCCTGTACACAATTACCTTTCATGGGAGCAGTATATTGTTAGCTACTTACAACCATAAGATTTTTGGACTCTCTCTCTCTCTCTCTCGGTGCTTTTTTTTCTCTTCCTTTTCGTTTGAACATCTATAGAATAATCTTCTTTGAACTATTTTGTTCTGCTGCAATAGAATTTTTATACCTTTTCTGAGAAAAGAAGATAATACTATCCCCTTCTTTGTATATATTGTACGTACAACAGAAATTTATATAAATCTTTTCTTCGTGACACTGAGATTTCATGATCAGTTCTCTGGCCGGTAACCATCCTTATATTTTGATAAAACTGGCTTCACTTGCTAAAATAAATAAGAGGAAAAAGAGAATAAAACACGCTAAGTTCTAACTTCACAGCAAATACTCAACAACTTACCATCATTTTCGATGCATGTTAATCCAAAACTTGCAGAGTAAAAGTTATACTTGACTGTTGGGATTATCAACTTCGAATTTTACTATTACAAGTTTCTAGATCCCTAACAGTGTACTTGCTTTTGGTGAGACTTTTCTCTAGCTAAGTTTGTCATCTTTATGCGGTTCCTTATGAATATAGTTGCAAGAAAACGATGACCGAAGAAAGCAACAAATATTCACTTTTAAAAATCCTGATTTCTGTGTTCCTTAAATTACAGTACAGTAACCAACTTAGTTCTGCGGCTGGATCATTGAAACCAGGGAGTCCCACTCGACATTTGTCCGTTAATGTTTTCCCAGTGAAATTATGGGCATCAACATGTAAGATTAAAAACTCGAAAATTATAAAATTGGTTACAAAAGCAAGAACTAATTGAACAAATAAAATGTATTTGGGC
Organism: Warburgia ugandensis; assembly: GCA_035236585.1. Taxonomy (NCBI): domain Eukaryota; kingdom Viridiplantae; phylum Streptophyta; class Magnoliopsida; order Canellales; family Canellaceae; genus Warburgia; species Warburgia ugandensis. The sequence goes on from CP141134.1 coordinate 67,494,883, forward strand.
ATGGCCTTAGGTCAATAAATGATGATCAGAATATACGCAACACAACGTCATACACTAAAAGTATGCAGAATAATAGACAAGGAAGGGACGAAAAGGAAAGCCATGGAGGGATATGGATGTAGGTTGTGCTTCGTCAAGAGGGTTTATAGATCTTTTATCTTCTTTATAAGCAGGAGATTGTGCATGTGGACGTAATTCAATTAAATAACTTTCATGGAATTGATATATCTCTGTACACAATCGCTGCTGTCCCTAACAGAGGTCAACCGATGAAAGTTATCACGGAGAGAGAGAGAGAGAGAGAGAGAGAGAGAGAGAGAGAGAGAGAGAGAGAGAGAGAGAGAGAGAGAGAGAGAGAGAGAGAGAGAACCTGTCAAACAACAAAGAAGGTAGGAAAAAGCTATAAGGGTCACATGATCTCAAAAAGTCCAAGAAACCGGGCGCATTATTAAAAAAAAGAGAAGTGGAATTTCTCGGCAAGGTGCGAGAATTATTTATTTCATCTTCTTACGCCCACCTTGATCCGTGACCATTCTCTCCTTATGAATTGCTTTAGGTCGTTGAGAGTATATTATCCTTTTACCCTATTAATTCCTTTTAACTTGTTCACATATTTGCGTAATCAATGTCCGTCGTGAAAGGCAACACGAAGTAAGATATCCCAAAAATTGATCAATATGTAGTGGGCTAAATATGAAATGAAACACAAAGTTGTGATCAAAAGTTAATTATAGTCATTATATGACGGGGCCACTTATTTATAAGGATTTGTGGACCAACCAATCTGTACTACCTTCAGTTTCAGTCAGCGACCCCCCTTCTGCAACAAATTAGAAAACAAGGAAGAAAGATAGGGGAGATCATTCTTCGGCGCCCACCTGATGGTTCCTCTTAAACAAAGAGTAAGTCATTTCTTGATGGCATCAGCACTAGGATAAGGCTCAAGTCCATTATGCTGAAACATCCGATGTTTTTAAACCTTCAGGGTTGAACCTACACCTAGTGGATTAGGCCCAAGTGATTCATCAGTGAAGTCATCAATTAACACTGAAAAGAAAGACAATATGAATTAGACGTGGGGCCTTTGTAAAAATGTCAGAAAATAATTGATAAAAGATTAGCACTAATATGTGATTTTAAGATTTTAATTAGATTTATAAATACTATGGGTAACTTGGCAAGTTATTCACAAAATTTGAGTTTATTTTGAAACTTAATATGAATTTTCATAAATTTGCATTGAACTTAAAAAAAGTGAAAACATTGTAATTGTTTGGGGAAAAAAAGAAGAGGGGATCAATTATTTGGAAATTGTTGTAACAAGGGTATTGAGACAACTCTTTGCTATCTGATGTATTATATAATTCTGTTTTTATCAATTCATTGGGCAAAATGCTAACTAGGTGCCCTAAATTATTGCAAAAGTTTTAGTTCGCCTTCAAACTTTTAGTTGAATTATTTGCACCCTATAGTAGTTAGAAGGGGTCAATTAAATATATTTTGATAAGTTCTATGTTTAGGAGGCCTATTTTGTCGATGTCGCTAAAGCTTTCCAATGTGTCTTTCAAACAAGGGGTAGATTTTTTCATTTTTCTAATGTGACAATTGAAATAGTTAGGGGTTGCCACATAAAATAAATGCAAATGTTAGCCTCACATAGCAGTGATGTGAGGCCTATCTTTTACTAACTCTCCTCATCAAAAATGCAGTATGATACTATGGTTTCTCCCACCACCACCATAGAAACTCATTATAAACTACAAAATTAGCAACACGGTAGGAACCCAAAAATCTAACACAAATTAATAATTAAAATAGAAATAGGCTACCTAATTAACCATTTAAATGTAAAAATTCATAAAGAAGGGTTATGTATTTAAGTTTCTAAAAAAATCTATATTAAAAATTTAACCAAAAGCACTACTATATAGGGGACTTTTAAAGTCGGTTAAAAGTGCTAATAGAAGTCGCTTAATAAATGACTTCTATCAAGTTGACTAAAAGTTGATAACTTTTAAAGACGTTTATGTAATTGATTTTAAAATCAAGGACCTTTGAAGTCGCTTAAACAAACGACTTCAAAAGTTTTGTCACTTTTGAAGTCGCTTAGCCATAAACAAATTCAAAAGTTTGCGACTTTTGAAGTCGCTTTCCCTAAAGGACTTCAAATGTTTGTGACTTTTGAAGTCACTTAGCCTTAAAGGACTGCAAAAGTCCAACACTTTTGAAGTCATTTATAGCTAAATGATTTCAAAAGTCTTTTTTTTTTTTTTTTGACATTCCAAGCACTACCACATGTATACATTGAATAACAAACATCATACTATAGCATCCATATATATCTTGATACACCTAATACTTCTAACAATCTTTATACATATGAAAAACAAACATCCACTACAATAGGCAACCACATCTTTCTTGGTATACCCGATACTTCTTACAATATAAAACCTAATACATTCACTTTCACATTGCGTACAAAATATCCAAATTCATCATTATCCATCCATATCTATAGTGAAAATACTTTACAAAAGAAACCACAACACATGCATTCACTATAATATCCACATTCATGTCATTTGTAAATCTATATACATTCTCATTTGCTTTCACACTCTAAGTAACCCTCTCATTCATCATCTTATAAAAGTTATATAACTTAATGAATATATTAAAAACCAACCACCACATATTCACTTCATCTACAACCTCTAAATTCACTTAATTTATACTCATTTATTTTCACACTCCAAGTTTTCACTCATTCATTGCTTAATATATATATATATATATATATTTCAAAGAAAATAATAAAAACTAAAAGAACACACACAAGTGAATGAAAAATACTTTATTATGTATTTCACATTCAGATAGTTACTCCAAGTGATCTAATTAAAACTCATTACATATTCAGCCTATTTAGTTCTTATGTTATTGAGATTTATTCTTGAGTAACTCTTCTTGTTTGCTCACTTAGAAAGCACAATAGCTTGTAATATAACATATTTAATTAATGTCACATTCTTTAGCTGGATCTATAAAAAAATATAAGTTTATGAAAAGTAAAAAGTGCCTTGCCTTTCTTAATTGGAAAACATGAATACTATCAAATATGATGATCCTCATGTATCTCAAAACATAGTACTCATACTCTCAATCAGACTGTTGTCTAGGGCACTGTGCAATAGGGACAACAAAAAGAATTTATAAATATCATTTGTAATATTATAAATTTAATTAGTGATAAAATAGAGTAATTAATTAATTCTATATCTTGACATTCTTCCAAGTGAGCTTTAGTGGATGTACAGTCTCAGTTAGATTAGCTCATTCATACCATACTTTATAAATTTAAATTTAAATTCATTATTGATGAATAACAAATTATTTATCTACACATAATACACGAAAAGAATAAAATATTACTTATTTATAATTTCTGCAATGGCGGGACAGATGTGCACTCCATAAGAATAAAAAAAGAAAGCACGCCCATCGTACACATCCAAAACAAGTAGCATCCAATGAGCCCTACATAGAAATCATATGAATTGTAAATAAAGCTGACAATCCATAAGTATAGAATAAGTTGGTAAGAAAATTAAAACTTTTTCGCTATTTTAGGAAATCATTAAGTCCTGTCCTTAAGAGCAGTGGAAGAAGCCTGGTAAAATATCATGAACATGCCTCTCTATCATCCATTGCTCCGTCGCTCCAGAAATGATGTTAGGGTCAAGGAATTAGTAAGGTGTACCCTCACTTAAAAAATGCTAGCTGTATTATTCAAGAATTGTATAAAAGAAATAATTATTATATATACCATAAAAATATAGCATGTAATGTCAAATATTTTATAAGCAAGTATGTGTATATACCCCATGTAGGAGACAATGTGGGGGTGTTCAAGTTACACTCATCGGCAAACTCGTAATAGGTCCTCTATCATAAGTGGTATTTCAACAACATCATCAATAAGTACTCACTCCTTGATTCATACGAGGTTAATTATAATATCGTTATTGATGAGATCATAGATTAATCTTAAGGATACATGCGTGTTGGGTGGGACTTTCACACGCTCCTTAGACGGATCCTGTAAAAGATGTAAAAAAAATTAGCTAAATAATATTAATCAATGAAGAGGACCTAATTTATGATGAAAAAATAAAGATATATACAAGTAGTTGTTCCATTGGTGCAGCAATAGGTGATACTGCAAAGGGCTGCATGTAGTTGTTGATTAACTAGATAAAGTTACTAAATAATTAAATTGAGGTCTCTAGCTAAAAAATATTGATGAGGAAGGTAGTATGATAAGATACATACTGTGGACTCTGTGAGAATGATTAGTGCCTATGCAACTATCTGCCCAATAGTTATGATATTTTCTATATTTAAAGAGAATGGTAGGCATACATTAGCATTCAAAGCCATGGTAATGGACACTCTCTTAGTATGTAGTAGCATACTAATTTCATGCAAAATTGTTAATTTATGCTCATAGCATAAACCAACTGCCACGATGTTTTAATAGAAATCTAGGGCCAATATGCATTGACCCACTTGCAAATCAGATATACGATAGAGAAGTTGAGATAGGAAATTATTACAAAAGGACAATAAATTTTTTTAGTTATATATATACACCCCTCATTGGTTGGAATTTCCTTTTCGAGGGATGCTAGATGTCCTTCATGATCTTCTTTAGTTGGAATATTGCAGCTCGCATTTGATAGAGGTATAAGGGCTTTGCGAGAATTATGAACAAGGGATGTAGAAACTATAATCAAACCTCTCTCATGTAACTGACTAAATATATCTGTTTTAATTTTCTCAACCAACTCATTGTAGGCCTCCTCATCTTGAACTGTAGCTAAACGTCCTTTACTAAAGAATTTAGATGGAACAATATCATGCCCCATGCACTTAACTCAACTAGGGTGGTCCTTTCTATCGCCCAAAGCCCTATATAGATGTCCTCGTTGGCAATAGTGCTGCTTAGAGTTCCTGTAGTTCTGCTTTCTTTAGTAAGAATGACCTACAAAATTTAATTAGAAGGACATAATCATGTCATCTAATTAATTGCATAAAATTTATAGACAGGTGGAACCACTTACAATGCAAGAAGTAATTTGTGTAGTACGACCCATTGAATGAGCTATCTTTCAGAGGATGGAGAGATAAAAGGGTTCCATAGTCACAGCTTTCTTTTGCTGTCAAGCAATTAGGGAACAAAATGCATATAACTATAGTAGTAGTAATTTGAAAGTGATAAATTGTCACATCTGCTTACTTTGCACTCTTCTAAATGAGTGTAGCCCAACCTGGACAAGTGGTGTTGAATATTAGTTTCATGCACCTTTCTTTCTCTTGCACTCTTTGCCTGCACATTTGTATATATGTAAACAAGTGCTTACATGTAATTAATTAAATAAAACATCATTTCTACACATACCTCAAATTCAGCAGATGTGCAATTCTGTACAAATGCATTCCACATATCCTAGTCAATGATATCGAATTAAATGGAGTTATATAATTGCGAAAAGGTAGTTCTTCCATTTTCTCCATTACTCACCAACTCCTTGCAAAGTATGCCTCTTCTTCTCATCAGGAATGTTAAAGGTAGTCTGCAAAGTACATAGCAAATTATTATATTTCAAAATAAGTATGTTACAAATTATATAGTACATATTATTAATGTTTACCTACCTTCACAATTTTCCATATTGAATCTTTTGTCGAGGATAACACAAGTGTCCAGTCCTCAAATGTGATAAGAATCATGCTGCTTATTGTAGAGCAGCGGAAACCTACTAGAAGAGGCTTCACTCTCACCTATCTCTTGCCCCCTGCTATTGTATTGGACAATTTCTTTAATTCTCTTAGACTTTTTCTTGATAACATTTTCCATGATTGTTCGCCCTTTGTCCTTTCTCTTTGGAATAGTGCTCATGTTGGTCTTTTGTTTGGCTCTTCATTTTGGTCATATTCTTCATTTGACGTTCTTCTCGTTCCATTATTACTACATAGAAGAACACAATGATATTAGAATAATGACATAAAAAAAGGCTATGTAAGTCATTTAAAGAAAACAAACCGAAAGGAAATTAGATAAATGATGCATGAAAATATAAACATGCTTAGTATAGATATTTCTAAAATTAAACTTACCTAAAACTAAACCTAGAAACTGACTAAAGTACTATTTTGAAGATACAACAACTTTAAGCGATGAAACATAAACCTAACATTGCATGCGATTAAACTTATCAATGAACGTCAACCTTTAAATATGAACTAACAATACAAATAAAATATGCAATTAAAACTTAAAAAGAGTTCAAATGCAATGCGTATATTATAGAAAACTATAAATTTCAAGTAAATTCGAAGTTCAAAGCACAACATAAAAGAGCCTGCGTGAAATGGGGTTATTCATTTGGAGATTAGAAATGGAGGGAATAGAGTAGAAAATCTCATCCAGCGTATCATCTTTAGCCTTCTATTTTTATTTTATCATCATTGTCTCATTCCATCTTTTAATTAGTTTTGGGTTTTTCCTTGCTGGTAGATTAAGGATTAGGATCTTAATTTGGGGGTACTTTAGTAAAATTTATAGAGGTATTTCTAAAGCAAGAATCCTAATTCAAAATTTACATTAGGCATAAGAATTGAATTCCATAGATGATATTGAAATATCAATTCTAGGAAATTCAATGCTCACTCCTAGAAGAGAAAACCTCTTTTTACTATATTTCTCATCCTCTTTCTTATATTTCAAGGTAAAATAGAATTTCCAATTAGAATTCCTTCCTACTAGAATTTTTAGATGGGTTTTCTAATGGAATTCCTATTATATTTTCTAATACTTCCATGATAAGAGGTTCTTAACCCTAGAAGAAAGGGCTTGTTTTGTTTTTTTTTTTCAAAGATAATTCACATGATAGTTTTTAATTTCTATTTATTTATTTATTTATATCTTTTTCACTCTATCTCTTTGAATCCTAGAATTCCTAATAAATTTTTTTGGATTTCTAAGGTTGGTTGGTTGGTTCATTCTTATAAAAGTTGAAGTTCAAGGATGGAAAATCTTAACTTTCTAAGAAGATCCTCTAGAGCACGATGCAACTTTTTTTCATTCACAAGTTGGGCATGTAGTTTTATCCTTGTGCTCCTTATATAAGATGCAATCATTGGGACATGCATGTATCTTCTCATACTTCAACCCTAGTGCAGTTAGGGTTTTCTTTCCCACCCATGTGGACATCGCTAATTTATTATCTTTTTGTAGCATCTTATCCACTACTTTCAAGACTTTGTAAAACCTTGATCTGAAAAACCAAATCTTGATTTTGCATTATTAAGTTCTATTGCTGTAGATAACTTGGTATAATCTTTATACTAAGGGTACAACGGCTCATTAGCTTCCTCTAATGTAGTATGAAATTGTTTAGGGTTATCTTGGAAGACATTGTTAATTGAAATTGTTCATTGTCTTAATCAGATCTTTTAGGCCTTTTCAGGGGCTTATGTCAAAGTTCTTCTCCATGCTAAATCCATGGGTAATAGATTTCATCCATTCTATTGAAACACAAGTGTTCTCTCAACACCCCTACAAGTGCTTTTTTCAAGTTTTCACATTTTGAGCAAGGACAACGCATACGATTACTATCAACACTTGCCCTAAGTGTGAACTCTATGAAATTTTCTGTTCTCTCCTCATATTCTTTTGATGTTCTTGTCATGGTCATCCTAACATATTTATCTATTATCACAAGAAATTAAAGTAAATATGTGTGTAAAAACTTGTCATACATGAAAAGATTAAGTTAGGCATTTTATTAAACACTAGGAATACAAGAATTAGAAGTATTTGAAGTAACTATATTACATGCATGCACACATGTGAAAAATTTCAATTAACAATGAAAAAAATCAAAATATGACAGATACATTAAAAAAAAACTTTAAAAAGGAAAGTTTATAAGGATAACCCTATAAAAATTCTTCAAATGTGCATAGCACATATGAGACAAACAAAGAGATACAAACCAACACTCAAAAATTGCTTTTGACCCTGAATTTGTGAATGTAATTCCAATTCATAGTTTGGATTTGGTTGAGGATAGTCACAATGAAATATGGCTTAGTTTTTGTGTATAGATCATGAACACAGTTGAAAATGGCACGGTGAAAGTTGACAAAATAACTCTTAAAATAGACTTGTAAATTTAAAGTCATTTGCCTTAAACAACTTCAAAAGGCAGGACTTTTAAAGTTGTTTAAGGCAAATGACTTTAAAAACTAATATATTTTTACTTCAAATATATATATTTATTTTTTTGTAAATTACAATATCTTACTTAAATACACAATGAAATTGATTTTTTATGATACTCAGTGTTGATTCATGCATTCTTTACACACATGCGTGTGCACACGCACACACATAGACAAACACGTGAACAAGGAAATCAAATTATTTTTTTATTACATCCAATGTTACATATATCAAATGCTACATATTATTAGATCTTATTAATAAAATAACAAGATCAAAGAGCAAAATTTTACTTTTTCATCAAAATATGGCCCCTAGTATTCCGTTAACACCACTTTGCAGGGAGAGAGAGTGTCTTACAATTTTCTTGGCCAAAACTTAATGGTATAACCACTACTCTTCATCTAACCCTAATTTTAAATGATAATAGCAAATCATAATGTTCTCCCTTTCTCCAATAGTGAGAGTTAGAGAGAGAGAGGCAGCTATCCTTCACAATAAAATCATACCATTTTTGCAAAATTAGGACGATCTAACATACTTCTTAACCCCAGCATCTGTAATGAGAAAACTCATGTGATCTACAAAATATAATAGATAGAGAGTAAATAACAAGAAAGCAATGCGTGATAAAAAAAAAGTTATGGTTTACTTACAGTATTTTTCATAACACAAACAATCAAAATATCCAAAATGAAAAGCAAGAAGGGAAACATAGAAGGCATAAGGACCAGAGGAGGATGTCGTCATGTTGTCCGTGAGAAGAAAAACATGACTAGGGGATATAGGAAAAAATGAGATGACTTCGGCTTTTTTTTTTTTTTTTATAGATAAACAAGGACTTTTGAAGTTATTTAGTGCAAAACAACTTTAAAAGTATAACCTTTTGAAGTTGTTTGAGTCGATTGACTTCAATAGTATATGCGGGAAAGGACTTTTGAAGTCGTTTGAGTCGAATGACTTTAAAAGTAATTGACTTTTAAAGTCTTTTAGCACTAAACAAACTTCAAAAGTAATTGACTTTTAAAGTCATTTATACCTAAATGACTTAAATGTCAATAAAATCATCTTCGCACTAAACTTATGTGTCATTTGACTCAAACAACTTCAAAAAGTTATACTTTTAAAGTCATTTATATCTAAACGACTTTAAAAGTTAGTCAATAACTTTTAAAGTCGTTTAGACATAAACAACTTTAAAAATTCACACTTTTGAAGTTGTTTGAGTCAAACGACTTTAAAAGTCCTTTCCCACAAAAAAATTCCTCTTCACACCAGACTTTTAAAGTCAATTTTTATTAAAGGACTTTTTAAGTCTATACTTTTAAAGTCATTTTTTTCTAACCGACTTGTAAAATATTTACAAAGTCGGTTGTCAATATAATGACTTCTTTATGTCGACTTTAAAAGTCTAGTGTGTAGTAGTGAGAAAAAAAAAAAAGACTTCAGTTTGAGCAATAAAAATCATGGATTCTCCTCTCAAAGCTAATAAGAAGTCCAATGGATGTAGCTAACTGCTAGGAAGGATACACCTTGAGATTCATTCCACAATTAGAAGCTAAGATATGCAACATAAGATATACATTACAAATGATTAAACATAGCTTGTTGAGGAAAAGATGGTTAAAAAGGTGTGTTATTGATGCTATGCGTAAGTTTTGACACTTTAATATAGAGGCGACTCAAAATGATCATCAATCAAACTTCTTGAATCTCGATATTTGATCAAAGCCAGGAGACAGACTGTCAAATAGACACAACCAGATGGTCCCCCTACATTTACAACAAGTTTCTTTTTTGCTTCCTTCTCCCTTTGGTCTTTCATCCTTATCAATCGCTTGAGCTGATGAGACTATTGACCCAAACTTCAATGGCTTCTTCTTTCTTCGTGATGTCCCATTCTTCTAGCACAAGTTTGTCCCTCATTTAGTTAGATTCCTTGTTTGGTTTTCAACCTCATAGCATTTAACATGGTCCTTAAGATCCATTAACACCATCTTTGTAACTAACTTCTCTAAAAAAATCCTACATAATCTACAACTAAACCTCTTTCTATCTTAAAATGGTTTATTTGCAAATGTTTAAACATTGTATATGACATTCAAATTACCTACTAATGGGTGTCAATTGGGTTTAATGGTCACAACTATCTCCAATTATAAATTAAATGGCAATCAAATGGTCAGTAGTACTTCTCCTGTGGGTTTATGGTTACATTAGTTGTGTGAGCGCGCGCGCGCACACACACACACACACACACACACACACACACATCGAGTAACTCCACAAAATATTAACTTCAAAATGCTTAAAGTAGAAATCGATCAAATCTCCTGTCAATCATTCTCATTCCTTCTGCAGACATCATACAAATAGGAAACTTGGCCATATATTAGCCATCTTGGTCATGAGTACTCGTCTAAAGACCCCAATCTCACCCCTATGTGGGGTCACAAAATAGAAATCGCATGGACTACTATGCTCATGATTAGATCACTGAATTGTGTCTCTTCAGTAGCTAGAGAATAGTCACCGCAGCCTCCACAGCTTCTACAGATACATCTTGAAAGGGTGTTGTGACCACCTACAATGGTTGTTTCTACCACAGCAGTCGAGAAAAATGATACCACTTTAGGCATAGATACCTCCCACCTTTGGTGGTTAGAGGTCAGGAGGCCACCTTATACAACCTCTTAACATAATAACCATTAGGCCTATTGGCTCAACAAATACTAAATTTATACAGACATGCAAGCATCATAACACTTTGCAATATTCCGCGTATTCCAAACCATGCCATTTAGGAAATCCATCTCAAATCATGGAAATAAATGCATACATGAAGTTGTCCTTTTCAATTACATAATAACAATTGAACATGTAAGATCTCAATAATAAAACTTTCAATTTTGCAATATGAGCATGGAGCTAAGTTTTCAAGCTAGTTACAAGAATACATTATGCTCAATTATTTTTAAAGTACAAAGAAACACCAGTTCATCATAAAATCATGGATGCTAACATTATATAAACGAAAAATCACGCATAAATACATTCTAAACTCGAAAATAATACCAATGAAGGTTTCAACTTGAAATTCATTTAAAAACTTAGTAGTACCAGATCACCTACCTCTTATGAAGATTCTCCTTTCTTTTAAGCCTTCGCAATCATCTTCAATGATAGAATTGACTGCACCTCATTCTATTCAACGCCTAATCCCAAGGTTTTTATGGTTAGTTCTCATTTCCATACAATCTATATACACATAACTTAAGATTTCATCCATTTCAAGGTTTAAGGGTCTAGATCAGTTCAGGATCATGGAAACCTTAGGTTTTAGATTCGTCATTGATCCTATGCTATAGGTTTGAATCACTTATTAATGACCTACCCTCCTTTTCAGTTTCTAGTAATATGCCTGGTTACAAGTCATTGTCCATGTAAACTAGCATTTTACAATATTCAATCTTTGCTTTTGTTTTTGCCTAACTCCCTCACCTAACTTGATTTGATCTGTTAATCTTCTGTTCCCTTCGAGATCTAAGGATCTCTTCTATTTGCACATACTAATTATGTTTTATGGCTGATCATTAGTTAACCATCAAGAACAGTATTAGGCCCTATGATTTCCTGTTCACCCTCTTCACTAGCCACTTAAGGGTCTAAAGTGTCCTAATTCTAATTTTTCTTTATCCGTAAATGCTTTTAATGATGGAATTTGAGTATGTTTACATGGTTAGTTATTTATAATGAATTTCTATAAATTTGGATAATCAAGTTAGCCTTTTTAAAGATGCTCCTACAGCTAACATTGATTGAAAATGATTAGTTCTCTTTATTTCATATGATCTAACATTATAAGTCCCTTAGATTTGATTTCCTTAAGGTTATACACGTGCAATCTAAGTTCTAATCCATCTTAGATCTTATAATTTTTTTTTACAGAATTTACAATTTAGGGTATAATAGTTGAATTATTTTACAATTCAATGGTTGTATTTTCATCATCTGATCTCATATGGTTGATTTAAGTCCATGTTCATCCCTGTCCACTAAACATGGATGAGATTGATGGCTGGATCTTACTGTCAGTCCCTGTCCATGTTCACGGACAAGATTGACGGCAATTTCCTTGACTGATCAGAGTTGCAAGGGTTGGATCACCACTATCTAGCTTTGATCAAATGATCAGAACTGCAGACAGGGCAATCAACAGCCCTGGCAAATTCTGTCTACTAAGTAGGGAGAGATTTGAGACATGGATCCCCTTTTTGGGCTGATTCCATGCTCAAATCAGCCTGTGGATCGGTTCAAGGGTCGGATTTGTCCCTGTCTAAGCTCCAGATGGATGATCGGAGCTCCAAAAAAATTGTCAGAGTTTCCAGGGTTTGTGTCCTTTGATTAGGGATGTGCTTATTCGCTTGATTTGGCCATTAGGGTCAGATCGTGTACCATACAGTTCCAGAACCCTAGATCTACAAGCATCTACACAAAATCAAAGTAAAACAAGTTTAGGTTTATAGAAAACCTACCTTTGAGGTGTCCACAACGTCGGATTGTTGTTGGAGAAGACGAGTTTCATGTTTTCCATCAATACTCCCCACGTACACCGCTATCCCCTTAGATTTCCAGTGTTGTTTCTTCTTTGATGGTGGTGGAAGCAAAGGGGTTTTGTTCCCCAGCTCTTAGAGATGTGAGTGAATGGTGGGATCTCCGATCGGAGCCACCATTGATGCTTATGAACCCACTTTCACTGGTGGTTGTAAAATCGCTCTACCGGTAAAATCTGGATTTTCCAACTCCAACTCCAATGCTCTCTCTCTCTCTCTCTCTCTCTCTCTCTCTCTCTCTCTCTCTCTCTCTCTCTCTCTCTCTCTCTCTCTCATTTTTGTCGGGCTCGAGAACAGAATCGACGTCTATTTCTGTCCCACTTAAGCTAAGGGGGGTGCCATTATCAAATTCAGCCCCTCCCTTTAATTGCTTTAATAAAATTTTCTTTTTCTTAATATATATAAAGCAACTGATGATGATGTTTTCACCATCATCACACCACCATAGATTTAGTCAACCCTCATGATGGCTACTCATGTTGTTTTCTAAACACCTTATTATCAGGCCCAAGTTCTTGCAAGTGGGGCCCATTAATAAATTTACAAAAATGCCCTTCACGAGAAAAATGACAATTTATTCATCTGAACTCGGATTTCAACAAATTAGTGTCATTAGAATCATTTTTCCGAGTACAATTCAATTATAGAGGTCTTAACCTCAATTTGATATTCATCAAAACTTTTACTTCTAAAACTCAAAATTTCATATTCGAGCATTTCCATTCCATTCAAATTTTCAAAAATACAATAAGAAAGCTTAATAGTTTAGGTTGTTACATTATTATCCCTTTCAAAGAATTTCGTACTCGAAATTCCATTTATTACTATTCATCAAAGAGTTTAGATATCTATCTATCTTTCATTTCCAATTCTATTTTCCATGTTTCCTCTTCAACAGATGAATTCCTCTACAGAATTTTAACTAGTGAAATTTCTTTATTTCGCAATTTCTTGACCTTCTTATTGAGAATTTGAACTGGCTTTGTTTACATAGTTAGACCTGGTTGTATCACTACCGGTATCTATGCAAGTACATGTGTGAAATCAGGTACGTAGCATAGATATATGGAACACATTGTGCACTTCTGCTAACTGTAGTGGCAATGCTAGTCTATATGTAGTCAAACCAATTCTCTCAAGAACCTCAAATGGACTGATAAAACGAGGGTTGAGTTTTCCTTTCATGCCAAATCTCATAACACCCTTAGTTGAGAAAATTTTCAAGAACACATGGTCTTTGACTTTGAATTCCAACTGTCTTCGTCTCTTCTGTCGACTTTGGGCTGTAAGAAGTCTTCTCCAAATAAGTTTCACCTTATTTGCACATTGTTCTACTAGCTCTGATGGTATTACTTTGTTCTCACCCACTTCATTCCAACACACATGTGAACGACAAGGCCTTCCATAAAAGGTTTCATATGGAGCCATACTGATGCTTGAGTAGAAACTATTATTGTATGCAAATTCGAATAAGGGTAAGCTCTCATCCCAACTTTCCTTTCCGTCAATCGCACATGCCCTCAATATATCTTCCAAAGTTTGAATTGTATGTTCAAAGTGGCCATCAGTTTGTGGATGAAAGGCTGGACTGTAGTTCAATGATGATCCCAATGACTTCTGTACTGATTTTCATAACTCTGAGGTGAAACGGTTGTCTCTATCGGAAGTGATACTCAGTGGTATCTCGTGCAAACTCACAAGCTCCTTAATATAAAACTGGGACAAGCTATTAGTGGACTGGTTTTGTTGAATTGGAAGAAAGTGTGCCGATTTGGTCAATCGGTCTACGATTACCCATATCATATCATGTTCGCTCAATGTCTTACATAATCCCACTATGAAGTCCATAGTAATATGGTCCTAGTTCCATTCTGGGAGTTTGAGTGGTTGTAACAGCCCAGCCGGTCTCTGGTGCTCAGCCTAAATTTGTGACAAGTCAAGCATCTTGCCACAAATTCTCCTACGTCTTTTCTCATACTATTCCACCATAAATGCCCTTTCAAATCTTGATACATCTTTGTACCACTAGGGTGAACACTATATCTCCATTGATGTGCCTCTCAAAGAATTTCTTTCCTTAGTTCATCATTTGCTGGCAATACTAATCTTCCTTGCATATACACACTGTCATCTGTCTCCTTGACAAATCCTGATTTCCCAACTAAGGCTTGCACCTCAGCATCATCCTTTTGCATTAGCTTAACTTTCTCAATGATAGTGGACTTCACAGTTAAATTTGCTATAAAAGATCCCTCCCGACTTACCTCAGGTCTACACTTTGTAACCTCTTGAAGCAACTTCCATCTTCTAGAAAGTAAGCTTGCAAACACTCCTTGTATCTTTTGGCTTAAGACATCTGCTACTACATTTGCCTTCCCTGGATGATATTGAATAGAGAAGTCATAATCTTTCAAATACACCATCCATCTTCTTTGTTGCATATTTAGGTCTTGCTGAGAAAATATGTACTTAAAACTTTTGTGGTCTATGTACACCTCAAACCTTTCTCCATACAAATAGTGCCTCCAGATCTTCAAGGCGAAAACTATTGCAGCAAGTTCCAAATCATGTACAGGGTAATTGACTTCATGTCTTTTCACTTGCCAAGAAGCGTAGGCAATCACCTTCCCATTTTGCATGAGTACACAGCCTAGACCTTTCTCCGAGGCATCACTATAGATCACGAAGCCTCCACTGCCTAATTGTAATGTGAGTACAGGTGTAGTGGTCAGCTTCCTCTTTAGTTCTTTGAAGCTTTCTTCACATGCATCATCCCATATGAACTTCACATTCTTTCTTGTCAACTTGGTCAATGGTAAGGCAATATGTGAAAAATCTTCAATGAACCTACGGATATATCCCGCAAGTCCTAGAAAACTCCTTATTTTTGTCACTGTTCTGGGTGTGTCCTATTTTTCCACTGCTTCAACTTTTGATGGGTCAACTACAATGCCATGTTGAGAAATAACATGTCCCAAAAAGTTCACTTCTTTCAACCAAAATTCACACTTACTATATTTTGATTACAATTGGTGTGTCTGAAGTGTCTGTAGCACCCTTCGTAAGTGTTCTTGGTGTTTCTCAACATTTTTCTAGTAAACTAAAATATCATCAACAAATATTATAACAAATTTGTCTAGGTGGTCCTTGAATACTCAGTTCATGGCGATACGTTGGGTCTGATGAACCCTTTGTCAAGCAACTCTTAAAGTTGAGTCTTCAACTCCTTTAGTTCTGTTAGAGCCATTCGATATGGTGCTTTGGAGATAGGAGCCGTGCCAAGTATCACGTCAATGGTGAAGGCTATCACCCTTTTTGGTGGTGACCCTAGTAAGTCTTCAGGGAACACCTCTGGAAATTCAAAAACTACAACCACTTCTCTTGGAAGGGCCCTCCCACAGTAAGTCAATTCAAGGCCCAGAAAAACAACATTGCTTACTACTTGGATTGAAAAACATTGCTAAATCACCAAAACATCCGAATGAAAGCAAGATTGTTGGGAGAGATGTTGTATTTTAAACAACTTTTTGATCTAAACTTTGAAAATGTAGGTACTTCCTTTATTTTCACTCCATACGAGGAAAAGGAGAAACTCCTTTCATGGCCCCAAAAGAAAAGGGACAATGAACAATCACCTCAAAGCCTCAAGGTCAATAAGACTCGAACTAGAGACCTGTGAGGTTTTCGAGTTGAAATATTGTGTTGATTCAGCAGTAGATCCAAAAAAGGTCTCCCTAACACCTTTTTTTAATGCATGCTCAACAAAGTAGGTAGTGGTATCCTTGTACATGATTGATTCATAACACTAATCTAGTCATAAGCTGATATGCCATGTTGCTTACCTGGTTGGGTCCATCCATGTATTGCAAAATTTCTAGATTACACCATGGCACACTATCACTGTAACCTCATAGTCATATAGCTTGGATGCTAAATAGGCAACAGAAAAAGGATGTATTATGAAACCAGTTTAATTCAACTTTGATTAATAACTAGATTTACAAATAAATGTTTTAGAATTTGAAATTTTTTTCATGAAATTTGTTCAATTTTACAAAGCTCAATTTAATTGACTTTTTGTTGTATTGAAAAAAGAAAAGAAAAGAAAAAAAACTCGAGAGCTTCTAAATTCTTGGGATTAAATTTTAACATCAAAAGAAAGTTCAAATTCATCCCAAAGATTATTATTTGGAGATTATTGTAACCATAATCATAATTGAGTCCCTTTTTGTTTAAAAAGACTTGTATTTAATTTTGTAAGCGATATCATACTTTAATAAGTCCCATTTTTTCCCAAGAAAACCCTTATCTTTAATTTTTTTCCAATTCTCTATTCAAACCCTATATTAAAAGAAACTAATTCATGAGATTTGAGAGATTGAGAGGGAGGTTGTCTAGAGAATCCAAGTGGGTTGAAACAAATAGAGATGCTCCTTTGGAGTTTTGTGTGATTGGCAGGCACCACTCAAATTAAAAAGAAAATTCTATTGGATGGCAGTAAGGCCAACCATGCTCTATGAATCAGAGTGTTGGGTAGTTAAGGAACAACATGTATATAGGATGAGTATTGACTAAATGTGGATGTTGTGATGGATAAATGACAAGCAAATAAAGGATAGAATTAGAAATGAAAACATTAAATAAAACTTAAGAATAGCACCAATAGGTAATAAGATGAGGGAGATTAGACTTAGATGGTTTGGATATATCCAACGGAGAATGAAAGCAACACTAGTTATAGGGAGTGAGACGATCCACATCAAAGTATTTAAAAGGGCAAGGGGAAGGCCCAAAAGAACGTGAATAGAAGTTGTGAGAAAAGATTTAAAAACTTTACAACAAAATGAAGGCATGACACTTAGTAGAGGGAAATGGAGGAACAAGATTTATGTGGCTACCCCTAATTGAAATAAGGTCTTGATGATCATTCTTTCTTTCTTTTTTAGATTTATATTTTTCAAAAAAACTTCTTTTTATAGTTGCAAGTCTCTTATCTTTATAACTCTAGTCATTGGCTTTCCTTTTCCTTTTTATATTTTGAAGAACTTTCTAACTCTAGTTGTTTTCTCTTCTACTTTTTACCCCAAACTTTATAATTATGTCTAGGACATTGGACATTGTATTTAATTTTGACTACAATAGTCTATCTTTATGCTCAAGAAGTTCATAAATAAGGTTGTATGTTTATTTTTATTTTTTTTGTAATTCAAAAAAAGTCTGGACTTTTGCCGTTTCATTCTCAAATTAATTGACCTCTTTCTTTTACGAATTTTTTATTTTATTTTTATTTTCTCTACTTTTTCTAAATTTTTGTTGTCTCTTTTTTGTATATGTATGTGTGTGGGTGTGTGTGTATTAATTCTACTAATTCCCTTGCTGACTTTTTACCCTATCCGAACTTCGTGACTATGATTGTCACTGTTGCCGGGTGATTTCATGCAAGCTTCTAAAATGCAATTTACCCTCATCGATATTGAAGAAAGCAAGAGAAAAAGGAACTAACTAAATTATTTGTGTAACTGTTGGCGGTTGATCTCATGCAAGCTTCTAACATGCAATTTACCCTTATCGATGTGGAAGAAAGCAAGAGAAAAAGGGAACTAACTAATTTATTTTTGTTGTTTAACCTCTCCGGATTTTTTGCTCCTTATCGCTAAAATTTTTGTGCTAACTCACACATGATTTAAGATAAATGATGCTACAAAACCAGATAGTTTGGCTAACCATTTCCAAGGCAAGCTGATTTCTCATTGGCCACCTACAGCAGGCGTACACGCGCCTAGGCATCAGCTATAGTTGTGAATTTTTTGTTGGGTATGCCTGCGGTGCAAATAGTAGGGATTCTAGTTTTGCAGTGAGATAGGTGTGACCATAAACCTTCGGCCTCATCCCTTTCCCTTTCCGAGCCGTTACTTAGTGTCTGCCTGAGTAAATATGTACTTGACAAGCAACGCTAATGTAGGCCCCAAATGATTGGTAATCCAAACCATTGATGGTGTAAACTGTATCCTAGTTAACCCATACCAAAAAAAATTCCTGTCTTAATTTGTTTATGCTTATCCATCCAATTGGGTTTACATTTTTCTAACCGATTTCTCTAACCTCTCCGGATCCTTCTCTTCTCTTACTGAATAGCAGTGGTTAGATCATCAAGAAAGATGCATGGCTATGTAGATGCTGCTATATAAGAAGATGGGTAGTGTCGATCATGATAGCTCTGGATCTGAATATGCATGTAAATCCCTTATTTTACTGTTATTTACAAGCACAGAGTATTTTTCTCTTCTTTTGGCCGGGATGAGACAAACGTCCAATTCACCCAAAAGTATGCATCTCTTGTTTTCAGCAGCACGAATGATTTGATTCTTTCTCTCGCCAATGCAGGAGAGAGAGATTACGTTGCTGTACATAATCACAAAACTTCCTCAAACATCTCCTGAAAAGCTTTCTCGGAAGCGAACGTGAATGCCGAATTAAATGCGAAGTACGAGAGAGAGAGAGAGAAAGGGAGGAGAAAAAGAGACAGTGAAAAGTGGGGCAGGCTGGCGGACCCAACGTGAAATCTTGGGCGTTGATGACATCAGATGGCGTCAGAGCTTTTAATTCGAGGCAGATTCCCTCCTATTTTTACCGGTTGAGTCAGTGGAAAGAAGCCGGTTGGACGCTAATGCTGCCCCGCCAGCTCTACTTCTTCAGAGTAAGTTTGAGAATTTCAAATTAAATATGGAAAAGACAACAAAAGCAAGATTAGCCGTTTGAATTTCTTAGCTGGGGGCTTGCGGCTGGAGGCTGCAGCTTCTTAGCTGGGGTACCATTTTAACTTGATTAAACTTTCGGTTATTGTGATTAGGAGCTAAAGTTAACTTTATGTAAGATATAGTTCCATAAGATGACATACATGCTAGAAATTAACAAAAAACACCGGGCAAGAGAAACTAATTTTTAGTTTTTCAAAAGAAAAATAAAATAGAAATTGAAGTAATTTGTAGGGCATGGAGATGAGTCGCATTGTGGTCTATAAGGCAATAAGGAATTCAGGTGTATAAAGTTTGCATACTCGCATCCATAAGAAGCAAGAAAATGAATTTATGATTTCAATGGGATTCACATGGATTTTGCTTAACGTAGAAAAGTGATTAAAGACATTTTCAGTAGTACTAGCATGAGTAATATATTGTGATGATGGCTTACGAATATCCATATATTATGATACAATAGATATAATAAAGCATATAAGTATCTTTAATCGTATTAGCTACATATGAATGTAAATTCTTATAATAACTTTGTGACAATGATTCGAACCACACTTGAGGTCTTGTGGAACTACTAAATTTTGTTAATGGTACTATAATCAACGATTGTCTTCTACACTTAGTTCTTGAAGTCACATTCTTACTCATTACAGTTGAAGCTTGTACTTGTATTGGCTCACAAAATTAGATAATTAAATTATGATTTATCTACTCATTCACTACTAGCATAGTCTACTAAGGTAATAGACATTCTACCTCCTTTTAAAAAAATAAAATTACCACAAACACATAATGTTATATAACCATCCTTCTTTGATAGAAATAATTCAAATTATTTAGTATGAACTATCTCTTTTACTTCAACAAAGATTTTGACATTTTAATTAAAAAGGATAGTCTCGGTGCATGAAGCTCCCATGTATGTAAGGTCCAACGAAGGTGTGGACCACAAGGGTCAATAGTACGTAATCTCACCTTGCATTTTGCGAGAGGCTATTTTCACACCTTCAATCCGTGACCTCAAAGTCATACGATGACAACTATACTGTTGCGTCAAGGCTCCCCTTTAGCTAGTAACCCTAGACAAGCCTTATTCCATGTCTATACCTATGTCTCTAGAGGTTACGAATCATTTTACAACGATATTCATGATGATATTTCCATCTTAGATCTTGAATATAATCCTAATTGTGGAACCTGGCTAAGCTGAATAATCGCTTAACAATCTAAGTTGAACATTCCAAACGCAATCTCTTAATAGCTGTAACCATTAAATTTTATTCCTCTACATTGTATTCAAAATGTTTGGGCCCATGAATAGATTTAATTCGCCGAAAAAATTTCTTCAAAAATTGATTAAAATGGCAATTATCATCCAGATGACAGTCTGGAGCGAATCTAAATATGCAGCCCTAAATTAAGAAACTCTTATGTAAAAGGCATGTTTAGTTTTAATATAGTCCTTAAACTACCATTCTTTGTAGTCCTGACCGCCATAATTGGGCTATATCACACCTACCGTGGTTGCAACATAATATGTACTAAGATTTCTACTATGGTTGCCCCTAATCAAACATGCCCTCTTACTTGAATGGAAGCTTATAATTCAAAATAGAAATGGAAAGGCACCTAAAACTATTAGTCGTAGGGTTAGAATCATCTAGTCCTTGATCAACTGAAATGGATTACATAGATGAATCAATCTAGTTTACAAGGTTTAGGCTAGTGGAGCAATTCAGGTAGTCTCAAGACTAGGGAACACGAAATGAAGTGGAGCGGCTTGAGGGCTAAGAGTTGAGCGAGTGTGAAGGGCAACATGCGGGAATACCGTAGATATGTTCTCGACCTCAAAAATGTCGCGGTCACTGAGGCAAGTGTCAACGATAGATCGTCTCCCTCCTATTTAACCCCCATTTCTTCCTTCTTCTTCCTCCCCTCACTATTCCCCCTTTTTTTACAATAACCAGTCAATGTAGAGAATACTTGTTCATGGCTTCCTCCATTGTTTAATTATTTTCCCCTTTTTTATTTCATTTTCCTTTCCTCCCTTCTCCCTTCTACCCACCATCTCCGGCAGCAGCGTCTGCTGCCGAGGAAGAAAATCAAAAACCAAAATCTACAGTCAGAAAGAGAAAGAAATTGATAAGAAAGGTTGAAGAAGATGGGAGAGATCTGTGAAACAGAAAAGAGTGCGGAGAGTAGCGTGGAAAGCGAGAAGAGATCGACGAAAAAGAGGCCATCCATCGATTTGAATGAAGAATTGGGGGGGGATGAAGAAGATGAAACGGTGACGGACGTTGCTGAGATGGAAACAGCAACAGGTGGAAGTTCCAGTAATAACAGCACGACAGAGGCAGAGCCTGAAAGAACGCCGACCGTCCGGCAATATGTACGGTCAAAAATGCCTCGGCTACGGTGGACCCCAGATCTCCACCATTCCTTTGTTACTGCTGTTGAGAGACTCGGAGGACAAGACAGTAAGTAGAAAGTTCTCTCTCTCTCTCTCTCTCTCTCTCTCTCTCTCTCTCTCTCTCTCTCTCTCTGTGTGAAGAATGGTCGGTGTGTTTTTGAGAGGATATTTCCTTGCTGTATCATGGGATAATACCGTGGGATTTTGTTGATTTTGGCTTTTGATTTGGGTATTTTGATGGTGCAGGAGCCACTCCTAAGCTAGTCCTACAGCTGATGAATGTCCGAGGGCTTAGTATTGCACATGTGAAGAGCCATCTGCAGGTAGAAAGAAAAGTAGGGGGCAGTTCATTCTTTTACTCTCTTTTTTCTGGTTCTTTTTTTCTCTCTTCTGAAAGCTAAATTGAAGCAAAAGACGGTGATGTTTGGATTTCTTGTCTTAATCTCGTTTTCTTCTTTTTGTTTGACTTGCAATTGGATCATCAGATGTACCGGAGCAAGAAACTGGACGATGCTGGACAAGGTAAAGCTCTGGTTTCGTCTGATCTGTGTGGCAGTTTTGTCGAATTGTTGGCCATCTGCCTGTGCTTTCAGTCAGTGAATTAGGATGAAAATAGAAACTGACGTATCAGGAAATACAGTACCTAACAGAAGAAAAAGGAAATAGAAACAGGAGGGTCTCTATGTTTCATATTTTGGATGAAAATCACATTTCAGACCGTCAGATTTCAGTAGGCATTTTCGGAAAGAAAACGAGTGCGTTTTTTGCAGAAAGTTGTCCTGGAATTCAGATATCAGCTTGCATGACTACACGAGAGAGAGAGAGAGAGAGAGAGAGAGAGAGAGAGAGAGAGAGAGAGAGAGAGAGAGAGAGAGAGAGAGAGAGAGAGAGAGAGAGAGAGAGTCTGTTTTCTAGAAAAGCATCTCAGGAAGTTAGTCTGTCCTTTAAGTTGTTTCCTTGTTGGGTCTAGAGAAAGTCTCACAGAAGGATATTTGTCTGTTGCAGTGATACCTCCAGGAGGAAGGCCATTGCAACTAGGGCCAGATATATACTATCAGAGGGCAGGCGCTCATAATCAGCACTTTAGGATGGACAGCGCTGGCCTTTTTGCAGCCAGGAATCTTCACGAGCCTTACAACTTTCTGCAACGCCCTCCTCCCCAACAACCATTGGATTTCAGAGCCGGCAATTTAAGGTACCCCAACAATCTCCATCAATAATTTCGTCTTCCAGTTTCCATGGAAACTTGACCTTGTTTTAGCTGATATCAGAGATATGTAACTCTTTGTGCTTATTCATGTTCTCAGATCAGCTAATTGCCCCAGGGAAAAAACGGGTGCTCGGAATGATTTTGTCTTTGTGGGCAACCTGAGTTAACAGTTTAATAAAAATGTTTTTGCGAAAAAGAAAAGGCTTCTTCATCTTCGAAACCCTAATCTGTTTCTTTCCTCCTTCTACAGGCAACAAGAGTGGGCTTTCAATCAACAATCCCTATCGAGGCCGAGTACTCAGACATGCAATGATCCGGGACCACATAAGGGTCTAATTCATAACATGGTTTTCAGAAACGAAGGCAAGCCATCAATATCTCATCTGCTGGATATACGGGACGCTATCAATGGGAAGGTGCCAGTGGGATCCCTCCAGTTTCTTCAAGAAAAGAGGTCGACTCCTAATGAAATGTTCGGAAATGAGGGAATTGGTCAGAAATTTGCGCCGCATTTTGAGTGGATTGGTAGTAGCTCACGGTCTCTATCTCATGTAATTCCAATGATTCCCAACGCAGTTGATCCAAACTACGGGCTACATCGCTTTGGAAAGAATAACCATAACATTAATAAGCTGCCATTTCTATCCAACCCACATGATTCGGCAGCCATCAATGGTGGCTTGCAATCTCAGTTTCAGTCCGCATTTTGGCTTGAGGTGATCCTTTTACTTGTATAAAGAATAAATGTTAGCTACCCATAAAGAATTCAAGCCTAGCTTATTTTCATTTATTGTGGATGTCGGCATAAGATCCTAACATTCTTTTACAACTTTGTACAGAAGCAATCAGAAACCAAAGCAATGTCTACAGTAGAAGAGTCTGCTAGCATTGAACAGAAGATGACCACGAAGATGAAGCTCACAGACAAGGACAGGTTGCCAAATCTGCAATTGTGTCTGAACCAGAACTTGGACGAGAAGGATGATTCAGAGAATGGGGAATATGAAAATGGAAAGGAAGTCGATAGCTCGCTTTCTCTTTCACTGTCCCTACCTTTCTCCAAGAAGCAAGCAAAGGATAGTGAGAAGCAAAAAGAAGCCGCCGACACTGAAATTCACTTCTTCCAAACAGATAGTAGCAAGAAGGCCACCGTGAGACCGAGTACTTTAGATCTGACCATGTTGATTTGAACATTGGAGTGAGATCTTTCAAGTACTTGTCTCCAGGCCCTTAGAGAAGCAGTCTTGGAGCTCGAAATAAGGTATAGCCCAGTGATTCTTTATAGTTCATAATAGTAATTAGGAGTTTAAAAGGGTACTGCTCCTATGGTTTCTTGCAGTTACCTTATGTCTAGTTTTTATGCGAGTCACTGGGAAATCAGCTTAAAGTTTTAATATAAACTTGCAAATTTGTTTCGATATCTTACATGGCACTGCAAACTGCAAAGTATTAGCGCATGCTTTAGAAATATTGCGAAATTTTTGCCAAAAAGTGCTATTCTGTTGTCTTTGAAGTTATTAACTAATGTGGACCGAATCTGAACTTGGAAGCGGAATACATACAAGATGATACTCCCATCGAATCCTTTTTCCCATTTTGACTTCAAATTATTTTCATGTCATCTAACAATAAACATTTTAAGGGCAAAAGTGCTAGTTGTGTCCACTGCGTCAATGATCCAAGCCATTTATTTGGTAGAGTTCCTCATGGGTGACTTGCAAAATAAATTTTGACTGTTGGATGGCTCTAAGCCATTGGTTTGTTAGGGTTTGCTGCTAGATAAATATTGGCATTTTGATCTTCTAATGATACGTTTAAAGACAGAGATGCAATATTTAGATGAGTTAGAATTTGGTGCATGGCTTATCCACGGCATGATCTAATTGATATCTCATTTGAATTGTCAAGAAAGGCTAAGCCTCAATTTGACTCTGTTGGCACCATAGTTTTCTAAGAAAAAGTGTGTGATTTGCCATATAAGGGTTCCGGGCTATTAAGGGATTTTACAAAAATAAAATAAAATTCTAAGGCGTATACCCATTAGTGACAAAAAAAGAAAGAAGGAAATCTGCCAACAAGATTGTGAAAGAAATTCTTGGGAAACCCTTCAAAACTACTTTCATGGAGATACATTACGCACTCAAACTTTTTTCAAAAAAATACCCTCAGTTCAAATCCATGAATATTGTCACAGGGAAGTGAGTCTTCTTAATACAACACTTGTCTCATTTAACCCAAGTAAGTGGCTTATTTATCATTTTCCTTATTTTTACAAACTATGAAGATTGTGAATAGATCATCCAAAGCAAAACCAAGTCTAGAATAGCATTTCTTACTTTGGGAGAGTTTTGGACTGACCTCGAATGCTCCCAAGCAAAGCCCAACTTTTGGATGATATGATCCAATCATCTTCTTCATCCTTTCCAATTTAGCCTATCTACAAAAAATTATGCCCATTGGATACTTGTATCTAGTCAATCTAATGTAGGTCAACCAAGATGGATAGATAAAATCATTCAAAGGTGTGGCTTACGTAGGTAGAGTTTCAAAATCAGTCCCAAAACTCAACCTATATAACATTTCTCTTTTTACAGTGGACAATATTAAATGGTTTACAATTTTTTTTTCCTTTTCTACTTTTTAAATCATTGGCTAGTTTTTTTTGTTGTAGTTTGAGTTCTATCTTTTCTTTTTTCAAGGATCTTTTGAGTGGCATATTTATTATTTCCCTCTAGACATTTTTCTTGGAATGCTAGATTGAGATAGTGTAGAAAGAACAAAACCAAAGAAGATAAAGCATTTTCACTATAAACAATATGAATTTAGAGTAAGTTCTGTCAAATTAAAATTTTATGCCAACTAAAGCAGCAAAGGTGTCTTCTTGTCCCAAAACCATCATTTTTCATTGATACTAAAATATATTTTGAAAATTTGGAATATGAGTTTGAAATCTCTATAATCGAAGTCACCCCTTGAACAATGTTTTTGATAATGTACTTAATACAACAACCAAATCTCTCATGTTCTATTGAATATTAGTTTCTCGTTTCATCATGTAAAGATTATTTGTATTACATGTCTCACGATAAACCATTTATGATTGGCCAGGTCATCAAGAGGCATAATATCCAAATACCAAATCTGTTCTCTATTTACAATATGACAAATAACTAAAGATGGCACTTGAAACTACTATTCCTTTTAGAAAATAAAATAAAATAAAAGAGTAATCTAAAGATGGCACATAGATTGAGGACTTAAATGCCACTACTTGAAGAGGCAAATGCAAATGTTATTGTATATCAGTACATTTTGTATTCTTCACCACCATTATAATTCCCAACAGAGAGAGCTTTAGTTTTGAGGCTTTAATCAGATCTACAAATTTATCAATTATCTGTGGGATGTAATCTTTACCGTCACTATCTCAAATGGAGTCCGCTTTAGTTTGAGCAGAAAATGGTACACCTTCAACTTCAATTAATAGTGGACCTGCAATGAGTCCATGGGAACTTTTGTCTTTCTTTATTCCTTTAGCCATTCAACTTATTCTATCTAGTGTTTATGGACACCGACCAGGGCTGTGGCTCTTTTTCTCGATCATAGGAGCTAAAGTAACTCTTTTGATGTTCTTACAAACTAATTTGCTAACTCTTCCTTAAACGGGACTTAGGATCTCGTGTTTTAAAAACTGTTTTATTTTTTATTTTTTATTTTGCAGTAGAAAACTAATGTTTTCGAAAGAATAAATAGGACAAGTTTACCGAACATGCACTAATCTGCTAGAAAGAATCCTGTATAAAATATTCAAAAGAGAAACAAATAGTCCTACATGTGAACGCACCTATATTTAACAAAATCTTAAAATTGCTTCTCAGAATTAAATTAAAAAAAGAAAAAAAAAAAAGATCTAAACCGCACTATGATCAAATCAATCTTTCCCTACAAGCAACGGAATGTGATTGATCTCTCAAATCCCATTTGAAGATGCCTCGGCAGCATAGAATTATGTATGGACGTGAAATATATGGCTATTTCTAAATGTGTAGTGTTTTCTGGGTGAACGGAAGTCGTGTTCTGGGAGGGAATTACAGTTTGGCACTTGTGATGTACTCTTCAATCTTCTGAAAATCCATTCGATTAACTTGACCTCTGGATCTAGGCTTATAGCCTTACCAGGTAAATCTTGTCTTACTACTTCAAAGCTTTCTTCTCCCTTTAATGAATTATCATTGTCATTTTAAGAAAGTGAAACTTTTATTTCAGTATTTTCTCAAGTAAAGAAGCATTTAATTTTATGTTGTCTATAGTACCCTAACCTGGCTACTGGTCATGCTTGAGACTAATCTGTCGTCTATATGAGTAGATCGCCTTGGCTATTGGGGTTCTTCATTGTATTCCAATGCCATGACATGCCTTCTAGGATGGTGGTTTTGTGGGTGTTTCTCTCTCTGCTGCTTGCTCTCTGATCTCCTTGATCAGTCTTCTGTAAGTTACATCTATTTACTTTAATAAACTCATCCACCATTCAGGAAAAAAAATAAAAACCTAGAATTTCTTATAAGAAAGCAAGCAAAGCCTGACCAAATGGAGAAAGAAGAGGCCCCCAAAGACAGAGAGACAACCACACTGAGTCAGTACGGAGCGAAACCAACTTCACCTAATACAGAAGTATTTTATGTCCACGAGAGGGCGAATCAAAGATCTGTGACATACCTGTGCTGATGTGGTAGTCTGCCAACCTATCCATGCCATGATTCTCTTACCCAAAAACTGGGTAAGTTTCCATTTAAAGCTATGAAAGATATTTTGTTGTTGTGAGTATACTTTGAATGCTAAGGGCTAAAGCAGTTGGAAGAGACATTACTAAACATTTATCTGGAAAAGAAAGAATAAATTTATAAATAAAAAGAACACATAGTGCCAGACGTGAAAGAAAAAATTTTGGCATAAGCGAAACCCAATTAGTTCTAAACATTTCTTTATGCACGAACGACGGGAGGATTTATTAAGTAAGAGACTCTTAAAACGCAGACCGGCCAAGATGATCTATCATTTATATAGAACCCATCAAACAAAGATGTGAGTCGGTGAAGCCCGTTGAAAGTTCAAACAGGTGCAGCTCGGGTCACTCATGGGCCTAGGGTCGGCCCAACCACAAGATAACTTAACCTGCCATCCAGCGGCTTTGCTGAAAGAAAAGCAACGAAACAGAAATCCACAAAGAACAGCAAACCAAAGGGTAACCAAAGGCAATGGCCAAAACAGCACTGCTGCTCCTCGATCAGGCTCGGAACTAAATCCATAAATGTGTTTAAGAGTTAGAGGACTGTGGTTTCAAAGATAACCTATTTTATCTGTAGTAACACATCAATTTTTATTTTTCGACACTAATGCAACTTTCCGAATATCATCTGTAGCATTTTGGGGATGAGATTTTGGAAAACTTCATATGTATTTGCCATTAGATTATGCTAATTTGTGGACACCATGAATGAATTGACTTGATTCTGTTTTAAACAATCTTAATGATGAGCTTACATTTCTGTAACTTCCATGACGGAAACTAGCCTTTTGTTTTTTCAAATTTGATGACTAAACTTAAACTCTCTCATCCCCGAAAAGCAAGCTAGCGTTGGCAATTGAACTAAAAGCACTAAGGGGCCTATATCTGGCTTAAGTTCTTGGATATCTTTTGTTTTCGGGACTCGGAGTGTGAATTGCTGAGGGCGTTCGAGTTTATGGGCATGCTCCACAAATAGATTTTCTTATGGGCCTGTAAGAGCTTCTTCATCCTTGATCGGGAGAGTGACTTCCTTAGTAATCGGAGTTCTTTCCAGATGCAACTCTTTTAGAAATCAGATGAAGGGGCTTGCCGGATCAATTACACGATAATTGCTCGATGCTAATAAAGACGTACCAGTGACATTGTAGGTTAGAAACCTACTTAGTCTACCAACCCTAAAGGCTACAGGCCTGTACTACTTGGAGTGAAGTCCCTCCCACACTGCAGTTCTCAATCTAGTGACGGCACCTGGAATGACCAGGACGTTTCAATGTTTAATTATTTCATAAACATCAGAAGTTAGGGGAGGAACTGGGCATCCTTGGTGAGACGAGAAAGAAGGCGAGAAGCCTATGTGGACGGACGCCCAACATTGATGGAGCACTGCTTGACAAACCTGGTCCAGGATGAGGAGGCATCGAAGTCAGTTTGGATGACTCAAAATGAAACAATAAATGCTTCATTCATTCGATTTGCGGGCATATACTTTCTCATCCACTCTTAACTCTTCTAGCCTTTTCGCATGGGTAGTCGAATCTGGTCCTGTTCATTGGTCATCGGAGAGACCAGGATTGAAAGAAGTCTGAGTCCTTTCTCTTAAGCATACTCCTAACTTGTCTCACTCTTCAGTCACTACTACACGAGGATTTTAAAGTTGATAAAAAAATAGTAATAGAAGTGGATAAAAAAACAAATTTAAAAGTCCTTATCTGCTAAAAAATTTCTTTTCCCATCAGACTAAAGAAGTGGTTTTTTATTAAACAACTTTTAAAGTCGTTTTTTTAAAAACAACTTGTAGTATATTTACGATGTTGGTAGTCAAAATAATTAACGACTTCTTTATGCCAACTTTAAAAGCCTCATGTGTAGTAAAGAGTAGACTCCCTTGCTATGTAGAAACCCATGATGATTCTTTGTTCATTGACGGAGCCAGTCTTACCTCCTTTCTAATCCTTTTCTTCTTTTGTTGGTTTTTTGTGTGTTGGAGGCGGTGGGGGGTGGTTTCTGGTGGAGGATTGTCGACAGAGATGAACTCTCAGTGTTTGAAAAAAATTACCAGTATAATTTGCAACATCTGTTTTGTACAAAAATCATAGGCTTCATCTCTATAGTTAAGGACTCAGATAGTGTTGGGCATTTGATAAAGAGCTGCCCACTCTGTGAATACTTTGCAAAGAGGATCAGTTTGCCCATCATAGCATTTTCTAACCTAAGGTACTACCTGAATTGGTCTATAATGTTAGATTGGAGTATTGTTATCTTGGCCATTTGTATTTCCTCCAGCTCCAGAGTACGGTAGTACAAATTATGATCCTTTAGTTTCTATAAAAATGACCCACCATTCGATGATTATAAAACTTTGATATGTGATCCTTTTTCATATATTATGTGTATATATAAATGCAACCTGATGCTTTTTCGTCGTTACTATGATTAGTTTGGAAACCATAAAATCAGAGGCCCGAAACTATCAGATTGTTTGTAATTAACTTCGTTGCATGCCTAAGTTAAGATTCCCTTTTATGTTAATCCCGTCCACATTTGAAGAGGAAAGGACCCTCCTTAGGGTTATCCATCGGATAAGACTTTTACAAATCTTATAGGCGGATGGATCAATCAGAAAACTGGAGGATACGTCCACTTAACCTGCTTATAATTTGCATGAAATATATGCGCATCCACTGTATAGGAACCCGTATAACAGCTCGAGACATATAACACTAGTCTGACGTGGTGGGCTCTTTTGTATGCAGTCTACCTTTTGGGCTGTTTGGACGGAGACAGTTATCCAATGGGGAAGCTTTTCGTTTCATTGGCTTACCCATCCAAGAGATTTATTCGCAGCTCTGATCAAAAGATTCTTAGTTCTGCCACAGTTTTCAAAATGTATTAGTTGTGATATTGAGGAGAGTTTTAGTGAAATGGTAGAATTGTTGTTGTATGATTTTAATATTACAGATTTAAAGTATAGAAATAGCCTCTTATAAAAATGCAAAGTAAGATTGTGTAGTATAAATTCTTTTAGTAAGCCTGATTGTTGATATCTAATAAACCCAAACTAACATTGTAGGATGGGAATAGCATAGCCTTGGAACCATGAATTTAGCACTACATTGGGACCACATTTTTGAAAACAAAGACAATGAGTAAATAAGAGCTACGTACGTATCACTTCATCTATATTACAAAAATGAGAAGAAAAATCTAAGAGAATCTATATCTTGGGCCCTACATATATGCGCATCATCTGATTATAATTATCCGGTCAAAAGTCAAACAGTGGGGGAGACTCCCACGTCATTCTATTCCAAAGCATGTCAAAATCAAAGGAGAAGGAAAAATCGTTTCCTCGGCTCATCTCTGCTTCTAGAGCTTCCATCTGCCTCTCCAAATCGCTCAATTTATGGTTCAACCGGTCTAGCCTCTGCTTGGCAACTTTATCTGTACAATGAACTACACGTGTCATCACCATAAGCCACAAAAGAAAATAAATGGTACCAAAATTTAAAAATTAAATAAAAGGTAGAATTAAAAAGAATATTTATATTTTAATAAATATTTATATATGTGATCAATGTAATTCTAATTAATTGCTGTGTACGTTTCACCTTATCATGCCATATCAATTGTTGTATATGTTTCTCCTTGTGCTGTTCACCAAACCAGTAAGAACAACGTGGATTATGCTTTATTTTGGTGAAACGTCCAAACTGACACTGATTGGTTTCGTTGATTAAGTGTGCCAACGGTCAGATGATCTTATGAAGTTCCTTCAATCAATTAATGTTGGAGACACCTGATTAAAGCTAGACCCAGCCAGAGGCACCGAGTTGTTGTAGTTGACCATAGCAGTTAACCATAGATCACATGGGTCACATGATTTTTCGGTTTTTCATTTTAATTCCATCTGGCATCTAATCTGGCAGCACCAATTCGTGATGGTCATGCGGCTGCATGTTAGTTTTTTCCATTAATATGGGCCCATCGTATTGGGTCCTGCCATCGGTGTCATCCACTGGTCTACGGTTAGATATAAATGATCGGTAAACTTTGTGCATTGACAGGAAAGATTGACAAATGTACGGTTGAGTTCATTGGGACCTCTTTCCTCGAAAGTCTCCAAAACCACTCGAGAGTGAAACTCTTTCTGGGTATAGCATATCTATAAGATGGGACCCCGAAGATGAACGGTTTGGATAACCATCCTCTGGGCCTGAGCTGTATTAACAGCCTCTCTACATATAACCCCTTCCCTCCAACTGGTAGTCCAACCAGCAAATCCATTTCAGTAAATTGGTAGAATTGCATTCCTTTGAGGACTGCAACTTACAATCTGAAAAAGACCAACTGGACGACTGTTTGTTCTCCCAAAAGCACGAAGGAGAAGGAAAAGACGTACCAAATTCAGAAATGAATTCCGCCACCGTCAAAGAACCAGTGATGCCGGAACTCGGTTTTTCTGCCGCCGCCGCTGCTGCTTTGGATTTCTTCATGCCTTTTTCTTCCTTGCTGGACATAACCGAGGAGGGAGAGAGAAGAGAATGTGGATGAAGGGGTTCCAACGGAGGATTTTATATTCACAAGTAAAGAAATGGAGAATTGGCGGAGAAGATTGTGAAGAGAGGAGTTACGTCATGGATGATAAATATGGGGTTCCAAATGGGACCGCTTATCTCCTTGGGTTGCTTTCCGCCGAGCTTCCTTCCTTTGACTTCAACCTGTCGAACATATCAGACCAATACTGCAAGACCTGTTCTAATCTTGACCACACATCTCATACCTGCTACATCTTCTAGACGTCCTTCGGCTTTCAATCCAAGGGCATCAGTTTTAAGGTGTCAACTTTGACTTCTTTTCCTCGAATACTGGGGCCTACATCTTCAACCGGGAGCCACTACGTGTCATCTCGCAAGCTTGGTGATTGCTTCGGCGATGTTGATGGCGCACGTCGCGAGTCCCATGTTCCAAGGGCAAAAGAAAAGAAAATTACGTATAACTATTTATATAAAAAGTTCATGATCATGTGCTGAACGTAGAAGATAAGACTCAACTGGTAAACAAGCGTCCACTTGTGGATGATCTGACCTTTCATCTTCTATGCAGCCTTAGATGCATCCATTCATAGGAAGATCCCAACCACTGTGCTGGCAGATAGTTTTGTCATCCATTTTTACAGCTGAGTTTCAGAGGCTTACGAGCAATTTTACGGGTGACATTTTAGGCAAGGCCAAGAGATAGATGGTTTAATAATGGAAAACCTATTTTGCACGCTTGCCATTGATTTTATACATCTCACGTCATGTTAAAGAAAAATGGATTCTTAGCAAAATTGTCATTATTTATGGCATTTTTACAGGAAAATCTAACATAGTCATCATTTTGCAAATTTACCATTAAATTGTCAAAAATTTTATAAATTTATCATTCTATTAGATTTTCATTCTTTTACTCAGTTATGTTTTACTAAATACTAATATTACCCTTGTCTTTTTCGACAACCCCTCTTTTTAACACATTTTTCGGTGCCTCTATACTCCCACCGGTGCTACCGATCGACAAACCACACCTCAGACAGCAACCCATGGCCTGGGCTACACAAATCGCCCCCCTCCCAATCTCCCCGCGGTGCTACCCAAATCCAGGCTGACCCCCTGCTGACACTACCCAAACTGCCCCCACGGCCAACGAAGATCACCGCCCTCCTGATCTTTCCCCGGCTACCCAGATTGCTCCCTGGCGCTACCCAAACCACAGTCCCCGCTATTCCCCCCCGGCGCTACCCAAACGCCCCCCACTAGCGCTACCCAGATTGCCCCCCTCCTGGGTGCCCCCAGCCACCCAGACAACGATCCCCGCCCGGCGCTCCACAAATCGTCCCCCTCCCAATCATCCCCGGGCACTACCCAGATCACAGCCCCTCCTCGGCGCTACCTAGACTGCCTCCTGCTGGCGCTGCCCAGAGGCCCACCTCCCGATCACCCCTTGGCGCTACCCAAATGGCCTCCTTAGTCGGCGTTACCTAAATCGCAGCCCCTTTGTTAGGCAAGAGTAATATTGAAATTTTATAAAAACTAACAAGAAGATAGTGACAGTTTTACCAACTTCTTAAAAATTTAATGACAAATTTATAAAATAGTAAAAATATTAGATTTTTTTATAAAAATACCATAAACTAATGATATTTTTACAAATCTGTGATTTAGAGGTCACACGACAACAACTTTACTGTTGTACAAATGCTCCCTTTTATGACCATCAAATTATGATCGACAGAAATAATTAATCGCTCTTCCTAGAGATGAAATGCAAAGGTACCGTGAGACCCTTCACTTTCCCAAAAGGAAACCATCCTGATTATTGGTTTGTTAACTGATTACTAGCACCCAAACATTCCTAACGACATAATTGGAGCATCGCCCGGTATAAACAGCAGCAAGTATGTAGACATTGCGAGTCCAATTTGCCTAAAGTCCGATTGCTTGACGCCAACACTTACAGCCTGATTGGCAGGATTCATATAATCCTGTTTATGCGATTATGCCATATTATTCTTTATAATTAGTAAGATCTAGACGAACATAATTGCGAAAAAAGAACACATGGCCCTTTTGCTGTTGCCATCCATAATTTTTTAACTAATAATGAAGGTCAAATAGTAGCTTTAATTTCGGTTAAGGATCAGCAAAGGAGATTAATTTACACTAAAATATATATGGTATATTAACTGAGTTATGTCAGTAGGGTTACAATAATAAGGAATCGACCGACCTTCAAGCAAACAAAGGGCCTCCTCATTTAACAATGGCTTGCTTCCCAACAAAGAAACCATGCACGACTGCCTTTATATCAAGGATAAAGATACGTCTAAAGTCACACTAAAAGATCATTTTGTTGGCTTATCTACCACATCACGTACATGTCACAATGTGGACTTCCTGTATAATAGATATTCAAGTGGGGCAACGTGTGTAAATGCTCCAAACAGAACTATAGATGTACAAGTTGGGGTTTACTTGTCTACTGCTCATGGTTTTAGTTCCGGCGAGATACGGTCATTCCATGTCTACTGCCTTGTTTCTAGCATTCCAGTCAGAATTTTAATCAGCTCCAGCCTTTGACTAAGCAGTAATTTTCTCCAGAAATTCAGGCTAGAATTCCTTTCTTAAGTAACTAGACACTGGTATTTTTGTTGGATATTAGCTTTGCTAAGCCTTCACCCACAATATGATGTGTGAGGAAAATAGGAAGAGAAAGCACTAATGAAAGAAGAAAAATTTCTCTCAAATTCACTCATGAACAATTACAAATACAAGGTTGTTACCTTTACAAGACTCAATCCCTCACACTCTCACTCACCCCTTTCTCTCTTCTTTCTCACTTGTTTACAAATGAGGAGGGCACCGCTATTTATACTTATCCTCCACCTACCATCTCCTCAATGTGTGATAGAGATTATTCCAAGTGTCTTTAGTTTAAAGGTTAATACTTTTCTAAAAATTACAACTTGAATCTTCCACATAACTCCATAAATATCTACCTTAGACATTTTTAAAGATTAATCTAGATTTGTTGACTTTTATACACTTTTTAGAACATAGACCTTCTAGATTATGAGCCTTTTGTGTAAAACTTAGGGTCAAGCCCATAACCAAATGAAAAAAGGGATAAGATGGGCCCACCCATGTCGTTGGGACAACTCATGTTGTTGGGGCCATATATATGCTTTTGGTTTACTTCCAACATATCCCCCCTTAAACCAAAAGCTTCTTCATTCCAAGCATAGTCCTCAACTTGATAAATGTGTTAGTGGACAATGCTTTTGTGAAGATGTCAGCCACTTGCTCTTTAGTATTGTAGTACTCTAGCTTTACTGTTCTTTACTTCACTTGGTCTCTCAAGAAGTGATACTTTATATCAATGTGCTTGCTTCTTCCATGTTGTACTAGATTTTTGGCAAGCTCAATGACAAACTTGTTATCAATATATACAGGCGTAGAATCTTCTTGAGAATGATCTAACTGCTTTAAGAAGTTTCTCAACCAAATTACTTCACAGACAGTAGAGCAGGCAGCCACATATTCAGCTTCGCATGATGATAATGCTATTACTTCTTGCTTCTTAGACATCTAAGTAAAGGCAGTTGTCCCAAGGTAAAATACATAGCCCGAAGTACTCTTTCTTTTATCTTGATCTTCAGCCTAATCACTATATGAATAACCAAACAAAGTTGCATCATCCTTATAAGAGTAAAAAAGGCCAAAGTCCAACGTACCTTTTATGTATCTTAAAATCCTCTTTGCAACCAACCAATGTGACTCTTTTGGCGTTTCCATGTATCTACTCAAGAGTCCAACACTAAACACAATATCCGGTCTTGTGATTGTGAGGTACCTTAAGCTTCCAATTAAACTCTTGAAAAGAGTAGAATCTATGCTCTTCCCTTCTCCTTCTTTTGTTATCATTAAACCTGATGGAAAAGGTGTATTTACTTCATTTCAATTACTCATTCTAAAAATTTTAAGTAAATCTCTAGCATACTTCTCTTGAGATATGAAAATACTATCGAAATTTTGACATACCTCAATTCCAATGAAAAATGACATAAGACCAGAGTCTGTCATCTCGAACTTCTTGAACATGGCTTGCTTGAACTCCTAAATCATCCTTTGGCTATTTTATGTGAATAATATATTATCAACATACAGATAAACGCTAAGTATCTCACCATGATCATTCTTCTTGATATAAACGACATGTTCATAAGAGCATTTGGTGAAACCATTGTCTTCAAGGTGGCCATCAATGCGGGAGTTCTAAGCTCTTGGGGCTTGCTTCAATCCATATAGAGCTTTCTTCAACCAACACACCTTTTTGTTCTTCTTTTACAAAACCTTCGAGCTGCTCTACATAAACTTCTTCTTCTAGCTTGCTATTTAGGAATGCTGACTTTACATCCATTTAGTATATCTTCCAATTGTGATGTGTCATTCTTCTCAATAGCATTAATTTCTTCCTGCATTGCTTTCTTCCAACAATCCTTTTTAATAGCTTCTTGGAATGTTAGAGGCTCAGCATCAGCATATAGACAAAATAGATTTATGTCTTTAGTTTGTTCATAAATTTCTCTAAGACTTCTCATCTTAATTGGTGTAAAGGATGGAGATACATTACCTTGACTTTGTGGAGATATATCATTTGTAGGGGATGGTGTTGAAACTCCTGTTTCTAGAGCTTCATTGCTTGCTTCTACTTATTTCTCCATCTCAAGATGATTTTCTTTATCTGTGTTTGCTTCACTCCAATTCCATGCTTCATCTTCTTTGAAAATTATATCTCTACTTATCACCACTTTTTATGTAAGTGGATTGTAGAGTTTGTATGCTTTGGACTCCTCAATATATCCAATGAAGATGCACTTCTCTCCACGATCATCTAGCTTCTTTCTCTTTGCCTCAAGTACTTGAGCATGTGCAATGCACCCAAAGACCCTAAGGTGTGTCACACTTGGCTTGTAGCCACTCCATGTTTCTTGTGGTCTCTTGTTCTTTACACTCTTTGTAGGACACCGGTTGAGAAGATAAGCTGTACATGCTACAGCTTCAGCCCAAAAATTCTTCAACAAGCTTTTCTCCTTGAGCATGGTTCTTGTCATGTCAAGGATGGTTTCATTCTTCCTTTCATCGATATCACTTTGTTGTGGCGTGTACACTATTGTAAATTGTTGCTTAATGTCATTCTCCTTACAATAACTTTAGAACTCATTAGAGGTGTATTCCCCACCTCTATCAGATCTTAATATCTTAAGTGAATGGCCACTTTCAACTTCAACATCAGCTTTGAAACTTTTAAAAATAGTAAAGGCAGCAGATTTTTCTTTCATGAAATAGACCCAAAGTTTTCTATTGAAATCATCAATAAAGGTGATGAAGTATCTGTTACCTCCAAATGAAGCTGGCTCAATAGGTCCGCAAATGTCAGTGTGTACCAAGTGTAGGGGATCTGCTGCTCTCCAAGATCTTCTACTTTGAAAAGGGGCTCTTTGTTGCTTGCTAAGAGTGCAAGACTCACATACGTACTCTAGCTTCTCTATATTTGTCAATCCTCGTACCATGCTCAATGTAGATAATAGCTTAAGTCCATTGAAATTGAGATGCCCAAAGCGAAGATGCCACTTCCATGATTTGTCCTTAATGCTTCCATAGAAACACTCTTCAAGGCTTGTATTAATATGGAGAGGAAACATTCTATTGGGTGTCATCTGAACTTTTATAATGAGTCTCCCTTGTGTATTCATCAAAGAGAGGCACCCATCCTTTATGTGTATTTTGTACCCTTTCTCTAAGAGTTGTCCAATGTTAAGAATATTGCTTCTCATGTTGGGTACAAAATACACATTTGAGATATATTGGGGAGCACCATTCTTTTGATAAATTTTAATTTTGCCCTTACCTTTCACGGGTACTTTGGATGAATCTCCAAGGCTGACATTGCCATGAACATCTTCAACCAAATCTTCAAAGAGCTCCTTCTTGTCGCACATATGATTGCTTGCTCTAGAGTCAAGATACCATACATCTTGTTAATTATGTGTCTCCTTATGTGCAATGAGAAGTGTGACATCTTCTTTTATGCCTCCAGATGCTTCTGTAAAATTAGATTGATGATTTTGATTACTTGATTGGTTGTTTCAACACTTAGATGCATAATGCCCAGTCTTGTTGCAATTATAACACTGACAGCTCTTCTATCTCCACGTCCACGACCATGAGTAGATTTGCCTCTACTCGTTCCTCTTCCAGTGTTGGTGAGCTTCCATTGATTTGGCTCATGATGTTAATAACCTCCTCTCCCACTCCCTCTTCCAAGATTGCCACTAGCGATGCCTCCACATTGACAACGACCACCCTTTGATCATTTAGAGTCAACTTTGACTAAAGTGCTTGCTCTACTATAGCTGGGTTGCTACTCTTTATCATATGCTACTCATGCACTTGAAGTGATCCCATTAGCTCTTCGACTCTGAGAGTATCTAAATCTTTGGATTCTTCAATGGTCACAACCATGTGTTCAAATTTGGTTGTGAGGATCGCAATATTTTCTCTATTACACAAACATCTTCAATCTTTTCTCAATTTCTTTTTAGGTAATTAACAATAACAAATAACCTTGGGAAGTAATTAGAGATAGACTCACCTTCTTTCATATGAGTAGCTTCAAACTCAGCCCTTAAAGTTTGCAAACGAACCCTTCTTACCCGATCAACACCCTTGAAGTAGGTGCTTAGAATCTCCCATGCTTCCTTGCTTGACTTTGCTTCTGTGATCTTCTCAAATGTTGATTCATTTACTCCTTAATAGAGTAAGAACAATGCCTTCTTATCCTTCTTTCTTTACTCCTTAAGATTCTTCCTTTGATCCCCATTATAGGAATCTTCTTGCTCGGCAGTGGGCTCCTTGTATCCATCAGCAACAATCTCCCATAAATCTTGCAACCCGAGCAACGTCTTCATTTGAATCTGCCATCTTTCATAGTTTTCTTTCAACAACTTGAGAATTTGAGTTTGCAACAAGTTGGAAGACATCTTTGATGTGAGATGAGGGACAAAACTTCAGCAGAACTCCTATGACCTTGAACCTAGCTTTGCTCTGATACCACTATGTTGGATGTTAGCTTTGCTAAGCCTTCACTCGCAATATGATGTGTGAAGGAAATAAGAAGAGAAAGCACTAATGAAAGAAGAAAAATTTCTCTTAAATTCACTCAAGAACAATTACAAATACAAGGTCGCTACCTTTACAAGACTCACTCCCTCACACTCTCACTCACCTCTCTCTCTCTCTTCCTTCTCACTTGCTTACAAATGAGGAGGACACCTCTATTTATACTTGTCCTCCACCTACCACCTCCTTAATGTGTGGTAGAGATTATTCCAACTATCTTTAATCTAATGGTTAACACTTTTCTAGAAATTACAACTTGAATCTTCCACATAACTCCATAAATATCTACCTTAGATATTTCTAAAGATTAATCTAGATTTATTGACTTTTATACACTTTCTAGAACATATGTCTTTTAGATTATGGGCCTTTTGTGTAAAACTTAAGGTCAAGCCCATAACCGAAAGAAAAAAGGGATAAGATGGGCCCACCCATGTCGTTAGGCCCACTCATGTTGTTGGGGCCACTCAAGTAACTAGGCCCACATATATGCTTTTGGTTTACTTCCAACAATTTTCAAGTAGCTCAAAGGGAGACAGTCACTGGAACAGAATTGACAACTTTGCTGTCGATCAAATCTTTTGAAGTATCATATAGATGAGTCATGCACCACCAATCCACTTAGAGAAAGAAACAAGCAAAATTTGCAAACTGTGCCATCAACAAAGCTTTGACAAACATGCCCTATCCCTCAACCAAGAAATTGTGGGTTTGAATCCATTTTTCCCTCCAAACTCTTATAACTTTGTGTTATCCATCTCATAAAGTCTCACAAGAATAAGACTTTTCACAAGCATTTATGAACTCTGTATATAATCAATTTCAACCCCAATTTCATTTTAGCACTTCAATAATTTTTAAAATCATATTAATCTTACCATTTAGAAAATATTCATATCATTGCTTCTAGTTTGTAAATTCAAAAAAACTGTTTGGTTAGCAAGAAAAGGGTGGAAATTGATATCCATTTACAATTTAACTGGATTTTTGTTGCTAGGTTTGACTTTGACATGAAAGCCAAACCCACCTGGAAACTTAGTTTTGTATGGAAATCATTTATCCTTCTCTTACTTCTCAGGACAATTATTTTCATTCCAAATTATCAATCAATCAACTAAAAGTTGGGTGAGCAGAAATTAATTTTCAGAGAAATGAATTGTGCAGAAATTGCATTATTTGATAACCAAATGGGCCTCAAGTATCTGTATGATGTTTATAGATTAAGTAGGATTTGAAAACACAGAAAATGCTAAAAATTTATGACATATCAAATCTTTTTATTTTCTTTTTCAATTATACTGACGTTTTGGGTAGTGCCAAAGTGTAAACCAACTTATAACAAGGACCTGAGCACTTACCGAGTTGGTTGAAGTGCCCAATCTCACAAGCACAAGGTTGTGGATGTTAGGGATTTACAGTCCCCACCCAAGATCAAGCACACACAAAACACACAAATTTTATGTGGTTTGGCCAAGATGCCTATGTCCACAGAGAGGAGCAATTTCACTATAATAATACAATGAAAATTACAAAGGGTATTGTAGGCTATTTACAACTGGAACGTAGGGAATGGTGTTCTTGATCTAGGGCGGGGACTGTATAATCCCACCAAGAATTTTACTGTAAAATGAAATGATACACGGGAAGAATTACATGGGTATATACATACATTGGATGACTAGGAATAGGTGATGTTCTCAATTGATCTTCAGCTCCTTCCTATTTATAGAGTTTTCAAACCTTAAATTTTCAACAAAAACTACACGTTAGTTTTCACTTTTCTTAACGTAGGTGGCGGCAACGGCTGATGGTGGCATCGACTATAGTTGATGCCAGAGTTGAAAGGCAGCAGCTGTCAAATGAGACTGGACTAACAAATCTCCCCCTCCATGTCCATTAACTGAAGGAGGTTTCTTCACGTATAAACTTCTAGTAGAAGCCTATCCCAGCCAATTCCCTGCAAATCTTG
This sequence comes from Warburgia ugandensis, assembly GCA_035236585.1. Classification (NCBI taxonomy): domain Eukaryota; kingdom Viridiplantae; phylum Streptophyta; class Magnoliopsida; order Canellales; family Canellaceae; genus Warburgia; species Warburgia ugandensis. The sequence goes on from CP141134.1 coordinate 67,536,639, forward strand.
AACTTGCTCCGAGGTAATGCTTTTGTTATCATATCTGAAAAGTCTTCATCCATAGTAACTCTTTGCAAGCCTCTGTCACAGCAATAAACTCAACCTCTGTCATAGACAAGACAACACATTTCTGTAACTTCAACTGCCATGACACAGCCCCCCTTACAAAAGTAATCAAGTAGCCTGAAGTAGACTTCTTCATGTTAATATCACTAGTCATACCTGAATCAGTGTAGCCCTCAAGTACGAGTTTGCTAGTGCCAAATCCCAAACTCAACTTGGAAGTACCACTTAAATATTTCAATATCCACTTCACTGCATTCCAATGCTCTTTTTTTGGATTTGATAGAAAACGGCTCACTATACCAACTACATATGCAATGTCTTGTCTGGTGCATATCATGGCATACATAAGACTGCCAACAGTTGAAGCATAAGGAATATCTTGCATGTATTCCTTCTCAACATCACTCACAAGAACTTAATTCTTACTAAGCTTAAAGTGAATAGCAAAAGGTGTATTAACAACTTTAGTTTTATCCATGTGAAATCACTGAAATACCTTTTCTATGTACTTCTCCTAAGACAGTCATAACTGCTTATTCCTCCTATCACGAATGATAGAAATCCTAAGAATTTATCTCGTGGGTCCCAAATCTTTCATAGTAAAGACTTTGTTCAGCTCCTTGTTTAACTGACTAATCCTTGAAGAGCTACTTCCAACAATAAGCATATCGTCGACATAGAGTAGCAAGATGATAAAATCATCCTCTAAGAATCTTTGCACAAACACAGTGATCTGAAGTAGTCTTTCTATAACCTTGTTGGGCAATAAACTGCTTGAACTTTTTATACCACTGTCTAAGAGCCTGTTTCAAGCCATACAGACTCTTCTTCAGCTTGCAGACATACTTCTCCTTGCCTTTAACAATAAAACCTTATGGCTGCTCAATATACATCCATATGGTCAACCTCCAGATCAAGGTTTGCGACCAAACCCAATACACCTCAGATTGAAGACATTTTGACTACAAGAGAAAATATCTCCTCAAAATCAACACTTTTTCTTTGACCAAAGCCTTTCACCACAAGTCTAGCTTTGTATCATAGTCGTGAAGTGTCACCCTCATACTTCACCTTGTAAATCTACCAATTCTTCAAAGCTTGTATGCCCTTAAACAATCTTACCAGCTCAAAAGTATGGTTGTCCTATAAGGATTTCATCTCATCCTTCATAGCTGCAATCCACTTTGCATTCTCTTCACTTTCAACTGTCTCTATGTAATTCTCAGGCTCTCTCTCGTTAGTGAGGAGCACGTACTCATCTAGTGAATACCGAATGGAGGGTTGACGATCTCTCAAACTCTGTCTCAATAAAACTACTGGCTCCTCAGTAGGAACCTCTTGTTGAACATCATTAGTCTCTGACGAAACATTTATGTCTTCAACAGCTTCATGCTCACCCTCGACTTGATCATCTTGAACATCAGCTGGCACACCACCATGATCATTGGCGCCATCTACACTTGGCGTATGTGACTTGGGAACTATATCTAAATCAGTTAGAGTATCAGAACTTCATGTTTCTGATCCTTCGGCTTTGTCAATGTGTTTAATGGTTTGGTCATCCATAAAGACTAAGTCACAGCTTCTAACCAACTTCTTTGCAATAGGATCATATAGCCTGTAGCCAAACTCATTCTGCCCGTAGCAGATGAAAATACATTATTTGGTCTTGACGTGTAGTTTGGACTTCTCATCTTTGGGTATATGTACAAAAGCCTTGCACCCAAACACCTGCAAGTGATCATAAGAGACATCTTTTCCATACCATAACCTGTCATGAACATTTACATTCAAGGCAATGGTAAGTGATAGGTTAATAACATATGTAGTTGTGTATAGTGTCTCACCCAAGAAAGAACTGGGCAGCTTTGCTTTAGAAAGCAAGCATCTGACCATCTCCATCAATGTCCTGTTCATCCTCTCTACTAAACCATTTAGCTGAGGAGTCTTCGGAGGAGTCCTTTGATGTCTGATCCCCTACTGCTTACAATAAGCATCAAATGGTCCACAGTACTCGCCACTGTTGTCTGTGCAAATACATTTTAGCTTTTTCCCTGTTTAATGCTCAGGAGAAGCTTGAAACTCTTTGAACTTGTCAAGCACCTGATCCTTATATTTCAAAACATAGACTCAAAGTTTTCTGGAATAATCATCAATAAAGGTGAAAAAATATAATGCACCAACAAGTGTTTGTACCTTTATAAGACCGCACACATCTGAATATACCAATTCAAGCACGCCTGGCTTCCTAGAAGAAGGATGGCTTTTAAAGAAAACCTGTTGTTGCTTCTTGGCAAGACAATGAACACACTTGCTCAACTTTACAACTTTGAGCCCTAAAAGCAAATTCTTCTTGACTAGATAACCTAGTCCTTTCTCACTTATGTGACTGAGCCGCCTGTGCCACAATTCTGAAGAACTAGCAAAATTAACTACGTTCACAGAGTTAATAGGAATCGAAGCTTACATCACATATAAGCTAGATTATTTCTTCTCTCTAACAACCACAAGTGCTCCCTTAGAGAGCTTCCACTAGCCATCGCAAAAGGTATTACAATACCCATCATCAATAAGCTTTTCAGCTAATATTAAGTTCAACTAGATATCTGGTACATGTCAAACTTCCTTAAGAATCAACCTCATCCCATTGTTGGTATCCAAACAGACGGATCCAATACCAATAACCTTTAACAACCTATCGTTACCCATTTTCAACACTCCAAAGTCACTATGAGTGTACAAGGTGAAAAACTCCCTCCTAAAGGTAACATGGAAAGAAGCACCGCTGTCAACGACTCATCTAATCTCACTGGAGGCTAGGTTGATTTCATTCTCATCACAGACCACAACAAGGCTTGAAGTGGTGGTGGCAACACGATCATTCTCGTCATCATTTCTTCTCTCCTGTTTGGCATTTTCTGCCTTGTTCTCAGCTTTCCACTTGTAATACTGCTTTTTTATGTGGATCTTCTTGCCACAATAATTGCACTCCAAATTCTTGTATCTGGACTTGAATTTACTCCTGCCCCTGTTATTCTTCTCCTGACATTTGATCTTACTTCTCCTCCTGTTTTTTAAGATCAAAATCTCAGACTGTGATGTGGTAACTATTTGAGCTCGTCGCCTCATTTTTTCATTTAGAACTGCACTTACCGAGTTAGTTGAAGTGCCCAGTCTCACAACCACAAGGTTGTGGGTTCAACTTATAACAATACAAGATGTTGTTGGCTTATAAAACGCACCAAAATCAAAGGGATCCCAGCTTTCGATGGCTACTGCAACAATTCTCGGAAGGCCCAGTAAATGGGGGCTTCGATATTTAGTTCATGGACCACTTTCACGCTGGTGTATTCTCCCGGGGAGAAACATCTGCAACTGGTTATGCAGGCCATCTGGATCTTGGTCACGGTTGAGAGCATAATAATGTACTATATGTCACCAAACAACTTGCAGAAAGAATCAGATCTTAGCTGTCTGGTGATTTTCCTCCAAAGATGAACAAGATCACAAGCCTCTTACCATTGGATGGAGATGGCAGCAGAGAAAAATGGTCATACATCGACATTCGACGCATTTTCTTCCACGTTGATTCAGAAAGCTTTTTATACGCAAGAATGAGGTAGAAGAATGAGATTGCCATACGTAGTGTATGACGTTAGACAGTGTTTCCGCATCAACTGCCACTCTAAAGAAGGCATCTGGATCAGTATGAAGGCTCTACGTCTCCAAGGTAGAATTCAATACCTGTTTTAAGAACTTAAGTCAATAGAACCGCATAGATTTGAGGGCATAATGGAGCAAACAGTTAGATATTGAGGGCTTTGCTTTAAAGAGGTATAAATAAGCATAGATTTTTTTTATTTCTTTGGCATGGGAAAGCTCTATTTCAGCTGCTGCTGCTTACTCCATTTCATCGGGATATACACCTTGTTATGAGATACTGTTGATGTTTTATAAATGTGACCCCAGAACCCGAGTAACTGGCTCCCCCTGAAAGGAGGAATGTGCTTAAATTCTAGAAAACATGACTAGTTGGATTGTTTGATAATGTCTCTGAAGTTTGACCCCCCCAAAAAGCGAGCAAGTAGACATCCTGGTATAGAAGATGAGGAAGAAACCTGTCTAGTAGCTGTTGCTTACCAAATATCTTACCTCGACTGTCTTGTGAAAGGATCACTAGTAATATTTAGCCTTCGAATGCTAGGTGACTCTGGTCATCCAACTCTATACCAAATTGTGTAGATATGTAGAAGATTATTGCCACTGGATTTAAGTTTATAAATGCCTTAATGGAGCTGAATATCAAATAATGAAAAGCAGAATGGTCAGTTAGTAGCAACGCAGCTTTCATGATAGAGAAGCCTGCCACAATTGTGGCTGGTTTCAGTTCTGCCACGGTCACATTTCCATGATAGAAAGCCATCCTAGGTGGTGTTGGCTTTGACATAGTTTAATGAAGATTACAAATGCTCAAGATACTTAAACCCATAACCGAGGGTTCCCTGGCATGGAACCCTGTCAAAAACACCAGGTCTATCATGATGCTTCCTAGAAACCTGTCAGAATCTAAAACCATGAAACCGCAGTTTGCCACAACTTGATGTTTTTGTTTGACCTTCGAATAGCAATAATCATGATTTCCCACAATATGATGAGTGAATAGATAATATGCCAATGAATCTGTCTTGAAAAGATAAATAAGAGCTATGGTGAAGTTACTGGGTAGGTGTGTCATCTTAAAAGTAAAGATGTCCATTTGGAGCACTACATGGTGTCACTTTAAATTTTTATTGGATATCATAATGAAATTTTCCCTGAGTTTTTGCTTCACGATGTGTATGTCACGGATGTAACATGTCAGAATTTGTTAGCCTCAGACAATAAGGTATTGTGGCATGTGAGATATTCGTTATTTTACATGATTGCCCAAATAGGATCCATCCCTTGAGGTGTCTGATCAAGAGGATTTGTTATAGGAAGTGATGGAAGATGAGGGAGTTTATGTAGTTTCAAAAGGAGTTCCATTCACCTTCAACTGCTAATCTCCCTTAGAAACCACCACCAGCTAAACCAAGAGGATGAAATAAAAGAGAATCCACTGCTCCTTTGCGAACTCATTCCTTGATAGTATTGGTTTCTTTGGTGAATTCTCTGTAAAACCAGAATCTATATTTATAGGTAAAATGGTTCCCCAAGAAACCAATCTACGGATGTCATTCACCATTCCATCAATAATTCATGATTTTTCCTCCGTTAACAATTTCTTCTGAAAAATCATCAAATGACAATTCAATGGTGATCATCTACTTACAGGACTTCTTTTAGGACCTTGTCGCTGGTAGATTACTCATTCGCCATCATGCACCCTTCATAACAAATTTAACAAACCTTGCTACTGACTGTTATGCTTCCTCAAACATCTTCGTCGAAAACATCACTTGCTTCTACAAGGCACCTCTCAACCACATGAGATTTTATAGTCCTACTTTTCTGCCTCGTGTTTCTTCAAATTTTCATTTAACCATTGCTTTTGCTTTTGCATGACAGTTGTCCTGGAACATCTCATGGCAGCTCCTCAGAATGACCTTCCTCAACATATCTCACTTCTAAAGATCGTCGTTGTTTCTTTACCACCTTGTGACCAAAATTTCTAGCTTCAAAAGGCTAATGACCCCCACCCTTCAAGCTTCTCCTTCCTCTTAACCCCTTTGTTCTTATCTTCTTCTTCTCCATGTTCTTCCACTTCCTTTGACTTCTTCATCTCTGTTTTTCTCCATCTTTCGTTACAACCTTTTCCTTGCAAGTTGACTTGGGCCAACAAACTATAATATCCTATTGGAGCTCCTTGCTGGTGCCTATCCCACCATTTCCCATATTTTTTCTTTTTCTTGCATCAAATGGTATTTCTGATGCTACACCAACTATAATCTTGCATTTTAGCAAAAGGAAATACTATTGTGTTGCATAGTTCCATTATGTTACTCATGCACCATCTCCTATTCTGCCTCTTCATGATAAGTATTCTCCTACCATTACAAAATTCGCGTACTCGATTTCCTTTGTGGACTAGTCCTCCTTCCTCCCTTTCTTAATAGTAAATTGTTCGCATAGTATTACAAAAATTACACCTTTTAGTCCTAATTGCATAGTAATCAAGTCTCTCTCAGTTTCCATATGTTGACTGTAACGATTTTCTTGTTCTTACTTTTAGCACCTTTCCAACCCAGATAGAGTTTTTACCCATGACAAGTATCGGTGAGGTTTAGGGTCGCTAACTATCAGAGCCTATAATAAAAAATATTACCAAGAGACCAGTAGCAAATAATCTTCTTGAGAACTTCCAAGGAGATTTTCAGATTTTATTAGTTCTTGTGAAATTACTAAGAAATAATGTAAATAAATAGATATAGGGATTTAAAAAACTTAACTGAAAAACATTCTTTTTTTATTATTGATAATTAACTAATAATTTTAATTAATATGAAAATCTTGGGAAACGGTTAAAATAACATCATGAACTTCATTGCAAAAGTAACGCAAATCTCATGAATCTTATTCATTAAAGGCATCCAGAATCTAAAGGCTCTTCCCGTCCTTAATCATTGAAAAATCTTTTATTTACTTCGCTGTCACTATTTTCTTTGTGTTATGTACTTACATTTGCTAGTAATGCAGCTGATTCTCTTGCTAAGAGGGAGCTCAGCTACAGGAGTTCCATGAGGGACCACAAGGTTAGTAGTTTTCTGTTTAATTTATAAATATATATTTTTTCAGAAAAAAAAAAAGTATAGTGAGAAAATATTGTCACTGAGAAATCATGAAAAAAATGAGAGGTTTTCAAGTCATGGAGATTGCTATTATGTAAGAGAAAACAACACACATAAACATGTTTAGATTTTCCCTTTCTAAAAGAGGTTTTATCAGAGAAGGTAAAACAGATAATTGTTTGAGAAGGGTATATCAGATAAACTAAAGGGCTTCGATATTTCGTACTTCCACTAACCAAATAGACGAGGTCTGGGGCGTCCTAAATGGCTTGATGATGATGGACCTTGCATTTTGGTTAAGCATGATTAGAGCAGGGAAGAGAAATCCAAAAACTCTTAGGGATTTCATGAGAAACCAGGATCTAAAAATGGGTCATATATACCAGGAGTGGAAGGTCTATTCAACCCAAAGATAGGTTAAATGACTCATACCATGGTCAAGAGTGAGAAGTTAGGTTAGATGGTGCATAGTTCATAAGATGCAGTTAAGCTTGGAACTAGGATAACTGGTTAAATTCAGTCACTTGAAATGATTCTAGGTCTCGATTTCCACAAGTCATTTTGGGAATTGAAAAAATCAGCAGACTCCTCATCCTTTAGTTGGAAAGCATTATGAATGCCTCCTGACACGACCCTGCATTCTATCTTATCCCTTTTTCTTTTTTGTTGACTAGGTGGGTGTGTCGGTGTGTGGTGGGGTTGCTGCTAACAGGTCCCTACAGGTAATTTTGTTTCGCATAAAACTCACATGGTTGAACATTTCTGCTAAATTTGGGTGAGAAATCACCTCAGAGTTCTAATATTTCAATGTAAGTTTTCTTGGTCGGTTTCCAGTCCTTTTCTGGCTCCACATGTGCTGTTTCCTACGTCTTGCACTAAATTTATTGGTGCTAGAACATCTGTTTTGGGTTATGTAATGTATCTGAGGCTTTCTTCACAACTAAAAAGGTAGCCTTGGTGCACGAAGCATTGGCCTATGTGGGATTTGGGTGAGGGCAGACCACAAGGGCCTATAGTAAATAACTTTACTTTATATTTTGCAAGAGACTAATTTCACGCCTTGAACCCGTAACCTCAAAGTCATATGATGACAACTTTTACCGTTGCGCAAAGCTTTCTTCACAACTGTTAGCTTTAAATGATAGGGACAAGGTGCAGCGCTCGTCTGATCCATTGAACCTGAAATTTTGGCATCTGCCTAATCTCAATTTCAAGATTGGTGAATTTTGTTAGCCTTTTTAGGATTTGACCACTGGGTCCAAGGAGCAAGAGCGATCTCCTCGTCAAAATAGAAACATAAGGCTTCAGCTCTTCAACAGAACCAATCCAACAGCTTTAATCGATCTTCTTGACCAGGTTTGTACAAACTAAACATGAAAAACACACATTTCTGATAGGTTGTCCAATATTTCTGACACCATTACCCCATTTCAGGAAAACCCTTGATGATGCAAAACCACACTAGTCATGCGTCCAACAATTTTGAATTTATTCTGTACCAACGAATTTCCCATTCGTACTAAAGGCCTTCATCCTATCATTTTTTCAAAATGTGTCAACCGTACAACGTATCTTCCTAGCTTATTTATCACAAATTTTCTTCGTATTTGAAACAATTATTCCGTGTCGTAAAAGAACAAGACTTGAATCCTTGCCAATTTCAGATTTCTAAACAATCCAAATTCATATGTCATCCACTCAAGCTAAAGACTCAACCAAGATTTATATGAATTGTACTTGCTGTAGCCAATGAGAAAGGTCTTTGGCCCAGTTCCACCCCCATTCCTGGGAAGTTGTAAATCTGAATGATTTAATTCAACATTTAAAATAAAAAACACCAACAAAGTGGCAGGCTAAACAATAAGTCAAAAATTTTGTCACTCTAACAATGCAAAATTTTAAATTTACAGAACGTCTCGTTCATTAATCATGCATGAAGCACATATATACAGCAGAAATTATAATGTAATACTTCGCCATTTTTACAATACAACCATTGAGGATGGAGGCACAGAAGGGTTAATATAGGGTACAAAGATTTCATCCTTAGCCATTGTCACTATTTGATTAAGTCACGGATGTATAGAGGAGAAGCAATAACTGACTGGCTTGAGGATATGAAATTCTGAACTTGAATACCTGTTTTAACAAAATAAATGTTCAATACATGGCACCTTCAGGTAATAAACAGTTCAAAGAAAGAAGGGAAGAGATGTATTACCTTTCCACATTGAAATTGCATTTTGCAAGGCCAGCATCTGAGTAGAATGAAGAACTTAATCAGCCTTTACATACTTTCAAGTTTCAGATTGCTGGGAGATTGGTGTTTTCAGTTCCTAGAGACATAAACAAGAATGTTGGATCGTCTCACCAGGAAACCTACTAAAAATATTGGAGGGACAGAAGTAATTACCTCCAAAATTCGAACATGGCCGTGGAGAACATTAGAAGTTTTGACAATCGTTTCCCATTTGGGAGTAGTTGTAGGTTGCTTGAGTGCTGGCTTCCTCGACTGAAATTGAATACCAAGATAAGACCTCGAAGAGGTATTCAGTGATAAAACCAAAGGCAAGGCGCGACAAAGCCAGGACTCTGAAGGAGATTTTGGTAAAGGAGGTGGAAGTGGAGACTGCATAGGACTGGAATAAAAGTCTCCCTGGTCTTCTGAACCTAAATATTGCGAACCATTGATGACTTGGCTGCCATTGTCCAGGAGTTCTGAAAAAGGTAAGCTACAATCTTGATCCAAACCATCTTTGTGTTGGAATTCCTCTTTGTTCTCTGCCCGCCTTTCAAGAATTGAAGATGGTGGTTCTAAATCAACAATCCCAGCGAATCTAGATTGCAACCAATCCATTTCCTTTGAAATACTTAACTGCTTGGCCTCTCCTAGATGAGCTTCTAGAATGGCACTTCCTTCCAACCTCTCACTTCCAACCAGAATCTCAGGCTCCTTACATACTGGGACCATTATCTCCTTGGTATCTGCAGAGCTTGACCTAGAATTTGGGGTTTCCACCATATGAACATACTCTACATAGGGAGTCTTCTCAATTGCAGGACTCGCTGAGCCTGACCCTCTCTGACTGTTATGATCAGATACTATTCCTTGGAAGCTGTTGTGGGGTTTCCCATATGCATGCGACCCATCCTTGATATTATTGCCCTGCTTAGGAATGCCAAGAAAACCCATTCCTTCATGAAAAGGTGACTGGGATGCTTCATTCCTATAAAGTGATATTACATCACCTGCAGATCGTCTATAAGGAGATGACTCATGAGGAGTTTGGGAACCACTCCAATAGGTTAGCTGGTTGGATTCACTTGTTAGCTTACTCCCACTTTCTTGGGCACCATCAGGTTGAAGTCCACGAGCAAACTTGTACTTATGGACTGCTTCCCAGGAGTGCTGTAGACAAAAACAGAGCAAAATGGTCAAAACTTGACAGTGACCTCATTGGATGAAAACACCAATGAGAGGAAGTCTTTGTTTACCTCATCATCAGTTTCACTGCGAGATCCATGCCTTGCATCTTTTCTCTTCACAATAGGCTTACGACGAATAGGCGAGGGCATCCGGCGGCTAATTTTCATCCCTGGGACTGGATTTAAAAGACAAAAGGATCTCTTTAAGCAAAACTGAGGCAATATTCCACAAGCTTTCCCCAATAAATTCCCAGCATCCGCATAATCATCATCTTCGTCATCACTTCCTTCCTCGTCTTGGGGATGTTGTGGTAGAACATAAGGCCTGAACTGAGGTGGCTGGGTTCTGATCCTGTGTACCTCCCTTGTTGATTCACGAGCTGAAGATTTGTTTCTTGGAGCATACTGAGGTGTCTCTGAAGCCATCGCCTTGGCAGCAGGCAAGAAACGGTCAATCATAAAATCCCGATCTTGCTGATCCCTTCCATACATTTTCAAATCTGGACCATCTAAAGCAGTCAACCCGCTTACGCTACAATTCATGAAGAAGGATTCAGAAGGTGACAGAGCATCAAGTGCATCTGAGAAAGCATCGTCACAATCCTCCAACTCGTGATTCTTCTCTTCTTTTGCGTCCTCCTTCGAGCTCTCCAAGGAAACCGCATTCCCATTAGAGGATGAAACGTCAGGATGTAAGGTTGAAACAGAATTATCACCCTGGGCACGTGGAGTTTCAGGATCTTCGCCTTCTGCACTCTTCGCAGAAGACAACTGCTGTTTAATGTCCAAAACCCTACCCGGTGGGAGTTTGGGCGGTGCCACTGGAGGCTTGAATCGAGACTCACCTCCATCCTTTGGTCTTCCAGGGATCTGCTCCCACAAGAACGGAACAGCCCCAGCATCTCTTATAGGGCCTGATTTCAGTTCTGACTTGTAATAAGGAACAGAGGGTCTCTTGGGCGAGGATTTCTGAATCTTCTTACCATCTTTTCCATCAAAAGCTGCTGTGGCCTGCGACGAAAATCTCCTCACAGACATCAAAGGTGCATTGAAATTCAATTGCTTTTCCTCCATCAAATTCCTCAGCATCTCAATATCAAGTAGACTCTACACACTCTTCAATTCAAAATCTGAATCCAAACAGCATTAAGTCAAATCCAGATGACCCGAAAGCCCGACTCTCCCTCCAGAAAACGTCACAACGACCTGAATTTCTACAACAAACATATCAGCTAGAAAGAAACACTCAAAGTAATCTAATCCCTGATACAATCACCATCGGAGAAAGAAAATGTGTTCAAATCAGTTTTTCTGAGCTGAAATTGTAGTCAAAGGTAGTTCAATTATTCTCCACTAAAGCCGTACTAGAAATCAAACTAAGATCTTGAGAAAAGCAGATGCTTTTTCACTTCTTACTAAATCTAAATCAATCAGAAGAAGCAAATGGATCACCGACAGGAAAATTTACAGAGCAAGACGGAGTGAGCACTACCTGCTTGTAGAAATGCCGATCTGAAGAATCGATCTTTTGTTCCAGAGAGAATGATGATGAAGAAGCTTTGAGAGTGCCTTGAAGAGTACGACATTTTGGGGAAAGGGGAAAGGATAAACCCCTTTGTACGCTTGCTTCCCCTTTCGTTCTCCTCCACCTTCTGGCCTTATTTTACCCGCCGTTAATGGAAACTTGATCAATTTCCGCCATTTTTCCACTTCTTTAACCTCTTCATTTTTACCCTGAAAAAGGAAAATCGGTGTCTTGCTTTGGATCGCGTGGAAGCATTTACCTACGGAGGAACGTTGAACTGACCGCATTACAGGGGCGGTCTAGCAAACACCTTTTATGGAGCCCACCTATATGTGATCTGACGCGTTCATGCTGATCTGGAATATTTCAATTATACATAGATTAGCCCCACAAAATGTGGTTCCTAGACCGCACTGTAGCATTCCTCTTAGTTACGAAATCGGGGTTCAGTTTTGGTTTCTTCCACCCTCAATGAAACGTTGATTTATGAACGTCGATCTTTGAAAAATTCTCTCTCCGTAGAGATGTTATAAACTGGTACCGCGCTACGTACAGGGGAAACACATTCTTTAGATCAGGACCGTTGATTTAACGAAGCTTTTCTGACTCTTCATTGTGGACGGTAGCTGATCCTACCCTTTCAACCACTTCCTGCCACTAGGACGAAGTCGATCCAAGAAGTGGTGGGACCACAAATTAAGTGTCCATTTTCTATGATTTTGGATTGAAGGCGACTTTCAGAGGATTTTTCCGGAAGAGAAATATCAGACTTTCAACAGGAGCGGAGAAATGCTACATTAAGACCCGATGGGCACCAAATTTTGCTGATCATATCGGTTCATCCGACCAATCCAGGATTAACTATCTGTCATCTAGTCATCGTGAATTTTAGCTTCAAAGGCATTCAAAGTTAGGTTTGGTAATTCGGGTTGGTAGGTCATGTTTGTCTCATGTCGAGACTAACCCAATATAGTATATAGGTCGACACGAATATAACCCGTTTAATAATCTTGTTAAGAACTCATAACTTGAACATGACACAACACAATTCGTGTAACACTATTAAATAAATATAAAATAACTATAGTAATATATGACTGTTTCTAATTACCCGTCCTATATTTTTAACCTGATTAGTTAACAGCTTGCAGGTTAGATGAGTCAACACGATAAATTAATAGGTTATGTGTCAAACAGGTCAACATGAGAAGTCAACATTAATCAACCCTAATCCACTAAATTCGTGTTGAATTCAAATCATATTATCATATTATATTTTGTCACCCATATTCAAAGTCATAAAAATCAGATGAACGAGTTGCGTTTTTGTTTGCCGATCATATAAAAGTGGCAACCTGCAACCACTCGGCTTCGTATCATGCCGTGGCAACAATTTTCGAAAGAAATTAATGTATGTCTGAACAAAAAGTTTTCCTATTCAAACCTCTAAAATAACAAAAGTATTGCATGGGAAAAGAAGAGAGATGATACTTGCCTTAGTTTTAACCCCCTCGTACTATGTAGGAGTTGTCTTAACATGACACGTGTCCTTTAAATAATAATAATAAATTAACTCAGTTTATCCTACTAATGCACTTTTAATAAAAAAAAACTATGTTAATCCTTAACTAAAGTTTGAAGGATATGGGTGACGTCTCCTAAGTAGTATATAGTTAAAAGATACAAGTTAGAAAGAAAAAAAGGGCGAATATATAGTAGGCAACTTTAATTTACATTTTACTAGAGCATATTTTTATGCCTCCTAACTTCAAGCACACACATGTTGTAGTTGGTAAATAATACAAGTACTTAAAGCCAACCCAAATATCATTTTATAGGAGATGGAATTATTGCTTAGGTTACCATAAAGTGCCACGTTTAAAAGTGAGCCCCAGGTGAATAAACAATTGCTATATGGCTCAACGTATTCATCTTTAAACTATTAATGTCGAGATAGTTATATAATAAAATTGGTGTTGAAATGAGCATAAAATAAGAGGTCACTGGTTCAAAGTGTACAAATAGTCTCTTGCAAAAATATAAGGTAAGACTGCAAACTATAGACTCTTGTGTACCCTCTTTACACTACTTTTTATTATTATTATTGAATGTAGATAAAGGTTTGGCCCGTAGATCTATCAAGGTTTATCACAAGCTCAAGCAGTTAAGTAAGGGCTCCCATTGGCAGTGCTTATATAATCCTGTTTATTGGTTTATGCCGAATTAATATTTCATAAAATTTACATAGAATAATCCACCTTGAGTAAGCCCAAAAGGGCCTTGCTTGGTAGTCACATGTACTTTTAGATGATGAATACAATCTTCCTCTAATTTGGAGTTCAATTCAGATGAATTCATGAATTTTTGCATAAAACTTTATGCATAATCTCATAATGAGAATTAAATATGTTTAAGCTTAATTAAATGCCTCGAAGGCTAGCTCCAGTAATTGGGAACCCCATCCCTGTAGAAACCATGAAATTCTGCGTGTAATCAAAATGCATGCAAATCTCATAATTAATAACAATTAGATTAGCTTAATTACATGCATTTATGTAGATAAACAGATCTTGTATGGCCTTCAAGCCCCAAGGAATGACAGCATAGTGCGCAACACGATAGCAAGCCCTATTTTGCATGTTGGTCCCACCTCTTGTTGATGGGAACGTCCATCCGTATTCTCCTACTTTCGATGATTATTGCTCCGTAGACGACAAGGATCGGATGAGCTTGGAACTAAAATCAAAATGCCTTTAATCATAGCACATGGATGGTGGGGAACATTGCTTAAAGAAGGATCCGTATTCAATGAGTAAGCATGCAGTACAGATTTTTTATGTTATAATGGACGGGTCGGATGAATCGTCCAAGGGTCCTGTCCCTTTGTAATCCTATTGCTTAATAACTAGATTCTCAAAAATATAGCAATTGGTTAGCATTAATGCGATCATTATCGAAGTCGCTTTTAATCAGAATATAAAAAGGGCAGCCTCGGTGCACGAGGCTCTCGCCTTTGCAAAGTCCAGATAAAGGGCACACTACAAAAGTCAATAGTATACAGTTTTACATTGTATTTTACAAGAAATTACTTTCATATATTGAATATGTGACCTCAAAGTCACATAACGACGACTCTATCATTGCGCCAAGGCTCCCTTTTCTTAATTAGAATTTTATAAGAGGATTTAAAACAATAAAACTTAGGTGCCCCAACATAAAAAAGTTTACGGATTTTCTATGGCCAGTATCCAGCTGCTTCTAAGTCAATGTTTCATTGCAATGGCAGAATTGTTGCCGTGTGACTATGAGGTCAGGTGTTTATTGGCATAGAAATAATATCTTATAAAAATATAAGATAAGACAGCGTACGATAGACTCTTGTGATGAGCTTTTTTGCCGGGAACTGCATAAAAAAGTAGATTCTTGCACCAATCTGAAGAAAGAAAAGAAATGAGAGACCTTGAGGGGCCGTTCCTGGCAGTGCTCCTATTTATGTTGGTCTTGAGATGAGAATTGGGATACATTCCACTCATTTTCCACCAAGTGAATGGAAAGTGCGTCGAAAAGAGAGAGAAAAGTGTCCTTGTCAGCACATGCAACGACAGAGACTCCCATGTTGCTTACAGTTCAACCGACATCTTCGACAGAGAAAATGCTGCATCGGCAATATGGGACCTTGATGAAGACCTTCTTACATCCAATTGATCCACATCATGGACTAACTGCCTCTATTTTTGACCTCACGGCCAAACATCACATTAATTGAATGACTTAAATCCTTTTAAGTTTTAGTTTTGGTCACAGAATGTACAGAATGTTGATGCTAAAAGCTGTTAAGGCAAAATTTTATAATAAGTATTTAATTTTGCATAAAAAGTAATCAATTAATAGTTTATATGTCATAGATTATGGAGCCTATTTTAGAAATTTTTTAAGAATTTATGATATATGCATTTATGAGCTAATGACCTAAAAGTTTGATATTTTTGCATGTTCAAACTACTTTTCTACAGCTTGATATATTTTTACACAAAATTATTCCTAAATCAAAGAATAAGGATTGCCACATTTTAGGAATTTTTTTTTTTTGGCTCACAACATCTCTCTATCACAAATATGAGATGCCAATTACTAGTGTAAGATAAGATCCAGCGAAGTAGTCTGAGGTGATGCGTCATGAGATGAAATGGACCATCTCAATGCTAGTTAGAGAAATGCTATCAGAAGTGCAAAGAGACTATCAGGGCAGACTCCGAAACCCAGCCTAATTATAAGCTCCACCTTTGGATGATTTGATTGATCCATATCGTTCAGCTTCCTCTATATTGTTTTATAATTGTTGAATGATTTTTAGCTATACATTTGAAGTTTTAACTAAAAAACTAGTATTTAGAAGTATCCAATGAACATGATTTTTTCATATAGACTAAATAGAAGAAACCCATCAAGATGATTGGTTCGGATCATCCAAAGTTAGCTTATCTAGGTGGGATCCCCATAGGACTTCTCAAACTTCTATCATTCCCAAATCTTTCCCTCTTAATTAATCGAAACAGATATCCTCTAGGTGGGATCCCGATAGGACTTCTCAAACTTCTATCATTCCCAAATCTTCCCCTCCTAATTAATTAAACGGACATCCTCATTTTGAGGGTATACTTTTCGTAACACAAAACTCATTTAGAACCTCTCATGCATTCCATCTCACAAGACCATAGCTTTAGCTTTGATTTAATAGCCGAAATCTGTCGGCTACGTTGAAAAAGACAGAGGAACTCTCTCATGGCTTCCTTCCTCAGTGTTCCCTTCTCTCTGTTCTCCAAAACCATCTCTTTTCCAATGCAATCCTCCAGGGAACAAAACTCTTCAGATCAGCAGAACTCACCCAAGACCCAACCAGATTCTCCCACCACTGAATTTGAAGTAACGAAACTAACCAAGCTCCCAAAAGCAAATCCATCTCCTTTAATCTTACAGCAGAGTTTTGGCTACAAATATGGACAATAACTTCCTGTTACTGGCCATCTCAAAAGTTCTCCAAAATCCCCATGGAATAGAAAGCAACACCTACTGAAAGAAAATGTAATCTCATTTTCAGTCTTTGGTTGAGTGGGGTTCGGATTCTTCAATCATGTACGGGCAGAACCAAGGGTAACCGACATTCTTTGAACTGGGAAAAAGATGTTACAGGGTATTCTTCGTTCCTCATGGGCAATCTCGTTGATAAATAGATTTTTCCTTGGATTAAAAATTAACTTCTTAATAAAATTTGGAATTTCAGTAGCATGAAATTGGAAGAAATTAGCTTAAGGAATTTTCTAAATATTATCCTACACTTTACATTATTAAAACAGAACAGTAAAAGACATTTTAGAGCCCAAAGTCAGTCAAAATATTCCTCCAACTGCCTAGGTTTGAGGTAGTACTTTTCCTTTATTAGGGAGATTTCAAGTAAATTTAGAAATCACGATATACTTTTAGGCAGTGTGGTTCGTAACTCTTCGCCGTAAGTGATGAAAAGTACAACACACATATTGTTATTATACTAAAAAACTAGCCCCTGGTCCACATGTTTTTTTAACTATCAGCTAGAGCAATAAGATGAATGGCCAAATCTTTCAAAGTAGGACTTGTTCATGTCAAGTGCGTAGCAATATTTATCTCTTTAGTACTATGGGAACTAAGCTTTTGGGACTAAGTCTTTAACCCCTCTATTGAGACTCCACATTTGGAAGATCTCACCCATTCATCTTCTTTGCCTTTCCCTTTTAGACAACTTTTTCATGTTCACTGTAACTACTAGTTTTATTTATTGAAAAGTTTTTTAATTGTGACCATTGGACTTTCCAAACTAGGATACTAGTAGGTAGAAGCAACGGATGCGCATGAGTTTTTGTAAGTGTCATATCTAATAGACAACAACAAAGATGAATGGTTCAGATTATCCAAAGGTAAAGTCTAGATAGAGGAGTAATGGACTTAGTAGTCAACTCCCAATCCAAATAGTGTTTCTCAATAGAAAAGGAATCCAGTGGCCTAGTGCCCAGCACTAAACTATAGGAGTTGCTCTATTTTCCTAGTTTTTTCACCACTGACACTAACTTTACCCTTGCCCCACTTGGATCATAAATATTCTGCCCCTAACCTAACCTTGGGTTATGAGGGTCAGGTCCCCTTAATTGACCTGACCTATTATGTAACCTGTGTTTTTTTTTTTCTACATGATTCACTAGGCCAAAAAAATGAAAAATAAAAATAAAAAATCATTTGTCATAATAACTCCAAAAGATATCAAAGCTAGACAATTGGCGAAGTTTTCTCCTTTATGTGGGGGTTGTTCCTGATAGTCTGATGTGCCAACTACCGTGCCAGTTCCTACCCTTCAAGGTCTCAAAAGAACAAACAAAAATCCTCAAAAGAAAAAAAATCATACTGCGGAGCCAAGTAAAATGCCGCAGTCTGACCTAAAGTAGTGACCGTAAATACGTTATCATGTTTGCTTCAAATTCTTCCTTTATAGCTCACCAATCAGAAGAATAAGAGAAAAGTTCACTCAAAGCCAACTTGATCAAGCCCCACCAAGTTCAACGGTCTAGATCTCATGAAACTAGGCGATCTGCGTGGGGAGCCCACCAGCTTTTTGCTTACCAATAGGAAGTCCAAGTGTTACCCAACGCAATTCTGCTCATCCCTTTGTAGGACAGCGACTATCAGATCAAACGACTGAGATTGGACAAATTTAGCCACGTAGTATGGATCATCCAGGAGACAATTTTCCGGGTCCTACCCAATTAATGGCAGAGTCTAAGAGAATATACCAAAAATACCCTTGTACACAGTAGAATCACTTTAGCATCCACTGTATATTTTGTTGCAACAAAATTGTACCTCCTTGAGGGTATTTTCGTAACACAAGTTATTGGGATCTCTCATGGAATCATAGACGGAGAACTGTCCTTACTTCACAGGAGTCCAAGACTTTAGCCTTGAAGTCATCGTTGTACATGCTTCAGCTGCTTGTATAAAGACGGATATCAAGAGAAAAAGGAAAAATTACAGTGATTCAACCTTTCTGTCCATGGCTTCCATTTTCAGTTTACTCTTCATTCTCCAAATCCCTCTCGCTTCCACTGCAAATCTCCACCAAGCAAGACTCTTCAGACCAGAACTCACCCAAGACCCACCACCGGATTCTCCCACCACTTATTTTGAAGTAACGAAACCAATCAAACTGCCCAAAACAAAACCCTGTTCTTCTCTTATCCTACGGCATGATTTTGGCTACACATATGGACAGCCTCCAGTTACTGCCCCTTATGACCCCCCTTCAAACTGCCCATCTCAGAATTTCTCCAAAATTGTCATGGAATTGAAAGCAACATGTAAAGGAAGGCAATTTGATCGAATTTTTGGGGTTTGGTTAAGTGGTGTTGAGATTCTTCGATCATGTACAGCAGAACCAAGAGCAACTGGCATTGTTTGGACTGTGGAAAAAGATATTACAAGGTATTCTTCATTGCTCAAGCACCCACAGACACTGGCTGTTTATATGGGCAATCTTGTTGATAAAACTTATACAGGCGTTTATCATGTTAACATATCATTCCATTTCTATCCTGCCGAAGAAACACATTATAAGTCGAATGGTGTTGATTTGGGTTCTGTGTTTGATTCACCTGCTGATTTGATACTTCCCATTTCAAGAAACCTTCCTCCGAATGATGGATTATGGTTTCTGATAGAGAATTCAACTGACGTTCAATTGAAGGATTTCACTGTCCCTAGAAATGTATATAGGGCTGTTTTAGAGGTGTTTGTGTCCTTTCATGAGAATGATGAATTCTGGTATAGCAATCCTCCAAATGAATTTATAGCTGCAAATAACTTGACGGGTACGCCTGGAAATGGTGCATTTAGGGAGGTTGTTGTTAGTCTTGATGGTAAAGTAGTTGGTGCTGTTTGGCCTTTCACTGTGATATACACGGGAGGGGTTAATCCCCTACTATGGAGGCCAATTACTGGTATTGGTTCATTTGATCTTCCATCTTATGATATTGAAATTACACCGTTTCTTGGGAAGATTCTTGACAGGAAGCAACACAGGTTTGGGTTTAGCGTTACAGATGCTTTAAATGTGTGGTATGTTGATGCAAATTTACATCTTTGGTTGGATGGGAAGTGGAAAGAAACGAATGGGCAGCTGACCAAATATGAAGTTATTCCTTTCAAGCCTTCTTTGGTGTCCAAATTCAAGGGTCTCAATGGGTCTTTTCTCACTACTGCAAATAGGCACATATCTTCAACTGGATGGGTGAATTCCTCTCATGGAAAGAGCACTACTCATGTGCTCCAAGGGTTTGATTACCGGAACTACATGGTTTATGGTGACAATGGGGATCTGCAGATTGTTAATCAGACTATAGACGCCAATTATGGTGTCTATGCTAAATTTGCATCTTTGGGTATGTACTCACTCCAAGTCGTCCAAAGGTTTCCTCTTTACCTATCTACTGAGACCATGCCACAAGATAACCGCAGTTTCTCCTTGGTTGCAAAAGTTTCGTTGGGATTCAACCAGAAAAAGTTTTCAGGTCCACCTTTTGGTTTTGCAATCAGCTCTTTGAGAAACTTGCAGAATGGCAAGGGTTCTATGATTGTGAAGGGAAACTTAGTAACCAGCGGCTTAGGAAGTACTCATCAAGTGTACAAGTATGAAGGTCATGATGACTGCTACTTTAGGGATGTGAGCAGTAGAAACTACACTATTCTTCATGATAAATCAAGAGATGTCTGTAGCAAAGGTTCAAATGTAGGCTCAGGCTTCAGATCCAGAAGGCTTCCTCTTGCAGCAAGGAGAATCTCTCCATCATCTGATCGACATATTGAAAATAAGGTGGATTAGATTGAATAAATGGGATAAAGCTTTATTTACTTTTCAAAGGAGGACTTTCTGTGAACAGTTCACCAAATTCCTGATGAATGTTCTCAGCAGTCGTGGATTGTGATGGCACCCAATAAGCAAGTAATTGCAAGTCAAAGTTCTTGTCATGGGATCTGATTTTACCTTCCAACTTCCTTTTCAGGGAGGTGTTATGTTCTTCCATTTCCAAACCGCTCATTTTGTGTGCTCTGTGATAATTAATTGTCTGAAAATTACATACTTGGAGCCAAAACGTCATGTTTAGGAGTATTACAGCGGTTACATTCTGGACTAAGTACATGTTCCTTTAGTCATTGTTATCAGAGTGGCTTTTATGCTTTATCTTTTTAGTATCAACCTGACAAAGGAAAGAAAAATTTGAGCAAATTTGATTGGTTATTGTTTATCATTTCCACCACACGTTGAGCCCATCAACCTCATCTTGCATACGTCTGTGCAGCCAGCTGAATTTGCATTCCCAAGACCACCAGAAATATTTTCTGAATTTATCATCCTGTAAAGCCAAAAGGTAAATTGATGTCTACTAGAATGGAGGAGTTAAATAATCCCTCCATGCCCTTAAATTTAGTCTTAAACAAGGGATGCATTGCTGTGGAGAGCTGGGGTGCAAACACTGATATGCAAGAGGATAGGTACTTCATATTGTAAACCATCACCATTGTTGAATTTTTCCTGTTAATCCTCCAATGTTCTGTAGAAGAAATGAAATTTATATCATTTAATAAGTGATCTCATACTTTTTCTTAGTTTCCATTTATTCAGTTTTTCCAAGTTTAAGTGTGTGCTGTGGAAGATCCAAAGTTATGTCTGATGAGATGTTGCCGAAAATTTCAAAAGTAAACTTTACATCAGGATCCCATGTCTTTTACACCAGTAACATGAAAGGGCAGAGGACTAGCCCTCTCCCCGATTAATCATCATCATCAAGACCTTATCCCACTTCCCTGTTAGAATTTTTTTTTTTTTTACAGAATTCCATAATAGATTCCTTTTGTGGTTACTCTTAGTAAGCATAGAAACTTAGTATGAGTATAAAAGAGTAACAAGTTTCAATGAAGAGATGGATCATGACAAGGCCGAGAAGAAACAGACACTAAAGTGCTGTACTTCCTTCAGAATGCACATAATATAGCTGATTTGGTGCAAACACTTATTAAATGAACCCGCATGAGATTCTGATGATCCATCCTAATCTCCTACGTCAGTTTCTGGATATCAGTGTGATATATGTTATATATGAAGAAAAAGGGTGGCATTTGTACTAGGAGATAGTTGAACAGAAAGACTGGTCAGTCGAGTGCTAAAAAAAATGAAAGAATAAAAGAATACAGTAACTCATGAAATTGAGGAACATTAGCTCGGAGAAACCAATTAAGGTGATCAAAAGTCTCAAATGGTTATGAATAGATATCCACGCATAAACTGCTACTTGCTCGTGAACTGTCATCTATTGTTTCCACATGGGAAGAATAGTCTCAATCAGCTTGGGAAATGATGTTACACTTTTTTGGTCCTATGAAAAAATATAAATGGTTATTGAATTCCATGATTAGTGGTTGGTTATGACGCATGGCTGATCTCAAGGTAATTAACCTGCTGAGTCTTCTTAGACTGCTTCCCTGGTCAGCTTGGTGTTATGATGATCACTGCAGTGTTGGAATTCCTGATAGTTTATTCTCTCAGAAGTCGGGGTAATCATATGCTACCAACTTGTGCCCATGTATGCAAACACAACAAAAGTCCTTACCTTGCATTTTGCAAGAGGCTTTTTCCACATCCGGAGTTCATAGTAAAAAGGGCAGACCCAGTGCACGAAGCTCCCACGTATGCGGGATCCAGAGTTCATAGTAGATTAATGGAATAATCAAGTAATCCAACAATGAAGGTTAAAGTACAGGTTTTCTTCTGAAGTTCTGCCTAAATTTTCATGTGTTAAATTTCTTAGATATAACAATGTCCAATGATTTTATATGGTGATACAAATTCCAAGCATGTCACCTCTTTCCTTTTGAGTTCATTATAATAGCCATTTGCTTCAGCACAAGAGGTGTTATATATTGTTCAGTGGGAGCAAAATGCTAGTTTGCTGGCTGGCAACTTTACTTGCATACAGATGGGAAATTAACCAAAATTCTTCCTTACACGAACCAATTTACTATGTAGCAATAGCGTCAGGTGGTCATCAAGATTGAATACTCAACAAAACTGGGGCTCTATGCTTCAGATCAGCAAAATAACAGTCGTGGGGAAATATACACAAAGAAAATGAGCCATTTATTTGATAACCAAGGATGAAAATAATTTCATTTATTGTAATAATGCCAAGACAACACATGGAGTTGTGTCAAATGGATTTTTTACACTCAATGAAAAATGAAATCACTCGCTTCCATTCTCTTTCTGCCAATGATTCTGTTTAGAACACCATATATCAAGTTCTACATAGCAGTATGTAAAAACAGCAATGACATCTTGACTGAAAGAAGGGTGTGGCTCATGACCATGGCCTTCAAAATGCACAATCCTCCTTGTTCAGCGAGCTGCTTCAAATCCATCTCTCTTCCACTTGAGATGAGTTTGCCGGTGAGGGTTGGGTGTCTCATCAAACTTGGTCCATGGGAACTTGTGTTTGGCGATTGTTCTTTTCTTTGCTGCAACTCCCATGATATCTCCATAATTCTACAAAATAAAAGGGACAGAAGCTTACAATAAGAAAAATCTTACAATCAGGCTACCCAGAAGACCAACATGTCATAATAATGGCCTAATTAACTGAAATTTTGAAATTATGCAGGAGAAAGAGCAAGTTTCCAAAGTAAAAATATAGTATCAGTCTCTGGGCCAAAACTGAAGTGGACAAGCACTTCTATCCTTATTTCATGAGACCTACGAGAATTTCACTTACACATTTATTTACTTGGTAGGAAGAGATGAATTGTGAAAAAGAAAGAACCGAGACCAGTTTAACAAGCTCTCCTATATTGAACAGATCATGGGGAGAGGTACAGGAAATGAGATTCAGAAAACAGGACGTCTCCTTACACATTTAATCTGCTTGCAATGGTCGCTTTTTCAGCATGGTAACTTACACTCCCTTAGTTTGGTGGAAAATGGTAACTTCAACTCTCCCTTACTTGTTGGCACATTATATCATTTGGTGGAAAACACAGGATCATCAGAGCCATCATCTTGCACAAGGGAAATGATCATAAGCATATGTTTGGTACTGAATATCTGTGTATAGAATATAGATGTCCACTCCACTACAGTCATAACCATGAATCTGAACCGACTGATAGCCAATTTCCTCAAAGTAAGCTTTCTCCAGAACTAAGCCAATTTAGATCCTTCAAACAATCGACTCTCTGTGTTTCCATCAACAAAAACAGGAGTTTTGTTTCTTGGAAGAACGTCTCAGAAATGTGACTTGCTCGCCTAGACTTGATTTTGAGCATATCTCATAGAAGATTGGTTTGTCTTTCTTAACTTCAGTCACCTTCGTTAAACACCACCAGAAACCAGTTTAAACTGAGAGGTTTGGAGTAGTTATATTTTTGTAGTATTCGAAACTCAGGGAGCATATGATCAGATACCAACAGAGCCACATGTGATTCATATCTAGTGTAGCTGGTACTGGATACTACGGGAGGCACACCACAGAACAAAATATCTTTCCCTTACAAGAATATGAGTCTCATGTTATTTATGGGCTCCAGGGTCCATGCCATTCCCTCAAAAATTTGAACTCTTGAAGTTTCAGGGCAGGTGAACACCAGTATTGATTTAAAATAACTGAAGCCAATATTAAATTTCACAAACCTGGAGACAGAGCCCATCTTCTACGTCACAGATTGGATAATCTTCAGGACAGCAGTAGGAAGTCCCTGTGCAGCATACAGCATTCTTATACTCACAGCAGCCATAGATGAAGCAGTAACCTGCAAACTCGAAGATGCAACAGCAAGTCTCATCAGCTGGACAGTAGGATAGGTCTCCACATTGACTTGGTGAAGGACTAGGAGGCGGGGATGGAGGTGGAGGTGGAGGTGGTGGTGGTGGTGGAACTGCAGGAGAAGGAAAAGGAGAAGGAGAAACAGATTCTTTGATGGGATACGAGGCCATTGAATTGATTGCACAAACACCATATTTTAAGTCAGTGTTCCTCCTTATGTATATGTACCCATCTATACCCCAGTCGGTTCCCCAAGAATTCTTAACTATCCAGTAATCGATATCACCTTGGGAGGCATAACCTACGATCAGACTGCATGATCAATGTCATCAGGATTGCTTGAGCACGACCCATCGTAGATTCCCTGACATATTACATCATTCAGAATCAGTTCCTGTATCTAGTCAATGAGTAAAGTTTTTGGTCGCCAGACACCTACTCCTGTGTATAGCTGAAAGTCCAAAGCAGAGCCATCGATCCCAACAGTGACAGGTTGGTTAACAACGGCGCAGAGGAGAGCACTTTCTTTGGGATCGACATCTTTATAGCTATCTATTGTTACCACTTTGTTTTCCTCCTGATCCACAAAACTAGATCCATCAGCCAAAAGAGAAACAAGAACAATAAAAGTAGCTACCAACGAATACTTTAGATAAGCAATCTGACAGGGGAAAGCATGTGCTGAAGTCTGAAATTGGTTACTAGAGGCAGCTCCAACGTGGGCTGTTTTTTTGGTTCACCACTTAGTTGGATAAATTTTTCAACAAGGAGGTGAATTCTGCAAACCAAACAAGTTGTAAACTTGTAACTTAAAACAATGGGACCATCGATATTATTATTTTCTGCTACGAATCCATGCATGGATTTGCTTTATCTTCTCCCTCTGATTTCAAGCTTAAATCTAGATGCAGGATTTTATCCAGTTTCAATCTGGTCTTTATATGGTTAATATTGTCTTGATGCTCAATTTAATTCTTCTTCTATTTCCTTTTCCCTTTAAGAGTAAGAGGTTTTTACTAAAAGGAGAAAAGAAAGTACAAATACAGGACTCTACCTATCAACCAGAGAGGATTAGCACCAAAGAGCGTTGGAGAGACAAAAGAGGACACCGTTCAAAAGGCGAACAAAAATGAAAGCAAAGCAGAGAAACAAGAGGAGTCTCAACCAGCCCACAAACAAAACTAAAATAACTTGAGCCTGAAATGGGAAGATCTACCGCTCACTAATAAAGGACCAAAAAAGAGGAACAAATTGAACTTTCTGGAATGCTGTGGAACAAATCAAAACAGAGGAAATGAAGACACGGAAAAAAGATTATGAGTAACACGAGCAATGGACACTCTCAGTGAGGAGCCACCTATGTCATATTGATTCTCTGAATTTGCAAATTGTCCTCTTAGAGTCTGACTCTCCATGGATTTCAGTGTAACACTTTGAGATTTCTTTCGCACTAGTGTTCTGCACTCTCTCACTTAAACAGCTAATCTATTTTGCATCTAGAGCCTTAGAGCCTTGGTGTAACAGTAGAGTTGGCGTCGTGTGACCTTGAGGTCACGGGTTCAAGGCGTGAAAACAGCCTCTTGCAAAATGCAAGGTAAGGCTGTGTATTATTGACCCTTGTGATCCGCCCCTTCCCTGGACCCTGCATACGTGGGAGCTTCATGCACCAGGGCTGCCCTTGTATCAGTTGAGTTTGCTCAACCTTATATCATGCCCAAGTACTTCTTGAGTCACTTCATGGAGTAGGTAAACAATCAGTCATCCTGTGGTACCACAATGATCCTTGGTCCCATATATTGGCCACTGGGAAACAAATGAATGATCGTTACCCCACATCATACATTTTCGACCACAGACAATATCCTCTAGTCATGCAGTAGTATGAGCAGGAAAAGTTTCTACTAGATTCAAAACCTTAGATTTTCTAGTTCTAGTCAACAGTTCATTAAATTTGATCTAGAAAAAACTATTGATAGTAATGGTACTGTTGATAAATTACTGTTTCTTGCCTACGTAGTATTCAAGTCCAGAAGAAGAAAATTATTGATAAATACAGTTTCTTGCCTATCTATGTGTATCCAAGTACACAGGAAAAAAAATGAAGCCGAAGATGTTAAGTCTAATCTTCTGAAACACTACTAGGAATTGATGAAGGAAACTGACCTTGGTGGCGATACAGGTTCCATCTACTCCTTTATAAGGATAATCAGACTCTGTGTCAATCCCACCATTTTGTATAACCCACTCAAAAGCATAATCCATGTAACCTCCTTCACACCCATAGTTGGTTGAATCACAATCGATGAGTTCTTGCTCGGAAAGGCTAATAAGATCTCCTGTAACTATGGCGTTTATTCCTTCTATTGCACCAGTCACTGAGAATGACCAACAGCTCCCTATAAAAGCAATACAGAAGTTGATTAGGATATTGAAACTAAAATAGAAAACTCCCACAGATCTGTTCTGTTCTTGTAAATGAGAGCTGACATATAAACACCCTGTTTTTGTTCCATATACCCTTCTACCTATTTGAGCTGGTTTCATTGGCTCATACAGCTCATCATGAAACAGCCAAAACAAGGAATCTAAGTATATTGGTTCTTTCCTAACTTCCAAGCGAAAACAACTTACCACATTCGCCTTGATTCTTGACTCCTGTGACTACTCCCTTCTTCCTCCAGTCAAGTGAAGAAGGAGCTTCACAAGTTGCCGCATTCCGCTCCGATCTTGCCACCATCTTCTTCTTTGCTGGCCTTGTTACCTTAGACAGATATATCTGCTTAAATTCCTCATTACTCAAATCTGCAAACTTGTTTAGCCCCACATCATGGCCAGAAGTCCCTCTATTTGCATTCTTCTCAATTATGTATTCCAAATTCTTCCGAAAATTCTCAAACCTTCGCTCCTTCGCTTCAGAATGTGAGTAAACCTTTCCGTGTTTCTCTCTCCACTGCTCGAAGAGCACCCGGATTCGGGACGTCGACAAAACGTCGTCCGAATCATTACCAATAATAGAAAATTCACTAGGAATGCAGAGGACAAGGCCTGAAATGGAGGCTAATAACAAGAAGAGGATCAGACAACCAGTTTTCCGACCAACCATATTCGCACCAATGACTGATGTTGATCTGTGTGATTGTTTATAAACTATATGTGGAGGAGGCAGCCTACCATTCAAGCCTCCCAGGGAGCTTTGACTTGTCTTCATTAATATATACAGCTGTGTTTCATCATGTGACAGTATCTTGATTTGGTTGACTAAAATACCCTTTACAATTTGAAATATCTTCCAACCAAGTTTAGGAAATAAGGCTTTTGGCCACACCAAAAGTGATATTTGGCTTGGCTTTTACCACAAACACAACTTAAAAGCGGTTACCCTTAAACCATACTATGAGGGTTAACGTAGTCAGTCATGATTAACTGTGTAGTTGGGTTAAGGAGAGCGCTCCTAATCTGTATTGGTGGTTAAGACCAAGCCAAGTATGATTTCATTTCTAAAGGGCAGCCTCAATGCACAAAGCTTCCTTATACGTAGAAGGGGCAAGTCACAAAAGTCAATAGTACGCGGCTTTACTTTGCATTTTAGCTTCCTCATTTGTAAGGGACAAACCACAAGAGTCAATATACGCAGCTTTACCTTGCATTTTGCAAGAAGCTATTTTCATGCCTTGAACCTGTGACCTCAAAGTTACAAGACGACAACTCTACTATTGCACTAAGGCTCCCCTTCCAATGTCATTTCATTTCTCTTTGTGCCAAATATATAAGGCTATTATGGTAATTTTACAGAAGTATAGCTATCAAATTTGAAGCTCACTTTAATTATTTGTTGGAAGATCAGGAATTAGATCTACAGTAGACGAGGCTTACCAAATGGCCAAGAGACGTCGTGGTAGTTGTCGGTCTGGAATTTGACTTCTAGTCATAACCAACGGTCTGTTAATGCATGTGCCGGGAGGAGAAGGCTATGGAAGAGGGATATTTTCTTGTGGAAGCGCTACCGTCACTCTCTCCTTGGTATCTCAATTTTACTCTGCATGCATGGAAAATGGGGTATGTGAATAGCGTGATTGCATATTTGCTATTCATCTTGGGGTTAGCGACCATAACGATGATTACATCGGAATCAATGACTCGTTGACCAAAAATTATTGTAACCACTAATCAAGAGTAGCCATACAGTGATAAGACATACTTCTCCCAACATGTTGAATGTTAATAATGGAAAGAAGGAATAAAAAAAAAGGCAGCCTAGGTGCACAAAGTTTCCACGTATGTAGGGTTTAGGAAAAGAGCGGACTAAAAGGATTAATAGTGCACAACCTTACTTAGCATTTTACAAGAGGCTGTTTTCAGACCTTGAATCGATGACCTCAAAGTCATAAGACGACAACCCCAACGTTGAGCCAAGGCTCCCCTTCAATAATCGAAAGACGAAAGGATCAAAATTGCTTCGATAGAGTCAAATGTAGCATGTCATAGAAGGTTAGCAAATCACTAGTTCTGTTAGGTGAAAGTCGTAATATTATACTAGCATAGTACTAAGTCGTGGCACCCATGTGCCTTTACAGTCAATCGTTTAGCAGATTACTAGTCGAGGAAGGTTAGTTGTAGATTGAAAATAATTGCCACACTTTGTTTGGTGAACTTAGTCTAGATTAAATTAAAGAGGCACGTCGGCCCTACACTAACTCGAGGTACTTTTGGAACTTCAACGAGACCATTTTGTCAGTAACCCAACTAATAGTCCAATTCTAAATTCCAGATTTTCAGGCCAACCTTTACTAGTACAGTTGCATGATCTCAAATTACGTGGCATCCTGACTTCTGCGGAATACATGTGCTGTGCTTGATCTGGCTTGTTCATTTGATTTCTCGGACATTGATCAAGTAATAAAAAACCATTCCTCCTCAACTTTGTATAATGGAGCATTCCTCATCAGTAGGCACCATCAAATTGGTGCCTCAGTGTAGCCCACCACGAGGTCGCAACCTATTCATTCCTAAACAAAGATAAATCAAGATTATGCTGCCTGATAATAAAATTCATTTCGAAAAGGTTCAACGGTGCCAAAACTGAACTGTAGAAAGGGGTTGCTCCTAGTGACCGAAGGGGAACTGTTTTACATGGTGCAAGCTAGTGACACATATCTCTTCGAAGAGATCTAGGCCGAAGGCCTGTAAGGGCCTTGCCTAGATGCACTCCACATTTAGCATGAAGGGACCTATCTTTGGATGATTAGACTCATTTGTGTCATTGCCCGGCTTTGGATATGAAGTAGAGCAAATGGCATGAGGATTGGATAATCTAAGAATCTGAATCTAACTTTATCACAAGAAGTGGCTGGTCAAAAACTTCTATAAACAATTATCTATGTTCAAATGCTAAAACCACAGTTTTTAAAGGGCTAGAATCGTCCAATTATCATGATCTTTTATTTGCAAGATATCCAAAGTCAGAGGAACGAGACAAATGGGCTGGATGGTTGGTTTCCTCATGCAGAAACGCAGGCGCTCCTAGGAAGGTCAGCATTCCTCTTCTTCGAAACACACTGAAGCAGCAGGGAGGTGTAAAATGAGATAACTTATTTTTTGTAAAATGAGATCACTTATTTTTTCTGAACGGTAAGACGAGATCCCAATATGCAAGACCTACAAAAACTACTGAATAGGATTGTGCATTCCATTCTATCCAGAAAGTTTCATAATCTCGAGAATTACATTTTCGTAACCCTGCATCCCAACCATTTATGGAATAGATAATCTTTGATCATATAGACTAAGTTGATAATTCATGCAAGGCATGAAAGTCCTTAGATTGCAGCTAGGAGCATTATGATATCCTATTTCTCCTCGTTCTACCCCAAGAAAGACAGAGGATCTTAGATGTTCATCTTTTACATTTCATAATTAATCATACTCATTCGAGTCCCAGCAATTGTTCATAATCAGTAGGAGAGGAAGGAGTACGCTTCCCTATTTTTCCTACTTAAGTGCAGCCTTGATGCAATGAAGTTCCTGCGTATGCAATGTACAAGGAAGGGATGGACCACAAGGGTCTATAGTAAGCAGTCTTCACCTTGCATTTTTGCAAAAGACTGTTTCTGTGCCTTGAACCATTGACCTCAAGGTCACATGACGATAACCTTATCTTGCATTTTCGTACTTGGTAAAATTATATTTGATAGATCTAACCAACTAATCATGTTAGAAATGCCTTAGGCTAGACATATAATTTCATGCTCATTGGATATTTCTAGCCTATGTTTCTCTTGGTAAAAAATCATGACAAATCATCAAAGATCTAAAACAAGTAGCTAGGGTTGGCCAAATGCATTGATTTCTCATGTTTTACCTATTTTTGGTATTATAAACATAATGTACATCTGCAAAACATTTTGTACTAGGCATATAAAACAATGCATGTTCTCCTTACTCCCTATTAAGCGTCTACAATTACAAAGAGTACAATGATTCATTAAAACATAACCCTTAATCTGAAAGCTTAAATTTTCCTTCGTAGAAATGTATAGAAAATTTGAAGAACTTTGAAAAGGAAGAAATTTGAAAAGGAAACTGATGTGTGGGAATAAAGTGTAGAATGATTGTCACGCAATGCCTATAAGTATTTCTAAGTGGAAATTTTAAATCAACTGGAAAAAAAAAGAGAAATTTATACTTTGAGAGCAGAGTCCTGGTTTAGGAGTTCACGCTAAAAAAAGTGTGGAAGGAATCCATATAACTTATTGAGCGTTATCCCTTGATTTTTTGAGTAGTCCAACCCGTTCACAGGAGCCATAGCCCTTAAGATGGGTGCCTACTAAAAATCTCATACAATAATTGCATCTTTGGTGGGTTTCTTAATATAGATTATATATAGGGATGAAGTCCATACGATGGTGCAGACTCTTTCCATACTTTTCAAGAACAAACTCTTAATGGGACTCTTAGAGTAACCTGTAGAATGATTATCACCGATCATTTTCCTTCTCTTTAGGGTAAAATAGTTTATTTTATGACTAAAAATGGAAGGCTCTTTGGGCTTTCGAAGAACTTCTAACTAAGAGGAAATTGATGCGAGGGAGTTGGACAACAAGAAAATTTTCTTAAGAACAGTGGAATTGTAATACTTTTATTTAGTATTGAAACAAGGAGTCTCCATGAGAGAGAAGTCTATGCTCCATTTTTCGTCTGCATGGTGAGGTTTTTTATTGTAGATTTAAGTCATTTATCATCTTTGAAATGAGTTAGATATGCTAAAAATCAATTTTCATTCATCAGATACTTTTTTTAGAGCTTTTTATTTTTAATACAATAATTTCATTAATAGATATTAGGTACAACCTAGCAAAATAAACATCATAAGGCACTAACAACCAGAACCTACTTATTCCCATTGTCATTGCACCTTTGAGCAATGTATGTTTCAAGAATGACAGTGGGAACACAAACCACTTATGTTTTTGTTGGCCTCATCTCAACAGGAATTGATATCTAATGGGGATTTTTAGTGTGGTAAAAAAACTGAGTATTCGGCAAAAAATAGAGGTGATCACGGTACACGGAGTTGCTTGTCTCCAATTAGTAGACACATGAAGAAAGGAAAAGTATTGGGATTTGTATTTGATTGTTCAGAGGAGGAGCTTCATGCGCTTTATAGGAGTATTGAGAAGGGTGCAGAGATGCCTCTTCATTAGTGGGGTTCTGGCGTTGATTTGATTGCAGTTGGGTGAAATCACTTTTAGTTGTCAATGAAGATTGTAACTTGGAATGTGAGGGTGTCAAGTGACAAGGAGAAGAGGTTTTGGATCAAAAAATTTATGTTGATTCATAAACCGTGAGCATTTTCTCTGCCGGAATGAAAGCTATATGAGATGAGTGATTCAGTAGTTAGACCGTTCACTGGTTCAACGGTCTATGAATGGGAAGCTATGAATTGAATGGGGACTTCTGGGGGTATTCTAGTAGTATGGGATTCTGCTAAATTCGAAAGGAGGGATTCATGGGTTGGTAATTTCTCTGTCTCAGTAGTACTTAGAATTGGACGGCATTTTATGGGTACTCACTGGGGTTAATGGACCAAATAATGAAGGGAAACAATAGATCTATGGGATGAATTGAAAACAACTAAGTAGAGATGGCAGAGGCCTTCGTGTGTTTGTGGAGATTTTAATTCAACCAGGTTGTCTTATGAGAGACTAAATAGTACCTCTGTAACTCAACGAATGTTAGATTTCAATAGTTTTATTGAGGGGTTAGTGGATCTTTCAATTGCACGTGGCAGATTCAAATGGATGGGTCAACAAAATCCTTTAAGAATGGACAGACTTGATGGAATTCTTATGCGTGAGCAGTGGATTAACCTTTTCACTGGAGGTTGCCGAAAGGAATATGGGGTGCTAAACCTTTCAGGGTTTTTTTTGGGAATTGTTCAAAGGAGAAATTTTTGATGAATTGGTGGGTATCTGGGGGAAGGATGCTCCGGTGTCAGGTAATGCTGTTGTTCAATTCCGGTCTATACTTTTGTTTTCTCAAAAAGAAGCTAAAACAGTGGAGTAAAGAAAGGAAAGATAGCTGAAAGGAGAGAGAGAAGCTTATCATTGAAAAAGTGGAGCTGAATCAGAAAGATGGTGATGTTTCTCAGGAAGAGGATCTGAGAGATGAGCTAAAACATGAACTTAAATCAAGAAATCTCCGGAGGAAATTAGATGAAACAAAGAGATAGAAGTAAATGGATTAAAGAGGGTGACAGGAAAACTAATTTTTATACTATGGCCTCTGCAAGACACAGGCACAACAGAATTCTTAAGCTAAGAATTCATGATCAGTGGGTAGAGGATCAAGTAATGATAGAGGAAGAGACTAATGTGTAATTTAAAAGCTTCCTCTCTGAAGAAGCAGAACTCAGGCCCTCTCTAGACGTGCTGCAGTTTGATCAGCTGTCAGATTCGTCAGATTCTAGTGCAAGGTTTCTTGAAAGGCCTTTCTTTATGGAGGAATTGGATAAGGTGGTTGAAAAATTTAGACTTGATGCTGCCCTTGGTCCATATGGGTTTTGCTTGGATTGTTATCATCACTTCTGAAAGCTGATTAGGGTTGATTTTTGAGAGGTTGTTCAATAGTTTTCGAATGGTGTGGATATGGGTAAAGTATTTGGGTCCTCATTCATTGCTCTTGCTCCTAAAGTTGAGGAAGCTGAAACTATCAAAAACTTTAAACCAATATCACTAATTGGTGTATAAGATTATTCTTAAGCTCCATGCAGATAGAACTAAAGTTGTTCCTCCTGAAGTCATATCTTACAACCAGTTTGCTTTTATTGGGAATAGACAAATTATTGATAAGGTGGGTTGGAAGTTTATGGGTACTTGATGTTGAGGATGGGATTTGTTTAGAAATGGACTTGTTGGGTGCTTCAACACGTAACTCATGGATCTCAGTTTTAATTAATGGTTCTCTTAGAGGATTTTTTCAAGCTGCTAGAGACCTGAAAAAGGGAGAGCTGCTGGCCCAACTGTTTGAGCAAGATGATTTTGAAAGCTTCTCACCTAGGATGGATCCAAGACTTAAGAACAGGAACATGAGAGGTGGAAATTACCCAGCTTCAATTTGCTGACGATATTCTTATTTTTGCCAGTCATTCTGTTTAACAGGCTTTGAACTTAAAAGTCTGTTGTTAGATCTTTTCAAGCAGTCTCAGATCAAAGTATCAATTTGTCAAAATCAACAGTGACGGGAGTTAACATTAATGGCCTGAAGCCAGCGGCTTTTGCTCAAGCTATTGTTTGTACTGTTGGTTCACTTCCAACTTATTTGGGTTTACTCTATTGGGAGGCCATCTAAAGTTGCTTAGACAAGTATTCTTGAAAGAATGGATGGAAGACTGACTTGCTGGAAGAGAAGGAACTTAACAGTTGCTAGCGGAATTACTCTCATCAAAGCAGTACTTGGCAATGTTCCCACTTATCTTCTTTCTGTGTTTAGATGCCCGGTCTATATTGCTTATGAAATTGAGAATAAATAAAGAAGATCACTATGGAATGACTCTCCTGATCAAAAGGAATACCATTTACTTGTTGGGAGTTTGTGTGTAGACCTGAAGTGGAAGGTGGGTTAGGCCTGAGATCTATAAAGGAATTCAATTATGCTCTGTTATCAAGTATCTTTGGAGGTACGGGGAGGAGAGGGATGCTTTGTGGAAGAAAACAATAGAAGCACTTTATGCATCCCAATGGGGTGGTGTGACGGCTTAGGTTTTCCAACACTTTTTAATAAAACTTTTCAAAAGGTAGGGCTCCAATTTTTTAAAACTAAAATAATGAAAAACAATTTGAAATGAATTTTATTTCAAGAAAACCTTGAGTATCAACCATCGACTGAAATTTTAAATAAATTTTTTATTTTTCAAGTAAACCTTTTTAAAATAAGTTACTATACTAGGACTCATCCAGTCAACAGCCATATTCCCAAAAATAATATAATTAAGTCCAATAAGTCAGATATACATGTACAGTCCATGTGGAATCAAAACACACCTCCAAATGAGATATCTCTACCACTATTTGTCTAGCTCCTCATTAGTCCTGTCTTTCTCTCAATATCTAAGGCATTGCAATAATAAAGCAATGCTTAGTAGGTACATAGACATTTAATGTAATAGCAAATGGAACATAAACGCAAATCAAATAACAATGCTGAGATGAGCGTAAGTCATAATATCCATGGAATATAAGTAGCATAAGCAAAAACATCATGTGGGATAAAACATAAATCTCGTGGATGTAAAACATGATATGATCTAACCTCAATGAGCATACAATAACAAGCAGGGTACCTAATGTAAGTAGGTCCCACTAGTATCCCATATACTCGTACAACAAATCATAAGTACTCATATCAATCCTCTGAGTGTTGTCACACCTAGGCATACATAACATCTCCATGCTCATCATGCAAGCATACAAAACAAGAGTGTGGATGGTCATGCTGCAGTGGCAACCATTCCAAGTCTTAACCACAACCGCTCCATATTGACACCATAATGGGAGACTTAATGTTTGTCCCCATGGGAAGGCCCATACCGGTAGTATAAACTACTCATATTACCAAACTCCTACCGAAAGCCATTTGTGAGCAGGTGTTTATCACATCATAAATTTAGAAGGCAGGTAGCCGGCCCTATTCCTTCATAGCATGACATTTATTGGGTGAGAGCACCTGTCATAAATCACAAAACATGAAAATCGCGTATCTCATAAAACCAGGAGTACTCGTGGCTCACAATCCCCAAGGCATACCCCTCATCTCAGGATTAGCCTCTTAAAGGACTAGCCATCAAGCCTCCATCACGGATTGTATGAAAAGCCATTAGTCTCAATGATGCAATAGACAAAGAAAGATATTTACCAATCATACATAAGATACACCGTGTCAATGCCATAAAACAATCGACCATGAAAAACTCATTTAATGCATTATCGAAATCTCATATCAAACCACGATATAAAACTTTGAAATTCACAGATCTTTGAAATAAACAAACAAGTGACAATCAATCGTGATGATATAATGATGCAAGATTTAGAAAATAAGATGTAACATTAAATGTCGTCACCTATCAATGTAAGATAACCCAATCAACATGTAATCTTCTTAACCCGCACACTTTGCTATACTTGTCAGTATCACGGTACTATTTCATGTTAATTATTTTCCTCGACAAAAGTCTATTATAATTTTTCTCTCAAGTTGTGTCCATTTATGCATCCCTTTATATAGTGATCCTCCTAATCTAGCTTTTGATCTAGGTCAACTATCTAGATTGTCTAATTTTTCCTTTATTAATCAGTTTTCATAACATTTAATGCCTATCTGCCTCATCTAATTGTTGATCAGAGTTATAGTCTACCAATTTAATGTTTCCTACTTCTAAAAGATTCAATTTATTCTATCTCAATAAAATCTATGGTGATCCAACCGTTGGATCGTTCTAAGACTTCCATTTATGATTAGATCATTAATTTCAACTTTAATTATTATTAATCAGTCATATATCTTATTCATCTGCTCATTTTAGTGGGTATTTACACCTTAATCCGACGGTTAGATCATCCTTATATCAACAAGTTTCTAAGATCTGTGTTAGATCAATGATCCAGATTAATTCTAATATGAATACTCATAATCTATTCCTTAGATTCATTAATTCATCCTTTAAATCATTCAATTATTTGTGTTCTAAGGCTTGATCATCCTCTGATCGGCCTGATCTAAGTAATTGAGTACATTTTCTTAGGTTTGATTAACTAACTATGCTTGATCAAGGTTTAAAGATTAAACTCATGTCTACGTCGTCAAGACAATTCCAATGGATCT
Source organism: Warburgia ugandensis (assembly GCA_035236585.1). NCBI lineage: Eukaryota > Viridiplantae > Streptophyta > Magnoliopsida > Canellales > Canellaceae > Warburgia > Warburgia ugandensis. Next base: position 67,573,685 of record CP141134.1, read on the forward strand.
TTCAGATTGAAGATCAGCGGACTTTTGTAGCCTCCAGAATCTCAAAAAAATCATTTCAAATCAAAATCCGGATCTTTTTCACAGTTTACACTAGTTTGCACTGGTGGAGTAGTTTACACCAGTTTATACCGACGTAAACCGACGTCCTCGGGATGCACCGACTCTGGGACGCGTCGCGGAAAGCATCGCGTGCGTCCTGGTCGACGGGACTCTCCCATAGGCGTCTTGGTTTCTAGGACATTAGGCATTCCGGCTGATCGTAACAACTATAGTGTCCCCACGCGCACGTGCTGTGCATGCAAGCCCCATCTCCGTCTGGGCGTTCTAGTCAGCGTCCTAGGTACATTCTCCATCAAGGATAATGAACCAGAACTGTCCAACTTATTTTGGCTTGTTAGAGTCCCAAATGCTCTGATTTTTTATCTGCTTTCACTGTTTCTAGTGTTTTTGAGTCCAAAGATCACATTGGACCGCTCAGATCTATCATCCGAGCTATCCTTAACATGGTTTTAACCATGAACCACGGTTTTGATTTCTTAGGCCTTCCAACGACCGTTAAAACTAGATCTAGCCCGGATCTGTGCGGGGAAAGTTGGAAAATAAGTAAAAGAGAATGACAGAGGGTTTAGCTTACCTGATTAAAGCCGAAGAGGAGAGATCAGGGTCCTCTAGTGCGTCCAAAATTTGGTCTAAGTTTGGTGGAGAACGAAGCAAAGATGGTACGATCCCAAGGCTGTTTTTCGTTAGGAACGAAGAGGAAACTTGCTTTTGTAGTTTGAGATCCGATTTCCTCGTAAGGAAAGGGGATCACCGCGTTCCTCCATTAGAGCTGGAATGGGAATGGAAACGGGTGTCATTATCAAAACGACCCTCTCTAAATTGAGTCACTGCCTAATTACCAAATTGCTCTATGATCTTAAAATGTTCTTATCTCCCTCATCTGAACTCTGTTTTCGGTGTTCTTTATACTGTTCAATTCCTATCAATGAATACTTTCTAAATTTTATAGTTTTAATCAAAATTCTATTTGTAAAATTTTTATTTTTATTAATTCATTTGATTACTAATTTTTTAGAGTAAAATTTGAGATATTACAGGTGGGTGGTTACCAATTAGTAGAGTTTTCAGAGGAAAAGCTGGTCCCTGGTCTGATATTCAGAAAATGATGCCATCCTTCAATGATTCAATTCGTTTTCATACTAGAAAATGAAATTTGATTGGATTCTGCTGTGATGTTTGGATTGGAGAGTTTCCTCTCATGAATCTTTACCCAAGGCTGTTTAGATTAGCTACAGATAAAGAAGCATATGTTGCTCATTATTGAGTTACTCATAAATCAGATAGTGAGTGGAGAATAGCTTCTTACCAAGTGATATGCAGGCAGAAAATCAACTGATGGGATTGTTGTCATCTTTAGTTCTCAGCGGAGCAGGAGATGATAGAAGAGTGTGCACTCTGGAAAGAAGTGAGAAGTTTTCTGTTGCTTCTTGTTAGAGGAAGTTGATTGGGCATTGAAATATTCTTCCACTAGCAAAGGTGTGGAATTGGAAAGTGCCATCAAGAGTCCGTCTTTTGCTGTCTTGCTGGGTGAGGGGAGAATTTTGACCATAGATATGCTTATAAAGAAAGGATGAACAACGCCCAGCTGTTGTCCGCCGGGTTATCAGGCAGCTAAATATACAGATCACTTATTGATTCATTATGTATATGCCGGATCAGTTTAGTCTCTGATTTACAGATGGTTCTCTGTTCAGTAATTGATGCCAGCTACAGTCATTAACTTGTTCAAAGTTTGATGTTTTTATGCTGTCTCCATTAAAGGAAGAATGTTATGGAACTGGTGTCTCCCAGCAACTCTGTGGCAGCTGCGGAAAGAAAGAAGAAACTAAGGATTTCCAGGATAAAAATAGTAAATGAATCATCATTAGAGGGAAGAATCACGTGACTTGTATGTTAATGGGCAGCGACAGACCAGGTGTTTTATAGCTATTCAGTGCAGGAAATTCATAGATCTTGGAAGACTGACTTCGATCGATCCGAAAGAGTGGAGCTAAAAGCGCATGTCTCATGGATGAAACCAGAACGGTGTAGGATCAAGTTGAACTTTGATGGTTCTAGTACGGGATAAACAGAACAAATGGGTTATGCTGGTATGGGGGGAGTATTTCGAAATGAAACAGGCCAGATCTTACTTGAATACGCAGATCGATTTGGAAGATGCTACACGATTGATGCATATATCCAAGCTGCGAAGGTTGGGATTCTACTGGAACAAGAGTTCACTGATAAACATTTGTGGATTGAACAAGACTCCTTTTCATGCCATATGCACTTTTTCTTTACTTTTTTTTTTTTTTTTTCATCCGATATTTGATAACGCAATGGTTTTGGACGTCCCTTGGACTGTCCTAATGAATGAGGAAGAGCTCTCTAGTGGTCTTACTTTACTATGAATGAGGAAGAGCTCTCTAGTGGTCTCACTTTACTATCATCCGAAGTCCGCAAAACTTCCATTGGCGAAAGCTAGTTCATGAAGATTCTTCCTTTTTTTACATGTAATTCTCCACTTTCGGTGAGTATCAATGAATGAACATCTCTAAGCTTATATGTCATTTAAGATGCTCATAGGATGGATAAATAAACCAACTGGAAGTGGCTTGGAGGTTTGGTTATGTCTTTGATGAGATAGGGTATAGTGATCCTGTCATGTGACCTTGTGGTTAAGGATTCAAGGCATGAAATCAGCCTCTTGCAAAAATACAAGATAAGGTTGTCTACTTTAGGCCATTGTAGCCTGCCCCTTCCCCTGACTCCGCATAGGCAGGAGCTTCGTGCACCAGGGCTGCCCTTTTTTTATCCTGGCTAGAGAAATTAAATGATGTCATCTGGAACATCTGTACATATCGTACAGCTAGCCCAATATATGCACAAACCGGGGATTCAGAATCCCCCGCTAATTAAAACCATTCATGTCCTGGGAGCTTTGATAGTCCATGTCCCCAACATGTCATCAGTGGATAATCTTGGCTTAAGGAATTTTGAGTTACAAATATTGACTGGGTCTCATTTTATTCCAAGACTGACAGTTTACCGGGATATTATCCCTGCTGTTGGCACCTTAAAATGTGGATAAATCTGATTGCGAGAAAACAATCCATTGTTTTAAGTCTGTTTTACCTAAATATGAAGTTACAAATAGGAGGGATAGATCACGATCCGTGGATAAATTTGTCCGTAATTGGTTTGTCAAGACTTGCTGGACAGCCGCTTACTCATGAGAAATGGAAATGAAGGATCTTCTAACAAAACTGGAGACAGAACCCTTGTTCTACGCCGCAAATCGGGTGAACAGAAGGGCAGTAGTAGCTACTTCCGGGACATGCTTTAGCACTCTCAAGCTCACAGCAGCCACTCTTCAAGTAGAAACCGTTAATCTCGTGCAAGCAACAACAGCTCTCTGCAGCTGGAACCACAAGACAAATCCACATCGAATTGGTGAAATACCTAAAGGAGAGTAAAGTGGTGTGCCTGGAGGATAAGTGGATTTGATGGGAAAGAAGCCAATCGATTGACTGAGCAGGTACTGTATGCTGAATTAGCGTCCTCTTCAAGTAAATATATCCATTCAACCCCTACCTCGATCCCCATGAATTCTTCGCTATCCAATAATATGTGCCTTCTAGAGAGCTATAACCCACAATCAGAACTGCGTGATCAGTACCTCCCTCCCCCTTGCAACCGTAAATTCCCTGATCGAATACATATAGAAATTAGTTTATACATTGCATATTTTTACAAATTATACTACTTATTTCTTACTTTGAGCGTTATTTGGGCATGGCTAATATTTTATTATGTGCTTCCGCGTAAATCCATGCAAAGATTTGGATGCCTTACGGTTATTCTTCCTTTTTGAACGGTGATAGTTTTACTAGCAGCAAAATAATGGAAAAAAAGAAATACTTAGACTCGTACTTTATGGTTTTTGATTCTCTACCACGATCATAGCAGTCCCTACTGGAATCAAAATCTTTAGTTGGATCGCTACCATGTGAGGAGATTCGATACAATACAAAACACCCATGTTATTTTCTCTAGGGTTTATCTTTTTGTTCACCATAGGAGCACTCACTGGAATAGTCCTGGCTAATTATGGGCTAGATATTGCTCTGCATAATACTTATTATGTGGTTGCACATTTTCATTATGTACTTTTATGGGAGCAATGTGACACCTCAAGTTTTCTAAATCTTTTTCTAATACATATAATAATAGAAATAATTTATTTTATAAAATAGGCGAGATCCCTGAAAATAAAACTCAAAATTTATAAATTTTTACGCAGCGTCAAGGAAAAATACCATAAAAAAACCTCAAGGGTCATTCGCAACCCAAAAAGTACGACGATGAACAAAATCAAATTCAGATATTCTGAGTATGCTCAAATTTAAAACCACGATAAATTACACAAGCTGTACAAAGACAATGATGATACAAGTCCAAAAGTCCTAGATTCCATCTATGGTTACCACATCATCCACATGTAAGTATATGCACACTATATAATAGTATGGGTCCAATCCATCCAAATATACGAGCATCTAAGTAGAGTCCTAAAAGTTTAATACAAGTATAAGAGACGTACACTAATTTGTCTCTTAATACCAAAAAGTAGATAGTCCTCAAGTCCTTGCCCAAATCAATGCTACTCTACCCCCTTTCCTTTTCGGCTATCACACTCTAAATTTAAGGCATTGCAAAACAAAGTAATGCCTTAACAAGCTATGCTTGTATAAGTGATCACATTCAGTTAAAACTTAATAAAATCATATGGTACAAAGTATCAATATCATGGTGAATCTCATAAAATAAACATGTATAAGGCATGTCAATAATCGAACGCCCATAATGAAATAATATATGAAAATCATAAATCTACACGAATAGATAACAAGTCAAATCATGATAACATGCAAGGCATGATCAACGTATGGATTTGCATCCATCAAAACAATACAAGTCCATGATCACATAATAATATGCATTCAAGTCATCATAAATAGGACACTGCACCAAAAACAAATCCCATGAGTGTCCCACAATGTTCAATCATCGGTGATGAGTACTCATACGAACCCTAGGTCCCTCCCATGCAACCCGCATCAGCCCTCGCAGTCACTCACAACCTAAGCCTAGTTTGCCCCAGTTCACCCCACATATAAATCCAATGAGCATACAGAATAACAATATGGCTACTATGCTGCAGTGGCAACCCCACTAAGATCTGAACCACTAATTCTCCTGGTTGACACCTAAACGAGAAACTTTCTTCGTCCTCATGAGGAACAGAGCCGTAGGTGGGACTACCCATGATACCACTACCTACGTACTTGGCACTATACCACTCAAGGGCAGTGTCTAATCATTATCATCACAAAGTCAGAGGGCGGGTGGCCAACCATACAACCCTCATTGCATAGTACCCATCGAGTGGAAACACCCATAACAAATCATGGAAAAACTCTATAAAATAACTTCAATAAGTATGATAAAAGCCCATGATAAATACAATCCATCACATGTAAAACATGGTTATTCTCAAAAATGAAATGTCATGCTACCAACAAGAAGTACGAACATATCTATGTGAACATGATAAGACGCAAAAACTCATGCCTCAAGAACTTTAGAAAACAGGTCATAGTCACTAAAATCATGAAGAAATTTCGAATGAAATCACCTACCTCAAGAAACACAGTACTCCAATTAGGCGCGTAAGCAATGTCACATCGTGCACTCTGATGTACTTGTTACATCACAAGTCATCTATCACTTGGTGTTCTTATAGTTCAAAATAAACAATTCAACTGACAATTCCCTTGATCTAGCAGTTAATCCTAAATCAATGGCACAGATCATCTGATTAACTCTCTATTGAGTTAATCATATACTAGATGTAGGTTTTTCTAACATCTTGACAAGCATTCTTAGTTTTTGATCATCAAGCTATGTCATGAATACACTTAATTTATGTCCCTTAATCAACAAAGGGTCAGTCCCTAACATCTCGTGAAGTCTGGAGACGATCCGACAGCTGGATTGCTCCATAATACTTATAATTGACATCTAATCATCAATTCTAGTCATGCTCATCATGATTTTTCTAATTTCAATGTTTCATGGCACATCTGTGGTGTCTGATCATCGATTAAACATTAGGAGGTTACTGTTTGCACAATGATAGATCGGATAGTCCAGATTGTCCAATCTGTTTTCTAGCACCTATCATAAATTCTATCAAATCTAACCTATATCAGGTGTGTGTGTGTGTGTGTGTGTGTGTGTGTGTGTGTGTGTGTGTGTGTGTGTCCCTTAATAAGCATAGATTAATAATTCAGCTATCAAATTATCCCTAAAACCTATATCTTAGATGGAATTGTACGAATTTAACAAAATACAACAAATCGACAAGAGGGCTTCATGGATCTTACCATCAAAATATGTCATTGTGCTTCCCATGCCCTTGGATCACTTGGATTGAAGCTTATTTTAGGTGAAAATCTACGATCCATGTTGCATAGCAATCCCTCTTTTTTTCATCTACGATCTAGTAGAAACACCCATTTTTTTCTACTCTGATTGTAGCGGAAACAAAGGGCTTTTGCCCTAGACCTTGAAGCGAGCAAGGTGGGGGGTTCAAATCTGAAATTCGAGCTCCCATTATCGCCAACGAGTTCCTCGTCTTTCAGCGACACAGAAACCCCCCAAAAATCCCTATTTTCTCCAGCATCTACATTTCTCGGCGTGCAGACCTGCTCCCTCTCCCTTCTCTTCTTCTTTCTCCCTCTTCTTCTCTCCTTCCTCTTCCTCTTCCTCTCCCTCTCTTTCTCTCCCTTATCCTTTCTCTTGCTTCTTCTTTTCTTTCTTTTCCTCTCTCTCGTCGGGTTTCTGTTGGTTTGGGAAACAGACCTCATTCCACTTAAGTGAGGGGTGCCATTATCAAATGTGGTCCCCTCCACTAAGTTATTTATTTTATTTTATTTTGGAATATTACAAGCCATCTATCTTCTGGGCCACATCTAAGATTGGTATGTGATGCCAAAAAACTAATCTATTGGAATAGGTGAGGATCATCCGACACATGGCCTACCAAGACGTGCCCCAAAAGATGAGTGGTTCGGATTGCAAAACTTAGTGGTGATTTATACTCATAAACAACATGAAAAAGTTCCGTTGTTTCCTACAGATGGATGATGCACACTTTGTCCTATTGATATTGGCAAAATCAAGTGAAGATAATTCTTTCAAGAGGAATGCTGAAAGAACCATGCATATAAAAGCATCTATGGGAGCATAGATGAGAGGCATTTTAGATGATCTAACTCATTCATCTGATACCTCTGGCTCGGATCTCTAAGGACGATTCTACCGGCTAAGAAGTTGTAATTCGCTTGTAGAAAATGAATGGCTTGAAACTTTATGTTAATCATATTCATCCAAAGGTGAACCTGTTTAGCATAGTTCTAGAACACTCAATTTGACTTGGTAAACTCAAGTTGACTAGAAAACTCAAATTTAACACGGTAAGCAATTAGTTGCTATAAGAGTCAACTAAACTTGCTACATAAAAAATAAAAAAATAAAAAATTCATTTTGCTGGGATTTGAATGCAAGTTCTCCCAACCAATTATAACATATCTTAGCCAACTTGCATGAAAATTTTAAATAAAAATAAAAACCAATAAAAATATGTGTCCACTCAATTATTACCAACTCATCCACAAATCAGCATTAAGTTAACTCTATTTGCCACAATTTTGACTTGAGTTTTTGACTTTTTAAACTTGAAAGCAATTTTCTGTCCATGGATGCTCTTATAGTTAGCATTTGTCTTCTTTCAATGATCCAAACCATTTATCTATGAGACAATGCTATGGATGAGTGATGCACAAAAATTTAGCCTCATTGGACAAGCCAACCTTCTTATTTGTGGCTTTAAAGCACTGGTTAGAAAATAAGTAAGGAAATTTCCATACAAGAATTAAAAGAAACCAAAACAAAGGAAACGAAGAAGATGATGATGACAATGAAAATGAAGAAACACTCAGTATAATCTATGTGTAACAATCCCTAATAAAAAAAATGGAAAATGATACAAACTCCTTATAAAGACGTACAGCTACAGCTACAAGTAGGCCCAGATTTGAGAAGACCCTCATCATTAATGCTGTTACTCTTGACTAAGATGAGCCATACTCCAAATTTCTCATTCTTTAGATGATCATAGGAACTATTCTTTTAGTTTGTAAAATGTCTACTAGAAAAAATTTTACTTTCGATTTTACAACCTAAGAACAGTCGGTGAGATGGTTTAATGGATGAGAACCTCAAAGTATGACCCAAAGTAAAAACAAGGGTGGTTATATTATAACCCTTTCTTGTTTTGTACTAGATTATATTAATGGATAAAAGTATAAGTTAGGTATGCATCTTTAATTATCTAAACCATATCTTCACCAGCCATGCTAAAGATGGCTTATCAAAATTTGACCATTTAAAATAAAAATAAAAATTGATTGTACTTGACAATTATAAACATCTAGCTCTGGCTTTCAATAAATAGTTTGAAAACATGGAAAAAATGGTTTATGTCTAGTAATAGAACCTTCAAAAAATCACATCTAACTAGAAATTGGTATGTGAATCATCGATCTACTCTATACTAAAGAAATATAGTTTCTCATCCCACTCTACCTCTATTATTTTGTCATGTGGCACTTCTGCCTTTTAACTTTATTTCCTTTTCTATGTATTTTTAAAGGTTTTAAAGTAATTGTAAAATATTTCTCTCTCTGATCTTTCCTACTTATCATCTTCTAACTTTTAGTTATGCTTACATATATTTTTATATAAGTAGGCCCACTTGAATCTCTAAAATTTCTATTTATCCGTAACATGCTATTTATATTCTTCTAATGGTAATTTATGATATTTTTTAGAAGTTGCTAACATTCTCTAGATAAAACAAAGAATATTTTTCTCTTTTCTACTTATTTACTATTTTTGGGTTTATGTATGTACTTATGAGACCATTTAAATGATAGAAGTAGTGAAGCACCCATAAAATGCAAATTGTATATAGTAAAAGCTCATGTAGGCAACTTTTTTTGCTTTTCACTAATTCTATTTTTAAAATATTTGTTTAGAATAGAACACTAGAACTAGGGATGGCAACATGCATAATCAATTAAGGGAACCTAACCCTAATGACCCATAAGGGTCAAGGTTAGGTGTTGATCAATATATATGACTAGAGCAGGGCTATGATAAAAAAATCTATGAACTAAGGAGGACCTGGGTTGGGCTAGGGCCACTAGTGAAAACCTAGGAGACTTGAGCATTGTTTATTTGTCCTTATATAAAAAATTTAAAAGCAAATATGAGGGTATTTTGATAATTGTTGTCATACAATAACAAGAAATATATCAAAACTCCAAATCATTCATGTAGAGGTATATTATGGTGTTGGTTTGAAAACTATTTTTGAACATCATAGAAGAACATTACGATGGATGTTTGAAAATATTTTTGAATGTTGTAACAAGCTAGGGTCAATTAGGGAACTTGACCTAAATGACTAGTAAGGGGCACGTCTTAGGATAAATAATTTTTATGCCAACAAGGCTAAAGTCAAAACTTATTTGACCTACGTAGGGCTAGGGTCAAGTTAGGTACGAAAGAAGAGAAATAGGGTTAGGGTCAGGTTGACTAAATATCTGGCCAAACTGGACCCATTGCCATCCCTTACTAGAATGATAAATATAAAAAAATGATATGTCTTGTTTGGGTATGCAAAATGAATTACTCGATGAATTTGACATGTATGTTTGTGAAAGACTTCTTTAACTTTGAAAAGAAGAAGAAGAAGAAGAAGAAGAAGAAGAAAAGATAGGCGACAATTTTAAGAAACAACACCTTCTTAATTTAAGAAACAACAAAATTACCTAAATTTAGGTAACAACATAATCCTAGTTTGAAAATGCATTTCATGTGTTTCACACTTGTCTTGGATGCATTTCTTAAAGAAAGTAGGTATAATCACTTGAAGCAATATCTAGTTGCTCAGAGCAAATTTTATGAGTATGTTCCTAATATATATTTAATAGCAGGAAGCCAAAAATTTGTATATAAAGGTGGTAGTACAAACTGCCCTACATTAATTAACTCGTCTTGATGGCTTATGAAAGTAGAAGAACTTTTATTTTAGTTTAATCACCTCTATAGTTCCATTTTTCTATAGTGATACTCCTGTCAGTTCTTGAACATCATGATTTAGCCAAAAATTTTGAAAAGGCATAAGTGTCTAAAATTTTGTTAGATTTGAACAAAAATATCAAATTTGGTAAATTTTTTACAAATTTAGCATTAATTGAGAAAACTTAAGTGAATAATGTGAATATATGTTCTAACTTGGGTTTTGAATTTATAATCAAAGAGAAGGCACAGTTGCTATATAAGACCCATCAAAAGGGGATAAATGAGAAGAGGAAAGTGGGTAGTTAGAAACCTAGAAATAGTTGAAGTGAAATTATAATAGTTGATTTTTAGGAGTCATAATATATATTGAAAATTATTTTAAATGTCCCCTATGGTTAGGGCAAATTTCAATTACCTCTATGGTTTAACTCTAGTAAATCAGACCCCTGAGGTTCATTCTACAGTAAAATCAATCTTCTATTAGACAAATTTTGTTAAGATGGATGGAAAATGAGATCATATGTTATCACATAATAAGTTCTTGACTTAATTTTGTATAGAATTTTTAAATTATCCTTCCCTCTTTCTTTAACAAAATCTAAATTAGAGAAACTATGAATTAGCCAAAAACGAAATCTAAGGAGCAAAGAAACCATTGAAGTGAGAATCAAAATGCAAAAAATAGGAACCGGTAGGAAGAGTATATTTGAGATCTAATTAACCTCCATATCCCTTCTCTTCCCACTTTAGTTGGTTTTCTATTCTCATGAGCTAGCAACTACCTATTAGTGGTGTCTTTATTGAGGGATTTACATCCTCCCTCATAAAACAAAATCCATAGGTGTTGATAATGTACTCTAATCTTGGAGAGAAAAAGAAAGGTAGAGAGAATCACAAAAAGTAGAAAGAGAAATTTTTCTAGGTCCTAAGCAAAAAACAAGGTATATAAGCGAGGGTAAAATCATCCTTTACCCACAGATATTAATGAAAGGTTGATTTTGCTAGAATTAAACCACATAAGGTAATTAACAGATATTTAGAAAATAATTACTTAGATAAGATTTATTAGATATTAGGGAATTTAACAAATTATGGAGAAATTTTGATTTTTTCCCTTCTCATTTCTTTTGAATAGAAATTTTCTTACGTTTGTGTTAAAGTTGAGAATACGTAAGATCTTTTGAATTATTCATGGAATCAAATACTGACATGCCTAGTCAGGGAATTAAACAAAAATCAATTACTCGGATATTACACCGGCCACATATGATTCATAGAGTTCTCCGGTTCAGAACAAATTTATAATATATTCATGTTTCAACAATAGAAAGCTTTTGATTTCTGTTTTACTATATTATTATTAAATATGATAATGAGCTTTATTGATTAAGACAAAAGATCGAGATGGTCAATTACGTACTAGCCGCCAAAGTAAACATCATTTTCTTTTATATGTAACAAACAACAATTTTAAGTCAAGCGAGAAAGAGGCAATCAAACTAGATTTGTAGCATCTTAGAGGTTAAAAAGCTGGTCTGACTTCCTTGTTTGTTGTTTGTTGTTTGAAGCCCTTCCTCTATACTAGACTTCCATCAATTGTTCCGATTCCCCAAAAGCATGCAGAAGACCAACTGCAAAACTTTACCTAGGAATGTCTCCCATATAATAAGAAGTATTTCAGCCCAGGCAAAGAAACAATGAAGTGCAATTCACCTCTATCGGAGGAAGCAAGCATAGTATAGTGGTTTAGAGTTTTACCCGTCAAAACACACACACATACACAGAGGGTTGGGGGAAAAGAAGAAGATTAATGTTGTTATAGACCCCAACTTGACAAAAGTTAGCAGAACTCGACAAAGGTCTAACTGTTGTAAGTATTTGCAGAAGCAGAAGAAGCAGCAGCAGCAGCCACCTTCTCAGAAATCCTTGCCAGCGATCTGAGATTGCACCTTATGATAGTATCAGCAAACAAGCAAGTATCCTCCTTAGTGCTCCCCGGCGGCACATCAACAACGTATGACTCTATCACAACCGTACCCCCTTCAGGAGATTCATGAAGAGTCATTGTCGACCTGTAATTAGACAAACGATGGTCTCCACCCACAATACTGAAACTTATAAGATGACACTCATCATCAAGTGCATCCAGCCGTTCAGTGCTAGTTGCTGCCGGTAGGCCCGACACGACTCTCACCTCACGGACGCTCCCGATCCCACCATCACCTGCGCGCAAGTGACAGCTGCTTATGAAGTGTTTGTATTCTTGGGGCTGGTCGAAGCGACGGACTAGAGACCAAACTAGCGCTAGTGGGGCTAGGATTGTTTGGAAAAGGCAGGAGCTGCACTGGTGTGGGAAGAGAGAGTGGTTGTGGTAGCGGTTCACCATTTCTTGTGTGGTGGGTGGTCTTCGAGCTTGGAGGGGACTCATTTTTGTGGTAAGTTTCCTGCTTGCTCTTTTGCTGGGGGAAACGTAGAATTTCTCTTGTATACAGTGGTGGGGTTGTTGGGGAAGGGTTTATATAAGGATGGGATTGTTCCAAAAATAGTAAACGTTGCTTCTTGCTTAAGAGTCTGGCTGGATTTGCTTATTGTCGCCTTGTCGGTGGTGACAGCATGGAAAGAAACCAAATTTGTCTGCTAGTTACAGCTTATAGTGTGGGGTTTTGCTCTCTCTCTCTCTCTCTCTCTCTCTCTCTCTCTGATAAATTATATTTCGGTTGCCCTAATGCATTTATAGTCCAGCGTCTCGATCCTTAAGTGGAGCCGCAACTGCGGGGATGATCCAACGCAAACTTTTCCTTCTCGGTCCATAGGCAATGCCCAAAAATGCAATTATGTTCTTCCTCCTCTGCCTTCATATCGTCTATCTTTTAGAAGTCTAAGCCATCCATTATGCAACTAAAAAAGGACAAAGTTAGGGTACAGCAACGGATCAGATCTTCACAGCCACAGCCTATTTAGGAGAAGGGTCACAAGAAGAATGGTGAAGATCATAAAAAGGGGACTTGTAGTTCTAGACTTTAGAACACAGCTAGAGTTGTACTTATTAGAAAGGCAAGTATCCTGTGATGGGTCCCAATGTATTGAACAATGTGGTCCAGCCAGTTCTAAGTTCAAATAAGCAACAGATTCCGGCGATTGATCTGAACCAGTCAATGTCAGGTTATTCTTAGTTTCCTCAGATGCAAATGGACGTTGAGCGGCCAACTCTAAAACCAAAGGACAAACATAGGGATGAGGTTTTCAGGTACGGCCAACCCAAGACAAAGCTCGAGAGATGAATGGTTTGCATCACCCTGGTCCCACTTGTACTTGTAGCCGGCAGTAACCATAGTCTACTCTAATCTGAGCTAACGATCAGTACTCATTCTCTCTCTCTCTCTCTCTCTCTCTCTTCAACGTACCTGCACAAAGGCTGGTGTGTATGTAGACCAGTGCAATTAATTCAGTGGATATAGGAAGCACTTGTCCTCCAAGTATCCAACCAAATGGCAATTCGTACAGTTCTCCCATTCTAGAAGGCCCCATGATGTTCAAATTGCAATTTGCACGCATATACGGCTTCACCCCTCGACACTTAGCTGGAACGGCAATTTCTTCTCTTTTCATAAGGTAAATGGAGTTATCCTCCTGATGCTTGGTTAGAGGTTGAAGGTGACACTTTCCACAGCCAAGATTTTAAGTAAATTTAGGAAAATAAGATTTTAAGTAGAAAAAGGGTAAATGGAGCTAGCGAACAACGTAACTGAAGTTAACAAGCAACATAATTTCACCATTACTACAGTTGAATCCTCTGAAGAGTTTGGCAGGTTTTCACTGTCTTCAGGTAACAGAGGCTGCCGTTTGGCGGAGGGATTTTTATTATCCCAGTAAACTCCAAGAAAGCTGACGAAGGTAGTAAACGCCGAAGGCAACGCTATTGCTGCCACCTTTTTCGGTACTTGCCAACCACCTGGTTTATTCGTAGTTTTCCGTTTAATGACAGCGGTAAAGCCACAAAGAGAGAAATTATATGGTGTCTTATGCGAAGCATGTGGACAAGACTACATAGGACCGACACGGTTGGTGATGCAAATTGTTCGTGTACGGGCCACGTTCAAATGGTTGATGCTAGCGGGTCTTATCCGTTGGATAATCTTAACCTTCTTATTGCTTAAAAATTTTCTCCTTGTGTTATCTTTGCCATCTGTTTGGTAGTTAGGGTCATCCAATGCAGAAAAGTTGCATGTATAATACAAGGCCCGGACGATGAGCCGTTTGGATGAGCAAACTTCCGTTCCATGTGTCCTTTGGCTGCATGTAAATCCTTGGAATACTCTAGCAGACATCAAAGGAGTGCTCGGCCAAAAGAATGTGTAGGTACAGGCAAAGCCGCCTTTGCAGACACAAAAACAGTAAGATGGAGACTCCCTCTTTTACGAAATTTATAGCATCACAGAGAACTGGATCGCAGCACTTTCGAGAATGCGCGTTCGTTCAGCGTAGAAGATACTAACAAACAAAATCACAAGTGAGACCCAGTTATTTGGGCATTCAAATTCTGGCAACCAGGCCATGTGTTGTAAAAGCACATCCATTTAGGACCTAATCGTCAAAGCCTTCATAATGCAGTTAATTTATGTGATCATGCTGGACTTTTCCTTACTGGCTATACGAAAATCATAGTCACATAAACTAGAGTATACAGGCTTTTCCAATCAAGCCCTTAGCAATTTATTCCTTCTTCTGAAGGTTTTTTATGTCTTCACCGTCTTACTTTCTAGCATGTGCAGTATCCGACCTAAGGTGACCATCTGATTTCTCAGATTTTGGATAACCATGGCTCCAAAAACAGTGAGAATTAATGGATGATCGTAGAGTCTGAAAAATAAACCTCTTTTTTTCATGGACGGTTGCCGATGTTGTCGCAGAACCGTCCATCATAACAACTAAGAAACAGAGTCTCCAAGAGCTAAAAGCATCTAATCGCCTTGATATTTTAGCCACAAGATATGCCAAGCCAAAGAAATCAGATGGACGGTCTAATGGAGGTGGGGTGAGGCCCATGCATATACTATCATTCCTCTACTTCATCAGTTACATGTTTAAGGATTAAGCAGGTAAAGGGCAGGCCAGTGCAAGACGCTCCTGCATATGCAAAGTTCAAGGAAGAGGCGGACCACAAGAATAAATAGTACGTAGTCTTATTTTGCATTTTGTAAGAAGCTATTTCTATGCCTTAAACCTGTGATCTCAAGTTCATACCACAACAACTCTATTATTGCACCAAGGCTCCCCTTCAAGGATTAAACAGGTATAATAGAAAAATATTAAACAAGTGTTTTGTAGGTTGTGAAAGCAGCTTCTTGCAGAATTGCTAGGCAAGGCAGTTTAGTAACAGACCTTTTTGTGGTCCATCCTTCTGGAGACCTGGCAGATGCAGGAAAACGCCATGAGAAAGGAAAATTGTTTCTGGTCTATATCATATTTACAGCCCAGGAGCAGGTTATCCTAGTTCCAAGAAGTGCAGAAGGAGTGGAGCCCTATGGAGTAAGGGCCTGTGCGTAGAAGAGAAATGCTATGCTTCGTCGTAGAGCGCGAACGAGCTGATTCTAAAAGTGCTCCATGCGCACTGGACTGATTTTTCTTTTTGATAGTCACAAGCACATACTTTTGATCACTCAATTCTGCTTTTGTTCAAAGATAGGCTGCCCCTCTTGCCAATTAGCGTAGGAATGGAAGAACCGGACCCCAACAACGTGACGGTTAGAAACTTGTAACTTAAAAGTCACTTAGGATGGAATTATGGACAGCATAAGAGGACGAACCGATCAAATAAAATTTGAATGCGCAAAAGAAAAAAGAAAATCGAAGATTTGGGCAAAAAGAAAATTAACTAATAAAATAGGCTTTGAAAAGACGTCAGTGAAGGGGCCGAAGCCCAAATCTCATGCACGGCCCAGCCTAGTATCACGAACTTACATTACGAGGCTCGTGACCAATGCCCGCAAACGCAAATGAGGCTTACTTAGCTCATGAACTTAACTTAAGAAACTTAGGTCTATCAATTTGTGGAGGAAGATCCTTAATCTAGAAGGCTCAGATTCTAAAAATGTCTTTAGAAATATCTAGAATGTTGTAGACTTAAGATATTTTATAAGAATGTTCTAAAGAATAATCTCACCCATACACAGTAATAATCTCTACCATTTTTTGAGGAGGTGGAAAGGGGGTGAACTCTTATAACTAGAGGAGCTCCCTTATTTATAAGACATCTTGTAAGGAATGAACCAATCAATGAATCAGTGTGCAAGTCACTGGTTCCTTTTGGGTATTATGCTCTCTTCCCATATTTTCTTGTAAGCTTCCGCAATTCAGGTTGATCTTAACCTTAGTGCCTTAAGTGCATTACAAGACTAAGTATTGTACGAGAGTCTGAAAGTTTGAGCCATTGACAAATGGTATCAGAGTAAGTTCGACAGGGTTGGTAGCTGAGCGAAATTAAACAAAGTTGATTTCAAAGCAAGGTTAGCAGTAAAGGTTTACGAAGATGGAGGCAATTGCATGTGGCATCTCTACTCAGGTAGAGGAAGTGCAACCAAGGTTTGGATCCCTTGAAGCTGTGACGAAAGAGCTTAAGGGTGACAGGGAGGATGGATTGTGCTCCATAAGGAAGGTAAGCCTTCATAGAACACTTGAGATTAACATTTTGAATCCAATGAGCAATACTAGTAGATGGAAAGTTACCACCCCATCAAGGTCATGCTACTTTTACTATAGACTGCACCTCATGCGAGATTGTCCAATGAGGAAGACTCTATATGACATGACATTGCATAAGGAAAAGGATGAGGAAGATGAGCCAGAAGATGTAGCTCAATCAGGTATGCTGCTAAACTACATTACAAAAGTCATACCTAATAAGATTGTAGACAACGTAAGGGTTGCCATACAACAGAGCTTGGAAAGCGAAATGACCAATCCACATGAAGAAGTGGCTGGGTTGGAAGGTTTAGAACTAACAATGAATTCCACATCGAATGTGGAGATGGCACAGCTAGGCTTATCACGCCTGTGTTACGAGGTTGTTCAAGCTTGATGAATCTCAAGAGAAGATTGTCATCAACAAGATAGTTGACACAACTTTTGGCACAAATGAGAATGTGCCATAATGGGAGGATTCCATGATGGACAAGACTAAGTGGAGACATGCAGAGAACACAGGGACTCGAAGCTGTTACACTGATGTGTAGGAGGCACAACACCAAAGGGTTGCAATACAAGGACGCACAAGATGCAACTACTCACATATGTACAAAGCTACACATGGAAGTAAGGATGCCCACAACATGAAGAGGAGAAAAAAGGTCCCCACAGAACACAAGAGTAACTTGATGCTAATGCGTGAAGGAACAAGCAAAGCAAGGTGCCTCAGAAGTATCATGACGCAGCATGGAACGTTTCAAGTACACACACATAGCTCACGCAAGAGGATAGAGTTTGCAATACCATTGAAGATGTGTCGACGATGACATCAACGTTATCAGGTGGGGGATAATGTTACGGACTTACATTGCAAGGCCTTTGACCAATGCCTACAGACGCGAAAGGAGGCCTACTTAGCTCATGGACTTAACTTAAGAGACTTAGGTCCATCAATTTGTGGAGGAAGATCCATAATCTAGAAGGCCAAGATTCTAAAAATGTCTTTAGAAATATCTATAATCTAAAATGTTGTAGACTTAAGATGTTTTATAAGAATATTCTTGATATTATTATTCTAGAGAATAATCTCCACCGTTCCTTGAGGAGGTGGAAAGGGGATGAACTATTATAAATAGAGGAGCTCTCTCATTTGTAAAACTTGTTGTAAGGAATAAACCAATCAATGAATCAGTGTGCAAGTTAGTGGTTCTTTTTGGGTTTTATGCTCTCTTCTCATATTTTCTTGTAAGCTTTCGCAATTCAGGCTAAACTTAGCATTGGTGACTTGAGTGCATTATAAGACTAAGTGCCGGATGGGAGTTTGAAAGTTTGAGCCCATAACGCTAGGTAGGCTAAACGATTTTCTAAAGTCCTTTTCTATTCTAGCAGCAGGCCAGCGCCTATCGTGGACCCTTGGCATAATGGCATGCAGATTCCAGATTCCTTTGGTTAAGCTTTCTTGAAGTGCACACAAAGTACAAGCGCATTCCATTGAAGAAAACCACAATGACGATGAACGCGCTTCTTTCTTTTGGTATATTAAGGGCAGCAGCTTTTGATTGATGTTCAAGATTTAAACTCTTTGATGAGTGACAGTATTGTGCACCCCATTTGTGCACGATGAATCCAGCAAATGTTTGATGGACCTGTTTATTTGAGATATATATATATATATATATTAATTTAGATGATTAAAACTCTGAATGGAAGCCTTGGCACAATAGTAGAGTTATTGTCATGTGACTTTGAGGTCATGGGTTCAAGACATAGAAACATTCTATTGCAAAATGCAAAGTAAGACTGCATATTATTCATCCTTGTAGTCCACCCCTTAGACCGTGCATATGTAGGAGCTTCTTGTACCAAGCCTGGCCTTTTATCATTAATACTCTCAAAATAGCAATCATTTGAGGAGCTTGGAATCAAAACAAACATTCTTTTGATCACCACAAATGAACAGTCAGACACCTTATTTAAAGTACGGTCCGTATTTAACAAGTAAAAGCATAGTTTTCAAATGTTACATTTATTCAATCACTTTGATTTTTTGCATGCAAGTGATCTAGAGCCAGAGAAATAAGATGGATGGTTAGATAAAGCATTTGTGTGTCCATTATGCAAAAGTGGGGAGTGCCTGTAGTATGCTGTCATTCCTCTATACTGTTTACTTGCTGCGGGACGCCATTGATGAGCCAGCACAGCATTGCACCAAATTTCAAGCCCGTCTTACATTTCTAAGCTTCCATATTCAGTCTATACCATCGTTGTTCTTCTAGCTACACCAAACCTCTATATGCAGCCTTCGGTTGCTTGACATCAACTAAAATCACCTTCGACTAGTAAAGACCATTTACAACCTTAAAAAATGGGTAAAATTATGCAGACAGATAAAATATCCTCGGAAGCTTAGGCTATTTGTTCTAAAATAATTTTGTATATCTTTATAGCTGAAGTTTTCACTTTTCCGAAATGACTTAATCCATGATTTCTATTCTTGTAGCAAACAGCCCATTGGGCCTCAATCAAATTCCTTTTACATATACTCAGTAGACACCATTTAATCATCTATGTAAATGCTTTCACTCTTTTAAGTTCAGAAAACTAGAAAAATATATTTTCATTTCTTAATAAATAAAATAAAATACAAAAGAATATCTTTCCTGAAAAGTTAGACACAGATACATAACCCTGAGTCCTGGCTACCCAATTGAAAAGTCTTGCTTTGCACCACTGTCCTAAAATTAGAAGGAACGTGGTATCAAAATTAAAGGCATTGGTCACCAAATAAAAGAGTGAAGACATTCTTGTTTGGTGAAGAAGAGATACATTTTATTGGCATTTAAATTCTCCAACTATGAGAAAGAAATTCGTTACAAAAAACAACTATGATCCTTGAAAATGTGTCATAAATTTTCAAGGAAATGGCATAAACTACAACAAGCACAAATGGCAACTAGAATCTCTAAGCTCGTTCTAGGAGGCACTAGCTGAGCTCTCTTACAATGAATTTCTTTCTTTTCTTTTTCTTTTTATAGGCAAGCTGAATAACCTTAAAGAAAATAACTTGAACCACTGGCCTTCTTTCGCCACTGCCGTTGAAGACCAAGACTCCTCTTCTGAATTTTGATGACTTATTGGTTAATATAACAAGACTATTTTGGTAGGCAAGTAGGGTTTTTATGTATAAATCTAATCCATGAGCAACTCGAACCCATGACCTAACACAAGAAAATCCTTTATTGCACCACTACAATAGAAAGCTAGGAGTCAAGATGGTCATGCTGCTATGGCTAACTTCTAAAATTATTTTTCTACATGGTATAAATTAAGGGAGCGTATATTCCCACTCCCTTTTGATATTAATATTATACGATCTTTTGAAGTTTATCATACTTTAAAATTATTTTTTGACTAAAAAATTACATACATTGAATGATTGTACTATTGCTTTTTTGGAGTTGTAAAACTACTGGTAAAAAATTTAATGACATTAAAAACAGGTAAAAAGTCAATGTTTCAATCATCTAAACTATGTAAGTTTTAAGAAATGCATCAGGTGCTTTTACCATAAAAACCCATAAAAGAATGTGTGGCATTACCATAACACATGTCACATGTTATTTCGTTTTAATCATTTTTTAACTAGAAGCATTACACACACACACACATACATATATTGGCTTTTTAAGAGTTGTTTACAAATTGGTGTCTCCCTCCATATCGATTTCCTAAAAAAAACGAAATGAAATTCCTCTATTACAAAGCTCAATTTTATTTTTAATAGTTTGTTCGATGAGGTCGCCATCAATGTTATTAGACCAAATAAAAAAGATAATCACTTCTAAATTCAAGTTTTAATGTTGGTTGAGTTTCTCTAATTACAAATTTTGTGCTTATATTTCCTCTTAATGGCATATGGTTGAATGAGAAAACTTTCGGCGATATTAAAATTCGCACATTGAGACACAGTTCGAATCAGAATTTATAAGAATATTTACTGCTAATAGAATTAATTTCTAATCTTTATTAAGCTGATGCTTGGCAGTTATCTAGGGAAATGGAGAAAACATTCTTGTGGACATTATTCACAAAGTACACAGTTTCTACATTTCATGCTTGTGGGGGGTTTGATATCTACCGAGTCGCCATTAGCAAGCGCATGCCGCCATTTGTCTTAATGTAACACCGCGAATTGGCAGCTACTTTGGAGAAGATAGAGGCAAATAAAGGCGAATAAGAGAGATTTATTAGTAGTTAAAGCTGCCGACGCTCTGCATGGCATCACATGGGTGACAATATATTATAGTTTTGGCCGAAATTTCCATTTTTTGTCCGAACCGAGACAATGACCCCAAACAAAGTTCACAACCACTATTTATTCCTCAGTGCGTGAAATGACCAAAATGCACCCGGGAATGGATGGTATTGACCAAGATTATTGACTGTCCCAATAATTTACCTTTTCCTACTATCTTTCATCGCGCACTCTCTCTCTCTCTGTAAACATTTGTTTTTGCTTGTTACTCTGGTTTTGCTTTAATTTTGGTTGTTCTTCTGGTTTCTTAGTTCGATAATACATAAAGAAGGCAGTTCAGGTGCACGAAGCTCCTGCCTATGCAGAGTCCAAAAAAGAAATGGACTATAAGGGTCTAAAGTACACAGCTGATTCGATAATGCATATGGGCTTTTATTGGAAGAGGAAGGCATCGTAGAGTGTGACCACATGGTAATCATTAGGTGACTGATTTTCCTAATTTTAGATATCCCAGAAATCAATATGATTGGACAATTCTATTATCTGGAAATTGTACCCTTGATCCATGGAAACATGGAAACGGTCAGTAACTTCGGATGACAATAGTTCAGTCTCAACAACCCGAGAACAACAGTTGTGGAATGCTAAATGGACTCTTGGTCTCAGACAGGGTCCCTGTACCACTTATGCCAGAACCTACCCTTGCTTGTTCCAACTCGTCTATATAATTGCTTTAACTTTAGATTTCTAATATTTCAAAAAGCACATATATTGCATTATCTTGGTGTCTAGAATTTAGGCAGTTGTTTCTAACTTTGTCTATTTTCAACTACAACTTTTTGAACACTAGAATCATCCAAGTAACAAGATTTTAGAGCGTGGATTGAAATGGTAAGAAAAGATTTAAAAATTTTGAGACTAAATGAAGCTATGATACTTAATAGAAGGGAATGAACAAATAAGATTTATGTGACCAACCCCTAATTAGAATAAGATCTTGATGATAGTAGGCTGAGAGGGAGCCTCACTTTGAGGCCAAGTTAAAGAGTCTCTATTTATGATTCCCCTAATCTTGTATTATAGCATGTAAACGCATTGTTTAGCCTTGAAACCAAATCATTCGTCAGAAAACTATAGACGAAATAGCCAATGCATCCGGTTCTAATCCCAAGGGGTAGTAGTCACTTGTTAAATTGAGGCGTTATCTGCAAAATACCTATAAATTTTTGGAGGAATGACAGCGTGATGCACGGTACTGCAATAAGTTGCTCTAGTATACTTCAATTTTGCATGATGGGCCTCATTGGTTGATCAGACCCTCTGATTTCTTTGACTTTTGGATGGCTCAACGGTGAAGATTGGATGATCCTGGAATAAATTTTTTTTAAAATTATTGATTACAATACATGGACGAAACATTGTTAAAAGAAAGGCCCATGATAAACGAGTAACAAGCACATTTTTCAAATGTTAAAAATCTTCAATCGCCCTAAATTTTCGAAACAAGGCCAATTATTCAAAAAATAAAAATTCCATAGCCAGAAAAATCAAATGGATGGGTATTTAAGTAAATAAAGTTATTTCAGTATAAGCATTACAAAAGGGACATTAGCAAAATAATCAATTAAATGCCAACGGAAGGTGAAGACATTTCTCTTGGTAGGCTCTGAAGGGTAAATATAATGCCCATGTTTCTCCATACTGTTTATGCAATGAAATGGATGAACCAGACTTTCATATTTTGCTCGATTGTTCTAACTGAAATTGAGTCTTCTTTGACAGAAGGTGCTCAATAACTCAAATATGATTCCCTCCTCCATTTTTGTTGGATAAAAAAATTATGCTAAATCTCTGCAGCGTTATGCTGTGTGTTGTCTACAGGCACTGATTTAAACACGAGGGTCTGCAGATAGAAGGAGACTGCAAAATGATGACTCAAGCAATGGAGGAAAGGAAACGACTGTTCTAAAAGCTAAATATCATCGCCATCATCCTCAAGACCTTATCCTGATTAGGAGATGGTCACGTAAATTTTGTTCCTCCATTCTCCCCTATTACGTGTCATAACTGCATTTAGTCCCAATACACGATAGAAAAGAAAATGAGTCTACTGCTATCAGAGGTGCGTCACTACAGGTTTCAGCCATGTGTTTGGAGAGATCCTAACATGGATTAACCCACAAGTTAATCCAAAAGTGCATTCAACGAAACGGGTGGAAACTGGAGTCCATAGAGTTTGATCTGATCTTAACTATATGGCCCCATAACTTTGCTCTTTTCTACCAGGTTGTTCTACCCAACGTCCTTTTCCAATCTGGTTTGCTATATTCACCAAGTCAGAGGAGGCAGCATCAGCGTATTGGTCTTACGATATAAATGAATGTATAGATATTGGTTGTTCCTCTATGCAATAAGTAGGCTTTGCTGACATTTTCAGTGAGGTGGAAAGCAGAGACAACATGAATGGAGACTTTCCTTGTTTTCTCCAGTGAGGGCACTGTCCAAGGGGAGTATTCCCTTCTAATTTTTAATTTGTTTTTTCATGTCTAGGAGAACATCAACGTTTGGTTGGATCTTCGTAGGGACCATTGACTTTATAAGCAAGAACCATGCCTGCAGGTTTACTTTAAGGTCTCATGAAATGGGAATCCCCTTTGTTCTTTGTTCCAATCACCTTTTACAGACCACTCATAGAAGGAAAGTAGGGTCAAACCACCCCAAATTACTTCATAATCCTGGTGGATGTAAATGTGAATCTGGTCAGGGAAACAGGAAACATATAAAAAAGCACGTGAGAAGAAGTTCAAAGAGAGAAATATATGAAAAAGGAAGTCAACCCACATTAGTTGATGCAGACAGATTATTCTTGTCCAACTTGCTGGCTATTTTGTTCTCAATTTATTCAAATGTTCTTCTAAGACAGCTCTTGGCTACATCAACATCTTGCCAACCACACCAACATCCCTACATAACCCATACGACTCACCGACCAAATTATATATATTGTTTTCTATTACTATTTGCTTTATATTTTTTCTTTTATTTCATTATTATCTATTATTTCTCTTGCAAGTACGGATATCCATTGGATAAGGTGGTCTACACATTCACAGAAGAAAATGGAAAAAGGATGGATATATAAGGTGGTCTAACAACGCGGGAAACATGTCCTCTGGATTGTTCGTGACTCTGCAGCTTCCTTTGTGAGAATGGGCAGTGAGACCTCCCAGAAGTGCAAGGGGCCAACTAATCCAAGACCTTCGCATGTTTAGATCTCTAATGCCTTGGAAATTAATCATGTTATTTAATTTGTTGCTTTTGCATGCTGTAAGTGTGGAGTCTAATTAGCTTGATCCTATTGTGCCTGGGTTGAATTATGTTACACTAGAACTGAGATCCGGGGGCTATGTATCATGTACTACACTAGGGTTTTGTAGAGTGCGGAGAAATCCTCTGCATGGCTGTGAAGACGATGAAACTAGTTTGAACCCATGAACATACCTCAATTCGTAGGGAATCATGTAAATTTGTACTTTCTATTTCTTGTTCTTCATCTCTTTCTTACATCTTCATAACACCTCATCCATGTCTCTCTTTGTTTTGGGTACAAGCAAAGAATTACAGAGAAAATAGTCACACTCTCTGCTATATTTAATCCTAAATCCAACTCCCAATTGAAGGGAAAAGCAATGACCGAATGGAATATTTGTTATAGATAGTTTTTTCCTAGTACATAATTAAAAACCAAAACATTTTGCATAGTGTTAGTGGTTCTTGAGATGACATGAGATCTAGCTTGAAATGACCAAATTTGACACGAGATGAAAGGTTTCATGGCTGTAAGTGCAATTTAACTAGGAGTTGAGATGATCTTCATCTCAAGAACCAGTAACACTGAGTTGAGGAGATACTATTTCATCTCATCTCAGGTCAAACACCACTAACAATGATATAATTCACATAATCTCAAGTACCACTAACTCCCTCTTGGATTTTTAGTAAATGTTAGGATGGTGAGATCTGCTTGCTTTTAGGCCGGTGGAAATCTGGCACTGCCTTCATCAAACTAATGAACAGTCTATATGAATATTAGATAATGCTGCTTCGTGATACTCTCTCTCTCTCTTCAAAATGTTGGACACAAGCACCCACGACCAGCCTCGGCCCTCGAAACTTGAGAGGCTCCTTGACCGCTGTGCTAGAAGCCCTTTGTTCATGGTGCCTCATTATTTTACAACACAACCCTACGGGAAAATTCCCCATAAGTTCGAAGGGCCTGTCATCCCGGTAACTTCTAATTCAAGTGTTACTTGAAAGGGCTCAATAATCTGATCATATACGGCCTGCATAATGCTTCCCTTACTTCATTTGGGCTTTACAGGTGAAACTGAGTAGGTGCACTAACTCATCCCAATCCAAGCCCAAGATCAGACCGCCCCCGTGCTTCTCATACTTTTTAGTTTGCTGCTAAAAGAGAAGAAAAGAAAAGAAAACCTAACTGGTGCTAGTACTAGACCAGCTGTAATCTCAACAATAATAATATTGGTCCAATTTCTCTAGAAGCTACGGAATAACAATGCCCGAATTAAGTTATTCTTGGAAGTGAAATTTCGCATTGCCATTTGCAGCCTTAACCATACATAAAATCATGATATTGGTGGTGCTTGAGATGGACTGAGATGAGCCATGTGACTATTGTAGTGCTAGAGATGGGATGAGATGAACTCGGCTCAGTGTTGAGTTGAACTAATCTCATACGAAATTTGAAATTTGGGTCATATCCAGCGTGGTAAAGTAAGGGCAAAGAAGGGACGGTTGCAGTGCTAATGATGGATAACGTAATCCGTGGTTTGGGATATGGGGTGGCATGGATCCACGGCCAAAGGCGAAAAAACGTTGTGGATGTTGGGTCGCCACCAGGTTGCCAGCTGGTTCGGCCCCTTTCCCTCTTTCCTCCCGCGCCCAAGCACGTGATTGCGGTGCCACTCTCATTCACGAACCCCGTCGCTTTCTCCTCTCTATCAAATAATCAAACGAACCCCCGCCCATCCGCTCCAAAATTAAATAAAATCAAATGATATGAAAATTATTTTCTCCCAAAAAATAAAAAAAATTCCCTTCTCTCTCTCTCTCTCTCTCTCTCTCTCTCTCTCTCTCTCTCTCTCTCTCTCAATGTATAAATAACTCCCAGGATTGCCGTTCTCGTCTCTTTCTCTCTCCCTCCGTTTCATTTTCCAGATGTTATCGGCTTCTCTCTCTTAAACTGATATATTTCTCGGCCGGGTTTCTTGTTGCGCTCTGCTCCAGCCCTAGCTCCTGGCTCCAGGTTCAATTCAAATACTGGTTTTCGTCGGGCCGAAACGGAGATTCAAATGCTCGGATCGGCTGGTCAGTTTTTTTCTGCTTGTGATTGATCTCTTGTTTCTTTCTTTCTTTTTTCTTTTGGCTTTGGAAGATTCGTCGAGTAGATTTGATAGATTATTAGTTTGATTTTCTATTTCGTCGGCCAGAATTCCATGTATATGACATGTGGAGATCGGATTCAGACATTGTCTTGATTTATATTTCATTTTTGTCATGAAAATTTGAAATGAGATCCTCTTCTTGTTTCGCTGGATGTGATTGTCAGCGTTTGATTGCGCACTTGCGTTCTTGAGCTTTGAGTCTTTCTAGGGCATGGGCCTCGAATGTGGATTTGGAAGTCGTTACTAGGATTGCTACTTTTATGCCACTAGAACGGTGGAGTTCTCTGGTCGTGTAGGGTTTATAGAATTCTTATGAGTTGAAGGATCTTCTGATTTATTTGAATCTTTCTTTGTGTTCTTTTTTCTGTGAGGAATGGCTGAGAGATTCAATACATCCCTGCTGCGAATTGGGAGAAGGTTCTTTTCTGGTCTTTCTTCTTCCTTGCGACAGGTGAAATTTGAATTTGTTGATCTTTGGGCAATGTAGCTCTGAATGTCGAGCCTGATGTTCTGCGCTGCACCGGATAAGTAGCTCTCTTTTCCCACTCATGATTGATCTAACGAATTAGAGTTTTTGATCTGTAAAATTGCACTGGATACTTTAGCGTGAGGATGATAACAATTTTAGAACTCTCGTCAGCCATTGGGTGGCGCTTGTATGGAAAATTGAATACCAGAAAGTACTTGCGTGCATGATTGATACACTCTTTGAATGCGTAGTTTTAATATCAAAGGGTGGTTCTAAAGTTGGTTAATAATATGGTGGTTTTATTTGGTGGTAGTGGGCCCCATGAGAAGCTACTTTGTTTATGTGTCAGTCAATGTTTCTTGCTGGTCTTTGGGGTTCATGATGGCCCTTTAGGTAGATAAATTGAATATGAAGGAAATTGTTGGTGGATATTTGAAGAGATTGTGACATCGTATGAGACTTTGGTGTATATTCAATGGGATAATCGTGAAAATGTAAAGCAGAAGTTCAATCAGATAATCGCGAAAACGAAAGCCTGATGTTTGTTTAATTTCTCTGTATATGCTCTTGGTGGATCTTAATACCAAGAGTGCATCATCTCTGTGTTCATTATACTACAAGTTCTCTTATTTGATTGCTTTTGGATCCTTTCAAGAAGGCAGAATATTTTTCTCTTGGTCTTTCTTGATGGCAGCTGTCAGTGATCCTGGCTCAGAATGTAGGTTTCTCAGTTGAAAGGTCTTGCATATTTGATTGGTCTTGTATCAGAACAGTTTCCAGCGGGAGTAACAGTTTCCTTCTAGTAGCATATCTTTTATTGCCAGCTGGGAGCATGCTCTGATTCTTATGGTCTTTGTTGATGATTCTACTGCTGTGTGGTTCGGATTCAGCATACCAGTTTCTCAGTTAGATTTTCAGAAATATACCAGCGGCTGCGGGATGTGAAACCTATTTGAAGGGCTTTATGGTTGCCATTTTGTTTTAAAGTTTCTTTTGTGAGAGATAAAAAAAATATGACTCATGTGACCTTTCTAGATGTGGATGACCCTGCTGACTTGCAAGGAGATACTTCTGCTGACAAGCAGTTTGCATGGCCTGGTTACTTTATATGAGTTGCAATTCCACACTAATCTACCTTCAAAGCATTGTTCAGTAAGTTGTTGAATTAGGAATAAGTAAGGGGGGTGGAATAAGTATTTGGTGTTTTGTGGACCTATTCCTTTTGGGATGGAGCATTAAATGGCTATTTGTAGGACACCTTTGTCATATGTAGAAGTGCTTCATATGGTTGCAGGAATGGCTGTTTGGGCTTGGTGAATTCAACATCAAGGATTTGGTTATTAAGCTTACAGGTTCCCTTTGCTGAAACTCGCTTTGATGGCTTTGTTTTGAAGTTCTGTGATTACTGATTCTGAATTTTAAGGCATTTCATTGGAGCCTTTTCCTGAAGCTGACCTGCTTCAAATACGTCTTTTGTTTGTTTGTCTGGATGTTTTCAATCTTAAGACCTTGTCTGGCAACTTTGATCTCAGTGTTTCAAAGACCTCTGAGAAAATGTCAGAATGGTTTTACGCACTTACCCAACTTGATTAAGTGCCCTGTCTCACAACCAACAGTTCGTGAGTTTGATTCCACTCATCATTCTCCAAAAAGAGAAAAATGAAAAAATAGGGAAAAATGTTGTTGTTATTTGAGTCCAACACGGTTATGTAGAGAGTGGTCTCTTTGCTTCAAGTTAGACTTTGAAAAATGCTGCTTTCACTGGCAAAAATGTGGTTTCCTGTAGTTTCCTTCTTGCTTTGAAAAGATGAAAAGCTTTGAAGGATAAGATGAGAGGACAAGTAAGAGCAGAGGGACATCAAGTGAAGTTGAAAAGGATATAGAGATTGTTCCTAACTATGAAATTTGATAGTTGAAGTGTGGACCTGATAGGCATGCCAAAGACAATTGCATGAATAGGCTTCATCAAGAAGAAGCACAGACACAATGAGAAGAAAGAAAGAAGTTGTAGATATAGTCTAAAGTCTAAATCAAGACCATTACTTCCCCACAATCAACCAAAGGGTTTCATTTTCCTCCCTAAGTCATGACTTGTAGATGATTAAAGTTCTGTCAAGCCAAAATTTGCTTTTTCTTACATGCTTCAATCGTGCTTTTCTCGCATTCTCTCTGATATTCTAGTGATTTTGAGTATGTGAATTATCCCTCTTCTAATTTAACTCAAGGTTCTGCGGTATTCTCTTATTAACCTTCTGTCTTATCTTATGGCATTGGATAATTGTATCTCTACCCTTCCTATATCAAAGAACAAAGTTGGAGTTGATGTGGTCCAGTGAATCTCCCTGCCTGAAGTTTCAGAAGATAGAATCCTTGAACCACTGCCAAAAGCCATTATTAACAATAGGATCAAAGGAGGGGGCCACAGGGACATGACAGAATTATTGCTTAATTGTGAGAGCTCCAAATGAAAGATGCCACTTGGGAGCAATTGTTAGAAATTTTCCACCATTCGGCCTTGGGAACGAAGGTCTTCATAATAGGGGAGATTGACGCACATTAGTGGCTCCCAGTTTCCCTAGGCTTGTCTTATCTAATAACCAACAATAATCATGGTGTTAGGATAAGTTCGTAGCTTAAAAGTCATTCTTGATATGATAAGTTTGTAGCTTGAAAGTCATTCTTAAAACTCTCAATGGATGAAAATATTGAGTTAGTTTCCTAATGGATTGAAATATATTGCTTTCTCTGACTGGCAATTTTGCCTTGTGTTGAGAACCTAATTTTCAGAAAGGCTGGCCATGTTATTTCTTTTAATTATTGTTGGTATGCTGGTTTCTATCAGAGTAAGCCATTAGATTTTCCTTATCTATTTCTTCTATCTGACTTTGAGTTGTTGAGACACGTTACCATACATTTTGATGATTTGGTGGCGGGGCTAGAAGGGCGTAATGTATGCAGATGCTGTTACATACTAGCCAACCGCAATTTGTAGAAGTTATAACTAGAGACTATACTTGCCCTGGAAATCCTTTTTATGTTGATTTCTACAATTTTTCTTACTTAGATATGGAGAAAGTTTGTGTTGTTGTTTTCTATTTTGCTTTATATTTCTGCAAAAACCTGAGATTTACTAGAAGTATATTTCCCTGGTTTATGTTATTCTTTAACTTCTATTCTGGGTGTGCATGCATGTGGGCTTTGAAGTAGTTGGTTTTGTACTTCTGGTTGCAGGCTGGTATTATGTTTCTGGAAGTGGGGCCATTTCCAAAGAGCAAATTACACCATCCTGTCAGGTCAGACGGCACATTTATTGGGTTGAATTTCTATGTCGATTTACTTACTGCACATTTATATCCTACGGAAGTCTGCTTAAAGATTATATTGATCATTACATTCATTATCTTCAGAATTCCTCGTCTAGGTGTGATATTTTCCCTATTATTTAGTTTTGCTTTTCTCAAAGTTCTCTAAAATACTTGAGCTTGTGTCTTCTGGTGATTGTTACCAATGGTAATTATAATCACCAGTTTTGTTATTTTGCAGAGCATATGACCTTTGGGTCTCAGAGCAATAAAACAATCAATTAATAGACCTATCATTAGCCATCATTTGGATTTTTCTTCTAGATCTAAAATGTCCTTGATGGGGTAATAGACGGGACGAAATGGTTTTGTGTTTCAATACTTCAAAGAGATGGAGGATGCACCAGGAGATGCAGGATCACTGGAGCCAAGGCCTTCAAATGCTAGTTGGTGGCCGCCAGGTTTTATGGAGAAACTACAATCTGTTTCTATGGCTTCTCAAGACGAATCTCTGAGTATTAGAGAGTCTGCACACAACTCTGAGCATGATGACTTGTCATCTCAGACAGCATCACAAATTCTCTGGCAAACCGGAAGCTTGACCAGGAAAATTCCTAACGGTTTCTATTCTGTAATTCCAGTAAGCATCTTTTTATTTCTTGGCCTGAATATATGATTGTGGACAGCTCATTAGTTGTTCTGGTAACTTCTTAAATGTCACCTTCATCAGTCCTATAGTTTATTCTTGTGCAGATAATTTGTATTATGTTTAGTTTATTAGTTGGTGATGGCAGTTAAGAATAAACTAGGTCATGATTCATGAAGAGTGATTTTACAAACTAAGAAGTGATGTAATTGATTCTATTCAGAGTTCATTATTCTTATATTTCATTAAAAATACAACTGGTATTAGCTGTATGAATTTTCCTGATGTGTTGATGGTATGTATTAATGCATGCTTAAGTCTTTGTTATGTTGTGATATTTATTTTAATTTCTATTTTTGAAATGGTGGACTCACGCACTCAGTCACACACTCCCTTTGAGGAGCCTTGAACTCATGACCTTCACGATTGAGAGCTCACTCTTGCGCAACTGCAGCACATACACACACACTCTCTGGATATTTATTTTACTGTTAGTTATAACATCTCAGTGATATTTAGTTTCCATCTTTTGTGTCTAAATGCTTATTGTACATAATGATTAGTCAAGTTTCTTCTTTGATAGCTTTCACTTTACAGACTAAAGCAGACCATGTTGGAGCAATTGAGCAATTGCAAGAACAAGAATTTTACATGCAGCTTTCTTAGGTTATATGCTCAATGTGTTCATAAATAATGGGGAAAAGTATGGTTAGACCTGCCCAACTACCACCCACTTTGGACTAGACCTCCCCAACAAAAAAATGGTCAAATTTATGGGCCCCAACTACCAGGGAGGATTCAATTTGGTCCTTTCATCCATTTGCCAACATATGTGGTGATGGACCTGATAAGTGTGTCCCATGTGGGACCCATCTTTAAAAACAATGCAACCAAACTACTCCCAGTGGTGGCACTGAAATCCTTCTCTTCTCACTTTCCTTTCCAGATAATCAGGCCCTCTAATGGCAGAAAGCTTGATCTGCAACTTGAAACGAAAAAACCTGATACTTACATCTGCAGATTTTGATAAATACACCCTTCATGAAAGTCTTATAGCCTGATACTGGGCTGTGCAACTAACACTGGCTGAATTATTAGTGATCCAAAATTTCTAAGAGAATTCCTTAGGAAAGAGATAGAAATCAGCCTTCCATAATTGGAAAACCCAAGAGATTTGGTTTCTCACCTTCATATCAACTTCTGATTTTGATGCCTTCTTGGACAACTTTGAGGTTGATTTCTCCCAGTACAAACAAGACAAGATGGGTCATACTATCAGTTTCAGGTGTGAATGTTTCAAGCATTTGGTATGGAAGACATGCCCACAAACCAGAACAACAACTACTGAGAGTTTGTTACTGGCTGCTCCACGAGGATCTTTCTGTTAAGAACTTCAAACATATCCCACGTGTTTGTCGAAATTAGTAGCTGATTGTTGGATCTGGTGATCTTACTGCAGCCACAACTTGTGTTTTCACTATCAAAAGACCATCTCTCTCTTTGAGAGGCCATGCCATCTCTCTCTCTTGAATAAGGATTTTAGGTCTTTTGGTTGCTCTTAGGGTTTGAAAAATAGAGGCTGTTTGTTTGGATCTCCTTTTTAGGATATCTTGGTATATTTGTCACCATAGGTGGTACTTGACTACGAGACTACAAACCCTAGATGTTATGATCCTTTGAGTGGCAATAGCCTTGAGTTTGACAGGAGATTTCTTCTGTCAGCAGTGTGGAAGACTCTTAGAGACCATTTGTTACTGCTGTATTTGGTTGGGTTGCTTTTGTACATCCCTTCTTTCTTGTAATAAATTGCTTTATCATTTTGAAAGGAAAAGTTGGAAGAAGAATTCCATCAGGTTTAGAAGAGATTTCTTGCTGGTGATAGTAATATAACATATGCATAGAAGGTTGCTAGATATAGATCTCCCCTCTCAAGCTGTGATGAATAATGTCTAGTAGAGAGGCCAAAGAAATGCTTGCATAATCTAACCTTTGCAATAGGTGAATAAGTGTCAAAGTGATCAACAGCTAAAGTTTGTGTTTGCCTTCCATTGCTGGCTGACCTTGAATTGTTCAATAGTGCCCTCATCTTGATTCTTCAATCTTAATCACGCACAACCATTAACAGAATAGAACCTGTGGGAAGAATAGTCATTTTCCATGTTTTTTGTTGTGGAGAAGAGCTGACATTTCCTCATCAATTGCTTGTTTCTGCCCAAAATATTACATTGCCTGTTAATGGGAGTTGGGAGAGAGATTCAATAAGGATAAGGTCGAGGTATGAAATAAGAGTGCTAAACAATCAAATGATACAAAGTTGGTGATTGAATGTTGTCACTGAATACAATAGGTAAATTTGAAGAAATAACCTCTGTAAGAGGAAGTGATTGAAAGTAGACAAACTGCTCTGAGGTTCCTGAGCCCACCTGTGCTAGACTTGGAAAAGAGGACCAGTAGCTAATAATTCTGCCCGTGCCAGAGCAATGTCACTAGTACAAGCAAAGGAAGAGAAGATGGGAAGGAAGGATTCAACAAATCACCATAAGAGAATGACAGAGGCTAGAAAAGTTGTATCTGAATGTGTCATTTTTAGTAACATAATAATGATGAGAAAATGTTAGATTTGCAGGGATCTGGAGTAGCCTATCAAATCAGTCCTCATGCATGTTATGAGAACATTATTTGTTTTTCCCCTTGTATTGTAGATTGTATCCTTTTCCTGTGAAGGATTTTCTGTTTTTAGTTAAAGCATCGTTAATCCTTATTCGATGTTATTTGATGGAACTTGTTTTGCATGCAGGAAAAGAAGCTCAAGGAGCTTTTCAAAAATATTCCTTCTCCAGATGAGATCTGTTCTCTGGGTTTGGAGGGTCTTAAAGCAGATATCATTCTTGTAGATGTAGAAAAGGATAAGAAGCTTTTCATGCTGAAGCAGCTGATTATAGCCCTTGTCAAAGGATTAAATTCAAATCTGGCTTCAATGATAAAGAAGATTGCTGGATTGGTGAGTGGTTCTAGCTCTGGGGCATAGTGGATCCTGTTCTTCATTTAATTTTCTGAAACAATTTGATTTCTCTTAGATTGAAGCCTCACTTCTACAAGACCATATTGCAAATTCTTTAAAAATGCTCCTTGAAGAATTCATGCATGCTTTGTACTTGTTTGTTTATTTAAATTATATGCAAGGAAAAAATATTTAGTCCCAAATTCTATAAACAAACTAATTAAATTAATGATTTAGTTGCTTAGGTGGCTGCAACTTGTGTCTATCTCACCTTTTGAGACAGCAAAGTAGGATATACTTGAATTATCTGTTGTTAAGAGGAAACTGTACCTCTGACTGGTGCATTCGTAATTGATTTTTTACTTTGGTGTGTAGGTCTCCGATTTCTATAGGCGGCCAAATTCAGAATGCAGACCAGCAAAAGCTTCCCTTGAAGAAAGTACTCATCTATCAGAGAATCGAGGTGTCCAGCTCTTAGGGCAAATAAAGCATGGGACATGCCGCCCTCGAGCAATTCTTTTTAAAGTACTAGCGGATGCTGTGGGCCTTGAGAGTAAACTTGTGGTGGTA
The DNA here is from genome assembly GCA_035236585.1 of Warburgia ugandensis. Lineage (NCBI taxonomy): Eukaryota > Viridiplantae > Streptophyta > Magnoliopsida > Canellales > Canellaceae > Warburgia > Warburgia ugandensis. Next base: position 67,608,334 of record CP141134.1, read on the forward strand.
AGTTCTCTTCCCTTGTCCATAGGTTAAATTGCCCAAATTTTCTTTGATTTTCTAGCACTTGTAGCATGTCTTCTTTACTTTTCTACTACTGAAAGGTTGGCATAGAACTCTGTGTTCAGATATGTTTTTTGGTGATATTGATATGGAACTCTTGGAGGCTCATAATTGTTAACAATTTACTTTTTTCAGGGTTTACCGAATGATGGAGCTACTGCATCTGCAGACTCATGCAAGCATATGTCTGTTGTAGTTATGTTGAACTCCATGGAACTTCTTGTTGATCTTAAGCGGTTCCCAGGCCAATTAATTCCTTCTTCAAACAAGGCAATCATCATGTCCCATATTTCTGGCGCAGTAGAGAGCGATTCTGCGGAGAATGATTCTTGTGATTCTCCCCTTGAGCCAAATAGTCCACACTGTGGTTTTGTGGATAAATTGGATGCGGAAGGGTAAAAGCACATGCCATATGCCTCAAATTAAGAATATTACCCTCTGAATCTTTGAACTGTTTTTACTTATCATTGCTTTAAATAGCACTCTTTTGGGAGTTGCTTGATGACTTGGAAAAAAACATTGAACTGAAACTGCCCTCATGTTATCTCTTCCAGTCTTTGCTTGATCTTGTTCCTGCTGCCAAAAGTTAAACCATGCCTTTGATTTGCTCCTAACTGAAGTCCTGCTTGGTTGCATTGGGTTACCTGTTGATTCTGTTTGTGATTGAAAAGTGTATCTGGCTAGATATAGAAATGACCATTGTTGTAGTGACTTCAAAGGTACACAGGGTTTATTGTTTTGATCTCCTAGGTAGTATGCTTTTGGATCTTTATTACTTCTGGCTCCTGCATCTCAGACCAGTTGGGGAATAAAGAAAGGGAAGAGGAAAAATGAAAAAGAAACTACATAAAGATAAGGCCCATTAAAGTCGAGGTGCCTTTGTCGAGTTTTGGTGAGTGGTTCGAATCATTTATCAAGTTTGAATAATTTCCTTAATCATTCTAGTCGAGGCAGGTCAAAGAATGATGACTAGATTGGAAGTTTCCTCCAAATGGGTAATGTGAACATTTCAACAGAGAGGCATGACTTTAAACATTACTTTAACCTCTCCTGGACATTTCCTTGATACCTTGAAGATCAGTCTAAATTTGTTGTTAGTGTTAGCTACCAACACCATCAAGTGGTAAAATCATATTGTTGATATTCGTGAGGCTCTAGTCTAATTAGAATAACCTGGTGGAACTAACAGATGCCTTTCAAGACATTGGAGATTGCACACCTTATATAGTTACTTCTGTTGCAGTCATATATTGGACTCATCTGGGGATCAAACTTCTGCCACCTCTATATCTATGCATTGATGTGCATCCAAGCGAAGGTCCTTGTATCAATGGATGCTTTGGATTATCTTACTCTCCAAACTTCACTTTTGCTGAATGAATATGGATGTCTTAGACAAGGATGAATATTATTATCCTGTATGGCCTTGGCTAGTGAGTTATCATTTCATGACAGAGGGAGATTAAAGCTGAATGTGATGATTTTTGAGCATTCATGGGTCAAACTAGGTCCGGGATTCTGATGATAACATGACTTAAAACAAAAGATTGGCCAAATAAGTCGAGTTCATCTGATGTCTTTACCTTGGATTACAGCACAATAAAATAGTTGAAAACATGTAATTTGAGTATTTTGCTCCTTCAAACTCGTTGCAGAGCTGGTTAATCTAGCCAATTTAATTGGGTCTAGGGTTTCTATCATGTAGCTTGTAACTGATATACTTTTGTGTCCAGTTAAGGCTTCGACTCTTCCAGTTCCCACTTTTTCAATTCAATTGTAAAGTAATAGTAGAAAACTACAGTCATTACTTACAATGATAATTTTTAACTCTAACTAAATTGAGGTCATCCCAAGTCACAATTTGTGTAGGTAAAGTCTATAGAACTACATAATGATAATAACAAAACCCTAGGAAGACTATATCTAACTAGAAAAAAGATTTTGGAGGCCAGTTTTTCTAGATTGACCTTTTCACCAAGCATGCTCTATCTCTTTTGTATCTTGATGTTCTTTGTTGTTAGGTTTGTCCTCTATGTTGTGAAGAAAGAATTTATTGCAGTTTATACCAAAATTTCCTTGTTGAAATGAGCATCGTGCTGACTTCTCTCAATTGCTTGCAATCCATCTTATTTTTTGAGTTTTTGTCCTTTGGAATGCGAGTAAATCCTTTACTCTGCGGGTGTGATGTTTTTTGTAAACTATTTATGTCTCAATTAGAAGGGGAGCCTTGGCACAATGATTTAGTTTTCACCGTGTGACCTAGAGGTCACAGGTTTGAGGTGTGGAAACTGCCTTTTGCAAAATACAAGGTAAGGCTGCATAGAATAGGCCCTTTGTGGTCTACCCCTTCCCCGGACTTGCATATGTGGAAGCTTTGTGCACCGGGCTGCCCTTTTTTTTGTGTTGTATGTTTAGAGGAAGCCACTGTTAGACATGCTTAAGTTGAAGTTGGATTGTTGTACTTTAGGTAATTCACAAATGTCTGGCCTTCATGTCATCATAAGATGATAAGAGATTACAACAAGAAGGTTAGTTTGGACTAGTGAAGAATCCTAATGCAGATGATGTATTACTTTAGCAAACGATTCGAATACTGGTACTGTACTTCCAATGCCTGTTCATTTAATCCAGAGGGACTTGGTTCTCCCAGTAGGCAAGAGGTTATCACAGTATCGCACACTTTCTTCCTCTGATTATACAGGTACAAAATTGTTGTCTGGTTCATCATTTGAAGTTTGTTTTGGGGGACCAATATTAGTGGTTAATGATCTTTTTTATATTGTAGATGGAGCTATCTAGTCTTTTTATATCTGTTTGACTGCTTTGGTCATTCTATGTTAGTTTTGTTTTTCAGAAAATTGATTGGATCCAGAGGGGTAAAGAACAAACAATTGCATTCTAAGCATTGTAGACACTGTTAAATTTTACATCGTCTGAGGCCTTTCTTGTTTTGATATCTGGTTCTTGTGCTCCAACAACCAATTCTGATACTGCAGTCTGGAGCAAGATGAGAACCTTCCCTCCTTGTACCAGTGGAGAGTAGAAGCATCATCAAATTTATCATGTTCGTCATTGCGAAACTTAATGTTACGACCAGAAGCTTCTTTTCAAGGAAAGTTAAGGTGGCGATATTGGTCTATCTCAGGAATTTGCTGTTTTGATCTTGCAATTGTTACCTAATAATGTTATCTTTTTCCCTCTTGTTTCTATGGCTTCTCTACAAAAATGAATTTGTAAAATACATACGAGTTCTTTCCTGTTCTTATGTATTAAAATTCTGTTACTTTTTATGATTCATTTACTTTCTTTTTCTCCATGGTTGGATCAGTTTATCACATAGTGAACCCAATATTGCAAACGCATTTTGGCCGCGTGGTAGGAGGAAGGCTATAGCTGAACAAAGGACGTCTAGTTCAAGGTCTATTTCTATGCGCCAGTGTTTGATTTCTTCATATTTGCCCTAACTGTTACATACATGGAAGTTGGAAATCAGATGCGCTATACTAGGGGAGGTATTTCATTTAAATGCTCAGTTGTTTATTATTAACAACTGACACTGCAGTGGCTCTTAATGACTTTAGTATTTGAAATTACATTTGTATCATTTAAACCTTTCTGCTTTGCCTTGCTGCTGTTGCTTCTTATATCGATCGTTGAATTCATTACTTGTATGGACGTTGCTATCTAATAGAAACCTACTGTTGGAAGTTGGAACCAATGGAATAATTGTGTGTGTTTCTTTGCTTCATAACTTGACTATGTGAGAGTACAGGAAAGAAAGTTGTTTGCCATTCAAAAGTAAGGATGTAGACGTTAAGATGGGAGAAAGATTGTTCAACTGAAATTTGTCATGGATTATGCAGTTGTGATGGCAAGAAATAGATACATTGTTTAGTTTACTTGTGGTGAAAACTCATATCATTGTTGTATAACCTATTCTTTCCATTTTTTCTCATGGAATTTCCTTCTTTTGTTCCTTCCCCCCACCTTTTTGGTGCAGTCCAGAGCATCCTCTGTCTAGAGCACGTGGAAGGTCGATTCTTAGCGGTGATAGACAATCATTCAGAGAATATGCAGACGGTGTAGCGGCATCAAGGTACTTATTAGGATAATAGTGCTCATGAGATCTTCTGTGTATAGAATGTTTATAAATTGTTTAACGTAATGTATTGTTGCTCTCAAATCTGGAGCTGTTTTAGTAGAAAGACCTCTACTTCAAGTTTCATTACCAGTTTCTGTGTCGTCATCATCATCATCATCATCATCATCATCATCATCATCATCATCATCATCATCATCATCATCAAGACCTTATCCCAATTAGGGGTCGGCCACATGAATCTTATTCCTCCATTCCACTCTATTAAATACCATGGCTTCATTTAGTCCTAACGTTTTTAAATCTTTCCTCACCTCTTCCATCCACGTTCTTTTGGGCCTTCCCCTTGCCCTTTTAGAACCTTCTACTTGTATTGCCTCACTTCTTCTAATCGGTGCCGTTGTTGGTCTCCTTTGAACATGTCCAAACCATGTAAGTCTAGTCTCCCTCATCTTGTTACCTATTGGTGCTATCCCTAAATTTCCTCGAATATTTTCATTTCTAATTCTATTCTTTCTTGTCTTACCACTCATCCATCTCAACATCCTCATTTTTGCGTCGCTCATCCTATGAGTATGATGTTCCTTAACTGCTCAACACTCTGATCCATAGAGCATGACCGGCCTTATGGCCATCCTATAGAATTTTCCTTTTAGTTTGAGTGGCACCAGTCGATCACACAAAACACCATATGCACATATCCATTTGTTCCAACCCGCTTGGATTCTCTGTGTAACCTCCCTCTCAATCTCTCCACTCTCATGAATCATTGATCCTAAGTATCGAAAGTGGTCTTTAACGGATACTTCTTGGTTATCAATCTTGACTGGTGTTCTACTCCTACTCTCCTTGCTAAAATTACATTCCACATATTCTGTCTTAGTTCGGCTAATTTTAAATCCTTCAAATTCTAATGCTTCTCTCCATAACTCTAGCTTTATGTCTACACCCTCCATTGTTTCATCAAATAAGACTATATCATCTGCAAATAGCATGCACCAGGGAATCTTCTCGTGTAGATGTTTTGTTAACTCATCCATAACCAATGTGAAAGGGTATGGACTCAATGCCGATCCTTGGTGCAATCCTATAGTGACAGGAAAATCACCAGTCTCGCTGCTAGTGGTCTTAACATTTGTTACCGCTCCCTCATACATATCTTTAATTATGTCTATATATACCTGAGAAACTCCTTTACCACCCAACACCCTCCATATTAACTCTTTAGGGACTATCATAAGCTTTCTCTAAGTCGATAAAGACCATGTGGAGTTCTTTCCTCCTCTCCCTATATTTCTCTACTAATTGTCTTAGTAAGAAAATAGCTTCTATGGTAGACCTCCCAAGCATGAAACCAAACTGATTCTCCGGTACACTTGTTTCATGTCATAGCCTCTTCTCAATCACTCTTTCAAAATGTTTCATAGTATGGCTCATAAGTTTGATCCCTCGATAATTAGTGCAGCTCTGTATGTCTCCTTTATTCTTATAGATTGGTACAATAGAGCTTTTCCTCCACTCTTCAGGCATTTTCTTTGATTTTATAATCTTGTTAAACAACTTGGTCAACCAAACTACCCCAATATCTCCCACATGCTTTTGAACCTCTATTGGTATACCATCAGGCCCTATGGCCTTTCCTGATTTCATCTTTTTCAGGGCCTCTTTTACTTCAGGTATTCTAATCCTACTTTCATATGTATAATATCCCAGGTTATTTAGATTTATAGTATTTTCAATCCCTATATTCTTAGAGCCATTGTCATTTAATAATTTTTGAAAGTATGTTTCCCACCTTTGTTTGATCTCATCATCTTTGACTAATAGTATTCTAATCCTATGTTCATATGTATAATATCCCAGGTTATTTAGATTTATAGTATTTTCAATCCCTATATTCTCATAGCCATTGTCATTTAACAATTTTTTAAAGTATGTTTCTCACCTTTGTTTGATCTCATTATCTTTGACTAATACCCTTTGATCATTGCTTCTAATACACCTAACATGATTTAAGTCCTTACCTTTCTGTTCTCTTACTTTTGCAAGTTTAAACACATCTTTCTCACCTTCTCTTGTTTCGAGTCTATTGTAGAGCTCATCATATGCTTTAAGTTTAGCCTCACTATTCTCTTAGCAACCTTTTTCGCATTCTTATATTGTTCATAGTTTTCATTATTTCTAATCTTCTGCCATGCTTTAAAATGCATCCGTTTTTCTTTAATAACTTTTTGCATTGTTTCACTCCACCACCATGTTTCCTTTGCTAATAGCCTTTTACCTTTAGATACTCCTAAGACATCTTGTGCCACTTTCTTAATGGACTCAGCCATATTAGTCCACATGGTATTTACTTCTGTTTCATAGTTCCAATTTCCTTCTACCATCAACTTATTTTTGAATGAAGTTATTCTCTCTTTTTAAGTTCCACCACTTAGTTTTTGGATATGTATTAAGTTAAGTTCTTTTTCTCCATCTTTTGATATGGATATCCATAACCATTAACCTATGTTGTGAGGTTAAACTCTCACCGGGTATCACCTTACAATCCTTACATATAGATCGTTCATTATTCTTAAGTAGAAAAAAGTCTATATGGCTTTTATAAAGTCCACTTTTAAAGGTTATTAAGTGTTCATCCCTCTTCTTAAAGAGCGTATTTGCAATGGACAGGTTATATGACAAAGCAAAATCGAGGATATTCTCCCCCATCTCATTTCGTTGACCTATACCATACCCTCTGTGTATTGTATCATATCCTTCCTTATCTTTTCTTATATGGCCATTTAAGTCTGCTCCTATAAATATCCCCTCAGTGTTGGGAATTTCTTGCATGACTCCCTCCATATCTTCCCAAAACTGTCTCTTGATTATATCTTGTAACCCTACTTGTGGTGCGTATGCACTTATAACATTAATAATATGCTCTTCTAGAACAAATTTTATTATTATAATTCTATCACTAATTCTTTTAATGTCCACAACTTTATTCTTTAATTCCTTATCCACTATTATTCCTACGCCATTTCTGTTATTTTCCTTTCCTACTTACGATAATTTATACTTATCTATTTCTCTAGCTTTAGCCCCTTTCCACTTGGTTTCTTGGATACAAGCAATGTTGACTCTCCTACGTTTCATTGCGTTTACTAACTCCAAACTCTTACCTGTCAATGTCCCTATATTCTGTGGCGATACGAATCTTATGTTCTAGAGATACCCTATTTACTATCGCCTTTCTCGACCTCCATGGTATGAACCCATGTACACTTTTCATTGCACCTGGGTTCTAATGCAGCGCGTCGCTTCCGAGGGGACGCTCTAGCAGCCCTTGCCCATTTTTCACTACACCCAGGATTCGATGTAGCGCGTCGCTTCTGGGAGAATGCCCTAGCAACCCTTGCCTATTTTTCATAGCACCCGGGATCTGATGCAGTGCGTCGCTTATAGGGAATGCCCTAGCTTGAGGGAATGTCTGTTTTAGATTCATATCATAGTTGGGGTTGCCGTAGTTTTAAAAAGCTGAAGATGATTTTCATTTCTTCCCTACAAACTATTATACAAATGCATATTCATTTGCAAGCAGAAAAGAAATAACAAAACCATCTTTAGCTTCACCCTTGCTGGTTGGCTACCTGACACAAGAGTTGCCATATTTTAAGAAGCTAGAGATGATTTTCATTTCTTCCTCACAAACTAATATACAAATGCATATTCATTTGTAAGAAAGAAATAACAAAATCATCTTCAACTTCTCCCTTGCCGGCTAGCACCTGACGCAAGACCCTCCTCCTTTTTCATCCGAGCTTGGGACCGGCATTGGCGGAGTTACCAGTTTCTGTGTAAGAATATTTTATTTCATCCTGCCTTCTTACTTGCCCTTGATGTAATTTATCATGGCTCTTTTTTGCTGCATCTGTCTAAAATACTTGTTGCCTGTTCATATTTTTTGCTTATACACTTTCACTTGTTTTCCTTTTTCTCTTTGCCCTTTATTTGTGGATTCTGTACTTCTAGCAAATTTGATGGAGAAATATAGAGGAATATGCAAGGTAAGGCTGTGTACTATTGGCCCTTGTGGTTTGCCCCTTTCCCGGACCCCGCGTGTACGAAGGAGCTTCATGCGCCAGGGCTACCCTTCTTAAATACAGAGGAATGTGCTAGTTGAGTTCCCAATTAGGGCTTACGGCTGGTCTTAAAGCGCCTGCTTAATTAACAACAAATCCTCATCCATCAGGACTTATAGCTATTCATAGAGTGCTTGCCTAAGGCATTGATGAAATCATAACTATTAGGGCTTACGGCTACTCGTAAAGCTTCTACCTCAACCATAAATCATATGCATCTCTAAAATCATTTTTCGGACATAGCTTACTTTAGCTTTGACTTAAACTTACATCAAATGCAGCATCTCTACAGCTGAAGGGGTTTTGTGCAGGCCTTATCTTGAGGTGTTAGATGAGGTACATGTTTTAAATGGCTTCCTAGATGTGGGATATTATCATATCTTTCATGCAACATGAGAGTTATTGGGACAAAAGTTTGTGTTCATGAATTGGCAACGTTACCAAGCAAACAAATGTTGGCAAGTGGTTGTAGAAGTTTGGAAAGGGAACAGACTCTAGGAGGACATGACCAAGAGAAGGTATTGGGTTTAGGGTGTCGAGAACAGACTCTAGGAGGTCATTAATGGAGTATATCGAGTTTAGGGTGTCGAGATATTAAGGAGGATGGAAATGATTTCTTCTTAGAAGGGGTTTAGGTACGTGGTTGATGTTACAAACATAGATCGTAGATGTGGGAAGATTTGTTATGTCGTGAAGTACCTTTGTCTATCAAGTTGTAAAACCTTTATGTCTAGGTTTTTCTAAGTAATGCTCTAGTTGGTCAGTGGTTTCATTGAGAAAGTGATTGGATGAAACCCAACTCCAGCTTGCATGAATCGTGCTATTTTATCTCTGATAGTTGATTTCTAGTTTGAAAGAATGATATCATTTTATGTTGGAGATGTTTGAGCTTATAGGCATTGGAAATGGATCTTGCTAGGTGATTTTCCTATTTTCTCAACTTTGTTTATCCTTTCGATCCTGGTTTCTGATGTGTCACAATTCAGGGTTTGCAAAGATTTTCAACACACTATCTTCACATCAGAGGTGCGTGGTGCACTTTTGGTATGCACCAACTATTTTGATCGTAAAGCAGATGAGTCCCTTTAACTATTTTGAATCGTCATGTAGTTTTATATGGGTTGTCTGATGTTAGGAATATCCCTTTTAGTTTATTCTGTTGCATGTGTAGGCTACTAATGCTTTCCATAGTCAAGCTGCACTTGTTGGTAGTCTTTGACTTTTTTCTAGTGGCTTTGTTTGGTGCATGTCCAAAAACATGAAGGTTGCTAGTTGTTACTCTAGTCTAACAGAATACCATGGCGTAAAAGGAGAAATATCTTATAGAGTGAGAAACCCAAGAGCAAAAAGAATGCTATAGTACTTGCAGTTCAATATTTGAAGAGCAAGAAGGAAAAACAATCTGTTAGATAGAAATCATCTAAAACTTCAAGAGCCTACCTTCTTTTTCTGTGTTTAGGTGGTTATTTTTATGTATCTAAACCTTGTTTTGGCGATCACTTTGTGATCCTTAGATGGCAACTGTTTCTACACTTGCAAAAATTTGCTAGTTCACTGAAAAAAGTAGCCCAAAGTTTGGTAGCATGATTTTGGTAGAATTCAGGGTGGCAAAATATTTAGTCATTGAAGAAGCATGGAAAGCTTAATTGTAATCAAATATTACGATTTTTTATGGAGCCACTAGTCGGAACTTCTGATAAACACCAGTAGAGAAGGAAACTCTTGCTAAAGTTTATTCAGTTGACGGATTCGAAGTACAGGATATCAATTAACAACCCAATTACAAGGAAACTTAGAGAAGAAAGAAAGATAGAACAGAAGGGCCAGGAACATGGTCCTTCCCAGTACCCCCCACTCTCCAATTCCTGGAGCCTTTTCTTGCCTTCCTCTTCCCCCCCCCCCCCCCCTACTCTGCTTCCCTCCTATTCCCTTTTTCACCCCTAGCTCCTTAACCGTGTAAGCACCTGCTGTAACAACTTGATTCCCCTCAACCATCCCCCAACAGACTTGTGTAACAACCCTCTTTCTGCAGTAACTGCCTTCTTCTTCTAGAATAGGTATGGTATATTGGTGATGTAACAGCTTTCCAGTCTCCCTTTTGATTATTCCAATTAAACATTTAGGCCTTTTCTACTTTTCTGTATTTATCATAATGTCATAATGGCAGGTGGGCTTATATATGCTCATTAGTTTGTGGATGATAGGCAGTGCGCATCTTTAGCTCCGTTCTCGCTAGCTTGAATAGCTCTGTCCCAAACTGGCTGATAAAGAGGCGATCCCTATCAGATATTATTGAACGAGGATACCCGTGTAACTGGACTATCTCTTTAGCAAAAAGAGTAGCAACCTCTTGAGCAAAAAACGGATGTCCTAAGGGCAGGAAATGATTGTATTTAGAGAGGCGGTCCACCACCACTAAGATTGTATTCTCCCCTTGTGATTTGGGTAAGCCTCCTATAAAGTCCATGGACAAGTCATCCCAAACTTGTTCCGGAATGAGTAGAGGCTGAAGAAGTCCCCCTGGTTTCAGCACTTGGTATTTGTTTCTTTGACATGTGTTGCAAGTGGCCACAAATTTCTGGACATCCCTCCTCATTCCCTTCCAAAATACAATATTGGATAGCCTCTTGAATGTACGGAAGAATCCTGAATGTCCACTAGCTGGGGTTGAGTGGAATTCATTGAGTAAGTTGCAAATTCTAGGAGAAGTCTTTGGAATGACCAACCTGCCTTGGAATAGTAAGCGTCCATTTCTCAATGAAAACCCTTTATGACTGCTTGGATCGACTAGAAGGTCTTGCAGTATAGATTGGAGGCTCTCATCTTGTTGGATCTCCTCTTCCAGTCTTGAAAATCCCTCGCACTGGGCAGTAGAGAGGGCCATTAGGTTGCGTTCCAAACTTGCTAGGGAAACTTCTTGGGTTTTGGAAGAATCTCCAGGGTTGCCCAAGTCAGCCTTCCGAGAAAGCGCGTCTGCAACTCAATGCTGCTTTCCTGGCTTGTACTGGATATTAAAATCAAACCCAATTAGTTTGATTAGCCATTTCTGCTGTTCATTGTTAAGTACCCATTGATCCAGTAGGAACTGAAGGCTTCTTTGATTTGTGAGGATAATGAATCGCCTGCTCAAGAGGTAGTGATGCCACTTCTGTATAGCTAGCACCACAGCCATAAGTTCCCTCTCGTATACTGACTTGGATTGGGCACGAGGGGCAAGAGCCTAATTGAAGAAGGCAATGGGTCTCCCTTCCTGCATGAGAACAGCCCCAATTCCCTTGCCCGAAGCGTCCGTTTTCAGAATGAATGACTTACTGAAGATAGGAATAGCTAGCACCAGAACAGAAGTCATAGCCTTTTTTAACTCATTGAACGCTACTTGTGCTTTGGGGGTCCATTTGAAGCTATCCTTCTTAAGTAGGTTGGTCAGTGGCCCTGCAATTATTCCATAGTTTTTGACGAATTTGTGGTAATAACCTGTACGGCCCAAAAATCCCCTTAATGCTCTAACATCTTGTGGAGTAGGCCAGTTGAGCATGCACTCCACCTTAGAGTTTTCAGCTGCCACCCCACCTGTTGATATCACATGGCCTAGGTACTCCAGTTGAATGCACTCCACCTTAGCATTTGTAAGGCCCAAAACAACACTTATTTTTATTAACAACTAGTTTATGAGATCCCAAAATTTGTAGTATGGTTGCTAAATGCTCCAAATGTAGATCTATATCAGCACTATAAATGAGTATGTCATAAAGAAAAAGCCAAACAAACTTACGGAGATGCTGACGGAAGATGTCATTCATAAGAGATTGGAAGGTAGATGGGGCATTTGTCAAGCCGAAGGGCATGACCAGAAATTCGTAGTGACCTTCATGTGCCCTAAATGCGGTTTTAGCAACGTCTTCTTCCTTGATACGGATTTGATAGTAATCGGATTGAAGATCTAGCTTAGAGAAGATAGTGGCTCCTCCTAACTCATCTAGTAATTTATCGATTGTCGATATGGGAAATTTATCGGGAATGGGGCTTGAGTAAGGGCTTGTGCTAGATCGAATAATGCTAGCTTCCCATAATTCCTTGATGATTCGTTCAATTTTGTTTTTCTGATAGTGTGGGTACCGATAAGGCCGGATATTGGGGGTGAGGCATTGTCATGGACCCGAAGGGCGTAATCATGCGTGCGACTGACCGGTAACTGCAGTGGCTGGTTGAAGATATGAGTGTATTGCGCTAGGAGGGTCGACAGCTGTGGATGACACGTGTACTTGCGGCTCTCTATCGATCTGCAGTCCCTGGTACTCAATCACATAACTCGTGCCAATGCTGGCCGTGAGCCGCTGCAAGGCTTTGAGGGATAGGGACGATCTTGACAAGGAGGGATCACCCCTGATGGTTATGCTCCTGCCCTGCACCGAAAACTGCATTGTAAGCTCACGGTAATTGGCTAAAACCTCTCCGAGGGTTTGTAGCCATGCCATTCCGAGGACAATATCTGTTCCACTAAGGTCGAAAGGGTGGAAATGGTGTTGGATTACTAACCCTGGCAGAAGCAGAACCAGATCCCGGCAAACTCCATCTCCCCTGACACAATGTCCATCCCCCACCTGCACGCTGAAGGGTTTGGTGTCGGTCATCGGAATCTGTAGTTCGGCAACCAGCGTCCAATCAATAAAGTTGTGTGATGTTCTGGTGTCTCCCAAAACCACCACCTCACATTGACCCAGATACCCTAGCAGCTTCATGACGTTGGCGACCGACATCCCGATGATAGCTTGCATCGAGAGCTCCATCCAGGTCGCCTCTTCTTCGCGCAGAGGAGATTCATCAGGAGTCGGGGTTTTGGAGCACTCAAAGTCCTCTTCTTCCTCTTCCGCCAGTATCAACACTTGTAGCTGACGGTTTTTGCATTGGTGTCCCGGTGAATACTTCTCGTCGCACTGGAAATACAACCCCATGGCCCGTTTCTGCTAGAGCTACCGCTTGGATAGTCGTCAGAAAGAATTGCTCCAGGTTGGAGAAGACTCGACGGTGCAGGGGGGATCGTTCTCCCCTGAACCCTAATTCCTTCGTTGTCTCTGGTGGTCTGGTTAGGGTTTGGGGAAGGAAATTCCGTACTTGCCCCTATGGGCCGAACTCAGAGATGGGGCTATTTAGTGAACAGCTGTGGACCCCAGGCAACTTGGGCCCAAGTTCGCCTCTATTTCCATGAGCTCTCACTCGATCGAGGGCCACATTTTTCACCTCTACCTTCTGGGCCAAATCCATGAGCCCAATTAAGGAAGTGGGTTGGAACGTCTTCACCTCAACCTTCAGGTCCTCCCGTAGCCTGTTAAGAAGAGCCCCTTTCAGCAGATCGTCGGGCAGGTCCATCAGGGGGCCCGACATCAGCTCGAACTCCCAGCAATAGTCGACGATGGAGGACCCCTGCCATAGTGCCAACAACGCCTCGTAGTCATCGTCGGACTGTGATGGTCGGAATCTCTGGAGGAGGGTGGTCCGGAACAGGAGCCATGATCGGATCGGCGTACGGGTGTCTAACCAGAGGAACCAGTGGAGGGCTTCTCCCTCTAGATAGATCGTCGCCGCCATCACTCTCTCGCCGTTGGTGAGTTTGTTGAGTTGAAAATAGAGCTCTGCCCTACACAGCCAGTTGTACGGTTCTTCTCCATCAAAGATTGGAAGATCTAACATCCGAGGTTGAAGGTCGGTCCTCTGGTTGTCTGGCATCACCAGCAGCCCATTGTTTCCCCCACCTGACCATTCTTCGATCTTAGTCTTCTTGGGTCTTCCCTTCTCTGGTAAAGCTTCGGTTCCCTCTTCCCTTTGCCACATCCAGCTCCTTATCTCCAACAACTACTCTCCGATGGCCGTCACACTAGTTTGTAGCCGTCCAACCTCATCTTTCATGCTTCCAAACTCCGCTCGTATGTTTTCTACTTCCTTCTCCATTGTCTCCGCCTTGTCAGCTCAAGTCCTTACCATACCCCCACGATCGGACCAGGCTCCGATGCTATTGATGGAGCCACTGGTCGGAACTTCTGATAAACACCAGTAGAGAAGGAAACTCTTGCTAAAGTTTATTCAGTTGAAGGATTCGAAGTACAGTATATCAATTAGCAACCCAATTACAAGGAAACTTAGAGAAGAAAGAAAGATAGAACATAGGTCCTTCCCAGTACCCCCACTCTCCAATTCCTGGAGCCCTTTCTTGCCTTCCTCTTCCCCCCCCTCTGCTTCCCTCCTATTCCCTTTTTCACCCCTACCTCCTTAACCATGTAACCACCTGCTGTAACAACTTGATTCCCCTCAATCATTCCCCAATAGACTTGTGTAACACCCTCAATCATCCCCCAACAGACTTGTGTAACAACCCTCTTTCTGCAGTAACTGCCTTCTTCTTCTAGAATAGGTATGGTCTATTGGTGATGTAACAGCTTTCCAGTCTCCCTTTTGATTATTCCAATTAAACATTTAGGCCTTTTCTACTTTGCTGTATTTATTATAATGTCATAATGGCAGGTGGGCTTATATATGCCCCTTGCTTTGAGTCTTTTCTTGCTGCTATTTTAGAATGTCTCAAGAGTTCTTAATGTTTGTAAATCCTCATTATTTGCAGAAGGATGATGTATAGGTGAATCCAAGAAATTGTTAATCAAAAGTTTGTTATCAGGGACTAAGTTGGTGGTATTGTTAGAGGGAAGTGGATGGCAGTGTGACTGCTTGTATCTGGGCCTCTTGCTGTTTGTGATGCCTCTGTTGCTTAGGCAATGTCTTTGAGAATGTGCTGAAGCTATTTTCTTGTTCCTTTGATGGCCTTTTGGTCATTGAAATATACTGTTAAACACCACAAATTCAATGCATGCCAAGATGTTTGGCTGATGGTGTTGTTGGAGTTGCTTGTAGCAGATACATTTCGTTCAAGCATCTGGTAGGCAGGTAAACATGGAAGAAGACTCTTTTGTTGTGGATGGTATTAATTTCAGGATTCAGTGCTAGTAAAGATTTTGTGGTCTGAGCCTGGTTATGCTACTTTTGACAGATATGGTCACTCTATTTTGAGGTCCTTGTTTGGTTTTATTGAAGTATCTTATCATAAAATGAGCT
This sequence comes from Warburgia ugandensis, assembly GCA_035236585.1. Lineage (NCBI taxonomy): Eukaryota > Viridiplantae > Streptophyta > Magnoliopsida > Canellales > Canellaceae > Warburgia > Warburgia ugandensis. The sequence goes on from CP141134.1 coordinate 67,623,715, forward strand.
TCTTTTTTTTTTTTTTTTGATATCCAACTTTAAGTTGCACATACATTATCATCTTTTCTTGTAAACATGTGTTATTGTTCCTTTTAGACACTACAAACCTCTTTGCCAGTACGTGCTACTTTTCTACCATTAAGGTTCTGGTAAATGACTCGTTCACTGCATCTGATCTTAAGTTGGTAGCCATGACTTGCTTTCAATGACTTGTTGATTTCTCTATTACCTTTCTTTCGTATGTTGAGGAGCTTGAATGTACTTTTACTTGGTAATGGTGGCTACAATGCAATTAGACCCTCTAATTTTGTGATCTCAATTTTGGTAGAAATACGAAATGTAAATACCCTGTCAATTGAGATTACGCCTCTCTACTTGCTCATTTTTATTTTTCTTTGGAATATTTTCTCTTTATTTTGTTTCTATTCAAATACATGTTGCACTCTACATCTACACTAGTTATAAAAGATAATTTCGCATGTATGTATTCTCTGTATGTTTTGTCTAATCTAGATTTTATTTACAGGTCAGAGGGTGCATCGTCATCATCATCAGATGCTCGTAGAGTAAGAAGACGAAGTATTAGCATTACTCCGGAGATTGGTGATGATATTGTGAAGTTGGTGCCTGACTTTTAATAGTAGTATTTAGCTTCTTGTTGTGAATGTATCCTAGTTCTGCTTTTTAGTTTTTTCTTTATATATAAGAAAGTTATAGTTGGTTTATGAACTCTTGCCTAAGTTTCTTGTCTTCTGCTTGTAATCATGTGGGCCAAAGATCTGTTTATTTTCCAAATGTGTTCTTTTTGTGAACCCAATTTTTGCATACAGCCCCATACTTTCTCTTTGTCAATCAAAACTTTTTCTATTGTTACTCTGTTTCATTTTAAGCATAATGTTTAAAGAATGGAAAGTCCTGGTTGGCGTACATGCTCAAGGGTGTGTGAAGAAGTCAATTTCCTTCTTTTCATGGATGGTGAAACTTTATTTTGTAGATCTAAGCCATTCATGATATTCAAAATGGCTAGATAGGCTAGAGAAATTTCATGCCCATTGATAGCTTCAGCTTATGTTTTTTCTGAGAAAAAAACAATAATGTCCATTTCTTTTGATTTTTTCAAAGACCTAAAAGAATTTCCTGGGATTATCAAAAAGGTCTTGATTTTGTGGGTTACCTATTTTTGGTATGGTAAATAACTAAATATGATGAGTGGCTTACATCTACGATAAACTTTCTCCATCAAGAAAAACAAGGGTGTGAACTTCTTCACACGCCTTTGCGTGCTACTGGGAATCTATGATGCAATCTGTTATTTTTGTACAACACCAGTTTTCCTGCAACTTTGATGCCTGCATTGAATTGTTTTGTTGCATCTGATATGATATTAGTTCATCAATTTGTTACTCATGGAATAAATGGAAGTGGTTGATGAGAAAACAGCTGGACCATGGCTGTCTCACATAGTATCTTAATATAGGGTGGGTGGTGCATCAGTTTCACGATTTTAAGTGATATTATATGTGATAAAATTATTGATTATCCAGCAAAGGAAAAGACAAAATATGGTCAGTCACAATGCCAAATTGGTATGTGTTCCAAGGAGAATGATTTCAAGTGTCAAACAAGTGTTCTCTAATATAGGTTTAGGAATTAGGAAACTGATTTAATGTTTCAATATAGCTGGTAGGGGATTATCAGGTCTGTGGAGCCATTTTGGCCCTTCAGTTGATATTCTATAATGGAATTGGTGGCCATTCTGGAAAGGGCAAAGACATAATGATGATAGAAGCTGAACAAAATTTTTCCCAGAAGGGGCAGAGATTTCAAATTTCAAGCTAGTATGAGTTTCAATGATAGTGTTTTCAAAGGTCACAGTACTGATTTCTGATTTATGTTATGAAGGATCTTCATGTTTGCATTTTTCCTTCCACCGTCTACTGTCTTTTATTTGTTTTATGGAAATGGAAATAAGAGAATTCTGTACTCCTGTACACTTGCTCTATTCTTGTTCTCAAGCAATATCATGAGAAAGCTAGGAGCATTGACCTACGATCTCATCCAATTAGCTCTTTCTATAGTTAGTAAATGGGAAGCATGAGTATAGATGTACAAGTTCAGTAGGTTACCACTAATATGGAATTGTATGTATGTCTTGTTTACTGGAATCTGGAGGTCTCTCTGCACTTTGTTTTGTTTGTGTTTGATGTTTCAGCTGAGCATGTTGAAGTTATCATTGTCTTTATATATTTCTTGGACTAGGTTTGTATTGTTGCAATTTTATCAGTTAAGAAGCTAAGTTTCTGCTTATTACTAGATTCTACAATCTGGTTTCTTGTTGATTCAGAATTATTATGTATCAATCAGGCTTGTATAATCTTTCTTAATACATATAGTATTCTTATTCAACCTTCTGAAGGGCTGTGCGGGCAATGAATGAAGCACTCAAGCAAAACCGTCTTTTGAGGGGGCAGGGTGATGATCAATCAGCTTCTTCTGCAAATGTCAAGAACAGTGGCACTGATCTAGCAACACATGTATGCCTTATTCTATTCTTGCATTAATCATTTATTGTCACATTTTGAATGTTGCCTATTGTTTTTGCGAGTATAACTGTATAAAAATTATTGTTCTTTCTGCATTTGTTTCCATTTAATTGTTGATATTACTTTGGTTGTTATTACATTCACAGTAAATCTTTCTTGGAATCATGCTGCACAACTATACTGTTATGTTCTAGCATATCATATGCAAGCCACTAGCATTATAGTAAATGGTTTTCCAATGGTTTCTGATAATGCCCTTTACATAGTTATTGGTGGTTGAGTTCTTATAAGAGACTACTTACTTCAACTAGGAAGTTTGGATATCTTCCTTATTATTTCTTACAATTCCTTGCTCTATAGCTAACAGAGGCTATCATGAGGAGTACAAGTCATGTTAATTAGTCTTTGAGAACTTATGTTATGAGGAACAGACATTACGTTCGTACTGCCTCATGCTTCTTTGTACTTGTACTCTTTAAAGTCACTTCCTGTGGTATTAAAACCTTAAAACCATCAATTCATTTACCTGTTATGGTGTAATGCTCTAGTCCATGAAGAAGACTATACTCGTTGTCCATCACCTTGTAATAAAAAAATATGTTGGTCTCTCATGCCCTCCCATCTTGTGCTAACAGTACGAAACTATATAGTTAGAGGCGCAAGGCCCAACCAGGCTTAAGGGGTGTGCTTGGAGCCTGGAGGGCCTAGGCATGCCTAGGTGCATGCCTGAATCACAAGGCACAAAAATAAATTATAAAAATTCAAAACATCCCAAAACTTTCAAAAGAGTAAGAAAAGCATAGAAACATAATTCTATGATGAAATATTACTCAAACATGGTAATTTCTTTGAATGGAAACTATATATGTGAATGAACTTTTGTTTCAAGGAATAAATGTAAAAAATGAAAGTTATTTCAAAATTCTATAACTGTTTTTAAAAAACCTAAAAAAGAAGTTAAATTGATAGCAAACAAACAAGAAAATCAAATGGAATGTTTGTTTCTACCTATAGAACAACAAACCATCTGGATTTATTGAAAAAAAAAAGTAAGCCACAAAAAAAAAGGTTCTGATTTTACGTTTTTTATAGAAAAATAGGGTTTTAGGTGGAAGATTCATGAGTCCATACCATTTCTTCACTTAGATCTGTAAAAGATTGAAGAGGAATGGTTGTTTCCACAGTAGAATCTCTCCAGAGAAAAGAAAATAGGGTTGGAAGATGAAAAAAATTGAAGTTTGCGGTTCTAACAACTCGTCACCTGCACCTAGGCGTAGGAGGTGTGCCTGAACATAGGCTCTAGGTGCACCCCAGGCACCTGCCTAGGCGAATGGCACCTGAAATCCCATCGACTTTGCAAAATTCAGGTGCAGTACATGCGCCTCGTGCCTAGGCACATCTCTAACCACATAGGTCTGAAAGAGTCTTTGTGGATTCCACCACTTTGTCTCAGTCCATGCCAACAAGATTGTTGTTTATTGTTCGGAAATTTCATTTCCCATTGGCGTTCCATATCAGCCAGACTCATCATTAGTGTTAGTTCTCTTAGTTCTTCACCTACATGGTGAATGTGCTCCCTTCTTATTTTCTCAAACATGGATGCTTCTTTGGGTCTATTTTGCTTACTTGACTGTTTGTATCCTTTCTTTCTGGTATGCCAATTGCCTAGCTTGTTCAGCTTCCCTCTTTTTTCTATGCTACAATTTCCTTACAAATGATAGTACTATGCTATTGCATTGCATTGTGGATATCCTTTCATAATCTGGCCTGCATTTGGTTGCAAATCTGTGCCAAGCTTAGGATTTTTATATTTGAAGGCATCCTTTTATTTCTCACACATTCTTTTTATCTAGTTACCGAGCCAAATCTAAGATTTCAGTTACTTTTGGTAACTGTTCCATTTTTCTACTGGATTGGAGTGCTTCAGTAATTATGGTGTTATGCTTTGGAAAGGATGGTAAAAGACATTAGTATCTTAAGCGACCTATTTTCTTAGATTTTCCCAAAGGAGTTTTGATCAATTTTAACCCCTTCACATAATTGAGAGGGGTATAATTACCTTAAGACTGCACCTGTGCAGCTGAACAGCTCTAGAAAAAGTATAATGATATCCCTTTCATGGCGAAATGCTGTTTTTGTATTCTTTTGTCCATTCATCCAAAATGGGATATTGCACCTGGAATTTCAGGAAGTGTCCAGGTTTCAGGCTGGAATGCTGCAGAACAATTTTGTTGTCACTTTCCTTACTGGAACAGAATGCTTAAGAAATTCTTTTCAGAGTGGAATTGAAATGACAAGAGCCTAAATATGCCTTCAACTTTTTGAGTTTTGTACCATTTCAGACTTCTATTCTACAAGTTACATTTTGACTTTTCCACAGCCTGAAGATGCAGATACCTTGCCAAAGTGTTGGCTAGTCAACTCCACTATTTACACAATGCCATCCCACTGGATCCTTTTTGCTTATGAACCCATTTTGGTTGTCGACTTACTGTATTGGCACGTTCCCTCGTGTCAGGTAAATGTTTGATCTAGACCTTGAGAGGTTCAGGGACTTGCTGCAAGTCAAGATGTGTTCTCACACTTCAGACTGCAATATATCCATTGCTGTCAATGCTTGTGGATGTTCTTTCTGAAGTCGACATTGTATACATGTGGTGTAATAATCACGTCAGTTGGAGCAGTTGAAAGCTTTTGAGGATTTTCAAATTCTTAGAACAGATATAATGAGGTTTACTTGCAAGTAGCTCATCTTAGTATTGGACATTTTTGGACCAATTTCATATGTTTTGGTCTTTAAATTCAATAGTTATCTGCTGTTAGTGACCATGAAGTAAAAGTGGCATGGAAAACACTTGGGCACGAAATCATCTCCTCCAAGGAGCCTCTTTTGCTTGACCTTCGTAACATGGTGGCATCGCCGTGTTGGTTTTGAGGTTCTAGATATACTGATCTATTAAATTATATGCACTTGATGTGGCCTTTTGGTGAAAACAGCATCCAGATCCAAGTGCAAACTAGTTCTAGCATTGTTGACATAATTTGATATCCTATTAAGCAGTTGTGCCATGGAGAATACCTTTTCAGCTCTCCTTACATTAATCAGATCTCCCAAAATCTCCCTCATCACCTCATTGATCTTTTTTAATCTTATGGAAGATGGTGCTGTGTGTGGATGGTAGTATTTCATGTGATTCATTAGTTTATTTAGTATAAATTGGGAAAATGTTGCTTAACATCCTCCCTAAATGACCTCCAAAAGAAATTGTATGCTGTTTTCACTTTTTTCTCAAATTGCAAGCACATTGATGTGCCTTCATGAATTATAGCTCATTTAGTTACTGGCCTCTCTCATAGAATTCATACTTGGTCTTTTGTTAGTTTGTATGCACTTTCTCAACTCTTGCCTTACACATGATTCATTGGGTGAAAACAAAGGAGGCTGTGAAGATAGTCTTAAGTCTCAACCAACCAATTGAAGTAACTACTGTTGCATAATGAAGATGGAGTGAACACTATACCTGTGCAAAATATCTGACATTCAACATCCTTCAAAAGAAAAAAAAATAAAAAATCTGATATTCAACCAGTAAACCAACTGCAGATTTTCTCTGGGGAACTCATCTTTAATTTCTTGTTTTGTTTAAGATGAAGATGCTAGAATGCTGAAGGAAATACCACATTAATTGTGATAAAATATGTAGATTCTGTTATGCAGAGTGATGGCTTGATGCTTGGAACTTTAAAGCTGCTACAAAAATTGTGTTTTCTTATCATTAGAGGATATCAAGCCTTGTTCTCTTGGGAAAGGCCCTTCTGCAATGTGCTTTACCTCTGAATGCCGTGTTGGCATGTTCCTTTTAATTTGAATCAGGATCCTCATGTGGCAACATACAATTAGAAATGGTGCTTTACTTCATTACTGCTATGTTTTTTTGGTTTATGGTCATACCTAACCAGGAGACATCTTCTGCTTAAGACTCTGGCCGAATTACTAAATTATTAGAGGGATGTTATTATTATTTTTTCCTCTCCATATTATCAAAATTGCAATGTACAATGCTTCACTAGAAATTCAGTAAAAGCAATTTTAGGAAAATGCTTCACTAGAAATTCAGTAAGTTCGCAGCTTCCATGTTTTCTATCAAACTTGGAAATTCCATATTCCCTTAACAAATAATTCTTTTTGCATGTAATAAACTCTAAGTAGTTGTTTAGATGCATTGTATAAAATGTTGGATCCAATTACATGAAAGATGGAGTCATTAGTGTTTTTTCAGTTTGGTAGATGCTAATATTGGCTTGTTACTCGATGTTAATTGTTGCTGGGACCATCCTTTTGAAAAAATATCTAGAGCTGTTGTTCCTTTTTCAGATACTGTTTCATGCCTTCACTAATATCATATTTCATACTGAATAATTTGGAATGACTTTTCCATCCGTTCAGGCAGCAAATTTTCACATGCATGGTGGAGATGAAATATCTGGTGGAAGATCTGCTAAATATAATCTCTCGAAGAAGGATGTTAGTTCAAGTCAGAAGGCAATATCGTTACCTTCATCTCCTCATGAATTTAGGGGTGGGACTTCTGGGGGAACTGGGCCTTTGAACTCCATGAGCACACTTGGTATGGTCTCAACATGGAACAAAGTGCTGCAATCGTCATCACTCCTAAATAAGCCTTTGTTACCTTTTCAAGAATGGAATATTGATTTCTCAGAGTTAACTGTTGGCACTCGCGTTGGTATTGGTAGGCATTGTTCCTCTCTAAAATTTTATCTATATGCCAGTAGATAGCAGATAATGAGGTTTTTTCTTGTCATGAGTTTGATCTCACTCACCATTTTGTTCACTATAAAAGTTGTCACGTTACCTTAAAAGATCCAAAAGTTGTGTTTTACTTACAATTATTTTTATACAGTCACTTGTGGCTTGATTTGGTGTATGGTGAAAATGTAAACCGAATATAAGAATGAATTGTAATGATTTTCCAACTTATTAACCACTTAAATGGACTTAAGATACAAGTTTTGATAGTGATATATTTCATTTATGTAATTGCTTGGACTCTTGGAGCTGGTAAAGCAGCTTCAATATTTGTAACTTACAGAAGAATGTTAACCTGTTGGCTTAGTTGGTGGGACAATTCCACAACCCCATTTTTTTTGTTGTTGACACTTCACATCATTTGTCCATTGTTATTTTGTACATCTTTCTTTTATTTGCAAAAGGGAAGAAACAATGAAAAGAATCAACTTGGCTGGCTGATTAGAAGTTCATGCATATGGCTAACCATGCCGTCTGCTAATGGCGACAGCTGGTTTAAGGGAGCACCTTTGAAGATGCTTCCTTGGCATTTATTCTATTTGTAAAATACCATTGGATCTACTTGCGGGACAAATAACATTTCTGTTAATCTATCTTCATCTATATACCTATCTATTTATTCATCTATATATTGAAATAAAGTTCTTGAGCTGCCTAATGTCAGCTGTGGGATGACTCTGTGTGGAGCTACATGAATATCCCAATTCAGATTAGTGACATTTTGGTTTTGCCGACTTACCTGTTATGTTGGAACTGCTAATTATACCTTGAAAGATGTCATGTTTTAACATCTCGATTCTTTATTCAATTTGAAGGGTTCTTTGGAGAAGTTTTCCGTGGAATATGGAATGGGACAGATGTTGCCATAAAAGTTTTCCTGGAGCAAGATTTGACAGCTGAGAATATGGAAGATTTTTGCAATGAAATATGTCTTCTATGGTATTTTCTTGCAAATATATAAGGAGAGACTTGTTTAAGTGCTTTCCTGCCCTCATTTTTGGCTCTGACTTATTTTCATTTGTGTTTGTTTCGTTTCTTTCCAGCCGCCTCCGACATCCAAATGGTACTGATCTATCATACAGATCCACTACTTTGATGTTGTTACATACGATGGTTTTCTCAACCGAATTCTTAATTTTATGATTCATGTGGTGTCGTCATGTGATCTTGAGGTCACTGGTTCAAGGCGTGGAAACAGCCTCTTGCAAAAAATGCAAGGTAAGGCTGCCTATTATAGGCCCTTGTGGTCCGCCTCTTCCCCGGACCCCGCAAAGGAGGGAGCTTCGTGCACCAGGGCTGCCCCTTTTGTGGTGTCAGAATTTTATCTCAGTAGAAATGTCCACAATATTCTTATCCACAGCACTTTTTTCAGTTTATTTTTGCTGTACTGAACTGGGATGATCTCCATCTTAATTAAGCAATTGAAAATTTTCTTTTTCATTTTTGGCAGTCATATTGTTCCTTGGTGCATGCACGAAGCCTCCTCACCTGTCTATGGTTACTGAATACATGGACAGGGGATCCTTGTATTATCTAATCCATTTGAGTGGTCAGAAAAAGAAACTCGACTGGCAGAGGAGATTAAAGATGCTTCGTGATATATGCAGGTGGGTCAGTATGCACCTACATTGTTATTGTCATGTTTCTATGATTCTGATTATTATTTTAGGTGCAAACGTGCACCTGTAGCTGTTAAGTTTCTTTTTTTCTCACTTTGCTCAATGTGCATTACTTGAGTTTTTTTTTGCTTTCAGACATCCTGGCACTGTATTAGAGCATGGGAGTGCAATATAGCTCATCATATTGACATTGCTTGTCTATAATTCTGGTTTGCATGTTAATATTTTTCAGTAGCACCTTCCTGGAAGTGTTGACTCCATTCACACTTTTAAATACACAGATTGCTTTTAGTATGGTTGCTTCCAAGGTGAATTTCACTGTATTGGAGCGTGGGAGTGGGGCAAGAGCAGCCTGCTGTGCCAGGATATTTAGTCACTGCACAAGAAGCCAGGGTCTAGTTAAAATTGGTAGCGCCAAAGCTTTGCTAAGTTCCCATCATCACCTTTGATCATTCCTTCTGTGCCAGCATCATTACCACCTCTGCTTAATCTGTGGAAAACTGGTGTCTTTTTTTTTTTTTTTTATGTTAAGCCAGATTTTGGACTCATGACTCAGTGTCTGGTCAAATGCAGTAGATTAGCTAAGTTTTGAAATCAGTGTCTTAAAAATTGTCCGTTCCCGTTTTGTTCCTGTATTCATCGTCTTCACATGGCCGACCCCTAATTGGGATACGGTCTTGATGATGATGATGATGATTCATCGGCTTCACATCCAACCACCTTTTTATGGTCAGATAGCAGGTGCTGGACGGGCAGGAGTTCACAGCTAAGTTGTATCATGTTAAGAATTTGGACCATAGTAGACGTACAAAAGGCACATGTCAACTGTAAATTAATTGCGTGCAAACTTATACAGTGTTGCTGCATATGTCACTGGAAATTAAGTATTGGGTAGATCTAGATGGTGTTGCTGCTGCATGCTGTTTATAACTTCCATCTCCAGTGAGGATAGAGTGCGTTAATGTATTGTTTCAGTCTGCCTTAATCAGGGATGGAAGTTAGCAGCTTGATTTGGCTCGTGGAGAACTCAGTAGTGTGGAGCTTAAAAGCTTCTGTCATTATCTGCTGATTTAATCAGTCTTTTGATTTTGTGCACCCCTATACAAATTCTAGGCTTGTTTATTGTTTTTTCCATTTGCACGTATTATGGAGGTGCATCTAGTTCTGTTAGGTATCCAGAACCAGATGCTGGGAAGTTTTCTTATTCAAGCTTAATGTAGAAAAGATATGCTCTCACTGTATGGTCTAGTAAAGATGTTAGAGAGAAGTCCGAGTATGAAAGATGCTGTTTGCTATGACCTGTTGGAATGACTAAAAGACGGTCAAGCAGCTGCATTGCATACATTGGTCTGGTGCAAATTGTTGGTATTGTCAGGGTTTGGCCACAGGGACCATTTGATTGTCATAGGATATTTGATTATGATTTGATTTAAAGGAGATACCTCAGAAGGTTATTTTTCTTTCGTATTTTGACCATGTTTTTCTGCTGTCTATAGGGGATTGATGTGCATACATCGGATGAAGATAGTCCACCGTGACCTGAAAAGTGCAAATTGCCTCGTGAATAAGCACTGGACAGTCAAGATATGTGATTTCGGGCTCTCACGAGAAATGACAGATGTTCCCATGAGAGATTCCTCGTCAGCAGGCACTCCCGAATGGATGGCACCTGAACTCATCCGTAATGAGCCTTTCACGGAGAAATGCGATGTATTCAGTTTTGGAGTGATAATATGGGAGCTTTGCACGCTAAATAGACCATGGGAAGGTGTACCCCCCGTGCAAGTAAGTCAATTGTTATCCCATCTTCAATGCATATAAGAACAAACAGGAGTGCCAGGGCTTACAAGGAACTCGTTTTCCTACTGTTATCTGCTCTTCAGGTCGTATATGCTGTTGCCAATGAGGGAATGCGATTGGAGATACCTGAAGGACCTCTGGGCCGGCTAATATCAGGTATTTTAAGCTTAGGTTGAGCTTAGTATCCGCAATGTTCTCAAACCTGCTCGAGTTCACACTCCATTGTCTATGGTTGCAGATTGCTGGGCAGAACCCAGTGCGCGACCAAGCTGTGAGGAGATTCTTGCCCGCCTACACGATTGCGAGTATGCTTTATGCTGATTCAATTTGTACATACACAAAAGGCACCTCAAACGTTTTAATTGTTGCCTAGCTTCAGTTGTACATTAGTGTATGTTCTTGTACTGCCATAAACGCCAAACCTTAGGCATCTCCAATTTTCCACAGCATCATTTCGTTTCTTCTTCATCTCAAAATGTAGCATAACCTTGCAATTACAGTGCGAAGTGATTTGAAAGTATGGGAAATGGCAAGTCGATGGAAAGTTCTTTATATTCTTCGTACTAGGTCTCTTTATTGACTGTTAAGGACTGGTAGGAAATGGCAATCCGGTGGAAGTTCTTGCCGGTCTTTGGCATTGTGATGCTAATAACTCTAGAAACGATTCCCACGAAAATCTTTCTCCATGTGAGGAATTCAACCTCCCACGTCTTTTATTCTTCCCTCAATATAATGAAACAAGAAAAATGATCCGCAGTCGGGGATCTGGCGCCTATTTAAAGCCTCCTGGAAGCGGCTACAGGAGTCTACGAGCATCTCGGCACTTAAGTCATTTTCTGGTGCCGGATAATAATCTCGTCTCAGCTGAAAATCCCTTAGGTCTGGAATTTGGAGAAGAAACTTCATGAAGTGTTCGTGGGCTGTCCCATGAATGATGAGCTTTCTCAGCGTCGAACATTCACTGAGCAGTCTTGCTGCAGGAAGAGAGGCGCTCCTCTGATTGACATCCCTGTCCTGAGGCGGCCAGTAGTCAAGCTCATTGAGGTTTAGATTTGCTATCCCGTTTAGGTATAGCCTCTCCCATAGGCTCAGATCCACATGCCCCTCAGGTGCCGTCAGAGCATAACCAATGGCATCCCCACAATGTAGTTGCATCCTCAATAACCGAGGATAATAAGCAAGAGTAATAAGACCAATTGCAGGTTCAATAGGTATCGGCTGGCTCCTGCAGTCACCTTCAACCTTCATACGAAACTCCTCCAATTCAGGGCAGTTCCCTAGCCCAGCCATTGGCAACGGGGTCAGCAGTTCACCCACGGTGATCCAAAGAGACAAATAACGTAGCCACTACAGTCATATGAACATTCGGCAGCCGTGGAGGACTTGCAGTTTTTCTGGTTTCCAGTAAGAAAGCTGGCGAAACCATCATCCTGGCTGGGCTCGTTCATCATCTCACGTCAAATTCATTGGGATCCAAATCATGTACTGCTTTTCTCAATTCTTCCGACTGATGAAGCCCGTCCCAGATACAATCAATATGCAACCGTTGGATTCTATCACGAACTGGTTCAAGAGCCTCAACGAGGCAGCAGCGTCGAGATTTTTGCTGCATGAGATGCTCGTCTCAACCTAATTCGGCCGGAGAATGCCAGCCAATTTTGTAATTCCCGTCTCTGTAATCCTGTTACAGCCTTGGGTCTCAAACTTGGCCAGCAATGGACAGCCACGAGCGATAGCGATAAGGCTGGAATCAGTAAGATCGGCAGAGTTGTTTATAGACAGAGCTCGCAAGAGAGCAACACCGTCCCACAGTTTGCCCGTCCCAGTACAGATTCCGTGGAACTGCCCCAGTGCCAGAGACTTTAGTTTAGGACACTTAGTTTTTAGCATCTCCAGTGCCGGCCCAGCATCCCAAACATTGTGGCAGACGTTTAGGGTTAGTTCTTCGAGCAAGGGCAACTCCACAAAAAGTTCTTCCAGCGTAGGCGGCCCAATTCTGGCGTCTTCCGGTGTAAACCCATCGTTTTGTGGGCCCCCCTGGCGCCAGACAGAGAAGAGTGTCTACAAGATGAAGAAGGGACAAGCGCGGGCAATTGGCAGCAATGGCGAGAAGTGTTACATCCCCAACGAAGTCGACATATCAAGGGTCAAACATGCAAAGCTGCCAGAAGCTCCCAGAGGTTAGGGCAAGAAGAAGAAATAGCGAGGAGCTCATGCGACTTGAAACCCTCGGAAGAAGGAAGAGTAAAAAGGTTGAGATGGGTGACAGATTGAGCCGTAGAAAGGTAGGCTTGTAAGGCACAAGGCAAGTCTTGGGTCCAGCAGCAAAAATGAGAGAGGTCAAGAGAAGTGAATGAAGTGCAGTTTTCAAAGAGCGAAACAAAATCATCGCCAAGAGGATAAGTAGCGCGCCGGTGCCACCGGATTAGTTTGGCACGGCGGAGATGGAGCCAGCGACGGGCGAGGTGTTGGAGGGTGGAAGGGGTACGGGCATAGATTGTTAGAGAAGTTAAAAAAGCTTGGGAGAGGCGGTGGGCGGTGAGGAATGGGTCGGAAGGGGAAGAAGAGGAATCAAGGAGGGAGAAAGCCCATGGGGGGAGGAGAGAGATGTCGACGTGGGAAATGGAGCGGAAGGCAGTGGGGATGAGAAATCGGTCGCGGATGTTGCCCTGGAGAGAGAGGGAAACGCGGGTGGAGCGCTCGAGGAAGTTCCACCTTTTGGAGACTAAGGACGTGGAGTTTCGGGTGCCGGTGTCGGAGACGAGGGCGAAAATGTTGGTCAGAATTGTGTCCCGGAGGTCGTCAAGCTGGGTTTGGCTGTTTCCATCCGCCATCGCCTCTCTCTCTCTCTCTCGGTTTTCTGCTGTTGTTTCTCTATGCTCTCATACTTACAGGTTGTTGAAGGGAGGGCGAGGAAGTGGGATCGTGGGGCTGGAGGTGAGGGTGAAGGTTACGAACAGGAGCAGTTGGGTTTGGTCGCCACATCGGTGCCATGGGACAGTCCCCCATTTCCCTCCATTTTATTTTGCTATTTCTTCTGTTTTAGGCATTGGTTTCGCCAGAATTGGATGATAAATTCGGATAAGGCCATTGAACTACGTTTTGTGGTAACGGCACCCTCGTTTCCTTTTGTGGGACAGGTGTGTGGGGGTGGGGGGAGGGGGGGAGAGGATTTGCATGATTATCGCACGACTATCGAGGGAGACGAGCCCAAACAACTCAAGTCGAACGAGTTGCGAGCCTATGTGCCTATGTTGGATGGGTTTACTTGCTGTATTATAGAGTGAAATTGTTTGGTGACAACTTATCCTTGATCCTTGATCCTTTATCCTTTATCTCTGACATTAGCAAAAAAATTTCCTTTATCCTTTATCCTTGATCCTTTTTCATTCATTTTTCCTGTTGAAATGATTTTACGAGATTCCCGATAGAGCATCAAAAACCTAACCTAGGTCCACTCCAAAATAAGTATGCTTGAACCAGATCCTCATTCTCCTTCAACTTTTCTATGAATTCAGTGAGAATTACTCGATTTCAGCTTCCCCAAAAATTCCATAAGGAGCACCGAAATCGACCAAGAACTTGATGTACGAGCAAGGAATAATCCGGCACAATCCCATTAACCTGATTATATAAGCCCTGCCAATCGAGCCGTAAGCTAGAAAATGTGTGACGATTAACAAATGGTGAACTGATTTGAGGTGCTGACTTGGGTGCCCTCAAAAGATGCAAATTGGTTGGCCGTGACTTAAGCTACAGGACCTACGGACTAAAGGGTCCAGGATCACGCCAATGCACTATCAATGTGTCTGGATCAAGGTTGTAAAACTTGTCTTTCCTTCCATTTAATTGTCGTAACTTTTTCTTACGATATTGTCTGTTTGGGCGAATCTTTTGGGGACATGAGAACTTGAGCTGAATGCGTCGGGCGCCTTCCCCTCATCCTCTTATCTTTGAAGATATTCATCCATATGACTCTCTCCACGTCAATTCAATGCGTTCTGTGTGACTAGGGGTGGCAATTCGGGTTGGTGGGTCGTGTTTGTGGCAACACGAACACGACCCGATTAGAGTTATGAGTCGATACGAACACAACACGATTAATAGTCGTGTGAAAAGCCTATGACTCGTACATGACCCGGTTCTTAAAAAAATGACACGACACGACCTGTGTAACACAATTATTGACTAAATCGTGTTGGATACAAGACACGATACGACACAACAAGACACGATACGACATAATACGACTCTATTTTCCTATTACGACTTGGTAAAAAAACTGCTCCCAAGTGGATGGAGCCATTAATCGAACACAACCACAAAACATAGGACGGTTATTTTTCAACCGTCCTATATGATATAGGTTTTATACTTTTATAGGACGGTTGTGAAATAACCGTCATATATGTTATGTTTTATAGGACGGTTGTGAAATAACCGTCCTATATGTTACGTTTTATAGGACGATTGTGAAATAACCGTCCTATAAAGTGTAAATATAACATATAAGACGGTTATGAGATGAACCGTCCTATATTACATTTGATAGAAGTCTCCAATGAATCATCCTTCCAAATAAAGACGAAAAAAACAAAAGAGCCAACATAGATGATTAAGTAAACTGCTACATGGACGACTACTCAAACTCCTGTAGATCCAAATCCTCCCATGCCTCTTGTCGTAGCATCAAGATCTTCAACTTCCAAAACCTCGGGCGTCATTATCCTCTCAATGATTAACTAAGCAATCTGATCTCCTTGCTTTACATCAAAATCAACATCAGAATGGTTGAATAAAATCACGCCCACTGAACCTCTATAATCGGCGTCAATCATGCTTGCACCCACATCGATCGAATGCTTCCAAGTCAGACTAGATTTCGGCGCTGCAAATAACAAGCTCGTCCATGAGTATATCATCAAACGCATCAAAAGGTTTTCTATTTCGAGCACATACCTATGCGAGCATAGGTTCCTTCGGGTATTCCTATGCTTAAATCGGTAAGAATAAGGGCTTTTCCTCTGGCGGGAACTGTTGTTGATATAGAACTAGAAAATAAACAAACGATGAAAGATTGAGATGGGCATTGCTCAAAATCACTGATACACAGATGGATTAAAGCATGCATTACCTTGAAAGATCATATCCTGCTGAGAGAGGAGAACCTTTTGAAGGCAAACTGGCATTCTCAGAGAGTCTTTTTACCCTCAAAAGAAAGAGAAGGTTTGGAGAACCTGCGGATACACCATTTTGGTTGGTTTTCTGAAGTTTTGGGAGGGGTTCGTTGGTTTCAGGGCTTGTGATTTGATCTTGTTTTCCCATTTTTGATTGAAAGCACTAAGAATTCAGGGAAAGAAGGGGATGAGTGGAAAATGAAGGCAAGAAGAGAGCCTTTAATAGAAGGAAAATGCGTTGAAGAGGTTGCCGAAATTTGGGTGCCATTTCTTCCCGCAATATTTAAAATGTTTTTCATTTGAAAGGAAAGGGGGAGAAAGTGAATCCACTACAAGGACGGGTAGGAATCACAACCGTCCTATAAAATTCATAACATATAGGACGGTTATCTCATAACCGTCCTATATGTTAATGTTATGGTGTTCTATAGGACGGTTGTGAAATAGTCCTATATGTTATCGTTTTATAGGACGGTTATCTCATAACCGTCATATATGTTAATATTTGGATTTTATAGGACGGTTGTGAAATAACCGTCCTATATATTATGGGTTTTATAGGACGGTTGTGAAATCACCGTCCTATATGTTATGCGTTTTATAGGACGGTTATGTCATAACCATCCTATATGTTATGTTTTATCCTATATATTATGTGTTTTATAGGACGGTTATTTATTAACCATCCTATATATATTATAAATTTGCCATTGATCTTCTTATTCTGCCTCAATTGGAGTCAATGAAACTTACACTTCAATCATTTGTCAAATATTTTGAGTCCTTGATGTTAGATCCAATGTGTGGGCCCCCCTTGTAGACTGTAGTGGCTGAAAAACAAAATGAAAACTGAAAACATAAAGGTTTAACTTTAACTAATTAATAATTATCTAGGTTTACTAAGTCAATCTAGTCTAAGGCAATTGTTTTATCTTTTTGTATGTAAGTAAGCCTAAATCCAATTATCCAATTGAATTTGAAATCTTATGCTAAAGCGCCCTATCTCTTGACTGGTTGTTTGCTATAACTATAAGTTATAACCTAAGACTTAGTCTTAGCTACGACCTACACACTGTCTCTAATTTTCTTATCAACCATTTTAAGATTAGCTACACATTGTCAGTTACAAACTTACAAGTTACACTTATTAGAAAATTAGTTAACCAAGTTTTGTAACTTATATAAGTACATGTGAGAGACAAACTAACTGTCATATATTGTATAAAATTATAAATGCTAATGATTTTCTTATGTTAATTTCACATGTCATCACCAATTGATCTAATATACCTCTTTTTCATCAAATTCATGAATATCATACATCCAACTCATATAACTCAATATTTGTTTCTCATTTCTAACTCCCAAATTGATGATAATAGATTGGGAATAATAACTCATTCATCCATGATCCATTGATCCATGTCGAGTAAAATTTAGTAACTCCCTTAGTAATATCATGCAACATTTGTTTTTTTTCCTCATAATTATTATTCATTTTACCATCAATGCCACTTCTTTTCACTATAAAGTATAGACCATAATCCATAATTAATTTTAGTTTCACCAAAGTTATCATATCAATATCCCTTTAATTCTCTCTTGATAAGCTTTTGTGTCAATTCAACACATAACTATTAACTCCTATTCTCTGTTCTCATTCTCACCTTACCTATTGAGTTAATTACATAAGTTATAACTATTCCTTTCCTATACTCTACTCATTATCCACCAATGAGATAATTACATAACTCTTTCTATACTCATTCTCAAGCTATTGAGTTAATTACATAACTGCCTCTATTCTCATTCAGTCATTCTCACCTAATGAGTTAATTAATAATTACATGACTCTTTCTTTACTTATCCTCAACAACTTTTGAATTGAGTATGTATGAGTTACATAACTTTGCTTTTTTAAGCTGATCCTCAACTGAGATCAGATGAGTTAAATACATATCACTTACTTTACTCATCCTCAACCTCAACAACTATTGAATTGAGTAGAACAGTATGAGTTACTTACATAACTTTGTTTTTAAGCTGATACTCAACTGAGAATCTGAGATGAGTTAATTACATATATCATATATGCTCTGTCTTTTTAAGCTCATCCTTAAGGAGATTAAGATGAGTTAATTACATAACTCTTTCTTTACTCTATACTTAATAACTATTTATATTTATACACATCCTCAACTAAGATTAATTAAATACATAACTCTTTCTTTACTCATCTAGTCATCCTTAATTGAGAATCTGAGATGAGTTAATTACATATATGCTCTGTCTTTTTAAGCTCGTCCTTAAGGAAATTAAGATGAGTTAATTATATAACTCTTTCTTTACTCTATACTTAATAACTATTTTTATTTAAGCACATCATCAACTAAGATTAATTAAATACATAACTCTCATAGCTTAATATAGGACGGTTATTTATGCAACAACCGACCTATACCTTTCTAATAAAGAAGCATAGGCTATAACTTATTAGACGGTTATAAAAAAACTGTCATATATATATATATATATATTATAGGACGGCTATTTTATAACCATCCTATATATTGGTTACAATTATAGGATGGTTATTATATAACCATCCTATATTTAATTACTAGCCTTTATAGGACGGTTATAATATAACCGTCCTATATAATTTACTGTAATATAGGACGGTTATGAAATAACCATCCTATATTTATAGTGTCCATCCACCCTTAATTTTTAATAATAATAATAATAATAATAATAATAATAATAATAATAATAATAAAACCAATATAAAAGTCTTTTGAAAATTGAAATATGGCCAATGTAAGATGTACCCCGTGGGATGTGTGCAACAATGCAAGCAAAACCTCTGTATTACGTTCTCTTTGTTAGTTTTAATTTGGAAAATGATAAACTTAGCTTTTTTAATCAAGTTTCAAAGTGGGCCCTCTCTCTCTCTCTCTCTCAGCACCATGGGGTGTGACTGTCTTTTCTTCTTAGTAGTTTTCCTCCTTCTTATATCAATTATTTCAAATTTCAGCCTAGCGTCTTACATGTTGGACGGTGGTCTAAGCACCATTTTGCACAAGCGGCAATCACCGATACAAATCAATTGGCGTGTCAACACCTTAAAAAGTGTCCTTTTTCCTGCTGTCTCTTTCGAGCTGGATCTTGACCTACCTTGTTTTAGACACATAAAATTCAAAACATGATCAGGGACTGTGGCTTAATATTTAGAGACATAAGAGAGGAGGCTGGCTCTTCTCAAATTAATGGTTGTTTGGGGATTAAATACTTTTCCGAAACACTAAACTCTAAAACACTTTCACACCTAGCAAGTGTACCCACAGTAAGTTATTAGTCTCAGGCAACTACTAAATAGACATTATTTCAAAGCATTGGTTCCAATCTCCTATGACCATTGCCCGATTTAACTACAAGGCAGAAATCAAACAAAACTCCAGTTTACATCATAGCTACTTATCTGAATACGATAAAATTTAAACATAAAACTCACATGATGACTCTCTCTCTCACACACAGTCACACTGTCACACAGCAGTACAGCACCTCCTCACTCCTCAGTCCTCCACGGACCACGGCTCCACCTCCAGGCTCCAGTCCTCCTCACATGAGAATGGGATGATGAGGCGCAGACGCAGAGTCGCAGTCTTGCAGACCACTTATTTAACTAGGTATCTTCTGCGCTCTGGCTAGTGGCATTGCATTCAATGCATTGCCCCAACAGTAGAGATTGCACCATAGACTATTGTTTAATGCATCACTTTTGCTGTAAGTAACCACAAGTATCCTATATTACTTATAGAATATAAGACGGTTCCAGAAGAACCGTCCTATATTACTGAGTGAATATAGGACGGTTCTTCTGGAACCATCCTATATTATAAAGAGATTTTTCAATGGAATGGCAGATATTGATGGAACCAGGTAGGCTAACTAAGAACTTTTTTCATTATAAAGAGCTGATACAAAGGCAAAGTGATCACCATGTCAGTTTTCACACAATACATTTGCATTACTACAGCAGCAACAATGAAACGGTATTCCCCGAAAGGCCGCAAAGATGAATATCTGGTGGTAATTCCCTCCGCACTAAGACTGTCTAACAATTTATACAAAATGGTACGTATGGCACTGGAATCAGCTGAAACTATAAGGGACAGTCCCATGAATCATCATTACCTTTTCATGGGCTTCTCCCCCAGATGAGAGCTGATGAAAAACTCAAAGAGACCGAGAAATTTGCCATATTGGAGCGTGTACCAAGCCATGGTAGGGACATATGCAATAAGAAAACATATTCACCTGATACGCACTCCATGGGTGGCAATATGGAGCTTTGCTGCATTCCAGCATCTTGCTGAGGTATGTCCCAACCATTGAAGGAACTTAATTAAGCTGACAAGAAGTATGGCAGACAGAATGCCAGTGATGATACCAGCTCCAGCACCCTGGAATATACTTTTGAATCCTCCAGTGTTAGGGAACAAGGGAGGTGTGAACTTTGTGAAGGTTTACTAATGGAATATAGGACGGTTCCTCTCCGTCCTATGTTACTTATACAATATAGGACGGTTCCAGAGGAACCGTCCTATACTATTACTTCTTGAAACTTGAATATAGGACGGTTCCAAGAGAACCATCCTATATTACCTGTTGAAGAATATAGGACAGTTCCAGGTGAACCGTCCTATATTGCATCTGCTCTACAACAGTAATATAGGACAGTTCCAGATGGAATCGTCCTATATTACTGAAACAATATATGACGATTACAGGTGAACCAGAACCGTCCTATTTTCAACCATTGGTTAGATGGATCAAGCATCAAGGCGATGAATAAATAGGTTACGTGTCAAACAGGTCGACACGACAGGTCACATTGATTGAGCCGAACACGACACAATTTTTGGCATGTCAATTTCAAGTTGACCCGAAAATGATACGAACACGATAAGACTCGACCCGAACCCTCTAAATTCGTGTCGGGTTCAAGTTGTGTTATCGTGTTGGTCATATTTTGCCACCCCTATGTGTGACCACCACTTCTTCTTTAGCTCAAATCACATTAAGGAAGCACGTTTTTTTCACGTCCGATTCAAATACCTATCAACCACTTATCCATGAATGGTATACTCGATACTCGCGGCCACACGTTTGTTCTTGGTACTACAAAATCTCATACTATAATATGTGGCCTAGTTTGACATGTAGTAGCATAAGTCGATATGTACATGTATGAATGAGCAGGTTCTGTGATCCTATTTTGACTTTTTTATGGTTATCACTGCCGACAAATCAGTAATCCATGCATGAAGTTCCCATCACCTCCTTGGCCCGGACATTCGGCGATGGCGGTTCAACCTTAACCAGCAGAAGCTCTGCAGATCATCCAATGGAAGAGAATTCTAAGCATGTTGCTGATTGATTGCTCGAATTTTCTCGGATTGCTTGATAATGCCAGCTCAATTTCTGATGAGCTCTCACCACTGGGGCTTTCTGCTGCTGATCTTTGTGGTTAATTAGTGAATCTGTTATTCGTCGCTTGTAAGTGGCTTTATTCTTCTGTGATAGGCCCATTGCTTATCTTAATTTACTAGTCGGAAGGAATATAAAGACGCCAATATCATGGGCCCATGAATCCCATACGTGATTTCTTTAGATAATTTATTCAATTTATTTACCTACCAAAACTAAATTATATAATTTATTTTATCTTTTGCTAGATTCAGAACTGACATTACCAAATCATCAACATCATCTAAACATATCTTGATGGGATTTATTCTCAGCTTTTTAAGATTATTTCTGTATCATTTATTCTGCCATATACCTCTAACTTGATATTATTGGATACAGAAATCTCCAGCCTTTTGCTGCTCCCTCCACTATACCTGCTTCTATATGCCTCGAATCACTCCACAAACAAATAAGCAGAGGTACCAGTGCCACCCACATATTTAGTGATCCAAATCATTTATCTAATACCTCTTTGCTAAGGATGAAACATGCACGAGTCTAAGAATCATCAAATGGTGGAGATTTTGATGTATGCAAATCAATGGTTTGGATTACTGAACAAGTGGATTCCCCAGAATGTAGGAAAGAAAAGAGCTAACAATATTCTCTATGAGGTCTGATCCTTGGCCCATAATCAATGTAGTAGGATCCTTACGTAGCCGTGAGATGCCCCACTTTTGCATGGAGAGACATCTTTTCCGTATATCTGACTGTTTCAACTCTGATATCTAGTAACGTAGACGACGACGATAGGATGATCCTAACATATGCACTGCTGTTTATAAAGAGTTTCCAACCGTCCGTTTCTTGTGATCAAAAGTAGGCTTTTCAGGCGGAGATCGGATCGACTAGAGGTGGATCATTTATGTAAAAGCCAGCAACTTAGTATGTGATCGCAGTTAGAGGGAAAAAAAAGGGTGTCTCCCACTGGAAGAGAGATTCTTTTGAATTTATCTGAGTTATGAACCTTAGCTTGAACGGGGTTTCCTGGAGGTTTTGTTTCATGCATCGTCCCAGATGGGGATGACAACGGGTAGCAGTTGATAAAGACGTTTGTACTGCTCGTATGAACTGTTTTCGTTCTGCTTTTGTCCAGTAATAAGATGCTGGATTTCGTTTTCGGCCTTTCCTTCACAATCGCCCTCTCTCTTTTCCTAAATTTGGTGTTGAAATTGCCAATTTGAAAGTGGAAAAAATAAAAGTTGCTGAGGGACAAGAGGAAGAGTGGAGTTGCGCGATTCCATTTGCGAAAAAAGTCGCTTTGGGAGCCATCTGTCTGCAGCGTATGACGGACCTCCAGCACACTGTACTGCAAACTCCTTTCCAGCCAATAATACCCAACATCATCAAACCTAAGCCGCACTCACTCTAAACATGAATTGAATGAACGAATATATGAGAGAGAAGAGACGAAGAATTGTCGAAAGTGACTGCAACTCGAAAAAGAGGAGATTATCTCGAGGAAAATGTATTATTAGATAATGTAATAATGTAATCTTTATCTTCCGACTGGCTGTTCCATTGTGGAAAATGAACATATTTGGGACCTGATACAGGAAAAGTGCGGTGTGTTCATCTAGCAAGCCACCTTGTTTGTCAACAGTCCAAGGCATTGCAGCCGCAGAATTGCTTGAGCCCGTACGGCATACAGGTTCTTGGTCAGTCT
This sequence comes from Warburgia ugandensis, assembly GCA_035236585.1. Lineage (NCBI taxonomy): Eukaryota > Viridiplantae > Streptophyta > Magnoliopsida > Canellales > Canellaceae > Warburgia > Warburgia ugandensis. Next base: position 67,646,877 of record CP141134.1, read on the forward strand.
GATCATTGGAGTTCAAGAATTAAAGCTTCCGTCCATAAACCGAAGTCTTAAGAGGTTCCTATGCTTATAGTTTATAGCTTGCTGCTTCATATGAGAGTGAGCAAACTTTTGGTGAATGCGCATTTAGATGGTGCGACGCATGAAGCATCCATATATTATGACCATGGGGTTGGCCGGCTCAATAATATTTTGTCTCCAAAAATCTTAATCGCTCAAGATGGTTGGTAGAAGAAGGTGATGTTACAATTTTTCTCAAGTCACAGGATTGCCCCATATGCGTGGCACTACATGCTGATCCTGTTTGTTGGTCCTCTTATTATTATTATTATATTGCTTCTTCTTCTTTTTTTTACCAACTTGAAGTCTTATGTAATTAATGAGACCCCCCTCAAAACTAGGGAGCCTTAAACAAAAAAATACAAATAATATCACGTGCTACTTAAAGCAGGATAACCAATTGCATTCAATCTAAGAAGACTAGATGTAATTACATATAATTCATAAGAAACATTAACAAATAAAGAATTTTACATTGCCCCTTGTCTAGCCAAGCTATCAGCTACCCAATTACCTTATCTAAATACGTGTTTAACTTAAATATCAATCCTCGTTATTAGTTCCCTAATGGTTTCGCATGTAACGTAGAGTATCTATGGTAGCTTTTCCACTCCCTTACACCACTTCACTACAAAGGAAAAATCAGATCCCATGCACACCTAATATAATTCCATATCTTATGCAATGACTCAAACCCTCTAAAAGACTTAACATTTTAGCTCTATTGTTGGTCCTCTCCATACCTCAATACATGGCAAAAGCAAAAAGCATCTTAGCCTTATGATATCTCATGACACCTCCACCCCATATAAACATGGCATAGGCAAAAAGCTTCTTAGCCTTATGATATCTCATGACACCTCCCCCCATATGGCCCGTGGTTACCCAACAAACTCACATCAATATTCAACTTCCAGCATACTTCTTTTGGAGCATCCCACTTAATAATAATAAGTTTTTACAAAACAAGACAATATACTATCAAACCCCTGCAAGGTCGCCTGCCTCATTATATCACCTTCCTTAAGGCAACTCAACAATGACCAAACTGATCTTAGCCCAAATAGAATGCTCTGAGTCTCTTTTACCAGTCAACTTCCACACACACCTTGCCACTATCTTGATTGTGTGCTTGGATTAGAGTGGTTATCAATGGGTAGAAATCATACAATTTTTTGTGGGATCCGAGTGAAACTGCCACCAATTCTGGCATGTGCAACCCGTTTCCGCCCGTGTTTTCCCCGTTTGATTTCATTGGAGAAGACAGATTGAGTTGATGATGATGAAAAATATCAAATCAATATGATGATGGGAAACTAGCCATCATGTAATTTCCTCCAAGAAAACATATGGACGTACAAGTACAAATTAGGCCTACAATTGTGCTGTTGGCTGATTGCAACCATTTCCTTTCTACAATTCACTCATTGGACAGCTTGAATTCCATCAGCCAAGGATCCATTTGTTGATGAACATAAGGCTCCGAAAAGACCACTGACTAGTGGCACATAATTATGAGTTAACTTTGATGCAGGATTCATCATATCGAGTCTCGTTAGTGTTTAACATAAGCTATGCAAATTATAATACTTAATATATACTAAAATATTCAAAGTAAAAAGCTAAAAACATGCTCCTAGACTTTAACAACAACCAACTTCTCTGCCTTATGTAGGACTGTTAAGTGTTCAATTTTGGTCAAAATACCCCTAATTTAGTATTCAATTAGAGCATCTAGGCCATCAATTTCAAGATTTTATATAAAATATTTTATTTTAGCTTTAGTTGGCCATCCAACCATTGAATTGCAATATTTAACAGTCAAATGATCATCGGAGCTACTTAGAAGAGTAATGAATGGTCTAGATAATTCTAATTGTGTCATATGTATTGTAGATCAATCAACTCAAGCTTGGATGATTCAGATCAAATCAATGAGATCATATAAGGATGATGAAGCTTCCTGAAAAGAGAAGACTTTGAAGGCTCTTAGGACAAGAAATTTGAAGAATTGCAAAGTTTTGGACAAGAATGGACTTCTAGTATATTTAACCCTCTTTATGTCTCTTACCCTCTCTTTCAATCTCTCTCTCTTACCTCATCTCTCTTTCTCTCACACGTCTCTCTCTCTCTCTTCTCTCTTCTCTCTTCTCTCTTCTCTGTCATACGTCTCTCGTTTTTATTCTTCCTCATCTCTCCACGTTTCCTCTCTCTTCATTCCCTCTCTCAACTCCACATCTCATCCCTCTCTTTGGGGGGCCAGTTCCCTCTATCCCTCCTTCCTCCTCTTTCCCCATCCTCACTTCTTCTCCTTCCTTCCTCTTCTCCCTCTCGCAACGTCCCTCTCTTCTCTTGCTCTATTCACGCTCTCCTTCCTTCTCTCCACTGCTCCCTCTGCCCTTTGCCTTCTTCTCTTCTTCATCTCTTTGGTTGGCCAGCTAACTTTTCCCTCTCTTTCCCTTTCTCTCCCTCGTATCCCTCTTCAATTCTCCTCTCCTCTCCTCTCCAATCTCTTCTCTTCTCTTCTCTTCTCTTCTCTCCCCTCCTTCTCCTACTCCCTGTTTCTCCTTGCATCTCCACCGTAGGCTGGCCGACCACCATTCCCTTCTCCTTTGTTCCCGATCTCTCTCCCTTCCTCTCTCACTCGTCTCTTATTTCCCAGATTCTCCATCCATCCAGTTTGGCAAGGCGTCGGACCGCCTAGCACAACCTCTCTCTCGTTCCTTCTTTTCTCCATGTGCCAACCCCAGTCGCACCTCAGCAGGACCCCTTTTTCTCTGCACCCTCTGCTCCCATCTCCAGCAACCCAGATTTCCCCTTCTCTCCTAGATTGTCTCTGGCATCCACCTCCGACCACTCTCTCTCATTACACCTCTCTCTGTTTCTCCATTGCATTCCACACTAGTCAAACCAGCACCGACTCTGCCTCCATCGCACCATGATGCCCAATCACCAGTCCAATAGAATCTAGAATCAATGCACCAAGCTTCTTTGGGTTCCTCGCATCACCGGCTCTGCCTCCATCGCACGGCTATCATTGGCGAATGCCCCATATGTTCTTTCCTTTTAATTACATCTGTGTCCTTGTTTTATTTACATATGTGTCCCTATTTTATTTACATATGTGTTCCTATTCTATTCAAGTTTTATCTTATCCATATTCTGAAAGTGTTATCCAAGGATAGTGCTATGTATGGACAGTGTAATTTAGAGATGTTTAATTAGTTTTATTTTATATTTTCTGGACTTGAAATTTATGTAAATTGCATCATTTGAATAAAGTTGAATAGTTAGTTTAATTTTGTTATTTTCTTTAAGTTTTAGATAATTAAATTTTATTTAAACTCTTTATTTTTAAAGCGAGTCTCTGTGGGATCGACTTGTATTTGCATAGCTATACTATAATAGCTTGTACACTTGCAGTTAAACATTAACAGGTTTTTGGCACCGTTGCTGGAGACTTGTAACAGAGTTTTCATAAAATATAATTAAAAATCCATAAAAAAAAATTTAGGAATTGCATTTTTTTAAAAAACATTTTAGGCAATTTTAGGTGCATCTTTAATTTTTTTAGTACATAACTACTTTATTTCTTGAATTTGGTACTGATTGCTATCTTTCTTTTTCAGAAAATTGTCAAGTAGAGCATCATCAATTTTCCTTCCTTTCTTATATTAGGAATTTTTTATTTATTTATAGTGAATCTTGTAGTAAGGCCCCTTTCTAATTTGCACTTTTAATTTTAATTTTTAAAGGTTGTAATAATATAAGGCAAGTGTAGGATAATGTGGCCCACACTTGATCTTTATTAGAAACCCCAATGTAAGTCTTTTCACTCATTTATTTTCTAGATTAGGGTTTGCATTTAGAGTAATTTTACATTAATTGATAGTTTAATTGCATATAGAAAGCATACTTTATATTTATTGCATTTTAGGGTTTGCATTAGTTTATTGCTTTTAATTGTATCTTAGGACACATCTAATGCTTTAAGGTGAATTATATGCTGATCGAATTGCCATGATGTATGAAAATTAATTAGTAAGGGCACCGGACCCCATAAGATCAAGGGTAGATTTTATCACCACTTCTTGGCCCACATAGGATAATCACCTCAAGCGCGCAACCCCGCCATTCACATTAAGCTAAAATCAATTAGATGATACCTATAGGGTTATCACATGCTCGTAGGACCCTCTTAATAGAACACGATTTATTGTCACTCCAGTGGCTTTTGATCACTGTGGTTATTGTGGGACAGTAAATCGTGTCCTATTAAGAGGGTCTTACAAGCATGTGATGACCTTATAGGTCTCTTCTAATTAATTTTAACTTAATATGAATTACGGGGTTGCACGCTTGAGGTGATTATCCAATGTGGGCCAAGGAGTGGTGACAAAATCCACCCTTGATCTTATGGGGTCGCGTGCCCTTACTAATTAATTTTCATACACCATGGCAATTCGATTAGCATATAATTCACCTTAAAGCATTAGATGTGTCCTAAGATGTAATTAAAAGCAATAAACTAATGCAAACCGTAAAATGCAACAAATATAAAATATGCTTTCTCTATGCAATTAAACTACCAACCAAGGCAAAATTACTCTAAATGCAAACCCTAATCTAGAAAATAAATGAGTGAGAAGACTTACAATGGGGTTTCTAATGAAGATCAAGTATGGGTCACCTTATCCCACACTTGCCATGCTGTGTTATTACAAACCTTTAAAAATTAAAATTAAAAGTACAAATTACAAAGGGGCCTCACTACAAGATTCACTCAAACAAAATAAAAAATTCTTAATCTAAGAAAACAAGGAAAATCTATTTAATTGATAATGCTCCACTTGACAATTTCCTAAAAAAGAAAGATAGCAATCAGTACTAAATTCAGGAAATAAAGCGGTTATACACTAAAAAAATTAAATATGCACTTAAAAATGCCAAAAATGTTAAAAAAAGAAAATTGCAATTTCTAATTTTTTATTTTTTAAAATTTTAATAAAATTTTATGAAAACTCCATTGCAAGTCCCCCTTGTTGATGTTTAATCCAAGTGCACGGGCTATTGTAGTATATATATGCAAATACAGGCCGATCCCACAGAGACTTGCTTTAAAAATAAGAAGTTTAAATAAAATTTAATTATCTAAAACTTAAAGAAAATAACAAAATTAAACTAACTAATCAAATGATTCAATTTACATAAATTTTAAGTCTAGAAAACATAAAATAAAACTAATTAAACATTCCTAAATTACATTGTCTATGGATAACACTGTTCTTGGATAACACTGTCAGAATATGGATAAGATAAAACTTGAATAGAATGGAAATACATATGTAATTAGAAAGAATCTGGTTTTTAAGAAAAACCAAGAAAAACTCGACGAAGAAGAAAGCTGGAGGAGGAGATGGGGAAGAAGGAGAAGAGGAAGAGAAGAAGAGGGAAGAAAGAGAGGAAAGGAGGGAAAACCCGCATCGGGTTTTCTCCTGTTGGCCGACCAGTACTGTCGGGTGGAGATTCCGGTGAAGCATGGCTAAAGATGGGGAAGAAGGTGAGGGATGAGGGCTTGCCAGACTGAGGGAGAGTGCAGTCTAGAGAGGTGATCAGTATGGCCAGCCAGTGAAGCAAATGGGGCATGCACCGGTGCTAGCCATTCGATGGAGGCAAATCTGGGTGGAGGAGGTAGAGCCAGTGATGCGAGGAATGCAAAGAAGCTTGGTGCATTGATTCTGGGTTTTTTTGGATAGGTGATTGGGTATCGTGGTGGGAATGGAAAGCTGAGGTCGCCTGGCCGGTGATGGTCAGGCGGCGCTGGTTTGACTAGCATGGAATGCAATGGAGAAATAGATAGAGGTCGTAGGTGGATGCCAGAGACGATCTAGGAGAGAAGGGGAAATCTGGGTTGCCAGAGATGGGAGCAGAGGGTGCAGAGAAAAAGGGGTCCGTGCTGGGGCGGTCCGGTGCCTAACCGGATTGGATGGAGAGAGAGAGAGAGAGAGAGAGAGAGAGAGAGAGAGAGAGAGAGAGAGAGAGAGAGAGAGAGAGAGAGAGAGAGAGAGAGCCGGCCAACCAAAGAGATGAAGAAGAGAAGAAGGCAGAGGGAGCAGTGGAGAGAAGGAAGGAGAACGTGAATAGAGCGAGAGGAGAGGGACGTTGTGAGAGGGAGAAGAAGTGAGAATGGGGAAAGAGGAGGAAGGAGGGATAGAGGGAACCGGCACCCCAAAGAGTGGGATGAGAAGTGGAGTTGAGAGAGGGAATGAAGAGAGAGGAAGGGTGAAGAGACGAGGGAGAATAAAAATGAGAGAGAGAGAGAGGGGTGGGGTCCATTCTTGCCCAAAACTCTACAATTCTTCAAATTTCTTCTCTTAAGAGTCTTTAAAGTCTTCTCTTTCCAGGAAGCTTCATCATCCTTATTTGATCTCCTTGATTTGATCTAGATCATACAAGCTTGAGTTGATTGATCTACAATACATAGGACACAATTAGAATCATCTAAACCATTCATTACTCTTCTAAGTAGCTCCGATGATCATCTGACTGTTAAATCTTACAATTCAATGGTTGGATGACCAATTAAAGCTAAAATGAAATATTTTATGTAAAATCTTGAAATTGATGGCTTAGATGCTCTAATTGAATACTAAATTAGGGGTATTTTGACTAAATTTGAACACTTAACACATACATACCTACAAGCAGCCTCAGACCATGATCTACCACAGGAGAGGTCCCTTCTAGTGCCAAGGATGCCACGGACCCATGGGAAAGGCCCCCTCTTGCTCCCACTACTAGAAGGTCTTAGCTAAAACTTGGGGCCAATTATTCAAGACGCATCGTCAATGTCAGATACAATAGTAACTTTATCCACCTGACCTTGTTCACGCTTTTGCGGAACGAAGCTAAATTGTTGATACATAGGCCCTAAAGTAATGGATTAGATGTCCATTTAGGAGGAAGCAAGGACAGTTTGAGTTGCCTCCTCATAAGAATCTACAAGATCAATGTTTATTAGGTAATACAACTGTTCCCTTGTTTATCCCCCCAAATGCTCTAGCCCGAACAACATTCAACCTCAAATCTCTTGGATTCCAGATCGTCCACTTGCTCTGCCCATTTTAGATCACCCCACAAGAATTCACAATCATCAAGCAAACTTTTTTTTTCTTTTTCTTGAATAATGAAGTATAATTGAAGATGGAAATCCTTACAAATAGGACCAAGAGGGTCAATTAAATATTATTCAACCATTTGAAATGTAGAAGGCCGAGGTTGTAGGTAGGAGTTAGCGTTGCCTGTTCGGCAAATGATTGCCCACATGGGCCTTGCTGTTCAGGTAAACTTGAATCAGTTCCTTCTATTGGCACAAATAACACATTCATCCATGCATTAGCTGCCAAATTTTCGCTCTACAGATCTCTTAGAACAACAGCTGCAGTATGCGGTAACCATATGACAAAGCTGATCCGTACAATTATTTGAAAACGAAATTTTGATGTAGGTGTAGTGTAATAACCCTAGATTTTTTGTAAATTATTGAGAAAAATTAATAAAGTTTGATTTTTAAAAATTCTAGGCTAGAATATTAGGTTATTAAAAATTCTCTTTTTCTATATTAAACCATGAATTAAAACCTAAAAATTATGAATGTACGAAAAAAAGCTGATGAAAACGACATTAAATACATTCAATTCTGAGTTAAAAAAAGGAATCCCTAATTTTATAAATAAAAGGGTAAAATAGTAATTTCACTCATAACATAGAATTTAAATATGAATATTTCAAATGTACTTGGAAAATTGGTGGAAATGACTTTAAGTGTGCCAAATTCTAAGTTTGGACAAATAGTGCCTATTTTTCTTTAATTTTGGAATTAAAAGGGCGAAAAGGTCTTTTCACATGAAAGTGGGCCCACAACGTAGGCCAATATTCTAAAAACAATAATAATTGATCAAAGCACTATCAACTTGTAGTGGAGAGTGGGGTGGGAGTGGAGAATGCATTTCCAATTAAATATTCTAAAGTAATAAAATATAATTATCAAAAGAAATAATAAAAATTTCAAATTTGGTTATAAATATGTCCCAAACATTTCCAAAAAATTTCACAACCTTCTCCACAAAATGCCCAAATCTCCCTTAGAGTTTCAACTCCAAATTCTCCTTCCTTCTTCCCCAATCTCTCTTTTCCTCTCTTTCTTTTCTTATTTCCACTTTTACCCCTACTTGGAAAACCTATAGAAATTCAGTACTCTTAACCTCATACCAAAATCCCACCATCCACACAATCCTAGACACCCTTATATACAAAACTCCCAAATCAATTTCAAGATCCAACGGTGCAATCAACGGCAGAGCACAAAATAAAGACTATCGGGCTATATTATCATCAACGGGTATTTTCTCAAATTTGGAATCAAATATAAGTTGTTTCTCCAATCAGGTTGGTGGAACTATTTCCTAGAATTATTTAATATTATTTTATGAAATTTTTATTTTTCTGTAATTTGGTCTATTTCAAAATTGTAAAAAATAAACTAAGGACTAGAACCTTCAAATATGGATTATGAAGGTCTTAGATGGAAAATCTAAGTCTACCAATCAATCCAAAAGGATCCAAAACCCCTAGGGTATAAATTTCAATAAATTTTATCAAGATTTGGTCCCTTAATTGAGAGGGATTGATTGGACGGTCCAGAATGGACTGTCTGATCTCCCAATCATATTGGAACCCTGCACGCACAGAGAAAAGTGACATGGAAACGTGCAAGGAGGCAGCATTTTAGTGTGTGCGGCGCACGTGTGATGTCGTCCCGATGGGACGATGCACCATAACGTCGGTTACCAAGAGAATGCATTACGCATGTGTCCCTGTGATAGGTGCGCGACAAACGCTCCGCCCGGCCTGTTCAGTCCGAATGAATCCAGGCCATCCGTTCTGCTGGGTCTAGATCAAATCTCGACCTTAGAAAGGACTATGAACTTAAAATCTTGATTCTGGAGTCATCTGAACTCCAAATCAAGATCTGAAAGAGGCTATACAAAGCTTATGAATTCTATTTTCTTATAAAAGTGAAAAATCTAAGAAATATGGAAAGAAACTTTTTGTTAAAAGAAATTAAGTTTCTTATTCCCTTAATCTTTAAGATTTGAGATGATCAGACCTTAGGGATATGATCTAATGGTGATATAATGTTAAGAAATTAAGAAATTAAGAGTTTAATATGAGAGATCTATAAGAATTTGAGAGATCTTTCTTTAATGGTAGAAATACTCTGAAAATACAAAGGGACCCACTTGATCATTAAGATCACGCATGATCAAACCCTATGATTGGGTTGAATAAATGGTATTATGATGGAATCTAGTGAGATCCTAGATTATATGTGACAAAACTTGTGAATATGATATTAGGACCTTAATGAGGTAAAAACCCTTAATGGAATAAAAATCCTTGATCTAAAGGATGAACATAAAATCAGATGGTTGGATCATGATTAAAAGTTTCTAATAAAACTAATTTCATTAGTTTAACTGTCTTTGATTTAATAAATAGAGTTGTAAATATGATTTATGAAACATGATAATGCAATTGTTCAATTATAGTATGCTATGCTCTCATCATCTTAGGATCATGAGATTTTAGTATGAATTTGTTATTTTACTTGTAAAGTTTTATGTAACCTATGATTCGTGTTAGTATATTATAGTATAAATGTTCTTAGAATGATATAGATGTGCACTTCTATTTAAAGTATATGATTATTTGATTATTAAGTGTTAGCATATTAAGTGTCCTTAATGGTAGATATAATTGTTAAATTAGTGGTTATGCTTCAATATTCATAAATTGTCAAAAATGCAATCTAATGAAATATAGAGATTCATGGACAACTAAGATGAATGAATGATTTTGACTTAATATTAGCAAAGGCTATAGTTAGTAGGACAATATAAGGAATGGTTTACCATTTCCTTGGCCCAAAGTAGGAAAATAATGAACATCCATGGATGACATTGTGCATATCTATGAAAAATAATTAAAATCAATTAGAGAATGGACTTAAGGTAAAGAGCTCATAGGAACCTTCTCAAAGGTTGAGCTAGTACCACCCTAGTGGACTATGAACATTGTGGTTATAGAGGGTATACAAGAGCCAAGTGCTTTTCCCTCCCCTCCCATTGAAGTAAGAGAGGTCTAAACGCCTCCTTACATAAGGGTTGTATTAACCACTCTATGAGCAGACTTTAAATGGTAAGATATGGATGATCAAACAAGATGAGATCTTGTATGATAAAAAATAATAACGGAAAAGAAATACCAATGTAGATTAGATTGTTTATGCATAATATAGATAGTACTTGTATAGAGGATACTAAACCCTTGGATATATGTGATTCAAGGAAGAAAGATTCAGATAATCTTACATAAGGATGATCAAAAGACCATGTAATATGTATCCTTGATTAGAAAAATGACATTATAAGCATTATTTGACAGATATATGTTGATCAAGACTATGACAGATTTCAAGGAGTAAGCATACCTTATTGAGGTAGGTGGATTGTTAAGAATGCCTTTACATGAAGATACATATTTAATACATGATTTTATGTTTTAAAATATTGACATGTACAATACCAATATATTGTGGTTAATACCTCAAATTGAAATATGATCCAACCAATGATGAGAAAAATAAGTATAAAATGGTTAAGTTGAGAATTAAGAACAACCCTAAGTAAATAGGGAAGTAGAAAATATTCCATCCCTAGATAAATAGACAGATAGTCTGAAATGTATAAGTATTATTTTACATACAAGTATAAAGGCTTGTGGTTTTGTTTTAAACAGGTGTAGGCCTGGGGATGCTATGCCAGGAGAGTTAAGAGGGTTTGGCCACCCACTCTCTAAAACTTGATGATATTGAATACCAAGCCTAAGAAAGGCTAAAAGTAGGGTGGGGCAATTATGAGAAAGCCACCACTATGGCAGCCATAGTCCCCCCATATAGACATGGATATTGTAATTTTCACTGAGAATGATATAAGTGGATTATAGAGCAGTTATTTGAGCATGATGAAATGCCATGTAATTTTATATTACCAAGCTTTTTTCCAAGAAGGGAAATTTCCAGTATATTAACTGGTTAAGATACAAATCTCCTATAAAGAAAGGAGTTGGTCAGCTTAGTATGTAAATGATTATTGACTATTTTCCCAATTTTAACGAATTTGTCCATACACAATAAGGATCAAACTACAAGCATAGTAGTCCTTGATTATTTTACATTATGATGAATATGAAATTGGCATAGTGAAATGCCTTAAGGGATGACATGATGAAATGTCAGGTAATTTTATATTAACAAGCTTTTTCCCAAGAAGGGAAATTCCCAGTATATTAACTGGCTGAGATACAAATCTCCTATAAAGAAAGGAGTTGATCAGCTTAGTATGGAAATAATTATTAACTATTTTTACAATTTTAACAAATTTGTCCATATAAAATATGTTTGTATAAAGTTGAACATAAATGACAAAGAAATGATATGTCCATATAAATGATAGTGGTCCATGAATGTGTTTATAATAGAATGAATTATGGATAATTGAATATTGAGATTATACTGTCAATAACTTACATTCTTATCCCCTACCAAGTATAGCTTGCTGAGATATTGTAAATATATGAATGTTTACAATATCTCAAATACAGAGAAGGAGACTTAGGAGCTCAAGACTTGAAGAACTATTGAAGAATAAGTAATCATGGTATATCCCTTGAAATATTGTATTGAGAGCATGTATTGTATTTAGAACTTTGTAATTTGGATTGTGTATTTGGACAAGTATTGTAAGAATACAATGAGCTGTGTACTGTGAACTACTAGATGGATACTGAAGTTTAATAAAACTATATTCCTTTAATGTAATTTTATCTTGTACAAAACTCTACTTATGTTATGTATGAAGTCGTGACTTGGGTTTTACAAAACAAATTTTAAAGAAAAGAATTTTTGCTGTTTTATTTTGCAAAAAAAATAAAATAAAATAAAATAATCTCTAAGGGCCCTGTCTTTACAAAGTGTATTATAAAATGTGTTATAAAAATCCGGGTCGTCACATGTAGAATCATGAGAGACCGTCCTTGACGCAATTTCTGGAACGGTGGAGCTCAGTGTAGTTGATAAGGCATCTCGCGTGCATTTCTTTGGGTCCCATCCATTCTAGGGATGGGAATAGGTTTCCTATGCTCATTTGATTGTATCAGATGCCATGCGGAAAGGATCTGAACATTGATTTTCACTAGATCATGAAAGTGTTAGTCTCCAACACACGGAGTTTTCTTGTGAATAGACGGGAAGGAACTGCTCCTGCAGGGTGATGACTTTGGACCTTCAAAAGACCACCTAAGACGAAATCAGCTACATAAGTCAAACAGAAATGCAAAGATCGGGTATGTAGAAGGGCTCGAGTGGCATGATCACATAGATGAGATCATATAAGCCTTGCAATCATGCCCGAGCATTAAGGAAAATTATATGACAGTTCTGTGTCATGTGTCAAATGGAGTCCCGAAGTAAATAATATAAGGCAATGACAAAGAACTAACACGAAGAGTCAAAGGGATGATTCATCAGATTAATAGATTTCGTGTCCATATACTCTTGTCAAAGCTAATGTGATCTTATTAACCTATGTGCGCAAACCACATTAATTGTTAGTATGCAGTAACCGAATCTGAACAAAGTAGATTTGTTTAAGCATAATGAGCATCACATATTAAAATGCACCATCTGTGTCCTTCACATGGTCCACAATCACCTGTTGGTTGAACACACCGAATCAATGTAGACAGTCACGTTTTAGAAGGAATACATGGCACTCCACGACAGTCCTCAAAGCTAGCAACAGTAACAGTTCAATCCAGCAAGAAGATAAATCACTCAGCCAGTTTAAAGCTTTTCGAAGTTTCAACAATCTATGCTGTGGTATTAAGATGATGCAAAGACACAATATACAATGAAAGGTTTTACCCAAGCACCTAGTCAGATACTTGTCCTTGACAAATGAAGCGGAGTCAAGGAAGAAATCTTGAAGCACTTCATGATTTATGCAGAAACTGCAGATGGATTAGTGATGCAACAGAGAGAAGCACAAACCTCCAGATGGGTTTCTGCAGCAACACAAATGAAGATTCTGTGAGTGCATTTCTAGACAACCTGTGAAGATGGTAAGCTGGCGAAAAGATCTTGAAAGGAAGAACAAGGGTGAGCGTGGGAGCAATGTACGTTCCTTGTGGAGGAAGCAGCAGGATGTGAACTCCTTGAAATTTCAAACATTTAACTAGTCTAGTACAAAAGAAATCTACTTGGCATAATTAGTTGAATTGATTCTTTTCTTGTACCTTGCAAATGCTCTTTTGTTTATATTGAACCTTCGGCAGTTCGAAAAATCACAAGAATATATATTTGCACCCACCAAAAATCCCAGCTCCATGTACCTGCTCCAAACTATTATCACTGGAGTGGAAATTTATACTCTGCATGTATACCATCCCCACCCTGGTACTTACTCCCAAAAGACTAACCTCACAAACTAAATTTAACGAATAATGTGGAGTACAAAATTGAGTAAATAAATAACTCTGGCAGAGCAGTTTACGACGCTATTTCTGAATGTTGAACATGCCTTGGCAGATAAGCAACAAATTTGCTTATTTGTATACCATCTAACTGCAAACAATTATGAAGATTGTAACCTGATAAAAAACGATAATAGAACCAAAGTATCACAACTGAATGCCATCACCTCAAGCTGCCAAGGATTGTAGTGATCTTTATTAAGATACTTAAAAGATCCTTCAGATAAAATAGTTAAAGATCAATGTTAGTTCTTATGCCACGGTCTGCGGTACAACAGAAACAAAATAAAAAAGACTGTTTTAACGCGAGTGCGTAGCCGAAACAAGCATGTGTCTCAATAGAAAAATACTGAGTGCAGGATATGGTGCCGTTCAACGGGAAACATCACGAGAAAAGAAAAACTACTGATTAAACCAGCCCTTTATTTCGACTGGTGTAATAAGGAAGAATATCCTTATGAGAAGCCTAATGAGCAATACATCAGAAGCAGTCTACAAGATATCTAGGGGGCTCCTGCTCATCAAGCAGATTTAGAAAAGAACAGCAATGTGCATGCTCGGATTATGAGGGAAAGATTCCCCCTTCTCTACTCATAATTTGCCAAAATACTGGCAGCAAGATTAGCACCAAGCTTAGCGAGTGTTCAGAACTGGACTAATTTGCTGATGCAGTTCAGGCCAGACTGAACCGAGGTTCAGACCAGATCCAGTCTAGGCCAGGGAGCAGCCCAGTTCACATGCTGTTCAGGGCGAGCAACGGCCTAACCCAGATCGGGTCTAGGCCGAGGAGCAGCCCAGTTCACCTGCTGTTCAGGGAGAGAAATGGGCCAACCCAGATCCAGTCTAGGCCGAGAAGCCGCTCAGTCCAGATCCAGTTCAAGCCAGGGAACGGCCCATCCCAGATCCAATCCACGCCGAAGAGCAGCCCAGCCCAGATTCAGTCCAGACCACACCAGATCGGCCCATTACCAGAGCAGGCCAACCCAGACCGAACAGACCAGGCCGACCCAGACCGAAAAGACCAGGCCGACCAGCAACTGTCGACCACAACCGTCCGTAAGGTTTTTGCAGGAAAGAAAGGGTTAAAAAAACAGCGGGAAGTTCTGCTGTTTTGGGGTACCGGATAAGGGGGGCAAAGGAGAAAGGAGAAGGGAGAAATTAGGGTTTTGGTCGGCCAGGGAAAAACCGACCGAAACCACTGGGATTTCTAATCGAAGAAAGAGATTAAAAAAAAGGGTTAAGGTTTTCGGTCAGCCGGTCAAGACCGACCGCAACCACTGAGTTTTTCTTCGATCGGGGATCAAGCTGCTGATATGGGACCAAAACCAAAACAAAAAAAAACAGCAGAAAAGAAAATGGGAAAAGAGGGGGTTCTGGTAAGGCTGGTGACTTGTTATCAAACTCCTCCCCGATGTTCACAGATACATCCTTCTCGAGACCATGCTTCTCAAAAGCCTGAAAATCCATTCATTTTCAATCAAAAGATCAAACCCAGAACAAGAGCACTAAAGAGAGAGAGAATGAGAAAAAATGGTGAAAGGCCATATTTATTACGTGAGTTTCCCAAGGAGGAATGTAATGAGATTTGCTAGGAAAAGATGATCGGTAGCAAATGGTCTAAAGTGATCAAGCACCTTCCTTTTTAAAAGCCTTTGCTGTATAGTTGATGATTGATGATACCTACAAGCTCTTTCTCTGTTACATGTTGATCATTATGCTTTCGGGGAAGATGGTATGATTTTAAAGGTAGAGCTGGTGCAGCATCTTCAATAAGCCGAGAAGAATGACATGTGAAAGAGAGAATTAAATCAGTGAGTCCTATGGAAATGGGCACGAAAAGGAGATAGTTGGCGCAAGGGAAACGAAGAATGTCAAGGTTTTAGCCACGGCCATGGATATAGATGTTGTGAAGAAGAGTCAAGGCCAAGACCGTGAAAACTGGAGTACAACAGTGGCGAAAGATTGTGTCGATGGAGGATTGGCTCACTCAATATACAAGGTGGGTAAGTCAGAACATTCAGAATCGGTCGTGGCGGAATCTGGTTTAGAGCAGCAGAAATCGTGTTCATCTGATAAAGGTCCGCCGTCAGAGACGTACATGTGGTGCGAACAGCGTATACAAGTGTTAAACAGAACCGGTAACTGTTGGAGGCTGGCCATATGGTGCGAAGCTACATGTGGTGGCTGCTTGGCAGGGTGGTACGTGGACTTCTTTCCGACGAGAGGAATGCTAATTGGATAAGAGCATCCAGAGCCTGCCCTTGCACGATCTGACCGTTCATATGATTGCTGAATCTTCGAATGTCAAATAGATTAAGCTTGGATCTGAGGGCTTGTGTATGTAGTGACTAGTGCCAGACTTAAAGGAGGTGAAAAAAGATTACTTATGCAGTTATTTCCCTACTAAAGTTATGTTTCCCATTCTTCTGTGCGGACCCATCTTGACTTGTTAGAAGCCTATACTCTTAAATTAAGAGCAATAGATGCACATTTAATTTAGAAGGTTGTGCTATTGTTGTGTGTGGACCCATCCAAAAGCTTCAATAGCTACTGATGTGCTATTCCTCTTTATTTCAGCACAATAACAGCTATTGAAGCTTTTGGATTTAGTTGCCTAGAAAATAGTCATGTCAATGATCTTGGCTTTAGTCTTTCCGCCTACACTCTTTTATCTCTAAAAACTGCCAATGCCTGTTCGTCACTCTAATTAGACCATATTAAGCATTTGTACGGGGATAATTGCTGATTGGGTGGCCAGAGAGAGTATAATTAATTCCTTTTATGTTGAACTGTTGATCTCCTGCTAGACTACATTATTTTACCATTAAGTTTCATTCAAAAAATTGATATCATCATTAAACAAAGTAAATCATTACACTTGCAACCTAAGACACCTCTCTAGGTACCACCAATGCTATGACATCTTTAAACAAGTCATGACAGAGAAACGGTGGCTGTAGGTATATGCAATAATAGTTTAAATCTCTGACAACTCGACTAGAGAGTGAGATGGGCAGTTAACTCAGATCAACTCGTGTGTGACTACCAGACAATCTCGAACCGGGTTTTCAATAAAATATGTGAAGAATTCTACGTAGAATTAAAATTTTCAGTCGTTTTCAAGAACCAAATGCAGCTTGAGCTCGGTTGCTCCTCCTTTTACACAAAGGAACCTATAGTTGGTCCATCCGGACCGTTCAACTGATTTCTCCATCGTTAGATATTTAGTAACCTGAAAATCACGTTAATTGATATGTTTTTGGATTATTACATCTTGTGTTTTCTTTTTAAAGGTATTAATTAATGTTGGAGGAATCAGTTGAACCATTCGATCAAGCCAACAATGCTCTCTGCAACTTTCCATGAGGTCGTACTCTACAGTAGCCAATTTATTATATCTTTTTTATGCGTGATTCCAGGTTCAGAGAGGATATACCTTGGTGCATTGAACATGGAAAGTAGAAGTCTTTTACATGAATGATCGGCATTCCGATTGTCGTGGTTCCTAGATCTATAAAGATGGAGAAGTCAGTTGAACGGTCCAGATCAAACGACAGTTCGTCCCATAAGGTAAAAGTGGGGCACTTTCCAAGGCACTGTCAACCTCAAATGAGGTCGACATAACAAAGTCCCCTGCAACTAGTTTGCTGCTGCTAGGGAAGTTCTATAGCAAGAAGATAATACGTACACTAATTCCGGCTAGTAATGGACAGTGTCGTGCATCTGTGCTAGTATTATCAAAGGGTAGCCCCGTGCATGAAGCTCCCATATATATGGGGTCAGGAGAAGGGGTGGATTACAAGAGTTTATAGTATGCAACCTTAACTTTGCATTTTTGCAAGAGAACCTGTGACTTTAAAGTCACACAATGATAACTTTTCTGCTGCGCCAAGACTTTCCTTCCCCAGAGAAGGGGTGAACCACAAGGGTCCCCTGGTATTATCAAATTTCACAAAATCCAGATACAAACATGGTTGGGCAGAGACACCAAGCAAGAAACAAGAAAGACGAACTCCTTACAGTAGAGAAACAGAAAAAGATGTAAGTATCCTCTCTTAGCCTTCATTTTCAAACGCTTCCATGTAATAACATGAAAACTAACAAAAAGAAAAGAAAGAGAGGCACGTGAATGAGAGCAAACAAGACAGCAGAAAGGAAGTGATCCAGGAAACCAAAGAAAATGACGACATCATCTCAATTTACCTGATCAAGTGACTGAAGTATATTGTAATCAATCATCGCCATTATCATCTTCAATGTGATCGGAACAAGATGTTCCAGTTCTTGTGGCGGGGATTACTTTCTGGTTACTGTCACCTTCTTCTTATTCCTGGGATATTGGTGATGAAACATTGTGAGACAAAGAAGAGATCGTGGAAGTTGATGCTGGTGGTGCAATATCATCGTTGTCGTCAGGTTTGTCGTAGTGGTGCTGAATGCCGGAGTATAATTGAAAGATGATAAGGAGGAATGAAGAAGCCACGACGAGGGTACCACCAAAAGATGCAATGTAGATCGTCCAATGCACGATCTTGTTCGAAGACCTGAGTATGAGGCAGTAACCGAAGGAGTATACCGCTATTAACCACTTCATTCTTTCTTCTTTGCAAATTCCTTCTCCTTGTTGAGGATTGTCCATGGACATGGCATCGAGTTCTTCACGGTTAGCCGTGGAGAGTATATGCCATAGCTAGAGCGAGAGAAAGAGAGAGCTTTGAAATAGGAAAGATAGGAGAAAGAAATAGAGTACTTTGGTTATTGACAAATGAAGGTCTTTAATGGCGTATTCGAAGACAAATATGGCGGGCCATGGCTGGGTTACGCCCGAATGCTAACCAAGGACTTGGGCTTAGAGTTTAAACCGTTTCAGGTCAGCTTCAATGATCCAGACCGTTAATCCTGTATGCTTTCTTATCAGGCAATGCACCAAAGCTCGAACCCGTGTTAATATTTTGAGCCTCTGACCATTGACCCTACTTTAAACGGCCGCTTGGAAAAGAGCAAGAAAAGGCAAAGGCATTCGTCAGTGGTAGGGTCTGCTATCGATAACTCATAAAATTTCCCCACCATTTAAACGGTTCTAAGCCTTGACTGCTCAAGCACGCTCTGAGATCTTCTCTACTTGATGATCCTAACTTTCTTTTTCTCAGACGTATAATTAAATTACTTAAAAAAAGATTTGAAGATAATGGCATAAAAACTCAATCATTGGAGGGATAGGATTATCTGATCCTTGAGATTTTTGGGGTATAGCATTCCTAAGATAAAAGAGATGCAGATGATCTGGATGACCGAAAAACTGGGCTCCACTTGCACTTTTTGCCTCTGATTCAGACCCCTATTGGTGGACAACATGGTAAATTAGCCCCACTTTTGCATGTTAACGGTTGCTTTTAATGAATGATACTGTAGGGTGATATAACGCTGACCACAAATCTCATCTATTGGATGATCCTAGCCGTGGATTTTCCAAGTTCAGAAGTGGAGATGAACTCTATTTTTGTCTATTTAAAACTGAGAACAACGAAGGCTACAATCATCCAATGGTTGAGATTTTTGGCCCACGGTCCATCTAGGAAAAAGCCAAGAAAGTCAATGGTCTGGATTGCTGAAATTTGTGCTGCTCTTGTCCGCAGTACCATATATTTTGACTCCTAAGCTTTACGAGGGCCTTATAATATCACAAAGAAAAAAGTATAATAGTTGTAATGACTATGGCCAGAGTACGGTTAGACGACTAAAAGAATCTGAGCCTTTCATCTTGCCATCATACATGGGTCATGTCTCAAAAATAAAATCCTCACCAATTAAATGATATGAAAAGTGCTGGGTGAGAAGCACCCAAATGTGTGATTCAAAAAAGCGTCCTTTTGTGAATAAGCGTCTAAAATCATGTACATGCCAAAATTCGGTAGCTGACCGTGCCCAAATGTTTATGTTTTTATCATTTTGTTTTTCATTCCAAGGAGTTTCTAAACCGTACTGAGGGACAAAGTAAAACTACAGATCAAGTAGGATAGAATGTGGTCTGAATTTCCCAAAGATATCTTCGAGCGACCTTAAAGAGACTACATATCGGCGATTATTCTACTTTGGTGCCGTCTGTGTCTCGTAGAGATCGGTAATGCTGCAGAAACACCCCAACCGGCACCTCAACTTCCATGGCTAACGCTCCCCGATCGATTATGAAGTGATGAAAAGTTGGAGGGAATTGGATCTGCTACATTGATGATCACACCCGGGTGACAAATATTGCATTTGATATTTTGAAAGAGAATTGCCACCCCGAGTGACTGAGCTTCCGCGACTTACTCTTGAGACTGACTTTTGGATGATTGACCCACTCATCTTCTACATCCTCCAGTGGTTACTTCTAGCTACTACTAGCTTTCTCTAGTTTCTTCAGTTGAAAAGCCCAAAAATCATGACCAAAGGACTTCTCAATTGAGAGTACTAGCAGCTAGAAGTTTCAAATGGGCAGATAACCTAAATAGGAGAGCGCAAAGAAGTGAATAGGTCAGATCATCCAAAAAGTCCTAGGATTTTAATAAGTCAATCCTGAAACTCAGTCCGGATAGTTTTTCTCATTTGGAAAAGGGAATACATAATAATCACATCGTCCAGGCGAGCAGGCAGCACGAATATACAGTTCCTTCAGGGTTTTGGAAGTTCAGCTTCCACCAAAACTATGGTAGCTGAAATTTCTTGTTGTTGTTTCCACCTTTTGGTTGTGGATTCTGTCTCGAGGTATTTATTTTGCCAAGGAACAAAGTATCATTAACTCAGGCATTTACTTTGCTAAAGAACAAGGGATCAAAACTCAAAATGTAGACTTTGCAAAAACGTTGACTCATATAATGCATAAAAAGCAGAAATATAATCTACTATTAATAGCAAGAAATAACCGCAAGTACAAGTCTTTTTCCTTGACTTGGATAGATACCGTGGGTCCAATATGCAAACTGCGCAACACCAAGTCGGTGGCCTCATTTTGACACCATGCATAACAATTCCGATGTATGGATCTAAATTCAGTTCATTTTATTCTTTCTTTTTTTAATCAATCTCCGAAAGGTACATGAAACATGAGATGTGTTTTCAATCTTCATTAGTTCGTATCTTAATAACTCTGCATATTTAGGAACCCACCCTTAGGACTCTTGTAGGTAGCTTCTCATGGTCTCCTATTCATATAATGTTTCTTTGTCCTTTACTAGTAAAAGAGTTCTTATACAGTGTGTCACCATAAATAGACCGAAAAAAAATAGTAGCACCCAAAAATATAATTGGGCTCATTATTTCAATAACCCAAACCATTTATTATGGATAAGCCGGATAATTAACTTCACTGTTAGATGAGTCTAAGTATTTTGATCTCCAAACCTTCTGTTAGTTGAAGGCTGAAAATCAGAGGCATAGGCATAGATATGCAGATGGGTCTCGAATTGTTATAAAGACCTCGTCAATAGCACAACCTGAAACACAGACGGTTGGATTATTTGAAAAGAGTGAGCCTGACCAAAAGTCTAAAACCCTTGCCCGCCACTATTGACAGTGATCCTCCAACTAAAAACTCACTGGAGCTTGTTAGCAAGTTTTCTACGATTTAAGGTTTTGGGTCCATATTGGAAGCAAAATGAGCCTCAGTTTTGTAGCTCTACTTAAACTGTTAGGAAGGGCTTCAGCAAAGTCCCTCTACTTCGATGTTCTCAGTGAGGACTTCAGCTGCGTTCTCTTTGACACCTGCAAATATTCCTGCTTCAAACTATTACCACTATGGTGGAAGACCAGCCTCCGACCCATACAGCTTCACTCAACTCCATAACACCGTCTTATCCACTTGTTAAAACTATTTTCACTAACTAACATTATCAAATATGATAGCATTTACAGAAAGAAATAACTCCTACAAAGCATTCCGCACAATAGTTTCGGAACACCAGACAGATTCGACGCAAATAAGAAAAAAAAAAATTCTTCCTTAGAACATCTATGTACAAATAAATGAAATAATTAGTAAGCTCATCAATACTAAACTAGGACCAAACGTACACAAACCTATGCCATCGTCACATGCTGGGATGGATTAAAGCATCAAACTGCACTTTGTACGAGTTGGAAGCTTCAGATAATGAAATTCTAGATCAGCGTTGGATCTTGGGCCAAACATAACCAATCTCGTCTTAATAAAAGACAACATGGGGTGCAGGATTTGATGCTGCTTAAAAGGAAAATCTACAGGTTTTCAGTGATAACTAAAGGAGAATACTTAGGAGAAGCACAATGCACTATGCGTCGCAAAATATATACAATATCAAGGGACAGGCTCTTCCTTTCGTCAATAAGATATAGAAACAATGGCAGTGCACAAACTCGCACTGACAATGAGAAAGATATTCCTTTCCAGGTTCTCTTTTGCAAAAATTTATGCTACCTGATTGGCAGTAATTCTAGCAAGAGCTTGGGAATTAGAGCAATGACGCTACAAACAATACTTCCATAATTGATGTCGCCAATCTCCAAGGACCTTGTGACAACTTTTTATACGCTTGAATCAACCTCCACCACAAGCAGACTAGATAAGTCTAACATAAGAATTTGTGCTTCTCCAATTAGCCACAGAATTTCTTGGTTCCCATTTTAACAAATGACTTCCTTTCCCTTTTGAGACGTTCATTTTTCCTTTTCAATGCCACAGAACCAACATAAGGCAGTAACTACCTGGGGCTCTTTCAATTCTCATCAAATGGTTCAATATTTGAATTTGTAAACATCATACTTGAATGCTCAATCCCATTTCAAATACAATAATGTTGGCCTCCACACCCTATGTCCAAACAGACAATGGAGCATGTGATTGACTCATTGAGTCTCTTCCTCCTCGCATTTAGCCAACATTGACACATAAATTAGTAGTCCATTACAAAGAAAAAGGACCAACTTTGGCTGATAGACATATCATGCTACTGGCAAAAATTATACTGTTAAGGAAAATGAAACTTCAATATAGCCCATCTTTTTCCAAAACATGAAAGTTTTAGAACCCAACAAAGCATATTGAAAATTAAAGTACAATCCATAAAACCTTATTACTTCTACTTTGGTTCGAAGGACCCGTCTGTTCTGCAACATCAACTCCCTCACTTGCGGAGTGTTAAATTCATACAAATCCTTAGGAGAGCTTCCAGCTATCACCCAAGATGTTTTGAAGAAGCTTCACTTAATAAGCAATTCAGAGTAGAAACCCATAACTTTCCTCGTAGATACTCCACAGATGTGTACACAAAAGATCACGTCCAAGTACTTCAGAGAAAAGCACACAAGTGTCTTAATATGTCAGACAACTACAATGCGCAATTGCACACATCATTCTGCAGCAAATTGATAAAAATAAAAATAAAAAAAATCCACAGCCAAGGGTTCTAACTATTGGCAAGATAATTATTAAGGAAAGCCCATCATTTTACTTTTTATTCACTTTCCCAAATTCATCAATTTGTGTGCATACTGGCCCAAATTGAACTCTGCTGGACATACTTCATTCTCTTGTTTGTTGACAATGCTCACTCAAATCAGATGCCCTGCAAAACTAGAGTCGTTCACCTCCTCTACCACACATGCATTAGTCTGGAACATGATTTCCTTCCTACTATAGGCCCTTGTGGTCCACCCCTTCCCCGGACCCTGCATAGGCGGGAGCTTCGTCCACCGGGGCTGCCCCTTTTTTAATTCCTCCTAATTGTCTTCACTTTATTAGCAGTTTGGATGAAATTGAAGTTTTCTTTGTTGAAGGTGTATCCCTCTACTACATGTGCTTGGTCTGGACCACAATTTCCTTGCACTAATTCTTCATAACTTTCTTCACTTTATTAGCAGTTTGCATGAAGATGAAGTCTTCTCTATCAAAAGTATACCCTCCCTCTCAACATGCTCACTTGGTTCCTAATCTTGCATGTGCTGATTTCCATTAAACTAAATATTTCCACCTCCAGACTAAATTGAGGCTTGCCACCTAACCTGGACACCTTCAGTTGAGCAATGAAACTCTCCAAAGAAATGTCAACCTCAGCCAAAGTGTCCTTGGGCAATCCTTACTAAAAGAGTTTGTTCTCAACATAACTTGCTCCATCTATAACATCAAAGTATCTACTTGCTATAAACTTGGGATTGATAGCATTAAGAAACTACTTGATTCTAGGATACAAGTCCTTGCAGACATGACACCAGATAGAGTTCTTGAGAACAGAATTTGCTCAGGTACCAAATACTATGCAGCAAAAGCACCAGTGCAAAAACAGTTTCAGAATTGAAATTCAAGCTGGACGTGAATCAGAGCATCTACTTCAATAAAACACAATACATAAGCAGGACATTATGTCACTTCGAAAATTTGAACTAACAGAAAAGTCCTCCAATCATTGAACACCCTAGAGTAAACTTGTCCCATTAAACCAGACAAATGTTCCAAGAACCCAAATATATCATCTGCCAGCCTCAGAATGAATGCTTCGTGGCATGGCTCTGTCAAGAGACTTCCTCTCCAACACTACAACTAAATTCTATAAGTTACTTCAATTACAGGAGAGCAGCTTCACTTAATAAGCAATTCAGAGTAGAAACCCATAACTTTCAATGTAGATACTCCACAGATGCATACACAAAAGTTCATGTCCAAGTACTTCAGAGAGAAGCATACAATTGTCTTAATAGGTCAGACAACTACAATGGGCAATAGCACATAATTCCGTGACAAATTGCTAAAAGATTTTTCGCAGCCAAGAATCTTAACCATTTCGCACGGATAATTATTAAAGAAAGCCCATCTTTGTAGTTTTCATTCACTTTCCCAATTCATAGATATGTTTGCATAAACTGGCTCAAATTGAACTCAGCTGCACACACTTCATTTTCTTGTTTGTTGTAATGCTCACTGAAATCAGATGCCCTGTAAAACTAGAGTCGTTCACCTCCTCAACCACACACGCATTAGTCTACATCATGATTTCCTTGCCACTAATTCCTCATAATTTTCTTCACTTCATTAGCAATTTGGATGAAGTTGACGTCTTCTTTGTTGAAGGTGTATCCCTCTACTACATGTGTATTAGTTTGGATAATGATTCCCTTCAACTAATTCCTCATAATTTTCTTCAATTTATTAGCAGTTTGAATGAAGTTGAAGCCTTATTTGTCAAAGGTATATCCTCCTTCTCAACATGCTCACTTGGTTCCTCATATTTCAAAACGCTGATTTCCGTCAAACCAAATTGTTTCCACCTCCAGACTAAATTGAGGCTTGCCACCTCCCTGGAAAACTTCAGTTGAGCAATAAAACTCTGCAAAGAAATGTCAACCTCAGCCAATGTGTCCTTGGATAATCCTTACTAGAAGTGTTTGTTCTCAACATAACTTGCTCCATCTATCACATCAAAGTATCTACTTGCTATAAACATGAGATTGATATCATAAAAAACTACTTGATTCTAGGATACAAGTCCTTGCAGACAGCTACCAGATACAGTTCTTAGAACAGACTTTGCTAGGGTACCAAATACTATGCAGCAAAAGCACCAGCGCAAATCAAACTGGCTGTAAAAAGAGTGTCTACTTCAATAAAACAAATTACATAAGCAGGAGATGCTGCTGTTCAACAAACAGAAAACAACAAAGAAAAGCAAAAGCTACTTCCATATGCACACTCTCTACATCCAAAAGACTTTCCTTCCTAGATAAACAACCTAAACTTTTCATATATATGCAAGCACACTCTACATTGCACTTTGAAAATTTGAACTAACAGAAAAATCCCCCAGATATTGAACGCCCTAGACTGAACTTGTCCTAATAAACCAGACAAATGTTCCAACAATCCAAAAGTATCATCTGCCAGCCTCAGAATGAATGTTTCATGGCATGGCTCTTTCAAGAGACTTACCCCTCCAACTCTGCAACCAAATTCTACGAGTCACTTCATTTACAGGAGAGCAGCTTCACTTGATAAGCAATTCAGAGTAGAAACTCATAACTTTCTCTGTAGATACTCCACAGATGTATACACAAATGATCATGTCCAAGTACTTCTAAGAAAAGCTTACAATTGTCTCAATAGGTCAGACAACCATGGGCAATGGCACATATAATTCTGAAACAAATTGATAAAATATTTTTTGCAGCCAAGAACTCTAACCATTTGGTTCTTCATACTTCAATATGCTGACTTCCATCAAACCAAATATTTCTACCACCAGACTACATTGAGACTTACAACTATCCTGGACACCTTCAGTTGAGCAATGAAACTCTCCAAAGAAATGTCAACCTCAGCCAATGTGTCCTTGGGCAATCCTTACTAGAAGAGTTTGTTCTCAGCATAGCTTGCTCCATCTATCACATCAAAGTATCTACTTGCTACAAACATAGGATTAATAGCATAAAAAAACTACTTGATTCTAGGATACAGGTCCTTGCAGACATGCTACGAGATAAAGCTCTTAAGAACAGATATTGCTCGGATATCCCTCTACTACATGTCCATTAGTTTGGACCACAATTCCCTTCCACTAACTCTTCATAACTTTCTTCACTTTATTAACAGTTTGGATGAAGCTGAAGTCTTCTTTGTCAAAGGTATATCCTTGCTCTCACATGCTCACTTGGTTCCTCATACTTGCATATGCTGATTTCCATCAAACTAAATATTTCCACCTCCAGACTAAATTGAGGCTTGCCACCTACCCTGGACAGCTTCAGTTGAGCCAGGAAACTCTCCAAAGAAATGTCAACCTCAGCCAAGGTGTCCTTGGGCAATCCTCACAAGAAGAGTTTCTTCTCAACATAACTTGCTCCATCTATCACATCAAAGTATCTACTTGCTATAAACATGGGATCAATAGCATAAAAAAACTACTTGATTCTAGGATACAAGTCCTTGCAGACATGCCACCAGATAGAGTTCTTAAGAACAGACTTTGCTGGGGTACCAAATTCTATGCAGCAAAAGCACCAGCACAAACACAATTTCAGAATTGAAATTCAAACTGGAAGCAAATCAGAGCATCTACTTCAATAAAACACAATACATAAGCAGGAGATGATGCTGTTCAACAAAAGGAAAACAACAAAGAAAAGCAAACTTTCATATATACACTCTCTACATCCAAAAGACTTTCCTTCCTAGATAAACAACCTAAACTTTTCAATAAACTACACTGCACTTTGAAAATTTGAATTAACAGAGAAGTCCTCCAAATATTGAATGCCCTAGACTGAACTTGTCCCATTAAACCAGACAAATGTTCAAAGAATCCAAAAGTACGATCAGCCAACCTCAGAATGAATGTTTCATAGCATGGCACAGTCAAGAGACTTCCTCCCCAACGCTGCAACCAAATTCTATGAGTTACTTCAATTGCAGGAGATCCTATGATATGGACAATTTGACCAAGGATTGCAGCTACTCCAACTAACAAGAATTCATTCTAACCTACAGCCCAACAAGGACACTCTGTGCTTAACATTGGAGACTTTTAGGAAGGATTGCACTCCATCCTCATGGTCAACCACATTGAGAAGTTGGCAAAACCTAGTACACGACCTCCTTCTTGGTCTCTAACCTTATTGCATCTGGATAAAAAGGTCCATCGACCCTATCATGTCCATATTGAAGCAGTCCATCTACTGAACCCCACCATGTTGTCTCAAGAAGAAACCTCTGACAGCATACCGGCTGAATTATAGTTCTTCCTTGAACATGTCAGTTTCCATTTCAGCACGATAAATTTAGGCTGTACCTATTTGGTGCGCATGGAAATCAAGAAACCAAGTGGAAAGGGGCTAAAGCTAGAGAAATAGATGGGTATAAATTATGGTACGTAGGAAAGGAAAATAATAGAAATGGCGTAGGAATAATAGTGGATAAGGAATTAAAGAATAAAGTTGTGGACGTTAAAAGAATCAGTGATAGAATTATAATAATAAAAATGATTCTAAGAGAGCAGATTATAAATATTATAAGTGCATATGCACCACAAGTAGGGCTATAAGATATAATGAAGAGACAGTTTTGGGAAGATATGGAGGGAGTCATGCAAGAAATTCCCAATACTGAAGGGATATTTATAAGAGCAGACTTAAATAGCCATGTAGGAAAAGATAAGGAAGGATATGATAGAATATACGGAGGGTATGGTACAGGTGAACGAAACGAGATGGGGAAGAATATCCTCAATTTTGCTTTGTCATATAACCTATCCATTGCAAATACACTCTTTAAGAAGAGGGATGAACACTTCATAATCTTTAAAAGTGGACTTCATAAAAGCCAAATAGACTTTTTTCTACTTAGGAATAATGAACGATCTATATGTAAGGATTGTAAGGTGATACCCGGTGAGAGTTTAACCTCACAACATAGGTTAATGGTTATGGATATTCATATCAAAAGATGGAGTAAAAGAACTGAACTTAATACACATACAAAAACTAAGTAGTGGAACTTAAAAGGAGAGAAAATAAGTTGATGGTAGAAGGAAATTGGAATTATGAAACAGAAGTAAATACCATGTGGACTAATATGGTTGAGTCCATTAAGAAAGTGGCAAAAGATGTCTTAGGAGTATCTAAAGGTAAAAAGCTATTAGCAAAGGAAACATGGTGGTAGAATGAAACAGTGCAAAAAGCTATTAAAGAAAAACGAATGCATTTTAAAGCATGGCAGAAGATTAAAAATAATGAAAACTATGAACAATATAAGAATGCTAAAAACGTTGCTAAGAGAATAGTAAGTGAGGCTAAATTTAAAGCATATGATGAGCTCTATAATAGACTAGGAACAAGAGAATGTGAGAAAGATGTGTTTAAACTTGCAAAAGTAAGAGAACAGAAGAGTAAGGACTTAGAGCATGTTAGGTGCATTAGAAGCGATAATCAAAGGGTATTAGTCAAAGATGCTGAGATCAAACAAAGGTAGGAAATATACTTCCAAAAATTGTTAAATGACAATGGCCCTGAGAATATAGGGATTGAAAATACTATAAATCTAAATAACACTGGATATTATAAATATGAACGTAGGATTAGAATGCTTGAAGTAAAAGAGGCTTTGAGAAAGATGAAATCAGGAAAGGCCATGGGGCCTGATGGTATACCAATAGAGGTTTGGAAGCATATGGGAGATATTGGGGTAGTTTGGTTGACCAAGTTGTTTAACAAGATTATAAAATCAAAGAAAATGCCTGATGAGTGGAGGAAAAGCTCTATTATACCAATCTATAAGAATAAAGGAGACATTCAGAGCTGCACTAATTATCGAGGGATCAAACTTATGAGCCACACCATGAAACTTTTTGAAAGAGTAATTGAGAAAAGGCTACGACATGCAACAAGTGTATCGGAGAATCAGTTTGGTTTCATGCCTGGGAGGTCGACCATGGAAGCTATTTTCTTACTAAGACAATTAGTAGAGAAATATAGGAAGAGGAGAAAAGACCTGCACATGGTCTTTATTGACTTAGAGAAAGCTTATGATAGAGTCCCTAGAGAGTTAATATGGAGGGTGTTGGGTGTTAAAGGGGTTTCTCAGGAGTATATAGACATAATTAAAGATATGTATGAGGGAGCAGTAACAAATGTTAAGACCATTAGTGGCGTGACTGGTGATTTTCTTGTCATTGTCGAATTGCACCAAGGATCGGTATTGAGTCCATACCTTTTCACATTAGTTATGGATGAGTTAACAAAACATCTGCATGAGGAGATTCCCTGGTGCATGCTATTTGCAGACGATATAGTCCTACTTGATGAGACAAGGGAGGGTGTCAACATAAAGCTAGAGCTATGGAGAGAAGCATTAGAATCGAAAGGATTTAAAATTAGCCGAACTAAGACAGAATATATGGAATATAATTTTAGCAAGGAGAGTAGGAGTGGAGCACCAGTCAAGATTGATAACCAAGAGGTCCCCATGAGAGACCACTTCCGATACTTAGGATCATTGGTCCATGAGAGTGGAGAGATTGAGAGGGAGATTACCCAGAGAATCCAAGCGGGTTGGAACAAATGGAGATGTGCATCATGTGTTTTATGTGATCGGCGGGTGCCACTCAAACTAAAGGAAAAATTCTATAGGATGGCTATAAGGCCGGCCATGCTCTATGGATCAGAGTGTTTGGCAGTTAAGGAACATCATACTCATAAGTTGAGTGTTGCAGAAATGAGGATGTTGAGATGGATGAGTAGTAAGACAAGAAAGGATAGAATTAGAAATGAAAATATTAGAAGAAATTTAGGGATAGCACCAATAGGTAACAAGATGAGGGAGATTAGACTTAGATGGTTTGGACATGTTCAAAGGAGGCCAACAACGGCACCAATTAGAAGGAGTGAGGCAATACAAGTTGAAGGTTCTAAAAGGGCAAGGGGAAGGCCCAAAAGAACGTGGATAGAAGTGGTGAGGAAAGATTTAAAAACTTTGGGACTAAATGAAGCCATGGTATTTAATAGAGTGGAATGGAGGAATAAGATTCATGTGGCCGACCCCTAATTGGGATAAGGTCTTGATGATGATGATGATGATGATGATGATGATGATGATGATGATGATGGAAATTGCAAAATTGTGATCATGAAAATTTCTGTGGAGGCCAAGGGAAAGTCAATCAATCTTTTAAGCAATTAATTATCTGGCAACGCAAGGTTGTTCACATTAAGAGGCGGATATCGTCCAGGAATACACTAAGATCAACAAATATGAGAAATCAGCCAATCACCATAAGGTTTTAAGGAGGCAGTCAAGCTCCAATCCAACAACTAGCTATCTAAGGTGGAAAGTAGGATGGGGTTTTGATTGGGTTAAGGATGGTAGTACTGCCAAACGAGTTGAAATGCATCAAGTGGCTTAACTTAAAAAATAGATGGGGAAACAAAATAATATCTAAAAGCAAAACAGTTAACAGGTCAAGCAAACATTTGTTCACAAACTATCTTAAGGAGCAAACTTCAAGTCAAGGAGCTCTATGCCAACAGAAGGAAAATCAGCCTTGAGCTCCCAGGCCCTTAGAAAAGTCATGCTGTCCTAAAAACTTGAAATGTTTTTTCCATTCTAAATATTCCTAACAGAATGAAAGGCACAGAGCAAACAAGAAGCAAAATGCCCGTGGAGATTTCTCCCACTTCTCCAAGAACTGCCTCCCCAGTTTCTATTGAAGTAATAATCTCTGAGAAGGTGAAAACCATGGCTACAACCTCGACTGACAGTAACAATTTTGTGAGCTGCCCGACTAGAATAAGGATTGCAAACATTGTAAGTATAAGGTTATAGGAGAACTTGGGGGATTTAATCGCCTAGTTACTACTGCATTCTTCATATTCTTCTTCTCTCTTTTTGCGAAGGGCAACTGCAGTAGCCATTAATAAAGCAGAAAGTATAATTCAACTCGAGAAAAAGGAAATGTAACCAAATATATGCTACGGGGGAAACCAAATCTAAACTAAAACACAATGCACAACAAGGGATCCACACGACACACAATCTCCTCATAGATCAAAAAACCATTTCACAACAGGGTATATTCTTTTGTTCCTTCATTCATTTATTTGTATGGAAATAAAAGAGTATTGTTACAAAAGCATAAACAAATTAAGCACTTATTATTTATGTAGTAAGAGAACAACAACATACCCGAAGAAACTCCCCTCCTTCCACTGAATTCGTACCCAATTGCTGCAGAATCTGTCTAAACAAGAATTCCAGTTCAAGGCGCTCTCGGATCAGTCCCATGCTGCCAAACATAAACCATCTCATCCCACCCAGTACTCGCCAAAAGCCCCTCAACAAGCACACTCATATCCACTCCCACCACAAACTCCGTATGATGATCATGCCGCCCAACCAATGCATCTTCAATTCTATAATCCCACAAACAAACAGTCATATCATACGAACACGAAGCAATCAAACTCTCCCGGTGTGGCGAAAACTTCACTTTCCTTATCGCATAACTATGCCCATTAAGCACGGATACCGGAACCCGGAAATTCCTAACATCCCAAACCTTAATCGATTTATCCACGCTTGCAGTCGCAAGCAAACAATCATCATACTTATTCCAATCACAGCTCAAAATCTCAAACTCATGCGCAGGTATGATCATAGTAGACCCCGGTTCACGGACGTCCCAGATGCGCGCGGTACAATCACCCGATGCCGATGCGAATACATCGGCGTGCCGGGGATTCCAAACCGAAGAATAGACACAGTAGGCGTGCTCTTTGAAAGTCCGGACCGAGGCGGGGCGATCGACAGTCCAGAGTTTGATGGTGTCGTCCCAGGAGGAAGTAATAAAAGAATCGCGACGGACGGGATTCCAATCGACGGAGTGGACTTCGCGAGAGTGCTCTTGGAGTGAACGAATGGGATTGGCAGTTGGGGGGAGAGCGAGATCCCAGAGCTTAACGGAGCCGTCGGCCACAGCGGAGACGAGTAGGTTTTCGTTGTTTTCCGACCAGGCGCAGTCATAGATGCCGTCGGCGGTGTCGAAGGCGACGAGTTCAGCAATTGGGCCGGCGGGATTAAGTTCGAGAACATGGAGGCGGCCGTTGCCGAGGATGCCGAAGTTTTGGGAGGTGGCAACGGCGAGGCGGGTTTCGAAGAAGGGGCTGAATTTGACGGCGTAACCGTTGAATGGAGTTTTGAACAAGGGCATGGCGTTTGTGCGGTGAATTATCCTTCCTTGCTGGTCTTTTTTTTTCTCCTTTGGATGTTAGCTGAGACAGAAAGTAGAAGCTGAAGCGAAGAAGCAGAAAAGCGCAGCTGCGTGCTCTCCACCCCAGATTCCCATCCTCTTCTCGCTAACTTGACAGACTCGCCTCTTGCCCTCTGGTTTTTATCCGGTCTATTTTAATGACTAAAAT
This sequence comes from Warburgia ugandensis, assembly GCA_035236585.1. Lineage (NCBI taxonomy): Eukaryota > Viridiplantae > Streptophyta > Magnoliopsida > Canellales > Canellaceae > Warburgia > Warburgia ugandensis. Next base: position 67,679,496 of record CP141134.1, read on the forward strand.
AGCCTTCCTCTGGCCTAGCCCATGACCATGAAACAGACTGACCGCAGCGGATGACTCCATGCACGAAGCTTTTGCACATGTAATATATGCAAATTTTAAGAAGAGGCAGACTATGTAATGACAATTTTATCATTGTACCAAGACTCTGATGACTCCATCTACAAACTAATTCTTTTGGTTGTATAATTATCGTAATTAGTTGAGTTGGCAGCGCTTGAAATGTAGTTACATATTCAAACCGAGAAAATGCAAATAACAATGCGCATTATAAACACCGAAGTGCCCTTTCTTAATTAATGTGACCTATGGTTTATGAGATACCTCTAATTGGAGAATTCAGACCAACTGTGATGACTCTTTAATCTTTTAACTTATCCAATACAAATAGGCTCTTAGCCAAAGAGGTTGATACACAATATCATACCATTGACAAACCCTAATGCTTCGAAATGATTTAGGGGCAAGTCGGATCCTCACCAGATCGTAACTTCTAAACTGACAACTATATTTATGAAACTTTGATAAGAATCCTAGTGTACCAGTTAGGTGCTACCTTGGAACTGACCACGGTGTTACGCCCTACGTGGTAGTAACATTGGCATTTGGGACACGTGTCTAGCTGGTAGACAAAACTTGAACAATGAATAAATTATATGTAAACTTATAGTTGCTTTGCACCATTGTAAAATTGCTTTACACAATGGTGCATTGCATGCACCAGTTTATAGGATTGATCAGAACTCCTCTATGTAACGCCCATTGGACCTTTTACTCCTAATTAATTTAATTATTTGCCCAATGTAAATTATATGAGTTCTTGTAGGCGTTCACACCTTGAAAGATGGAAGAAGTATACTCCCCTTTTTTCTCACGTAGGACGAATTTATTTTGTAAATCTAGGTTGTTCATCATGTTCTTTTTACTAAAAATAAAAAATTAAATAAAAATCAATGTAATTAGATGACGCTTGTTACTTATTTTTGGTCTTTGAAAATTTTAACCAAAAAAAAATGATCAGCATTTTGAATTATGAATATGAAATGTAATCACTACACTATATTAGCCATTATAAATACGATGAATGGTTCATCACTCTTGAAAAAGGGGATGTATACTTCTTTTCTCTCTCAAAAAATTCCGTAATTATGAACTCTCTAAGTTTCAATGATCAATGTAGTATTTAGGTGGTTTCCACTGCCAAAGTACAGCAGAGCCTTTTCTTAGCAACTCATAGCAGTACAGTCCTTTGCAAAGCACTTGAGCAAGCCACATATGCACGCCAGCGTAGCTTACAGAACACGGTCAATATGTCTATAAAGGAACGTGGCTTTCAGAAAGCCAGGGCAAATGGATAATCTTAATGCAACAATTCCATGGAATAAGATGTCAAAAATCAATTTTGAAATTGATCAATCAACAAGTGCAGATAATTTTTTTTTTTGGCAAAGCCCATATATGACCTTTTCCCCATATTTTTATATGATGATACTGCAATGTATAAGGGGTGATATGTTGGTTTTACTATTTGTTCTCTCAATCAGTGAATTACTGTGGACTTAAAAACTAAATAATTACAGTTATTGTGCTCATTTAGCTCCAAGTACCCTTCTTCTTTCTAGCTCACTAACCTCAATCATCCTCCTTATTTCATCTAAGTAGATGTTAATTTACTAGACTAGCTTTGTACTCCAGGACGAAAGCCTAAAGCACAAAACCTAGAGCAATTAAGAATGAACTTATACTAAATATTGGCACAAAAAATGAGTTCATAGTCTCAACTACAAACTGTCAGCGGCCAAAAGTAAAAGTGGGTCAATAGCTTCAGTTATTGAAACCATTATTTTTTGGAGTTTGTTGTGAACGTCTCACCTATAAAAATGGAGCAACATTAGGTGATGCTAAGCCTGTGATTTGTGTATCGTTTGCTGAATGTTCACATTTTGCTAAGATTTTATTGACCAAAATTATACTTATAATGTTGAGACTGGTTTTGACTTTGGTCTGTTTGCTCTAGATTTCTTAGGCTTTTGCTTGCAATCAAATAAAGAAAAGCCAGATAGCTGACTTCCCTAGGAGAAAGGAGTTTTTATATCTATCAAATGACTGAGGAGTATATTCATCTAATGGCATCAAGAGCTATATTTACATTGCAGTTAAATGTGACTACTTATTACATTTCTTTCACAATTGAATACATACAAATAGCTTTTGACTATTGAATAGTATAGACAATTTACGATTACATGGACATATATAGAAAATATTCTTCATTAGAGGTTGGCTAGATATAATCCAAGTGCAATAATCTATGCCTTTAATGATTTTCATAGATTGATTTGGATTAGTTTTATAACATGATTGGTTGTTGACTAAATTTTACAATGTTAGCTCATCAATAACTAAAGCAAGCGTGTCTTTGAAAGTATCACATAGATTTGATAAAAGCATGTGGCCTTTAGAGCCTCTCTGTCTAGTATTAAGTGTAGCATTAATAAGTTATCTCTTAATCATTTAAGTGCACATAACTTTATTATAGCATCAAGTGTATATCAATGTCCTTTTGTATGTATATAAGAGATGTGTAACAACATTGGCATAAATTTTGCATCCTATATTCATTCGATGTTGGAAGAGAATGTGTATATTGCCATTAATCAATCAACATTAAGAGGGCATGAGGCTTAACTCTGTTGGACTTATAATATCTTTTTTTAAACATGATAAATTGTATGCAATTAGGATTTCCATCGTTCATGATTTTTTACTAGATAAAAACCCTTTTAGTTAAAATCCCATTCCATTTTAAGGTTTTTTGGTTTAATGGGACCTGATTGGTTAGAGTCCTTAGTTTCTAAGACACTTTAAACTGGGGGCATTTAGCTTGAATCCTTATTTTCTAGGACTCTTCAACCTATAAGGCTTGTTTAGCTAGAGACCTTTGATTTATGAAACACTTCGAACTATTGAGCTCATTTAGGTATAGTCTTTATTTTCTAAGACTCTTTGAGCTATGAGACTCATTTGGATTGAGTCCATTATTTGCAAAAGTCTTAGGTTGTTGGAATTCTAGTCATCTTAAGACTCTAAGGTAGCAAAAAATTTAGTTGGATCAAACTCTTGAGTTGTAGGACTTCTAGTCATTTTAGAACTCTAGCATCACTACAATTTTATTTGGATTAAGACTCTTAGATATCAAAACTTCTAGTTAATCAAGGACTCTAAGGCCTCTATAATTTCAGTCATTCAAAAACTCTTAGGTCTTGCGACTTTTAGTCATCTAAGAACTCTAAAATTCTTAGAATTTTAGTCATTCAAGGACTCTTAGGTCTCATGACTTTTAATCATCCAAGGAGTCTAAACTCTTTGGAAATTTAATAGTTCAAGGACTATTAGGTCTTGTGACTTGTAGTCTTTCTAGAACTAATGTAACTAGAGTTCCCATCAATCTAAGACTCTCAGGTTTAATTGTAACACTAGCTATTTTTAAATTATGGAAATGCCTAATTACATGGAAAATTGAAATTTTATGGAAATTAGAATATTGAAAATTTGAAAATTTTTAGAGATGAAATCACGAACTAAAACGTCAATATTTTAAATGTACACGAGAAATGAAATTCAACGACACTAAGAATGCAAAAATCAAAGACTGGATGAAATTTTACTAATTATTTTAATTTTTGCATTTTATAAATTAATTAGAGGGGGTAGAATAGTAATTATACTTGTGGGGCCCACGGGAGCGGGCATTCAAAACGATGAGAGTTGGCTGGCATTTATTAGATAAGGTAATGATTACCAGCCATAAATGCTAGTAATCATTTTAGAAATTATAAAAAATAAATAAATTTTTAAATAAATTAAAAAACAATAATTATGGGGGCCTTTAAATGGGCCTCCCCTCATTTATTTCCATCTCAATTCCCCACCCCCCTGTGTAGTTAACTCTTCACGTTCTCTGTGCTACTAGCGACAACGCTGGAAACGACGCCAGACACTGACAAAGGCACACAGCGATGGTGACACCCGAATTCTCCTCCTTTTGGCAATGAAAGTAGTTTTTCTGACCTACCCATTGAGGTAGGCAAATCTTTCTCCCCTCCCCTTTGCTGTCAATGCCAGTATTTAGTTGATTTTTGTTATATTTTTACCGAAAAATGGGCAATGGATGCCATTTTCTAGTGACATTTTGGGCATTACTGTGTTTGTGAAAATAGACCAATGAAACACTGCCAGATGGATGATCTAAACCATTTATCTTGTGCATGATGAAACAAGCAACAAACCCATAAAATCTCATGGGAATCTAATGGCTAGGGACCCCAAAAATGTGAAAAATAGTAAAGGGGAAAATTTTGTAAATGTGATGAAAATTGAGTAAAAACCTCATATTCATGCAAAATCAGTTGATGGGAATATTATAAAGTGAATGTATACAAAAATTTGGTCAAAATAGTGTAAAAATCACAAAGTTTGGATAACATGGATGTTGCCGGCAACAATCAGAGTCCAATCATAGTCTCCCGCAATGGCAACTGAGTTGGGACGCACTTGGTGACACGTAGGATGACATGCACTTAGCTCCCGTGCATGGGCAGTGAGTGCGTAGTCTCTGAGCGTGATGGAATGCGCATGCATCCCCATGATGTCAAAGTGAATTTTTAATTAAAATCTAATTAATTTGGACTGTTCATTCATTAAAAGCTTGATTTTGGGAGCTATAGATGTTCAAATTATGATCTAAGACATCTGACGATGTAGATCTAGATTTGAGAAGAAAACATTGATTTGACCACTTTTAGATTTGTCAATTCACGAAATACTATTCAATGACATAGATCAAGCTGAAAATAGATGATCAAGCCTTGGAAATTGATTATATACATCAAATATGAGATGATCTAGGAAATTAGAAGGCCAGATCTCATGTGATTGTCAAGAAAAGTGATCTTGACCGTTGATCTGATCAAGTGCCTTAAGATTGGCTAATCAGAGAGTGATATGACTGTTAGATCGACTTGTAATCATGTAGATACATGTAAATCACTAAACAAACATAAAAATTAGATGGATCATGATGAAAATGATTGAAACTGATGATCAAATATTGATTATATGTGATAAAGAGCAATCCAATGGTTAAATCCCCTCCAAACTTGATAAGATGAAAGAGACTAAACTTTATTGATTAAGGGATATTAATTGAATGAATCATGACATGATTGACGATCAAAGATGATGGATGATTGTCTAGATGTCAGAAAAACCAACATCTAGCTCAGCATTACCCTAATTGAAGGTTAATCATACGATCTGAACTGTTGATCTATGATTAACTACTAAATCAAGGAAGTTATCACTTGAATTAGCTTATTTTTTAGATTTAAGAACATTAAGTTATTGGATGACTTATGATGTGGTAGGTACATTAGAGCGCAAGATTTGATGTTGTTATGCGCTTGATTGGAGTACTGCATTTTTAAGGTAGGTGATTACATTTTGAATTTTTTTCATGATTTCTTAAATCATAATGTATTACTTAAGAACTTTGAAGCATGTGTTTTATGTCCTACTATGTTTACATGAGATTGCTTTTCAACACGTATTGTCGATACATTCACTACTCCTTTTGCGCATGATTTATGTACTGCTTAGTAATACATTTTATGTTGTATCTATTTGATTATTTGATGATGATATACACTGATATTTCAACGCATGATATTGATATAATGAATTACTCTCTCGATTTGGTTTTATCTAGAATGATTATGCATGAATTTTTTATCATTGATTCATGGTTTGTTGATTTATGACGAGTGCTTCTACCCGATGGGTACTATATTAGGAGGATTTTAGGGTTGACCACTTATCCTCCGACTTTGTGATGATGATGATGTTTAAACACATGCCCCAAAGTGGGGGGCAATGTTTGTAGGGGTGGTATCATGGGTATTTTTCACTACGAGCCCATCTTCTCCCATGCGAGACAGAGGTATGTCCGTAGGCGTGGTATCATGGGTAGTACACAATATAAGTCTATCTTCTCCCATGTGAGATGGAGGAAGTCTCTCGTTCCGGTGTTGAGTGGCAGTGGTTGAGACCCTAAAGTGGTTGCCACTGCAGCATAGTAGCCCATACTCTTATGTTGTGTTCATACAGTGCATATGTGATTGTATACCCGCAGTGTGACACTGTATTAGGGGTGATGCCTAGGTGGGCAGCCAGATGTGGGCAGGCCTATGGCCTATGCGAGCTATAGGTTAGAGATCCTGGATGATGGAATGAGTACTTATTGTTAGTGATTGAGTGTAGTGGGACACTCCTAAGGCTTTTTGTGTGCAGTGCCCTGTTTATCATGACATACTTCATATTATTTTGTGGACAAGGGTTTTATTTGTTTTGACAGATGCTTATTCATGTGTTGATCATGCTTTGCATGCCATGATATTTTGCTTTAATATTGCTTTGCCTTAGAAGAAAAGCATGTTTTGATCTTGATTGTTTCGTTTAGACTTATGAGTTTCATGTGTTATCCAGTATGGATACTTGATGATTTAAATTGCCTTCTAAATGATTTACTCTATTGACACTCGACATGAGATTGGTACTCTTTGCAAAGTGCTTATCGCATGTTTTAATTATTTGTAATCACCTATACAAGCAATAACTTACTAAGGCATTGCTTTGTTTTGCAATGCCTCAGATTTGGAGCACAAAAACACTAAGGAAAAGCAGGTGGAGTGGCACTGATTTAGTGGGGACCTCGAGGACTATCTGCTATTTTATACTCCAAAGACTAATTTAGTGTATGTCTCTCCAACTTGTGATTAGACTTTTTTGAGTTGTACATGGATGTTATTATTTTAGATAGATTGGACCCACACTTTTGTATAGTGTACATTTATTTGCATGTGTATGATGTGGTGATCATGGATGGAACCCTAGGAGTTTTGGACATGTTATCACTACTATCTTTTTTGCAACTGGTGTTTGATTTTTCATAGTTTTAGATTGAGCATGCTCAATGTATTGATGATTTGATTTTGTTATTGTAGTGGTTTGGGTGTTGGATGACCCTCAGGGTTTTCCTTTTAGACATTTCTCTTGAACGATTGTGTTATTTATGTTAACTGTAAGTTTTCTATATCAGGGATCTTGCTTATTTTATAAAATGTATTATTATTATTATTATTATATGTATGGGAAAAGGTTTAGAAAACCTGGGATGTCACATTAATGTCACTAGAATTCCTGTCAATCTAGGGCTCTTAAGTCATAGGACTTCCAATCATCCCATAATTCTATACCTCTAGGATTATTGTTGATTCCTAAGTCCTAGTTCATAGGTCTTTGGTTTGAACAATAAGACTACGTAAGTTGCCTTGAGCCATAAGACTTCAGCTAGGCCTAGAAGTCTTGAGCTATAGGACTTATACTAGAGTTAGAAGTCTTAAAAGCTGTTAGACTTTGAATAGAGTTAGTAGTCTTCAGCTATTGGACTTTGACTAGGTTCAGAAATCTAATAATAGTTAGACTTTATATGGAAATGGGATATCCTTAGGATTTAAGATACTAAATTGTTTTGTAAATATGTTAGCTATAGGACACCAAGTTGTATTCAAGATTTTGACTTAGTCAAGAATTAATTGAAAAGGAAAAAGAGATCGAGTGCCCAATTTTATGTGTCAACTGGTGTCTACTGAGGAGTCTTGTAATTTTGGAGCATTAGAATTTCGATCCAATTTAGAAATTTGAGGACTTTGAATTATTTTGAAGGTCTATTGATTGTCAAACTCTGAACTACGTTAAGAGTTAAAACCATAATACTTTAGATTAGTTTGAAATTCTAATTTAACTTAGGAGTTAATCAAAAAAGAAAAAGAAATTAGGCGCTCATTTTTTTGTGTCAATTAGGGCCCACCAAAACTCTCTAACTCACATAAGTAATCTTTTGGTTTAAGGAGTCTTAAAACTTTGGACTCTATATATTGTCAGGAACCCTAATAGTTGTAGGATTTTTATTTGGTTTAAGAGTCTAACAATTGTATTGATTAGCCCTTCGTAGTTTGGTACTTTTGAAGCTAGGCTCGCCGAGTATTTGTATGGTATGGAGTGGCTTACTTGTCTCATAGTTTAAGTGCTTTACTTTATTTTATCTATTAAAGCTTTGGCTGTCATTTCATTGCTTATTGTTTTGTCTAGTTCAATAATACTGCATATCCTAATGAGTTTGATGGACTTACTAGGCTAACTTCAAGTTAGGCTAGGAATCTTTAAGCAGTGGAACTCTAAGCAAGTTTAGGAGTCTTTCAGTTGTTGATCACTAAGTTAGTTCAGAGGTCTAATGGCTGTAGGAATTTGAGCATTTTTTAGGATTTTTATGTTGCAAAGTTTTTTTTCCTACAACTTTAAAGAGGAAAGGTGGGTACCCTTTTTCTGATAGTGGGGCTCACTAGGATCTCAATTTTGTATATAGGTTAGATCTAATTTTGGATTCTAAATGGAATCACTTACTCTTTGGGACTTTTGATCTAATTAGACCTCTTTAGACTTAATATGAGTTGGGAATCTTAGAAGTTGTAGGAGTGTAAGTTCATTTAGAAGTCTTGTAGCCTTAAGTCTCTCATAGCCCATCTTGCTAGAACCAGATATTCTAAACCCCTATCTTATTGATTGTAGGACTATGTCATTTTAGAACTCTTTGGGAGAGAGGGTAAGTGCCCAACCTTGTATGTCAGATGGCCCTTCCTAAGAGAATTTTTGAGAGAGAGAAAAGGTTCCCACCAAAAGAACCAAGTAGATAGAACAAATTCTAAGGCATGGTTAGCTCTACCCACTAGAGGAATAATTTGTTGAATTCTGTCTTTGGCAAAACATTCTAGAGCATGGAAAAATCTACTCAAAGATTTGGAGAGTAAGCTAAAGTTCAAAAAAAGAAACTCTCTAAACTCTCTCTCTCTCTCTCTCTCTCTCTCTCTCTCTCTCTCTCTCTCTCTCTCTCTCTCTCTCTCTCTCTCTCTCTCTCTCTCTCTCTCTCTTTAACATGTGAGCTCTACCCACGAGAGAGTAAGAAAGAGAGTTGGAAGACTTGGAACATGGGGAGTAAAAATGTGTGAGTGTGAGTGTGTGTGTGTGTGTGTGTGTGTGTGTGTGTGTGTGTGTGTGTGTGTGTGTGTGTGAGAGAGAGAGAGAGAGAGAGAGAGAGAGAGAGACCTTTTAGGCTAGGAATCTTAGGTGAGTTATGAGTCCTAGCCATCGAAGAAATTGGATACCCAGTTTAGTTTGGGCAGCCCTTAGTTTTAGGAAAGGTGAGACCCTCCTTTGAAGACTTAGAATGTAAGAACTCTTGGAGAGTTGGGACACTTGGAAGACTAAGACTCTTAGGGAATCTAGACTCCTAAGTGAGTCCTACTTATCCAGTTGTATCTTTCTAAGATAATTTTGACAATTTGAAATAAAATTCCTACAGGAAACCCAAGTTTTTAAAGTAATAAAAATTTGAGAATTGTAGGACTACTAAAATATTAGGACTCTGTGAGCCCTACCATATTTTATATCAATCCCAAAATGAAACTCTTTCTTATGTAGGAAATTCTAAGCCTTTTTATTTAGGAGAAAGAGTCAATAAAGTAGGAATTTTTAAAATAATCCTAAACTCTAAGATGGAAATAGCTAAATGGGAGAGATAAAGAAAGAGAGATAAGACTCTAGGTGGGCCCATCTTCCCTTTTATTTTCATTTTGAAGACTGGCAACCTTGAATTTAGGGGAAAGGAGTTTGAAAAAAGTGGGCTCTAATTAAAAAGAGCGAGACCTACTTGTCCTTGTCCTTCTTACCTTTTAGGTTCCAAAGGGAGTAGGAGATTGCATGGCATTAGGGCTACCTACAATCCTAGTTCTCCAAGAAATGTTGATTTGAAAATTTCTCAAACATTAGGACTCTCTAAGAGTCCTAAATCACAAGTTGCCCTTAGGAATGAATCTTATACTTGAGTGACCCTCTAAGAGAGTCCTATATGATTATAAGCATATAGGTAGCCTTCTAGGGGCATTTTAACATTTGGCTGGTTTCTATCCATCTAAATGAAATGAGTCCCATAGATCTTAGACTTAAAAAGAGATCTTAAAAGTAATAAACATATAAGAATCTCTCTTTAGGAGAGTCCTAAACAATTTCCAATTGTAATGAGCCTCCATGGGGCCATTTTTTTACTTCGAGGGGTCCTACCAATTGGATAATGTGGGTCATATGTTAGGTTTTCCAAGGAAGAACCATTTACTTTTCAGAGATCCCAAAAAATCCTTTTTAAAAATATATTTCTCGAAGAATCAAATAGAAAGGAATTTCTCTTTAAGAGAGTCTTATTTTATTTTAGACATACATAAATGGGTCCCATAAGGGTGTGTTTATTTGAAATAGAAAAGTGGGTGTTTTGTGAAAAACACTCTTAAAAACAGCATGGCTGCTCTTAGTAGTGCACTACAAGGGGTACTTATATACCTATAACCTCATTTAAGCAAATGCTCAAAATTCTAAAATGATATATTATTGTTAAAAATTAAATTTATGATAAGAAAACTCTAAGTTCATCTAAAAAATATTGTTTCCAGCTAATGACATTATCATAATTTCTCAAAAAAGTTTGATTGTCAGACAACATGTCTGAATGACTTTGTTTTCTTCCAAAACTTTGTGATATTCATTTAAAAAACTTCAAATTTCAAAGCACGATTGTGAAGATCCTTTGCATATCTTATTACATATTCATGCACATCTACATCATGGTCGAAACTATATTTAATTGACCATCTAGAGTGTGAAAATTTTAATGCTTGCATGGTGCGTGTCTCATCTATAGGGTGACTTATGAGATTGATACATAGGACCATTGTAAAGAGTGAACCCACTTGTATTCTTGGCCACTTATATTTGTCAAGAAAAATTCCAACTATCCTTAAAGGATCCTTTGTGGTTCTAAACCCAAACTCATAAAAGATTGATACCTTAAATCTTGTTTCTATAAACGAGTAATACTAAATAAATGGTGTATATGAGAGAATCTACATGCCATTTCTTTAGATACTATCCTTCACACGATCAGTCTTATTCATGTGATAGCTCCCACTTTGGATATCTAATGTATGTAATAAGCATCGAGATTTTATTATTATTTTTTTCATTATTTAGTTTCCTAGTGACTCTTGTTTCTTATATTGGCATTAGCAACTTAGGTTTAATTATATAGCAAGCATTTCCTAGCTTGTTTGGCAAGGCATCTAGTCTACTAATAGAAAATAAAATTATATGTTGTAGAAGGTTATTATTCATTGGTAGGTCTACTTATATTAGCATGAATAGCATTTTAAGAGATTATTATTCATCTTTACAATAGAAGCTTTTTCTTTTCATTGTGAATTCAAGGTTTACTTTGTCCTTTTGATTCAAAGATGTTTATCTTATGGATTCAAGATATTATTAAGGTAGAAGAGAGTTGCCCTTTTTGTATTTTAACTATGTTATTTAGTATCATGCCTTGTCGTTCCCTGGTTGTATGGTTGGCAATCGATCAAAAAGTGGCAGCTCCACAAAGATCAACTCATGGCCACAACATCTTTTAAAGCTTTTTAGCAAATAAATCAAGGATTTGTGGGAGACTTATAGGCAACACTCATGCGATTGATAGAGGCTTTGGAGTGTATTTCAATTTTGATGATAACATGGTTTTATTCAATGAAGAGGCTTGTGATCCCCTTGTTCATAGTAATATACCAAGGGAACCGCATGGGCCTCAAGCCTAAGTGGAAGAATCAAGTGATGAAAAACTCGGCTATGTTCTTCGTAGAGGAGGTACTGATGCTAGATGCAATCAAAACTTTTGAGAATATGATGCACAAGACTATAAGATGAAGATTGATCTTCCTTCCTTTAATGGGTATTTACATATTAAATATTCTCTCGAGTGGCTTCTTCAAGTCAAGAAATTCTTTGATTACATGTATATTACGAAAGAGAAGAAAGTTAAGCTTGTTGCTTACAAGCTTAAGGGCAAAGCTTTAGAATGGAGGAACAATTCCAAATCTTACATACGCGGCTTGGAAAAGCACCAATTCGTTCTTGATAATGGATAAAATAGTTGATGAAGGCAAGATTTTTACCACAAGATTATGATTAGGTGTTGTTCCAACAATACAAAAATTGTAAGCAAGGAAGTCATAAGGTACACAAATATGTAGAAGAGTTTTATCATCTTTATTACTAATCTAGTAGAATATGAGTCAAAACAAGTGGCTAGATTTATTAAAGGATTATAGTTTGCTATATATGATTGACTTAAATTATAGCTGATCTAGACTCTAGTAGATACTTTGAAGCTAATAATTAGAGTGGAGACCCAATTACATAAATCAAATAGCAAGAAGGGTCAATGCATTAAAGCCGTCACAAAACATGGAGTAAAATCAAAGGATAAGTTCTAATCAAGAAACTCCTCAATCATCGGCTACCATATACAAAGATTTGAAAAGCTATTTAGGTAAAAAATTTGAAAGATTATTTGTTAAAGATAATCCTTATGCCTTACCACAACCAATCAAGTACTACATATGTGCAAGATTGGGATATAGATCCAACTAATATCCTAAACTTCAAAATCTTATCATTAAAAATAAGGGTGATGGAAACAACAATAACGATGGGGTCAATTAATTTCAAGAGGGATTGACTTATAGATGAAGATGAGCCACTCTTAGTTTGCACCTTATGTACACTCCAAACAAAGAGTATTTATCGTTAAAAGCACAATACTTTTAGGAGGAAATATACAGTGAATCAAAAAGTGTGCGATCAACGAAATAGTACCAACATAGTGTCCAAAGAGATGGTGGAAAAATTAAAATTAAAGACTGAAAACCACCCAGCTCCTTATACAATTGGTTGGATTACAAAGGTCAATGTGAGTGAAAGATGTCTCATTCCATTTTTAGTTGGAAAAATATTATGATAAGATCTTATGTGGTGTAATGGATGTGGATGCATGCAATATGTCACTTGATAGACCTTTGCAATATGATCATGATTGCACACATAAAGGCAAAAATAATGTTTATTTTTTTTCAAAAGATGGTAGAAAAATTATCCTGCCCCTAAGCCAAAACAAGTTCAACACAAAGCTTTTAAAGTGGAGGGGCAACCTCTTTTTACTAGAAGTCAATTTTTTAAGAGGGTCTCATGTGAAATTCAAAGATGGTCATAACTTAGCAGCACGATATTAAACTTGAGGACAAGTTTAATCCAAGTGGAGGGGATTCATATAGGGTGATAAGCATCAATACTACCTTTTTTTATTGTTTAGTTTCTTAGAGGACCTAGTTTCATATATTAGCATTAGCAACTTATGTTTGATTTTATAGCAAGTATTTCCTAACTAGCTAGCTTGGCAAGGCATCTTAGTTTCGTATTTTCATAAATAGAAGAATGGCAGATCTACTTATATTAACTTGAATAACATTGTAGAGATTATTATTCATCTTTTCAATGGAAGTGTTTGCTTTTTCTTTTGGATTAAAGCTGTTTATCTTGTAGATTCAAGATATTTTTAATGTAGAATACAATACTCTTTATCTGATTTTTTTTTCCTTGGATTTTTTCACTACATTAATGTCTAATAGATTAAAAAGCATGTGAATGAGAAAATTTATTGTCATCATTCTTTACCATGTAACATGTTTATTTTCAATCACAACTTTTTAAATGCTAAAATGATCAAATCTATATACTTTTTATCTAAATATACAGCTTCTACAGTGATGTAAATGAGGTCAAATCATTCAATAATGGACTCCAAAAAGATGGTTCACAAACCCTCTCATTTGGAGCCATTATTTAGCATTACTCTCTAAAACTTTATCTGTTCTTCTTTTCCTTTTCTTTTTTCGAGAAGGTTGGTGGTGAGTATGCCTGTGGCTGCAACCATTTATCATTTCCCTATGATAGATGAGGATCATATCATTTGGAATAAGTTTATTGATTTAGTATTATATTTGAAAGTTGAAATTGTTAGATAAATACTCCTATGCACACACAAACACAATGTTAAGTGGCCTTGAACTTGCAAATTGCACATTGAAGCTCACTTTTGCACCAAAGCACCACACTTATATACTCTCTTTGATGTTAGTTATTTGCTTTTAGCCTTCTTGTAGTTTTTTTCTTTTTTTTTACGAGTTCCTTAAATAGTAAACCAAAATAGAAAGAAATTATAAATAGTGGTGAATAGGAAGATGATGAAACGATTAAAATTGTCTATGGAAGTGTTTTGGCTATGGGTTTGTTACATAGACACATTGGGTTTTAGTTGGCTTACATGTCCATGTTGATGTAATATGTGTTTGTCTTTAGTTTATACAAGCAAGTTCTATTAATGCTACTTTTGCCTTAATTGGACATTTCTGGATCCTTCATCTAAAAGGAGTGATTTAAGGTTTTTTCAAGAAAGTATTGAGCCATTAGTTTTTGGTAAATTATAGGGCCTATGAAATACGCATTTGACATGGGATCAAAGCCATGTAATTCAGTTGTTAATAGTGTGTAAGTCTATCACTATGATCTATACATAGGTTTCTCTATGCGGGCCTAAAAGGCATTTTTCTTCTTTGAAGCAAAAGTGCCCAAATAGTGCACTCTTCTCTCACTGGTAAATGAGTAAGAGAGATGGTGTCATTTAGTTTTTCTAAAAATGCATTTAATGGTACATATACAATATATTCAAACTATGATAATATAAATAAATATTTTAATAATGATTTATTCCTTAAGTTGTTCCATCTGTGGTTCACCTAGGAGCTCCGTTTAGGGAAAAGTGCAGTTTACTATTTTAAACTATTGATTTGTTATTCCTAAACTATTTTTTTGCAGATTAGTGTGTTGAATGTGACGACATTCATGTAACAGACAGGTTAGCTTTTGATAGGGCTTGACAACTTTCGGGTTCTGATTTTAGCCCAAAATAGTACCTGAAAACTGAAAAAGAACAGAGACCATATCTTCATTTATCTAAAGGAGGGGGAGAGAGAAAGAGAAACACTCAAAAGAGTCCCAGTGATAATCTTACAATCAAGTGCGTTCGAAGAAAAGTTGACGGCCTATTTTTTCATGCATGGTGATTTTTTTGGAAGATCAAAGTCATTTATTTTGTTTGGATTGGCTTAGATAGGCTGCAGACCAAACTTTGGATACATCTAGCCACTTTCATTTGAGTTGAAAATCATATTTACCAAAATTTTAAACTTTTTTTATAGTTCTAAAATTAGTGGTTAAGATCATCTAAATACACAGATTTCTCATGATTTACCAGTTTTTGGTACATCAAATGGGATGAATAGCTTAGATCTTCCAAAACAAATCATACATGGGGCATTGACTTCTTCTAGGGCCCTTGGGTCCGACTCTCATGGGGGAACACAAAAGGTGAGCGAGAGTGAGGTGAGCGTTCATCTTCAGGTCACATTATAGGTGGATCACATCCGAAGCATCTCCAACGAATGATTTTAAGCCTTTGATTGCTTAAAGATCTACGCCGTTGGTTCTGAATTTTTTACTCATCCGTTTTTTATGAGAAGGCATTAGTGGTTAGGATCTTCCACGAAAGAAAATTTTGGATCACCCAAATATGGGAGGGACATGTACTTTTAACTGCGCTTGATTTCATGCACTAATCTATAGAAGGAGACTCCATAAAAGAAAGCTCCGTCAAATTCCCCTTACCGGGCCTCTTGGCATATCGGGCTTTTGGGCCTTCTATGATGGTACCAGGAGAACCACCATAGGAACTTGGGCGTGTTCCTGATACTCAGGCTTTCGATTTCAAATGGGCCTGGCTGTGGATTAAGTTTATCTCTGAACCTGTGCAGAAACAAGAAGCAGAAATCTTGGCAGTTAGAGAGGGACTTGGAGCTTCGCATCATTAAAGGCTTCAACCATTGATTATAACGGGCGTCTCTGCCAACACCATTCAATGGATCTGCTCTTAAATGTTTATTCCGATTTGTTTTTATATTCCTCATGTGTCGAGCAATAACGAAGATTTTTTATTTGTTTCTGCCCTGGCATCTTGCTAGGAGTGGTCCATTGATGATCAGCTCCATCACAGAGTCAATAAGGTTAACATCAACAAAACAAGGAAAATTCTGTCCTATATGCATGGCTACATGTCTCTATGTACAATGGGGACGTCAATCTTAAGAACGACATTAGGCGCGTCCCATTGTTAGCTGTAGCAAACCAAATGGATATGGCATCTATTAAATTGTAAAAGATAAATGGTTTAGCTTGTTCTTGGTAGATGACTAAACAGGTATGAACCTT
Source organism: Warburgia ugandensis (assembly GCA_035236585.1). Lineage (NCBI taxonomy): Eukaryota > Viridiplantae > Streptophyta > Magnoliopsida > Canellales > Canellaceae > Warburgia > Warburgia ugandensis. The sequence continues at coordinate 67,695,861 of CP141134.1, forward strand.
GAGGGAGGGGCAGGTGAGTATTGTCCAATCAAATTTCGGAAATCAATTACAATAGCTTGTGCTTGTATCGGAGATCATATCAATGTCCTAGTGGAGTCCATGCGCCCAAAAATTGGTTGTTGGGAAATATCCTAGCAGCTACTTTTCGTCTAGCTTTTTCTGAAGTTTACGCAAGTAAAACTTCAATCGATTATATAAAGAAAATGGAGTTCCGGTAGACGCCCAAGGAAGGACATGGGAAGAATTCAATGCTCATTTTTTTCATGCACGGTCATTTTTAATGGAAGGTCTGAGCCATTCATCTTTTTCAGAGTACAAAATTAGAGAACCCACGCGAAATTAGTGTATTTGGAGGATACAACACACTTATTACGGGTCTTTGTAAAATGAATCCAAATCAGTCTATGATTTCCAACTGAAAAAAATATAGGCTAAAGTGCTCAATGGAGATAAATTTTGATCTCTATCCTACCCAAGCTATTTAGAATATGATGAATAGCTTAGATGTACCATAAAAAAATACCATGAGAAAACTTGGGAGTCGACTCACAAAATCAATAGACTAGGTTAAATTAAGGATCACGCCTAGGTTCTCTGCATTTAACCACTATGAAAATTCAATCTTTTCTGGCCCTGTTTTTGTCATACCCCAATAAATTAGGCAACTGTGACCGATCAAGAGGCCACTTATGATTGTCTCGATAGTTAGCACGTTTACCATGACATAAAGGAATTCCGGGGTCCGATCGTAGGAACTCTATAGGAACTTCCTATCTGTACGTTTGAGAGAGAGAGAGAGAGAGAGAGAGAGAGAGAGAGAGAGAGAGAGAGAGAGAGAGAGAGAGAGAGAGAGAGAGAGAGAGAGTCAAAATACCCAAGCAGCCCATAAACCACATGCTGTCTTATGCTAACAGATCAAGTTTATGTCATCTGTCCAAGCCAACATCAAAAGGAGACACAAAGGGACAGCCAGTCGACCCAACGATAACAAACCATGTACGCGGAAAATTCTCTATGGTTTGTTATTTACCCACTGATACACACTTACTGGTAGCCTAACAAAGCCCAGGATTCCACTCCAGTTACTGCCACCTCGTGCTAATTACTAGCCTATCTTCTCCCTGCAAGTTGGTCCACCAATATATTGCCGTTCTCATCTCCGTAAATTGTTCGCTCGTGTCTTAAGACTCTACACCCAAGTGGAAAACTGTGTCTTCAAGTTAAGGAAGTGAGCCATGAAAAAATGTGGTTTTCTTTGCATTTTCGTGTCCGTTTTCAGTTGGAGGATGCCGCAAGGGAGGTCATGGCCCTGACGGGTGACACGCTAGCGGATTTTGCAGATGGCATATGGTCTCGTCATTTCTTATAAATTGTGTACAGGTTGTTACGGCTGTAGCGCATTCATGGTCGACCCCAAAGGAAAGTTTGCCTCATGTTAGTTTGCTCAATGTCACTTCTCTTGTAGACATGGAAAAGCAATCCGCACGGCAACATGAGGTGCTTCCATGTGCAATAGGGTCCACAGCTTTTGATGCATCCAAATCATTATTGTCTGCTGGACCTCATCTTAAGTAGGCATGTTCGACAACTCTCCAATTAACGTTAGCTAGGCAACTCCTAAATTGGCAATATTTCGTTACTCTTAATTTTTGACATTTCCCCCGCGAGATCCTACTTAAACCTTAGAAGTAGGGGTTAGGATCATGCGTTGTGGAGGATTTTTGGGCGTGGTCTCTATAGGACCACCTAACAGATGAAGATTTCTGATAATTGAACAAATGGATCCGATATCTATTTGCCTTCGTATAAGTGTTTGGGCTTTATACGGGCAGGTATCTCCACGTGAAAGCTCCTTTATTAAACACCTTTTTGATTCGCTGTTCACAACTTTCTCCCTTATTAACACCTTTTAGAAGTTGTAAGCATTTTTCAATGACAAATCGAACATAAAGTTTAGAACAAATAGATTATATATTGAGATTGCAAAGCAAAGCAGCTGCTCAAATCCAAGCGTATTTTAAGGTAAATGTTGAGTTATCTGCGACCGAGTTATACATTTGTTGGCATAATTATAATTTAAATGTGACAGGACAAAAGTTTCCGTTATTACAACCCCACTTCGATCAGACCCGTCTACGTGACTTTCCTGAGTCAGATGTCTTGCATCCCAAAATATTACACATTGGATGGCTCAACAGCCAAAGAATATGCATTTTACTCTTTAGATGAGGACAGTTCTTTAAAGGTTGTTGTTGTTTTTCTTTTTTTTAAACAGTCAAATGTCCTATGATTGGAAGTACGTCTTTTAAGACTCCAGATCCATTCAATCTGCGCGCACTCTTTGACAAGTACAAATCATCAACCCTTGGTCAAATTCGATGGACGGATTCAAATGTGTGCCCCACCTACCATGTAAAAGTGGGAGATTTGCACAGGAACTGCTGGAGGCTAGCCAATTAATCGATATGGTTATAACGCGGGAGTCCCGGGCTTACAAGCTTCAAAGAGTAGACGCCGGGTCTAGAGTATCTTTTGGAAGATTACAGCCGTTCACCATGCAAAGCAAGCAGAAATTAGGTATCCCACTAAAAATTAATATATATTTGGATGATCTTAGTCACTTATTTTAGATTCTTAAATAATTAAATAAAAATAAACAGTCTTAATATTTTATCTAAAAAAACATAGTCTAAAAACAATTAATGGTCGTGAAATTTGATTTGTAGACTATCTAGGTCATTTCAAGCATGATGAGTGGTTTAGACTTACAAAATATAATTACCTTGTGTGAAAAAACCAGCTTCTACTTCGTAGGATGTTTACAAGTTTCTATACTTATCGAGACTCATAACTTTAACGGTAATACTAAACTGGTAGCATTAGGTGCAATCTAGAGACCATGCATTTTGGAGCTAACCACGTTCCTTCAAATGATTCGACTTGTTCATCTCATAACTTGCGACTTAGATGTCTTATAAAATAAAAAGCATGTAATCTAAATGATGCTGACATCTAAAAAACATCAATATCATATATATATTTTTACCTATAAGAAATCTAAAGTTGGAGTAATGACATGAACAATAAAGAACATGCCAAAGTAGACTCTAAAAAATGTGATCGCTAGACCACTTCTCATAGTACAATCAGTTTAGCATTCCTCTAGTCTCGATCAGCAACAAACAAACAGACGTTCATTCATTAAAACGCGCCAACTTGACGTAATGTCCAAATACTTCGTTGATTTATCTAATACTTGTGCTCGCTAACTGTACATTTAAGATAATCTACTCAAGATATTTTTGAGCAAACAACCAATCCATGGTGGGTCCGACAATGTGCGCGACCTCAGATCCAACTTTTGCCCTTGCGATGTGCATGATAAGCAACTTTTAGTGGTCCCAAGTCCATTACATCGAAGCCCATTAAATAGCCAAGGCTGATTTTACACATTAATTTCTTCAAACTGGCCAGAGAACTTAAGGTTTAAGGTTATTTAAAAAAGAGAATTTGGTGATCCCGACAAAGTTAGGTAGGCTTTTGTAATGGTCGAGGGGCGTCACAGCCCCTCTTCAATGCTCGTCTTTTTATTTTCTTTGGTGTGGGCTGATGATAATGGCTGGTCTGGGATCCCCACTACATTGCTAACAGAAATAATGAGAAATAATATCTGGCGTCCCTTCCTCTCTTCCCTTCTTTTATGGTTGCCAAAGACTGTTCTTGTTTCAAAGACTCTTAAACAATCAAGGTGAAAATTGTTTACTGAAAGAGTTGTTATGGAGGAGCGGCCAAAAGTGTAAGTGGGGCTTAGTTGTTTAATGATTGAGACCATTTATTTGCTAGCGGCTGTATAGATAGGATGGAATCAAACTTTCCCTTTTCGGACGACTCTAACCCATTGATTTTTAGAGACATTATTGATGGATATGGACTAACGTGTTGAGTTTTCAGTTCGTCTGCTTAACTTAAAATTAGAGGCTCAAAATGGCACATGAGTTTGAGTTTTAATGTATGGGCATCTAATTTAAAACTCCTAATTTTTGTGAGGAGATTGAATAAATAATGAAATTAATTTTTTTTTTTAAATCAGGCCAGAATATTAGGGTTATTAAAAATGCACTTCTCATAGAAGTGGAATCAAGGTTGAAAACCTAGCTATTTGATATGTACGTGAAAAATTGGCTTGGATAGACTATAAGTTTGTCTAATTTCGAGTTGGGGAGAAAAATCTATATTTTTTTCTCAATTTTTAACCTAAAAAGGGCAAATATATAATTCTACCTCACAATCAAGGTATAAGACATGTATAATTGAAAACATTCTCGGAGAACCAATTAAAATGACACTAAATACTTCAAAATCCGAGTTCGTATGAAAATTTTGTATTTTTTCATATTTTTCAATTAAAAGGGCAAAACAGTCATTTCACATTAATGTGGGGCAACGGTCTAGAAACATCAATAATTGGTCAAACCACTACTGGCTAGTAGTAGAGATAGAGGTGGAAGTGGGGGAATTCTTTTTAATATAAAATTCAAAAAAACAAAAACATAATTATTAGGGGAAAATAATTAAAATTTTTAGAAAATGCTTATAAATACCTCAAAAAATTTCATAAAATTCATCACGAAATTCACCAACTCCTCGTATAATTCCAGCTCCAAATTCCCTCTCATTCTCTACTTTTTCCCTCTTTTCCTCTCTTTCTTTTCTTATTTTCAGTTTTACCCCTAAGTGGAAAACCTATAGAAATCTAGTGATCTAACCCTCATACAAAAAATCCAAACAATCAGATCAATTTTTAACAAGCTTATCTACAAAACTGCTATGATAATTGCACGATCCACTAGCGATTTCATTAGAAGATCACAAATTATGTTGTCTCCATCATAGTTCACTTTTTGGTGAGGATTTTCTTAATTTTAACAAGGTCTTCTCTTCTGGACACTTCCAGGTAAGTTTTCTATCTCTTTATTTTTATTTTTCAATATATTTTTCCCTAAAATGGGGTCACCGGACTGGTTTTCCAGCCAAAATTTTAGAAAAACTAGTACCTATGATGCAAGCCTAGAACACCATCAAGGACACCTCAAATGGAAAATCTGAGCGGTCCAATGGATTCAGAAGGCCCAAAAACCTTATGAACCATGATCACAATAAGTTTTATTTTTCATCTGGACCCTTAATTTTAAGAAATAAGATTTGACAGTCCAGAATCAATCTAGACCGTTGAAATTGATGAAAATTTGAAAATTTAATTCCAAACTCAATTTAAATCTAAATCTAGACTAGAAAGAAGCTATAGATTCCTTGTATTGTAAAGAATATAATGAAATAATTATATTGAGGTTTTTAATTTGATTTATATGAAATAAATTTTAAAGTTAGTTCCAACAATAGTGGATCATGATCAAATTGACGAAATTTGATCCAATGGATGGATCTAGGACATGTCAAAACCTAAAGGTCAATGATCACAATAGAATTTCCAAGCCTCTAGATTAATTAAATTGATCAAAACATTGTAGCTTAAGATGAGTCGTTGAAAATAGCTGAAAACTTAAAAATAAAATTCCTGACTCATTTTAAGTTCAATTTTTTATCAGGAATTTATATGAATATATCTTGATGAGGGAAACCTATTGAACCCATAAAAACAATACTTTAATCATTAAAAATTTCTGTTAATTAAAAATGCAACTACTAACACCCTTGATCAAGTAGATCTGGGGTGATCAGAAGTAAGGATTTGGATCCATTAGGGATATAATGATGATAAATCATTATGGGGATGGCTGGATTGGACTGACATGAACTGAATTAAAGTTTAAACCTTTGAAAGTAAAAATGATCAAGGAAAATCCCAATGGATCCTCTTGATCTGGTAGGTCAAGAATGATCAGACCAGATAGACATATAAAAGTGATGATTTAAGGCTAATATCATGTTATTAGAGATGTTGGATCAATGAAAAACATGAAAGATCAAGGGTTGTACTCTTAATGGAATATTAACCCTAGATCTAAAAGATGAACAAATTGGATGGTGGGATCATAAGAATAAATTGATCATATGCTTAGTTAATGGTATTTAATAGTAGATTTAATTTAATTATGATCCATGTCAAGTTTTCAATTTTAGTATATATTTTTTTAATTTCTTAGATTAAAATGTTGTTAATATTCTAGTTAATTATTTTATTAGCAAATTTGATTCATGTCAAATTTTCAATTCTAGCATGATCGTCTTTAAATTCCTTAGATTTAGATTTATTAGTGTAATTTCTTTTAATTTTCTTTACATTTAAAAGGGGTAATTAATGAAATATAGTTGGACTTCGCAAAATACACATGTACATCATAAGAAATAATTATAGTAAAAGCTATAGTTAGTAGGACAATATAAGGGGTGGATTTTTCATTTTCTTGGCCCAAAATAGGAGCATAGTAAACATCCATGAATGACATAGTATATGTTCATGGAATTAATTAAAATCAAGTAGAAATAAAACTTAGGGTTATGAGCTCATAGGACCTTATTAAAGGTTGAGCTAAGGCTATGCCCTTGTATGTTATTCATCGTGGTTAAGGGGGTTTCTAATGAGCCTCGTTGTCCCTCCACCTTCTGTTGACGTCTGTTGAGGTCTAAATGTCTCCTTACATAAGAATTAAATTAACTAATGATATGTAATTGGTAAACCCTAGTCAATTGGAAATAAGAGGAGCTATCTAGAATTAAGAATGAATAAGTTATCCTCAATCCAGTAAAACACTAACTCGTTGAGAAATAATAATAAAAGCATAAATGATTAACAAATTATCTAACCCTAATAAAAATTGTAAGTAAGATAAGGATGATCTAACAAGATCCAAGAGAGAACTTGAATGATCAAAAACAACAAAAGAAAAGAAATACAATGTAGAGTATATTATTGTTGTGTGATTTTACTTATAGTATAGATTTGTTAGCTTAGAAGGTTTGAAACCTTGATCATATATGATTCAAGAAAAATTAGGGCATCCTTCATAGGATAACCCAAATACATGTAAAAAAAATACTTGTATAAAGGAATAACTTTATACGTATGGTTTGACAAATGTATGAATCAAGACCATGATGGACAATATGGTGTGAATACTACTTTGAGGTAGGTGGATGTACAAGAATAAATTAAAGATTCATGTGTGCATGCGTGTATATATATACACACTTGGTCTTCTGTCTGGAATTATACACCTTCATGATATAAGTATACCTGTGGTACCTTAGAACAATAATGATCCAAGTAAATGATTTAGCCAAGTGATCCAACCCCATGATCCATCCAACTGATTCAATCTAATGATCCAATCAAATGATGGAAAATTAGTGAGATGTGTGGACTAAAGAAACCCTAAAAATATAGCATAGAAAATATTTCAGCCTTAGTCAAACAGACACATTGTCTGATATGTACAATGTATTTTATGTACAAGCGTTGTGGCTTGTGATTTTGTTTTACCCAGGCCTAGGCCTGGGATGCTATGCTAAGGAAGTTATGAGGGTTTGACCACTTGCTTCCTGAAAATGTGTGATATGATGGATACCATGCCCAAAGACAGGTTAAAAGTTGGGTGGGGCAATCATGTGAAGGCTGCCCCTGTGACAGCCATGGTCCTCACCCATGCGGATATGAATTTTGTTATTTCTATAGTTGGTATTAGTGGATTATTATATAGTTATCCGAGTGTTATACGAATTTAGACTGCGGCATAGTAGTCCTTGATGATTTTGCATTATGATGCACATATGATAAGCATAGTGAATTGTCATGGCATGATGAGATGCCAAGTATGATGAAATACATGAGTTCTTGGAAAGAAAATCCCCATATGAGATTTTGCTGAATATTGATCTCCTAAGTAGGAGTATAGCCAGGGGAAGGAACAAATTTTGAGTATTTTTACTATTTTAATGGGTTTACCGTATACTATATAAATTATATATGTACTCTATGATGAGATGGTCCATGAATGGGTAAACATAATAGAATGATGAATAAGATATTGTATTCTTGTATCCCCCATCAAGCATAGCTAACTGAGATATTGTAAATGTTTGAATATTTATAATATCTCAGATACAGGGAAGGAGACTTAAGGACATATAGCTTGAAGAGCCTAGACTGATTAGGGTAACTTCTTTGAATATTGTGAAACCAGACTATATACGTTGTATTTGGATTGTACTTGGACAATAGATTGTAATTATAATACATGGGCTGTGTAAAGTGAACTACTGGATGATTCCTAGTATTCAATAAAATTTTATTTTGATATAAAAAATCTTTATGTGTATTATGTGTGTTGAGGTGAGACTTGCGTTATGTTACAAATTGATTTAAAAGAAAAGAATTTTCACTACATTGTTTGATAATTTTTTTTACTACTAAGAGCCCTGCCTTTGAAAAATGTATTACAAAATGTGTTACAAAAACCCAGGTCATCACATTTAAAGCTGTGCAACCTAGACTCAAGTGACGAGAGCTATTACCAAACCAAGTGAAGCATCATTTCCTAAGTTGTTAGAGGAAGCATAGTCACAAAGTTCTTCCATCAACAATTGGAAATTTTTTGAGAAGGCCCAACTTTCTCCTTAATAATGGAAAAGTTTTTGCTAGATAAAATTCAACTTTCTCCTTAATAAAATTTACTAGATAAAACTCAAATTCCATGAATACTTTGCCACACTCTAGAATATTATCTTTCAGTCTGGTTAAAATTCAAAATGAAAGCTTAAACTCACACCTGGATATTTTTTTGAACTTTATCTTTTTTGAATTTTCACAAATGTTTGTTAAAAATTTTCAAATATTTTCCTTGCCAATTATTCCAAAATCCAAACTTTGTGACTATGATACGAAGAGAGTAGTTAATGTTGTTAATGAGGTAATTAGATCTTACCTTGCAAATCAAATTTAATCTATTTTTTTAAAGGGTCAAAGTTGTGATCAAATCGAGCACATTAACATCCTACCTATGAAGGATCATAATCTTATTAAAACATTGATCCTAAGTTACTCTTAGAACAAATTCAAAAGTAGCATGCAAATGTTATGCAACTGCATGCTAATTATTTTCATCTTAAAAAACCAAATCTTAATGATACGGTATCAATTCTTAGAACATAGAACCAAAAAATATTAATTCATATACAGAAATATCCTTATAGTATTATTTTAAGCTTCAGCATATTAGAGGATACTATAATAATTTACATCTAATAAATTTTATTATTAATTAATTATCCTTTTAGATTATTTTTATATGTAATTTATTTTAAATTTAGTATAGTAATTAGTATAGCAATTATTTATGGATGGCTCATAGTCGTTAATTCATAAATATGGACTTTTGATTAGAAACAATGACTACTGTGAAAGGGGAGAACCAAAGTTCAAAAACAAGTTATTTTTCTCAAAAATCAAAGTTAAAAAAAAAGTTATTTTCCTCAAAATAGCCAACAATCTAAAGTATAAAACTCGTTGATAAATTACTAAATAAAAAATGATTCAACAAGACCCTCTTTCCTCTTCCATTTCGCAAGTTACAGTTAGCTTCTCCCTTATCTGAGAACCTTGTGAAAGAAAAGAGTAGGCTCCCTCTTTCATTCTTTCCTCTCTCTCTCTCTCTCTCTCTCTAACACAAGAAGGCTGAAATAGTGAACAAATTGTTTAATCGATTAAATATATTTTTCTTTCAACTCTCTCTGTGTTTTCTCAAACATAGTTGTTTTGCTACTTTGAATTCATGACATACTTAACTTCCATATACTATAGGTACCAATATGTGTGTTTTAAATTTTAAAAATTTATTTCTTATGCTCTTTTATACTTGTCTATATAGTATATAAATAAAAAAAATACATGAGTACTTGGTATATAACTAATTAAATAAATAAAAACAATGTATAGCCCACCGTTCTGCACCTTAATTTTTGTCTTTTGTAATTTTGTCTTTTATATATTAGAAGAGTTTGATACCTGAAAATTGGAACATAACTAGTGGCATGGAACTGTTTTCAGACTGGGAATCGAACTCTAGAAGGTACAATACTAAGAAACATAAAATCTCAATGGTAAAATAATAGTTTTTCATAAAACTGGGCAGCTTGCACTCCGACAAGAGTAAGGAAAAAGAAAACTGAAAATCACCGTTTCCTCGAGTCACTCCTTTGGAAATCTATAAGAATGTGAAGCGCATAAGCTTTCTAAAGCGACTATCTACAGCCTTTCCTCTAGAGTCAAAGCACTTAGATAGCCTCAAACCACTTGATAATGTAAAGGTCTTCCATACATCTTACTTTTCAAAGAAAACCTCCTAACACCCAGATCTTACGTGGGATACTAAAATACTGATGGCCTCATTGCCCCCCTCAAAGACAGATCTTTCTTTATATCGTTACGCTGCTAACTCCATCAAATCCAAACAAATCCGTCAAAAACAAAATCAATACAGGATATCCACCATATATCAAAAAACCAAAGTGTCCCCATCTTACTAGTCTCCTCACCCACTCTTACCTGGCACCCCAAGCGCTAGCTGACAAGTGTCAAGTGGCGAATTAAACATCTACATCTCCCCTCTCTCCGTATGCTTAGTCAGTAGTCCCAATCATTAAATGACATGTGTCGTGTAGCTCCTTGTAAGACCCCTTTACATCTCCTGTTTGTGCTTACTCGGAGGTCCCACTCATGGACACGCTTGTGTTCCCAATACAGTTGCCCACATTGTTGAAAATAAAAGAGGAGATGGGATGGGCCCTAAATGATCAAAGCCAAAAGCTAAGTACAGAGGTAGTGCAATTATGCAAGCCCATGGATTTCATCCTAAGCAAGAGAATTTCCTTCCCCCCACAAAAGAAAAGTATAATAATGACACCGTCTCTTTGCCAAAGTTTTAGGTGACTGATTCCCAATATGCTACAAAAGATAGAAGAGCATTCATTCTGTTCCAATGTATCTTTACCCCTTCCTTTCCCTTTCCTTTCTTTCTCTTTCTTCCTTTGAAACTCTTCTTTACGCTCAACACAGAGAGAGACAGAGACAGAGAGAGAGAGATGAAGAACATGATCAGGTGCTGTATTTCCTGCATTCTTCCTTGTGGGTCTCTCGATGTTATTCGAATAGTTCACTCAAATGGGCGCGTGGAGGAATTCAGCCACACAATTCGAGCAGGAGAAGTGATGAAAGCGAATCCAAAGCATGTTCTGAGGAAATCTTATTTACAATCTTCAGAAGAGGGAGTTGTTTCAAGAATTGTCGTTGTTCCACCAGATGCAGAGCTCCAACGTGGCAAGATCTATTTTCTCACGCCCGTATCATCCCCACCCGAGAAGATCCGGTCATCTTCAACGACGAGGAAGAAGAAGAAAAAAGAGACTCCAAGCAAGGATGCAAACTCAATCGCTGTCACAAAGCTTCTCATTTCCGATCAGTACTTGTCAGAGATTATGTCGGAAAAGGTTTCTACACAGAGAGATCGCGGACGAGGGCGTGTCGGAGTTTGGCGGCCGCATCTGGAGAGCATCTCGGAAGGTTCGAGCGATTCATGAAATATGGGAAGTCACCCATTTGTTCTTCATTTAAATGATGATGATCTCTGTGTACATATATAAGATAGTACTGCTGCTGCTTCTCTTTGTTTTTGAATTTTGAGATGGATGTCTTTTGAGCAAGTTCTTGATCGGATTTCGGTGCAAAAATTTTCCGTAATTCGGCATTCCGACGTCCCAATTTAAATTGCTCGTCAAAGTTTCTTTAGTGTTCTTAGTTGAAGAAATCCATGGCAGATTGTTTTGACTAAAAGTGTATGAGAAAGAAAGAGAGAGAGAGAACTTGTTACAACTCTCTGAGTGCTTGTTTTCTTTTTGTGGGGGAATTGGATGAGGGGACTGTTAATTTCCAGTCCCACAAATACATGAATAAATAAATACAATTACGTCAATACCCTCCAAGTTATCCGAAGTCACTGTTTCATCCTTGATTTCTTGCCGTATGCAACTAATGACCAATATTGCTTGTAGTGGTATTCTTTTGAAGAAAATATATCACGTGCTAATATTTGTTCATGAATTTGATGTGAAAAAAGACTTGAAGAAGTTAGGTCGTGTATATCAAATCCTTAGTTCCAATAACCATATATCACTTTCATGTAATTTGATGGGATCACCTGTGAGTGATCTGGACTGTCCATCTGATGGATTACTGTGAATATGTAATAGACTAACGATCATGCTAATCAGATAATTCTACTTCCAGATGGATATGTTTTCAGTTGTCCGTGTGAACTGTTGTTTATGCATGTGTGTGAAACGCTTGGGAATTACCATATTCCGATACTATTAAAAGGATAATGAAAACCTAGAGTTATTACTAACATTAAGTGAAGATTTAAACCCACTAGGATAAATTAATAACGAAAAAGGTTCCACTTTACATTTCTTCGTCTCTTTTTTTTCACTTTTTTTCCATTTTTATATGCTTTAGGAGGGAGAAACGATGCACTTTTTACATTCCGGTTACTTTGGAATTCTTTTGATTGTCCGATAGAATAGTATTATTATGACTACCAAACTTTGCTGTGCATAGTGGGCACAGGTTTAATTAACTGCAATAGTCATCTGTTGTGGTCCTATATAAGACTGAATTTGCTTCAATCGGTCACAATAATCCACTGTCCTGATAATGAACTTTTACGCGACGAATGCCCCGTTGGCAAATTTATTTTCCGTTTGATGACTCTTAATCACGACGTCTTGTGTTGTTATTCCTTATCCAAATCAGGAGGCCTTGGTGCTTGAAATTGCTCACGAATCTCCTACTTAGATAGTGCATGCACCAAGCCTTCCCTATTGGATGATCCTAACAAATATTACTTGTAAAGGAACACCCAGAAAGCTAAAAGGCAATGACAGCAAAATGTTTAATCAATCGAAGGTTAAGATCATCCAACTACGAAGTTTTTAGGTATTGCGTAACTGAGTTGCCAGAAGATGGGCAGGTTACATCACCAACCAGTTTCGGGCCCTCATGCACTTTTCGGCTATGCATGTACAATGAATTTCGCCTTCCTAAACGGATATATGATCATCTGACCAATGCAACTTTTGAACACCAACCCACCACAAGTTAACAATCTATTACCATCACATACAACATAAAATGTGCATATTAAGCTGAGGAGAAGTGCCAGATTTGCTAGTTTTTGTTGTGTTCTTGTAATATAGAAAACAACAGAAGAAGGAAATAACAAGAGCAGTTCGGCCATTGAACTGGTTAAGCATAGCATAAATAAGATTGAGTGCCAGGAGCATGAAAAAGGGTGGAGATTTCCATTCTTTCTGGTGCAGAAGTTGATACAAAAGAGGGGCTCAACAATTCAAGGGCACCTTTCACTTTCCATGTCGCTTTCTGCAACTTTTGATTTGATTCCTTTGTGGGTATATATCTGCTCAAATCTGCCTTTTAATCTTGGAAACAAGAAGAATGCAAATGGCAGAAGGGAAAATTTTGAGGATGGCAGAGAACTCTCTATGACGTACGGAACCTCTCCGCCCACGACTAACACATTGTATATTTGGATGCCTGCTGAGAAGTGTCGGGAGGACTTCTCCTTTGTACTTCACCTACTATAGTAACTTAATCTTATGATGCTATGCTTAGAAGATGATGAATAGTCAGGAGAGAGATTGGATGGAGCCAATGCTTTATCAAAGGAGGCAGGAATCGAAGTACATAGTCCATACACCACCGTACCAAAAGATCTATAAAGATATAACATATTCCATGTAGCACCACCATGCCGACCAGCATCCATGGACCAAAGGCGCAGCCATGATTAAAGGCATTGCTTCTCAGTTATTTAGCCAAGAATATTAGTAGTGAAAGATTAAAATATACACGGCTGCAAAGATACATGCACTTTCATTAGCTTCTAAGCATGTAGAAAACCTAAAAGCAGAACCAAGAAAGATCTCTTTAGGAAAGTGCGTCTGGTCAGTGGCCTCTCACGCTGGCCTGTATTGGCCTATATTTGCTTGGTTGGCTATTGGTCGACATTGGTCTCAAATGCAAGCAACCGATCCATATACTATAATCCATACGTTTATTTTTAGAAATGTGGTCCAAAGCCTCCCATAGGACCACCAAGTTGGCTCTGTAATTCCAATGGTCTTCCTCACAAGTGGAAGCACCTTATTCGCCCGGAATACCTTGTGGGGTCCATAATCCAAAACTTTAAGGAAAAGAAAATCTAGTAATTCAATCAGGGTCCCAGTAATGAATGTTTAGAAACAAAAATCCCACCAGCATTCACGTTAGACGAGCAAAGGTCCAGGCTATAAGATGGGCAGGATATCACTATTGGAACCTTAGTTTATGAATGAACAGTTCGGGATTGCTTCATGGTTATTAAACTGGGTCACTTCTATTTAATTCCTTGTGATTGGGTAAAGTTGGAATGATTGAACCCAATGTCCTCAACAGTCCAACAGTCCCACTTGTAGGCAAATGGGAAGGCAGATGTTCTAAGAAGTGAATGCGGGGTCCAGCCCCTCATATTGTGGTGTTACCAAGGTGTCAATTGATTTGCATCTCCCCTTAAATGGAGGTTTTCTGAAAAGGAAAATAGATATAGATGAATATAAATGAACGTAGTATGATTTGATCTGTTGATCTCATGATCTCGATGACCATGACTATGGTTCATTGCTAAAGTTACCGCCATGATTGGATGATTGATCGTTGCCTCCTGATTGATGGGGGCTTTGAATCTGTAATTGAAACTAGTCTTGTGCCGATCCGGCAAATGTGATGCCATTCGGCAGAGGACCAGGACCATGTGTTTTGCCTGGTGGTCGTCCACTAGATCGGTGGTCATAATAAGACATATTTTCCATTTAGACCCAATGTCGATTGGCAGAATCAAATCGTAAGAGCGATCCTCGTCCTTGCTGTTGTCAAAATCTTAGGCATTTAAAAGTGGTTTGTCATAGATGAAAATTTGTTATAGAAAAAATTGAGATTAAAATTTCAAATATGGGAAACTTGAAAATATTTGCCGAATCTAATCCCCGGATTGCCGACACATGAAGACGCAGAGAGCAGGATGAAACGTTCTTTCAGGTAGTCCCACGACTACAAAATCATTAACCAATGGAATAAATTTAGCAGAAGCAACAGGAACAATAAGGGGAATAATACTGAGCGAAGCCTCTTCCTGAGACGTCTACGTAGACGTCCCATGATTGGATGATTGTTATAATCAGAGACCATAAATATGTGAAGACAGGGAGCTAAAGTGATGCCATGCCATCGTTATGCAAACATCAGCTATGATTGTTTGAGCTTTTTCATTGGAAGATGATGGAGGAAAGCCTGGCGCTAAAGATTTTTTTGTTCATATTCCTTGCTTAAAACCCACTAAGACTTGTTTGGGTAAACATTGGACCTTTTTTATCTACTAGGCCCCCACCAAAACAATATGTTAATAAGATCTTTTTTCGCTTTGTTCGGATGCAAATTGCAAGAATGAGTGGTCCAGTTTTCTTGGCAAACTCCTTCGAGATCTGTTCTCCAATCTAAGGGCTTGTGCCTTGAAGTATTGCTATAAAATGGGCCAGCAATGCGTATATACGTCTTTGGGGCATCAGCTGAGTCAATTTATGGATTACGGGTGGCATCTATCAATGTTGTCTGTGAAACAAGGGGATGGGGATGTCACTTTTCGGCATTTCCTTCTTGTTGTAAAGCGCTCCATAGAACTTAATCGGAGAAAGCTTCCATTTTGATATGCAATCTTAGCGAACTCGGGCTGTGTTTTACTTCATGTCTAAATACCTCAAGCATCTTGAAGTTTTACACCCTCAATTGTAAGAAAGTTCGCCATCCAAATTGAAGTTTTGTATGATCCAAGACATTTCAGTGTTGCCGCAAAAAATGCATTTCAGTGGGCGTATCTGGTTGAAGTGATAATACATCCCATAAACTCTATTGAATAGATACACTCTAGTTGGAAAGGAATACCGATCTCGAACCTGGGACGACTCCACTTGGTTAAAAGACCTTTGACTATCGTCAGTTCTTCTTTCCCTCACATTGGCAGAATGAGAAATATGATATGGGCACATCATTGTTTTGGTACCAGCAGTCATCACTTTATTGAACACTTCTCTAAATGACTCATGAGAAATGACCAATAATTGTCTAATTAAACTTATAAGGTACACAAAAAGATATGACTAAATTCATTGTAACTCGATCAGAAGGGCAGTCCAAGTGAGCTTGTTGGTTCCAAATTGTGGCAGATGCAACCAATTCATATAGAAATCATTCTTTGGTTCAAAATGCTATATTATCAAATGACATTTCTAGACCCTTCTGGTCTGCCCCTTCCCTAGACTCCACATAAGTGGGAGTTTCTTGCACCAGGGTTATCCCTTTTTTACATTTACTTTTTTAGCAAGAATGAATTACCATATCTGGAAAACCGTAAGGTCCAAGTAGCAAACTTCGAGTATGGTGATAAACATAGAAAAAACTACATTTTACTTTCTTGAGTTCCATCGTAAAACTTTGCTCCCTAAATATCATTTTGACAGGTAAATCCTTGAAACATCCTACTTTTTTCACCATTTTTCCTTCCATCAACTCTCTGTGGCATAAGCTCTTTCTGGGCCTCGCTAATTATTTTAATAGTTCTTATATTTTATGTCATCTTAATAATTTGTTAAGAAAAAGAAAAGAAGAGAAGGGCCAAAGCCCTTCTTCACCAGTCAATTTAAAGAGAGAGAGAGGCCCTTCTTCTTTCTATCATTTTTCTAAGTATTAAGCAACCATCTAAATGTAAAATCCTTTTATTAGTAATGGTTGATAAAGTTTTGGTGGTGGGATTTGGGAAATTGTGTTAATGGATTGTAACAAAAACCTAAATTGCAAAAGCCCTAAAAGCCCCCCCCCCCTCTCTTGTTGCTGCAATTTGGCTGGGAGGAAAGGGATTTGGGCATTCTTTTTATTTTCTTAAAAATATAGTTTTCTAAAAAGTTTCTTAAGATGTACCTAGGGTGTGCGATTAAGGGTTTTCAACTTAATTACAAAGTTCAAATTTTCCTAGATAAAATGTTTGAAGAATTCAGGAAAGAACACCAAGTTGTTTTCCATTTTCGAAGACACTTATACACACACAAACACATTTACTTCCTATAAATAGCAAGGAAGGAAAAAAATAAAATCTGGTGTAGTCTTACGTTCATAAATGCTTATTTCAGAATCAATTGACACATACTCAGAGGTTGATTGAAGCTTTTTGATGTTCTCTTTTACTTTCTTTGGCTTCGCTTGAATGCTTTTCTGATCATCTCAATCAGCTCTATAAGTATTTCTATCATAAATAAATAAACCATTTAAAACAATAAAACAATGGTCAAGTATATGTATCTCCTAATAGGACGTGTTGATATTTAACCGCAAGTACACGGACTATTGCAGTATAGCTATGCAAATAAGGGTCGATCCCACAAATACTCGCTTTAAAAATAATGAGTTTAAATAAAATTTAATTGTCTAAAAATTAAAGAAAATAACAGAATTAAACTAACAGTAAAATAAAGATTCAGATTTGTTGAAATGATGGAAATCACATAATGTCCAGTTATGAAAAACACAGAAAATAAAACTAATTAAATAGTCTTGGATAACATTGTCCTTGAATAAGCAAAATATGGATAAGAATAAGACAAAACAAGGGATGTGGATGAAATTAAATAAGGCACTCAAATGGAATTGGAATTAAAGTTAGAAGGGTAGAAGTGGAAATTTTCCAGATTTATGGTTTTAAATGAAAAACCAGAAACCCAACGATGACGGAGGAGATGAAGCCGGAGGAGGAGATGGGGAAGAAGAAAGAAGAGGAAAGAAGAGGAGGAAGAGAGAGGAGAAGAAAAAAGAAACCCTTTTCGGGTCTCCGTATTTGGGATGGCCAATAACGAGAAAAATGTCGGAGGAGGAAGAGGGAAAGAGAAGAAAAGGAGGGAGGAGAAGAGAGGAGGGGAAAAGGAGGGAAATCCAACTTGGGTTTCCGTTACTGGACCAGTCGATGACGACACCTGGGCCGGCGATTCGGTGTTGGTCTGGTGCTGTGAAGGGATAGAACAGAGGCAAAGGGAGCAAGGGGAGAGGAAATTGGGGGAGCTTGTTGCTATGCAAGAGGAAAGAACCGTACCCGGGTCACCTGGCCGGTGAAGCAAAATGACGCCTGGCCGACTGGGTGTGGCTGATGTCCTAGGCTGTGTAGTGCGATGGTGACGGCTATGACGCCAGGGGAGATAGATGCCAGTGGGAGAAGCTGGGGCAGAGCCGTGTAGTGCTTGGTGTGGATGAGGAAAGTGCTGAGGTAGTGCTGGAAATGGTGTGGAGTGGAAAGCAATGGGGAGCCGATGGAGAGAAGTGAAGTTTGGGTTGTTCTGGAGAGAGAGAGAGAGAGAGAGAGAGAGAGAGAGAGAGAGAGAGAGAGAGAGAGAGAGAGAGAGAGAGAGAGAGAGAGAGAGAGAGAGAGAGAGAGAGAGAGAGAGAGAGAGAGAGAGAGAGAGGGTGATCTGCCCCGTACAGTCCAACCAAGGTAGAGAAGAGAAGAAGGAATGGAGAGAGAGAGTAGGATGGAAGAAGGAGAGGAGAGGGAAGAGGATAGATGGGTGTGCGAGAGAGAGAGAGAGAGAGAGAGAGAGAGAGAGAGAGAGAGAGAGAGAGAGAGAGAGAGAGAGAGAGAGAGAGAAGAGAAGAAGAAAGAGAAGAAGGAGGGGAGAGGTAAGAGAGATGGGTTTGCCTCCTCTAACCAGCCAAAGAGAGGAAGTGAGTAGCGTGGGGGAGGAGTTTTTAGAGAAGAAGAGACGTGAGAGAGAAAGCGAGAGGGGTAAGAGAGAGAGAGAGATCCATGAGAGGTGGAGAGGTGAGAGAGATTGAAAGGGAGCAGGGTCTACCAGCAGTCCAATCTTGCCAAAACTCTGCAAGACTCCTCCATTCTTTAAATTCCTTATGTCCTAGGAGTCTTCAAAGTGCTCTCTTTCTAGGAAGCTTCATCATCCTCATCTAATCTCCTTGATTTGATTTGGATCATCCAAGCTCGAGTTGATTGATTTGCAATCATAGGACCCAATTAGAATCATCTAAACCATTCATTATTCTTTTGAGTAGCTTTGATGATCATCTGATTGTTAAATTTTGCAATTCAATTGTTGGATGACCAATTAAAGCTAAAATAAAATATTTTATGTAAAATCTTGAAATTGAAGGCCTAAATGCTTTAATTGAATACTAATTTAGGGGTATTTTGATCAAAATTGAACACTTAACACCCATAACCAGCATTTTGCTAGTCCTTAGTAAAAGATGCAAAAAAATTAAAAAATTAAAAATATTTTTAAGTCAATTCCACTTTTTCCTTGGATAAATGATCAACTTTAGCATATTAAAAAAAATAACTAAGGAATTCAAAACCCTACATATATGCTAAAGTCATTCTACTTAAGCTCAAATATCAAAGTGAGTGTGTGCGTGTACAATCTACACATAGAATAATCTTTATATCTAAGTAGACTTCTAACTTTTGAACTTCATTTGAAATATGTTTTGACCTCAATCCTTACTAATGATATATGCTTAGAAATAAAATCTCTCAGATAGAGGATTCAAATCATATCTCTCTTTTAATTATGTAAGAATAGTCAATAAAAACAAATTTATCTCACATGTACTCATGAAGAACGGGAGTTACTAAGGAATTTAATTGTTTTGATCTTTTTGGAATGGATGCCATTACCTTTGAATATTTAAAAATACTACTATTTTAGATCATATTCATTCATTTCCTCATCAAGATTATATTCCTGCTAAAATCAATAGGTCTTTAACTGGGACGAAACGTAGGCTTAGGTACCAAAGAAAGGGTATAAGGGTATTCAAAGTTTCTTAAAAAAATAAGTAGAGTTTTTCTTTTTCTTTTTTTTAAGTTGACAATTCTTCTTTTCTTTGCTTTGTTCTAAAGTGAATATTTCTTTTTCTTTTTTGCATTCTTCAAACTTTTTTTTTAACACTTTTCTTTCTTTTCACACTTTTGAATCACTTTGAAAAATATTTCTTTTCTTGATATCCACTTTTCTACTTTCATTGAAACTAAAAGATATCCCTTCATTCATCTTTGACTTATTTTTCAAAGAAAATGGGTAATGAATAATTTATACTAGGTTAATATGGGTAAAGAATAATTTGAGTGACAAAAGAAAAGGTTTATATTGAAAGCTTAAGTTGGCTGACTAGTGGTAAAAATACTTCTAGGTAGGCTTTATGTTTCTAGGTTTACAACAAGGATGACCTAAATCATTTTCTAGGTTTCCTATAATCTATCAAATTTAAAGAACTTCCATAATTTTAAAGGTAGTATTCTAATTATTCAAGTAATTAGCTAAATTTAAGAGTTTGGGATCAATTTTCTTAAAGCACGTTAAAGAAAATTAGGAACATCTATAACCTCTCAAAACGAATGAATGGCTCTAAAACTCACTTAGGTTATAAGTTACTACTGAATTTCTTCAGAATTTCTAAGTTATAACCACTTATCAACTTAGATTATTTATATGCAACTGCGTGCAGGATGTGACCTGAGACTCTACTTTCATGGAATACTTTAGAAAATGATTAAATAAAGAATTAATCATATTCAATTTCATTAATAAGCCTTTTTTTTTTTTGAAAAATCAAGAAAATCACCTAAAAACCCGAAAAAGAACTAGAATTTGCTAGAATTTTACACCTACTAACCTGACAGAAAGATTTTCCTCAATATTTAAAAAGTAGGACCTAAAATGAATATGAATGATGCAGAAAATAACAAAAGTGAAAAACTTTGGGTTGCCTCCCAGTGAGCGCTAAGTTTAACGTCTTCAACAAGACATATCCTAATATATCCTAATCTACAACCAATTGGTATTGAGTTTTCCTAATGCTAATAATGAAAAGGTAAGATTTCTCAAGCCACTTCAAAATCTCGGGATAGTTAATATTTTTCCTCCACCATAAATTTTTTGGTGATGGTAGCATTATGACACAGTATACTACCACGAATGTAAATTGAGTGGGACCACTCTGATGATCTCCTATCTTCAAAATTTCACGGTAATCAATATAACTCCTCCACCTTGAAAATTTAGGTGGTGGAATCTCTATAACAATGTGAACTTCCATGAATTTAAATTCTTTTAGACAATATGGATGTAGATGGTCATCCTTTTCCCTTACATTTTCCTGAAATTGAGGTATAAGCTGAGTTTGCCCTTCTTTAAAAGATTGTTCTTGTATTAATAGAGGATGGAGCATGGTTTTTCTTAAATCTTGATTATCTTCTAGTGTATACCTTAGAGATGGTTAATGTATGGATAGTATATCAATGGATTCTTTCTCTTCATGTGCTATTGGCACAGGCAAGATTTTAGATGGACCTAAATTCTTATATAATAGTTGTTCAAATGAAGGCTACAGGTCCCAATCAGGTACATATTCTTCGTTAAAAGGCTTATTTGGAATTTCAGGCTTTGTAAAGGTTTCTACTGATGATGGGAGGGGAGTGAATTCACTCGATGGAAGTTCCTCGAAATGAGGTTTCCATTTATTTGTATCCATAGGGGGTGCAGAATCAAGGAGGGCATTAACTTCTTCTATTAATGCATCCTCATTAAACTCATTAAAATGGGCTAAATAGGCCTCAAGTGGGTTTGACAAAGAAGACGACTGAAATGATCTTACACGGTTGAATTTATCACATTGATACAGTGCAAGTCATTTGAGGCTTCTTCAGGTTGCTTACCAATATCAAAGATGTTAAATTCTAGTATCATGTTTCCAAACAAAAGCTTCATGATACCATTTCTACAGTTTATTAAGGCATTGGACGTAGCCAAGAATGGACGTCCAAGGATGACAGGAATTTCTCACTGCTCATTCAGTACTGGTTGTGTGTTCAAAACTAAGAAATCGACTAGGAAAAAGAATTGCTATATTTGGACTAACATCCTCTGTTATGCCCTTAGGTATTACCACTGATCTATCAGGTAATTGGAGTGTAGTGGATGTTGGCTTGAGGTCTCCTAGTCCTAGTTAGACATAGACTGTATATGGTAACAAATTAACACTAGATCTAAGATCTAATAAGGCCTGATTAATCTTATGATTGCCAATGATGTAAGTGAGAGTGGGGCAACTTGGATCCTTGTATTTCTAGGGTGTATGGTGCTGAAGAATTGAACTTACTTGTTCAGTCACAAATGTCTTCTTTTGCACATTCAATTTCCTTTTGATTGTGCATAAATCCTTTAAAATTTTGACATATGATGGGATTTGTTTTATTGCATCTAAGATTGGTATATTGATCTTGACTTGCTTGAATATCTCTATAATTTCATCATTAGTGGTACTCTTTGTGACTTGACGCAACTTTGAGGGAATGGAGCAAGAAATGGAAATGGCTCAACAGGTGGAGTGGGATCCTTCTCTTTAGATTTTTCTTTATGTTTTTCTACCTAGTCTTTTGGGGCTCATCTTTCTAAATTATTTTACCACTCCTAAGAATGGTAATAACTTTAGTCTCTTCTATGATAGAGCTTGATGATGCATTAAGTGTAGTTTCGCTAACTGCATGCACACCTTTAAGGTTTGCTTGTGGTTGAGCTGGAAACTTTCCTTTCTCAATACTTTGCATCCATTGACTCAACATGTTCTTTATTTCATTAATATATTGGTTGGTTTATTTCAATTGGACTTCTAATTGAGAAATTTTCTTCTCCTAGTTTTGAGCAAGTTGATTATCTTCTACATGCCTTTTGGGTGGGGGCAAGTAAGGTCCAAAAGAAGGAGGTTGATGAGTTTGATATAGGGGTGGAGCAAGTAGTCATTGATTTGGTTGTTGATTTAGGTATGGGCTTGGTTGTGAGACATTAGTAGTTAGTCCATTTCTCCAACTGAAACTTGAATGGTTTCTTCAGTTAGGATTATATGTCTTTGAATATGGGGAGGAAGGTTTTTTTATAATTATTAAGTGCATTAGCCTAATTATGAAGTAAATCTTGAAATGTAGGGATGATAGGACATTCCTGAGTAAGATAGACAGTACTTGAATAAATGCTACACACTTATTCATCGTTATTTGAGTTTTTGTTTCCCATTTCTATGGCTTCTACTTTTCTATCCAGGATTGCTACTCTGGCATTGATTTCATCTTTTTCAGACATGGCATACATGCCTCCCCTAGTAGATGTGGTCGTGAGCTTGGGTCTATCTGGATGTTCTACTCTTCTGAGTTAGTCTAAGTCTGTGCACTTTCAGCTAGCCATTCCAAATACTCCTTTGCCTTATTTGGTTGTTATTTAAAAAGTTACCATTGCACATTATTTCTACAAACTAGCCCATGTCAAAATTAAGTCCTTCATAAAAGAAGCTGATAATGCTCCATGGTTCATAGCCATGATGTGGGCAAGTAAGCAATAGATCTTTGAACCCCAGCATTGGGAGAATGATTCTTTATCTTTCTGGGTAAAGTTCATTATCTCATGACGAAGTGTATTTTGTTTTATGTGTAAGGAAAAACTTTTTCAAGAATTCCCCAGTCATTTCATTCCAAGTCCTTATGGAACTTGATGACAGTGCATTAAACTACATTTTTGCTCTTTTCTTTAAAGAGAAAGAAAATAGCTTAAGCCTGACAGTATCTAGACCTACATTTTGCGTTCTTTGAGTATTAAATACCTCATCAAATTCTTTAAGGTGCAAATAAGGACTCTTATTGTCTAACCCATGGAATTTGAGAAGAATTAGATTACTCCCATTTTTAATTCTAACACACCAGCATTTTGAGGGAGAATGACACAAGAAGATGTACTGGTGCGTGTAGGTTGAAGGTAGTCTCTTAAAGTTCTTTTATGAAGATTCTGATAAACATCATTATCTCCATGGTCACTTTGTTGGTCCCATTCCCTATTTCTGTTCATTCTCTAATTTCTTTATTAATGATTATTCCTCCTTGGTGGAGGTTGATATTCATTATGAATTAGAGGTGGTGGGGTCCTCATTCATGATGAGTGGAGGGCCTTGATCACCTTTGATACTACCACGTGGTAAGTTACTACTTAATTGTTGATTAACTATTGGTGGTATGTCTTTTTTGTCGTACTTGACTAACCTACCGATTTTGTCATGTATCCAAAAGGGCATACAATGAAAGATCTTTTTGTTTTCATTTTAGAAGAGGACTATACTAAATAATGCAACCTAAATTCCTAGAATGATGCACAATCAAGGACACAATCAAGCAATCTCTTAAGGCTAACAAGCACAGATATTTTGATTTTCTTGATTTTTTGTGGGGATGATGCTTTTAATTAGCCTAATCTAACGCTCCTCTTCTCTTTAGAAGTTGACTCCTGCTTACCTGTTAGGTTCTGCCCAAAGTAGTTAATATAACCCTCATGTAATGAGGCGTTTAGACCTTGACAAATGTCAACAGGAGGTGGGGGAAGAGCGAGACTCTATTAGATAACCTCCAATAACTACGGTAATCAAAAGCCACTGGAGTGACAATAAATTATGTCCTATTAAGAGGGTCCTACGAGCTTGTGATGACCCTAAAGGTCTCTTCTGATTAAATTAATATGAATGGTGACGCTGTAGACTTGAGGTGGTTATCCTAGGTAGGCTAAGGAGTGGTGATGAAATTCACCCTTGATCTTGTGGGGTTGGGTGCCCTTACTAATTAATTTTCACACATCATGGCAATTCGATTAGCATATAAATTACCTTAAAGCATTAGATGTATCCTAAGATGCAATTAAAAGTAATAAAGTAATGCAAACCCTAAAATGCAACAAATATAAAGTATGCTTTCTATATGCAATTAAATTACCAACCAATGCAAAATTACTCTAAATGCAAACTCTAATATAGAAAATAACTGAGTGAGAAAACTTACAGTGGGGTTTCTGATGAAGATCAAGTGTGGGCCAATTTATCCCACACTTGCCTTGTATTATACAACCCTTTAAAATTAAAATTGAAAGTGCAAATTACAAAGGGGCCTCATTATAATATTCACTCAAAAAAATTAGAAAATTCCTAATCTAAGAAAGCAAGGAAAATCTATTTAATTGATGATGCTCTACTTGCTAATTTTCTGAAAAAGAAATATAGCAATTAGTACCAAATTCAAGAAATAAAGTAGTTATGCACTAAAATAATAATAATTAAAGATGCACCTAAAAATGGCTAAATTGTTTAAAAAAAATGCAATTCCTAATTTTTATTATTTGATTTTTAATTAAAATTTAAGAAAACTCCTTTGCAAGTTCTCAGCAATGGCGTCAAAAACTTGTTGATGTTTAACCGCAAGTGTACGGGCTATTATAGCATAGCGATGCAAATATAGGTCCATCCCACAAAGACTTGCTTTAAAAATAATGAGTTTAAATAAAATTTAATTCTCTAAAAATTAAAGAAAATAACAAAATTAAACTAACAGTAAAATAAATATTCAGATTTATTGAAATGATGTAAATCACATAATGTCCAATTCTGAAAAACACTAAAAATAAAACTAAATAAACAGTCTTGGATCACACTGTCCCTGAATATGTAGAATATGGATAAAAATAAGACAAGATCAGGGATGTGGATGGAATTCAATAAGGGACTCAAATGGAATTGGGATTAAGTGAGAAGGGTAGAAGTGGAATTTTTCCAGATTTATAGTTTTAAACGAAAAAACCAAAAACCCAACGATGATGGAGGAGATGAAGCTGGAGGAGGAGATGGGGAAGGAGGAAGAGAGAGCAGAAGAAAAGGGAAACCCTTTTCGGGTCTCCGTATTTGGGCCGGCCGATGAAGAGAAAAACGTCGAAGGAGGAAGAGGAGGAAGCGGGAAAGAGAAGAAAAGGAGGGAGGAGAAGAGAGGTAGGGAAAAGGAGGGAAACCCAACTTGGGTTTCCATTCTTGGACCGGTTGACGATGATGCTTGGGCCAGTGATCCGGTGCTGGGCAGGTGCGGTGAAGGGAGAAAATAGAGGCAGAGGGAGCAAAGGGAGAGGAAACTGGGGGAGCTCATCGCTATGTAAGAGGAGAGGAAAGAGCCGTACTTGGGTCACCTGGCCGGTGAAGCAAAATGATGCCTGGCCGACTGGGTGTGGCTGATGTCCTAGGCTGTGTAGTGCGGTGGTGACGGCTATGACGCTTGGGGAGATAGATGCCAGTGGGAGAAGCTGGGGCAGAGTCGTGCAGTGCTTGGTGTGGATGAGGAAAGTGTTGAGGCAATGCTAGAAATGGTGTGGAGTGGAAAGCAATGGGGAGCCGATGGAGAGAAGGGAAGTTTGGGTTGTTCTGGATAGAGAAGAGGCGAGCAGAGGAGAAAGAGGGATCTAGGGGAAGTGGAGAGAGAGAGACGTGGGGCAAAGAGAGCATGGGAGAGAAGGGAAAGAGAGTAAGAGGAGGGAGAAGGAGAGGAGGAAATAAGAGGGGGTGATCTGCGCTGTACGGCCCAGCCAAGGGAGAGAAGAGAAGAAGGAATGGAGAGAGAGTACGATGGAAGAAGGAGAGAGAGATGGAGAAGAGGACAGATGGGTGTCAGAGAGAGAGAGAGAGAGAGAGAGAGAGAGAGAGAGAGAGAGATGCATGGAAGAAAGGAGAGAAGAAGAAGGAGGGAGAGAGGTAAGAGAGATGGGTTTGCCTCCTCTAACCTGCCAAAGAGAGGAAGTGAGTAGCGTGGGGAAGGAGTTTTTAGAGAAGAAGAGACGAGAGAGAGAGAGAGAGAGAGAGAGAGATGAGAGGGATGGAGAGAAAGTGGGGTCTACCAGCAGTCCAATCTTGCCAAAACTCTGCAAGACTCCTCTATTCTTTAAATCCTTCTGTCCTAGGAGTCTTCAAGGTCCTTTCTTTCTAGGAAGCTTTGTCATCCTCATTTAATCTCCTTGATTTGATCTGGATCATCTAAGCTTGAGTTGATTGATCTGCAATGCACAAGACCTAATTAGAATCATCTAAACCATTTATTACTCTTCTGAGTAGCTCCGATGATCATCTGACAATTAAATTTTGCAATTCAATGGTTGGATGACCAATTAAAGCTAAAATGAAATATTTTATATAAAATCTTAAAATTGATGGCCTAGATGTTCTAATTGAATACTAGATTAGGGGTATTTTGACCAAAATTAAACACTTAACAGGACGCACATTAAAGTTTTCACTAGAATATGTTTCAAGTGGTTTAAAGTTTATTGTAACAAAGAAATAAGCGTATGTGACAAGTTCTTCATCAAATTAACGTTTAGTTAAAAAGAGTGGTGTTTAATTAGGAAAATACACTTACCTTTTCTAGTTAAATTATTATTCTTTTTTTTTTTTTTTCATAGTTAGAGGCACACACCCATGCACTCATACCCCAATCACTTAGGTGAGAGATTCTTACTTGAGCCACTACGCTAAGAGGCGTTGGTGCAAAAATTGCAATTAGTTAAGAGTATATGCTTTTGTATTTATTTTAGGTCTTTTTAAAATTTAATCTAACATATATATATATATATATATAAAGAAAGAAAGAAAGATTTAAGGAACTCTTCAAGAATATTTTATTTATGCGGAGAATTTTTAAGTTATAACTATAGGCCCTTGTGGTCCGCCCTTTCCCCCGACCCTGCATAGGTGGGGGCTTTATGCACCGGGGCTGCCCTTTTAACTATAGTTTGCAAAGAGTATGAGGTCGAGAAGCAGCCATCAAATAATGAAAATTGTATGAAGGGTCATATTCTAGTTAAGCCTCTTTTGGACAATATTCTCAAAGTGCCCTGTTTCGTTAATTCGCTTATGGGAAGACTGTGCCCTGTTTCGTTAATGCACTTATAGGAAGACTCTCTCTCTCTCTCTCTCTCTCTGAGCGTACATATCCATAATGTCTACAAGAGCAATTGAATTCTAAAGGAAAATTCGATTAAAGATTGGTCAGTAATCAGAATAACGTAGTTTCCTACTATCATCTCTCCATTCCACTTCCAATCAGTAACTTCCGCTGAAACTACCTTACTTAGATGACAAGAGAAACCACAGGTAATATTGTAGGTGAATGTGACTTACGCCGATCTTTTGATGATGACCCACAGATTCATACCAAAGGGGATTTTCCACTGCCGACATGAACAGCATGAACTGCCTGATTTTGTCCAAAAGATGGGCCTTTTGATGAAAGAGCGCATGTTAGTGTTTTTAGTGATAATTGATAGGAGGATAACTGATCCTTGATATGATCTCTATAAGCCAAAAGTCAAGATTACCAACGTCATGATGGTCATATGAAAATTGAGGATGGAGATATGGATGAGTTTAAGCCAAGATAGGTTGGTCGAGAAATTGCCGTTTGAGGAAAGGAAAGGATAAGGTGAGAGTGAGAGTGAGAGTGAGAGTACGTAAAGCGTTGGACATCGAGATTGATATATGCGTTGGACATCGAGATTGATATATGCCGTAGAACGTGGCGGTCGATGTGGTGATGTGAAGGTGTAAGTGAAGAGTAACGAAGGGAGGGGCTGTCCTTCATTCTCACCTTGAGAGTACAATGGATTAGGTTATTTGGTTAATGACACTTAAAGGAGAGCCAAAAGGAGGTGTTGGTCAGATAAGATGACAGCAGAGAGATACTGCCTTAGCGAGCAATCTTAATGCAAAACAATGAGGCGTACCCATGTTTACATGGCCTTCCCCCTATCATTGATCTAAAGTAGTGCATATATGGTTGTAGACGTTAGATCCCCAATAATCCAAATATGATGCCGATAGGCGATCCCGACTCCCAACAAATGGATTTTTGGTATAATGGCCGCACGATCCCAAATTATAATGTTCGTAGCTCCCATCTTCAATATGCGGAAGGTACAGTGCTAATTGGAGAATTTGATCAACACCATGGCAAGATAGTGAAAGTTATTCTCAAGGTTTATTAACTGGTCATAGGGCAAAGAATTAAGGGTCTTTTGTAAAAATACCATTGCGTTTTTAGCATTTTTGCAAAAATGTTCAACATTTTTTGAGTTCTGCAAATTTGCCATTAAGTTTTCATAAGCTTTGCAAAATTGCCATTCTATTAGTTTTCCATCCTCCTTTCCTGCTAGTTTTTTTTTAAAATTCGATATTACCTTTCTCTATTTTTCTCTCGCAATACGTTTTAAAGACATGCTACATCATAGTCGCAGACGTGATTAAAGTTGCGACTTTGGCTACTCAATTCAATGACTTTGTGTTGGAAAGTTTCAGTAAAACTTGGTATCTAACATAATTTGATAACAAAGAATCTAATGATATTGTTAGTTTTCAATAAAAACTAACAAATATTGGAATATTCAATCACAAACATACCATATTGACATGCCTGTGCAATAACGCCTGTTAAGCTTTTTCAATAAAATTCAATAATTTAAACTTCGAATTCTTATTAGAAATTAATATAAAACTCTTTTTAACACAAATTCGGCTATAATCAAAACTTTGGATTAATAAAAAAAAAAAATTTAATTAAAGAAAATGCAAGTTTAAAACATAAGTAAAATGCTATTAATGTTCATGCAAATAACAACGAGCAGAAGAATTTAAGCCGTTTGTTTGATGCCTTTTGGAATTAAAATTAGAAATATAAGACTTGAGTCTTTTTCATCTCAATGTCATCTATCTAGCATGATGAATTTCAGAGATTTTTGTGATTAAGGAAGTGGGAAATCATGTACAAAGTCTGCAAGGTAGTAGGTTTGTTGAAACGTGTTAATAGAGAGAAATAGCAAAGCAACGTGTTAATAGAGAGAAATAGCAAAGCATAAAATCAGCATTTAAAAAAAAACTAACAGGGAAGGAGGAAAATCTAATATAATGACAAGAAGCTCACAAAAATTAAATGGCAAATTTGCAAAACTCAAAAAATATTGGACTTTTTTTTTTACAAAAATGATAAAATATAATAGCACTTTTGCAAAAAGCCCCAATAATTGATTTGGTATAATTAGATCTATTCAGCATCAGAAGGGGAGCCTTGGTGCAACGGTAAAAGTTGTCGTCATGTGATGGGTTCAAGGTATAGAATCAGCCTCTTGCAAAATGCAAGGTAAGGCTGCCTACTATAAGTGGGAGCTTCATGTATAGAAAGAGATTCTAGCTACTGATTTGGGCTGCAAAACCGCCTCTTTCCCTTAGTACTATTTAGGTCTTAACCTTTCATTGGGTAGGCCCAATGCTAAACTCCGGGAAAACAAGATGGCAAAAGTAGAAAAGATTCTGTTCTTTCTAAAGGTGGCGTTCTGCTTCTATCCACTTGGTGTAGTACTCTGATCTTTTGAAAGAAAGATGTATAGTAGTTAGGCCATGAAGTCAGAGTGCACTTGCAATGTCTAAACTTCCAATATATTACATCTCTGTTTTTCAATCCCCGATGCAAGTTATTAGTTAGTTGGAATAAATTCGAAGGAGTTTCTTTTGGAGGGGGAGAGGAAAAACGAAGATATCATCTAGTGGCATGAGAGAATGTTTGCAAGCCAAAATCTACGGCAGGGCTCGGAATTAGAAGGCTTAGAGAAGTTAATCAAGATCTCTATGCAAATGGCTATCGTATTATGCAGTTGATCAGTCTTCTTTAGAGAGGGGCTGTTAAAGAAGGGTATAGGCCTCCGAATCATTGGTGGATTGAGTTGGAAGAATGCACAAAGGGCTCCAGAGTTTGGGAAGATATATCCAAACACCTTGAGCTATTCGAAAGCAACGCAAAATTTTATGCTGGGAAAGGTGACATTATAAACTTTTGTTTGGATAAATGGCTTGAAAATCACCCCCTCAGAGTCATTTTCTCGAGGCATCAAGAGGTGCGGATAGCTAAGTGTTGGATCACTATTATATCTTAGATGGGATAAACCACTGGAATGTTAACTTTTAGCGGCAATCTACTGGCCCTAGAATATGTTCAGCTGCAAGAGCTACTACGCAAGCTCCAGAAGGTTGTCATCAGTCCATCAAATACAAATAGGACGGTCTGGAGTCCAAATGCAAACGGTATTTTTACTACCAAGTCTGCCCATCACATAACATCTCCCCAAGCCGAGGTCTGGAACCAAGCTAACTTCATTTGGAAATAAAAAACACCATCGGAAGTACTGTTTCCGACATGGACAAGTGCATTAGATAAGGCCTTAATTTACAACAATTTGATATCTAAATGGTGGAATGGTCCACAATTTGTGTTCTTTGCAAAGTAGCCAATGAAGACAAACCATCTGTTCGTTCAATGCAAGGAGGCGTAGAACATCTGTTGCTCCATTTTACGTAAATTTAATCTAAAATGGGTACTCCTTGCATTATCTGAAGACCTCTTTGCTTAATGGTTTGATCCAAAGTGGAGTAAGTAAAATTCTGTGGTGGGTCGCTTTCATAGCCGCTATATGGTGCATCTGCTGTGAACGAAATCAAATATATTTCCAAGATAAGCTGCTCTCTTCGACGATTGAAGATAGATTTTCAGCTGGGCAGCTAGATAAGCGTCTATACTTTCTGAATTCATAAATTTTCGATTGCCAAAATCATCTGAAAATTGGAATGAGATTGCCTCTAGCTCTAAAGAACAAAAAGAGACTGCTGCCGAAGTGGTCTCTGCCGCCTGCAAGACACTTCAAATTAAATTTTGATGGAGCATGTTCTGGTAACTCATGTCCATCAGGTGTTGGTGGTGTCCTTCAACCCATTTGGGCTACCTCATCTTGGACTATGCAAGTCCAATAAACTTGTCGGAATCTATTGAAGTGGAAATAAAATCCTTGGTCGCAGGCATTGAAGCTTGGAGATCCATTTATTTGGCTCCTCTTCCGGTAGAAGGTGATTCATGTAACACTTTTTAATGGATGACTAAACGTGCGTCTCCTCCGTAGAAGTTTTGGCATATCATCAACAAAATTGAACAAATAATAGCAGGTCTGGATGTGAGCTTCTCTCACATTCTGATATCGGCCAACAAATTGTCGGATGGTCTGGCTCGAGAGAAGTCAATCTAGCTGAGTTTAGAGTAAGGTGCTCTCATACATAGAAGGTATTTGGACCTGTTGTTATTTGGGTGTTTGTGTTGATATAGTTCCGTATCGCTGTCACTGTCTCTATCTTCTTTTCGGTCTATGTTGAGATAGTTCGATATCACAGGTTTTTCTCTCCTTAATCATGTTTCCTTGCATTGTACTTTGATAATGTAATTCTATATTGATCAACTAAAACGATTTGTTCTGCCAAATGCTGAGTATAAGCAACCACGGTTCTTACTTGGATACCAAGAAACATGCAAGTGGAAATTGAATTATGGATTCACTTGACCACTTAGCTCTGAGTTGGTTAAGTGCATTGTCTCACCTCCAAGGAGTTGTGGTTCATGTCACGACCTGCCTAGCCAGAAACAGATATCCAAGAAGGGAATGAGGAGGGCTGCACTTGACTTAAAAAGTGGATCTTTTTCTCGGTGATGCAGTACAGATCAGACACGCATTCTAGCTTAAGAAGCTATGGGAGTGAAATTCTTCTTTGACCTTTTCAGTGATTGAAAGCCCGAAGAGGGTGAAAGCACTGAAGTGCTGGCTGGGTGCCAAAAATCTGATACATCTGGGAAAAAAACACTGTCAATAGGCCGATTTGAAGATCATACTTTCGAAGCCTGAGTAAAGGCAGGTTCAGGATCCATCAAAAGTGGCCTGACTATGCAAAAGTTGGATATGTTATGTTCGCAACGAGTTCGAGGCCTCGAGCTTTATAGAAGCATTCCTATGAAAATCAACGAGTATTTAGCGCAGAGTGGGCAGGCAGGCACCTAAGTTTCAGATGATGGTTGATCCAAACCATTAGCATTTTGGGCGCAACTATAGGGGAAAGCCTCAAAAAGTTTTCTTAACGATTTTGCTACCTCGTCGAGTGATTTGATATGCTACCGAGACGAGTTGATCGGACAATTTTGCAAAGTAGACTTGTGAGTTTTAAAATTATGAGTATTTTTGCCCATAGAATTCAAGCACCTAAGATCCAAATGATTGGTGATCGAAACCGTTAACTTCTGGGTCCACCATCTGTGACACCCTTGTAGATGTACAGAAACATACTCTAGTTGACATTTAAACTTTTTTGATTGGGTGAAAATGAATGAAAATATGCGATATTGTCCCACGTCGATCTAAAATCTTGATTCTTTCCACAATTTGTGCTGCTTTGCAATGCATATAAAATAAAATCATGGATCCTATTAATTAAATTGCTTCTTTTAAATTTATATGGAAATGAAAATATTAGTGAAAATAAAAACATCAACGAAAAAAAGAAATGATCTTCGTATATTATCGAATTAAGAAAAATATCTTTCCCGTAATCTCAGAAAATTGATGGTAAAAAGGGTACTGTAAGTCTTTACTAAGTTAAAGAGACACCCCAAACAAGACGCTCTGCTTCCGTTGTCCCCAAGGGAAGATCTCTGAACACTGTAACTATCATCTTGTCCAAGGGTCCACCAGCTTTGTCGTATTTCATCCACAAGCCATTATTATTTTATGTATTGCTAAACAGACGCTCCATGTGAGAATACCAGTTCTCACGCCTAACGGATGAAACAGAATGTTGATTGGTTGATTTTATTAAAGTTTCTAATTTATCTATTATTTATTTATAATTTTTTAAATGCTAGAATCGTCCAATCTACGTGTTTGTTTTTTATATCCATTAAACATCTGAAGCAATTATATGAGCAACTCCAATCATGGAAAAATAAACTTCAGAAAAAGTGGTACCCAAACAATCTCGTATATAGAATCTACCAGGTAGCACTTTCATTTATTAAAGAGATTTCAGCTAAGAACTAAAATAATAGGTTCTAAGTAATGTACTTAATTATAATTTTTATTGTAACAAAAAAGGAAACACTGTGGCCCCTGAAAGCCTTTATAATTCATATTAGTCTTCAATTTGAATACAGAGTCTCGCTTGAGGTCCTTGACACTGGTACAATTCTTGGAAGCTTCTAAAACAATTAATTAATAATTACATCAAATGCACGGTTCCTGAGCTACATTAGATGTGGTATCCAAATGGTTGGTGATCGTGAACGTTCATCCTCTAGATCGATCTTACATATACCATAGTCCAAAAATCTTCTCCATTTGCAATTCACAACTTAGAAGGTTAACATCATTCAATAGAGATGATTTGGCTTTAAAGCGTATGTAAAATGTGCGGTTGGATAACTATATAGGCCCCACATGCACTGTATGTCCATCCAATTACAAATACGCGAAAACACCCGCATAACTAACACCATCCCACACGTCGCGGCATTGGGGTAGCTGCACCTTCGTGGAATCTGTGCTCCGTCGGACTCGAGATTGGACCCCAAGCAGCAGGCCCAAAAGAGGCAAGGTCAGGCAAGTCAGGCGCATCAATAAAAAAGCGTCACCGTACGCTCACCGTGTCGGCGCGAGCGATACCGCCAAAACGGTATCAATTAGCCGGGTCCCCCACCTGCTTCCGTGTTCCTTCGCTTCCCCAAATGAAAACGCGATCCGAAGCCGACGATGAAACGGATTCCCGTCGACGATAATCTCGAATTCACGGCCTCTCTCTCTATGTCGGTCCACGACGAAACCAAACCGTCTAACGGAACGCGCCTGCCGACCCGAAAGCGAGACTTTTGAGGAACGGAGAGGCGACCCAAAACCCCAAAAACCCAGCCCAAAACTCCACAATTTACCACGAAAACCACCCTGCCGAAGTCTAATCGGGCACCAGCTGCGTCATTTGAGGAGGAATCCCTATAAGGCGACTAACCGGGATTTCTCGCTACTTTACCCCGTCAAAACGACGAGAGGGAGAAAACAAACGGCATGGATGCAAGTTACGGGAGACGTAATCCGAGCCAAGCCGATTCGATTAGGTCGGAGCGAAGCCGACGCAAACACACCGCGCGAACGTCGGCGCACGCGCGTTCCCGGCGGCCCGGCCGTACGCGCATGCGCTTCACGCGCCTCTCGACAACCGGCGCATCGCTTCTCTTCTCGCCGCTTGCTTGTCTTCCCTACCGACGTTCTCTTCCCTCCCCACTCATTTTTGTTATTCCCACCCCAAAGGAATACCTAATCCCTGGCCTCCGAGATAATAAACGCAGAAGGGCAAGGAAAACCACGAATCGTTCCTCATCGGAGAATGGACCGAGAAACGGGGACAGCAACGGCACAAGGAAGGCCACACATGCCCTTACCCTTCAGAGAAGATTGCTGGAGCGAAGGCGCAACCCAAACCCTAATCGAAGCTTGGGGTGATCGGTATATGGAACTCAACAGGGGAAATCTCCGGCAGAAACACTGGCAAGAAGTTGCCGACGCCGTTAACGCTCGACACGGCGCAATCAAGAAGCAACGGCGAACGGATGTTCAATGCAAGAATCGGATCGATACTCTGAAAAAGAAGTACAAGGTTGAGAAAGCTCGGATTGCTGCTTCGGATGGAACCCTAACCAGTAAATGGCCCTTCTTTTCTCGTCTTGATGCCCTAATAGGTCCTGCCGCGGCCTCTTCCTCTAAGAAACCCTCCCCGCCGCTTGCTGTTCCTCTTCCCTACCGGAAAACTCCACCACCGGAGCTTCCACATGCTATGGTTGTTCGCCCACCGAAAGAGAAGCGATCTGCAGGTCCGCTTGCCGTTGATGATTCCTTTTACCGGCGAAACTATTTTCCGGCCGATGCAGATTCTGGATCATCGAGGTCCAGTACGGAGAGCCGGCGTCGGGATGCCGATGGCGGAGATGGATTCCGGCAGCTGGCGCAGGCGATTGTTAAATTTGGGGAGATCTATGAGAGAGTGGAAGGTGCGAAGCAGAGGCAGATGATTGAGCTTGAGAAGCAGAGAATGGAGTTTGCCAAGGGGTTGGAGTTTCAGAGGATGCAACTTTTCATGGATTCACAAGTTCAGCTTGAGAAGATCAAGCGTGCGAAGCGAGCTTCTGCTGCAGGTGTGAGAAATTTCTGATCTTTTTCCTTTTTTCTCGATCCTTCTTGTGATCCTCCTCTAGTTGATTTCTTT
The DNA here is from genome assembly GCA_035236585.1 of Warburgia ugandensis. Lineage (NCBI taxonomy): Eukaryota > Viridiplantae > Streptophyta > Magnoliopsida > Canellales > Canellaceae > Warburgia > Warburgia ugandensis. The sequence continues at coordinate 67,732,039 of CP141134.1, forward strand.
AGCGTCAGATCCTTGGATTTGTTATGGTAAATTCCTTCCTTTGATTCTGTCGTGTGGAATTCATTTTTTGTTTTGTATGCGTCTGAATTGATTTTCCTTTTTTTTCTTCAAGTTATGGTCTGTCTGTGATTATTGGCTCTGCAGTGGCCTTTTTAGCTTCCCTTTAATAACCAGAGGAGCTGAAACTGTATATATGAAACTTGTTGCGCTGTATACATTTGATGGTTTTGATTTCAGAACATTATAAATCTGTTAGCTGCTACTTTTTTCTTCCCTAACAAACCACCCGCGACACCCCCGCAAGCCAAATTTATACGAGGTATTTGGATGGACATATTGCGTGGTTGGTATCATAGTTTGAGGTTTTTATAATTGATTACCTAGTTCTTAATTGTGCATTTCTTTCAGTTAAAACAAAAAGTGATCATCGCTTTCTGCATGTGTTTGTTTAGTTTCCTTGTAACATAAACTGGGTGAATCATTAGCCTTCTTAGCCAACGATTTTGTTGGGAGCTTTTTAGAATAGGACTAAAGGAGTTTTGGCCTTGATTAAATTCTCAACTGTGTCAATTGGCACATTGTTGCTGTCTGTTATCATGGAAGAGGATATGAAACTTCTGGAAATCCTATGCATGATGAAATTTTAAGTATCACATTCCAAAAGTAGGGTTGGGAGTTGGCTGGGTGGAACAATTCCAACAAAATAATTGCAGTCAGTTTCAGAGGGTAGGAGTGTCTCAAAGAGCTGGAAGTTGATAATAGCTCTCCAATGCACACTCATACCAGCATCGTCTGGTCTTAGACCACGCAGCCAAATTTTGGGACCTAGTGCCTATCTTACAGTAGACAGATCCAACTATGTTCTAAGTCATAGAATTGTTCTCAATCAACTGTAGCTCATATGGCAGCTGGTTAATATGATACTGTTGAAACTCTGATTCATAATAGTTAGTCTTCAATTAAGATGGTAGAATAAAGGACTGGTGCCTTTAGCCAAAATGAACTTGTTCTATGATAAAAGGGAGGACTGGTGTCTTTAGGTATGGTTCATGATTCAAGATGGTGTTCACAGCAACTGGCTTGATGATAGACACTGACCGATAGTGGCTGCCCCCTATGTATTTCCCTTTCTGAATAAGCTTCCTTACCTCTTTGAGGAATACAGTAGTATATTGAATGAGAGACAATCAGGTCTATAAACTGTTGACCAACCTAATGGTCGAGAAGATTCTTTCAATCTTATGGTTGGGAAAGTAGTTTCACCCCTTCTTTTTCTTCATATAGAGAACTCATTTCAAAAGCATGGACAGCCTTTGTAATCATATTGCACTTGTGAGCATGTCATAAAGGGCAGCCTGGTTCACAAAGCTCCCGCTTATGTAGAGTCCAAAGAAGGTGAGGACCACAAAGGGTCTATAGTACACAGCCTTAATTTGCATTTTTGCTAGAGGCTGTTTCTATACCTCGAACCTGTGACGACAACTTTACTGTTGGACCAAGGCTCCCCTTCTCTTGTGAGCATGTCATACATGATATTTTCTTGGGTGGAGTAAGCTGGTGTTCCTGAACTCTTTTCTGTAACATGGGCTGGCAAGGGGCAGCATGATATGTTAAGATTTGGCCTCTACTGGCCTATACTGTTGCATTTATGTATAGATCAGAGTCAGGATCTTTATAAAACAATCATCTTACTTTATGCTTGGGAGCACCTGGTTGGGATTCTGAGGTGCGGCTGATGTATCAGCAGACACAACTCCAGGTGCAACTGAGGCCTTTTTGCTTTGAGGTGCATTCTAGTATACTCGATTTGAATGTATTAAATCTAAGTTGTATCTCTGTATCTTAATGAGAGAAATGAAACCTTATAACTTAAGGTCCCTGCTCAACATCTTATGTTTCACACTTCTCTATATGGGGACAGTCTACATTGACGCATGATGATTATGGCTCCAGTAAATTAATTGGTTCATACAATTGAACCTGCACGCATGGCAGGAAGTATCAGTGTGTGTATTTCCAGTATATATGGTTGGTCTATATGATGATGTCTAGCTGCATACAAGCAAACTTTTAATGCTGTGTGCAGATCACTGTACTCAGTAATCAATGAAAAGCTGGAAATTTGTCCTCCGGCATTTTTTTTTCTGGTTGGTAAGTGGGGTTCTGGATCACCCAAACCAATATTATTAAGGTAAAAGATGGATGTTATTAAAATGCACCTTTTCCTGCATTTCCCTGTCAGTCATTTCATTATCTTTTAGGTTATGTAACTTGAAGGAATTAGTCTTATTTCTTGATATTTGTGCTCTATACTTTTCAAAGCAAGATTTTGGATTTCAAGTGCTTAAGACTCAAAGATTTTGATAAAAAAAATTACTTGTAAATGTGACCTTTAAAATTTTTATGCTAAGCTTTAATAAATTAATATTTTTAAACATGATAGCTTATACATGCTTCAGAAATCCATGGTTTGCTTTCTATCCGCCCCAATTTTCCTTGAAGCAAGCCAATACTTGTGCTTATGCTCTATGGTGTTCCATATAGTGAGTGAAATTTGAGGAAGATGAGAAGTTGGAGAATGCGGTCGGTATTGGGACTAATAGTGTGTGATATGGCATTTAATTTAAGTAATGTCTTGATAAAGAATTAACTATATGTAATAGTTAATTCTTGCAAAAATGCAAGGTAAGGCTGCCTACTTTAGGCTATTGTGGCCCGCCCCTTCCCCAGACCCCGCATAGGCAGGAGCTTTGTGCACCGGGGCTGCCCTTTTAGTAGTCATATAAGATTATTAAACTATATGCACAATGTTAGGTTTGTCTGTTATTTTCTAACTTACCAACGCTGTATGATGAATCAGTTGGGTAATCAAAATACGAACTTATGAGGTCCCAAATCTTACCTTATAATATCAAGTAACAATGTCGAATCTAATTTTATTGTATGTGTCAGGTCTTATATTTCACTTGACTTCTTAGTCACCATTTCTGTTTGGCTCTTTCAAGTCAAGCTCTCGTTTTAATTTTCTGACCATTTTTTGTTTGAAGAATATTCCATCAGTCAGAGTATATGAGTTTCTACATTGCTTATTGCGAAGCTGGATGCACCACATGGCATGTTTTCTCTTTCTGATATATCAGAAGTGTTTCAAATGTACTTCAATATTTGTTGACATCTTCAGACATAATTATATTAATAAAATAGTGTTATCATCATCGTTCTTTTCCTTAAGGTGAAGAACAAACAAAAGTAGACTACTTAAGGTACAAATATATATTTCTGAGGAATGATGAGTGAATATCTGGGATTGTGGAAATTCTGTTGTGTAGTTTAGGAAACAAGAAACTCCATGGGTTTGTCATTTAGGAATTTGGTACATTGATCTTGAAAGAGCAGCTAACCATAGTTTACAAATATTCTATACCTTGTTTTAAGGGCCGAACTTTGCCTTGCAAATTGGCCTTTATTTCTTCCTTTGTATGCTTTCTTTCTTCGTCCTTTTGTCTTAGCATATTTGTTCCAGTAATGTATAAGTTAGATAAGTATCTTCATGTTTATGGAGCATTTTATTGGTTGAAGTTGAGGGCCTCATACTTATGCCTCCAGAGATCCATAGGGTTCTGTCAGCTCGTGAAGTACTCTTGATTGAGATCCAATTCCTAAGCATTTATCCTAATTGATTGACTATTTACCTTTATAAGAGTGTAAATTTGTATTGATTTGATGTTGTGGTTTATGTTGCGGGCTTTGATAGGCAGCAGTTCAATTATCTGTCTTTCTGGATGTGTACGTGGATTGAATTGTTTATATTGTGCTTGTTGCGAATTGAGATCCACCAACAGACAGAAATTTTAGCTGTCTTGTTCTCCATTATGTGTTTCTCATGGTCTGGATTTTTATCGTAATATTCAGTGCATTAGTCATATCCAGCTTTGTTATTTACTCATTAGTAGTGCATTTTCTTCTAACTGACGTGAATATGATTCTGTTGTCTATATTTCAGATAGCTATTTGTAGCCAGCGACGCTTAAGAATCAAAGCTCTTACTTGGGATCGCATAAGGTGGCATCTAGTTTTCAGTTTGACATGGATTTTCAGGAATTGATAATGGGCCCGAACAATTTTTGAAAGCGAATCTAGGTAACTTGATAAAACAAAAGCCCTGGCGATTGACATTGTATAGTACTGCCTAACGTCTGTTTGTTATCTAGCGAAGTAATATTCCCATCTCCCCTTCCTTATGGACAGATGACAAACATAAAGTTATAATCCAAGTTATGCCATCCTTTTTCTGTTTACATAACATGTCGCGGTCCAGCTTTCATGCTTGCTGCTCTTATAATTATACCGAGTGATGTTGCATTTATTTGTTTCTAGGCTGACTTAATGTTGGGGTTTTTTCGTTTCGCTTTCTTAAAGTTTAAGCCATTTAAATGTCTTGAGAACTGACCGAGTGCGAATTTAGTTTCTGTTATCTAATTAACAAATATTGGGGGAGGCTGTCTTATGATGTCCTAATTATTTCCTATGAGCATAGATTGTGGGATGTCTTTCAAAATGATGCCAATTGAGAAAAACTAAAAACTGATTTTTTTGCTTGTTTAGTGGGTCCGAGTTTCAGGTAACAAGGTGCCAAGGAGTTGACAAAAAGTTATTATCATTGCTAATTTGTTGATTGTGGCATCCCTCTCAAATGTCAATAGTAGAGCATCTGCAGAACCAATCACAAGGAACCCTGCAATGAACAAATGGATTCCCTTGGGAATCTTTTGAGCAGACAACTAGGAGTGTGCCTTGAAGTTACAGACTCACGAAGCCAATTGTAATTGTTATCCAAAGGTTGCAAGTCTTTTTTGGCATCCACGACTTGTATACTTGGGAACTACTGATCTACTTTATCCAATGCATCGAATCGTTGTTAGAAGATTTGATTGGCTCGGGTGCAATTTAAATCAATGAAACCGGGATGGTAAAGTTCAGGAGGGGGATCACGTGCAGCTTTCTTGTGTGCGAATTGTTTTAAATGATTTCTTTAAGCAATCAGCAATCTAAGGGGGCCTGTTCTCCATCATTTATTGAATCAAAGCTTTCGAGATAATCAGGTGCTTATGTTTCAGTGTGAAAACCACATTAGCATTAGGTTGTTTTGTTCGATGCTGTCCTCGACACTCTCTTTTATTTTCTTTCCTCTGCCACTTCAAGGATCCTAAAAACTGATGCCGGAGACAGCCGGCTGATGTCAACGTGATTGTGATAGAGTGTCGATTCAGCCAACTAGACTCTGGGTCGAATTATCAGTCGTAATTATCTGATTAATGTGATCTCAGTCAGTCTTTATCATCTACTCGTTTCTAGAGTAGTTCCAGTATAAGTGACGACTTAATATGTCACACTGCTGGGACTCCCAATAAAGACGTCAATTTTATTAGAAACACGTTGGCGGAACTTAGCTCTTAGCTACTAATATATCACAGATAAAATGATTGCAACTATGTCCTAATTGGAAAATCGAAATGAGAAAATGCCTAGTTCATATCAAGAGATTTTATATGGTTAGCAGCATCCTATTTCTTAGTGAAAATATGAACGGCAAATGTAGAGGCCAGGTCCTAGGACTTTGGTTTTCTGGTTGTTCTTCTTCGAGTGTTAGAAGAGGAGCCTTGGCACAACAGTAAAGTTGTGTGATCTTGATGTCACAAGTTTAAGGTATGGAAACAGTCTTTTGGAAAGATGCAAGGTAAAGCTGCATACTGTAGACCCTTATGATCTGTCCCTTTTGTGGACCCCAATAGGCAGGAATTTCGTGCAACGGAGTTACCCTTTTCATCTTTGAATGCTACGCAGGTGGGGTGTTGGCATTGGGAGATAGAAACGGTGTGAATGTGGCAGTTTCTTATAGTGGATTGAAGAATTACAAAGCAGGACACCCCCTCGCTCACAGAAACTCCCAAGACCTTTGTTGGCATGTGGCAGTTAATTCATGTTATCTTTTGTTTTACATTCTAATGGTTCTTTAGATACTATATAACTAGAACTCCGAGGACCGTTCATCGGAGAAGATAGCTTATCCAAGGAAAGGCAAACACATTAATGGTCCCACATAGCAGTTGGTCTTCTCATGTTCTTTTCGATCCTAGGAAAAGACAATGTTTCTCCGGGTTATGAATGAAAAAGGCAAATTTTTCTTGCAACCTTTGGTAGATGAATGCGGCGTAAACACAAACCTGAATAAATTGATAATGATAAGAAAATATAGAAAGTAATTAGGAAATTGGTTTCATCGCAAGTATCAAATAGTTTGAAATAAAACTATCTCATCTACCAAAATATGGGGTTCCTGCAAAAATAAGAAAGGAAGTGACGTTCCAATTCCCCTTTTGTACCATCCCCACACCCTAATTCGGGTTTTCTGATATTTTTACCCAGGGTCCCCCACTTTTTTGTTAATTTGAACAATTTATATTAATTACCTTTTTATAATGAGGAACCCGCCCCAATATTTTTTACTTTGAAAGGTAACCCTGCCCCATAAAATCACATATATAGTTTGGATGATCTGACCATTGTTTTTATGCATTATTTTGAGTTATGAAAGTGAATGCCACTAAAACCAACTGTACTCAAAACCAGCTCAAAAACATCAATAGCATATCTTTCAAAGTAAATGCGTTTTAGGACATGGCCATCGAAAGTGAGATGGTTAAGATAAAGACCATCCAAAAAGGTGGCCCCACTTATACTTACACCACGAAATTCAGGTTGTGACACTAGTCTAAAAGGGGGTGTGGGAATATTACTTCCCAAAGGAACCTTGTTGGAAAATGACGCGACAGATATATCGGCATTGGCAAGTGCCCTAAATAATCTGTAAATGGACACCTTGGGTTTTCTCATGAATGGGCAAAAAACAAGCCATCTGATGAAAAATAATCTTATTGCTCATATGGCTAAAATATTCTAACCTAGAGTCTTCTTGCCACGAGCTGTTCATGCCTGACCCCTTAAAGAGGCTTGGAAACTTGAGTCCTGTGACTCCAACTATTATGTAATCTGCACTAGGCTGAGGGCCACCCATTGGCCAAATTTCAGCCCAGATAAGGCGGTAAATGGGCTTGGGTCAAGCTATTGACCAACCTCTACTTTAAGAGGTAGCCATGTATTTAGTCTTTCATATAGAGTGCCCTTTGAACCGTGAGCAAGCTCTTACATACTGGTGCACACATTTTCATGAAGAGTAGTCCTCAATATTTTCCACTATGGAACGTCTCTCTTGTAGGTCAGGCTATGGATGAGCCATGCTCCGGAATGCGAACCCAGCTGAAATTTACTGACGGTTAGACAATCAAAATGCAGCAGTATAATTTTGGCAGCGAGCGAATCCACGACAAATCAAGTTCTTAAGAAATCGATTCATATAGAGTTCTATGGGGCAAATGGCTTTCATCACTGAAGTAGTGGAGCTCGCTTAGTAATTTTACCGGCTACTATTTCCCAAGCGAAAAATATGTACCTGCAAGAACTCTGGAAGGGAGCTTCTAGGAGCTTACCTGATGGATGGGCATATTCTCGTTTGGAACTTTAAGAAAGAGAACTACAATGTAGGCCTACTTTTTAAGTGATCAAAACGGCTTAATCTCGTGTCATAATGCAGATGAGCCAAGTACCACGACTCGATCCTATCTGAAAACTGTAAGCCTCTATTTTATGTTTTAAAAAAGGGCAGTTGGTGCTCGAAGCTGGAAGGGGCAGACCACAAACATGGATGGTAAAATAAGGCATAAGACTTCGAAACCCTAATCAAAGGGTTAAAGTTGTCAGGGAGGGAAGTTTTCTTATGCAATACATATACATAGCAAACTGATTTGATCAACGGTTCGATGATTGAACAAATGGAAGCACCTATGTGTCCGGCCGCTTATTAATTTCCTTGGAACATATGTGCATCCATGATACAAATGGTTAAATGCGTTAAATGCAGGCACAGGCATCCTCTAATTGTGTGGTCAGCGATCAGAATAACCATTCGATGTGGTGTGGCCTTGGTGCACACACATTGGTATTTACTGAATGAAAGGTTGAGATCGCGTGCGTAAGCCACATGTATCGAACCGAGATTCACTAATTTTACCAAATTTCTTTTGTACGGAAATTTTCAAAAGAACTTTCGAAGAAAATGACTATCGTCACAGGATAGAAATTTTTTGCTTTTACTCTTCCTTCATTTATTAAACTACCTAGAAAGAAAGATATGGAAGCATTAATCTCTAAACTTTTTCAACCTTATACATGGTAGAACTTGGATAATCTCTTGAATTCTAGGACTATAGAGTTTTTCCCAGCTATTTCTGCAACGATCCTACTTCCACGTCTTCTTTTGATCCTCCTGCTAGACCTGCAAAAAGCTTAAAGAAAAAGGAAAAAAGCAATTATGAGTCCGAAATAATTTAGTTAGATTCTACAAACAAATAGCCTCTAGTGTGTACACAATTTTTGAGATCCATTCTGATCAATAATTCCTCTTAGGTACCACGTCTGTAGACATATGACTGCAGGTAAAGCCATTAATATATATATACACACACACACACCTAAAAAATGGAAATCTTTTCTTCAACGTAACCAGTAACTTGCTCCTTTAAATATTTATATTACAACAATCAAGTTGAATAGAGTATTAAATCCGCTTGAGCCAAGAAGAAGTTCTGGAAACTGGCTTTGATGTTGGGGAAATCTCGAATTCATACGTCAAACTAGACTCGTATACAGCAGAAACTTTTTTTCCTGAATGATGAGGAGATGTGTGTGTCTACATCTAATTATCTATATATATATATATATATATATATATATATATATATATATATATATATATATAATATTATATTATATAATGAGAAAAACTTACATGGATCAGACTGAGGTAGCCTATAACACAACCAATGAAACAAAGCAACAGCTTAGAAAAGCGTTGCTACTGCTCCGCACAATCATGAGCCTACGTTCGGTTCAACCACAAGGGGACGGAGCACTTCATACTCTCAAAGTAGAAAATTACGGGTTCCACCGTGAACAAATTGCTTCGGAAAATAATAGGAAATAATCAAGGCAAGTACGATTGTTCGATTCTTATTGTTTTCATTCAAATTTCCTGTGGCAGCTGAGTGACCATATTTGTTGTCTAATACAAACTATGCCAGAAGGTGTAAGCTTTGCTAGCTCATCTACTAGTAAGTTCAAATGCATGTGGAGAACTATCAAAATCTAACTTTCAGAAGCTACGATAAATTGGAATTCGATGGAAGAGAAATGGCATCTGTGCTTTCTTGTTTTGCTGTTGATACACCCTTCATAGTTTAAATCTTCTTGCTAGCTAGCTGGTATAATTCCAACTTAAACAAACAATCATCACTCACCATAGAAGTATAATCAAGTGCTTATCTTGATTTAACGATTTTCAGATTACATTTTAAGTTTGTCTTCTGCTCCAATGGCATGGTGTTTTTGCTTCCTCCATTTAAGAGAATAGCAGCCTAATGACCTGTATCTGAAGCTATTCATAATTCCCACTAGAAACGCTAATGTCTGTTAAGATCCTTCTCTGGTCCAAGCACTTTGCAGTAGAGATGACAGATTATTTCCTGTTTCTAGTCTACATGGATAGCTTTGTCCAATTTATAAAAGACAGAAAAGGAAAAGAAACTAAAATAACAGTTGGAAATTAACGACACGGAGGACATTTAAATTGAACTCTAACAATACAAGTAACCAACATGGGAGTTTAGGATTGCGAAGTCCATGATTGGCGTATTTTATTTATGATTTTACTAGCAGGCCATTTGTAAAATCTCCCACAAGTTGCCTTAATATCATTATTTAACTGGGTCCCTAGTTCAGGATCAACTTAAGATAGAGCCTTGTTTGGAAAGAACTTTTTCAAGAATTCCTTTGCCTCTGAGATTCATGTTCTTGCTCTCTCTTGGGTGTCTCTCATTTTCTCATTCATTGGACACATATCCATTATTTAGCTAATTAAGATGAAGAAGCCTGAGTAGGTATTGATCTCTTTAACTTTCTCGTCTCCTTCAACCAATCTCCACTCCATTTCCCCCCACCAGTTACCTTTTGTGTGCTTGTGTGCGTGTGGGTTTTTTTTTTTTTTTTTTGGGTGAACAATGGTGGGTCTATTAAAATGATATGAGAAAAAGAAAGTAAACGAGATTGTCAAGGATGGATCCTAAGGCCTTAATGTTAGTGACATAAATACTGTTAGCCCACTTTTTATCAACTAAAGCTTTTAGGTTGATTGTTAATCCAATACAGTATCAAAGCTTTATTGGGCAAGAAGTTGTAAATTTGAATCCTAAAACCTCATATTTATCAAATTCAAGTGAAGAGCCTAAAAATGGCCTTCCATGTGAGAAGGTGTGTTAGATATATAAATTTTGTCTGACCACTTGGCACACTTCCTATCAACTAAGCTTTTAGGTTGAATGGTATTCCAATACTCAAAAGGCTACATTCTCTGGAAAGAACAACTAACAAACTAAGTAAGAGAGAGAGAGAGAGACAGAGACAATGTTGTAAATTGAACTAAGACTTGGATATAGATACAATAAAGATGAAGGAAACTTAGAGGTTCAGCATTCACATTTCTGCTCACCATAAATAGAGACAACAAACTTTGTGAACCAATTCCCAAGAATCTAAAATCTTATTTGCATTTAGAGTTCAAATTTGCAAGAATTACGAGACTCCATTACAATCACAAATTTCATTTGAATTTTGATGATCTAAGCTAGAGACATGATTTTGATGTCAATTCTAGTTGGCCTCACAGGCCAGGGACATGATTTTGATGTCATTATCCTACACTTCTTTTGTTTCACAAAAATCAACTTCTTCTTGATTTTGGCTCCATTGAATCAAAAGCTTTAAGACTAGTAAAATTTACTTTTATAGTCCATTTTTCATATGAAGAATTCTCAAAGTTAATCTTTGTCTTTTAATTTATAAAACCAACTTTGCTCTTCCACTAGAAATTTCTTGCTTTATTTTCTCCATTTCAAATAAATCCAATTCATTTAGTTTTGGTGTAATTTGAAGCTTCAATATAGAGTATATGCTCACAAAAGAGACTTCCAAAAGCTAAGATATTGAGTCATCTCTATATCTATGGAAAAGAAAAGAAGATGGAATTGAGCTTTTTATCTTTCTACAAAAATAGAATGTGCACTAGGAATTGAAAATTTTCCTTGTAGGGAGGGGTTAAACGGGTCGAAGTCTGGTTCGACTCCATAGAAAACTAGAACTGTATCATTAAGATTTTACTTGGTATCATAACATTCCTAAGCTCAGTTCCTAGTCTAAAAATCATTACCATACCAATGGTTCTTGGGTATTTAGTGATTCTTATACATAGAGGAGAAAAACGCAAAAAGACAAACAATTAAGATGCTAAAAGTTAGAGTATTCATTACTTTTGTTTATTTAATTGTTAATCATGTATTTGTTGTTCAACTACTATATAGGCAAGTAGTGATACACCATAAGAAATAACATAAAAGTTATAAACACATATCATGCTGGTATATATAGTATATAAGAACCCTCTAACATGAATTCAAAATAGACAAGTAAATATGCTTGAAAAGACATAGAGATACTCAACATGAAAAATATTTAAAAATCTAATATGCTAAAAAAAGTCACTATGTTCTTTATAAGTAAAGAATTATATCTATCAGTTAGAGAGAGAGAGAGAGAAGTAGAAGGAAGATGGGAAAGGGAAGGGTTTTTGGTTTTGTTTCTGATTTTCTAGCAAAGAAAGCATATCAAAGCTTAGGTGATCTTTTGTCAGTATGGTTTTGGACTTTAGTTTCCTCTTTAATAGTAGTCCATGTGCTTATTTAAAAAGTTCATATTTACATATGGACCACAATGGGTTATTTGTAAATAATCTTTATATGAAGTATTAACCTAAACTTAAACAAATTAAATGTGAAAAATTAAAATAGAATAACATATATCAAATCAATAATAAAATTTATTAGATTTAAATATATTATCTTCTATTGCCTTAAAAGTTTAAAATAACATTAGAAGAGTATTTTTGTACACTAATTAATACTTCTTGGTTCCGGTAAATGGTACCTGAGGATAAAAGCTATGCAAGATTTTATTCTTTAAAACAAAAATCAATACCGTAGGTGCCAATTGATTAACTATACCTTAATTTTTCAGTTTGATTCCTTTTGGTTTGTGATTCCGGATATACCATGTATACCCCTACCTGTTAATTCAAAATTTTCTTCTTGTTTTCAAATAGTATCTATAAGCGAGATGGGTTACTTTGTTTTTTGAATGAGGAAGGATTACAACTTGTAAATGCATGACCATTTGTTGGATACTTTTATGGATAACCATGTTCATTTGGTACATTTTCTATGGCTATAACTCCCAAAAGTCCTCCACGTCTCTTGTCATATTTCTTAAGTAGGCTACACTAAATGATGGCTACCTATTAAGGTCATCAAGCTACATAATCAAGTGATATGCCAGAAGTTTAAGGAGACCAAGGCTAGTTTTACCCCAAGATCCATCTATATCCTCATGTTTCTTTCCAAGAATGCACCATGTACATAAACACGATATGGGTGGTCGACTTTATAATAATACGTTCTCTTGCCAAATTTGAAACAGCCAAATCATAGATGTCCATAAGTCCCAAATCGTGTCTTATTCTCCCCAAACATACGCCGATCACCTATCAATGTAAATATCCTTATTGTCAGAAATTTCAACGTTAGCAATTGAAGTATTAGTTTGAGCTATAATATCTTAAGATTTTCACTATCTATCCATTATACAGTTGCTTTAAGCGCAAAATGCCGGATTTCATAGCCAATGCATACTGACACCAGATGTTAGATTGATCTTTTTCATCCCTTAAGGTAAAATGACCTCAAAATTTCTTCTTCTTGGAGTGATTAATGAAGATTGTAATCTTTTCTTCCTTTTATTTTCTTTTTGAACGGGTAACAGTAGAAAAAACAGAAGAAACTACGAAGAGGAAAGGAGGGTGGACTATCAGTCCAGCGGAAGGGACTCAGTCCTGCAATTTCCTGATACATCCGTATGCTTGGGAGAATAAACATTACATCCGGTAATATCTCTAATATCTCCTATTAGAGTTCATTCAAGGGAAAAAAGATCCCCTATTATAGCTCTAACATCTGTAAGGCATAAAGATCTAATAATCTATGCAATGACCACCTATGAGTCGCTTTGAATAATGAAATGAGATCCCATATCCACTGAGTTTGACTTGATTACCTTTTCTTAAATTCTTGATTGCTCTCATGATGATCTGCACCACAAGCAAAGTGCCATTTGTTCTCCTATTCAGTTTCAAACCTCTCGAAAAGCTTCCAGAAATGGTTTCTGGTCTAGTGTCCGTTTGTCCAATTCGCCGTTGCTTGTAGGCTTGAAATAATCTTATCGATTTGCAAATTACCATCATATGCAAAAAGTTAAGTTCTTTAGCCACTACAGCAGTATTGTTCTACAGCTACGAATTGAAAGATCAAGGTAACTTATCCTCCCCATGAACGTTATGGATGTCTTCCCTCTTTCTTCTCAATTTGTCTGGCAATATACTATCTAAAGTAATCTGAGATGGTTTAGAAATTAGAATGCTTTCATTTGCAATGCTTAGAACTCAAGTTGTAGCTGCTATAGACATGCTATGCTGAGTCTTTATACTCATTATGTATTTTGCAGATCATCTCAACTTCCTCTAGATTGGAAGAACTTGCGCCAGCAGTCTTCACCAAGATGGATCCATCTTCTCTTTCTTTCTTCACAGAAGATACTAGTTTTGATGTTGTAACAAATTCCCTTCTGCTAGTGGTAATGCCGGCCTTTCTTATCCTTTCCCAGTCATCCAACAGGTAAATTATCCAAGATTATGGCCTAACAAATGGTGCATAAATTAGAAAGGTGAAGAAAACACAAACCTTCACGTCCTTTTCTTTTTATAAAGGAGACTCCCATACCTTCTTCAGCATCTCTTCCTTGATTTTGTTCATTAGAACTGTCTTTTCTATTTCACTTTCATTTCTAACTCCAAAAGCGTTTCTAGCAAACATGGAACGCCTGCTTTCTTGAATTCCAAAGACACATTCAGTAAGGTTTACTTCACCTATGTTCTTCGTAGACTGATAAGAACCTGTTTTACATTTTTTCCGTTCATCACTGCCTAGGTTTATGTTGACCATAATAAGATAATAAGAGCACTAGGAAAAGCATGAGCCGCTGTAAATATGAATTTCTAGATCAATTTAATATACATGAAAAGGATCATAAACCATGCATTACATCCATGGAAGGCAGAATATCCTGGCGAATCCCCACAAAAAGGAGAAAAATCAAAACGAAAAGTAACAATGGAAGATATGAAATATAAATTAAGAGCCGTTCTACAAGGTTTCTACTTATTAAATCCCTAATATGTGGCTTTCTTTTCTTTTTCCCCCCCAAATGGTCCCTAATTTGTGGTCTTTAATCATATGAAAATTTTCAACGCCACAATTTCAGATCAATTGTCAGTACCACTAAAACACTTTGTTCCTTATTAGGAGAATAGCTCTCCTAACCTCGGGCTTAAGAGGCTTTATTTACAAGTACATTGCTTTTGGGGTCAAAAGCCTTCTCCATATCATCCTTAAGAACAGCTTTGTTGAGCACATTATCATGTTTTTGTCACCATTAAATCTTAATCCAATTACATATTTCTATGGAAATTTCTTCCGAGTTTGAAGCTGGAACTTTTAAAATCATCAATTAGTTGACCTCGGCTCATGACGTTTCTTGAGCTGTGAGCCACTTCAGAAAGGGTCAATATTATTATACAAAGTCTAATGATTTATTTATCTCAAATCCTCTCAGTTTTCTTAGCCTCCCGTTACAATGAAAATCATCATGAAAGATTTTATCCATCCAACCAAGTCATTCATTTTCAAGCTCTGCCTACAGCTTCCTGAGGAGTCTTCATCATTCATTTCTGTCTCTGCCGTTGGCATTTTTCATCATCATAAAAATCTACATTGGGCTACTACTGCATTTACTCTCTGATCATTAGAACAAACAGATGAAGGTAATCCTCCTCCTCTATTTGTTGATATTAAGGCGTTTTCCACCAATGAACACTTCCATTTATTAGCTTCTGATGTAGGACTGTTTACATTACTCAAGAGATGGCTTAAACTGTTATTGTTGGTGTAGTTTGAGGGCAAACTATTCTTACAGAAACTGAAACATAAATGGCAGCTAAGATGCAATAAAGTTTCAGACCAAACTGAACAAACAAAGGTGATCTACAGACTAGTATGGTAAATGAAAGGAATCCCATAGTCTTCTTTCAATTATTTCTTCTCTCTGGAAGAAAACATCCGATATACGACTCCAGTTTAGCTTCTCTGGTTCTACCTTCAATGTCTTTTTGTTTTCTGGTTTGAATGGTAGACACACAAATCCTTGCACAGTCTTGAACCCTGGCCACCTAGGAGACAGACTCCTTGTCCCACTCTGCTTAGAAAGCTTTAGTGCTGTCTTCGATCTTTTCCCTGTTCAAATCATACGAGAACCATCTCGAAGAGTCTTCAACTAATAAGTCACCGAACTACCAGTTGTGAATCCTAAAAATTTCATCAATTATTGTGATTCCTTTGCATAACTACAGGTGTACTAACTTATTAATCAATTCTGCTTTTGGGTTTACCAGCGCAAATTCGCTGAACTACTAATTTAACGGTTACTAACAATACTAATTCTGATAAGTCTTTTTTCTTCGCGAAATAAATTCGGAGTACAACTTGAGCTATGTCAAATGAACTCTACCATAGGGCCATTGCTTACGCTATTTAGACAACAGACATGTAGATATTTAGAATATATGGAAGTCTGATCACATTTTTTTCTCAATACAGTCGATATCTCGTCGCATTTTTTCGATAACTGTAAGAATTAGAGGCAAGTTAAGAGTACGAGAATATATAAAATTTGATGACACAATCTGCTGAAAATTATCAATTGAGAGAGATCACATATGGTTGCCAAATTGAAAGAAAATATGGAGTAGAAGCACAGTTGCTAGAACCCTAAACGTCAGGCACATTAAATGGGATTTGTTACACCTAATGTTACTCTGGAATGCCAGAAGAAAGGTAATGTAAGTGCTGAGATGCATGCAATGGATTATCACATAATCACACGCCATCATGCATGGGGAGCACAATATCGCGCGTATCCCAAAAGAGCCAAAACGAATAAAAAGTTTACATAAAAGTGAGAATATAAAATTAGGAAAAGTATTACCCAAGGGTTTAGCCACAGAGAGAGAGAGAGAGAGAGTTCTTTCACCTCGTATTGTCTGTCATTTTCAAAATGTTTACGCAGTAATGGAATTGTACCCACTAAGTCGGCAGCTCCCATTTAGGAGGTAGCCCTTCTCGTCTGTCTTCGCAAGATCTTCCTTCTAGTGAATGGTATCTGGTTTTACTCTTTTCTCTCTCTTTCTCTTCTTCTGAGGAAAAGACCAACTCCGTACACCCCTCGATAATGGTTTTGATGATTGCAATGACCGACAATCACACAGACGCAGATACTCATGTAACATAGTGCGTCAGGACCACCGCTGCATTATTCTAAATAATGCAGGTAGGTCAATGGTACACCTCTTCAATGATCCAAATACCAAATCATTCATCAGAAGATCATTTCCCGGTGATACATCAAAGAATTAAGATCGTTCAATGAGCACAGTGGGGACCAATATATGTGCAGTTGTGATGATAAGGGTAGTCCTGCCCCATAACTTTGTTTTTCCTCTTTGAGCTTTTTAAGCAAACTTACTTTATGGATCTGATGAGTTTGTGCAATGCCTACGTTTCCAAGTAATTCCAGTGCTGGGACGGGTCTTCTTCTTGTGCATGGACAAGGCTTTCCCCATCACATCGTACTAAGCCTACTTGTTTCCCCTCACCATGCATGGTGTGCTTTCATAGTCTACCGCAACCCTGGCAAAAAAGAGTCCTGCTGTCATATGAAGTCTAATCACTCGTGTGATCTCTTGTAATGTCCATTCCTCTAAAGGTCCCAATTCTTCGGCAACGCTTCATATTACTGCCCGGAGAGACTGAACTGTCTATATATATAATGGGCATCTCGATCTCTCTCTAATACATCTAAATCCTAAATTTTCTCCGAACATGATCCACATAATCATCTCACTATGGCAGCTTTCTTGTCCTATCCTCTAAGTGTCCCCATATATAATCCATCTCATTCTACATTTCTACTCCTGCTTTTTCATCTTGAGGTTGTCGCAGCAAATTAACTAATCCTTATTGTACAGGAACAGATGATTGAAGATAGCAATAGCACGCTTAGAGACAAGTTTACATGGTTCAGGTACAAACCTATTGTTAATGGGTAAGAACACCTAAGAGAGCTTGAGCATCAATCACAAATTTAAATGAGTATTAAATATATGGATAACATACACTTAGTGAGAAAGAAAGAAAGTAAACGTACTAAAGCACACCTAGTTCGTGCAATAGGGTATCTGACTCAATCCAAGTCCACCCAAGACCTCCTTTTTCTTGAAAGTTATAGAAGGTGCTCTTTTGGGGTAAATACATAACCTACTCTTGGGTCGAGGTATCCTCAAAGAGAATTTCAGACCTCATCTCAAAAAGATTTCACCTAGTTTGGTTCTTAATTTTCCTCTTCTTTTTTTTAAACTCTTTTTTCCATCTCTAATGAGGACCTTATTTTCCCGCCCTATTTCTTTCTCTCTCTCGCATACATGTGCATGTCCTTCTGTTAGTGATGTAAATGTGATGCAATGCTTGCTTCTTTTCTTTCTCGTAACTTTCTAATTAGTATTGTTATCCTTTTTCTTTATAGACTAACTGGCATTATTTCATAATTGCATTAACGTGGTGTGAAGGTTAGTAAACTTAATGAGGATTTCTCGAAGGTGATGTGTTTTTTTCTTTTTTTTTTCTTTTTCTGAGCGGTGCTGGATCTGAACCTGCAACGTCCTGGTCACAAGAAGAGTAAAGGCTACCGTGTGTGTGTGTGTGTGTGTGTGTGTGTGTGTGTGTGTGTGTTTCAACATTAAAAGGAAAAACAACCTACTGGTTGTGAGACGTTCAGGCAAAACTTGTTTGACGGACAGAATGCTTGCCCTTTATAAGGACGTTCAAGAAGATCCACATATAACCCCTTCCAGTGTAAATAAAGTCCAGCATTCACCTCTGTTTCTCACTTTAGTGAATGCTTTTATGCATTGTCACATCTTCTATGTTTCTAAGGAGCAGAGGACATCTTCATCTATGTCGATTCATAATAAGCATATCAGTCGTTATTGTTCGTGAGGGAGAAGAAATATGAGCCACATTTTTGTTTAAGCATTCTCCTCATAATGAAGGATTACTTGAAAGATCTTTCAGGGCTTTAGATTGCTTAGTCTCCTTTGACTAATGCATGTAATCCATTGAAGTATACAAAGATATATAATGTGTCTTTAGATTAGCATTATACAACATGCTTCTACCATTCCTTGTGTTATTGGTTTCTTGACAAATAGACACTATAATAGACACAAAAGCAATCCACGAGAGGAATCTAATCTCTTTTTCATTTTGGTGGAAATCTAGTTTACCTTTCGAAAAAATTTGGTTTAAAAGATTTACTATTAGAAAAGAGTACCAAACCTTAATCGTTGCTTAAGATAAATTTTATTGAGGAAAAGATAAGCCTTAATTATAATTTAGTCCATAAAAACTTAAACTCTAGGGATTGACAATATGTATTTTGAAATTCTTAAAATTTTAAGGTTTGGAGATTATACATAAGGTGATGAAATGAATCTACATGCATTGATTCTGAGAAAAGTTGAGATGGACGAAGATAGGTCTCACGACTATGATAAAGAGACGATATATGAGTAGGATACATAGCCTTCCCAGGATAAATAGCCATATATTTTTATCTTCCGATAGTTCATCTCATTCATGTTTCTCTCTTGTCATGTGATAAGATAAGGTATAAGATATCTATAGGTGTTCTTCAGTAGACTTCAAATGTAACAGTCTACTCATGAACCGTGTCTCAGTTATCTTCAAAATGCTAACACGGTATATCGTCATGATCTGGAAATATGGTTAAATGATGATACCTATATACAATGTTTTAATCACGATAATCTAGTGACCGAAGTTAGGATCCGGAAAGCGTTGGACATGCATGCCAAAAGAAACTGTTAGTTGAACACCATCCCACAAGTGTGTATCACCCATGTAGCTCACCATTTGTATCTCCTTGCATATCCCTACTTATTGTCAACAATTCATTGCTCTTATCTAACTCACAGTGTTTTTAACTTTGTCAACTTCCTTAGTTGTGCTTCATAAATGTGGTATCTTTCCACCATTCTATCTGCATGCCTCTGTAAATTGTCTGTAGTTTGTTAAGAATTTCCCACTTTATCATACAAAGGAAAATTTTCCAGAATAATTAACATTACGTGCAAATGTCGATTTTACTATTCTAATTATTTCTCCTATTCAAGCAGTAGAAAAAGGAATTAAATCATCAGATATGTCAAAACATTAATTATCCTCGACAATAATGCAAGCAACTTCAATTCGTATATAACTATAATCAGGAATGAAGGAATAAAGAAATACTGAGCATGAGCCTTCCACACAATCTCCTAAACCCTAGAAAACAAAAGCCTCATATTAGGTTTTGCACCCCTATGTTTATTTATTCTAAAAGAAAATAAAGAAAGAGAGATGAGATATATGCATTCATTCCCAAATCGGGATCCTGGGTCTTACCAAGATAAACTTAAATCTTTTTTATTTTTCTTTTTGAATGGTAAGATAAACTTAATCTTAGGTAACATCGGAAACATCAATCTCGAGTTTGATCTTTTATAAAATGCAAAGAACTATTGCATTGTCACGGACACTCCCTCGCGAGAACGATTTTCCGGAACAGACAAAACCAATCAAAAGTAAACGCAGAAGGAGAGAGATCAAAGAAAGAAATTCTCATGGTGAAGAACATAGAAGCGTGAAACTATCAAGGATGTTTTGCATGATAAAGATGGACAGAGAAAGAAGAGAGAGAGAGAGACTTCTCTTCATAGTTCTACGCATCCTGTGAGATTGAATCTTAGGCTTAAGCAAATAAAATCAAAACACCTTGGAGTTTCGTTATTCATTATGGTTAAGTAATTGTCACTAAAGCTTATGTTCTTGGTATCCATCTCTGATGCAAAAGCTACTAGTTATACTGAGTTTCTGTAACAAAATTACCATTTCAAGAGGCCTGTGCTGAGGGTTTGGCATCATCATCAACCTTGCTTCTCTCTCTTTTCTTCTTCTTCTTCTTGTAAGGGATTCCTCGTGCCTTAGCCTGGCACTCCCTCACTTCACGCAGATAAACACGAATCGGCCCCCCACCAAAAGGATTTGTTTCAGGTGATCCCCCATTCTCTTCGTAGGCAGCTCGGAGTCGACCTATGAGGGCATCAAGACTACCCCAAGCTTGCCTGAGTGGGCATGCACAAGGGGCCGGAGGTTCCGGCCTACCAAAAAAGGCACAACCATGTAAGTGTACCTTAGTCTTTCCAAATTGGTCGAGATATCGAAGGAATTCAAGCACATGGTTACAATTGCACTGAGCTAGTGAAACTGGGGGTCTCTGATTCTTCAAGTATTGCCCAAAAGTGTTCCAGTCCCTTCTCTTTTGTGACTCATATCGGCTCAATTGGGCTGAAGGCTGTTCTCCGGCCGATCTCGATGAACCTTCTCCAGACTCTTTCGCTTTCTGGCTCGCCATGCCGACGAATTTCCTATGTCTTTTGGGTTAGGAAAGGGAAGAGGGGAATACAGGTAAAGGAAAGGGGAGCGCAATGGTGAAATATGAAAATCAACATCGTGGGCCTAGTGATGAGACATTCCGTGGCCCCACCTTGTGAAGGTGTCTTTTGCACCTCTTTCGCATCCTACATTTTCAATTTCTCTTTTAAATTTTAGCCTAGCAATAATTACATCGTCCATACTCCCATGTAATCAGCAATTATTGTTATATCGTCATCATCTTCATCGTGGGCATTGTTAGAATAGTTGTCACTACGGTTTGAAAAACTCGTCTCGTGCATCGAATCAGGGCTAGTGATCCGGAATCACCAGGGTTGACCCAGGCGACTCGATGACTCATGGTTTTCTAGGATGATTATTTTAAGGTGAAGAAAAATGGACTTCCACCTGCAGGTTCCTGTAGTTGTAAAATCCAATGAGATATATTTGCGGGAGAGACGCGTGGGTCCATCTTTGTGATCCAAACTGTTCCTCTTCTGGCCCCCTTCATAAATCATGTCCCAAAGGTTTCTCCAATTGAAGATCCTAACTGCTACTATTGGGTCGCTCAGATGCTTACAAGAGTCCGACATTTGCGGGCTGAGACAACGTCGGGTGAGGAGGCTAATTGTCCCTCTAAATACCGTAAAATTTTAAAAGTCAAATGAACTCCTGTAGGGTGTAAACACTCTCCGGTGTGGACTATATGCTAATCATTGGGCATTTTGTTCAAAGATTTAAGCTGATTATTATAAGCAAAATCATATTTGGGCAATCCTAGTCACTTATTTTGGATCTTTAAAAAATAAAATATAATTTAATAGTCTTGATTTTTGACACAAAAACATAGGCTAGAAGTATTCAAAGATTATGAAATTTGATTTCTAGCCTATCTAACTCATTGATGAATGGCTCAAATGTACGAAATATAATTACCATGCTTAAGAAAAGGCAGTGTCTACTCTTTAGGATACTTTAAAATGTCTACACCTACCAAGACTCAATCCAAATAACTTTTGCAAGTCTTGTTCTCAAGAGTTCTAGTAGGTGTATATAGTCTTGAGAGGTAGAAAAAGCCAACCACCTTTTTTCATAAATATACATTTTTTCTTCTAGATCTAAGCTATTCACTGTATTCTCCATACGAAAATAAGTAAACCAATATAAATCAATGCAATTGAATGATACTAACTACTTATTTTAGGCCTTATATTTTTTTAATAAAAATGGATGGTCACTATTTTTTGCTACTCAAGCATAGGCTAAAGCATCTATTGAATATGAAATTTGATCTCTAACCTATCTAAGGAGCTGTAAAAATGATGAACAATATATATATCTACAAAGCAAAGTTTCACCATGTATGAAAAATAAGGTGTGGACCTCTTCTCACATTCAAGAGCATGTATGTATACCAAGACTCTTCTATTTAATGTTAATATTTAAAATTTAAAATTGATGTTAAGGTGGTTTGAAACATTGAACATTGAAGCATTATCTATATCTTTTTTCATTTATTTCCTTTTTCTTTTCTTCTTTTGAACAAAAGGCATTATCTACAACTGTGACATCTAAAGTAAGTACATTGTTAGGATTTGTAGATTATTTCTCTGCCTCAGGCGCTAGGACATCAGTTAGCTTCTTATATCTTTTGTCTTGGTTAGATGCATGAAACTCTCGTGTAGAACCCCGCACTCTAATCTGTTTCCCCCCTTGATACAAAATCCTGGCTCCAGCCCTGGAGTCCGACAGTAAAAATAGGAAAACAGTGATTACTATGCGGCTATGATTTATTGTTGTATAGTGCTAGGATATGTAGTGTATACGATCGGCTCCTGCCGACAGATGCGTAGATTCCGTCATGTACTTCTTAGGGGATGTAGCCTCTCCACGAACCTTAGTGTATTCGAACCTGCATATCTTTATGTTCTGAGGCACGAACCTGATAGTGTTTGCTGTTTACACCTTTAAAAGGAACTTATATGTGGGGTCCATGCATTTCTGATGATCCAAGACTACTCGATCACTACATTCAAAGATTTTGTAGATGATCCCAACCACCGAATCTTCGGGTGTATTCAAGTATTTGCGATCTTGATCATCCAAGAGTTAGCTCCTTCGTCCACCAGAGTATGGTTTTGATTATTCATGTCTCACATAAGAATCTCAACCCAAAAGTTGGCAGCATCAGTGGGATTCAAATGACTCGTCGGGTTACAAACCAACTCGTCCTCTTGATTTTCCCTTATTCTTTTACCCAAGAGAAAAGATCCCACGAGTGGATGCTGAGGATTTGAATCGATTTCCAATCGATGATTTGACTCTCGAAGATTTATTAAGAATAATATCACGATCACCACTAATTAAATAATGTTCTGCCAGTACTAACTGCACTGTTACTACCACTGTTGTCAAAGGAGAGGGACCCACAGTGGCCTTTTAACCGATGCTTATTGCTGGGTTTTGTGAGCGCAGGAATGCATGGATGCATAACTTTTTATGCATGTTCACAAGTATGTTCATGGCATCCAGGCATGTATAGTAGCCTGTCTGTTGTTATGAGGTTATTTCCTTCGCTATTATGTTAGGACAAGAAGTTCGGAAAAAAGAGGCATCTGCAGTCATTTTCAGGTATGATCTCTTTTGGACGTTTCCCGATCTAGATTGTTTGCCATGATGGTCAATATTTTTTCATTAGCTAATATGGGGTATATATACATAGAATGATGAAAACTTTTACATGAATTTGGGGTGGGTTTCTTCGACGCCCGTTGGCTCAATCAATCTTGAGAAAAGCAGGACTTTAGTGGCTGTTCCGGGGGGGTTACCATATTGCAGAAAGTTTAACGATGGACAGTGATTCGATGAATGTTATCGTAGAGCATGAGAACATTGTACAACGACTCGTATGGTGTCCCATTTGTGCATGGCGTCATCCGATTACCCTGAATTTAGATGCATTGGATCCTGGAAATCATTATGTTTTAGATGATTTTTCTTGCATCCAAGAGAAATATACCTTTTCTATCACTGGAAACCGGTGTTTAGAAACTTCGTACAAACTACTGTGCATATTCTACGTACTGTAAAATAGTTTCTCAGAAGCTATAGGCTCGTCTACTTGTCATATTTTTGGGCTGCAAGATATTTAAAAAATTTAAGGATGTCAAGATGCATGAGTGGGGCCTATCAATAAAAATTTGGACCCATTATGTCAAAGTGGAGCGGCGCACAACCATTGTACACTACGATGGCTTTTCCCTTGTGATATTATCTGCTCTACTTAGGCAGACAAATGATCGATAGAGTTGTATTTTTGTACCAGATCGGAATGCTGGTATCGAGCGCCGCAATAGCCAAGAGCATGTAACTCCTCCACTGTGGAATAATGGGCCTTGCTATATAATTGGTTCATATTGTTCATCTGACTTTCCTAACCTTAGATATGTGCTGGAGCAAAATTCAGGCCAAAGGGTAGAAGTAGCTCCCAAGAAATTGTCCTTCTATATTGCTAGACATGTACAGTCAAAAGCTCTTTTAACATTCAGCAAAACAAAACAATATTTCTTGACTGGTACTCAATCCCTTTTGGTGTGGCTTTTGTACCAGCAGATATCCAAAGTTAGGAGGAGTGAGATGAATAGTGTAGTTTGATGGTATGGGATCCAACATACAAAACTGGAGGAGTTGCACGTTCTTGAGCTATTATCTCACTTGAAACCAGCATTCCTACACTACAATAGATTAACACTACTAAGATTGGGGTTTTATAAGACGTAAAAAAAAGATGGTCTAAACATAACTGCCTTGTTAAAAAAAAAGAAAAAAAAAGGACTATTTCTAAAAACCGTATTATAAAATGTAACATGGTAAGATGGTTTTAATAAAACCTTGTTATAAAAAAATGTATTTATAAGACAATTTTTTAAAACCATCTTATATTCTTTGTGACATTGCAAGACAGACAACCATCTTATAAAAAAAGAAGTTAAGTGTGACATTATAAGATGGTTTTAAGAAACCATCTTACAAACTCTTTTTTTTTTATAAGATGGTTTTAGAAATCATCTTATATTCTATATGATATTATAAGATGGTTTTCAGAAATTGTTTAATATACTGTGTGACATTATAAGATAGTTTTCAGAAATCGTCTTATAAACATTTTTTATAAGACGATTTTCAGAAACCATCTTATATTCTTTGCAATATTATAAGGTGATTTCCAAAAACCGTCTTACATTATTCAAATAAAATTAAGAAGAAGGAGAGAGAGAAAGAAAGAGAACATTTGCACCCCACCTCTCCTACCAGAGAGAGAGAGAGAAGCACCCCCACCTTGCTTGTCACCATCATATTAGATAGAGGACATTGAGAATAAGAAGACTCAAGTCTTATATTTTTAATTTTCATTCAAAAAGGGATATAATGTAGAGCGAAAGTTTGAAGTTTGCTACTTGTCAATGTTCATATGAATAGTAACAACATTTTGCTTATGTTCAAGAGTATTTTGTGCATAATTTTTGCTTTGTTAATTAATAAAAATCTATAAAATTAATTCTGCTAGATAGAGGACATTGAAAATAAGAAGACTCAAGTTTTAGATTTTTAATTTTTATTCAAAAAAGTATCCAATGTAGAGATTAAAGTTTCCTAACTGTTGTTATTCACCTGAACAGCTATAGTATTTTACTTATGTTCAAGAGCACTTTGTGCATGATTTTTGGCTTTGTTAATCAATGAAAATTTATAAAATTAATTGTGCTAGATAGATGATAATGAGAATAAGAAGAACCATGTCTTAAATTTTCACTTTTTATTCAAAAATGCAACCAACATATAGCTTAAAGTCTGCTACTTTTTGTTATCTATGTGAATAATAATAGTATTTTGCTTATGTTCAAGAGCACTTTGTGTATAATTTCTCGCTTTATTAATTAATGAAAATCCGTAAAATTGGTTATGTTAGATAAAAAATATTGAGAACAAAAAGACTTAAGTGTTATATTTTCAATAATCCTCAAAAAGGCATCCAATGTAGAGTTTTATAAGAAGATTTTTAAAAAACCATCTTATATTTTCACAATTTTATAAGATGATTTTTAAAAACTATCTTATATTTTATAGTTTTATAAGATAGTTTTTCAATAATTGTCTTATATTTTATAGTTTTCTAAGACTATTTTTTAAAAATGATCTTATATTTTCACAGTTTTATAAGATGATTTTTGAATAACCATCTTACTTTTTCACAACTTTACAGTTTTATAAGACAAATTTTCAAAAATTATCTCATATTTTTATAAGACAAATTTTCAAAACTGTCTTATATTTTCACAGTTTTATAAGACAGTTTTTCAATAATCATCTTATATTTTTACAGTTTTATAAGACAATTTATAAAAAATCATCTTATATTTTCACAGTTTTATAAGATGATTTTTTGAAAATTAGTATTATATTTAATAGTTTTATAAGATGATTTTTGAAAATCGGTATTATATTTAACAATTTTATAAGATGATTTTTCAAAAATAGTCTTATAATACTTTTAGTATAAGATGGTTTTAGGAACTGCCTTATATTAATAATATTATAAGAAAATTTTGTAAACTGTCTTATATTTGTTTTCATTTTGTAAGATGACCCAGTATAAGACTATTTTTAAACTGTCTTGTATATACGTTTTTAACCATCTTAAAAACCCCTCTAGTAGTGTGAGCTTTAATACTGTTTGCAACTTCCAATTCATGCAGGTAATGTGGGTGTAAGTTTCAAATTGTTTGGAATTTTTAACATAATTTGGGCAGAATACATGTGTAGAATACAAAGGAATTCACAAGATGACATTGCTTGTTCTGATGTCTACTATAAGCTACTCATCTAAAGTGAAAAAAAGAAATAGCACTTTTTAGATACTAGAATAATTCGGATGAAACCCTTTTGAATCCTTAGACATCTGATATAAGATCAATTAGATGATTTAGATCATTAAAAGGTGGGGCCTGTAAATGTAATATCCCAAAAATTTTGTACAATTTTAGTTATTCAATAAAATTTAGAACTTATTCAAGAATCTAAAGTCTAATTTTCAATATTTAAATAACCTGACCATGAGATCTTGGTCATTGAATCAAGCTTGAAGGGAGTTATCCAATGACTATGAGATAGCAAAAATATAATAGTAAAGAAAATTTATGAAGAAAAAGGGCTTTCACATTGATAATGTCACCATTTGCTATAATAAGGTAGAAAGAGTGTAGATGAGGAACCCTCTATATGCAACTAACCTACAAAATGTCCAAATTAAATGCATCAACTTAAATCGTCCATTTTTGTATGAAACAAGAAACTAGGAAGAGTAAAACATCAAGTTATGCTGAACACATATAGGAGATACTCCAGAATATTTGTAAGTCCTATGAGCTAGGAGAGAATCTCAGAATTTCAAGATGGAGACCCACTTTGATAAGGGAAATGTGCCTAAAATCTACAATTTCCAACTCGTAGATGCTCTAGTTTTCAATGGTTTTTGCTTTAATATGATTTCTAGTAGCATATTAGATTAAGGGTATGCATATGAAGTTATACATATACCCCCCTCTATGAAGTTATACATATTTGTTGAGATGATATTGCTTGTAACTAGACGTTTATAGTAATGAGTATATATGCAATGTTTTTTCTATCGCATTTATATTCCTTATTTGGTGATGATTTGTGTTAAGATGTTGTTTCTTATCCATACTATAGTTTCATGCTTAGATCTAAATACATGCGAGTCTTTTTGGCTATACGACTTATTTGAGTAGTTTGTATTAGATCTAATGCGCATGAGTGAAACCATCCTATAACTGTTATATAAAAGTTATGTGCACATGTTTTATGTGGTCTGGATTTGTTTTATTTTTGTTTATTTTAGATGGTTAAGTACTTGATGTTTTTGATTCTACATGTTTAAGATTTCATCGGGATTAACGGTTTAGATCTTAACTAATGTATATGCTATTCACCTGATATTATTATTCGACATTGACATTTTTCTATTTATTAAAGTTATGTTCGATCAATGGCCTAGATCTAATTGATCTATATGTTAATTGCTTCATTTTTGGACTTGAGGTTTTAGTATCCTATGTACCCAAAAGCCATGTTAGATCACGTTTTAGATTGGACAAATTTATGTGTTTCCATTCCAGTTTTTGCACTTAAAATTCACGTTTTTTTCATATGTTTATAATAGTTATAATCAACAATCTGGATCTCATCTATTTAGATGTATTTCAAGATAATTCAGAGTTTAAAAATGATGGTTTTTCTTATTTTTTAATAGACTATGAGAAAACAACGGTTTGGACCAATTGCTTTAGGCATCTTTCATGCGATTTTGACATTTGAAAATATCAATTTTTCTGTGTTCCAGAAATTATAACAGATTTATGGCTTGGATCTATACTTTTCACATGATTTTTAATGGTTAAGATTAATAAATTTTCAAGCGTCTAAGTGACAATTTTGATCTATATAAGTCCATGAATGATTGAATCTTATGCAATCGTTGACGCTTTTAGATGCTAAATCATCAACATATATTTGATGGATGAATAATATCTTGTGCATGATTTGAAAAGTTGAACTTGACAATTTCCATGTGATTAATGTAAGTATGGATCAATTGTTAGATGTAACCAAAGTAATCATGTTTCCTCATTGTTGAAAATGTTAGACTCTTGACTAAGAAATTAGTATGAAGCGCATGGATTTATTGGGCTGTTCGTTGTTATTATTTCTTGAAGGATTGGTGAGTTGAATTTATTTCTAGAGGTGTATTACATATGATTATTTTATAAATCATATACTGATTTATTTTGATATGTAGTATGAAACTCTTAAGGCATGAATTTTGACATATAGGCTACAATGTCTAATGGAAACTATGCTAGGAGGTAGTGCAGGTTTGCCTTCCTAGCCTCCGACGACCCAAAGGTGGGATGATATCCATTGCCTAAAAAGGGGCATATTTTTCTTGACTAGTAGTGGATGCTACATTAGGTAACTCATGGGATCCTTTCAAGAAAGTCTGTAGGCCTCATAAGGATGCAGTCAAAGCCTTTCCAAGTTATTAGAAAATACACAATAAATTAAGATGATTATCAGCATAGTGTACGATGAGATACTTCTATATTTATGTTTGCTTCTTAAGGAGCTGTGTTTTAGTTCTAAGAAAGAGCCACATATTATTGATGGATGTGTGATCATAGTTAATTGACAAAAATACTTGCCAAAGTGCAATGATTTTTATAGTTTGACATGCCTATGATGAGATTTTATAGAATTATTTATCTAAGGTTTGTAATTATTATGTCTATCTATTAAAAACACAATCAATTGCTTATAGATTGTGTATGCTTGAGATGCATTGCATGCATGGAACAACTCAAGTAAGAGTCATGATTGATAAACCAATTTCTAAAGCATATGTGTGCTGAGTATCATAGTTTTTTACTTTTATGGTTTAGGTTTATTAACTGGTTATAGTTTATACTAAACCTACGATATCAACACAGATTTTTGTGCAAAGATTAAGAGTGAGGAATAGAGGACTAATTTTACACCCTAACAAGAGGAGCTGTCTCACTTCTACATGAGAACTGCTAATATGACTATTCATGTATTTAAAGCATTTGGTGCCGAACCTTTATTTAACTTTATGGTAATCTAGTAGTATGATTGTGACTAATTCATCTTGGGTAAATATTTTATTTATGATCTATATGAGTTAGTAATGGGTTTAGACATGAGTCAACTTTTGAAAAAAAAAAAGAAAGAAAGAAAAGAAAATGTTTTTAAAAAGGAAGAGCTTAGATTTAAATAAATAAATAAATAAAAATCTGAACTTTTGTATTTCAAAAAGAGGTTTTCAAAAGATATAGAATAATCTCTGCTTAATTTTTTTTTTTTTTTTAAATCATGCTCTAAAAATCCAAGTTATGACAATAAATTATCAAATTATAGCACTTTGACAATCTTTTGAGAAAACTATCTGATATATATATATATATATATATTTAGGACAAGGTAAATTTATTGATAAGGGTTATAACGATAATCTTATTGGGAGAAAAAATTAAAAATATCTATTATGTTGAAAACTACTTAAATGTATAGCGTAGAAGCAATTAAAGGAACAAATCTCATCATTCAAAGGTCAAGTCCTTCAAGTAATTTGGATAGAATTAAGATGTTTTGAATTTCAAAGGATTTCACAAGATGGAATTCCTATAGATGATGTTTATTGTAAGTTATCCAGTTGATTTAATTAAAAGAAGTAAACTTCTTATTTCTAGAACCATCCAATCAATAATGTTTCTAAATCATGAGATGTTTGAAGTACAAGCAATTATATGAATGGGTGGATCATCCAAAGGTATGACCTATAAATTACCAAATTACTGTACTCAAGAGTAGCATTGTGGTGCACTTGTTTTTTGCTTGATGCACCCTACAAAATGCTTTATAAGATATTTTCATCTTATTTTTCCAACTTAGAATGACTAATTCTCTGAAAAGGCAAGGATTGGATGCACTTAGAACCAGAACAAATGTTCTTTTGATTATTGTACATGAACGATGGGAAACCTGGTTTTAAAGAACAGTTTTTAGAGGTTATATTCATCTAATCACCTTAATGTTTGGCAAACAAGTGATTCAAAGCCAGAGAAATCATATGGACAGGTTTGATAAAGCGTTAATGGGAGCATACAAAAGTGGGGTGTACTACAGCCGTTGTGTGTGTGTGTGTGTGTGTGTGTGTGAGAGAGAGAGAGAGAGAGAGAGAGAGAGAGAGAGAGAGAGAGAGAGAGAGAGAGAGAGAGAGAGAGAGAGAGATAATTTTAACTTATAAGGAAAAAAAAGAAGGGAATAGGGTGGAATACGTCAAGCCGGGGGATATCATTTTCTTATTGAATTAGTCCCCGAATTTCGCACCTCTCTGAAACGAAGTTGTAAAAATCTTCCACCTGTTGCAGAATTTCAATACTAAATTTTGTCAAATTCTCCTTCTCAGAACTAAATTTTGATATATGTTTTGTACCCCTAATGCATGTGATTGGATGGTAGAGAATGGAAGGAATGAAAAAGGAATTCTCCAATCAAAGTGTTGTAGGCCGTAAAATTAAATTACACGAAAAGACCCACAAATTTTATGCCGTGTAAAATTTTTGTACTTTTTTGCATGTCAATAGATAGAAATAATAAACTAAAGCTCTTTAACCAGGTCTCAAATTTAGGGTCCCTCTAAGCTTTCCAAGAAAATTTCTTTTCGGTTCGAAATCAATTTCCATCTATTTTCAACTAACGACACTTGCTTTTAAGATTGGCCAATGTTTATATTCGTGCACAGTTGGAGTAGCACTCTCTTTGTGCTTTGCTGAACAGTTGAGTTCTTATATCGTACAAGAGCTCTGAGAGATACGCCTCTTGTACAGAAGAATTGGAGGTCCGTTTTGTTGTTAATCCAAACTCTTCATCAGCTTTGTGCTATGTTCAAGATTGGTGATACCCTGAAATACTTCTTAATAGTTTGATGTTTACCCTCTCTATAAGCAAGAATTTTGAGACCCAGTTTTGCTTTATGTTCAGTGTACGGTTGATCTCTGCTTTTCCGACACGGGGTTTTAGCTCTATATATGGAGGCTCTATGCGGATGTGCCCTTGTGCTAGGCTCTGCTTCGTCCCCCTTGATCTCAGCCTTTGTTGAGATTCCTGCCTCACGTTATTTGGCTTCTATTACCTGTCTGGCCATTTGGTTGCACTTTGGTTGCTCTTGCAGATCATCAGTCCCTACTGTTCTGGGCCCATCTTTGCACGTAGGATCTTACCAAGTCATCTTGTTTGGGCTCCGCTGACCGCAAAACCTCATGCCCTTAAATGCCTCTAGCAACTAGATTTTTAGTTGAAAGTTCCCAGATCGCGATTTATAAATACAAAAGAAAAGGAAAAAGAAAAGATGGACTAATAGCAAAACGAATCCGAATAGTTTTCAGCGTATCCAAGAGAAAGTGCCATGAGCTTGCTAGAGAGGATCTCTCTTTCTTCTCTCATAATCTCTTACTGGAAGCCTTTGATTGGTTTGTATTATTTCGGTTATGTTCAGCACCAACCTTGCTTCTGAGTGGCCGTTGTATTATTATGATAACCTAGGTCCTTCATAAATAACATTTCAATTGCCATTTATAAAAGCGAAAATCGAAAAAAAGAAGACCCATTGATCTTAAGTTTCTAAAACAAAATCTTTTCTTTCTTGGCAATGACACTTCGCAGAAATATGTCAAACCACCAAATTCTTTCTTGTTTTCCTTTCCATTATGATACTAAGAATGCCTGAAATCTTTCTATTTGAAGCTTTTATTATGATTAGAGTGAACAGAATGTCAATGTGTATTCCTTAAAGAGAAACATAAGTGTTTTCTACTTCTATAGGAAAACCATCAGGAAGCCACTTCACTTAGCCGAAGAAGATAGACATTATGCACCCTAAGTTGCATGTTAGAATCTGCTCACAGCCGCTACAAAGGAAAGAAGAAGAAGAAATCCTTGACCAAGGTTTGTAGACTAAAATCCCTTTATATGTTTAGAGTAACCAAAATCACCCAGGGATTTACCAACAATGACTTAGCTTTTCCTTTATATCAAATTAAGACTCAATTCAAGACAAGCTGTGATAGTACTTAGTGGTACTCACCTACTATGGGTTTGGGTAGTCATATATGCCGCCCTTATTTTTTCTCAGGAGCCCCTTAAAAAAATGACAAAAGAACTATAACTTCATGTGGGCTCATATTTGTGAAGATGCAAACTGTTCATAATGTTGCCCTAGGCTTAGATGGGTTATGCTTCAAAATTTTCATCCATTGGTTGATCTTGATTAGCAACTGTTACTTCTAGTTGTACAATGGATGGTGAAAGCCAATGAATGTCTTATGCAGTTGGTCACAAATAACTCGGCATTTCCCCTGAACTACACTTGTTTGGCAGTTCAAGTCCCCACTTTTCCCTTAGATAGGGATCATGTTTAGAAGTGTGTTAGTTATTTGCTTTGTATTTTTGTAAGAAAAAGAAAAAGAAAAAAGGAAACAAATGCTTGATGACATTTTTTATTATCCATTTTCCAACACAAGAAAATAGAGGCTAGGATCACCCAATGAATGAGACCTTAAACATTAACTTATAGTCAATCCTATCATCTGTCTAAGAGCCGATGGGAAAAAACAAGGGGCACATATATCACTATTGTATAGGTTTCAAGGATTGCAAAACCACATTCACATTATAATAAAGCATCATTGTGTGCTGATTAAGAAGGTCTAGTTAAATGTACTGCATAATTTTCTAAAGGTAGGAAAAATATTATTAATGGGCAATAGGTAGGGAAATTATCATTAATGGGCGATCGAGTACATCACAAGACAATACAATACAACCTTGGCAAATGTTTAGCAATAACAAAGAATTCTCAAGTGAAAAAAGATCTGATCATGAAAGAGGTCCAATGCATGTATCATGCCACTAGAACTCTTCTCACAAGAAAATCCCATGTCATAGAGGCTTCAAAAAGCACTGCACTAATTTAAAGACTCAATAAAATTTTATCAATCCTTTTTTTTTCTTCTTCTTGTCGTTAAGGTGGAGAACTAAACCAAGAATTCTCTTTCTTCATCATCAATCAAATCAATGTTTGGGACCTAGGATTCTATTTTCTCATCAATCCAATCACCATTCATGTTTTTTCTTTTTCTTTTCAATAAATAGGTCTCTTTACTTGTATGACTTAGATATCTTGTATTTCTAGAAAACTTTATTCGATTGATGGGATTTGGTATGATATTTATGAAAAAGTTTATTGAATATGTTCGGAAACATCAAGAAAACAACTTATATAGAAGTATTTTAAAGGGTATCAACCTACCTGGTCCACGAATCAATTCCATCTATCTCCCTTTGAATTCCAAATTCAAAGTTGCGATTGGATCTATTTATTAATGAAAAGCATCCATTTGATACATTTCTTATGTACCCATAGGTGCTATATTGGGTTTGAATCAGATTTTGGATCAATCTGTATTAATTAATAGCCTCCAGCTAAAATTACATGCTCAAATAAAAGCACAAAGCTTTAGGGCAAGGGTTCAACCCATCCTCACACCTGATGGAATGCTTAATTCTATCACCAATTCCCAAAAGCAAAATGGCGGATTCGTAAGTGATTTCATCCAATGATGATACATGAATCCCGTTCCACAATAAGAGGCCTAACACCAATATGCTTTCTATTGTTATTTTGGTGAAAAGAGAAATTTTTTTTTTATTCATTTGAGTCGCACCATCCCATTGGGTTGCAGCATCACCATTTGAGTTTCAAAGTACACCTCCAATACCCTAGACTCTAGGGTTGCCAAAGTATGCACCATCTAAATTGAGATTGAAGTGATTTAGTGGAGGGGGTCTTCCCTTTGGAAAATATTTCTCGGATCTGGGTGATACAACTAGTAATTCATTACACTTAAAATTTCATTTAACACAAAAGCCCTTAAACTCTTTTGAAGAAGATGCCCAAAATGCTGCCATTTGAAACATTTTATCAATCAACACCTCGATGGACTTAAGAGATCCACTAAAACACTAATGCTAGCGTTCAACCCACATATCCTAGATCATAGCCATGAGAATATGGTCTCTTGTTTCCAACTTTGATTTGCATAGATAACATTGTGATGGTCGTTGTTGGTTGAAGATAGACATTCTATCATGCGTGGTAATTCTATTATGAGAGGCATGCCATGCAAAGAAGAGTACTTTTGAAGGAATAATAGAGACTTTTAGTTCCAAACAAATGTGGAGCATATGTAAAATAGGTTCTCCACTTAGATAGTAGAACAGACTACTTTCACCAAGAAAAACCTTTGTGGTTTAGGCAACCAACTAAGCTTGTTGTCATTCTATGTAAGCACCTTATCAAGACTTCTAATAAGTTAACATTTCTACTCCTCTTCCAAGCCTCGGAAAGGCCTACGAAGCCCAAATGACTTGGTTATCAATACTTGAGTACTAATAAGCCATATTGAATAGCTGATCACTTGCCACTCAATAAACCTTGGATACTCATCTTTTAACTGATTGTTTAAATAGCCACTTATCATCCTTAAAATATATGGAAAAGTCATCTATAAAACTTTGTTGTTTTTGAAAAAATCATGTTGCTTGTTGAAATTCTTTCGAATTTGCAAAGTGTTTGCACATTCATGTATAGCACAATTAGGCCACTGTCATATATGATTAATCTCAAAATGCTCATCTTTGATGAGCTAATAATGAGGAGTTTGTGTATAGATTATTTTTATTTTTTTTTTTTTAAAGGGAGAGTTTTTTATTCATATTAGTAGTGAAATAAACTACCCAAAAGCAAATCCTAATTCATAAATCTACTTGAAATCTATTCATTCTGACCAAGCATAATGAAGAGATGCATCAAGATGTCTGCCAGCAATTGTACTAAAGAGCCTTTGGTTTAAGGGATGGATTTTATAATTAAAGGAGCACGTCCCATTATTTTATCAAGAAGTGATGTATTGAGGCTTTTTAATCAAGCCTCAAAGGGGCTTCCTCTCAAGATGACATGTATACCATTTAACCCAAGTAGTTAGTACATTTTACCAATCAAAGTCAATTATCGAAGCATGAGGTTAAATGGGACATATGGAGCCCGTGAAAGAGTCTCACTTTGTGGCCTATTTAAAGGCCTCAAATTTTCATTTTCCTTATCTTAATTGCTTCATGTTGAATTAATGCTAATAGGAAAAGACATATGCTCATTAGAAATAGACAGAATAGATGTTAGCATGTTTCAATTGCTGAGTCAATTCACTTCTAGATTATGAGAATCAAGAATTTACGTCATCAGTTCAACCTTATGAAGCAACTAAAAGATCCACTTGTCAACAACTTTCATTAAACTACAACTTTTTAATTATAATTGACTTCACTAAGATATTCTATTAATATGGAAATGAAAGAAAACATTTCGAATAGCACATTTTGAGTAAGGTTAAATATGAATTTTATTATCTTGTGAGCGTGATAGTAATTTTGGACACAAACTCAATCATGACAAAGATCTTTTTGATAATTTCCAAGGAAAACATATAAGCTTAGTTCTAAAGCTTGTAAATTGACTTAGAAAACTTCTCAGAGTTATTTGACTAGGTATCAAATCAAATAACTTGTCGAGTCAACTTGCAGCATAGCAAAAAAAAGTCTAGTATTTACTAAGATTTGAACTTATCACATATTAACTAAATTTCTAAATGTAAATAAAATATTTACTTGAGTAATTTCGAGTGACCCATGAGTAACTTCAAGTTAACTCAACTCTCTCTATTTTTAGAGTTTTTTAAACTATGCTTTAGAGCATGCGTAGGTTTGCATCTGGAAGATAAGAATGTTTCTTCATGCATTACCTGAGAATAGCAAATTCTACTTTGTTTCCTTTTTTTTTGAATGAGACAAGCAAATGATCCTACCAAATTTGACTTTTCGGGATGCTGCCCAGGTTGCAAATGTCAAGTTTGATGGAGCCTGCCTTAGGTGAGTGAGCCCTTTAAGTAATGCAGCCTGCAGTTCTTGATGCCTTCGGCTATCATAAGCGGCATCATAAGCAAATTAATTCCATTTTGACAAAAGACTAGCTAGGTAGATTCGACTTGTAGATGTTGTAAAACTAGACTACAGATTATTAAAACTTAGTAAAAGACTAACAGTATTGCTCAACTACTATTTAATGAAAAACTATCTCCAATAGTTTGATATGTTTTTCCCTTAAGAATTTCTATTGAAATTTCAATTATTTTACTCCCACAACTTCAAAAAAAGAGAACAACTTGCCCAAAAAAGTTTTAGAAGTAGAAACTTGAGCTATGAAATATCTATTATTGTATACTAAGCTAATGACATTTTTGTTTCCGCACTTTAAAAGTTGAACCCCATTTTCCCTTGTAACATGCCTATTTTTTTGAATTATTTTATTTTTATCTTGTGTCATTAGTTTGATGATTAGTCCTTAAAGAATTTGCCTTTTCTTATTTTTTCTTCAATCCCATGATTAATTCCTAAAATCTCTAACCTTTTCTAAAATCTCATCATAAATGTTCTTTTTCAAATAGGCAATCAAAACTGCTTATCTTCTAGGGATTGCACTTTCTAATGCTCTAAGCCATCAATCTTAATATTTTATGGAAGGCAATACAAAACTTTTACTAAGAAATATTTTTATGTCATTCTATATACAAATATTCTATTTGCCTTTTTCAACGTCATATGTGTAGTATCTTGGGAAATAAACCTCTCAGAAGACTATCTCTTTATAGGCATTGTTTCTTAGGAAACAAGCCTCTAAGAGGACTCTTGCTACATAAAGACTCAAACCTTTGACAATCAAAAGTATTCATCTTCTTGACACTTTACTAAGTAGACTTTACATCAAAATAGATCATCTAACAACTATTATTCAATCCAAGAACTAAAACAAGATAATATTTGAGAGTGTACATTAACAATATCCTAGCCCATTTATCCAAAGATTACCTAGGTCCTTAATAGTAATTGCTAATGATGTTTTTCTTTGAACAATTGAACCTCATTTTCCTTTGCACCATGTCATCATTTTTTAATTATTTTATTTTATCATGTGGTGTTAGTTAGGTGAATAGGTTCTTAAAGGATTTGCCTTATGCACCCTCCTTTTTCAACCAGACAACAAATTCTACAATTTCTCTCTAACACATGTTTTGTTTAATGATCAAATGCCTCTTTTACCTTATTCTCTCTTTATATGTTTTCTTTTTACATAGTAATAAAAACTACTCATCTTCTAGGACTTGTGCTTTCTAATGATCTAACCTATCCATCTAATAGTCTGTATCAACATCTAGTGGCTATTAACAATGTTGGTGATATTGGGCTCTTTCTAATAACCATTTTAAAGTCATTCCCAATACTAAGATGCATTAAAGCTCAATATTTTCATTGATAAAAATTCTTTTATGTGATTACTCATTAGTTATCAAAGGAGGCTGCTTACACATCTTACTATATATAAAACAAACTCTTGGGGTCACCCTATAAATAAGGGTCATAATCAATATAATTAATATAACATATAGATAAAATTAAATGGGTGTAGTTTGATAAAATCAAAAGTAAAGAGAGATTAAATGGTGTAATGTGCCATCGATGAGGA
This sequence comes from Warburgia ugandensis, assembly GCA_035236585.1. Classification (NCBI taxonomy): domain Eukaryota; kingdom Viridiplantae; phylum Streptophyta; class Magnoliopsida; order Canellales; family Canellaceae; genus Warburgia; species Warburgia ugandensis. Next base: position 67,770,268 of record CP141134.1, read on the forward strand.
GAAGAAAAAGTTCCTTGAAAGGCACTTGTTAAGAATATATTATTGTATAAATTACGCTCATTTAGCATGACTTTTGATATATTTTAAAGATACTATTTAATAATTTATATGAAAAATATATCATTTGAAAATTTTATAATCTAACCATAATTTGGTCAATTTTCAAGGTTGGATGATGATCCAGGATGTGTAAATCAAATGTTATATAATACTAATTAGGTTATTTTCTTTGTTTTATAAGTGGTAGATCAATATCCATGTGGTTAGACCAAGCCAATCAACATCCTAGATCTATGATCAAGCTTAGATTAAAAAGGATGACTTAGATCAATCTAGATTATCTATATCAAAATTAAGAAGCAAGGATTCTAGTTCAGTCCTCAAGAATCAAATCCAAACCATGAGTATAAGAGAATTGAGAATACTAAGGGATTTTATGTATAATGATGGAAAGTGAAAAGGATGAAGAGAGAGGAAATAGTTTTTGAATAGAAAACTAAGTTAAGAATTAGGAAATATAGTTCAATTAAAATTCTTTGGAGAAAAGGAAAGAGAATATAGAACAAAATTACTAAAAATTGAATTAAAACAAACTTTCGATCATCTATAAATATCAGATCGAAGATGGAGTGAAAAAAAAAAAGCTTAAAGATTTGAAAAAAAACAGAGGTTGAAGAAGATGAACAGTGCACACACACGCTGGTGAAGAAAAAGGCCTAGGTGTTTGATTATGGCGACTTGGGTTTTCATAAAAGAATTTTTTAAATATAATTTGGAAATAAAACTCTCTTGCAGGATTTAAAAAAAATTAAAAATATATAATACATGTTTATTTTTCTCAATTCCACCTTCAACCTAGTGTCATATTAAAAACCTTCATATATAATAGTGGAATAAAAACATACTGTTATTGGATTTTCTTTGGTCACAGCCCAAACAATAAAGAATATAAATTCAAGTCATAATTTAGATAAAATATATCAGTGTCACTCATCTTATTACATTCATCCTCAAGTGTTCATTATTTCCAAATCAAAATAATAATAGAAATGTCCAACTAACTACTTCCATGCTTCTCTTCTTCTTATTCTCCTTATTTAATTTCTTTTAGTCCATTGCTTAGTCCTCTCATGCTTCACTTGAAAAGTTTTGTGGGGGTGAGTACAAAATATTCAATAGGAACAAATCTAAACAAGTCATTTGAAAACTAGGACTTAAATCATAAGTGCAATGTAAGTACTATAAACATTTATGATTTTACAAAAAATTCTAATGTTTCCAAAATAATATTTAATATTTCTTTCAAGCCTTACATATATAATCCTATTGGAACTTCTTTCAAAGATTAACATATCAAAATCTATCATATCACTGAGTGGTATTGTCCTATCACTAAACCTATTTGGAAAAAATGGTCAATATCCTCGAGGATGACTGATATGTTAGTTCATGTCCAATAACAATAAGGTATACTATGCAGTAGAGGACTCACATCCAACTACGTTTGGCCATGGATACCACACATGTTACACTAGTCCTCATGGGGGCATTAGCTTACAAGAGAGCAGTCTCCACATGACACAATTATGACGACACAGGTTTTTCTAACACTTTTTAAATACAAAAGACATTGACATAACAAGATCGATCTCTAATAAAAATCATTTTTGAAAGGGTAAACAATAGTGGAAGAATCTTTTCTTTTAAAATTCACTTTGAAAAACCCCGAGTGTCATTTTTCTTTTTTAAAACAAGAATTCTTAGTGAAATGACCACTTATTTCTATCGAAAATCTAGCAGAGTTTCCTTTGTTTCTCAAACATCTGACATTTTACGCATATCATTGTGAAGTACTTGATAAACATTCATCCACATTTTATAACATAAATGGAGACTCTGTATCCTTTTCATAATATAAAGAAATAAAATAAATAACATCAAACGAAACACACCCAGAACTTCCACAGCACAACACAGCCACATAAGTCTTATAAACTCTCTTAATTACATACAATGCAGTCTCTTTCTTATCGAATACTATAACTTCAATTCAAAAACCAATTCTTACCTATCCCTTTTCAAAGCTTCCATTGGTGCGCTCCATCAGTAAACAACCCCTATTCCTTTGGAATCCTCTGTTCTAAAATAATGCCAACATACGAGACCTACTACTATTCTCTATATCTGGGGCATTGCAAACCAAAGCAATGCCTTAGCAAGCAATCGCTTGTGTTGGTGGAATAAGACATTTAGCCATGCTGAATCATGTAAACAACAATTCAATTATCATTTAACTTGAAATCATCAACATTTATCAGAATCATGAATCCATGCCAAAATGGAAAAAATACCAATGCATCAGTACAACACACATTCTTTGAAATGCAAGGTATGCAGTCACATGTCAAACACACAATTCATTTTGATACCAGTCTACGCTCTTATGAGCCATTTTACATATCAAATACTAATGCATTGTTGTGCACATCAAAGCGTATAACAAACAATATTATCCTCTTTGGGCCACTCTGCAAGGTCACCTCATTCGGTACCCACCTCACTCGGGATGCGTCATGTAATGAACAAATGAATGAATTGAAACATTATAATGTACAACATGTGCACACACGTGAGCAATTTAATCATGATTCAATATCAACATGCACATTTATCTTAGCTTTCACATAAACTGAAAAGACATGCATCAATGCTTGAAACTCATTTGCAAATGCATATATAACGAAAATCTTAGCAATCTTAATTCCACCTACCTCAATGGAGATCTTTAAGTTCTCTGAAGCAAATAATCTATTTAGTTTTGCATACATGCTACCAATCAGTCACACATTTGTAATAATACAAACACATATGCAATTATTCAATCCTAAGACTTATCTTAGCTTCCCTAGCATAGAAGTTTCCTCAAAGTTAGCTCCTGGCACTATTCGGCGCAAGGCTATGACACTGCTTATTATTATACTAGGGCATTTCATTACCTATTGATTGGTCATCTATTGAATGATCAATGATTATTGGATTTTCAATGCATGCCATTGGTCCTAGATTGGCTATCCACTACTCTTCTTAAGTGACTACAAGTCACTTTCACTGTTCAATGGTCTTAACTCTTGATTCCTAACCAGATCAACTCTTGGGTTGGAGCAGGATGTTATTTTCCATACTACAGTCCTCAATACAACCTATAATTGTATTTCTAAATCAAATTGATATAATAAACATCATGAACAATTCATATCACCTAATATATATATATATATATATATATATATGTTTATCCAAATTCCATAATTTATATCATATCTAAGGTAATTCAAACTCAGAAATCTATCTGGGCTTCTAATAATTGATTTGATATCACAAGGTCTTTGTTTGAATAGTGACAGATCAAACGACTAAGATTATCTAATTTGTTTTACTTCAAATTTATATAATTCTAGTCATCCTATCATTTTTAAGGATGAGAAACTCATCTATAGTGTCTGATTGTTGATCAAACATCACAAATTTACTATATGAACAGTACTCGATCAGGTGGTTGAGATTGTCCGATAGGTTTCCAACCTTGATCTGCAAATTTAATGTTATTTGGACTACATCAAGTCCTTAATTTCCTATCCCTAAACTTAGATTAGGAATTGGATGGTTGGATCATTCACAATCCTAGATCTAGAGTAGAAACTTGTGGATTTAGCAAAATACCAAAAATCAAAAGTTAGGTTTTATAGATCTCACCTCCTACATTTCCCTCTATAGAATGAGTTGGATTGGCTTTGATTTGTTAGAAACTCTCCAAACCTAGGCGTGCAATGATCTCCTCTTTGATCCACAGTCCAAATCATCTTGGATTTCCCCTTAAACTTAAGGGTTTTGCTCGCCTCTCTGAGCCGAACAAAATGACCAGCTTGGATCGTTGATCTGAGCCATCATCTTCTCTAATGACGGCCTGAAAGTCTGGCGGCCCAAAAACCCGTCTTCTCTATTTTTTCGGCATGCCATTAACTCCAGCAGCTCGCCCCCCTTTTTCTCCTTCCCTTCTCCTTCTTCTCCTTGTCCCCTTTCTTCTTCTTTCTCCTCTTTCTTCTTCCCCACCGGATCTCCCTCTTTGTGGGGTTTTTTGGTCTGTCGAGTTTGAGAAGAAACATACCTGAAGTCTGTATCGGGTTCCTTAAGTGAGGGGGGGGGTGCCCGTATCAAATACAATCCCTTTGTGAAAACCCTTTTCTGTTTTTTTTTAATGAGATGTTACAACAATACTCTTTATAATTGGTCTCTTAGGCCTGGTATCAATTTCAAAAGCTAGTGGCCAACTAATCTTCCTAGCATAACAACTAAAGGGATCTTATAATTCACCCAAGCTAGGGTCAACTCTTATTAGTCACCTAATTTTAGGCAAGGCAAAACTCTTCCGAGTCACCTAATTTTCATTCATGAAATTGTTCCACATTACTTAATACATCTTATAAAAGTATTCACAACTTTTTCATTCACAAACATATTTTAAAAAAACGTGGATCATCTACTAGTTTATTCTAAGCTTAGAATAGATACGTGCATATTTGTATCTCAACATTTTCAAAATCTTATGTTTATAGACTATAACGTAACAATTATCTCAGTTGCAAATCACATTCACTAAAAATTAGAGATTATGCACACTTATGACATTGATTCATGAATCAAAACTTCCAAAATCACATGATGTTAACCAAATCAAAACTCTTTGTGATTGCACTAGCAATGAGTCCTATGAAATGTGTTTGTGCAAAATGCCTAGTGTAGTGAGCCATGGTTAGATTGGATATGATGCACCATAGCCAAGTGATGGGTGCTAAGCAAACTGCCCATGTGCTAGGTCCATGCTACCCATGAGCTAGTGCCTCAACAACTACCCATGTGCTAGGTGACCAATGCATCATCTATGCACCAGGTGGCTTATGTACAATGCATGTGCTAAGTGTTATTTACGCCTACCATGTGCATGATGTCATGCATGTTGTCCAAGGAAAGCTTTACACAAAACACTCATGCACTAGGTGTTAATCACATCACCTAAGTGTTGTTGCCTTGCATGTGCCATGCGAGGCTGCATACAAGATATCCACTCCTCAAATAAGATCACGATATGAATATCAATATCGCCAAATATCAAACTCCAATCCTAGCAACGTGTCTCATATAATTCACGATGATTTGAATCACAAAAATATCTATTGATTTATTAAGATCCATACACATAATCTAAGACTTCAAAATATCAATCAAGACCTAAGATTTTCCCATGCTAGGCTTCATACAAAACATCTATGCTAAGTGGTAATCATGCCACCCAACTAATGCATGTCATACAAGATGCCCATAGGCTAGGTGTTAAGCGTGATGTCCAAGTTTTAGATGTCATATTTGTTGTCCTTATATTAGGTGTTATGTACACAACCCATGCATTAGGTGCTGTGCTGTAAGCAAGTGTTTGGGTGCTAGGCAAGTTGCCCAATCACTAGGTGCCTTATGTACTACCCATGCACTGATAATTCATGACTCAGGTCTATGTAAATTAGTAAACCATATTTTACTTGGATCCAAAATAGAATGCAAAATCCAGCAGTTGAATTTAATATAAGAATCGTGATCCATTGGCATTATTAGGGAACCCACATAAAGCATAATCAAAATCGAAAAATCTAACATGTAAGAGCTATTGTTCAAATTCCAATATTATCATAGAAACATGAAGTTTTAATTAATGATGTACTACACATTATAAGTCATGCGGGAAAGAATGAGGTAGAGAGAACTGCAAGTAGGGGAGATAGGAGTGGGGGATATATGGGAGAAGAGGAAAAGGGTGACAGGTTTGAGTTGTCAAACTGAAGGAGAGAAAGAGGGAGGTGGGTACAAGTGAAACCGAAGAAGAGAGGGATAACATGAAAACAAAGGGAAGAAAGGGGACAAGAGAGCGGGGGGTGGGTTGTAAGAGAGAGAGAGAGAGAGAGAGAGAGAGAGAGAGAGAGAGAGAGAGAGAGAGAGAGAGAGAGAGAGAGAGAGAGAGAGAGAGAGAGAGAGAGAGAGTGTGTGTGTGTGTGTGTGTGTGTGTGTGTGTGTGTGTGTGTGTGTGTGTGTGTGTGTGTGTGTGTGTGTGTGTGTGTGTGTGAAAGAGAAAAGGGTGGTTGGAAGGAGATGATGCAATCGGCTACCTCCTATAGCTCTCTCTCTCTCTCTCTCTCTCTGGTTACTGTGAAGAGCCTCCTTTCATTGCCTTCTTCCTTCATATAAATTCTCCTTCTAATTTTGTTTCCACCCCCATCCAACTTTCCATCAAATTGCTTTCTTCTATGATTTAACATTCTCCACCTTTGAAAACTCACCAAATGCTTCTATTTTATATCTTCCCATTCGCATGTTATTTCCCCTTTTTTATAAAATCTTCTCCATGATTTCCTTTTCTCTAATTAAAACCAATTTTCTTTTAGGAAACTATACCATCTTGCTTTAGTGTTCTTTAGGATTATCTGCACCATTGAATTTTGATATGAGCTATCCAAGCCTATTCGGGTTGATCAGCAAAACATGAGATTATATTAGAATCCTCTAAATCATACATTACACCTCCGATTAGCTCTGATGATCATTTGACTGTTAAATTTAGCAAATCAACTGTTGAATGGTCAATTAGAGCTAAAATTCAAATTTTGTTTAAAAATTACAAAACTTATGGATTAGATGATCTAATTAAATGCTAAACTAAGGGCATTTTGACCAAAATTAAACACTTAGCACACTCCCAAACTAGCATTTTACTAGTCCTGAGCAAAATATGCAATAAACCAAATTACAAAATACCAAAAATTTATTTTCAAGTCAACTCCTAGTTTTTTCTTAGAGAATTATCTTTAATAAATTTTCAACTTTAGCATACCAATCAAAATGAATGAAAATTTCAAAACCCTACCTATGTGCTAGAAAAATTCCATGTAAGCTTAGATCTTAAAGTGAGTGTCTGAGTGTATAGCGTACAAATAGAATAATCTTTATCTTTAAGTAGACTTCTAACTTTTGAACTCCATCTACAATATGTTTTGACCTCAATCCTCACTAATGCCAGACACTCAAAAATAGAATTTCTCAGATAACGGGTTCAAATCATATCTCTCTTTTAAATATATGATTAGAGCCAATAAAAACAAATTTATCTCATATGTAGTCATGAAGAATGGGAGTCATTAAGAAATTTAATTTTATTCCATTTAGAAAATATAAGATGCCATTACCTTTGAATATTTAGAAATATTATTCTTTAAATTTTATTTTTTCATATCCTCATCAAGACTATATTCTTCCTAAAATTAATAGGCTTTCAACTAAGACGAAACATAGGATTAGGATAGGGCACCAAAGAAAGGGTATAAAAGGTGTTCAAAATTTCTTCAAAAATAAGCAAAGGTCTTCTAAAGTTGGCTAGTCTCCATTACTTGTACTGCAATGAATATTTCTTTTTCCACTTTTCTGCATTCTTCAAACTTTTTTTCTTTTTTCAATACATTTTCTCTTCTTTTTTTTCTTTTTCTTTTTTTTTTTCTTTTCAACACTTTTGAATCTCTTTGAAAAACATTTCTTTTCTTAATATTCACTTTTCTACTTTTATTGTAACTAAAAAGTATTTCTTCATTCATCTCTAACTTATCTTTCGAAGAAAATAGGTAATGGATATTTTATATTGGGTTAATATAGGTAAAGGTAATTTTTGTGACAAAAGAAAAGGCTTATATAAAATGTTCAAATTGGCTAATTAGTGGTAAAAAAAAATTTTGGGGTAGGCTTTATGTCTATATGTTAATAATAAGGATGACTGAAATCCTTTTTTAGGTTTCATATATTCTATCAAATTCAATGAACTTCTAGAATGTTAAAGGTAATACTTTAATAATTCAGGTAATTAGTCAAATTTAAGACTTGATGGGATCGAATTTACATTAAGCATGCTGAAGAAAATTAAGAACATTTATAACATCTCAAAAAGAATAAATGACTCTAAAACTGTAACATCCCACAAAAAAGAGGAAGAAGAAACAAGTGCTTAAATGAAGGGGGCTCGTATTTGATATAAGCACCCCCTCACTTAAGTGGAGCCCAACACAACGTTGAGTCTGTCTTTCCCAACCTGAGAGAGAGAGAGAGAGAGAGAGAGAGAGAGAGAGAGAGAGAGAGAGAGAGAGAGAGAGAGAGAGAGAGAGAGAGAGAGAGAGAGAGAGAGAGAGAGAGAGAGAGAGAGAGAGAGAGAGAGAGAGAGAGAAGGGGGAAAATGCAGTCACTAAAAACAACGTGGACGCTGGTGATTGCATGGAAATCCTATGAAAGGGGGAGAAAAAGGGCATTTTCAGGCAGCTCGATTGTAGGGGACTGCCCTGAAAAATGATGGCTTAGATGGATGATCCGAGCTGATCATTTTAGTCTTCATGATCTGACAATCAAAATCCCTCAAGAATCACTTTGATAGGGCAAGTAACGAGGGAGTATCGAGCCATTGAATTTGATGCCGGTGAGTGATAGAAATCCGGCGATCGGCAATTTTTTTCAAGTTTTCCAGTATCACCTTTTTCGGTGATGGTGACATTTTTCAGCGAACCTCTAAAAATGTGAAAAAATAGAAATTTTGTGATTAGGATAAATAAAAACTGATCTTTTCATCTATGAAGATGGATCATCGATTAGGAATCAATTAACCCTTGAAATTTTGAACGAAAACTTGATGGTGCATAGGGAAAAACTGAGATCTTAGCATCCAATCGTTAAAAATACGATTGAAAGGTAGATCTATGTAAAATGTGACTTCAATAACCCATGAATAATAAATTGTGACGAGAAAGATAGACCAATTATGAACTATTTGGAGGATCTGATTTAACTGTCCATAACTCGATTGATGATAATTGAAGGTTAGGAAAGTCGACTAGACCATGGATTATGGTTAAAAACATTGAAATTGTTGAATAACTTACCTTAAATGTTAGAAATTAAAACTTCTAGAGGTACGCACTCGATCTGGACAGTCGATATGATCATGTGCCTTAGGATTGGCTAATCAAAGAGTGATGTGACTGTTAGATCGATGTGTAACCCTAAACATACATTGAGATTATTAAATAAACATATAAATTAGGTTAATTATGATGAAGATTATTTGAATTTATGATCAAATATCAAATCTTTATAAAGAGCGATTCAATGGTTGGATCGTGATCTTAGTAAAGAGCAATTCAACGGTTGGATCATTTTCAAACTTCATCAGATGAAAGGGATTAACCTTTTTTTTATTAAAAGACATTACTTGAATGAATCATGATATAGATAGATGACTTATGATGTGATAGGTACATCAGAGTGCACGATGTGACATTGCTTATGCGCCTGATTAGAGTACTACATTTGTTAAGGTAGGTGATTACATTGGAGATTTTTCCTTGATTTTATCGATCATGACTTGTTATCTGAAATTCTTAAGGCATGTGTTTTATGCCTCATTGTGTTTATTAAAATGTGTTCATTACATCATGTTTGATAGCATGACATTTGATTATACGATTATCTATGTTTTTATGTGCGATGGTTTATACTTTATCATGGATTTGATTTGAGCCTATTGAGGTTTATTCTACTTATGAGTTTTTCATGATTTATAACATGTTTTGTTGTTTATATGATGGGTGCTTTCACACGGTGGGTACTATGTTAAGAGGGTAGTAGGGTTGGCCACCCGCCCTCTGATTTTGTGATGATGATGATTAGACACTGCCCTTGAGACGTTCAAGTACGTAGGTGGAGGTATCATGGGTAGTCTCCCCTATGGGTCCATTCCCCCTTATAAGGACAGAGAAAGTCTCCCGTCATAGTGTCAAGGAGAAGCAGCAATGGTCGAGATCCTTGAGTGGTTGCCACTGCAGCATAGTAACCCATACTCTTATTCTGTATGCTCATCTGGTATTTATATGTGAGGTGAACTAGGGTAAGCTGGGCATAGGCCGTGAGTGACTCCAGGGGCTGATGCGGGTTGCACAGGAGGGACCCAGGGATTGGTATGAGTACTCATTACTAATGATTGAGTGTCATGGAACACTCTTAGGGCTTGATTATGCATGGTGCCCTATTCATCATGACATGCATGTGTATTTTGATGTGGACATGAATTCTTGTTGCTTTTGATAGATGCATACTCATGTATTACGTGCTTCACATGCTATGATGTTTTGCTTTGATATTGCTTTGCTTCAAATGAAAAGCATGTTTTGAAGCTGATTGTTTCATTTAGATTTATGAGTTTCATGCGTTATTCAACATAGACGTTTGATGATTTAAATTGCTTTATAAATGATTTATCTATTGACGCTCAATATGATATTGGTACTCCTTGCAAAGTATTTATTGCATGTTACTTGTAATCACCTACACAAGTGAAAAGCTTGTTGAGGCATTGCTTTGTTTTGTAATGCCTCATATTTGGAGCACAATAGCGCTAAGGGTAAGTAGGTGGAGCAGCATTGATTAGAGTGAGGACCTCGAAGACCATATGCATTTTGTATTCAAAGACTTGTATAGGGTATGTCTCTTGGGCTTGCGTTTACACTTTTGGGCTGTACTTGAATGTTTATATTTTGGATAGATTGGACCCGTACTTTATATAGTGTACCTTTCTTGGTGAAGTGTATATGATGTGGTGATCATGGATGAACCCTAGGGAATTTTGGACATGTTATTATATTACTATTCTTTTTCACGATCGTGTTTGATTTGTTGTGATTTTGAGGTAGAGCATGCTCAGCATATTGGCGATTTGATTTTGTTTTTATCATCGTGGTTTTGGCTCTTGAATGACCCTCGAGGATTTCTTTTGACGCCTCAATATTTATATTAATGATGAGTTTTTACTTTCAGGGATCCTACCTACTTTATAAAACAAATTATTATTGTTGTATTTGAAAAATGGTTTAGAAAACCCAGGGCATCACAAAGACTTACTTAGGTCATAGGTCTCCACTGAATTTCTTCAGGATCTCTAAGTTATAACTACTTATCAATTTAGATTATGTATATACAACTGCATGTACATATATGATATGAGACTTTACTTTCATAGAATGCTTTAGAAAATGAGTAGAAAGATGAATTAATCATGTTCAATTCCATTAATAAGCTAAAATTATTAAGACTATACTTCACAAAATCTAATTCTCATCATAATGTAGGAATTGACCTAAAATTTTTATTTTTAAATTAAGAGAAAAAACTAACAAAAACTAGAATTTCCTACAATTCTAAACCCCCAACCTGAAAAAAACATTGTCTCTAATGTTTAAAAAGTATGACTTAAAATAAATATGAGTGATGTAGAAAACAACAAAAAGGAAAAATACAAAAGATAATACAGAGGGATCAGATCCACTCAATCCTAATAAATAAGATCCTATAGAGTTGTGGACTCAACTTTTGGATTCTCATATTATAAGGAAGGCTTTAAAGGTTGACCATTTACTTTGAAAGAATGACCAATCCTAGTATCCTCAATCTCGATGGTCCCATACAAAAAAACTTCTTTTACTATATATGGACCTGTCCATTAAGATTTAAGCTTACCTAGAAGTAGGTGAAGCTTAGAATTGTAAAGTAGAACCTTCTGGTTTAGAGTAAAGGATTTTTTCATTGTGTTTTTATCATGAAAAACTTTTATCTTTCCCTTATAAATCCTATTACTCTCATAAGCTTCTTGCTTGATCTCTTCCAACTCATTAAGTTGGAGTTTTCTATGTGAGCTTGTTTTATCCATGTTGAAGTTAAAAGTATTTATTGCACAATAGGCCCTACATTCCAATTCCATAGCCAATCAGCAAGCCTTACCACAATAAGGAGACATACCAATCAAGGTGCAATGTAGTCCTGTAAGCTGAAAGCACATCGATCAGTCGAGGAGACCAATCCTTACTATCAGAATTAATAGCCTTTTGAAGAATTTGTTTAATGGCCTGATTAGATACTAGTGTTTGTCCACTTTTTTGTGGGTGATATGGTGTTGCAACTTTATGTGTAATATTATATTTTTTTCATGAGTTCTTCAAATGGCTTGTTGCTAGAATGTGTACCATTATCATTTATAATGGCTCAAGGGGTCTCAAATGTAGAAATAATATTTTCTTTTAAGAATTGAAGAACTATTTGGTGCTCATTATTGCGTACATGGGATAGCGTCAATCCATTTGAAAACATAGTCTACTGTTAATAAGATGTAAATGTAGCTAAAAGAAGGTGAGAATGACCCCATGAAATCTATTCCCTAACAATAAAAAACTTCTATGATAAGGATAGGCTTCAGAGGCATCATATTCCTACAGTTTATTCCTCATGACTTTTGACATTGCATTGTGCCTTTAAGCAATTATGGCAAAAAAAAAAACCACACTGTAAAAATTTTACAGTTATTTTTTGTGAAGAAAAATGTCCACCACATGCTTCTGAGTGACAAAAGGAGATGACACTATGTTGCTCTAAGTTAGGTACACATCTCTTAATGATTTGATATGGGCAATACTTAAACATGTATGGATCATCCCAGAAGTAGTGCTTAACATTGGAAAATAATTTTTGTTTTTCTCGTTTATTCCAATGTTCTAGAATATTTTCTGTGACTAAATAATTTGCAATATCACCAAACCAGGGAAGATGGGAAACATGAAAAAGTTCCTCCTAGAGGAAAAGTGTCTTTACTTAGCAACTCTTCCAAAGGCTCTACTAGGACTAGGTAAGAAAAATGGTCATATACAACATTATCTACCCCTTTCTTATCTTTTATTTCAATGTCAAACTCTTGGAGTAAAAGAATCCATCTAATTAGTCTACGCTTAGCATATTTCTTATAAAGAAGATACTTAAGGGCCAAATGGTTAGGAAATATGATTATTTTAGATCCAACCAAGCAAGACCTGAATTTATCCAACATAAAGACAACTGCTAAGAGTTATTTGTCTGTAGTGGAATAATTCATTTGAGTATTATTTAAGGTCTAATGGTATATAGCTTTTTCTCTTTTCTCTGCCCTAATACAGCTGCTACAGCATAATCATTAGCATTACACATAATTTCAATAGGTAGACTCTAGTCAGGTGGTTACATAATAGGAGTAGTGGTCAACTTATCTTTTAGCTTTGTAAAAGCTTCTTGACAATCATTAGTCCATTCAAAAGGGGTATCCTTCATGAGGAGGTGACACAATGGCCTGAGATATTGCATTAAATCTTTAATAAACCTCCTATAGAATCCTGCAAGACCTTGGATAGAGCGCATGTTCCTAATAGATTTTGGGATGGGTATATTGGTAATTAAGTCAACTTTGGCTCTATCTACCTCTATGCCTTTGAATAACACTATGTGGCTTAAGACAATTCCCTTAGGAGCCATGAAATGACACTTTTCCCAATTAGGCACTAGGTTGTTTTCTTTACAATGATCTAAGACTTTTCTTAGATTTTCAAGACATGTTTCAAATGAATTACCAAAAACAGAAAAGTCATCCATAAAAACCTCTAAGATTCTCCCTATCATGTCATTAAAGATACACAACATGCATCGTTGAAATGTGGCAGGAACTTTATATAATCCAAAAGATCCAAAAGGACATGTAATGTTGGTCTTTTCTTAATCCTCGATTGCAATTTCTATCTGGTTAACTATCTAAAAAGCAATAATACTGATGTCTTACAACCCTTTCTAACATCTTATCAATAAAAGGCAAAGGAAAATAGTCCTTCATTGTGATACCATTCAACTTTCTATAGTCAATGCACATATGCCAATTAGTGGTAACTCTAATGAGGATCAATTCATTATTGGCATTAGTTATTATTGTCACTCCAGACTTCTTTGGAACTACCTAAGAAGGACTTACCCATTTGCTATCACTTATGGGATAGATGATTCCCCCATTAAGCAACTTAAGACTTCTACTCTAACCAAATCTTATATATTAGGATTTAATTTTCTCTGCATTTGACGACATGACTTAGCTTCATCCTCTAGATCTTTCCTATGGGTATAGATTAAAGGGTTAATGCCCTTTATATCAGAAATAGTCCATCCTATAGAAACTTTGTGTTCTTTTAAAGTGTCTATTAACTTTTCCTCCTGAGATATTTCTAATTCGGAGGAAATTAACACAGGAAAAGTCTCTTTTTCTCCTAAATAAGCATATTTTAAATCTGATGTAGAGATTTCAATTTAAGCTTAGGAGGTTCTACTGATGATGAAAGGCGATTCCATTCCCTTGGTAGAAGTTCCTTGAAATGAGGTTTTCATTTTTTTGTATCAATGATAGGAATAAAATCAAGGAGGGGATTAACTTTCTCTATTAATGCATCATCATTAAACTCATTAAAATGGGCCAAACATGCCTCAAGTTGGTCTGACGAGGGAGATGATTGAAAATGATTTTGCACAACTAAATTTATTGTGTTGACACAACATAAGTCATCAACGGGTTCCCCAAGTTGCTTACAAATGTTAAAGATATTTAGCTTTAATGTCATATTACCAAAAGATAGTTTTATGACGTCATTTCTAAGTTAATTAGGCCATTAGATGTAGCCAAAAATGGTCATCTAAGGATTACTAGTATTTCATTCTTCTTATTCACCACCAGTTGTGTATCTAGAACTAAAAAATCTACAGGGAAGCAAAATTGTTCTACTTGGACAAGCACATCTTCTATTACCCCTCTTGGTATCTTCATAAAACAATCAGCTAGTTGGAGTGTAGTAGAAGTATGTTTCAGTTCACCCAAACATAACTGTTTATATACCAAGTATGGTAGTAGGTTCACACTAGATCCCAAATCAAGAAAAGCTTGATTCATCTTACAGTTGCCAATAATGCAAGTAAGAGTAGGGCAACCTAGATCCTTATATTTTGGAGGTGTATGATGTTGAAGAATGGAACTAACTTATTCAGTAAAAAATGTCTTCTTTTGAACATTTAGTTTTCTTTTTATGATGCAAAGGTCTTTTAAGAATTTGGCATATGATGGTATTTGTTTTATTGCTTTTAAGATCGGTATATTGATCTTGACTTGCTTAAAAATTTTTAAAATCTCATCATAAGAGGTAGACTTTGGAGATTGACACAACCATTAGAGAAAAGGAGCAGAGATAAGACATTGGTCAATAGGTGAAGTGGCATCCTTCTGTTTAGAATTTTCTTTAAATTTAGTCTATTTTTCTACCTATTTAGTCTTTTGTGGATCATCCTTGTTAATTCTTTTATCACTCCTAAGAATGGTAACACCATTAGTCTATTCCACTGTAGAGCTGGATGATGCATTAGGTGCATTATTGCTAATCATATGCACTCCCTGAGGGTTTGCTTGTGGTTGAGTTGAAAACTTTTCTTTTTCTATATTTTGCATCCATTGACTCATCATATTTTTTATTTCATTAATAGACTAATTGGTTTGTTTTTGTTCGACTTCTAATTGAAAAGTCTTCCTGTCCTAGTTTTGAATGAGTTAATTGATATTATTCTCTACACGCCTTTTGGGTAGGGGCAAGTAAAGTCCAGAAGAAGGAGGTTGATGAGTTTGGTATGAGGGTTGGGCAAGAAGTCCTTGATTTTGATGGTGAGGATAATATGGTCTTAGTTGTGAGACATTGGCAGTAGGTCCATTTTTTCAATTGAAATTTGGATGATTTCTCCAGTTGGGGTTATTAGTCTCTGAGTATGGGGAGAAAGGTCTTTTATAAGTATTAAGTGCATTAGCTTGATCATGAATTACCTCTTGGAATGATGGAATGGTAGGACATTCTTGAGTAAGATGGGCGGTGGTTTGATAGATGCTATATACTTGTTCATCCATATTCAATTTTTTTTTTTCATTCCTATGGGTTTTACTTTTCTAGCTAGGGATGCTACTCTGTCATTAATTTCATCTTTGTTAGACATGACATACATGCCTCATTTAGCATGGGTATTAGTGGGCTTGGGTCTATCTAGATGTTCTACTTTTTCTCAGTTAGCCCAGGTCTGTGCAGTTCTAGCTAGTCATTCCAAATACTCTTCTCCTCATCTGGTTGTTTGTTCAAAAAGTTGCCATTACACATTATCTTTACAAACTGGCACATGTTAGAGTTAAGTCCTTCATCAAAGAAGCTGATGATGTGCCATGGTTGATAGCCACCTTGAACCTTTCCCAGCATTAATAGAATGATTCTTTATCTTTCTTTTTCAAGAATTCCCTAGTCATTTCATTCTAAGTTCTTATAGAAAAAAGTTTAAGCCTGACACTATCTCGACCACTGTTTTGTGTTCTTTAGGTACTGCATACCTATCTAACCCATGAAATTTAGGAAGTAATTAATTTAATCTAGTTTTTAATTCTAAAGCACCAGCATTCTGAGGAAGAATGATAAAGGAGGGAGTATTGGTGCGTGTAGGTTAAAGGTAGTCTTTTAAAGTTTTACCACAAAAGTTTTGATAATCATCATTATCCTCATGTTCACTCTATTGGTCCCACTCTCTAATGTTATTTCTTCTCCACTCTCTATTTGGTAAATGATTATTCCTCCCTGGTGGAGTTTGATATTCATCATCCATTAGAGGTGGTAGGTCCTCATTCATGATGAGTGGAGGGTCTTAACTACCCTAAGGTGAATTACCCCTTGATCATTAATCAGTCATTGATGTGGACTGAACTGGTTGTATATTATTTTGGTCATACTTAACTAATCTTCTAGTTTTGTTGCATCTCCAAAAGTGCAAATAATAAAAGCTTCTTCTTCTTCTTTTTTGTATTTTTGAAAAAACTTACCAAAATGATCAACCTAACTTCCTAGAATGACACACAAATAAAGGGCATAATCAAATAATCCTTGAGGCTAATAAGTAACAATATTTTAATTTTCTTGAATTTGTGTAGAGATAATACTTTTAGATTAGCCTAATCTAACGCTCCTCCTCTCTTTCAAATTTGACTACTACTTACTAGTTAGGTTCTACTCTAAGGTGGTTAATACAATCCTCATGTCAAGAGGCATTTAGACCTCAACTAATGTTAATGAAAGACGTAAAAAAATCACTTGAATTTTAAGATGCCCACTATAACAACAGTGCTTAAAGCCACCAAAGTGATAATAAATCATGTCCTATTAAGAAGTCCCACGAGCATGTGATGACCTCTATATGTCTCTTCTAATTAATTTTAAATTATTTTGAAAGGTTGGGTTGCGTGCTTGTGGTAATTATTCTAGGTGGGCCAAGAGGTGGTGATTAAATCCATCCTTAATCTTGTGGGATTGAGTGCCCTTACTAATCAATTTTCACATTCCATGGTAGTTCAATCAACATATAAATCACCTTAAAGCAATAAGCATGCCCTAAGAATGCAATTAAAAATAATAAACTAATGCAAACCCTTAAAATGGAACAATTATCAAATATGTTATCTATATGCAATAATACTACTAAACAATGCAAAATTATTCTAAATGCAACTAACTAAAAAATAAAAAGAGTAAGGAAAACTTATAATAGGGTTTCTAATGAATATCAAGTGTGGGCCACTTTATCTCACACTTGCCCTGCTTTAATACAATCCTTTTAAAATTGGAATTAAAATTACAAGTTACAATGTGCCTCACTACAAGATTCGTTCAAAAAAAAGGAAAAGCCCTATTTTAGGAAAGCAGGAAAATTATATTTATTTGATGAAGCAACACTTTCTAAATTCTTGAAAAATAAAAATAGCATTAAGTACCAAATTTAGGAAATAGAGTGATTATGTACAAAGAAAAAATAAAAAAATTCACCTAAAAATGCCTAGAATGCTAAAATAATGCAATTTCTATATATTTTTATTTTTTTAATTGTCTAAATTTTTTATTTTTTGTTTTTGTTTTTTGGATTTTTATTAAATTTTATGAAACTTCGTTGTAGGTCCCCAACAACAATGCCAAAAACTTGTTGATTGTCTTACTACAATTGCACAAGCTATTGTAGTATAGCTGATGTAAGTATGGGTCCATCCCATTGGGACTAAGCTTAAAAAGATGGAGTTTAAATAAAATTTAATTGTCTAAAGATTAAAAGAAATAATAGAAATTAACTAACATTGAAATCAAAATTCAAACCTATTTAACTGATGAAAATTACATAATTTTAAATTAAAAAAGATAGAAAATTAACTAAAAAACACATAAAATCGAATTCCCTAGCTTGATTATGACAAATTTCTTCAAATTTGATATCACCAATATCTATCAGTCTTCATCAATCTCTCAATGATACTTCTGATTAAGGATTCAATAGTTGGATTAAGTAGATTCCTCAAAATTTTGATGATCTAGATTAAGGAAGGATTTTAGGGTTTGGATGGCTTAGGTTGATTTCGGGATTTCATATTGAAGATCAAAACTATTGAATCAACTAAGAGATGTCCTAAGAATAAGATCTAAAAACTAATTTGAATTTTGATGTGAAATAGATTATGAAATATATTGATCTTATTTATTAAGGCAAACCGTTAATTAGGATAAGCCCTAATCAAATTGGATTTGGATTATACAGTTCTTGGATAAGTAGAACAAGGATAAAGCAAAACAGGAAAAAGACAAATAGGATTTAAGTGGAATTTGAATTAAAGGCTAAAGGACAAAACTAGAATTTGCCTTAAAACTTCCTCTTCTTCTTCAAAGGAGAAAATGGCAAAAACAAGGGATTGTGCAGGTGAGAAGAAGAGAGGTGCGGTGGCCAAGAACGAGTGAGATGTCGGTGACAGAGAGAGAAGGAAATAGAGGGAGAGAGTAAAGCGAGCTGGGGTAGGGTACTGCTGGTAATAGAGGAATAGGGGAATGATTGGTTGGTGTTGTAGGAGACAGGAGTGGAGTAAGGAAGAGAGAAGAGAAGAGGAGTTGCTATAAGGTGGGAGGTGATAGCAGAAGAGGGTTGTGGTGTGGGAAAGGTAGAGAGAACTGGAGGCAGGGGAGATAGAAGTGGGGATAGATGGGAGACGAGGAAAAGGGTGATGGGTCTAAGTTGTTAAACTAAAGGAGAGAAAGAGGGAAGTGGGTATGGAGTGAAATTGAAGAAGAGAGGGATGGCACAGTGATAGAGGTGGAGACAGAGGGAAGAAAGGGGACGAAAGAGAGAGGGGATTGGGGGGTTTTGGTTGGAAGGAGTAGATGCGGTCGGCTGCCTCCTACAACTCTCTCTCTCTCTCTCTCTCTCTCTCTCTCTCTCTCTCTCTCTCTCTCTCTGGTTATTGTGAAGAGCCTCATTTCACTGCCTTCTTCCTTTATTATAAAATATCTCCTTCTAATTTTGTTTCTACCCCTCCTACTTTCCTTCAAACTGCTTTCTTCTACGGTTTAGTATTCTCCATGATTTCCTTTTCTCCAATTAAAACCAATTTTCTTTTAGGAAATTATCCCATCTTGCCTTAGTGTTCTTTAGGATGATCTGCACCGTTGAATTTGATCTGAGCTATCCAAGCCTATTTTGGTTGATCTGCAAAACATAAGACTAGATTAGAATAATCTAAACTACACATTACACCTATGATTAGCTCTGATGATCATCTGATCGTTAAATTTATCAAATCAACTATTGGATGGTCAATTAGAGGTAAAATTCATATTTTGTCTAAAAACCACAAAATTGATCAATTAGATGATCTAATTGAATCTTAAACTAGGGGTATTTTGACTAAAACTAAGCACTTAACACCTGTTCTTCTATATTCTTCTAGTCCAAGATGAAAAGATCTAAGAAGAATGCTCCAAATGTAATCTCTCTCTCTCTCTCTCTCTCTCTCTCTCTCTCTCTCTCTCTCTCTCTCTCTCTCTCTCTCTCTCTCTCTCTCTCTCTCTCTCTCTCTCTCTCTCTCATGTATTCTCCTTTTGCTCCATCTTACCAATTTTATTTGACTTCCCTCTTTACTATTTTGTGTTCTATCCTATCTCTAGATATGCTTATCCTTCCTATCTTATCCCATCTCTAATTCTTATCTTATCAACTCTTTATTGCTTATCCCAATCCATTTCTATCTACCAAAATCCTCCAAATTTCACTCTATCTCCTTAGACTCTTTTTGAATTGTAGTTTATCTCAAATTCCTAATTAGAAGTGGACATCCAAACTTGGGAAATTCATTGTATGTGGACATCCACTATTATTGAGAACTAAATTTTTCTTAAAAAAATCAAATTAGTATCTCATTTCAATGGTTTGAATACTGATCTCAAGTCATTAGTACCCACTCAAAAACCAGGTGAACTAGCTTGCTTTTTGTGATAGATTTTGTAAAAATAAAAATTTATATTATACAAATTTGGGGTATTGCATTTTCTACCCTCAGAAAAAATTTTGCCCTCAAAATTTCAAGGTAAATAAAGAAACCTCTCTCTCATGACATTCTCAACCTCCCAAGTAGCTTCTTTAGTCGAATAATGTTGCAACAAGACCTTGACTAATGAAATTGTCTTGTTTTTTAGAGTTTTCTCTTTCCAATCTCGGATCAGTACTGACTTGGTCATAAAAGTCTTTAGGCTACAGTTCTCTTGGTACTTGCTCCAATACATGAGTAGGATTAAGAATGTATTTCCTGAGCATCAATACATGAAATACATTATGTACGCATAATAGCTATGGTGGAAGTGCTAATTGGTATGCCACTTGTTCTATTCTATCCATAATTTCAAATGGTCCTAGGAATCTAAGGCTTAATTTGCCCTTCATTCCAAATCTCATCACCCCCTCAATTGGTGAGATCTTCAAGAATACACAGTCCCCAACTTTAAACTACATGTCTCTACGTCTCTTTCTCGTGTAGCTCTTTTGTTTGCCATGAGCTGCAGTAATCACTTCTGGATAACTCACACCTTCTCTATACATTGTTCGATTAAATCTGACTTCACAAACTGTCGCCAAACACATCACTCTAACAAGTTAGTGTTCGACATGGTCTACCATATAATGCATCATATGGTGCCATACCAATGCTAGTGTGGTAGCTGTTATTATATGCAAACTCTATCAATGGTAGATACTCATCCCAGTTACCTTTCCATTCTAACGCACAAGCCCTGAGCATATCTTCTAGCATTTAGATGGTTCACTCAGATTATCCATCGATTTGCAAGTGGAAAGCAGTGTTGAATCTCTATGTGGTGTTAAGAACTTCCTGTACACTTTGCCAAAAGTGCAATGTGTAGATATAATGGTTAGTAGCACTCCATGTAGACTCACAATTTCCTTAACATACAACTTGGCCAAACTTTCCAGTAATTGCCTCTGTCGAATGGGAAGAAAGTGTGGATTTAGTTAGTCTATCCTTTATTACCCTAATCATATCGTGCCCACTGGATGTTCGGGGCAATCCCACTACAAAGTCCATGGTAATATGGTCCCATTTTTATTCTGGAAATTCTAAGGACTATAATAAACCTGCAGGCCTCTCATGTTCTGTTTTCTCTCTCTGACATGTAAGACATTGTGCCACATAATCACCAATGTCTCGTTTCATGCCGCGCCACCAGAAATTCCTCTTCAAATCTTGATACATTTTTATACCTTTAGGGTGAATGGTAAACTTTGAGTTATGTGCCTCTTGTGCTAATTCCTATCTCAACCCTACTACTATTGGCACTACAAGTCTACCTCAAAAGCATATTCCTCCATCTGTACTTATTAAGAATCCAACATTGTTACTCATACCCTGAGTTTCTTCACACTCCCTTTGAGCTAGCAATATACAATTTGTGAAGGCTGACCTTACAGTGACATTTGTTATCCTTCCTTTCATCTTCCTATTAAGAGCATTAGGCATGACATTGGCCTTAACAGGGTGGTATTGGATGGTAAAGTCGTAGTCCTTTAGGTATACCTTCCAACATCATTGCCTCATATTGAGATCGCTATGTGAGAAAATGTACTTAAGGCATTTATGATATGTAAATGCTTCAAACTTTTCGTTGTACAAATAATATCTCCAAGTCATCAAAGCGAAGACCACAATAGCTAACTCCAAATCATGTGTGGGATAGTTTAGTTCATGATTCTTTAACTGTTAGAAATGCATAGGCAACTACCTTCCAATGTTGCATCAATGTGCGACTGAGTCCTTTACATGAGGCATTGATGTATACCACGAATCCTTCACTACCAACTGGCAAGGTCAAAATAGGCACAGTGGTAAGTCTCCTTTTCAACTCTGGGAAACTCCTTTCACATTTATCAATCCATTCAAATCTTTTCTACTTCCTAGTTAGCTAGGTCATGGACTGTGCTGCATCAAAAAATCCCTCAATGAATCTCTTGTAATACCCTACTAACTCTAGAAAACTATGTATCTCAGATAAGGTCTTTGGTCTTTCTCAATTAGTGATTGCTTTGATCTTGTTGGGATCGGCTGCAATACCTTCAGTAGATATAATATGGCCACAGAACTATACTTAGTCAAGCCAAAACTCACACTTTGAGAAATTTGCATATAATTTCTAGGGGTGGAGTGTGCTCAACACAATTTTAAAATGCTTTTGATGTTCATCTCTACTACTAGAGTATACTAGGATGTCATAGATGATTACAATAACAAACTTGTCAAGATATTCCCAGAACACTCGATTCATCAAATCCATATAACTTGCATGTGCATTTGTCAGTCCAAAAGGCATAACCAGGAATTCATAGTAGCCATACCTGGTTCTGAATGCTGTCTTTGGGATATCCCCATCCTTTAGCCTTAGCTGATGGTAACCAAATCTTAGATCTATCTTTGAGAATAATTTGGCAGATTGTAACTGGTAAAATAGGACATCAATACTTGGTAATGAGTATTTATTCTTAACTTTGACCCCATTCAACAACCGATAGTCTATGCACAATCTCATAAATCTGCATCTCTTTTTGATAAATAACACAAGGGCTCCCCATGGTTAGACACTTGGTTGAATAAATCCCTGATCTATCAACTCATATAACTGCACCTTTAACTCTTTTAATTCAACTGGTGCCATGTAGTAAGTTGCCTTAAAGATTGGAGCTGTTCCTAGTAGTGGTTTGATAGTGAACTCTAACTCTCTTTTCGGTGGTAACATAGGGATTCCTCTGAAAAGCCATCTTGGAATTCCCATATCACTTATGTATCTTGAATCTCCAGTCCTGATTCCTCTTGAGTCATTACACTGGCTAAATAAGCTAGGCACCCTCAAGCTATGAGTCATAATGCCTGCATTGCTAATATAATGCTCATTCCCGAGACATCTAGCCTTCCCTAAAAGGTAGTGATTTTCCATCTAGGGTTACTAAGTGTGACTTTTTTCTTCCTACAGTCAACCATTGCCTCATGGCTTACTAACTAATCTATGCTTAAGATGACATCAAAATCTGATATGTTTAGTACTATTATGTCTGCACTAAGCTCTTGCTATTATATATGTACTGGTACCTCTTGTAAGAATTCAAGTACTAGAATTGGTTCTCCTACTGGGTTGCTAACTTCTAAATAAATACCCAATTTGTGTCTTGTACATTCCATTCATGAGCAAAGTCATATGATATAAATGAGTGTGTGGAATTGGGATCAATTAACACACGAGCAAATCTATCAAAAAATTGGATAGTATCTTCAACTATGGCATTTGAAGCTCATGCCTTCTTGTTGGTCAATGCAAACACTCTTCCCTAACTCCTCTGAACCTATCCATACTTCAGTTGTTCGTCTCTCCTTTTCTTCAACAGTCTCTAAGAAAGTGGCCCTTATCACCAACAAAAAAGCATTGTCATTCACGAACATAACATCGATTGCCAGGGTGGGACCTGTGGCATGTTGGGTGTAGGGTATCTTCCTTCTCTCTTCTTCTAAAGTTTCCTGGTTCTATTTTTTGTGGCCTAGCAAACTTCATTGGTGCTGCATGTCAATTCCCTTTCCAATCTGGCTTTTGTCCACCAGACCTCTCATTGCCTCTATTGGAAAATTTGTACTTCCATTCCACAATTGCTGCCAACTCTACAGCCTTAGATAATGAGAAAGGCTAAGCTATCAATATCTTGCTCTTGATGTGAAAGTCTAATGCTTTGACAAATTTCTGTGTAGCTCATAATTCTGTGGTATACACTTTTGGAGCAAAATGCCTCTACTTAACAAATTTGGTTTCATACTGTTCCACTATCATGGAAATTTACACCAATCCTAGGAATTCCTGCTCCTGTTCTTAACATGGGGTAGGAAGAATTTGTCAATGAAAACTGTTTTGAAGTCTTCCCATTCAACCACTTCCATATCATTGAGTAGGTTCTCTCGATTGTGGCCACCATTGTAGGGCCTCTCCAGTTAGCATGAAGGTAGCTATTGACACTTGCTTGTCTTTTGGCACATTCGTAGCTTCAAAAATCGTCTCTACCTCATAGAGCTAAGTTTCAACTACTTATGTTCCATCTTTTCCTAAGAACTTTGGAGCTATCTTTTTGAATGCTCTAGCAACGTGTCATCTCTTCATACCAGTTCATCATCTCCAACTATTGCCTTTTGCTCTCTTCTTTGTCCTAGAATGTGCAACCTTTGTTTCATCCTTTGTAAGAGAAGTTCTATTAAGTCCTTGGCAGTATCACTATGAACCACACTATTTTCTTGTGCTCTAGAGGACAAAGTCTCGACCAAGTTAGTAGCTCTATGCCTTTTGGGTGCCATTTGAATTTCAATAACCAAAACCTAGTAAGTCCCTACTTCTATTTTCTTGAGTAGAGTGATCCTTGCTCTGATACTAAGTGTGACGACCGGGTTTTCATAAAAGGATTTTTGAAATATAATTTGGAAATGAAACTCTCATGTAGGATTTTACTTTAAAAACATTTAAAAATATAATATATTTATTTATTTTTCTCAATTCCACCTTCAAACCAATGTCACATTAAAAACCTTCACGTATAATAGAGGAATAAAAACATACCAATACAAAATTTTCCCTAGTCACAACCCAAACAATAAGGAATATAAGTTCAAGTCATAATTCAGATTAAATCTATCAACGTTATCCGTTTTATTACATTTTTCCTCACGTGTTCATTGTTTCAAAGTCAAAATAATAATAGAAATGTCCAACTAACTACTTATCCTTACTTTTTTTCTTCTTATTCTCCTTATTTAATTTCTTTTAGTAGATTGCTTAGCCCTCTCATACTTCACCTGAAAAGTTTTGTGTGGGTGAGTACAAAGACTCTATATGAACAAATCTAAACCAATGGTTTGAAAACTACGGCTTAAATCATAAGTGCAATGTAAGTACTATAAACATTTATGATTTTACAAAAACTTCTAATGTTTCCAAAATAACATCCAATATTTCTGTCAAACCTTACGTATATGCCTGTTAGGACTTTTGTCAAAGAATAACACATCAAAATCTGTCATATCACTGAGTGGTAGCATCCTACCACAAAACCCAGTTGGGAAATGGTCAGTAACCTCGAGGATGACCGATATGTCAGTCCATGTCCAATAATTGACCAGTATACTATGCACATAGAGGATCCACATCCAACTACGTTCGACATTGGATACCACACAGGCTACACCAGTCCTCATGGGGGGCATTGGATCACAAGAGAGAAGTCTCCCCATGACACAATACTCTCTAAAATTGACCTCTTAGGGCAGGTATCAATTTTAGAAGCCAATGGACAATTGGTCTTCCTAGCATAGCAACCAAATGGATCTTATAATTCACCCCAGGCTAGGCTCAACTCTTATGAGTTGCCTAATTTAGGCTAGGTAGAACTCTTTTGAGTTGCCTAATTTTCATTCATTAAATCATTCCACATTGCTTAATACATCTTATGAAAGTATTCACAACTTTTTCGTTCTCAAGCATATTTAAAAAAGAAAAGAAAAAAACATGAATCATCAACTAGCTTACTCTAGTCTTAGAACATATACATGTATATTCGGACCTCAACATTTTCAAAATCTTATGTTTATACACTATTATGTAGCATGCAGAAATCAATTGCTTTATTTCAAATACTAAACTCATTACTTTAACAATTATCTTAATTGCAAATCACACTCACTAAAAATTAGAGACTATGCACACTTGTAGACATTGATTCATGAATCAAAACTCTTTGTGACTGTACTCGCAGTTAGTCCTATGAACTGTGTATGTGCAAAATCCTAGTGCAGTGCACCATGGTTAGATTGGGTGCACCATGGCCAAGTATTAGGTGCTAAGCAAACTGCCCATGTGCTAGGTCCATGCTACCCATGAGCTAGTGCCACAACAACTACCCATGTGCTAGGTGGCCAATGCATCATCTATGCACTAGGTGGCTTATGTAGGACGCATGTGCCAAGCGTTATTGACGCCTCCCATGTACACAATGTCATGTATGTTGTCCAAGCAAAGCTTCATGTACTAGGTGTTAATCACATCACCTAAGTGCTGCTGCCTTGCATGTGACATGCAAGGCTCCATACAAGATATCCACGCCTCAATCAAAATAAGATCACGGTATGAATATCAATATTGCCAAATATCAAAATCCAATCCCAGCAAGGCGTCTCATATAATTCACAATTATTTGAATCTCAAAAGTATCTATTGATTTATTAAAGGTCCCTACGCATAATCTAAGACTTCAAAATATCAACCAAGACCCAAGATTTGCCCATGCTAGGCTTCATGCTGAACATCTATGCGCTAAGTGGTAATCATGCCACCCAACTAATGCATGTCATGCAGGCTGCCCATATGCTAGGTTTTAAGCGTGATGTCCAAGTTTTAGATGTCGTATTTGTTGACCTTATACTAGGTGTTGTGTACACAGCCCAGGCGCTAGGTGCTGTGTGCCATGAGAGAGTGTTTGGGTACTAGGCGAGCTGCCCAAGCACTAGGTACCTTAAGTGTTAACCATGGACTGGTAATTCATGAAGGTCTGTGTAAATTAGTGAACCATATTTTACTTAGATCCGAAATAGAATGCAAAATTCAGCGGGTTGAATTTATAATAAGAACCGTGATCCATTGGCATTATCAGGGAATCGACATAAAGCATAATCAAAACCGAAAATTCCAACATGTAAGAGCTATTGTTCAAATTCCAATATTATCATGGAAACATGAAGTTTTAATTAATACACATTCCTATCATGTACTACCCCTTGTAAGACATGTTTATTTTTAAATTAAACCATGCTCAAACAAATTAGTTTCCGCAGTCCCATATCATATTTTGGTGGCTTGGCTTGGCTTATAGTCATTTAAGACGATCTTCTGACATTTGTTTAAAAATGATGGTTGAAAAGTTTGAAAGTCATCCAATCATTATCAAATCAATCATAAATTTCATAGGTTTTCAATATCATCTACAATCTTGTATCATGTGAATTGAGACTTTTAACCCATAATCCAATTTTAATGCATTATTATCTAATGTTTATTCCCATATGATAAATGCACATAAAATATTTCAAAATCATAAAGGCGCCCGTGCCTATCAAGTATAAGATTAAGATTAAAATCCTAGTCAAAGATAACAACACAACTATGTGTAAGAGCTCAAACTTATAATATATTAAGATTGCATGGTAAAGCATTATCAAGATGTGGATTAATCACATATCAAAGCATCCCAATTCAACCAATATCATGATAAAATCTTATACGCATATCTCAACTGTCGCTTGCATGATAGGTGCACCAATCAATTAACCAAAAACTAAACCATAGAGGACCTATATATATGGATCATGCACTTATATAGTTAACAATGATCTTTAAAAAATTTCATAAAATAAAGAACATGAGATCAATCACAAAATGTAAGATTTTCATTTAAAATCCAGCCAGATTAGATAGATTCCTATACCCTTACCTCACTGACGAACCTGTTCTTCTACAGTCTTCTTGTCCAAAACGAAAAGATCTGAGAACAATGCTCAAAATGTAATATCTCTCTCTCTTTCTCTCTCTCTCTCTCTCTCTCTCTCTCTCTCTCTCTCTCTCTCTCTCTCTCTCTCTCTCTCTATGCGTGTGTGTGTGTGTGTGTATGTGTGTGTGTGTTTCAAGTATTCTTCTTTTTCTCCATCTTAACAAGTTTATTTGACTCTCCTCTTTACTATTTTATGTTCTATCTTCTCTAAATATGCTTCTCCTTTACTCTTTTTGTTACTGAGAACTAAATTTTTCTTTAAAAATCAAATTAGTATGTCATTTTAATGGTTTGAACACTGGTCTCAAGTCATTAGTACCCATTCTACAACCAGTTGAGCTAGCTTGCTTTTTATTATAGCTTTTGTGAAAATAAACATTTGTATTATAGACATTTTGGGGTGTTACATTAATTTTCAATTTTCATTCCTAATCTTGTAACTTGAATTGATTAAAATTTGCTACTTGTTACTATTTGCATGAACAATAACAATGAGTTACTTAAAGTTTTTTACCTTTAGTTTGGTTTATTTGATGAGTTTTTGAATGACTTAATTATTTTCTTATATTTTTATTTGAGTTAAAAAGAGTTTTATATATTTTTTTTAAATTTAATGGTTGAATTTGTTTAATTTTATGAAATAATCTTGAGAGGTATTATTGTGTAGGTTGGTGAATAGCCTATATTTGTGATTGAATATCTTAATTTTTGTTATCTTTATTTAAAATCTATTCATACAATTGAATTTTTTATATTGAATATTCTAGGTACCAAATTTCATTGAAATTTTTTATCAGAAAGTAGAAGAAGTCAATGGTAAAAGTTAGTGAAATTTCTATGGATTATTACAATTTGTAGATTGTAAACAGAGACTGGACTAATCATAGATTGTGAACATAAATAAGATAACTGCTTAGCTAAGGTCATACACGCGCCGCTGCGCATGACTATCTCAATTATCCACTGCTTTTCTATTAACACTCACACTTGTAGATGCAATAAGAGGTGTTGTTATGGTAGTTTAGTTTGAAAAAAATTAATAAAATTCATGAACAAGATCTGATGTATGGCATATTAAAGAATGTTATGGTGATTTGAAAAAGAAATAAAAAATCAATCTAAGTAGCTCAAATCTCAAATGCTTTCCTTAGAACACATCATTAGATTTTAAAAATATCTATATAATCCAACCGTTGAATCTTTAATCACTGACCTAAGGGATGGATTGATGAAGGTTGATTAACTTGGATATGGTAAAAATTAAAGAATTTTGCTATGATTAAACTAGGAAAGTGGATTTTAAATGATATTTTGTTTAATTTTATGTCTTTTGAATTCAGAATTAATATTTTTCATTAATTCAATAGATCTGAGTCTCTAGTTCATTGTTATTCAATTCTTGTAAATTTTGTTAATTTATAGTAAATTAAATTTTATTTAAATTCTATTCTTTTTAAATTGAGTCCTCGTAAAATTGATTCATACTTGCACTAGTTATACTACAATAGCCTATAAACTTGTGAAAAACAATCAACAGCTCTACTCGTAGACTCACTTATACACAGGCATAGTCACAATCTCTCTCTCTCTCTCTCTCTCTCTCTCTCTCTCTCTCTCTCTCTCTCTCTTGTTATAATCATAGCTAATAATAAAAAAACTTAAACTTTGGAAAGAGTATTATAATATTGTTTGGCAAGCACAGAGATAAGGCGGCTTCTAGATGGAAACCACCACAGAAAATTTATTATAAACTGAATATGGACGGGGCCTTTTATGGAAATCCTGGCCATCAGGAATGGGCGGTGAGAGACTCGGATAGGAATGCTATCTTCGATTTTGCTGGTCCATTAGGGATCAAAGAATCAAATGAAGCGGAAATTAGAGCTCTATGTACAGAACTTTATAATTGGAGTTCCTCAAATCGTCTTCGACTCACTGTTGAAGGAGACTCATCAAATGTAATTTCATGGATGACTGGTAAGGCTCAGCAGCCCCACGGGAGATTTTGGCAGATTGTCAATAAAATCTATCTTACTATTGGGCAAAATGTACAACATTTAGCCATTTGCTAAGATCTGCAGACAAGATCTCGAATCGCCTTGCTGGATAGGGGTCTCTATTTCTAACCTTAGAGTTGTATGGCTCTCTAATCCTTGAACATTGGTCTGCGGTGGCGTGATTTCAGATGCACTGATGTAAATTGGTTTAGGCCTTACATTTGTATCTATTGGAGTCGTACAAATTGATCAACTCAATCGCATTGACAGCACTGGGGGGACTATCACCGGTATTGTCATATATAGTTCCATGAATTGTGTGTCAATGTGGAGCACGTTCATTATTTCAACTCAGACTACAGGACTTCAGTATATATCCTAGTGGACGTCTATTGCCTATTTTGTATTTGTTTAGAGGTACATGGTACGTAACAATCGGATTAGGATAAGTAGAAATGTTAAACCAAACGCTCAAACAAAGCGTCAAAACCACTTTGCATGGAGTTCTACTTTTTTATGATCTGATCAATTTATTTTATTTCTCTTGCTTTAGATGTTTACTATATTAGGCGATTGGATTATTTTAACATCTGACAAAGAGTACTGAATTATGGATTAATGAACGGCTAAAAACATTAGCAAGGAAGGTTTCAAATTCACTGACTTAAAATGAACTTTTGAAAATGCTAGAATCATCCAAACCCCGTGTTTTTAGTTAGGAAACATCCAAAGCAAGAAATCATGGGGCCCTCCATGCAAAAACTCGCACTTTGTTTTGGCGTTTTGTTTGAACACTTTGGTTCAGCATTCCTCTTGGATGATGGTGGAGGCATTCCTCAAGAAATCTTGGAGACATTACTTTCCAAATGGACGTTACTGGCCTCTAAGAAACCTCCCAAACTTGAAGGAACCAAAGACAAAAAGGTGAGACGTATGTGTTACTAATAAAAAGTGACTCGTGGGTGATTCAAAAACTGAAGTGGAACTTTTAGTAACATGCATTCAGTTGGTAAATATATTTTAACATCTCACTACTACAAATCTCAACTGATATGCTAGTTTGTTACGATCTATTACTGTAAATTTTGGGAGGCCTTATGTTCAAATCCCAACCCAATTGAAATAGTTGTGTACTGCAGCGAGTCAACTCAACTTACTCATAGAGTGACTCAATTTGCTACCAAATCATGCAACTTGGAGAACTGTTATCCAAGTTCCTCCAACTTGGAAAATTAGAATTGAGTAATTGGGTGTTACTCTACTCGTACAGCGCAAACTCCAACTTGGAGACCTCATCACTCGAGTAGCTAGCAAGCAGTTAAGAATTAAGTCACTTGAGTAACTTCGATGAGTTACTTCAATTTTCGCGACTTACCCTCCAGCAAAGGCTTAGCACCGTCCGAAGCTGGAGAATTGTTCCATATGATGCATGAGTATCATCCTATGCCAAATAAATTATTTTTATTATTGAAAGCTTAGAAACTATTTGTAGTTTTATCCTCTCAGAATGATTAATTCCTATGTCGTTTTAAGTAAATTGAGAGTAGAATAAATCCTAACTCATTCTCATGCGTACAGCATTTGCTAGTTGAGGAGCAAGGTCTGGACAAAGGGCGCACATGGATGCGCATGTGGACATCCATCATATATATAACAGCCCTGTTAAGCTCAACTAGAGGTAAATTGTTGTCCTCAACTTGTAGAGTCAATAATAGTCTGCTCAAATTCTAGTTCTAAATCTGGTATGCTCCGGAGTTCAAGACCAGTCTTTTGACTGCATAAAAACCATATATTAAAGTTAATGATTGAACAATCTTAGCCATGTGACTGGGACCTAAAATGAATAGGTAAACCACCATTCAAAAGAAAAAGACAGACAAAACAAGAAAAAGGTGCCACAAAATAAAATAGTTTGTGAGTTAAATACTCAGTTACCTATCTGTGGAATGGTTATGGTCATATGAATGAGTTTGGAATATCATTGGACTTCGTTAGTTGGCTGGTCATGATCCAGGTTTGGGCCGGTTTGCAAGCTGTCCAAAGAGTAGAGTGCATTTTCCCTAATAGGAAACCTTATGGGCTGGAAAGTATAGGACTCTTCATGAAAGAAGTCCTGAAATGGTGTATGGTAATTCTCCTTATTGAATAGATGTCCATAAGTGCTATTCCCTTCTTTTTCTATTCTTATCCTTTTATTATTTTTATGCTTTTGAAATTTGATAGAATGCTTTTCCTATTTTTTGTGCTTTTGAAAGTAATGTCTAGGAGATATTTTTAGTGTTAATTAAATATATTTAATTCATTGTCGTTATCAAGACTTTATCCCAACATGAATCTTGTTCCTCCATTCTCCTCTATTAAGTATCATGGCTTCATTTAGCCTCAAAGTTTTAAATCTTTTCTTACCACTTCTATCCATTTTCTTTTGGGCCATCCCCGTGCTCTTTTCCTACCTTTGATTTGGATTGTCCCACTCCTTTTAATCCGTACTACTTTTAGTCTTTGTTGAATATGTCCGAACCATCTAATTATAATGTCTCTCATCTTGTTATCTATTGGTGTTGTTCCTAAGTTTTCTCTAATGTTTTCATTTCTAATTTTATCTTTTCTTGTCTTGCCACTCATTCATCTTAACATCTGCATTTTGGCAACTCATCCTATGTACATGTTGTTCATTAACTGCCCAACGCTCTAATCCATAGAGCATGACCGACCATATAGCAATCCTTTAGAATTTTTCTTTAGTTTGAGTAGCAACACCTGATCACACAAAATTCTAGAGGAGCATCTTTATTTGTTCTCACCTGCTTGGATTCTCTAGGTAACCTTCCTCTCAATCTCTCCAATCTCATGAATTGTTGATCTCGGATAGCGAAAATGTTCTTTTAGGGGAACTTCTTGGTTATCAATCTTTACTAGTGCTCTACTCATATTCTTCCCCTTGCCAAAATTGCATTCCATATACTCTATCCTAGTTTGGCTAATTTTAAATCTTTTAGACTTTAATGCATCTCTCCATAACTCTAGCTTTGTATTTATTTCCTTCCTTGTCTTATTTATTAAAACTAAATCATCTGCAAATAACATGCACCACAGAATCTCCTTGTACAGATGTTTTGTTAACTCTTTTATAACCAAGGAAAAAGGTACGGGCTCAATGCCGATCCTTAGTACAATCCTTTAGTGATGAAAAAATTGCCAATTTCTCTGCTAGTGGTCCTAATGTTTGTTACCACTCTCTTATACATATCCTTAATTGTATCTATATACTCCTTAAAACCCCTTTCTGACCCAACACCCACTATATTAAATCTATGGAGACACTACCATAAACTTTTTCTAAGTGAATAAAGACCATGTAGAGGTCCTTCCTCATCTCTCTACCTCTATCAATTATCTAATAAGAAAAATAGCTTCCACGCTAAGCCTCCTAGGCATAAAACCAAACTGGTTCTTTGACACATTTGTCTCATGTCGTAGCCTCTTTTCAATCACTCTTTTAAAATGTTTCATAATATCACTCATTAATTGATCCCCAAATTATTACTATAACTTTATATGTCTCCTTTATGCTTATAAATTGGTTGACATTTTCTTCAATTTTACAAGCTTGTTAAATAACTTTATCAACTAAACTACTATAGTATCTCTTATATACTTCCAAACCTCTATTGTATGGCATTGGGCCCCAAGGCCTTAATTTAATCTTTTTGAATGCCTCTTTCACTTCTATTCTCATATTCTCATGGTAATTGTCATTTAGCAATTTTTGAAAGTAATTTTTCCATCTTTGTTTGATCTCGTCATTTTTTATTAATACCACTTGGTATCACTTCTATACACTTAATGTGGTCTATGTCATTGTTCTTCTTTTTCCTTACTTTTGCAAGTTTAAACACATCTTTCTCATATATTCTTGATCCTAATCTATTATATAAATCATTATATGCCTTGAGTTTAGCCTCACTTAGTACTCGCTTGGCAACCTTTTTAATATTCTTATATTGCTCAAAGTTTTTGTTATTTGTAGTCCTCTTCCATGCTTTAAAACATACATGTTTCTCTTTAATAACTTTTTGCACTTTTTCACTCTACTACCAAGTTTCCTTTGTTGGTTGGGTTTAGATACTCTTAGGATGCCTTTTGCCACTTTCTTAATAGATATGGCCGCATTAGTCCACATGATGTTTACTTCTATTTCATCGTTCTAATTTCCTTCTACTATCAACTTGTTTGTAAATGATGTTATCTTCTCTCCTTCTAAGTTTCACCACTTAGTTTTAGACACCTATTAAGTTCATTTCCTTTACTTTAATGTAGATATTCATAATCATTAATCTATGTTGTGAGGTTAGACTCTCACCAAGTATCTCCTTACAATTCTTATCATTGATCTTTCTGCATTCCTAAGTAGGAAAAAGTCTATTTGGCTTTTATATGGTCCACTTTTAAAGGTTAGTAAGTATATCACCCCAAATCTCTATAATATAAATGTTTATTTTCACAAAAGCAAGTTAGCTCAACTGGTTGTAGAGTGGGAACTAATGACTTGAGACTAGTGTTCAAACCATTGAAATGACACATTAATTTGATTTTTTTGAGAAAAATTTAGTTTTTGTTATTTGTAGTCCTATACCATGCTCTCTAACACACACGTTTCTCTTTCATAAATTTTTGCACTTTTTCACTCTACCACCAAGATTCCTTTATTGGTTGGGTTTAAATACTCTTAGGATACCTTTTGCCACTTTCTTAATGCATATAGCCATATTAGTCTACATGGTGTTTACTTCTGTTTCATCATTCTAGTTTCCTTCTACTATCAACTTGTTTGTAAATGATGTTATATTAGACACCTATTAAGTTCATTTCCTTTCTTTCATACTTTAATGTAGATATTCATAATCATTAATTATGTTATGAGGTTAGACTCTCACCAGGTATCACCTTACAATCCTTATACATTGATCTTTCGACATTCCTAAGTAGGAAAAAGTCTATTTGGCTTTTACATGGTCCAGTTTTAAAGGGTAGTAAGTATAACACCCCAAATTTCTATGATATAAATGTTTATTTTCACAAAAGCTATCATCAGAAGCAAGCTAGCTGAATTGGTTGTAGAGTGGGTACTAATGACTTGAGATTAGTGTTCAAACCATTGAAATGACATATTATTTTGATTTTTTTGAGAAAAATTTAGTTCTCAGTAATAGGAGATGTCCACATACAATGAATCTCCCAAGTTTGGATGTCCATGCCTAGTAAGAAACTACGATAAACTACAATATAAGAAGAGTAGGGAGATAGAGTAAAATTTGAAGATTTCTAGTAGATAGAAAAGGATGAGGATAAGCAATAAAGAGTAGATGAGATGAGAATATGAGATAGGATACGATAGGTAGGGGATTCAAATAAAATTGGAGAGAGAGAGAGAGAGAGGAAGGAGATTTCATTTAAAGCATTCTTCTCAGATTTTCCCATTTTGGACAAGAAGACTGTAGAAGAACAATTTTGTCTACGAGGTATGGGTGTAGGAATTTTCCTAAGATAGCTGATTTTTAAAACATGATCTCATGCTTGTTTTCAATAATTTTTTAAAGTATATCTATTACTATCTATGCATATAAGATTGTTTGATCTTGATATTATTTTAGTAGGTTCTAAATTGATTTTGATCCACCTTTCACACTATTGATTGCATCTATTAATGCCTCTGCACTAGTGATCCTTAGCCCTTAAAGCACACATATTATTGATCCCACCATTTAGCACATGTGTACTATGAACGTACTGTAACTCATGCCAAATGCAAATTATTCCTATTTCATTTGCACCACACACAAAGGTTCTCGTGGATTCTCTCTTACATGCTTTGTAATCCATGCTGAGATTCCTCCATATATGCAAATTGTTAAATTATATATTGAATGCGCTCATGTAGCCTTGTAATCCCTGTTAGGATTCTACCATACGTATAACTAGTTAATGGATCTATTGCATGCACACTCATCATTTGATTTACTTGTTAGGTGAACATGACTTTTATCATCTTATTTCCATGCACACATGTTATTATCAATCTTTTAGTATATGTCTATATATTTTGTTTAATTTTCACCATGTGTCCATTTCCTTATCATGTTATTATCATGCACACTAGTTCTTATTGAATTTTTTATTCAATGCTTGCAAATCCTATAGAAGTTCTCACTAGGTACACATGTTCTTAGTGGATTTACTCACTTGACACTCATAGTCCCTGATTTATTTTCACTATGCAAATGGTAAATGATCTTAATAGTATTACATGGGCACTACTAATTTGATTAAATGTGCACCAATGATTTGAAATTTTTGGTACACGTGTACTATCTACAAAGCTATGCTCAAGATTGATCTCTAGTACCTGTTGCGTGTAATGTTAGTTTTAATATGGACCCAAGTGTGGCATAGTTTATTGATTTGCATAAAACCTAAGTCATGAATACCTTAACAACAAGTGTGAGGGTGGTATGCATGCCACTAGTGCAAAGGCAATGTGTATGCCACCTTGCGAGGTTAATGTGTGGTTACTACATAATGCATGGGAAGGCAACTTGTACGACATATTGCATGATTGATGTGTGGTTACTACATAATGCATGGGAATGTAAAGTGTATGACATATTGCAAGCTGATGTGTTTTTACTACCTAATGCATGGAAAATGTATTTATTATGTAATACATGCTACATGTATTTGTCACCTAATTCATAGATGTTGTGCATAACACCTAGCTATGCAGCATGCATCGCACCCAACAATTGGGTGGTAAGATTAACACCTGATGCATGGCCTCTAATGCATGGCTATAAGCATAGACTCAGCCATTGCACATGGAGCACAGCACCTAGTGCCTGGACTAGATACACAGCACTTAGTGCATAGGTAGCATGCATGAAGCCCAATGGTTGAGTAACCCCCATAGTACTCAACACATGAATAGCGAGGTTAATGCTTAGAGCACGAGAAGCAAGCTTAGTATATAAAGAATGGTCATTGCACTAGCACATTACACCCAATCACACAGTGCCCTGTTATAGCACACTATGAATTGGTCAAGCTGTGCGCACCACATGGGCAGCTCACCAACTCAGCCCAGTGCACACCCCACATTCATGTTACACCCCATTGGTTAGGTAATGTGAATTGCTCTAGTACACTATTCCTAGTGCACTGACACTAGCATATTGTGCATAGCACACTTGCACAGTGCTCACTACTCTGTGCATCAAGCACATATACATTTATAAGGGCCACTGCATATGCAGTCACACAAAATTTTGATTTGATTAATATCATATGATTTTGGAAGTTTTGATCTATGAATAAATGTTTATATGTGTGCATAGTCTCCAATTTTTAGTAAATGTGATTTGCAATTGAGTTTATTGTTAAATGTTGAGGTTAGTATTTGAAATAAAGCAATTGATTTTTGTATGCTAGATAATAGTGTATAAGCATAAGATTTTGAAAATGTGGAGCTACTAATATATATATTCTAAGACTAGAGTAAGCTAATCAATGATTTATGCTTATTGAAATATGCTTGCAAATGAAAAAGTTGTGAATACTTTCATAAGATGTATTAAGGAATGTAGAGCTATTTAATAAATGAAAAATTAAGCAACTCGAAAGAGTTGTGCCCAACCTAAAAATAGGAGGCTCAAAAGAGGTGAGCCTAGTCTGGGGTGAATTATAAGATCCCTTTGGTTGCTATGCTAGGAAGACCAGTTAGCCACTGGTTTCTAAAAGTCGATACCTGCCCTAAAAGGCCAACTATAGAGAATATTGTGTCATAAGGAGGCTGCTCTCTTATGATCCAATGCCCCCATGAGGACTGGTATAGCTCGTATGGTATCCACGGCTGAACGTAGTTAGATGTGGGTCCTCTACGTGCATAATATATCACACAGTTATTGGACATGGACTGGCATATTGATCATCCTCAAGGATATTGACCATTGCATAGATGGGTTGTGGTAGGATGCTATCACTCAATGATATGAAAGATTAAAGTATGTCATTCTTTGACAGAAGTCTTAACGAACTTGTATATGTGAGATTTGAAGGTTATGTTAAATGTTTTTTGAAATACTGAATTTTTAGTAAAAGCATAAATGTTTTATAATATTTATATTATACTTATTATCAAACATTTAATGGTTTGCATTAATTTATGCACATATGTTTGTTGTGGTTTTCAAATGACTGGTTTAAGCATTTTCCTACTAAGTTGTTGTAATCACGCCTACAAAACATTTCAGGTGAAGCACGAGAGGACTAGGTGGTCGGCTAATGAAAATTGAGTAAGGAGAAGTAGAAGAAGAAAAGTATGAACAAGAGCAGTTAGTTGAACTCATTATTACTTTAATTTTTTAACTATGAATATTTGAATATGAATTTAATAAGATAGGCAACTAATATATTTTGGCTAAATTATTATCTAAAATTAAAATTTCTTATTATTTGGGTTGTGACTAGAAAATCCTGTAATTGTATGTTCTGGTTCTGCGATTATATGTAAAGGTTTTTAATATGACCCTGGGTTGAAGATGGAATTGAGAAACTAATTACGTATTATATTTTTTTAAATATTTTTAAAAAAATCCTGTAGGAGAGTTTCATTTTCAAATTATATTTCAAAAATCCTTTTTACAAAACCCGAATCACCACAATAAGTGTTCATCCCTCTACTTAAAGTATGTGTTTGCTATAGTTGGGTTATATGCTAAAGCAAAATTGAGTATAGCTTCCCCCATCTCCTTTCTTTCACCAATACCATATCCCCCACATACCCGATCATATCCTTCTTTTTCTTTTCCTACATGACCACTAAAATCGGTTCTTATAAATATCCCCTTTGTGTTGGGAATGTCTTTCATAACTGCCTCCATATCTTCCTAGAATTGTTTTTCGATTTTATCTTATAGCCCTACTTGTGGTATGTATGCACTAATGACATTTATGATCTTCTCTCCTAGAACAAGTTTTATTAGTATAATTATATCATTGGTTCTTTTAACGTTTATAATTTTATCTTTTTTCTAGTTTAGCCCCTTTCCACTTAACTTCTTGGATAAGCAATGTTGATTCTTCTGTGTTTCATAGTATCCACTAATCTAGGCTCTTACTTGTCAATGTTCACATATTTCATGTAGCAATACGAATCCTGTTCTCTTGACCTACCCTATTTAACTACATACTTTTTCAAATGACATAGGAATCCATGCAAACTTTCCACTACACATGGATTCTGATGCAGTACATCACTTTTAAGGAAACACTCTAGTAGCCCTTGCCTATTTTTTATTGCACCCGGGATCCGATGTAGCACATTGCTTTCTGGGAATGGCAGCCCTTATCCATTTTCCACTACATTTGGGATTTGATATAATGCATCACTTACAAGAAACACCCTAGTCCCAAGGAATGTCAAAAATCTGTTGATGCATGGGATTTGCCATGGGTTTTACTTGCTAGCTAGCACTTGATACAAAACCTTCCTCCTTTATCCAAGTTTGTGACTGGCATTGGTGGAGTTAAATATATTTAATTATGAAAGAAAATTGCATAAGTCCCTAATTCTTTTGCATTTTAAATTTTACATCCCCAAATTTAGATAATTTGGATAAGCCCTTAATTGAAGTAGTCATCACAATTACACTTGAAACATAGATGGAAGTTCACATAATTAAGAGTGTGACATAGGTCTGTTTATATGTACATTGACCATCTTAGGTATCTTTTGACAATCTGATGTTACTTTCACTGGTTAAATTTGTGTTTGACCAGTCATTAAAAAAGGGCTTTTTGTCATTAAGTTTTAGTGAGCTTTGCAAAATTGTCATTCTATTAGTTTTGCATCCTCCTTTTTTTTTCTTTTCTTTTTTTAATTCCAATATCACCTTTCTCTATTTCTCTCTGTTAATATTGTAAACTACAAGACTTTACCATAATTTTCTACTTTGTTAATCAATAAAAATCTCTAAAATTGATCCTACTTGATAGAAGATATTGAGAAGAAGAAGACCCAAGTATTAGATTTTCAATTTTCATTTAAAAAGGCATTGAATGAAGAGCTCAAAGTCTATTACTAGTCGTTGTTTGGCAAACAATAACAATATTTTCTTATATTTTAACATGAATTTTTCTTTTTTTTCTTTTTTATTAATCCAAGGTATTTATTATGTTCTAATTTGTATTAGGAATTTCATTGAAGAAGCTTAATAGGTACTATTGTATAGGTTGGTGGACATGGTATGTTTGTGATTAAATATCTCGGTATTGATTGGTTTTTGTTGAAATCTAACACATATTATTAGATTTCTTGTTTTTGAATTGTATTAGATACCAAGTTCTAGTGATACTTTCCAGCCGGAAATCATGGAATTTAGTGGCCAAAGTTGGCAACTTAATAATGCCTATGTCTATAGCATAGCAGGTCTATTAGAATGTATTAAGAGAGAAATAAAGAAGGGAATATTGAAATTTAAAAAAATCCTAAAGGGATAGGGGGACAGAAAACCAAGATAATGAAAATTTTGCATAGCTCATGAAAAACTTAGTGGCAAATTTGCAAAAGTCATAACCTTTTAGACTTTTTTGTAGTTTTGCAACAAACCCTTAAAAAAATCTAAAGAAACACTATCTTGTTTTCCCTTGTTCCTCAAGCGAAGACCCTCCTTCTTCCCCTCCAACTAAGTAGACAAGGCTTGATAAGTATTGTTTGAATCATCTAATGGCCAAAATACTGAAACAAATGGTATAAAAAATTCGAACAACCAAAATATTTGAAAGTGGGCTTTACAACTTGAAAGCTTCAACGGACAAAAGATCTGAATGGTATAAAATATTGATTAATTTAGTGGTAGAGTAATCAAGGATTCATAAAAACCGCTGTTCTGTCATAAGTGTGCAAGATCTTATATGTCAGAAATTTCTAATTGTCATGTAAATTGGTTTCATTTGTAACTCAATGTCCAATAATAGAGACCCATTTCCCGTAACTAAATATTTTCTACTATTAGAGAGCGATTCAAGTGATTTAGATGCAATTCATGGATCCTTATTTCCAAAACACCAAAAGGGTCACTCAGTTGATATTCTCCTAGTTTGTCCTTTTACTGTAGAATCAATTTACTGTAGTTCAGACTCATTGCTGGAGTCGAATATTTTCTTAATTGAGCTCGTGGTTAAATTTCCGCTTTTCTGATTCTTCATGTTGTTAGTAGCGGAAAGCTCATTTTGTAAAGAAAACCTACCTATACTGTAACCCGCAAGGATCGAGCATAACTCACAAGCATCTGTATTCAAGTTCATTTCTCTGGGCATGGCCTGCTGAGTATTCAAAACTACACATGGCTTTGATGTGATTGGAGATGAGAAGTTGGTAGAATCTGAATGGAAATCACTTGCTTACTTAGTATGGTGTCGTCTCTAATTCTTTTCAGTGCAGGTTAAGTAATGTATTTTAAGCGTAAAATTTTTGTAATTGTCAATGCAGGCAAAGAATTTCTAATTTCCAATGTGGCAAATCCGTTGGCAACAAAAATCGAAGAAACTACCATGCTCAAAATCTATTACACATCAATCGATTCATAAATTTCAAAAAAGTGATTCAGAAACATGAACAACAGTAAAAACATTAGATTACGTATCTTTTCCTTGAGCTTTTAACTCCTTTTAACACTTTGGAACTCCACC
Source organism: Warburgia ugandensis (assembly GCA_035236585.1). NCBI lineage: Eukaryota > Viridiplantae > Streptophyta > Magnoliopsida > Canellales > Canellaceae > Warburgia > Warburgia ugandensis. The sequence goes on from CP141134.1 coordinate 67,811,979, forward strand.
AAGTTAGCAATCTTGATCTCTCTTCATCGCAGATGAGCTGATGATTTCTCACGGAAGAACTCAAAGAGTGTTCAACAGTCGACGCTTTTAAAATAGAATATACTCACTTTATTTCTTTCTCGTCAAAGAATAAGATGAGTTGATTCCTCGTATACCTTTCAATAATGATTTCAGTAACAAGGGAAAAGAATTGACGAGACACTAAGCTATTTAATCAATGCTAATCTAATCTCAATTGTTAAACCTGTATCAATACTGATTTCAGTAAAAAGGTACAAAAACTAAGCTAATGTCTCAACAGGCTATTATTCTAACAAAATCAATGTCTTTCACTAGCCTAACTGTTGTTTCAACGTCGTCCGTCAAGGATCTAGCAAAGCCAGAGAATGCCTATAACAGAGTGCAAGAATGTGCCAACATGCAATAATTGCTTGGATAGAATCGCAAATATCCCCTGAGAAATACTGGCAATGGTATATCCAAGAAACCACAGATTCCAGTCAAAGTACATTGGCTCTTGCTGTTATCATGAGCAGCTGCGAGTGCAATACAAGCGATGAGCATGACCCTCGGCTTCCACCTCTGCATCCACAAGGAAAATCTCCGATCAACATGTCACCAATGAGCTTGTCATCTCCTCGTAATGTTTTCTCTTCTTGACAGATTTTTTTAAGGAGCTACTGCTGGCTCCTCAATTGGCCTCAAGGAGAAACAGAAAAAGTTCCACTAAGGACCAGTAGCCATTGCTATAAAATCCCCTTTTCCTTGTTCAAGTTTCCGACGCCAAAATCATGCATACCACCACATAGCCAAAGAAGGACCAATCGCCGTTGCTACAAAACTCCTTTTTCTTCTCCCCATTTCCGATGCCAAATTTATGCGTACCACCACAGGGTTAAAGGAGAACGGTAAAAACAAAATCAAAATCTGGCCTCAGCGTGTCGTTATAGATCATAGATCACTGGATAAATTTATAGGTAAGGGTGTTTTTTCTCTACCAATCAAATCATAAGTCACCCATTAAATTTACATGGAAAGGGTGGTATTCCCAAAATAAAAGGTGGTCAAACACCAAGTCAGCGGGTCAATGCCACGTCAGATTGTCAATCTACTTGTACAAAGGCCACATCATAAAAATATACGGCCGTACATAATTTAGGTGCAACTATGAAGACTGAGGATTTATCTAAATTAATTCAAAATCAAGGTATAAAGGTTAAACCCGAGAAAATTGAGGGTTTTTAAAGCAATTTCTCCATTTTGAAAAGTATAGTGAATAGACGCCCCTCAAGCTACCGTTTTAGCTGGGCTGCCAGATACTTTAAAATTAAAATTTTCTCTCTTTATTAAATACTTAGATTGTAAACCTACGTGATCCCCATATCAACAATTTTAGAAAGGTGAAGCATGAAGAGAGTTGGGGAGAAGGGAAAGGAGGAATGCCGATTGGCAATCTCTGGCAGATGATTGGTGGATTCCGGCAGTACAAAAACTTCCCTAACTTGCCCGATGCTCATTGGATGCGGCAGCTCAAAAACTTAACGCTTCTCGCACAGCAAGATTTGAACGACTTGCTCGTTTCCCTTGCAAGAGAGACTGATTGAACTGCTCAATTGGATGTACTTACAAATCCACTCCTAAAATTCTACCTCCACAGTTGGTAAATTTTTCTTCTCGTTCTCTTTATATTTTGCATGTTTGTTATGATTAAGGGGTTTGGATGTCTCTTGTGACCAAGGTCTGTATGTTTCTTATGATTAAGGTGTTTTGGATGTTTATTGTGACTAAGGTCCTCCTCATTCTTCTACTTCTTTCATGTTCTTATACTCTGCGCTTTCATGTTTTCCAACATTCCTTATTGTTGTATACCACACTCTTTTTTTGGAGTAATGAGTTTAGCATTAGTTGTTCACTTTACCCGTGAATTTTATTTATTTTTAATCTTTTGCTACTATAGGTGGCCCGCTTATTCGTGGTAACTAAACACGCTTGAAATTTAAAAGAGGCACATAGATATTATAAAGCATATACATACATATATATATATATATATATACCATTTGAAAATTATTTTGAGAATTTGAATTTTCAAAGCTAAAGGCTATGTCTTGATTTCAAATAAAGCGACATATTTAGATAGTTAAAATCCAAATGGTAGGTCATTTTAGGTGGTTGAAATTAATTATTATGGTGAAGGGTCACTTAGGGAAGAGTCATTTGGTGAAAAAATACATACCTATCTGTGAAGCCTTGGCTGATGAGGGCGGGCCAAGAGGGCTAGCAGGCTTCTAGGCAATGTGAGGGACTGAGAGTTAGTCTTACATCGTTAGGGAAAAAGTTAATGGCTCTTGATAAGAGTGATGAGGACTTCCCTTGCAACGAAGCCTTTTCCTTGGGCAACTGGGGAAGAACAAAATCGTGCGAGGTGTATGGCACTTCGGCACGGACAATATCGTTGCAAGGTGTGGGCCCTTGGGCTATTACAAGTGGTATCAAAGCCAGACCCCAACCCGATGTGGGTGGCTAGCCACACGTGGGCGCTCATGTGTGGTAAGACACGCAGGGACACGTGTCCCCTAAGGGGGAGAGGTTGTGAAGCCTTAGCCGATGAGGGTGGGCCAAGAGGGCCGGCAGGCTTCTAGGCTGGCAAGCTTCGAGGTAAGGTGAGGGACTGAGAGTTAATCTCACATAGCCAGGGAAAAAGTTACTGGGCTCTTGATAAGAGTGATGAGGACTTCCCTTGCAATGAGGCCTTTTCCTTGGTCAACTAAGGAAGAACAAAACCGTGCAGGGTGTATGGGTACTTCGGTACGGACAATATCATTGCAAGGTGTGGGCCCTCGGGCTGTTACACTATCAAATTATATAAAAGGATTGATTTTTCCTCACTTTTAAACAAATACAAAATATGAGTTTTTTCAAATATTCTTGAGTTTTCATTTAGTATTACTCTACCCAATTGAAGATCACCTAATTAGAGTTCAAGGGTGGGTTCTTAGTTAGTTGCTTTCATAACCCACAATACGCTTATAGTATCCTAGAAGTGGTTATCTCTATTTAGAGAGTGGGAGTACCACTTTAGAATTATTGAAAATTTTAAGAGAGACATTGAAATGGAGTTGAAATTGAAATGAAAATATGGCTTAGTAAAGGCTTGAGCATGCATAAATATACCTTCTTTAAAGTGTATTCACCTAGTAAAATCAAATCACTCAAAAGTTGGTTGGGATCATCGATATAGAAAGAGAAATAATTAGACTATTGCTAGAAAAAGAAGGCTAATTTTATACCTTAATGAAGTACAAATACATTAGTCAAGTGCATGTAAAAATAACAGATGCACTGTAAGGACCTCACCTATATGAGAGCAGGGGTGGTGCTGCCTCTCATAAGAACAAGCGTTCCCTCAAATTTGCTCAACTAGAACAGGCATATGACCATTAATAATGTAAACCTCGACAATATGAGCTCCTGGGTTGTGTTAGATAAGCTGCATGTGGACTCCTTTTCTTTTTATTCCAGAAACAAGTACATGTTATTCCCTAATGACATTTAAGCCTATTTTTTTTCTATTTTTTATCAATCCAAAATGTTCACATAATTTTACTTCAATCAAATGTCTTTATAGCCAAAACTTATATCTATCCACATGTCTAACCTCTTTATTTATGGGCGTTGTATGGTCTTAAAATAGATGATAAAAGGGTTTTTTTTGCTTTACACCGTCCATTATATGATCACAAGTACCAAGAACATCTGATTGAGGCCAAATAAGATGAATATTTTGGATTGATCAAAAACGACAAAAAAGGAAAAAAAAACGTAGGCCCAAACACTATTGTTCTCGCATCAATATTATTATATACATTATATATTAAAGAAATTATATATAGAGAACGGAATTCCATATCTAACTGTGAACTTCTTATGTACAAGTACCGTACCTGAACAGGATGCCATAGGCTCCTACTTCTGTAACCTCGACTTGTAAGGGGACAGGCTCGTGAGTCTGCGGATGAACTCTTGGACTTCCCCTGAGATATCCAAGCATTAGGGAATATAGTGTTCCCTGCCAGTCTCGAGTGTTGACTGCAGGTTGGGGTGGTCGCACTGCTGTCTGATCAGAATGTCAGAAATCTTTTGATCTTCAGAAGAAATTGCTCGTTTTGCTAGGAAGTCCGCATCTGTGCTGGACGATTCGTGAGTAGTGTAAATTTACAAGAAAAGAAGAAAAGAAAAAAGGAAGGGGTACAAGTTGAGAGATCATTGATTTTGGGGATAATCGAGCATTAATAATCATGGACGCATGCTTCCCTCGTCTCTTCCCAACAGTAACATTTCAGAGTAAACCTTCAGCAAAAGCATATTCACCGTCTCACTATTGCATGATTTAGTTTCTTAAGAAGTGAATGGCCTTTGCCTCGTTCAAATCATATTGTCTTATGGACCCAAATAGGTAATGATGACCTAACTCAAATGATCTCAAGCTGCAGTTAACAAGGGCAATTAGAGCAATGACTTAGGGCTTGTGGACAATGTGATGATTATTATTAGGATTGCGTTCCTTTTATCAATGAGTTATGGCTAGTGCAAGTAAAAAGCTTCCAACATAGTAATTTCTTCAATATATTTACAAAGAAACGACCAATTCAAATTGTGAATCAAGGATCAACATTTAAAAAGTGAAACTTTGTAGGAACAGGAAAGAAAGTGGTTTAAAAAGGATTCAAGGGCCATGTGCATGTCTTTATTTCTCAAGAGATTAGAAAAAGAGGCCCTCCATTATATTGGTGCATAAGATATTATACTTCCAATCATAGTTTAAAAACCCGAAAACTCGGCTTGAAAGTAGGGCAAGTTGTGTTAACATGAAGAGACTTGTAGGTAACTCAAAATTACTCAAGTAAATTTTTTAATAATATTTTATTTATTTGTAGTTACATTTTAATAAGTGGAAGATTCTGTTCAAATATGCATGGATATATGTAAGCTCTTGAGGTCAAATCCTAGCAGAAATAAAATATTTTTTCTATGTAGTGAGTTGACTCAGTGAGTTACTCAACTCACTAGTTAATCAAGTAATTCAAGAGCTTTAGAACTATGCTTCCTATCATATCAAACGTCAGGGCTCAACCTCGTGGTGGTTACGCTTCTCTAGAATTGATTACCTTCATGTTAAGGTGTTAGCACAAGAGCAATTGGAAACGAGAAATCTCGTTTCACAATATCTAGAGTCTAAACAATCATGGAAGGTAAACGAAACCAACTCTATGGGAAATTCAATTAGCTTCCATTTTATTTTTTATTTTTGGCAAACAAGGTTTAAAGGCTAAGTTCATACCATATCAGTTAACATAAGAAGATAATCCTTACAATCGTACATAACTTTTTCCGGCACTATCATCATAAACAAAATAATACCCGTTACTATGGAAGCAACCATCACAATCATTGTAGAAGTATTGCAACAAATAGGCAGTTACTATTGAAAGCTGGTGCAAGATGTAACGATGGCATGTGTTTGAAGCTCTGAACCATTGGAAACGGTATTCATGTTATTTAGGTGGCCCACTTGTTTTCTTTTTCTAAATAGAACCTATTTTCAAAGAGTTTTTCTAACATATGGAGCAACATAAGCTTGTTTGGGATGTTTGGCAATTTGATGACAAACTATGTGCAAAATTATCCCTACATTAGTTTTCATGTTGGGGTGTAGAATATGATTGGTCACAAATTCGAGGCGTCACTTTCTCCTTTAGTTAGGATTAGATTTATAAGTGTGTGCGAGTAATATATTTTATATTTCTTCACTTGTACCAATACATACACCAGCAATTTCATTGCCATCCTCAAAGCAGCTTAACAAAAGCAATGGTAAGATCAGTCATCTCCAAAGTATGTGATTTTTTACAAGGGCCATAAAGATTAGCAACTCATATTACCAAATGCAAAGGTAAGACTAGCGCCCGCAAAATGGATTAAAATTCATCATGTTTAAAATCTGCGGTTTCTAATCTTAAAGACGAATCCGTTTAGAAAATGGATAGAAATCATTGAACCATTAAATCTGAGACCTGCACCAATATATTTACAGGCATCCACGGATATCCGTTTAAAAGAGAAATTTTGAAAACAGAAATTCGAGGGAAACTTTACCTTCCCAATCTTAATGTTTCCCTTTTCATTTTCATTTCCCTCTTCCGACTTTCCAGCCTTAGGTTCCCACAAATTCTCCCTCACTATGTTCGTCTTGAACTAGTGCATTGAATCTTAATGTTTCCATTTCCATTTTCATTTCCCTCTTCCGACTTTCCCAGCGTTAGGTTCCCACAAATTCTCCCTCACTGTGTTCGTCTTGAACTAGTGCACTGAAGGAGAGAAGAACTTGAAACATACTTGGATTCAAAGTCTTCTCCTCTACAAGTCATGTTGTAGTGATACTTTCAGTCTTTCATCTTCTTTTCTTTTCTTTTTTACCCCTTTTAGCTCCACTGCTTGAGGCTTTTGTTTAGAATTCCATTAGGTTTAGTAAGCCTCTTCATCTTCAGTGCAATACTCTCTGAACTTTTCTTATACATTTGCAAATATTTGAGTGATGTTGCAATGCTTTTCTGAGAGTTTTAGGTTGCTTCTCTTCACATAATGGTCTCTGGGGTACTATCTGCACAAGTGTTTGTTCATGTTGACAAACCCTAGATTTCTCCGTTGTTTGTTTTTTAACAATCTGAGATTTTCTTGGTTTATCTAAAAAGGATCAGAGATTTTGGTATCACCTGTCTTGATGTTGGTAACGACACAATAACTTGGCAGTAATATTATTCAGCTCTAGTGACTGCTCTAATCTAGGCCTGCGAGGAGACACCGTCACTATTCCCTCCACAAGTCTGTTCGTTTCTTTAATTTTAATTGTTCCAGCTTGAATTGGTTAATTTGAAATTCTAGGGCCACTACAGTGTTGTCTGATAAGAGGACATATGAGAGCAAATACGGCATATGGATTAGAGTTTGTGCTTTTCTTTGATACATAGGGTTCTCGGGTCCCAGTCGTAATCTTCTACAATTAATAGTCTCTGTTTAATATGATTGTTAAAGAAGAAGAGTGGCGAATCCTTCATCCAAGTTGGATATAGAATAGAGTTTTTGAATTCCTCTAACAAACATATATAATTTGTCCAATCCGTTTAGGTCTAGATTTGCAACTGGTTTATTGGATTTGTTCAGTTTATCCATCTTGTCATACGGCCTCCAACCCACGACCTATTGATGTCAATAGTAGTAACAAGAGTAGATGTCTCTCTTCCCAAGCCAGGACTGCAAGGCTTTTGGCATAAGAAGCTACAATTCACATTATCATCAGAACCACTACATATTGAAGACTAAAATCATCAAATTGTAGACAATGTTTATACCTCTCTTATCCATAGCGTACCAAATCAAGTAGGTCCGCTCTTGAAATATAGACTGCTGCTATTTTCCAGGTGAAAATAAGGAACTTACGCGCGTTGGGAGCTTCTTGAGAATAAGCGGGAGCTGTCGGCGCTAGTTGCCAACAAGGGGAAAGCATCCCACGCTCCTTTTGATGCTTTGATTTGCAGCCTCACCTTTACCCGTTTTCTTCCGTAAGACAAAGCAAACAACAAAACAGCGATGACGAGGGAAGATATGCGATAGGCCCTTGAGAGATTTCCCATTCAGTTTCTTGGTCCCACTTCATGTACGGAAATACGAATTGACAAAATCATTCTTGTGCTATCTTAGCTGATCCGCACCAATTAGCCATGATCACGGGAGATTTTTGTCACTTTATTGTGCTTGGAAGAGGGCAGGGTGGACATTATAGAGGAAATGTCAGTTGAATGGTGCGTTGCGTTGTTTGATTGTTAATGGGATGGCTGTCATCCATCACCTCGCTGGACTGTATATGAAAGGAGACATGTGGTTGTTGGTTCATGCGTGGATTTTGCCTGTCCTCCCAAGACCAGTGGTTGTCAGCCGATGCGGTCACCAGGGAGAAGGAATGAGGCTGCAGGATTTATGTAGCACGAAACGTTTCCTTGATACTGTGGGAACGTATCGACAATCGTCATATTTTGGTACCATCTCCGCTGCTCTCAGTCTCTCACCCTCTTTCGTAAGATAAATTTTCAATCAAGCGGGACACCGAAAAAGGCTCCCTCGCAGAAGCAACAAACTTGGCTCTCAAATTATTGTTATCATCATGACAACAAAGTATTTATCTCTAGCTTTTAAACTTTTCACATGGTATTTATTATGAAGCATGGTTATTTATGTTAATCAAAATGATGTCACTGAGTTTTTTCATGTACATTATCTTTTCTCCATTTTTTTTGTTTAATGTTGTCCATGGATAATTCTTTCCTTGGAGGATAAATGAATTGACGTATGTAGTTGGACGAGAAATGAAATTTATTTGGATGACGTGGGATCTGAATCCAATATCGAATGTGATTCGGATGGCTTTTCAGAGGATAATGATGTCTTCTCTTGATCACATATTAAGAGGCGGAAATCGTGCTGGCTGATCATCTTGGTGCCATAGCTTCGTCCTCTTCTTCCATTCTTATACAAATCAGGCCTCAGGCCTCAGCTTCTCCTTTTGGTTTACTATTGGAAGATGCTGTTAGTCGTAGCTGTTAAGATCAAACGCACAATCACATAGAAACACAAGAATTTTTACGTGGTTCGGCTATATGCATAACCTACCCTTACAAGAGGAGGGGGGGAACAATCCACTATAGGAGAAGGTTTACAACTCAAGGATGGCTTTGGCTCTGTCTCTGAATCCTATTTATAGAGATCAGAGAAGAGCTAGATGTATTCTACTATAATACAATTTCTATCTCCTTTTTCTTTTTTTTATTAGGACTCCTAATCAAACTCTAACATATTTCTTATCTTATAGGAATCTTCGGGCAGTTATGAGGATGGACATCATCAGATGCTAAAGATAAATGTGCCTACAACTTGTAGACTTGCAAATGATGGACCAATTGCTTTTTGTGTGTGGGACATCACTGTCATGTTGGTGATGCTCCTTTTTATCTATTATAGTTCTGTTTTATACCCAGAAAAGGAATGAAAGATGGAGAAGAAGAAAGAATTTCTGTATTAAGCAAGACTGGTTGAGCATCTGAATACAAATTTGATGCGCATCGTTGCACATGGATTGTTTTGTTTGATGTGAAGGGACAACAACACACGATTTATCAATCTATCGTTTTCAAAATTATTAGAGTCTAAGCTTTGATATTTTCGAAAGGACCTTGATTACCATAATTTCACATCTCTAGCATGTGATCTAGATGCAAATTTTAGTTACTTAAGCAATCAGATTGAGTAAATCATTAGATATGATTATTCCACAATTTGGAAACACTAAGTTGAATCATCATTAGCACCTGATTGTCACTCAATCAGGCTAACTAAGTTACCTGGTGAGTGAACCGAACGGTTTCAGTGTATTTCTCAAATTATATTATTTTATAAAATCGTAAAATATAATATAAAGAAACAACATAAAAAATAATAAAGAAAATAAATGACCTGCATTCAAGTCTAGTTGGTGGATCCAAGAAAGCCTGGAGTTAACTTAGTGAAAATTCCATTTTGAAATTCCTCGCATCCCTCTTGAAATCTAACATAGTTTTTGGTTCAATCCCTGGCTAAGTGATCCATCTCATAACTAAAAAGTTATGATTTGAATCCACTCATCATTAAAAAGATAAAATTTGGTATAGTTTTTCAACAAGCCGCGTAGTGAATGGGTTGGGGTGTCGAATCTTGTCATCCAACTACTTTAATGTTATAAAAACAGTACATATCAAAACATGTATTCTATAGAGCTTCAAATGAATCAAAATTAAGAATAATTTGATAATTTCAACCCTCTAATGTTACCTTTAAGTGAACAGTTAAAATTAATCTAGGAATCAACAAAACCAACCTAAAAATCGTGTTGTAGCAGACAACTAAGATGCAACTAACAATTTCGATCCTTAGCGACCATTTAAAAGAAATACTTTTGATCATAGTGGGAGAAGCAGTCTCTAGCCTTGGTGATTGAGGTTCGAGGCTATAACATGTGTGTGTTTGTCTAACTTTCACAACGAATAAGTGAGCTCCACTTTTGTCCATGGGCTTGTTAAAAAATATGCACTCTTAGGTATCTAGAAGACCATCTTTATGATTAACCTATAATTCTCTAAGGCAAAATGAAAGACTGCACCTCAAGTAAAAGAATTGAAAAGGGGAAAACAAAATGTAACATGCATTCCTGTAGAAAACCTAGTAGCTGATCTTCTTTACATCCTCTCGTCTATTGAGTTTTTGTATTACCAAATCTATGGGAGTAGTCACTACACAAATCACCAAGTAATGAATGTGAAAGGAAAGAAGAGAAGAGATCACAAAAGGAAAAAAAAAAAACACCAATTTACATGGAATACTCTCTCAAACTAAGATATGAAAACTAAAGGATGATATATAGTACCAAATCTACAATACAAGAAAGGCATTACAGGTCTTCTTCTTCCTATGCTAAGATTCACCTCCTTAAGTGTATAAGAAAATCCCTTTTCATCTTCTCTAATCTCACACTTTAAAGTAGAGAATGAACATCTATAGTTCTCTATCTCCAAGAAGAAGAAGAACTCTCTTCTCAAACTCTTTTCTCTCGTTCAACCTTTAGAGAAAAATAAAACGCGTGGGCCATCTTATGAGATGAAATGACCCATGCACATAACCCAATAACAGGAGTGGCTTCTACTACTTCTGCCATGATCCATTTGCTGTATGTTTGCTTGGAGAAGAGGACTTGCTTATCTTTCCAAATAATTGGGCTTTTTCCCAACTTATGGCAAGGTCTGGCCCGTCGCACGAGTCGGGGGAATTATGAAGTTGACAAGGCAGCTCTTTGCAATTACTGGGCCTCTCCTCAACTAAGAGGAAAGATTAGGCCCGTCCCACGTAGAACTTGCGAAGTTGAAGACCATATAACGGCAACAGATAACTAGGATTCATGGACACAATGGAGGCGCAAAAAGAGAGGAAAATTAGTAATAACTTTTACAGAAAGAGCAAGCTGATAAGAAGGGTAATTACGTCTGCCGAGAAAAGGAACTCATAGATGGTTGTCGACTGACTTATACGATCATTGGCTTCCATAGATTCCAACAAGAGGTAAACTAGAAGAGAGTTCTCAACTTGTAATTGTCTTCCTGGAAAAAAGAAAAGATCTTGAAGTGACACCGAGATACGTGAAACCCACAGAGAACCAGAAAAAGACAATTTATAAATAGCGTGAACAGAACCATAAACATAAAGACGAATAGAAGGATGATTTATTAGGGCTCGGCAGGCATCTTTCTGCCGTAATCTTTTCCTGAATGATGTTCTTTTCCTTTTAAAAGGTTTAATATGGTGGACTCTCAAATCTTCACTCCAAGATCGTAGTATTTTGACAAAATACTAGTGACTGCTTTGTAAATCTTCACATGTAAAAGTAAATATGTACAAGTAGTGACACCGGAAGCCATATATATCCAGAGCAATTGGTTGCAACAACTCCTAAATAAATTTGAACGCAGTTTTAAATCTCTGCTTCACTTTTTGGCCTGGGATTATATTTAGGACAGTATGAGTGATTTGTTTTGTAATGTTTTTGCTTCTGTTAAAAAGAAAAAAAAAATAGTGACACTGTATAAAATACATAAAAGTAAGGTCCAAAGCATAGACCCATTTGAATATTTTGATAATTTGATAATTTCTTTCCAAACGAAGAATGAGAAAACACAAATTAAAAGATAGGAGTTGTCTCACAGAGGACAATTTTACTTATGACTCGTATATGGAACCATTTTCAATGAAAGTCCACCGGATGAACAATCAATGATCTTAACATCTAGTTCCCTCATTTGTCATCTATTCTCATATATTTGGTCCATTCATCTTTAAAAAGAATTAGGAGCCATGCTATGAACCGACTTATACACCAAAAATCAACCCAGTTGACAATTCCAACTTCGGATTTTGGGGCCCTCAAGTGGGCCAGCCGGAGAATAGAATACCAAAAGTTTCCACTCGTCGACAGATCGATTGTTTGGAATCACTTAATAGTGGAGACACTTTTATGCTCGATTTATCACAGGCCACAATCAAATAAATAGTTTGGGCAATGGAAAGGTTAGGGCCCATTCTCTGTGGCCTTCATGCTTTTCAAGCCCACAAATTCTTTGAAATTACGGCCTTCATCCTATTCAGGACCCCAAATTCTTTTAAATTATGGCTTTCATCCTATTCTGCCCCACCCTAACGTTATTAGCACTAGTTTTTTTTTTTTTAAACAAATTCTTAATTATTTCTGTGGAGTCCAGCTTTTACTGGCATTAGATCTCGTTGGTCAATTCGTCCATTATTTGATCAACAGAATTTGTCCATTATTTGATCACAGGTCTCGCTTGATATTCCCATCCTTTCTAGCTGTTGCAATTCAGAATCAACCTTCCGCTTATGATTCTTTGGATACCCTTCATCAATTTACTCAGTCTATTATAAGGGATTAAGGACCATATTTAAAGCACTTATCTTTTCTTCTATATTATATAGATTTAGTTGTCAGATGCCATATTAAATGCTCAATCAGTAAGATGTAATCTTATTGCTCCAATCTGCACCTGCCCTTCATGATCTTTGTGGTACTTGAAGCTGGCTGATGTAACTTGTTTCTTCATAACAGATAGGTGAAATTCTTGTACTTATTTGTTTGGCTTTCTTGATTTGTTTCTAATTCTATTCTGTTTCTCTAGTTTCAGACGTGGTACTCATAAGCCTTTGCTGCAAAATTTTAGCCACTATTCTAAATTGGGTTTGAGTTGAATTTCAGTGTTCAGAAGTTAATACTTGAATTTATTAACTCTGATGAATTTGCCTACGTTGTAGTCTTAGTACCTTGCTAATCTTAAATTTACTTTGTTAGGTGATAGTTCTCATCCTACAAGTTTATTGAAGATTCATAGGGTGTTGACACACAATGACATATTCTCTCTTTAATATGAATGTTTGATTTGTTTACATGAAGTGTTCTTAAGGAGAAAAGATATGGTAATCTTATAATTGTTATAAATCAAAATTTTCAAGTATTGTGTATTAGGGTCAATAATATTGAGCCGCGACCTGAATTGACCGAATAATCTCGCAACACCTAGTGCAAGAAGAAAGTCGTGGCAAAGCCCGGAACAGTCTTTCTCCCAATACTTTCCTATGGAAAATACGGGTAGAGATCCCCTGATGATATCAACAATTTGGCCGTCTGCCATACAATGGATGAAGCACGCACTAAATTCAGCCCTATCAAACAACCTTATGGTTTCAATCGGTGTCTTTTATTGACGTCCAACAGTAATTAGTAAAGCCTCCTCCACTACTAAAAGGGCTTAGGGTGGGTGTGCATCTAGCCCAAAGAATAAAGGGTAACCCATCCTGAGCGGTTTACTTTAAATCGGCTCATCCAACTTTCACATAAAGAATAATAGGCTACAACAAAAAACTTCGTATCATCTTAAATCATTTTTAGATCCTTTCCATTGGGGATTATAGCAGCTTATGGTCTATGGGGTAAAATAAAATCATGCACAACATACATATATACTTACACAAGCACATATTGGCTATTTAAACTTTTAGTGGCCGTAAAATATCATCGGTAAACAATTCCATAAAAAAAAAATTATACATTTGATGGACTTTTTTACTTTTAGCAGCAGTAGTACTTAATTTTCTTCTTGAGTATCCTTCTGTTTATTTTCAAAATGCCTTCTCATCTAGTATAAAGATATATGATATTTTATTTATTATATTTTATACACCTGTAAATTGCCATTTTCTCCTCTTGCTAGTATCTTTATCTTTGGATCACATCCTAGATGGGCATATGCACCAAACGATCACTAGTATTAGTAAAATCTTAATAGATCAACCATCGGTGCAATTAGTCGTAGACAGCTTGGCATCTTCCCTGAAATATGCTTGGTTGGAGGCTTGAGTTATTATTTTTTTCTTAGGCCTGAGATTAGATTTAGAAGTGTGTGAGAGTAATTTGTTTTGGAATGCTTTGGTGTAAAAGAAAAAAAATAATCAATTGGAGTGATGAAATGATTCACTGGCTAAGATTTTTTGGGGTGTCCTCACTTGATCGGGGTGGTAGAACCCTCCTACTAACATCAGTTGCTCAGCTTCCTTTCCCTATCCTTTTAAAGGTGCCATCTTGAAGCAGGCCAGACTCATCCTCCCTCTAAGCCGCGTTAACTTTACTCAAGACCTTTGCCTGAATTTTCTATGTACATTTTATTTATTTATTTATTTATTTTTCTGAATCGTGGGTGAATTCATACCCACAGGCACAGACCACAACCAAAATATTCTCAAGGCATCTAAGGACCAGCATTTAGTGACCTGGTCCCAATGGGTGACCAATGTAAATGCGTTCGATTTGTGGTAGATGCCAATTGCAGACTCGATTAAATACCTGTCAGGCATTTGCACGGTAGATGTGTTAAAAGTACACACCGGACCAAGCATTTGTTAATCGCACTTCCAAACTTTTAATCCGGGCTTGCATCTTTAGGTAGGCCATGCACAAGAAGCCATGTTCACATATTACCTCGACCCAACGGGAAATGGATGGATCAGTAAGTTAAGAAGAAAAGAGGTTAGGAGTAAATTCTTGATATGAACAGATCGCAGGGTTAATATCATCCATTGCAGATGTTATGTAAGGGTACATAAGGTATGGTGTACAAGAATGAATAGTTTCGATCAGCACGATCCGGCAACAAATGTGCTTTTTTTGCCCTGAACCGGATCAGAAGTTCAAAAATACTACCACATGCTGCTTGTTAACATTACATGTGGGAACCAGCATCTTGGAGACCAAAGTGTTCATCTGCTGCGCTGGATCCTTGATATGCATTGTCCCAAAATTTTCTTCATCAGATGAAGTTTGGAAGTGCGGACATTCAATTAACAGCTCTTATTTACCTTTCATTTTTCTCTGTCACCATTCGGAAAGATAAGGTGGGACCCGAGAAACTTTTATTAGATGCACCATATTAATGAAAAGCAGCCAAATTTGAATCTGGACGACTTTTCTGGGCCTTTAAATGAAACACCAATTCAATTGAAAAATCATCCTAAGCTTACTTCAACCCCATGGCTATTCCAAGTTCTTTCATTTCCTTCCTTCTCTCCTTCCTCTTCCTCTGCGCCACCACATCTCAAGCCATGGTTCCTGATGATCAGACATTCTCCTTCGTCAATGAAGGCGAATTCGGCCCATACATCAATGAATATGGTGCAGACTACCGCGTCCTAAGTATAGCCACATTCCCCTTCCAATTCTGCTTCTATAACACCACTGCAAATGCCTTCTTCCTTGCGTTGCGCATGGGAAACCAACGACAAGAGCCGATATACCGTTGGGTCTGGGAGGCCAACCGCAGTTCTCCAGTGCGTGAAAATGCCACTCTCACTTTTAATCGCAATGGCAATCTAATCCTTGCAGATTTCGATGGCCGAGTAGCATGGTCCACTAATACCGCCAATAAGGGTGTAGTGGGCCTGCGACTACTGCCAACTGGTAATCTGGTATTATACGACAAGAAAGGCAGATTTGTGTGGCAAAGCTTCAATTATCCCACCGACACACTCTTGGTAGGTCAATCCCTTCAATCGGGCGGTAAGCTCATAAGCCGCAAATCAATGATGGAAGGTTCAGAGGGGCCCTATAGTTTCGTGCTGGAGTCTAAGCGGCTAGGCTTGTACTATAGTGTTAACTCTAACCCTCTTCCTTACTACATCTATTCTGAAGTACGGCTTGAAGGAGCAAGGGCACTTAGATCAATCACGCTTACTCTCTCCCCTGATTCAGATAAGGGTCATGCGTACTATTTGATTTTGATGTCTTCAAATGGTAATACTGTCCTCCATGAAAGAAGGAAATATAATAGCACCTTCTCTTTTTTGAGACTCGAAACGGACGGTAATCTGAGGATCTATACTTACAATGACAAGGTTGATAATAGACCTTGGGACTTGACTTTTGCCCTCTTCTCGAGTGAAGGACAGTTGAGCGCGTGCCGGTTGCCAGCCAAGTGTGGATCACTAGGGATCTGTAAGGATCAGATGTGTGTTGCATGCCCTCAGCCCCGGGCCCTGCTTGCTTGGAGCAAGACCTGCGGACCTCCGAAGCTTTCGCCATGTAACGCCGGTGCCAACGTGGGTTACTACAAGGTGGTTGGTGTGGTGCACTTCTTGAGCGCGTATGCTGCAGGTGATGGTCCAATGAAAGTTGCAGAGTGCAGGGATAGATGTAGCAAGGATTGTAAATGTGTTGGTTTCTTTTATTCGGAGTCATCTTCCAACTGCTTGCTCGCACCAGTCCTAGGTACGCTCATTAAAGTCTCTAACACCTCTGACGTTGCCTATATCAAGGTCTCAAAGTAAACGGTGCAAATTGCCAACAAAGTTTGCAAGCGTTGCCTGTTGCCTATAGACTCGAGCCTTCTTTTTATGTTTTTTTTCCCCTGCTTTTGCGATATAATCTCTTCGTATATGCAGTGATTAGGTGTTTCCAAAGAACAGCCCGTTTCATTGGCTCAAGTAATGGTGCTACATTTGCAATAATATAAGTAGTTTCATGCATTATTCTCTAATTCTCGTCTATTTCTTTAAATTGGTCGTATTAGTTATCGTAGTCAGAAAATTTTAATTGGACACGTAGAGAATAAAGAAGATATAAGAAGTCGGGAGTTTTTCTCGGAAGAGGAAAAAAACTATTCGGATAATTGAAGTACGCAAGAGGCTTTCGTAGTTCCGTAGAGACACATTTATATATCTGCGGGTAGACCAAAGCCAGCTAAAAATATGCCAGGAAGTTTGTGGAAAGAACGTAATTCCAGGACGTTTCAAGACAAATTATGGACCATTTCATTTATTCGGAGTCTATGTCTCTCAGGCTTCCTGGTGGAGTGGGTGAGTTGGGGCAAGCATGCTTTCCCGCGTTGGGACTATTACAGGACATTAGGAGCCACAAGCCTAAAATTCTCAGAAAAGGTCTCTTTTCACTCAGATCAGTAATCCAGGACCTTCTTGCCGACGTATGTCTCTTATGTATTTCTCAGGCCCAGTCGCTTGGACTCCACTAAAACAGAGATCAGGGCTGTTTTCAGTGGTTTGAATATTTGGAGGTATCGTCGCGAATCAATCGGTGTTATTTAATTGGCTTCAAGGAGCAAAAAAGCCTCTATGAAATTCTCTAACGTTTTTCAATTAATTCCAGAATGGCTGGTAAGATTCCATTGCGAGTTTTCAGAAAGTAAGCCGGTCAGCTAAATTAATCAGAAAGCTGGACATCAGTCTTGGGAGACATCTTTTGCTTGGTAGTTCTCTTTGGAGACATCCCATAAAATCGGAGCTATATCAGAAAAGTTCCCAATTTTTACCATTGACAAACGTAAAAGGAGTAGGAGCTTTGCAATAAAAAAAAGGAAAAAAACACTACTGAGCCTGGAACTTTTTTTGCTCTTTTTCAGTTTGCACATGTTGACCAGTCATTGCTGAAATCCGTTTTGGACATCATGTTCCATCCAAAGATTATGTTGAGATTACTTACTTGCCCCTGCTACAATCATTGGGGATGCATTCCGTCTAGATAGCCAGTATTTATTGTGTATAAGTGTATATGCGGGATGTGCAAGCCACGAACTTCAAAATTTGAAGTACGCTCGTGTCTGACCCAGTCACTGGACGGTGGAACATGATATGATCCAGTAAGATGCATGATGACCACAGGTATTTGCAATGTCCTCTCCAGTACAGATGCCTCTTCTCTTTCTTGTTCAAAGGTGCGATGATGATCGGCACCAAAATTTAGTGGGTTTTGTTTGAAAATTTAATTTTGATTTCATCTTCAGTTTTTTGTAAGAAAAAGATGATTAGAAAGGCAATTAGAACCAGACTTCAGTGGGTTTTCTGTTTGAGATTTTGATTGTGTTCATATTAGAGAAAGATTCAATGAAAGGTTAGTAGATGGAGTGAGGCCACGGATTACTATTTGAGTCACGTAAAAATTTTGCTTTCACAACTCCAACTTTCTCAGTTCAGTTACATTTCGTCTAATCGCATGTTTGATGAGATGACTTAGAAAGTCCAAAATTAAGCCCCGAACCATATATTTGAGGAACCAGAAAAAGATGTTGTTTTAATTTTTTAAATCATAATAATTGGATTGTTTTTACTACAAAAACTCATGGCTAGAAACATCCAATGGGCATAAATTTTTGCAGGTAGCCAAAAGAGAAGCTGAAAAAGATAATCGGTTCAGATCACCTAAAACTAGAGCCTAACTATACGTATTAGAATAGTCTTTCTCAAATGAGAGACTGACATATCTTTAAATTTTAACTTTCAAAGAAGGTCATTTTGATCTTTTAGTCTATTGGTTTTACAATAAAAAGAGAATACCGGCAGTAGTCTGTTGTTCTTGTTCTTTTAGATGTAATTGAAACAAAAACAGGATGGTTGGTTTAGTCTATTGGTTCTTTAAATTTAGTCGAAAAAGTAACAAAAAGAAGATACCGGTTTCAGTCTGTTGGTCCTTCAGATGTGGCTAGCATTTTTGTATAACGAAACAGAACCTTATCTCGGTAAATAATTTCCAGAAGAGCCCGGATGAGTCTTCCCCCCAACAAAGTAAAAAACAGTGAAAGGTCAATGCTGCGCCCAAAACTGTTGTTGGGCCCTAAAGTGGGACTCTATCTCTGTCTTATTCAAACACTTGTTTTGGTAGGATTGGTTCCACATCCGTATGGCCTATGATGTTTAATTGGACGGCTGTAAGAAACACCCAACTATTAGCAGAAATGAACAAACTGCTTGCGGGCTTGCTTCAGAGGAAATAGATGAAGGACAATATATGGGAAGTGGCCTATAGCATGCATGAGATGGGCCAAGAAGGCATCTGTGACCGCAGACCAAATTTTCTGATCAATGGGCTTTAAAAAAAAAAAAATTCTGGTCAGTGACAATTCCATAATCAACTTCCATCAGGAGTTCTTTCAAGCAGTACCAGCTGCAGATATTAATCAGTAACTTATTGTATACCATCACAAAATTTGAGGAGGATACGCCTTGTTAATATATAGGTCGATCAGAGGTCAAACTTAGAACTCATTAGGGCCAGTTTGGTTATCAACAACGGAGTTTCTGCTGGAATACACTTCCATTTTCACCACTCACTAAAATTTCCTTAATTTTCCTGGAAATGAGATTTGAATCAAGTTTTAAGGGGGAATGCATTTAAACAAGAACGAGGGTTCCATTTTCAGCCGGTAAGCAGAATTCAGGCGTAACAAAAAAAGGTACAATTCAGGGAAAGCTGAAAACTTACTTCTATTTACAGCAAGTCTCCAATTCCGTTCAGAGTCGTACTTACCAAACAAGTGGGGAAGAATCCTATGCTTCATTCAAGATGCCATTATTTCTTTTTTGAATGATATTACCTCCAAATAAAAATATATACATGAGCTATGATAGTGAAAGAAGAGAAATGGGTAGGTAAAAACATAGGATAGTAGAAGGATATCATATATGCGCCTCTTGTTTTTATGAGCTCCTCGCTAAATGGCTATAACTTTAAATAAGTCCAAGTTTGTAAAGATATAAACCATTTGCAATGTTGCCATTTACTTATATAGGCAATGTTCTATAATTCCCATCCATCGAATGTTAATACCAACTCCTACTTTTGTACATGGCACATTTTATATCTCAAGAAATAGCACCTAGGATTATCTAATGGATGAAAATTTTGAAATATAACCCATCTAAGTCAAGGGCAATTAATATTGTAGATGACTTTGGATCTTCCCAAACCTAAGCCTACTTAGAGCTATAATAATTGTTAATCATTTAATAAAGGGCTCTTGTGGAAAAGCAAGGGTCATATACATTCCTACCCTTAGTGGAAATGAAATTTGTTGAGAAATGTGCAAAGCCCTGATACCACTGTACAAATCTAGCCACCAGATCTGCGAATCTGAGATCACACACACATAAACACAAAGAGATTTTACGTGGTTTATGTCCACGGGGTAAAGAGAAAAACACTCACTAGAATAAATAAGAATACAATGAAAGAGGAGGATCACAATCAGATCCTCACTCAACTTTACTGTCTCTCACATTCTTTTCTCTCTTCAAATCAATTGATCTATTTTTTATACTCATACAAGCAGAGATCAGATCTCTCCTATTTATAAGGTGCAGATGATCTGATTGTCAGATCTGCAACGCAGCAGATCTTGATGAATCACAGTTTCTGCTTGCCATTTTTGATTGTTTAGTTTGTGCCAATTTTTTACTGTTCTTTCGATGCTGAATTCCAATTTATCTGCACTATATTGACTTTTGTTGCTATGTTTTAAACTTTGCAGATGTCTCCACATAGATATGGACCCATCAATTCTCCCCCTCCATACCAATGGGAGGAGAATATTCTTTACTTCTTCAATTTGAGTACATTCCTACTATGTCTGTACATAGCATCAACGTATGTTACCGCTTTTGTCAGCATATCTGTTGGATTCTCATCAGTGTGAATCTTCTCTATCTTCAGTAGTTCCTATTCTTTCACCTCATGTATCCAATGATAGTGGATGTCGATGTGCTTTATGCGTGAGTGGTACATTGAATTCTTGCTCAAGTCTAAAGTACTCTGACTATCACAATGTACCTTGTATTTATCCTATATAATACCAAGTTCCTGGAGAAATTGCTTCATCTACAACATATCCTTGCCAGCTTCAGCTACGGCAATATACTCTGATTCTGTTGTCGATATAGCAACATACTTCTGCAACTTAGACTGCCAAGATACAGCTCCCCCTGCAAAAGTGAATAAAAATCATGATGTTAATCTTTTGCCATCAAGATCTTCTACCATGCCTGCATCTGTGTATCCTTCCAGGACAAGCAAGCACAACTTGGATGTACCCTTGAGATATCTCAAGATCCATTTGACAGCTTCATAGTGATCTCTTCCTAGATTGGATAGGAATATGCTTACTACTCCTACTGAGTGAGCAACATCTGGTCTTGTACACACCATTGCGTACATCAGACTTCCAACTGTTAACGAATATGGTATCCCTTGCATCTTTTCTTTTTCTTATTCTAAAGAAGGACAGGTCTGCTTGCTTAGCTTGAAATGGTTATCAAGCGGAGTGTTGACTGGCTTGGCATTCTCCATGTTGAATCTCTGATCACTTGTTCAACATACTTCTATTGTGACAGCCACAACTTTCTGCCCTTTCTGTCGCAAACAATATGCATGCCCAAAATTTGCTGAGCGTGGCCTAAGTCCTTTATGTCAAAAGACTTAAATAACTCCTTCAGCTTGCTAATCATAGCTCCATCATGTCCTACAATCAGCATAACATCTACATAGAGAAGAAGTACAATAAACTTCCCATTAAGGAATCTCTACATATATACACAATGGTTTGCTTCTGCTCTCTTATACCCATGACTCGCCATGAACGTGTCAAACTTCTTGTACCATTGCCTTAACACCTGTTTGAGACCATATAAGCTCTTCTTTAATTTGCAAACTGGGTGCTTCTTCCCTGGTACTTCAAAAAATTTAAGTTGCTCCATATAGATATCTTCCTCTAAATCTCTATGAAGAAATGCAGTTTTCACGTCCATCTATTCAAGCTCCAAATTTAAGCTAGCTACCAATTCGAGTATAGTTCGGATTGAAGTCATCTTTACCACCAGTGAGAATATCTCATCAAAGTCTACTCCTTTCATTTGTTTGAAGCCTTTGACGACCAATCGAGCCTTGTGCTTTACTAGATTTCCACTGCTATCCTTCTTGAACTTGAACACTCATTTATTCTTTAGTGCTCTCTTGCCCTTAGGAAGCTTCACTAACTCATAAGTCTTGTTTTTTTGCAGTAAGTCAATTTCCTCCTACATAGCTTGCATCCACTTACTCTTGTCTGCATAATTCTGTGCTTCCTAGAAACTTTCTAGCTCCCCCTCTTCAATAAGCGTGATATACTCTGATTTCGGATATCTCTTTAAGGGAATCAGTACATGGCCTCTCGAAGATGTCTTCGAATGAGGCTCATGATCTTCTGGTGGAGGGATTTCTTCATCTTTTGAGTGTTGTGATGATCCTACAGCTTCTGGTGGAGGAGGTTGTTGCTATCCCTACTCAGCGCCCTTTGGATCCTCATCTTTTTTTGCTTCTAGAGGGTCATCGTGCATGTTTGTCATTGGTAGACTATACTGATGCAGGATCTGGAACAATATCTAGAGCAATAGTACTTTCTTCATTGGACTTTGTGGGTTTTTCAAAGTCCACATAGAACTAGTTCTCATGGAATACAACGTCTCTACTTCTAATGACCTTCTTAGCCTCTAGATCCTATAACCTGTATCCAAATGTATCGTCTCTATAACTGATAAAGATACACTGTGTTGACTTGAGGTCGAGCTTTTGTCTTAAATCCTTGGATATATGTACAAAAGCTTTGCATCCAAACACCCTCAAGTGTTTGTAGGAAACTTTCTTATCAAATCACACCTTCTCCATAACTTCAAAATTCAATGGTGCTAATAGTGATCTATTGATGAAGTAGAAAGCGATTCGTATAACTTCTCCCCAGAATGGCTTAGGCAGCTTAGCCATATTGAGCATGCTTCTGACTTGTTCCATGATGATCCGATTCATTCTTTCAGCAACGCTATTATATTGTGAGGTACATGAGACCGTCTTCTCATGTTAAATACCGTGATCAGCGCAGTATGCTTCGAACTCTCTCGAAGCATATTCTCTCCATTGCCTATCCACAAACACTTCAATTTCTTTCCTGTTTGCCTCTCCACCATCGTGTGGAATTTCTTGAAGTGCTCGAATACCTGGTCCTTAGTTCTTACGAAATATACCTACACCTTTCTAGAAGCATCATCTATAAATGTTACAAAATATGTATTTCCTCCTAATGACTCCTCTTCTATAAGACCACATACATCAGAGTACACCAAACTTAAGACTTCTTTCCTTTTATTATTGGGAGAAGAAAATACAACCCTGTGTTGCTTGCCAAACAAACAGTAATTGCAAGGATTTAGAGTTATACCTTTGGCTAGTTTGATGAACTGCTTTTGGCGAGTGTGAATAGCCCTTTCTCTCACATGTGTCCAAGGCTTTTGTGCCAAAGATTTGGGGATGCTTCATCCTCCACTACATTAAGACTATCTCCACACATCTTCGTGTGAGTCTTGTACAGGGTGCTGTTGATATGCCCTCTTGCCACGATCATCGTACCTTTCGTCAGTTTCCAGGTGCTATTGCCGAAATAGTTTTTTGTAGCCTTGTCTATCAAGTGCGATGACTGAGATCAGGTTCAGCCTAAGTTCCTGTATGTGCCGCACTTCCTTTAGCATCACTGTGCAGCCAAGGTTTGTCTTGATCTCCACATCTCCAATCCCAATTATTTGAGACGAGCTATTGTTTTCCATCTTTACTGTAAGGCAACTGTGTCTACCACCCACTCAGCTTCATTGCTAGCCACGTGCATGCACGCTTCTTCTTCAACGGTCAATACTAATATGTCCTGTGCAATGGTGACATTTGTTTTACCATTACCTTCCTTTGTCTTGTTTTGTCCCATTTCTTTCTTTAGTTTTTGGCAATCTTTCTTCATATGTCCTAAAATGCTACAATGGAAGCACTTGTATTGCCCCCGTAGGCTGGCTCTTGGATTTGCCACGATCTTACAATCTCCTCCTACTTCTGCTTTTGCTTCTTCCTCCACCTCCACCTCGACCTCTACTGCTATTGCTTTCTTTGTTTTCTATAACCAGAGCATGTACCGGGTCTATTCTGGATTCTTTTCTCCTAGCCTCCTCATTGAATAGGGCGTCCTTGACCATCGCTATGGTTAGTTTGCCTTTTGGAGGTGAGTTGTTGAGGGAGATTACCAGTGTCTCCCAACTTTCAGATAAGGAACTTAATAGTAACAAGGCCTACCCTTCATCCCCCAGTAGAAACTTTGTTGATACAAGCTGGTTCACTAGGTTCTGAAATTCACTAGTGTACTCAGCTATTGACGTTTGACTTTTCAACTTCAAATTCACTAGCCTTTTCATCAACAAGGTTTTGTTGCGTACAATCTTTGCCTGATACATGTTCTCTAACTTTTTTTAAAGAACATAAGCATTTTTTTCTTAAGATACATGATAGAAGACACTATGGTCGATCCATTGTCTGAAATACCCTCAAGCCCTTTTACCTCATCATATAATGGGTCATGAAGATCTTTACAGTGTAAAAGATCCTTCATAAGTCAACTCATTCTCTGCTTTTGAGTTGCTACAATGAGGTACTGTTTTGAAATAGTACCTCACTGTAGAGACTCGATACTATTCATAGGGGTGGCAATATCAATTTTACATGTTGCTATTTTTGGATTTTATATAAAAGGAATAAGAAGAAACCCTAACCTGTTTTAGGTTTTCTTCCTCTTATAGTTGCAGTTGCAATTCTCCCTTTGTGGTTGCAGCTTCTCTTCTCCATATTTGTCACGTTGCTTCTTCTCCTAGTGCGGCTTCAATAGATCAGTCCACGACAACAGCTCCAGTAATGAGTTCACCAGATCAGTCGTGGCAATGGCTTCATCAAATCGCTGCTTTTGCCTTGCGACTGCAACTCTCTCTTTTTTTTCTAGAGATGGTTGCTTCTACTATTCCTATGCCATCAGGTACTTCAATTTCTTTACTAATTTTTTTTTTCAGTGGGGGCTGGCGGTTTCACTGCCGCCAGTCCAGATATGCTTCTTCTCCCTTTTCTTTTGTTGGCTCAAATCATTGAAATGCACTGCATCTTAGATCTAGGAATTCTCAGAGTTGTGATCTCACTGATATAGGCTATTCTCTGATCTGAGCCGTTGGATTTAGAATATCTTCGATCAAGTGCTTTCTTTGGTCTAGAACAGACTTCGGTCTAGGATGTCTTTAGATCTGGGCTCTATGATCTGGATGTTCTCGGATCTAGAGTGTCCTCTGATCTAGAATTGGGCTTTCCATACTCAGATTTGGTTTTTCCAATCTGAACTGGGCCACTCCTCAGCCTAAGTTGGATCTGGATTAGGCTAGACTAGGTCGGTCTCCTCAGCTTGGGCTAGATATGGATTGGGTTGAGCCAGTCTCCTCACCTAGACTAGATTTGGATTGGGCTGGGTCGGTCTCCTAGGCTTGGGCTAGATCTGGATTGGGTTGAGCCGATCTCCTCAGCTTGGGCTAGATCTAGATTGGGCTGGGCTGGTCTCCTCGACGTGGGCTAGATCTAGATTGGCTGGGCTAGTCTCGATCTGGCCTGGCTTTGATGCCACTATTAAGAAATGTGCAGAGCTCTGATACCATTGTTAAAAATGTGCAGTTCTAATGTCACTATTGTGGAAGCTACTGTTGCGATCCAGATCTGACGATCTATACAGATCTAGCCACCATATTTGGAAATCTGAGATCACACACATATAAACACAAAGAGATTTAAATGGTTCGGCCTGATCTGGCCTACGTCCACAAGGAAAAGAGAAAAACACTCACTAGATTGAATAGGAATACAATGGAGGAGGAGGATGATCACAATCAGATCCTCACTCGACTCTACTCTCCCTCTCTCTCACTCTTTTCTCTCTTCAGATCAGCTGATCTGTTTCTTACACTCATACAAGCAGAGATCGGACTTCACCTATTTATAGGGTGCAGATGATCCGATTATTAAGATATACAACGTAGCAGATTTTGACAAATCACAGTTTTTATTTGCCAAATTTGACTGTTCAGTTGGTGCCGATTTTTTATTATTCTTTCAATATTGAATTCCAATTTGTCTATACCGAATATTGACTTTTGTTGTTGTATTTTGAACTTTGCAGATATCTCCACATGGGTATTGACCTATCAAAATTATAATGTCTAAATTTTAGTCCCAAGAGAGAGGGGCTTGTTTAGATTTAAGAATTTTTTAATTTTTTTGGAATGGTAACCTGATTTTTAGTCAAAAATCTCATTTAAGGATCCTATATTTTAAACATACCGTAAGGGTCCAAACTTATGTGAGTGTGTCAGGCCCACCGAACGTCCTCTAGATTGAAGAAGGAAATTACCTCACGTGCTCCATCGCATGAGTCAAATTAAGGGTATTCTGGTCATTTTAGAAATCGACCATAATTAATGTAAAAGAGAGAGAAGGATGATCTTCTTCTACCTTGGGCCATGGAGGCTTGTATGAATCAAAGATTGAGAATGGGTTTGGGGCATTAGGGCTTGTCCAAATCTGCTAAAAGTCATGGAATTTGAATAGCATGAAGAATGGTTTGGGAGTGCCGACGAAGGGAGGTTACTGGTGGAACCCATGTACATGATAAGATCTTCCTCTGGTTACTGTGAAATACTGGATATAAATTTTATTTGATCCGTGTTGAAGTGGGTAGTTATAGAGGATCTAGGTTTTTAAATTGGTGGAAGATCGATGCTTTTTGGCCAAA
The DNA here is from genome assembly GCA_035236585.1 of Warburgia ugandensis. Taxonomy (NCBI): domain Eukaryota; kingdom Viridiplantae; phylum Streptophyta; class Magnoliopsida; order Canellales; family Canellaceae; genus Warburgia; species Warburgia ugandensis. Next base: position 67,838,615 of record CP141134.1, read on the forward strand.
TAACATTGTTTAACTTCGGTTGGAACATAGATGTTGGAGCTATTAAAATTTGTTAGCTTTATGGGTTCAAAATTCTTGTTGGAGTGATAGTTTTGTATTAGCCACAGGTGTGGGATGTGAAGAAAATAGTTTTCTAATGATGCACCACTGTTTAATGAACAGAACATAGGGGTAAGAATCTAGAAAAAGAGTTTTCTAATGACTGCAACTATTTTCCAATTCTGGAAATAGTTTTCTAATGCCGGTAGCTGCTGTTTTCTAATCCCTGCCTCAATTTATTTTTTAATTTATGAAAAAGAGTATTTATTCTAGTGGGGGCGATGATCTGTTGCGGTCGAATGGCGGTGCTCTTTACCTTTTTCCTCTATTTGGTATTATGTTTCATCTTGTTGGGATCCCCTTGATCCTCCTCTTTTGTATTAATTGATCCCAGCTAATAAAAATTACATAATGCCAAACAAGGAGCTCATCTGTTAGAGAAGATTTTGTGAAATGGCTCGGCAAAGCAAAAATATAGTAACTAACCATTTGGGCCAAGACACTACCTCATTAAGGAGTCAAGAACTTTTAGATATTTTTATAAGGAAGATGTTAAAGAATAAGCATTAGGGCCCATTTGCTTTAGTTCTTGTAAATATGTAGTGATCCAACTACCTTCTACCACATATGACTAATCATGTGCTTTTATGTATACCTTATTAACCATAACCTCTTACAAAATATTGTTTGGGACTCGTTCGTAACTTAAGTAAATAGGACAAGTAATTAAATGGGGTTTGCTATTGCATTTCGTGGTAATAATAGATATTGCTCGTCGGTAGGATGCCTAACGTATTTTATTGTTTATGGTTCTATTTAAATGCCATGTGTACTTATACGTTTGATGATTGTTTATTTTGTTGTTTGGTTTCAGACGAGGATGGTGGTTTATTTACCATCAAACTCCATTATGGTGGCACATTCACATTTATATCGCAGCCATCTTATGCACCACGTCGTGTGTTATACGCAGATGTGGACCAATTTAGCTGCTTGGAACTTAGTTATATGGCTAAGACACCTGGAGAGAAATAACACAGGAGAAGTGGAATGGAAACGTTTGCCCAAGAATAGTAGGGATGTTAGAAAAATACAAGAAAGCGAGTGGGAAATGCATCCCATCACTTGCAGGGGGTGAAAGGTTTCAAGTAAACTGCACCAATGGAGATCAATTTACTATTGAACCAGGCAGAGCTTTCGGTGTTTTAAATGCTTAGTACTATTTACTTCACCAATACTTAAAAGGTTACTTTTTTCGCACTTGTGGTAGGTTGCCTAGTCACAACCTCCACTTAGGACAGCCCCAAGTAAGAAATGCACTACTGCCCATAGGGTGAAACTACTACAATTGTTATGGTCATCTTAGAAATGAATATATTGCCCTTCCAATTACTTTTGACTTTAAACATGCTTAAAGTATGACAATTTACACCTGTTTGTAGGTTGGCGACTGTTGTTAATCATGTACCTGTGAGTGCTGATAGTCATGCTCAGAATCCAATACTTGATGATTGTAGGAGCTAGTGATGGTTCATCGGTACAGGAGATCCCCAATGAAGAATATGAATTACACGAACTGTTCTTCAATTGCAAGTGCCCCACTTTCAACAGATAATATAAATATTTCAAGGCTATCTTCTTTGAAGGATACTGCATCTTCAACTAATAAGACAACAACATGGGTTTTGGATAATAGAAGTGGCTTATTTTTTGAAACTAAGACCATTGGTGTATCGATGTATTCAAACTGTTGCCTATTTTTGGTAATGTATTAAGAACCAAACTCATGGGAAATGTTAAGGTCAATGTATTGAAAACCAAGATAAAGGTTGATGTATTCAAGTGTTAATGCATTTGCGATTATAGTCATAATGCAATTTTCAGATAGTTTTTGGATTTTTTTTGTTTTTTTTACATAATGAAGATATTTTTCAGATGTTACTGCATTTACAGCTCAAAGCCCTCATGGAATTTGTAGATCAACAAAGGCTGATGTATGCAAGTGCTAATGCATTTACAGTTATAGTCTTAACGCAATTTTCAGATGTTTTCAGATCTTTTTTACACAATGAAGATATTTGTCAGATGCTGCTGTAGTTACAGCTCAAAGTCTTAATGGAATCCTTAAATGTTTTAGTTATAATCTTAATGCAATTTTCAGATGCATTTACATCTATTGGGACGGCATGTAACACTTAGCAGCTGTAAAAAAAAGTAAAGCTTGATGCAATTTTCAGATGCAAATTTCAGGAAACCAGTGGTAGTTATTGCTCATAGCATGTGAAAGTTAGCAGCTGTAGAAAAGGTGGAGCTTGATGCAATTTTCAGGATAATGCTCACAGTTATTGGACAGCATGTGACAGTTAGCAACTGTAAAAAATGTGGAGCTTCATGCAATTTTCAAATGCAAAATTGAGGAAGCTAGTGGCAATTATTGTTTATAGCATGTAGGAGCTAGCGGCCGTAAAAAAGGTGGATCTTGATGCAATTTTCAGGATACTACTCACACTTATTGGGATAGCATGTGACAGTTGGCAGTTATAAACAAAATGGCGCTTGATGCAATTTTTGAAGATTTTCTTGACTCATTTAGTGGAAGTTTACCACCGAGTGATGGTATATAGAAACTTGGGCAAACTTTCCATTTCTTTTCTTGCTGTTCATGAGGCATCAAGTTATATTATTTAATCACTATTTACGTACTGAGTGGCATCAGAGAGTATGGTTGTGGTATTCACTATTACAAGCCAATAAAAAGAATAGAAAGGGCCGACTAATACTAGTCCAACTTGCTAAATCTCATAACTATTATGGGAAGTCCTACTCGGTAGAGGATCTGTTCTTCAAGACATTGATGAATAAATAAGTTAATGGTAGTCTGCATTGCCTTCTAGTAAATCTTCATTGGTCATATTAGTGTTATGAGGATAATAGGTAATGATCTCCTTCACCAAGTGTTTAGTCAATGCAGAGCTGTTAACTGTTCTATAATTGTTATAACCGTTTTCAAGAGATCAGTTTCATCTTCTTCTTTAACTTATGATTCACTCTATGAGGTCTTCTCATCAACCTAGAGAAATAATTCCAAATAATTCCTTTTTCCGTCGGTCTCCAACTTGATCTAAATTTATTTTTTCATTTCTTATTATCTAAATTGATTTCTTATTTCTTACTTATTCGTATTCTTAATATTAAAAGGACAAAACATAGAACAACATATGAAAGCAAAGAAACTGTACTAATTTGAAGATTGCATCATTACAACTCCATAACTTTTAACTTCAAAACCTCTCAACCTTCCATTAACAAACAGAAATTAACTTACACACCAATTACTCCTAACTGCTACAACAAACTTACATACAACTGCTACTAATTAAGAGATATAATATGAAACTACCACTTTACATCTTCCCTAAAAACAAAGAACTATCATTGTAGTTTTAATTTTACATCCATATGTCCCTATTAAACGACAAGAACATAAAAGTACCCAACTAGGGCATAGCAACCACACACACTTTCTTTTGCTCCTCAGACTTTCTTCTATGTCTTTGTTCAATCAGTTCAAACATCTTAAAAGGCCTGCAATAATCCCTCTTACTCTTGGACACATCAGCGGATTGAGACAAACAAAGTAATTGCACATGCAGGACTGAAAAATTAACACAATTAAAGAAAATGAAGTTGCTTCTATACAAAATTAGGAAAAAATGGTTAGACTTCTAACATCTTAGGGGAAACAAAAATAACAAACCCCAAATTTGTCACAGGAGTAGAACCTTCTTCCTGGGTTTTCATCTGTTCACGAAGTCACAATGGAAGCCTTAACAAAGGAATTGCAAAATGGGGCAGCCATTGAATGAAAATCGAAGTAGTTCTTCAACGATTTGATACAGAGATCACTTCTTCCGCAAAGCATCACCCGTATTTTTAGCTACAAAGTGGCCTTAGACCTTGCCATTTGGTTATTCCCCCTAACCATCGTAACTGAATCATTTACCTTCAATGTTCCACTGTGAATTTTATACGGCCTAAGGAAGAAAAAAGCCGTCCTCTTCTTTTACATGGGTTCTGTTCATTTTCTCAAATGACCAGAATGCCTTTAAGTTAACTCATGTCATGGGACACGTGAGTCAATTTTCTTACTCAATTTAATAGACGTTGAGAAGACAGCGCCGGCGCAGCAAGACGTCCTCTTCTGATCTATAAGTCTAAAAGGGCAGTCTCCTCCCGCCTATGCGGTGTCCGAAAAAGGGTCGGGCCACAAGGCCCTAAGACCTTAAAACGCAAAAATAAACTTTTACAAAAATATAAAGTAAAACTACGTACTATAAATTTTATGTGGTCATCTCTCCTGGAACCCCTCGTATATATGGTAGCTGTATGCATTGAGCTATCTTCTTTTCTTTATTATTTTAACTTGACGAATTTTTAGTTGGGCTCTTATGTAACACACTTACAAAAGTTTAGGCCTTTATGCGAGACATTTTGAAATTGAAACCCACCCTTAAGTAAGATTGGAGCTAAATTTTTAATTTTAAAGATAAAATTAAATGCATAAGAAAAAAAGAGAAGATAAAAGATAGTGGAGATTCAAGGAGTTAGGATAATTAATATAGATGACACAATATTTACTTAGAAAATGTTTAAGAGATTCCATATCTAAACAAATTGTAGTAAGAATACTTACTTTGGGAAGACATCAACACAAAAATATTTAGTAAAACTATAGCAAATTTAGTTTTTTTAATCACTTTTGAAAGGAGAAGGAATTTGTTTTAGGGTTTTGTGCAAAAATGTCATTACATTTTTTAAAGAAACTCCAATATTTTTTGAATTTGGAAAATTTACTATTATATTTTCATGAGCTTTTTAAAATTGCCATTATGTTAGTTTTTCATCCTTCTTCTCAATTAGTTTTTTAATTACAATATTACCCTTCTAGCAAATGAACAATGGTGAACAAGAGGAGGTTTGATCTTTTGCTTTATTAATCAACAAAAATTTCTAAAATTGATCGTATTTGATAGAAGACTAACCAAGTATTAGATTTCCAATTTTGATTCAAAAAAGCATCAAACGAAGAGCTTAAAGCTTGCTACTCATTGTTGTCCTCACCAATAGTAGTAGTATTTTGCTTATGATTTAAACTTGAATATTTCTTTAATTTATTATATTTTATTAATCAAAAGCATTAATTATGTTCAAACTTGAGTTAGGAAGAGTTTTGTATCATTTTTTAGTGAAAATCAAAATTTAAATTATTGAATTTCATTGAAGAAGCTTAACATGTACTATTGTGTAGGCTAGTAGAAAATATACATTTGTCATTGAATATCTTACTATTGGTTGTTTTTGTTGAAATCTAACAGCACCATTAGATTCCTTGTCATGGAATTGTGTTTGATACAAGTTTTCCTAAAACTCTTCATTGTAAAGTTATTGAACTTAGTGGCCAAATTTGGTGACTTAATTATAGGTTATAGTTCTAAAGTATATAATTGAATTCAAAATAGAGAAGGGTAATATCAAAATTTTGAAAAAACTAACAAGGAAAAAGGATAGAAAACTACCAAAATGGTAATTTTGCAAAAGCTCACCAAAACTTAATAGCAAATTTGCAAAACTCAAAAAATAGTGGACTTTTTTGGAAAAATGCCAAAAGGAATTTTGCAAAAGCTCACCAAAACTTAATAGCAAACTTGCAAAACTAAAAAAACAGTGGACTTTTTTGCAAAAATGCCAAAAGGTAATGTCATTTTTGCCAAAAAAACATGTTTTGTATATAGTATAGATAAGCTTGATAATGTCAAGAATCCTAAAGAGCAAAATAGTATTTTTAAAAATCTAACTCACAAATGTATTATTACAGAATTGCAGGAATTATTCTATCCAAATACCAAAATATCCCCTCTTTGAAATCTAATTTTCAAGGAAAAACCCTCAATGGTAAAAGGGATGCAATTCTTTTTATTACAGTTTCCTTTAAATTTGATTTCATTCTTCTAATCTTTGTATTCAAAAATCTTAATTACTTGTGCATTTTATAGTTCCTTGTTTGGGTTCCACCCAAGCAAAACCCTCTTTTAAAAATTCAATCAAATAGAATTTTGTTCTTGCCATCTTTATTTTTTCCTTATGAGTGTTTTTGTCACTTTTTAGGATACTTGTATCATCCTTGATTACTAGATGTGAGAAATTGTAAACCCTCAGGTTTTTGAGTATTTTTTACCCAAGAATTGCATTTTCTTTGCTTCCAAAACAACCCATCAATCTAATTGACCTCCCTTCTAGATTTACCTCTTCCTCTAGTTCAATGTGGTAAATGAGAATCATTGCTGGTTCTTTGAGGTGAGTTTTTTGTTTCACCATGTTCGTGGACAAGAAAACTCAGAATTTTCAAAGTATCATTTGATTGAAGTTGGTTTGCCATTGTTGACGAGTGAACTTAATATTCTTAATTTGGGAGAAATTACATAAATGCATAATTATGGGTTTTCTAAAAATTTATGGAAATTGAAGTTCTAAAAGGATAAGATTTTGTAAAAGTGGATTCACTACTTGAAATATCAATATTTAGAATGTACGCAAAAAATGAAATCTAATGACACTAAGAATGCTAAAATCAAAATATGGGCAAAAATTTCCTAATTATTTTATTAAGGTATTTTAATAAATTAAATAAAATGATAATTATGCATGTAGGGCCTAATGACATGGCACCAAATCTCACGGACTGAAATACCATTATTATCAATTAAGGAGGTGACTACCAACATTTATTGCTGTTATCATTTTGCATTTAATGCAAGAATAATATAAAATAAAATTTAAAAATCTTGAAATGTGTTTTCCATGCAATGTGCCACCCTCGTTCATGATGAAGGTAGCCCCAGCATTGGCAACAACGACCGATGTAATATCCACTATTTTTTAAAAATTCTAAAAATATTTAATTTTGCAAAATTATGGGAAATTGAATATTTTAAGAAATTAGAAAATTTTAGAAATTTAAGGATTTGGAGAAATTGGTGATAAAATCTTGAGTTAAAATCTCAATAATTAGAATGTACTTGAAAAATAGAATCCAACGCCACTAAAAAGGCTAAAATCAGATACTGGAGGAAAAATCGCTGAGTGTTTTAATTTTTGTATTTAATTAAATTTGCAGAAGGGGGTAAAATAGTAAATTCACAGATTGAGCTCGGGAATCCACGAAGTAATAGCCATTATGGGAGGCTTTAAATGTGCCTCCCTTCCTGGCTCGTTTCCTACAATTCTCCCTCTGTTTTGCACATCACCAATGACTGCAATAACCGGGAAATGACGCAGCTTACCCTTAGCGCATGCGGCAACGGACTTTTCTCCCCCTCTAACTAGTTAGACCAAGATAGGCACCGTCCCCTCTTTCCCCCTCTCTTTTTTGGCATTATTTTGAAGATAGTTGTTCTTTTAACATCGAAAAATGGCGTGGATTTGCCGTTTTCTAATAAGTTTTAAGCGTTACTATTCTTTTTGAAATAAGTCAATGAAACGGTATTAGATGATGATCTGAAACGTTCATCTTGTGCATGATAACACAAAGAACAAACTCATGAATTTTCCTAGTGATTTGACAGCTATGCATGCCAAAAACCTAAGAAAACAGTAAGAGGGAGATTTTTAGGAACTTGATAAAAAAATTGTGTAAAAATGTGAGATAATGACAAAATAGGTTGATAGGAAGCTTTAAAATGGAATGTACGTGAAAAATGGAGTGAAACAGTGCAAAAATTGTACCATTTGGACACCAAGGGTTCGCCGGTGGCAACCAACGTCCAGCCGTCATCTCTAGCAACGGCAGGCCAGCCCTGTCATTGTTCCCAACGACGACAACCTAGCGAGCAGCAGCTCAGGCGGAGCACATACGCGGGTGACATCTAGTGGCAAGCGTACGCGCTCCATACACAAGTCACATGCCACGCAATTTAAAACCCCTTTTTCTTGATTTTCTTGGATTTTCTAAGCTGTTCATCCACAAAAAGAAAAAAAAAAGTGATTGTAGGAGCTATAGAGGTCCAAATTACGATCCAAAAGATGCGTTGCAGATTGTATTGATGATGCGGACCTAGAGTCAAGATAAAAATCTAGATTTAAACACCCTTTAAGTGGTTAAACCACTAAACACCATTAGAAAACCTATATCAAGCCTTAGACCTTGATTTTATACATCAAATATGAGAAGATCTAGAGGATTAGGAGAATAGATCTCATTGACTTTCCAAGAAAAGTGATCCTGATTGTCGATCTAATCAGGTGCCTTAGGATGGGCTGATCAAAGAGCGATCTTACTGTTAAATCGATGCGTAATCATAGAGATACATGTGAATAAATAAATGAATATACAAATTAATTGGGTGTATAAAAATGAGTAGGATTGAAATCAAAGATGACATATGACGGTCTAAATGTTATAAAGACAAACATCTAGCTTAGGATTTCCCTAATGGAGGGTTAATCAAATAATCTAAGTCATTAATCTAGGATTAACGACCAGTTTAGGGAAGTTATTACTTGGACCTGTTTATTTGAGATGTAAGAATACCAAGTGATCGATGACTTATGATGTGACAGGTACGTTAGGGCGCACGATGTGATATAGCTTATGTGCCTAATTAGAGTATTGCGTTTATCGAGGTAGGTGATTACATTAGTAATTTTTCCATGATCTCTTAAATCTTAATATAGTATTTGAAACTTTGAGGCATAGGTTTTATTCCCTGCCATTTTGCCTGAGATCATTTTCAATATGTATTGTTAATATGCTTGCTATTTCCTTTCTGCATGATTTATGCACTATTTTTATATATTTTAGTTTCATCGACTTGATTATTGAGGATGTTATTCACTAATTTGCGATGCATGATGTTAATATATTGAATTACTTACTCGATTTAGTTTTATCTAGAATGATTACACATTATCATGTTTTCAAAAAAATTCCTTTATTCTACATGATTCAGTCATATATTTGAACACATGGATGATGGTACACTACCATGTCTTTGACTTGATCTGATTGAGATTTTTACACATGGTAGTTTCTATGCCTTGTCAATTAGGACAATTGAGCTTGTGATGGGATGCATCCCCCTGTGAGTGCTTAAGTGCCCCATGTAAGTGAAAGGGTGAAAATGGAATTGGAACGTGTCTTTCCGTGAGTGCTTGAGTATCCCGTGTGGGTGAAAGCGAGATTGGAACGCGTCTTTTCGTAAGTGCCTGGGTGCCTGTTGTGGATGAAAGGGTATAACGACTCTAGTTTTTCCATGCATTTTTAAATGCAATATCTAATTCCTAAGGCGGCATGCATCCCTATTTGAAAATATTTTTAGAAAAACAATGCAATGTAGATGAAAAATCTTTTGTTTTAAACTCATTTTGAAAACCCCGAGTGTCATTTGCTTTCACAACAACTAAAGTACTTTTGAAAATTACTGTAATCATAAATGTCTTCTCGGGTCTATGCAGTCATAGTTCACAGCTCAATTGTCGTAAGTACAAATACATGTCCAAAGAGGTAGAGAGTTGACTTACATTCATACTTGTCTCTTCTTCATTTAATTGATCGTGACACTAACATGTCCTGGAGTTTCTTCTAATCCTTTTTGGACTAAATCTGTAAAAATAATATATTTGCGTGAGTATTACTCATACTCAGTAGGTGATCTGATACTACTATTTTGAAAACATAGCAGGCAACATGCATAATTCAAGGAGCTGCTTATGCAAAATATTAGTGATTCGTTTTTGTGCAAACAAGCATATTTGTGCATAAAACATAAGCTCATTTATGCAATTTCAATCATGGAATCCATATGCAAATCACGTCATCTAAATATGACTAAAATCATAAAATAGAATCAATATGTCCAAGTAATAAGATCTCAACAAGATATCAAATCCACGAGTCAAATATAATAATCATGAAACTCTTAAAATAGTCATCATTAAAATCAGATGCTGGCATCACTATCAATATCATGCACATGGTCTTTTCATTTTGTTCCCACCGCAAGCTGCCTCATTCGGCGATCTGCTCACTGGAAACTCAAGTCGTGGGGTCGGTAAACATATCAAACTGACTGGTCACGAGTACTTGTATGCGACCATCTCAATGCTATATGAATATCAATACAATCAAAATCATAGGGCCAACTATGCTCATGACCAGAACACCTCTGGATCATGTGTCTCCGGTATCTAGAGACCTGTCCACCATAACCTCCACGGCGACTATGGATATGTCCCCGAAAGGGTGCCGTAAACACCTCCAGTGGTTGTCCCTATTTACCACAGCAGTCAGGGAAGGGACAATGCCATTTTTGTCAGTGATACCATCCACCCTTTTGGTGGTAGAGGCCGGGAGGCCAACCCCGTACATCACAACCTCTCAGCATAGTGCCCACTAGGCTCGATAGCCCAAAAAGCATATATAGATAAATCCAAATATCAATCATTGAAATCATGTAATTTATGCAATTCTTTTCAACCAGCAAGCAATTCATAAAATCAGTTCATACTGATATCGCATTCAAAGCCATAAAACATTAAGACAATTCTACATGCTTGTATAAGGACATCACATCTCAAAGAGCATGCTAAATATGGTGATAATTTCAAGTGCTCTGCATATTCGTATAAGAACAACATATCTCAAAAGCATGCTAAGAACGATTAAAGGCAAGTTAGAGTTTAAGATGCATTTAAAAACTTGGTAGTATCAGACCACCTACCTCGATGTCTTTGGAGTCGCATCCCTCACTACTTGACCCTGGATCACTTTTGTGAAACCCTGCATATTAATAGATAACAAGGATTCAAATATCATTTTCTATCCTCTAATTAGAATTATACCTCAATGGCTAGATCTTCCTTTTAGGTCATTGCTTAGTGTTTCTTCAGGCTAGATCTTATGTATAGTACTAACATCTAATGATTAGATTGCCTTTAATCTCTTTTAGGTCATCAAGATCGTGTAATTGAATGGTCAGATCTCCCAAGTTGCCTATCTTGATGCCTAGGACAGGTATGTACTTAATTTGGACAGTCAAATCTATAAGTTCAAGGTGGATGTGCGTAACTTAGACTGGATCTAAGCACATTGGTCTCCTAATAGACCCAATAAATCAATCTATGAAGTTTGATCATCTTTGATCCTATAGATCTATGTGATTTCTATAGTGTTTAGGCTATATTCATACAAGATAGGCCTCTAACCCTAACTTTTATAGCCTCATTAGGTCTGCGTCGTCAATACGGACTCAATGGTTCATCAATCGGAGTCCTACAGCCCCAGTAATTGCAATTTTAGTGTCGCAACGTCACAGACGAACTAGATTCGTCTATGCGGCTTCTTACGTCACGGACAAACTAGATTCGTCCACGCAGCTTCGTGCGTCACGGTTCCCAGGATGCGTGCGCATCTCGATTGAACCAGGAACACATTCGCACACGTGCACACACCCGAGTGGCATACCAAGTTGTGCGTCCTGGATGGCGTCGCGCAGACGTGTCTTCAGCATGGGTGCATGCGTGTCACGGCTCCCAGGCGCTTACGCGCCCTGGTCGAACTAGGACCTATGCCCCCACATCACACACGCTTGAAGGCCGCTCCAGGGACCATGCCCTGGGAGTGCGTCTCGCACCATGCCCCTGGAACAGTCGAGTGAGGGTTCTAGAACGAACCCGTCTTCCCTAACTTGTTCTCCGACCGGGAAATGCCAAATCTGGCCAGATTCTAGGGGAGCGATGAAGGGAAGCCAGAGAGGGAGATGAGGGCTTACCTGGGTAGCCGGAGATGCCCTCTTTCCAGTGGTGCAACTCCTTTTTTCCAATCTGAAACCCCAGCTCACCAAAAAATACGCAAGAGAGGGAAAACCCAAAATGTATGGCGAGATCAAAGGAAGAAGGGGGGAAAATGGGGAAGAACGGAGAGGGGAATGGCCGGAAGTCACAGAGGAGGTCTGGAGAAGGGTTTTACAGTTTTGCAGGAAACCCTAGCTCGATAGCCGAAGATGGAGAAGAGGAGATGATCGAAGAGGAGGGAAGAGGGCTTTTTATAGCCCTGCAAAGGTAGTGCTGCCCATGGCGGTGCCACTGTTCTTTGCGGTTTCGTACAGGCATGGCAGTACTGTGCACCGCCTGCCTGAGGAAGACGACGCAGGGGGTGTTGTTATCAAAATGACCCCCTACGTTTTTTGGTCATTTTTGTTTTTAAATTCAAATTACAAAAATGACCTTGATCTTTAAACATCCATAATTTTGTCATACGAGCTCCGTTTTCAGTATTCTTTAAGGTGTTGGATTCCATTTTGGGGTAGAATCTAATGACACTGATTTTTCTCACAAATTCCTTTATTTCATATTTTAATTAAAATAGAACATTTAATATAGTTAATTATATATAAATTTTCAAATTAATCAATTTCTCTCTCTCAATTTAGCAAAAGTGATGCAAAAATAGCATCAAATGTTCGAGTCATTACAAAGAGTGAAAGGGTAAAAGTGAAAAGTACTGAAAGTTGGCCCTATGTTGCCATGAGTATATTTAAGACACTCATAGGGCTTGACCGTACACGATGTTTTGTTGGTTTTGACATACATTCATGTTGTTCTATGGATATAGATTTTCATTGTTTTGGCATATGTGTATCTGCATGTTTTGTATGTCATGATGCCTTGGATTGATACCACTTTGTTTATATCATGGATTTCATATATTTTTGCCATGGATATCTAATGTTTCGTGTTTCACATACATATATTCATCTTACAAGATTTAACATGATCTTGATACCTTGCGCCATGTGATTTTCTATTATTTTTGTTATTGAATGTAAATCACCTGCACAAGCATAGCCTGCTGAGGCATTGCTTTATTTTGCAATGCCTCAAATTTTGGAGTGTGATAGCGCTAAGGGTAAGTAGGTAGAGCAGCATTGACTAAGTGAGGACCTCAAAGATCATCTACCTTTTTGTACATTAAAAACTGATTTAGTGTATGTCTCTTGGACTTGTGTTTAGATTTGTTGGGCTATACATGGATGTTGACATTGTGGATAGATTGGACCCACACTACTTGTATAGTGTACTTTTAATTGCCAATGTGTGTATGACGTGGTGATCATGGATGGACCTTGGGGAAAAATTTATACATATTATTCTTATTATTGTCTTTTCACTACTGTGTATGATTTATTGTGGTTTTACTTTGAGCATGCTCAGTGTATCGATGATTTGACTTCTGCTTATTATCGTGGTTTTAGATATAGGATGATCTATAGGGATTTTTTTTTAACGCTACATTAGTTATGTTAATTGAAAGTTTTATTTACAAGAATCATGTCTCTTTTTTTTCAAATATTATTATTACGACTTTGGGAAAAGGTTTAGAAAACCCAGGGTGTCACAACCAATGCTGAAAAATCAGCAACATCTCTTTTTCTCCCACATTGTGCTCAAGCACGATAGATGACAGCAGTTGACCGATGTCCCTAGCCCTCTCCCTCTCCTCCCATCTCCCCTCCTCCCATCTCCTCGCCTCATCTCTCTCACAGTCCTCCCCCACAAACACCAATGACCACATACAACCATGCACAACCGAAGATGACTGTTAGCCACCACTAAAATGCTGGCAACCAGCCTTTTCACACCGAAGGAGAGCATTTCACACCCATGGCTGCCAGTAAGTCCTCCTCTTCCACCCTTCTTCCTTGGTTCCCTATTTTTCTGCTTCCCCATGCCCTATCAGACTGATTTCCCAGTGGCCAGACTGTCAGTGAACAGAACCTACTGGCTATGAAATCCCACTCACATGGATAGCTTGGATGGATGATCTAAGCCGTTCATCGTGTTTCCAAGATGCATGTTGGAGACAAGCACGACGATGTGCTAGTTCGCATTCCCGATCAAGATGTTGATCGGACCATTGAAATGGATTTGAAGCACTAAAATGACAATTCAGGAGGCTATAAAAACCTAAATTTTGACCGAAGACGTTTGTTGGATTTGTCTTAGAAACATGGACTTAATTTATCATCATAACCTCGATATGACCACATCTAACTACATCAAATCGTTAAATATCACCCAATAACTTAGATCAGCCCAATCAGGGGATGATCAGGCCTTAGAAATTGAACAGATATACGACATAGGAGATGAATTCATGGATCAAATGAGCAGATTGAACACATCAGTTAAGCAAATTGATCTTAAACATTGATCTAACCATGGACATTAGATTTGACAGATCAGAGATCAATCGGACCGTCAAATCAAGATATTGATCATGGATACACACCTAACATGCTAGAAAAACATGAGGATGAAGGTCATCATGATGCTTAGAACTTGATTTAATTACTAAATACAAATCAAAGCTATAAAAGAATGATCTAAGAGTTGTATTGCTTCCAAAACTAATGAGATGAAAGGATTAATCCTTCTAGCGATCAAGAGACACTGATTTAGCCAATCATGACTCAAAATGATAAACAGAGATAGTAGATGATCATTTAGATGGAAGAAAAACTGATATTAAGACATGGATTGACTTGAATAAGGGTAAATCAAACAGTTTGGACCGTTGATTTAGGATTATTTGCCAAATCAGAGGATTTGCCAGACTGATTAATTTATAAATTGGGATCAGATGAACACTGAATGATATGAATGAAATGTAAATTATATAACGGGATACATTGAAAGCAATAAGTAATGTAGTGTACAATTGTGACCTAACAAGTACATCAGAGAGCACAAGTTGAAGGGATTACACACCTAATTGGGTTATTTTACACATTAAGGTAGGTGATTACATTTAATATTCCCATGATTTCATAAATCCTGATTGTTCATTAAATGGCTTCATTTACATTGACAGTTTGATGCATGGATATATATATATATATATATATATATCAACCTTGTGGTTTCCTTGAGACTATCTTTCAACATGTGTTGTCGATGATTTTTTACCTTTTTGATTTATATGATTCATGCACTATTCTTGATGCATTGTATGCTTCATTGATTGAACTATTGAGATGTTATAAACTCGTTTTTGTTGCATGATTATAGGTGCATTAAAATATTTTATTGACTTAATTTTCCCCCGAATGATTATGCATGGATTTATGATACTCAATTTTGTGTTTTTGTTGATTTATGATGGGTGTTTATGTTGGATGGATGCTACGCTATGAGGATTGTAAGGTTGGCTACCCGCCCTCTGAGTACATGGATGATAGACACCTACCTCGATATATGGGAAAACTGCTTGCAGTTTGGGTTAATCATGGATAGGCCACCCATGTCCGTCCAACAAACCCCCATGCATGGCAGACATTAGTCTCCTATTCAGTATTAACAGTAAGCGGCAATGGTTTATACCCTAAAGTGGTTGCCACTACTATATAGTGATCCTTGCACTTATTTTGTGTGCACATGTAGATACAGACACATCGGCATGTATATATCCTGATGCACCCAAGGAGTGATGATGCCTCCTGAGGGTGATTGACGCAGGCAATCCCAAAAGAAACAAGCGTGGGGGAAATGGTATGAATACTCATGGTCGGTTATGTGAGAGATTGTGTGCCCTGTTACTCATGACATGCTTTTATATGATAATTTCGATTATATTTGACTCTACCAATTGCATAAGCACGCATTATTCATGTCATGCATGCCATGATGTTTGGTTTATGATATTTCTACATTTTATGTGCGAAATTATATCCTTGTCTGTTATTGCATTCGATTTGTACTTCTTGTTATTTATGCATCATTTCATTCTTGAGATATAATGATTTAGCCTCTTATTTGAATGTTTCATATCCATGAGCTTTATCACAAACCATGATGTTTATATGGCACATTACCTATACTCTGCTCGATATTAAATGTGATTACCTACACAAGTGATTACTTGATGAGGCATTGCTTTGGTTTGCAATGCCTCAAATTTGGAGGGTAATAGTGACAAGAGCAAGCAGGTGGAGCATTAGGAAAGACAGCCTCATTCAGAGACTGATTTGATGTATGCGCCTATCTGCTTTGATATTAGACTTGTACTAGGGCTATACATATACAGTATGAATTGGTGACAGTGTATGGACCTGACCTTTAACTTTTATGAGTATGGGCTTATCATTGTGTTTGGATGTGGTGTATAATGGAGGAGACCCTGGGCCATATTATCATTCTGATGGGTTACTTGCATTTTCTTTTCTTGATATGTGTTTAGCCACAATTTCAAACTTTATCAGACTATGTCACATGATTATATTTGATTTCATTCATTGCTCTCGGGTTGATTGACCCCTAGGGTTTTCTTTTGCTATTTCACTTGATATGTTTATGCGATTATAATTGAATATAAGTTTTAGATTTTCTAGAGATCCCGATTATTTTGATAAATGTTATCATTATTATATGAAAATTGATTGTTAGAAAACATGGGGTGTCACAGTGAAGGGGGTTCTCTTTTGGACAATTTTTTTCAACTAGGAGGGTCGTATAACAAGGTAAAAACACCAAGAGAAATAAGGGCTCACTATAAACAACCAAAAGTAGGGTTTTTCATTGAAAATAAAAGTCAAAGTTGAGATATTCTTTTCATGCGACGAGTGTGAATAAAATCATCACTTGTCAATATTGGCTCCAATTGACCTTTGTTACCCTTCAAATTTTTGCAATATTAAAACTATTTATCAAAATATCCATAACTCTTTCGTATAAAAGGTGGTGTATCCACCAGAATCAATGATTACCTTTTCCAACATGACCAACAATCACAGACTTTATCATGTAAAGGTGGTACGAAAAGTGTAACAGCCCAAAGGCTCCCACATACAACAATATTGTTTGCTCTGAAAAATTAGCCACCCATACAACTAGCCCCCTCACGGTTTTGTTCTTCCCTGGTTTTTTGAGGAAAAGGCCTTCTTGTGTGGTAAGTCTTCCCAACTCTTATCAACAGCCCAGCAACTTTCCCCTTAACAATGTGGGACCAACTCTTAGACCTACTAGGTACCACTTAACAACAGTCCTACCCCCTTAGGGAACACGCATCCCCACATGTTGCACCCACACATACTTGGAAACCACGTGCCAACCAACCAAACATCATGTCAAGGGTTGGCTCTGATACCACTGTAATAACCCAAGGGCCCCACACACAACAATATTGTCCACTTTGGAGACTGGAGCCCATATCACCCAGCCCCTGCACAGCTTTGTTCTTCCCTTACGGGAAAAGGCCTTGTTGCATGGAAAATCTTCCCAACTCTTATCAACTGCCTAGTAACTTTCCTCTTAGCAATGTGAGACTAACTCTCAATGCTACTAGCCACCTGCTTAATGGTGCTGGGTGCCTGACAAGTCAGAGAGTTAGTCCCACATCGCTAAGGGGAAAGTGACTGGGCTGTTGATAAGAGTTAGGAACACTTTACAAGCAATAAGGCCTTTTCCCACAAGGGAAGAATAAAGCCATGTGGGGGTTCGGTGATATGGGCCCCAGTCTCTAAAGCGGACAATATTGTTGTGTGCGAGGGCCTCTGGCTGTTATAGTAGTATCAGAGCTAACCCTTGACCAGGTGTGTGGCTGGCCGGAATGTGGTTCCCAATTACGTGTGAGTGCAACACGCAGGGACGCGTGTTCCCTAAGGGGGGTAAGATTGTTGTTAAGTGGTGCCTAAAAGGTCTGAAAGTTAGTCCCACATCACTAAGGGGAAAGTTATTGGGCTATTGATAAGAGTTGGCAAGACTTCCTATGCAATAAGGCCTTTTTCTGCAAGGAAAGAACAAAGCCTTGTGATGGTTGGGTGATATGGGCTCCAGCCTCCAAAGCGAACAATATTGTTGTGTGTGGAGCCCTCAAGTCATTATAGTGGTATGAGAGCCAACCCCTAACCCATTATGTGGCTAGCCGGCATGTGGTTCCTAGGTATGTGTGCATGATTTCTAAGATAGTCAGATGTTAATGTGTATAATTTAAGATAGAACCCATGGATGGTCATTGGCATAGAAGATGCTACTAAGGATTAAATCATATATATGGGTCAAAATACAAATTAATGGTGTATGAGCGCTAGTGTTTAGTAACCATGTAGTGCATATGCATATGCTTAGATAAAACAATATGTAAGATTTCTAAAACCATGTTATGTATGCATGTGCAAATATGAAAAATCATGACACATGATATGGGGTTATAAGAGTGTATGCATATGCTTAGATAAAACAATATGTAAGATTTCTAAAACCATGTTATGTATGCATGTGCTAATATGAAAAATCATGACACATGATATGGGGTTATAAGACTGCATGGAATTCCTTTTTGCATAAGAAGTGTGTGTGGAGTCCTTGCATGGGAATATTCATGGCATCCTACCTCTCATGCGTGGAATGGATAGTATACACGAGAAATGATGGGATTGGTGTGTATGAAATGGTAAGCCAATCTACATTTATAATATCATAAAGCAAACCCCAGTCGTCACATGCACACTTTTAAATCAAGCTATGCTAAAAAGAGTCATTATAATATGAAGTGAATGACAATATATGGAAGAACCTAGATTGAGAGATAAGATCCTATGAGAAGGTGTGCAAGTTTATTGGTTAATACTGGATGGATTGATACATCTAGTTTTGGACCTTTGTGAGTACATATACATATGAGGATGTTTAAATCTTTTATTAAATTATATTATGTCACCTATCAATTCGGCTAAATAACAATTGGCTCTTTCTTAGAGAGGAAGTGTGATCTTTAGCTCCCTATTGATGAGATCCATTGCTCTGGCACGCAAGACTATTCAAGTTCTTTGCACGCTTATTCAGTTTAAATAACAAGATCCATATGCACAGATCAACGATGCAAATTACTAGATCTTGTGTGCAAGATCAAAAGGCACAATAAGAAAGGAAGGAGAGAGATGTGAAAACTCCAATTTTTTTGGAATTAATTGGAATTTTTATGAAAATTGAGGTAGAATATTATATTTAATATAATATTAATTTTTAGAACAAGAATCAAGTATTGAAACGTAGATATTTGGAATCATTCATGAGAAACCAGTCAGAATGACTATAAGCATGCTGAAATCTAAGCTCAAGTGAAAAATTCCTATTTTTCTTAATTTTGTGAACTTACATTTACTCGTAGGGGTAAAATAGTCATTTTACTTTTGTGTGGGGTCCAAAAAAGTTAGGTGAGCTGGTGGACAGCTAGCTTAGAAAATATCAATGATGAACAATAAACATGATGAGAAATCTCTTTTGAATTAAATAAGAAAAGTTAAAAAAAATTAAAAATGTAATTAAAATAATCCACAAATAAACTTATAAATATGCCCTAACATTCCCACAAAATTGCACAAAAATTCCCAATCTTTGCCCCTCTCCCTCTCCCTTTCCCTCTCTCTTTCCTTCTCTTTCTCTCTCCTTTTTCATTTTTTCTTTTCTTCTCTCTCTCTCTCTCTCTCTCTCTCTCTCTCTCTCTCTCTCTCTCTCTCTCTCTCTCTCTCTCTCTCTCTCTCTCTCTCTCTCTCTCTCTCTCTCTCTCTCTCTCTCTCTCTCTCTCTCTCTCTCTCTCTCTCTCTCTCTCTCTCTACAGTCGCAAAGTGTGTCTGTAGACACATCGAAGGGAATATTCCCTCACGAACAGTCAAACGCGTCTGCAAACTCATCGTCCTCGACCGAATAGGGTTT
Organism: Warburgia ugandensis; assembly: GCA_035236585.1. NCBI lineage: Eukaryota > Viridiplantae > Streptophyta > Magnoliopsida > Canellales > Canellaceae > Warburgia > Warburgia ugandensis. Next base: position 67,858,418 of record CP141134.1, read on the forward strand.
CTGCTTGAAAACACTAATTCGATTAGCCATCCAAATTTGGTCATTGGAATTCAATCTCCACTGTTTGATGGGTTAGGACTGACCCGATCTATAAAAACCCTAAGATTCCAAATCGATCGAAGGTGTATTCACTGGTGAAATCATGAAAAACAGTAAGTTTGATGACCTTATATTTTTTGGCGTGGATCTCTCTTTTCTGGCTTTATTCTTCGATTCTGGACACTACAGGTAAGTTCCTCATCCTCCACTCCATCTATTTCGATAGTTTTTATGGCAAGAAGATCACCGGACTGAATTTTTGGGCAAGGTTTCTCTAGTGGATCCAGTACCAGTGACCTATCTTGAAAACTCCAGTAAATCAATGTTATTTGGATATTCTAAGCTGTTAGATGGATTCCTGGGATCCAAAAACCCTAGGGGTGAAATCTGAATGATAGCTTGTTCAAATCTGGGAGATCGGGGGAGGGTGATCCAACGGTCCAGATCGGACCATCTCACTTATCCTAAGTCACCCTCCTTGTACACCGGCAATCACCGGTAAAGGGGTGGGGCCACTGATCGACCCATTGATCTAAATAACCAAGATTGAATATGGGCCCTTGTTTTGACTGAAAACTTAAAAATCTAATTCATAACTCATTTTAACTCCAAATCAAGATCAGAAAAAAAAAAAAAAAAAGTTATAGATTTATGGTGAACATTAGAATATAATAGAAACATAAAATTTAAGTTTTATTCGTTATAAATTTCTATAAATCATAAAAAGTGGTACTAATTTCCAAGATCAGTCAAATCTAACGTGATCGGACCTCAAAATTATAATCCATTAGTGACCTAATGATGTAATAACCTAAAGAAATGGATTGGATGTAACTAATCTGGTAGATCTTTAGATCTTGACCATTAAAAATAATAAAATCCTTGAAAATACATAATAATCTCCTTGATTAGATTGATCAAGGATGATAAAAAATTGTGAATCATTATGGATGATGATCTAATGATAAGATCATGAGAAATGAATAGCTTGATGTAGCTAATTTGGGATAGATTGAGATCTATGCCCTTAATTTTGATAAAATGGCCTAAGATCTTCTTGATTGATTAGATGAAGAGAGATCAGATCATGTGATGAGATACATCAATGATTTAGCGATGATATCACATTAAGAGAATGTGATAGATCTGAATAAAAATGAAAGATCAATATCTAAACCCTTAATGGGATGGAAAATGATCAAAATATGATTATGGGATCAAAACGGACAAATAAGATATATTCAAATGAGCATATGTGTTACTATATGCTATTGTAAATGTTTTTTTATTTGTTTAGTATATTTCATTGTTAGATTTATTTATTTACGCTTTAATGTTCATGTTATGTAAATTACACGAAAAACGTAATTAAATGAAAATACACATTGATGAACATTTACAATGAATGTGGACATGAACCTAATGATAGTAAGGGCTATAGTTAGTAGGACAATATAAGGAATATCATTTCCTTAGCCCAAATTATTAGAATAATAAACCCTATTAATGATATTTTAAGTGTTCATGGATTTAATTAAAATCAAATAGTAAGAGTACTAAGGGGTTAATGCTCATAGGAACCTTATGAAGGTTGAGCTAAGGTCACCCCAATAAATGCTAAACATGGTGGTTAAGGGGGTTTTATAATAGAGCCTTGCTCTTCCCTCACCTTCTGGCGATGTTTGTGAGGTCTAAACTCCTCCTTACATGAGGATTGAATTAACCACTCCATGAACAACTTTTATCTGGTAAACCTTAGTCAATTGAAAATAAGAGGAGCTGTCTAGAATTAGGAGTGCATAAATTATCTTTAATTAGTAAAACATTAACTGGTTGAATAATAATGCGATAATAAAAGGATAGTAAACTATTTAATCCTAATAAAAATGGCAATTAAGATGATCAAAGATCAAATAAGATCCATAGGGAGATCTTGAACGATTAAGAATAATAAGAAACATAATATTGTGTTAGTATGTATGTTTTTGAATTAATATAAATATTAGATTCAAATGTAGATTATTATATTAGACCCTTGATCAATATGAACCAAGGGACAAGATCCAAATAATCTTATGTAAGGATGATCAAAAGAACAACTAGGAAGTATAAATGAGTTGAGGAATGACTGCATATATATGATTTGACAAATACATGAAGGATATGATGATTAAGATCAATGAGCAAATGGATTATTGAAAGTAAATGTTGGTGGACCTTAAGGTTATATTCAATATAGAAGATACATGTATTTTACACATAATCTATCTTGATAACTATAGATTGATTATAATTGCCTTACAATTATTTATGAGTCAACAAATGATGTTAAAATGAATGCAAAGTGATTGATTAAGTAATTATGAAATTACTTAATGGGTAAAATAAGAAGATTTGAACTATATAACTTGAACCCTCAAATCTTAAGGAAATAAGTTATAGGCATGTCCTATTATAACCAGACACACAGTCTGTAAGTATGAAATATTATTTTCCATTCAAGCATGGAGGCTTGTGGTTTTGTTTTAAATCAGGCTTATGCTTGGGGATGCCAATGCTATAAGAGATATGAGGGTTTGGCCACTTGCTCTCTGAAAATAATAATTATTATGATACCGTTCCCAAAGAGAGGCAAAATGTCGAGTGGGGCAATTATGGGAAGGCCACCACTATGACAGCCATGGTTCCCCCCATAGTAACATGGAGCTGTATTTTTCACTGCGGTATCAGTGGAGTATTAAGCAGTTATCAAGGGCCCCTATACAGATTGAGATTGTAAGTATTGTAGTCCTTAAGATTATTTTGCATTATGATACAATTGATTATGGCATGATGAGATATCTTATGTTATGGCATGATAAGTAAAGAATAAAATGGTTATCCAATCATATAAATTTATTTATGCCATGAATATAAAGAACTATTTATTTTGAGATATATTGAATATACGTCTTAAATCCCCTACCAGGCATAGCTTGCTGAGATATTGTAAATGTTTGAATGTTTATAATATCTTAGATACAGTTAAGGAAGATTGAAAGCTCAAGACTTGTGGATAATCATCACCAAATTACAACTGAGGGTATTTACTTTGAGGGAGATTGTACTGATTGTTTTGTAATTTGGATTGTAATATTTGGACAAGGTATGTAATGACTACCAGAGTTGTGTATGTGAGGCACTGGATTGATCCTGATTTTAATAAAAGTATTTCTATTGTTATTCAATGAAAATTTTATTTTATACAAAAATCTATGTATGATAAGTAATTTGAAGTGGCACTCTAATTTTTGACAAATCAATTTCAAAGAAAATATGTTTCCGTTGTTTGTATTTTCAAAATTTTCAAAATCAAGGCTCTACCTTTGCAAATATTTATGAAAATGTGTTTTAAAAACCCAGGTCATCACAATAGGTCCCATATGCATAAAATATGTGTCTTGATGGAGAACAATCATGCACATGGATCAAGACCTTAAGGAAATTGATCCTGCACATAGATTCAAGGTCGTAGCTAATATATATATATATATATTTCAAGTAAAGATTTACAAACCCAAGTGCAATAGATTAGATAGATTGACATAACTATATTATATAGATAAAAGTAAGTGACTGATTGATATCATCTACATGCGTTAGTAAGTAACAACCTAGGCAGAGTCATGCGCATGGTTTCATGACTTGAAAACCCATACGCATGAAACCCCGCAATTAGTCATAATATTCCATACGCATGGATCATGACTCAATGGTATTAGACCATACGCATGGACATCAAGTAAATCCAGGTTGTGAGCATGGATTCCGCATCCAGCCAAGATGAATCCCGCACATAGATCCTAGGTTCAAATAGGCTGACCATGTGCAAGTTCATTGACTGATTAAGTTAACCCACACACATAGATTTGAAGTTGATTCATACATACAACCCAAAACAATCATTGAAGTGTGCATACTTTTTTATAATATTTTCATGCCAAAATAATGCTCGAGCACGCGAAGATTAGATCATCATACAAAAAGCAAAAGAAAATTGGTCTAACTGGGAAAATCCCACGCCCCTTACCTCTTAGCAGCAAAATAATCTTCTACGCTCTTCTTTTCCAAAAACGCGGGGTGTGGCTAATCCTTGGTGCAGCCTCCTCCTCCTCCTTCCTCCCCCCCCCTCCTCTCTCTCTCTCTCTCTCTCTCTCTCTCTCTCTCTCTCTCTCTCTCTCTCTCTCTCTCTCTCTCTCTCTCTCTCTCTTCCTCCTTGCGTTTCACACATTCATTCCTCCCCTATTTGACTCTCCTCTATCCTATTATATCTCTAGATATACTTTCCTTCTTATCCTATCCTTTTTAAATTCTAATTCTAATCCTAATCCTAATCCTTTCCTAACTTTATTTAATTATTCTCTATCTTATCATATCTCTCACCTTCCTATCATATCCCTTCCAGATTCTAATCTGTTAGGCATCCTTATCCTTTCCTAACTAGAAATCTCTAGATTCATTGCACTTGGACATTCCTTGGTTTTGGGTAGGGAATTTTTCCAAAAAGGTTGTCTTTGGAGACTTGAACTCTAATTCTAAAGTTTTGCATACTCATTCTATAGCCATTAGAGAAATTAGATTTTTGTTGTCAATTCCATGCAAAAGAATATTTATATTATGAAAATAGTAGTTACATTCTTCCATACTGACAAAAATTTCATCCTCGAAATTTCAAGATAGTATAATAAACAACTCTGGAAACCTTTGTCTCGTGTCACTTTCTACTTCCTAGGTATCTTCCTCAATCATATGATGCTGAGACAAGACTTTAACTAATGGGATAGTTTTATTTCTCAAAGTTTTCTCCTTCCAGTCTATGATTTGTACTAGCTTCATCTCAAAAGTCAGATCAGATTGCAATTTACTTGGCACTTGCTCTAATACATGGGTAGGATTGGGAACATATTTCCTGAGCATTAACACATGGAATACATTATGTACTTCTGATAACTGTGGTGAAGTGCCAACCGGTATGCTGCCTGTCCAATTCTCTCTAGAATCTCAAATGATCCCACAAATCTTTGACTTAATTTGCCTTTGATTCCAAACCTCATCACCCTCTTAGTTGGTGAGACCTTTAAGAAGACGTGATCCTCAACTATAAACTCAAGATCTCTACATCTCCTATCTGCGTAGCTCTTTTGTCTACTATGGGAAGTTAATAACCACTTCTGGATAATTCATACCTTCTCTGCACACTACTCAATCAACTCCAACTTCACCAATTGTCGTTCACCAATATCAATCTAACAAGTTGGTGTTTACAAGGTCTACTATATAATGCCTCGTATGGTGCCATGCAAATACTAGAGTGGTAACTATTATTATATGCAAACTCTATCAAGGGAAGATGTTCATCCCTATTACCTTTCCGGTCTAAAATAGAAGCCCTGAGCATATCTTCAAACATCTAAAACTCATACTGTCCCTTAGTCTGCAGGTGAAAAGCTGTACTGAATATTTGCAAGGTACCAAGTCCTTCCTATACACTGCCAAAAATGCGATGTGCATCTGTTATCCCTGTCAGATATGATGATCAAAGGCACTCTGTGTAAACTTACAATCTCCTTTATATATAAATTTGCTAAACTCTCCAGTGATTGTCTCTACCGAATGGGAAGAGACAAAGTCCATAGTAATGTGGTCCCACTTCCATTTTGGGAGTTCTAATGTCTGTAATAGTCCTGTTGGTCTTTAATGCTTTGCCTTCACCCTCTGACAAGTTAGACATCTTGCCACACACTCACCAATGTCCCTTTTCATGCCCTACCACCAAAAATTCTGCTTCAAACCTTGGTACATTTTTATACCCCTAAGGTGAATGGTAAACTTCGAGTTATCTGCCTCTTGTAATAATTCTTGTCTTAGCCCTACTATTGCTAGCACCACAAGTATCTCCTGAAAGTGCACTCCTCCATCAGTACCCATAGAGAATCTAGCATTGCTACTCATGCCTTGAGTCTCCCCACACTCTTTCTAAGCTAGCAAAATTCAGTCTATAAAGGTTGACCTTACTGACACATTTGCTATCATCCCCTTCATTTTTCTACTTAAGGCATCCACTACAACATTTGCCTTACCAGAGTGATACTGGATGGTAAAATCATAGTCCTTCAAATACTCCACCCATCACCTTTGTCTCATGTTTAGGTCACTTTGAGGAAATATGTACTTAAGACTTTTATGATTTGTAAAGACTTCATATTTTTTACCATATAAATAATGTCTCTAAACCTTCAAAGCAAAAACCACAGTAGCCAACTCCAGATAATAGATGGGATAGTTTATTTCATGAGTCTTTAAATGTCTAGAGGCATAAGCAATCACCTTTTCATATTGCATTAATATGCAGCCAAGTCCCTTGCTTAAGGCATCGCTATAAACTATAAATCCTTCACTACACACTGGTAATGTAAGAATAGGTGATGTAGTAAGCCAACCTCTTCAATTCCTGAAAACTTCATTCACATTCCTTTGTCGTCTCAAACTTCTTTTCTTTCTTGGTCAACTGAGTCATAGGTTGTGCGATGCAAGAAAAACTTTATATAAATCTCCTATAATACTCAGCCAATCCGAGAAAACTACGAATCTCTGTCATCGTCTTAGGCCTTTCCCAATTGGTGTTTACCTCTATCTTCATGGGATCAATAGAAATACCATCTGTAGAAATAATATGACCAAGGAAGTGGACTCGGTCAAGCCAAAACTCACATCCTTATATGTATATGTACTTACGGCACGTGGTTCTCAGGTTACGTGTGGCCGCCAACACCCGGGAACATGTGTTCCCTAAGGTGTGTAGGGCACCATTAAGCGAGTGGCTGGTAGCATTGAAAGTTAGTCCCATATCGCTATTACAGCCTCTTTTCGCAAGGGAAGAACAAAGTTGTACAGGGGCTTGGTGATATAGGTCCCTAGTCTCCAAAGCAGACAATATTGTTGCGTGTGGGGCCCTCTGGCTGTTACAATGGTATCAGAGCCAACCCCTGACCTAGTGTATGGCTAGCTAGCACGTGGTTCCCATGTACGTGTAAGTGCAACACGTAAGGACGCATGTTCCCTAAGGGGGGTAGGACTGTTGTTAAGTGGTGCCTAGCAAGTCTGAGAGTTAGTCCCACGTCGCTAAGGGAAAAGTGATTGGGCTGTTGATAAGAGTTAGGAGGACTTTACATGTAATAAGGCCTTTTCCCACAAGGAAAGAAGAAAGCCATGCCGACGCTTGGTGATATAGGCCTCAGTCTCCAAAGCAGATAATATTGTTGTGTGTGAGGCCTTCGGGCTATTATAGTGGTATCAAAGCCAACCCCTGACTTGATGGGTTCTCAGGTTACGTGTGACCGCCAACATGCGGGGACGCATGTTCCCTAAGGTGGGTAGGGCACTGTTAAGCAGGCAGCTGGTAGCACTGGGAGTTAGTCTCACATCGCTAAGGAAAAAGTTACTGGGTTGTTGATAAAAGTTAGGAGGTCAGGTTACTTGTGGTCGCCAACATGCGAGGACGCATGTTCCCTAAGATGGGTAGGGCACCGTTAAGTGGGCGGTTGGTAGCGCTAAGAGTTGGTCCCACATCACTAAGGGAAAAGTTACTGGGTTGTTGATAAGAGTTAGGAGAACTTCTCATACAGCAATGCCTTTTCCCACAATGGAAGAACAAAGCCGTGCGGGGGCTGGGTCATATGGGACTCAATCTCCAAAGTGGACAATATTGTTGCATGTGGACCCTTAGGCCATTGCAGTGGTATCAGAGCCAACCCCTGACTCGCTATGTGGTGGCCGGCAAGTGGTTCTTAAGTATGTGTGAGTAATTTCTAAGATGGTCATATGCTAATGTGTATAATTTAAAATGGAACTAATGGATGGTCATTGGCATAGAAGATGCTGCTAAGGAATAAATCATATATATGGGTCAAAGTACAAATTAATGGTGCACGAGGACTAGTGTTTAGCAACCATGTAGTGTGCATGCATATGCTTAGATAAAACAATACGTAAGATTTCTAAGACCTTGTTATGTATGCATGTGCTAATATAAAAAATCATGACACATGGAATTCCTTTTTGCATAAGAAGTGTGCGTGGAGTCCTTGCATGGGAATATTCATGGTATCCTACCTCTCATGCATGGAATGGATAGCATACACATGAAATGATGGGATTGGTGCATATGCAATGGTAAGCCAATCTACACTTATAATATCATAAAGCAAACCCAAGACGTCACATGCACACTTTTAAATCAAGCTATGCAAAAAGAGTTATTAAGATATGAAGCGAATGAGAATATATGGAAGAACCTAGATTGAGGGATAAGAGCCTATGAGAAGGAGCACAAGTTTGTTGGTTAATATTGCATGGATTGTACATCTGGTTCTCAACCTTTGTGAGTACATATACAAACGAATAAGGCATTTTCCCACAAGAGAAGCATAAAGTCGTGCGGGGGCTGGGTAATATGGGTCACAATCTCCAGAGCAAACAATATTGTTGTGTGTGGTGCCCTTGGGCTGTTACAGAAAAGCAACATTTTAATCATGAAACAACTATCATGGACAACCATGACAACAGTTTGGTGCTATCAGGGCTTCAGTTTTGGGCTGCAACTCATCTGACACATGACATGCACTTGTTTAATCCATATCATAGATTACTAATTCATGACACATTAAAAATTAGCCTATACCAGTCTCATCCGCTTAAAATTGCTAGCAACTCAACCTATTTTCAAGAGTGCATAGTTTAATTCGTTGACATAATAGAATATAGTACCTAAGAGTTTATGAAAATTTCCAAGAAAGAGATTTGTTAACCTAACATTATTTTTTTTCTAGATAAAAAAATGTTCATATTATTTGTGCAATTGTATTTAACCTTATTATGAAAAATCATGCCAATCTAGCAATCCCAAATTTTTATTTTTATATGTCAATGATTATGATTTAAAGCACAATAAATAATAGTACTAGGAGCTCCTAACAAGCTTAACTATTGGTATGTGTGTAATATACGATGAATAAATTAGATCTTAAAAAATAAGATGACGGGATGACAACGTTTGTAAATAAGATGTTGCCTTGAATGTTTGAAAATACTATGTCTCTTGAATGAGAATGCTTAAATTACAACATGAAATCTTTTGACTTTACATTTCTTTATAGAGCAAGTTAGTGTGACAACCTGGGTTTTTAAAACAACTTTTCACAAATCTTTTCAAAAAGTGGGGCCCTAAATTTGAAAACAATTTTAAAAGCAAAACAACAAAAAACATATTCAATGAAATTCATTTTTAAAACCCTGAATGTTGACCATCAAGTCACTATTTAATTATTTATAATTTAATTTGATATTAAAATTTTAAAAATTCAGATAAAATTTTCTATTTTCAAGTAAACCTTTTAAAAACAAGTTTATTTCTTCAGGACTCATCTAATCAACAACCCCTCCATCATTACAAGTCAAGTCAAAATACCACAAATGTACATTTATGGTCCAAGTAGAATTAAAATATACCATCAAATGAAGAAGTGTCTCAATCAACTGCTCGTCTGATTCCTCATCAGTCTTGTATGTCCCTCAATATCTGAGGCATTGTAAAAATAGTGCAATGCCTCAATAAGCTATGCTTGACATGAGTATAAGGTGCATGTCAAAACTAAACTAAAATATTTATTTTCACAATATATTAATCATTTCAATGCATCCAAGCATTTTGCATCAATAATTTGTATGATTAAATTCAAGATAATCACAAACTTTCGAATATTAAATTTTAAACCATTTCATGCAAATATCATGAATAAATTCAACAAGAAAATATCAAGTTCAAATCATAGTCAGAATCTCAAGTAAACTTTATAAATAAATGTAAACATGATAAATAGATCTAGTGATGTAGAGTCGTATACAAATCACAAAAAGAATATAGAATAAAGCATCTGAATAATATATTTAAATAACATTAAACTCATACAATAATAGTATATAATCATAATCATCTAGCTAACGCTGGTCCACTTACACCTAGCCATTACTGGGTTCACATATTCATCTATTCAACACTGATTTATATATTGGTCATGAGCTTATACAAGGCATATCATTATGTCATGTCATAAGGCATATCATGCGAAATAGTCTATACCATAGTACAAAATATACAAAGGACAATTATGATTCAGCAATAACCAACTATTGGGTTTATCGACTGCCGTTCCCCATCAACACTAGAATGTGAGACTAAATGTCCGTCATGCACAGGGTTGATCAAACATGTAGGTGTGGACTACCCATGATCCCACTTCCTACAAGATTTGCTCATCTTTGGAGTGAGTGTTTATCATCTCATAAAGTTAGAGGACAGGTGGTGAACCCTGCATCATTCCTAGCATAGCATCCACCAGGCCTCTATACCTATATATAAAATAATAATAATAATAATAATAATATCACACTACAAACTTGTCTTGTACCAAATTCCACCAAAAACACTATATCATATGCATAGTTGCTATCCTATACCAAATCAAACCTATCTAGATTTCAGGTCAAGTAAGGTGAAGGTAAAACATGTCACACACTATTAAACCATGCTTTTTAAATAAAGGACATGCATTTCAAATCCATGAAAATATAATCAAATTATAACAATTCTCCATAAACAAAACTATAACCTTTCTGTTTCATAATTCAAGCCATAAATACTGCATGTATAATATCACACAATAATTACAATTTATAAATGATTTATGCAACTCAAATCACATGCAATTATCAAAATCACATCATAACCATATCAAAAAGTCATGCAATTTATGAAAATTAGCATCTTAAATTTCTCATACCTCAAATATGATTGTCAAAATCCTCAAAACAATTGACGGTTTCAATTTCATATCAATCGATGTATTTGTCAAATCACATATACATTTTAGGTTAATCACTTACAATTTCTCACTTATACTCATCTAGTCTTTGAATATTATTAAATATGATGATCTTGCTCTTATTAACCTCCGCTCATAGATATATCTCTTTACTTTGTAATAACCTCAAATCTTGACTTTCGATTAAAGATCGATGGTCTATATCATCCATCTATTATCAAGTTATAGTGATCTCAGCCTGATCTATAGTCTATTTTATTTTTCAGTATTTGATTTATTAATCTAATAGTTAGATTAAATTTTGAGCAATCGATCAATAGTTCCAAGTCTTCTTAATATCAATCTTTGAATCTAAGGTCATTAGAACAATCTAACTATCAGATTAATCTAATTAATAATATAAATAGCTCAATTATTCTTCATAAGGTTTAATCCATTCTAATCTTGTTTATTTTCTAAAAATTTTAAAATATATCAGGAATAATAAAATAAAATAAAATATGATAGTTATCTTACCACTGATGTGGCTTTAATCCAAAAATTCAAGAATGAACGGCTCAAATCAAGTGCTAGATCTATAATCAAATCTACATAGAAGCTCAAATCAATAGCTGATCTAGGTGTTAGATAGTTGATCAAGGGTTAGATAATCTTAAGGAATGAATTGGTTGCAAATCTAACATCTAATGACTAATCAATAGTTGGATCATGATAAGAGGTCAAATCAGTTGCAGATTTAAGTTTTGGTGATTGATTAATAGTTGGATCATATAGGATTTTGTTGATTTAGTCACGGATCTAACATTTGGTAACAGATCATGGACCAGATGATGATGGATAATCAGATTGGTTACAGGTCAATACGATCGTGATCGTAAATCATTGTTAACTTTAGATCACCATAAGATCTTCACTGATGGCCAAATTAGTAGATGGGTTTTGTTCTTGGTGTCACAAGAATTGCAATAACATCTCGTATCAACGATATTCCTCAAGGATTGAGCAGTTGAAGTCATATTTCAAGGGTGGTGGTCCACCGTGCAAAATAGCAAAAGAAAGAGAGTCGGGTAGATGCGGCTGGCGGCTGCTCTGGCAGGAGCCTTAGCTTGTCTGCATTGGGCGAGGAAGACGGAAGGGAGATAGAGGGGCGGCCGGACTATGCGTGCAGGCATGTCGGGTCAGTTGCACTAGAGGGGGATAACCGACAGGGGAAGAGGAGGGAAAGAGAAGTCCGGTGCGGCCGCCCGGGTACGGTGGCTAGTCGGCTGGGCTGTGCCGGAGGGATGAAACAGGAGGAGAAAGGAGAAAAGGTTTCACCGGGGAGGTAATGCAAGAGAAAGGTGGAAATAGGGGAGGGTTTGCGAGAGAGAGAGAGAGAGAGAGAGAGAGAGAGAGAGAGAGAGAGAGAGAGAGAGAGAGAGAGAGAGAGAGAGAGAGAGAGAGAGATTGGTAGTGGGCGCAGCGATCGACGAGGAGATGTGAGCAGAGGAAGCTCGCCGGCGAGGATGATGTGGCTGCCACAGAGAAGAAAAATAGGAGATTGGGGGGTGGGTTTTGCATGCAGTGCCGGTAAATGAAGGGGAAACTCACCGGGGAAGAGGTAACGCTTGAGAGAGGAGGAGAAAGGGAAGGTGGGTTTGGCATGGCCGGCCTTTGTGTGCCGGCCCGGAGAGTTGACAAGCCCTTTCAGAGGGTATTTGACTAGGTTAGTAACGCCTATTTAACTATAACCTTCTTTTCCCAATAATAGAATTTCTTCTAGTAGAAAAAAAGTCTTGTCCAAGAGAGAAGACAAGGGGTTTGGGCTAGTGGGATTTACAGCAGCGCACGGGCAATGTGATCGACAGTGAGGGCCATTGTTGCGCAATTGTGGTGCAAGTCTTGCCGGTGCGGAAGGGGGTTCTAAACGGTGGAGGCTCGCTAGGGAAGGGACAGAAGGGGAGAGAGAAGGGTTTATTGCCTGCCATCCCGCCATTTTTGCCTACTGGACAATGGGCATTGAATGCCTGCGTTGTTGGGAGGGAGAAGGGGGAAAACGCCGAGGGGAAAAGATGCATGAAAGAACTGTCAGGAGTGGGGGTGCTATTATAAAAAATGATCTTTCCGTTTTGGGCACTTTTTTACTTTAAAAATGTACTAATAGAGCCACTTTACGAAATTACTATAATATTTTTATATTTCAAAATTTTTTAATTTTTTCACTCGAACTCCAATTTCAGTGTTGTTGGTTACGTTAGAGTCTTAATTTGATTTTAAGAAAAAGCTCATTTCTTTGATTCTAATTTTTGCATTCTTCATTTAAATTTTATAAAATTACAAAATAAACCGTGAAAATTAGGAATGTTGCAGTTAGCTAATTGGTAGATTGGATTATTGGACTTTATTTTAGTTTTACAACAATTGAACATAAAAATCTTATCAAAAGTACCTGTAGATATACATGCTCAAGAGGAGACAAAGGGATATGCACCTAATTTTCAAAGAAAGATAAAACTTTTATTGAATATCTAACCCATTCATAATATTAGAAAACTTATAGATGGGCTATAACTCAAATTTCAAGCTAATTGAGTGCTTGTAGCTTATGGTTTTTTGACAAAATTTATAATCTCTATTTTTGTTAATTATTTTACAGATCCAAAAGAGGGGTTAAGATTATTCAAATACATTAATTTCACATGAATTACTTATTTTCGGTATAGAATATGATAAACAACTTCAAATAAAATTGTTTAATAATTGTTGATAATTAACCAAAAATACCTATTTTACCGTGAACCGGCCATGGTAAACAGGTTGGGTATTGGGTATGGGTTAGTATCTTATGATCTGTGAACGAAACGGTCACGCTGGTCGCGCCCATGGTCACCTGCACCCCACCGCACCGCCCCCTTGACAGGGCAGACTGACATGCGGATAAGTGGTGTCTCATCGTTGTGAAGACGTCACTCTGACTCATTGATGCGCCTTCACACTCTGACGTAATCCAACTCGACTCTAATTAATCTGAACTATCTAGGTCATGCACTGGACAGAATTAGTACCCGCGGTACGGCTTCTGGGTATGGAAATTAAGACGCAATGAGGCACCCTTTGATTGTTGGGTTGCTGTAGTTAAAACCCTGTACATAGCTCTTGCGGGTGTATTAAATAAATAGATATGATTGCGGGTCCACGCTATTGCTGACCTAAGAGGCTCATTTTCTTGGACGAAATCTGCACAGTTTTGCGAGTTTTTACTTGGAAGTCAAGCCCTGTGAAGGCTGCAGGGTGCAGAGCAACATGTAGCAATCATCGAAAGCGTTTTGGCTTCTTGTACTGGGAGAAAGATTTCAAGTGCTGGCTTGCTCCTGTTCTTGAAACATTCGGGAAGGACACTCTGGTTCATACCAATAAAAAATGTGGTTTGAATGGTGGCGGACCTTGTAAGTTGTAGCCGTCAAATGACTTTAGCCACTCAAGCATTCTGCTTCGGATTATGATAAATAGAACGAAAGTAGAGTGCACCCCAATTTTGTACGACAGACTCACATTTGGTTGATCAGACATGTCCTTTTAATTTTCCAAATTTTGTCTGACTAAGATTTAAAAAAACAGTAAAGATTAGATGAGCCTGAGACCTGAAAAGGGTGTAATTTAGATCATGGCAAATGAACGGTCAAAAGGATCGTTTGAAGAGTGTCCTATAATGAACCAGTAAGCACAATTTTCGGAGATTGTAATTGCGGGTATGTTTAATAAAAATATATGAGCAGATCCAGATAAATCAAATGGACAAGTCAGAACAACCAAAAGATACCGCCATCATACGAAAGTGGAGCGCACTATACTACCAATCCTTTCCAGCACATATTTTGAGAACCTTTTGGAGTCATGAGCCCGATTCATTCGCCCAAACTTTTAGAATCACGCTTTCCTCCTGGACCCCTGCAATTAACCACGTGAGCAAGTGGGACTGGCCCCGTTCATGCAAAAGTGGGTGACTACACTGCTACAGGTCTACTTGCAGCACTGGCGTGCTGTCCTCCATCACTCCTTATTTTATTTTTTATTTGAGGTGCTTACCATCGTTAAAAGGGACGTTGACCATTTTCAGTAAAGGATCTTGAGCTCAAAGTTTGACGCTTAGTCTCATACATCAAGGCACGTTGATTGTTTCTCTTGGACTTGCAGTAGTCTAACTGAAAATGAGCTTCTTAGCAATCTGTGCTTGTAAATCTACAGGGCACAAAGTAAATAGGGTCCCTGAGTTTAGGTTATCCAAACGGCATCTTAGACCCCTTGTTAGACAGGCCATGTACAAAAAAATTTCTCCCTAGGATGAGAATAGTTACTCTGGAAAGAATTTTGCGCAATCGGATTCAAGAACCGAATAACTATTCGTGGTAAAATGTTACAAATTGGAGGAAATATCCAGTGGGGAAGAACTCTGAGGTTCCTCCCACTTATTTATGTGTCTCGATCACTAATCAACTCGGCCCTACATGTTTTCTGCCTGGTGAGTGCTACAACGCTAGACACTAGATAATATCTCGTCAAACCTAGCTGTGGATAATTCTTTTAGCAACTCTTTCAACAGTCACAGACAATACATCAAGCTGGCTGGCCAAGCGCTTTTTACATCTTACAATATCAAGCCACACGAATAAATAGAGATATACTCCAAATTAAAGAACATTACACTGCTAAACCAAAGAAAATAAGAAAGGCTTCAATGGACGACTAAGATTAACCAAGCATTATTACTTGTAAGAAACCAAGGCCGTTACTTTGGGACCTTGATATAGGCTACATGAGAGCTGTTGGATACTTTGTCGAGAGTGCCAAGTACAGGTGCAAGCCAGCACCTAGAAGACTCCTCCCAGTAGAAGAAACCAGCACACCGGCAATCCTTCCTGCATCTATCCCTGCACTCCGCAACCATCAGTGGAGACTCACCAGAAACATACTCAGTCAAGAAGTTCTCCACACCTACAACCTTATAGAAGTTCATATTGGTCCCACGACTGCACCGACGGAGCTTCGGTGGTGCGCAGTTCTGGCTCCAGCCAAGCAGGCCTTGTGGTTGAGGGCATGCCACACACATCTCATTCTCACACACTCCCAGGGACCCACACTTAGCTGGCAATCGGCATCCACTGAACCGTCCCTGGCTAGAGAAGAAGGCAAAAGTCACCTCCCATGGAGCATAATCAACTTTGTCATAATACGTGTAGACACGCAGGTTGCCATCTGATTCTATTCTCAAAAATGATAAGGTGGCATTGTATTTTGGCCTTGACAAGGTGAAGCCCGCACCAGTCGAAGTTTCCAAATTCAAATTGTATGCATAACGCTCATCTGTGTCAGGGGAAGCAACAAACGTGATATTTGTAAGCGTGCCGGAGACACTGAACCTGCCATCCGAATACTTATAGTATGGAAGAGACTTAGAGTTAACGCTGTAGTACATAGCTAGCCCTCCAGATTCCATCACAAAGCTGTAAGGCCCCTCTGAGCCGTCCACATTAGATTTACGGCTTACAAGTTTGGTGGGACCGCCTGATCGAAGAGATTGACCCACCAAGAGGGTATCAGTAGGATGATCGAAGCTTTGCCACACGAATCTGCCTTGCTTGTCATATAAGACCAGATTACCAGTTGCCAGTAATTGTATGCCCACTACACCCTTATTAGCGGTGTTAGTAGACCAAACTACTCGGCCATCAACATCGGCGAGGATTAGATTGCCCTGTCGATTTAAGGTGAGGGTGGCGTTTTCACGCACCGGAGCATTATGGTTGGCTTCCCAGACCCAACGGTATGTCGGTTCTTGTCGATGGTTGCCCATGCGCAGTGCAAGGAAGTAAGCATTTGGAGTGGTGTTATAGAAGCATAATTGGAAGGGGAATCTGGCAATTCTTAGGGTGCGGTAGTCGGCATCGTATTCGTTAACATATGGGCCAAATTCGCCTTCGTTGACGAACGTGAATGTTTGGTTATCAGGAACTACGGCTTGAGATGTGGTGGCATAGAGGAAGAGGATATAAAGAAGAAAGGGAATGAAAGAGCTAGGAGTAGCCATGGATGTGGAGTCGGATGCCTTTCTCGAATGAGCTCGAGGGCTACTTAAAGGCCCGTTATTCGTCGGCGTCTTGAAATTAAAATAAAAGCGAAAGGCTTTGCTGTTCAATATCTTTGTTCCTTGACCACCGTTTCTGTCAACCATATGGCTAATCTTCTCTTTGTCAGAAGTCACCTCATCATCCACTTGTAATGGAACGGTGAAATATCCATAATCCCTTCTTCGACGAAGGCCATTCACCTTTTGTATTAAATACAGTTTTCTAGTTAACTGTGGACTTCTTTCTCGTTGGCCGCCCCCGATTTCCTTCGGATGAATAGTGGTGATTGGAACACTGTTGGCGCCTACTTGCAATCCGAGATCCAAAAGCAGCTATCCGTAGGCTGCGATAGTAGTGAGCACTGGGTTAAAATGCAAACTCATCTAACAACTGTAACACTCTAAATTCTAGCATCACCTGTAGACAATTACAAATGGAAAATCAACAGCATGGACTAGTCAACAAAGCCCCCACAAAATATATCCCAAAAGGACACTCATCTTTAAGCAGGGACTATCAGATCAATGATTTTGATCGTTCGATAAATGGGTTCCACTCATACTTCTAGCTAATCGTTGGAAACATAATTAAAGAAATAAGATAGAGGCAATAATCAGAACGAGCATCTTAAGAAAGAATACGACTTTGATTATTGCCGTTCCATATTTTCATAATTGGCTCGCTTGGCTCGTTAAACACTCTCTAACTGGAATTTTAGTAGGGGCTCTGAGGAATACAAGTTTACAACAACATTTAAAAATTAATAAAAAAGTTACAAGCTGAAGAAAACTGGGCCCACCATCAGACAAGTTTACAACAAAATTTGAATCTAGTTCTATTTTCTAATGGAATACAAATTAAAATCTGTGATAGATTGGGGAGTAGGACGTAACGTGTGATTTGGACCCAAGTCTAGATTTGGTCCAAGTGGCTAAGTGAGGTGGCATCTCGACACCTAGATTATTGCAATGACATGGATAAAAGGGTTGTTTTTCTTTGTCATTTGAGCTGGGTTCCACGAGGCCCAGTTCGTATTGTCTCTTGGGCTCTTAAATTGTAACAAATAACTTTTTTCTAATCCATATTTAAAGATGGAGTAAAAGAATTGAACTTAGGTGGAACTTAAAAGGAGAGAAAATAACCTCATGCAAAAATAAGTTAATGGTAGAAGAAAATTAGAACTATGAAACAGAAGTAAATACCATGTGAACTAATATGGCTGAGTCCATTAAAAAAGTGGCAAAAGATGTCTTAGGAGTATTTAAAAGTAAAAGGCTATTAGCAAAGGAAATATGGTGGTGGAGTGAAACAGTGCAAAAAGTTATTAAAGAAAAACGGATGCATTTTAGAGTTTGGCAGAAGATTAGAAATAATAAAAACTATGAACAATATAAGAATGCTAAAAACGCTGCTAAGAGAATAATAAGTGAGGCTAAACTTAAAGCATATGATGAGCTCTATAATAAATTAGGAACACGAGAAGGTGAGAAAGATGTGTTTAAATTTGCAAAAGTAAGAGAACAGAAGGATAAGGACTTAGATTATGTTAGGTGTATTAGAAGCGATAATCAAAGAGTATTAGTCAAAGAAGAGGAGATCAAACAAAGGTGGGAAATAGATTTTCAAAAATTATTAAATGACAATAGCTCTGAGAATATAGGGATTGAAAATAATATAAATCTAAATAACATTGGATATTATATGTATATGAATGTAAGATTAGAATACCTGAAGTAAAAGAGGCCTTGAAAAAGATGAAATCAGGAAAGGCCATGGGACTTGATGGTATACCAATAGAGGTTTGGAAGCATATAGGAGATATTGGGATAGTTTGGTTGACCAATTTATTTAACAAGATTATAAAATCAAAGAAAATGCCTGATGAGTAGAGGAAAAGTTATAGTGTACTAATCTATAAGAATAAGGGTGACATTCAGAACTGCACTAATTATCGACCAATCAAACTTATGAGCCATACCATGAAACTTTTTGAAAGAGTGATTGAGAAGAGGCTACGACATGAAATAAGTATATCGGAGAATCAGTTTGGTTTCATACCTAGGAGGTGTACCATAGAAGCTATTTTCTTACTAAGACAATTAGTAGAGAAATATAGAGAGAGGAGGAAAGACTTACATATAGTCATTATCGATTTACAGAAAGCTTATGATAGAGTCCTTAGAGAGTAAATCTGGAGGGTGTTGGGTGCTAAGGGGGTTTATTAAGGGTATATAGATATAAATAAATACATGTATGAGGGAGCGATAACAAATGTTAAGACCACTAGTGGTATGATTGATGATTTTTCTGTCACTGTAGGATTGTACCAATGATCAGCATTGAGTCCATACCTCTTCACATTAGTTATGGATGAGTTAAGAAAACATTTGTACGAGGAGATTCCCTAGTGCATGCTATTTGCAGATGATATAGTCTTACTTGATGAAACAAGGGAGGGTGTAAACATAAAGTTAGAGTTATGGAAAGAAGCATTAGAATTTGAAGGATTTAAAATTAGCCGAACTAAGACAGAATATATGGAATGTAATTTTAGTAAGGAGAGTAGGAGTGGAATACCAGTTAAGATTGATAACCAAGAAGTCCCTGTGAAAGACCTCTTTTGGTACTTAGGATCATTGATCCATGAGAGTGGAGAGATTGAGAGGGAGGTTACCCAAAGAATCCAAGCGGGTTGGAACAAATGGAGATGTGCATATGGAGTTTTATGTGATCGGTGGGTGCCACTCAAACTAAAAGGAAAGTTCTATAGGATGGCTATAAGACCGGCTATACTCTATGGATCAGAGTGTTGGCCAATTAAGGAACATGATACTCATAGGATGAGTGTCGTAGAAATGAGGATGTTGAAATGAATGAGTGGTAAGACAAGAAAAGACAGAATTAGAAATGAAAATATTAGAGAAAAATTAGGGGTAGCACTAATAGGTAATAAGATGAGGGATATTAGACTTAGATGGTTTGGACATGTCTAAAGAAGACCAACAATGGCACCAGTTAGAAGGAGTGAAGCAATACAAGTAGAAGGTTCTAAAAGGTCAAAGGGAAGGCCCAAAAGAACGTGGATAGAAGTGGTAAGGAAAGATTTAAAAACTTTGAGACTAAATGAAACCATAGTATTTAATAGAGTGGAATAGAGGAATAAGATTCATTTGGCCGACCCCTAATTGAGATAAGGTCGACCCCTAATTGAGATAAGGTCTTGATGATGGTGAATCTTTTTCTAATCCCATGGAAGGTTAAATCACTCTCTTCACACCATTAAAAAAAAGGGCTTGTCTGGCTCGTTACACCGCTCCCTGCTGAACTAATGTGGCGGAAATGCTAACATTTGCTCGTGGCGGTGCCAGAACACAGAAAGAGACGAAGTCACGTTTGACTATGCTCCTTCTAGTCCAGATTGGGTAGTATGTGCTCGGTGCTTCTTTCAGATTATGTGCATCTCTTCAGCCTCATGAAATGTCTCCAGAAACGTGACTTGAAAACACGTTTTACCAGATGATAGAATCATCGAATCCGTACAGTTTACTCCTACCTCGCATATGTGTCAGCTTCATGTACTAAGCTGCCCTTTTACTAATCATAGACCGTCTATCTCATAAGGCATGCTATTAATGTACGGACAACACACCAAAATTGCAAATCCCATCCTGACATCGTAAGTCTCCGACTTTAGCCTTTTATTAACAAACGGTTGGAAAGTTTAAAAACGTATCGCAATTTTTTATGTGTGATTCAAATTATAGTAACCTACTCGAGATAAACGGATTGGATCATTGAAGGAAGGGCCCCATGGTATATTTCCTTTTGTCTAAATGACTAATTAACGGAAACGATTAAGAAATAGGCTCTCATATAGACTGCTCCAGCTGTCGGGTCATTGCAAAAATCATATTCCGATGATCACGTGTTCCAGCTGTCGGATCCATTGTAAAGACCACTGCATTTTGAAAATGGGCGCAATAACTTGAAGGTGATAATGATATCGTCCACCCCAATCTTGTCTTGTTTGTTAGGTTTTTGTTATCCACAGCTAGTAAATGCACGTGCACGTTCAACGGTGAAAGCAAACGTTAAGGGATGGCAAAGAAAAATCCAGCGGTCGCCTAGTTAAGCTTGCTTTGGATGGTTCGACTTATCTATTTGTTGGACATCTTTTAGATTGGCTAGACACCAAAATTCAGACTCATTGGGTGATTTAAGCTGAACATTTTGAGTATAAATTATAACCAAAATATTTTAAACTGAAAATTTAGTAGCTAAGTATACAATGGACATGATTTGACAGTTAGCCTAAATAGGAGAAGCCAACCAAAATGATTGGGTCAGATTATCCTAACGTGTGGCTTAGCAAGACCCGGTTTTAAAGTCAATATCGGAAGTCAATTGGGATAACATTTCTTAATTTTCAATGATTCTTTCATGACACGGGCAGCATACATAGAGTTAAAACATGTGGTTGCCTAAAATTATTGAGAAATAATATTGTTATTGTTTTGGAATTAACTTTTAAACCCCGTTTAGCTAAACTTTACCTTTGAATGATCTTTTTGTATCTTGTTTGGCCTTCTTTGGATTGGTCAAGTATCAAACTTCATATGATTTAGATTATTTTAGCCATGCACTTTCGGTGTGTAAATTATAACCAAAGGGCATGATTGTTTGTTGTCTAAATAGGAGATGCTGAGTAAGATAATTAAGTTAGAGCATTTAATAATAGGGTTTAGCCAAGTGAGGGTTTTGGAGTGGTTCCCGGAAGTCAATCAGGATAGCATTTCTCAAAATTGTTTTGTAATCCAAACCGTGTACTGGGCAACTTCGTGCGTTGGCGGTAAGTTTAAGAACTCTTCCAAATGTGGTATATGGAATGTGGACACCCTGCGTCAGTTCTTTTCTACATTTCACTTGCTAGTTGTTTGCTATTTTTAACTTCCTGCGTAGCTTTTGATCATTAGAGTGTGAACCATCGGTCTTGGGAATGGACTCTCCTAATTAAAACAGGGTATCTTTTGGGAATTGCAATTACGTAGAACGCGAATTTTTATTTGCATTATATGAACGGGCAATCATCAAGGCAAGGCTCAGTCTTTTTATTAATCGAAACCGTCTATCACACAGGTCATGATATGGATGAAAGACACCCCAAATTTTGGAGTTACATCGGAAGTCTCTGCATTGTAGCCTTTTATTGACAGACCGTGAGAAATGAAAAGTGGGCTTATAATTATCTGAAAGATGAAAAAAATAATCATCATCATCTTCTTCATCATGACCTTATCCTAGTTAGCGGTCGAAAGATGAAAAAAATCTAATGCATAAATGGTTTGGACCATTCAAAGATTGGGGGTTCACTTGCAGTTTTGCCACGGAATTGTTTTGGCATTTCTACATCTTTAACTGTTTAATTTTTTTAAAGAAAAAGTGAGAATCATATTCAATTAATTGTTAAAAATATGAAAACAATCCAGAGGTTGGTCTTGGAAAGTTGGAGAAAGAGAGGGTTAAGGGGAGAGCTGAGCAGGAATTGATACGTGGCTCTGACGACAAAACAGTTTCGAATCACCAACCATCAAGGATCCACTCTTTTGCTCTTTCAGTAACATATTCCAATCTACTTTTACCACAACGAACGGGAAAGATGGAGATGCATGTGCATAAGGTCACTGCAATAATGGAAAAATATGATGCATCATTATTAGAAGACAGTATTCAGCACAATTCAATAGAAAAGTCTAATACATTATGGAAGGCAGCAATATAGTACAGTTCCTCTTCAAAGAAACAATGAGAATATCTGCTATTATTACAGCATCCAGAGCACATGCCTGAGGTGAGCCACATGGACTACTTCGCGACCTTAATGAATCCAAGGTGGGAAGGAGCATCGGAGCGTTTGATGAGACTACCGAGGGTAGGAGCCACAAAGCAGTTGGAAGACTCCGTCTCGTAGAAGAAACCAAAGCATTGGCAATCTCTACTGCATTTTTTTCTACAATCGATGAGCTTCATTGGTCCTTCTCCTGTCTCCCACCGATTCAAGAAGCTATCTACGCCAACATCGACCTTGTAGTAGTCGATCTTCCCAGTTTGATTACAAGGTGGGAGCTTAGGTGGAGCTCATTCGGTGCTCCATCCCATTAGACCTTGGGGCCTAGGACAAGCCACGCATTGGTTATTCTCGCAGATACCAAGTGATCCACACTTGGTAGGTAACCAACACTCATCATTAAGTTCTCTGGAGAAATGACTGAATGTCACCTCCCATGCGTCCCCATTTTCGATCTTGTCGTAGTAAGTGTACATCTTCATGTCGCCATCTGAATCTAGTCGTAGGAACGAGAAGGTGCTGTTATATTTGGGCGAACCTAAAATCCTAGTTTCATTGAAAATGTCGGTAACTGCGTATGACATTCTCAGCTCGTATGCAGAGCCACCTCCCGTCTCAGGAACGCTTGTGAATTCCACTATCTCCACGGGACCAATGGCAAGATCTAACATGCCTGCGGAATAGAACACAGGCTTTGGTGAATTTGGAGGCCTAAGATAAAGAGAAAGTCTAGTCGATTCCATTACCAAGCTATATGGCCCATTTTCGAGCTTGGTAGGGCCTGTTCGACGAAGAGCCTGGCCCATTAGGAGGGTATCAGTAGGATGATCGAAACTCTGCCAGATGAATTTTCCGCTTCTATCGTGGAGGACCATGTTGCCATTAGGAAGCAGTTTAAAACCCACAACACCTTTGTTGACCGTCCGAGTCTGCCAAACCACCCGGCCGTCAAAATCGGCGAGAACAAGATTGCCGTCACGGCCGAAAGTGAGAGTTGCATTCTCACGTACGGGACGGGAAAGATTGGCTTCCCATACCCAACGCATTGTCGTTCTACCGTCACTACCCATCTTTAAGGCGAGGATGAAATCATTGGGTGTGGTATTGTAGAAGCAAAGGCTGAAAGGGTCTGTTGAGATATTCATTCTTTTCTACGTGACTCGGCCCAAATTCGCCCTGGTTGATGAATTTGAAAGTCTTACTAGGGGGAACGGCACCAGAGCAAATGGGAAAGATATAGAAGACACATGTAAGGAGGAAGCAAGAGTGCGAAAAGAAGGAAGAAGAAGATGAAAAAGACATGGCCGTTTGTTGTACTACCAGTACGGTATAACAGGACTGTAGGGAAACGATGCCTCTTAACTATTTATAGGCCTTGTGTACGGACCTTAAAGGTAGGGACGAAGCGTAGAGGTCCCTTTGACTGAGGGTAAGTCGGGAACTTAGTCTTACAGAATCTTCAAGAGATAAGGTGTTGAGGTCGCTTTTGACGACCGAGAAACGTTGTCTTTTTCTTTGACCTAATTTCCCACGAGTACATAAAATATGCTTCTGACACGTTCTCGGACATTTACACATCCGTCTGATCAAGCCCATCGGTCTGATTTCTACACTTCGAGGTCACTTACATACTGAACATCAAGGTTATTAAATAAATATAATATTTGAAAACTGATTTTTTTACTTGTAAAATTTCGACCGTTCTTAAAACAAAGTTTTCCACTATTCATATTTTGTGATGAAAAAACATTTCTTTAGATCCTAACCTCGTCGATTCCTTACTCTTTTCAGACATTAGCGATCTGGAGGCATAGAAATTAGAAGGATGGGTTAGCTTAAACATTTGTGGCCTCATTATGGAAAAGTGGGGCATACTTTGAGTCGATGATGAGTGCTACTTAAGTGATGTGTTTTTCTCATGATGACACTGGATAAGAACTGACCCGGACATTGACCCAAATATTTTTATTTTGAATCTAACTTTATCCCTGACAGAGTTCTGGTTATAATTTTTTTATCCTAACACGGTTCAAATTAATTCAGGCTGGAGATCCTTATTAACCTAATATATAATATTTAAATTTCTTTTAACCCTGAATTTTTTTTATTGATAACAATTATCGAATTATTATTTATGTTCTCATTAACATCTTATCTAAACAAATCCAAATATTCGTAATATTCGTATTGAAGAGAGACGTTGTCATTGTATGCCCAAACCCATTAACATCTTATCTGAACAAATCAAACTATTATTATCGAAGAGAGACTTTGTCATTGTATGCCCAAACTGTATCGTTGTTCAATAAACTTATATAATGAGAAACTATCCCCTAACAAAGTAAAAGTAAAAGGCAACTTGCACGTTTTTATTGTTTCATTAATGAGATAAGTGCGTCGGTGTATTAGTTTTATATGGTAAAGGCCACTTTGCAATTTCTTATACTTATTTAATTCACTTTCTTTAATGAGAGAATGCACCGGGAGCATCACGAAAGTGAAAATAATGGTGACTAGTGGCTGGATAGAGAGAGTGGCCATCCAGTAGCATCTTTCGGAGTGTATTCCCTGGCGCATTCATGTGCATAATTGGTGAGTGATACTTAAGAATGGTTGAGCAACAGAAAGGACACATTCAATAATTATATGGGTTAGCATCAGTTGGCACATTCGGTCAAGGGACGTCTCGACATCCATAACTCCATCCCGGATGAATTCGAAGGAAATATTGAAGGATAAATGCTTCCTAAATCACTTTCATAAGGATAAAAATGGCTATTAGAAGAGAACACATGGGGTGAAAGTCATTATCTTGACCTGGTGAGAACTAGGACTTCTTCAATACTGGAAAAACTATATGTTCACCCGTTTCGGTTAAATTATATGTTGACTACGCGCGGCTGCAGGATAAAGGTAAAGCTGAATGTATCTAGGGTCCAGATGGTCAGTGATCCAAAGTTTCAATTGTTCATCTTCAGACCTCCCGCTTATGGATACCCTAAATGGTGATGTGATATCAATACTAGAAAATTTTGAGGAAAAGAACGGAAAATGAATAGAAAATAAGATATTAGTATGGATTAAATGTGTGTGTGTGTGTGTGTGTGTGTATTTCTTTAATGTTTTACTTGAACCCACTCTCTAATTAAGAGATTACTTTGAGATCACTGGCAAACCACTTCAGTGATGCAATAAGTCTTGTATGGGCTAGCAAATGCAACTTCCTAAGGTATACCTTGATCTCTAATTAGGCAAATTCCAATCTGGCAGAATAACATTACTAAAAAAACTCAAGATGATTTATAAAACCTTTTATAAAATGAGAGTTAGTTTTTTTTCTCAACAAATGACTCTTTACTAGGTGACTCTTTTACGTGGTAATTACTAATAATCTCTTCATTTAAATTTTAAGAATACCTTTTAATTAGTTTTGAAATTTCAAATTTGAAAATTATTTCCAAAGTTAAATACATTTAATTAATACTAAAACACTTTGTTTTGAAAAACAAATTTCATTGAAGCGATGAAAAAGATAGTAGCCATGAATCACAAGGCAATCAACCTAGAGCCAGACAGGCCTAGCTAGGATTGAAAATAGGGATCATAACTAATTACACAAAAAAAGAAACCAAGCCTCATGGTGCTTAAAAATAATATTAAGAATCATGCACTATAGAAACTGTGCCCCAAATTTCATATTTCAATAACCATTCCTTGCTCGATTGCACCTTTTATTGCTAACTCGTCAACTTTGTCATTCTTTTCTCCTGAAATTTTGATTGATAAAACTTTCCTTGAAGATAAAGATCTTTATATCCCATCCATAATTTCTGCATAGTTCCCAATTGTTGAGGCTGGATTTATCCATTTAATAACAACTTGTGAGTCTCCTTCAACTATGAGCAAAAGTGGCAAAAAAAATTCTGCTAATAAGATGCTTGTCTTAGCCGCAATGATTTCTATGCCAATTACGCCTTTGATACCAGATGGAGATGAGAGCTGAAGGAGGGTGTTTCCTTGAGAATATGGAATTGTGCCATCCAGAAAGATAATCTATTTATTTTGATCGCTAGAACCATCAAAGTTGAGCTTTATCTTGCCCATCCAATAGTTTCATCCATCTTATTTTGGGTTTCAACTTCAATTTAGCTCTATCTCCAATTCTATCTCAAATTCTAATGGTGTCATGTTAGGAGGTGCAATAAAAATCTTTGTCTGTCGCTGGCCATGAGGTAGCAAGATGTTTAATTTTATGGGCAATAATTTCAATTAGTGTAGTTCTTCCTCCAAAAAATCATTCCTTGCTTTCCAATCATAGGCTGCATATGGTAGCTAGTAAGCATCACAATCATAACTCTCTCCCTAATTAATTTGCATTCAATTTCAATCAATGTCCTAAAAATAACTTTGAAAGAAAATAGATTAAAAATATTCCTTATGCTTCAACTGTTAAAAGCCTAATATATGCTCAGGTCTGTACTAGACTGGACATTCATTTGCAGTTGGAATGTTTGGAAGATATCAAAGTAACCCAACTTTGGACCATTGGAGACCTGTAAAGAATGTCATAAGATACCTTCAATGGACTAAAGATTTAATGCTTTCATATAGACGAACTGATCACTTGGAGGTTATTGGGTATTCTGATTCAAACTTTACTGGTTGTGTTGATTCTTGTAAATCAATGTCTGGATACATCTTCTTATTTGCTGGAGGAGTTATACCTTGGGGAAGTGCAAAACAATATTTGATTGCCACTTCTACTATATAAGCTGAATTTGTTTATTGTTTTGAGGCAATAAATAGGGTATATGATTGAAGAGTTCTATATCTGAGCTTGGAGTTCTTGATTCTATCTCCAGGCCACTGAAGATGTGCTGTGGCAATTCAATGCTATGTTCTTTGCTAAGAATAATAAGAGTGGAAGTCAAAGTAAGCCTATTAACATCAAGTACTTAGCAATCAGAGAGCATATTAAAAAGAATAAAGTGCTCGTTGAACACATTTATACTAAGCTAATGATTTCACATCCTTTAATGAAAGGCATGCCACCAAAGTTATTTAAGGATCATGTTATATGAATTGGACTTTGTTCTCATTTGCCACTTTCTATTTGAATTATGATGCTTTACTTGTAACATAGATTAATAATAAAACTCTAAAATCTTGAATTTGTCTCCATTTTTGTTTGTACACATTTATGATTGGATCAAGAAATATTTATATTTGTACCTAGAATAACCATTTGAGGCTTAGTCATAATGATAAAAACATCATATAAAAGGCTTCTTAAAGCTAAAAATTACATTGTAACACATGAAAGGTAATACTTGTTTGTAAAGAAATTATTGACATGATTCATATAATTTATTTATTTTTGTGAGCATGAAGTATTTTGGACTAGTACATTAAGATTTATGAATTTGTGAAGTTACAAATGGTTGGACTAAGTGGGAGAATATTAGAATTTTCTATGATCCAGAACATTTAGAATTCAAAATCTAATGTGGGTATCCTAGTCAGTAGTTTAGTGGTGTGTGGTTAATGACCATGGTAGTTATCCTTGATGGGGGAAGGATGGTCCTTAGGAAACTATGAAAACCTCAATTTTTTTGAAATTATTTGAAATTAATTAATTTTTTTACAAAAATCAAGGTGGAATATTATATTTAATATAATATTATTTTTTAGAAAAAGAATCAAGTCTTGAAACATAGATATTTGGAATCATACTTGAAAAACCAGTCAGAATGACTGTAAGTAAGCTGAAATCTGAGCTCGGGTGAAAAATCCATATATTTTGTAATTTTTGTGAATTTATATTTACCCATAAGGGTAATTTGGTCATTTTACTTTTGTGTTGGGTCCGCAAAAGTTAGGTGAGCCTGTGGACAGCTAGCTCAGGGAATATCAATGATGAAGAATAAACATGATGAGGAATCTCTTTTGAATTTACTAAGAAAAGTGAAAATTTATTTAAAATAAAAATAATTAAAATGTTAATTAAAATAATAGAAAAATAAGCTGATAAATAGCCCTCCAATAGGCTGTACGAAATTGCACAAACCCTCTAGACTCTCCCTCTCTTTCTCTCCCTCTTTCACTCTCTTCTTTCCTTTTTCTTTCCTTTTATCTCCCCTCTCTTTCCAGCCAGAATGGCAGTCCCCACACACGCCTGGCACAAGAACTAACCTATCCTAGGCTGGCGTGTCCCATGACCCGCCTTCCACCCGAGCCACTCGAAGACTTAGCCGGCTAGGGTTTTTCCCAGACTGGCAAAATCATCGTTGATCTCACCCATTCCGACGATGGCACCGGCCCAGAAATCCTGAAAATCATTCCCCCCACTTCCCTTTCCAATTCCCCTCTCCCATTTCTCTTCCTCGGCACTAAAAAACACCCCAGCGAAATAAAAATTCATAGAAACCTTAGTCGTCTGGCTAGCACTTCAAAATTCAGCAGATTCTTCCTCTTCGACTTTTCTCTGTGCTTCAGACGAGATCTAGGTAGGTCTCCGATATCTCCTCTTCCATTCCCCATGGTTTCCCGACAAAAAAATAAAACCCTTGAATTCACTGTTGAATCCGTTTCTTCGGCGACTGGTTCATCGATGAAACAGATCAAGTGAGGGTAATTGGGGATATATGAGGTTGAGAAAACTTTTGATGTTTTATGAACCCCTGAAAAAGTAAAAGTCAAGATGGCCACCTATATTCTGAAATAAGAAGCTGCCTTCTGGTGGATATCTGCAAAGAGGAATTTCTTTTCAAACTTATAAAATATCTCTTGGGAAGAATTTAAAAAAGTCTTTAACAACAAATACTTTCCTCTTCATGTTCAAGCAAGAAAGGAAAAAGAATTTCTAGATCTACAATAAGGGAATACGTTTGTTATAGAATATGAAAATAAATTCATACAATTGAAGAGGCTTGCACCTCATATATGTGGTACGGATAAACAGACTACTGGTATATTCTTAGAAGGACTTCAACTAGGATTGTGAACTAAGGTGTTGGGTACCAAACCCATGACCTTGGCAGAGTGCATAAAAATGGCCTCCAGATTTGAGGAAGAGTTTAAGAAAAACCAAAATGGAAAAGGAGTCAAAATGGGGAATATATGCCCTAATGCAATACAACTAAGACCTCCACTCAAGTGTTATAAATGTGGGGAATTGGGACACATGGCACATAACTGCAACAAACAATTGGTAATCAAAGAGGTGAAACCAGAGAATATTCCTTGACAGCAAGGAAGGGCATTTGCTATTATTGACGGTCAAGCCTAAACCTCAAATGCGGTGATTGAAGGTACTTTGCTCATATCTGATAACTATGTAAAAGTATTGTTTGATTATGGATCTACACACTCTTTTATCTTATGTGAATTTGCATTAATTATAAATCTACCATTGAAAGATTTGATATATAACTTAGATGTAATAACTCCAGTTAGTGAGTTAATAAGGTTAAGAAAAATTCCAACTTTTATAGGAAAGGTAAAATCAAAATTTCTGAAGAATAGATATTACTTGGGAATAATTTAAGGAAATAGTGAGTATTTCTCTCCAAAATCAGCAAAGGAGAAGAATTTTGATAAATAGATTATTAATTTCTGGAGTAAGAAGGAATGGTTTTTAAACTTGAGGAAAATTTGGAGATAAATCAGACGAAGAAGAAAAGTGAAAGTGGGAAATTACAATACCAAATATTTCAGAAAAATAAGTTAACCATGATAGTATATGGTTCACAATGAGATCATAGTCCATACATCTTATGCATCAAATATGAATTTACTAAGATAACTCAGTTGATGAGTCAGCGCAAGAGTTCATTAAAATTCAAATGGATATTGATCTTGTTCTATTGATATAATAAATTTTTGGTATATTGGAATAGTTATGAACTATAATATATGTGTGTGTGTGTGTGTGTGGTGAAGGTCAAGCTACTTATTCATAGTATATGAGAAATAAGACCCTGTAAAAAAATACAGGAAGCTAAAGACATTGTTTTGAAAGTCAAGCAATTTGGATAAATGTGGTGATTATGGAGGATGAATAATTCAAGATTATGGAGAAGGATATATTTAGAAAATTTCAAGATATATTGAGGAGTTTTCAAGATTTTCAATATAATATGAGATTGAGTTATTATTTAATTATTACTTATTACAACTCAATTCTTTATGATATTTTAAAAAATGGCATCAATTGATATGAATAAGTAGAAAAGTCATGGACTATTATACAGAGGATTTATTTGACCAAATAAGTTATTTTGGAAAACACAAGTACTATTAGAAAAAGGGTGGATTAGTGTGATTACGCATTAATTAGAATGATAAATAATGATATTGAGGAGGTTAAGAAACCTTGACTCTCATAAAATGTGAGTTAGAAATGAAGGATATCATTCAAAACTCAATATAAATTTTGAGTTATACTTTTGGGATAAATGATATTTATAAATTTGATAAAGGAAAGTTTTCTTAGATAAATGAGAAATAGTATATATTGAATATATATGGATTTACTTTGAAAGATCATGAATTAAAATGTTTACCAAATTTGATAAGGGTAAAAGATCAGCTAGAGAAACTAAATTTCTATGACATATGAGCATAATATTGATGTTGATCCTTACTGAAGTAAACAGAGTTACTATTTCATATAAGAACTTAGAAATATTGTGGACGATTCGTAATGATTTTCAAGTATACATTTTAGAATTTGTAACAATAATGTTACCTATACAGTGAAAAAGGTAAATCGCTAATTATGAGAACATCAAGAATATTGATATAACTTCGTGATAGTAAAAGAATAGATTATACAAAAGTTATGACAAGGTGATAGTGGAAATTTGAGAAAAGAAATATCATTAGAAGAAATTTTTTAGAAGGAAATGATATAGAAGTATGAATATTTAGAATTAAGATAAAATATTTACTTCTAAAGGTTGGAAGGTTATGTAAAGAACATTAGTTATTTCAATTGAGATTTAATACAACGATTCATCTTTAGTTGATAGTCAAAGAACTATCCATACCTTGAAAGACATGTTAAAGAGTATTTCTATTGAATGAAATGGGGAGTAACAATATGATAGAAATATATTATGACGATTGGTAAAGTAAAGATTGATGACACCAATTAAAGGAAATGTGAATTTTGAACAAAAGAATTTCTTAGAGTAATAAGTCCTTTTGAAATTTTAGAAAATATTAGATAAGTAGTTTATGATTTATCCTGGATGGCTAAATTATCCAACAAGTTTTATGACTTTGATAAATTCTACCTTTAAGGAAAATGTAATATGATTGATGAATCAAAAGAGGAATAAAAGATTTCCTTAAGTGTTCATATTTCACAGAACAAGCTATTGGAGAAAAATTATAAATAAGATGATGATAGCTCATGAGTGAATTGTTATATTAAATTTCAAGGATGAACTTTATATAAGGGGGAAGAATGTGAAAACCCCAAAAATTTGGAATTATTTATAATTAATTAGTATTTTTACAAAAATTGAGGTAAAATATTATATTTAATATAATATTAATTTTTAAAAAAAGAATCAAGTCTTGAAACATAGATATTTGGAATCATACTTGGAAAACAGGTTAGAATGACTATAAGTACGTTGAAATCTGAGCTCAGTGAAAAATCATAATTTTTGTAATTTTTATGAATTTATATTTACCCATACGGGTGAATTGGTCATTTCACTTTTGTGTGGGGTTCACAAATGTTAGGTGAGCTAGTAGACAGCCAGCTCAGGGAATATCAATGATAAAGAATAAACATGATGATGAACCTCTTTTGAATTTAATAAGAAAAGTAAAAAAATTATTTAAAAATAATTAAAATTGTAATTAAAATAATGCAAAAATAAGCCTGTAAATAGCCCTCCAATAGGCTGCACCAAATTGCACAAACACCTAGACTCTCTCTCTCTCTCTCTCTCTCTCTCTCTCTCTCTCTCTCTCTCTCTCTCTCTCTCTCTCTCTCTCTCTCTCTCTTCCTCTTTCCTTTTTCTTTATTTTTTCTTTTCTCTCTCCTCTCTTTCCAGTCGGAACGGCAGTCGCCACACACACCTAGTACAGGAACCAGTCTGTCCCAGGCTAGTGGGTCCCCAGACTCGCCTTCCACCCAAGCCACCTAAAGACTTCGCTGGCTAGGGTTTTTCCTAGGCTGGTAAAATCATCGTCGATCTCACCCATTTTGGTGATGGCACTGGCCCAGAAACCTTGAAAATCATTCTCCTTACTTCTCTCTCCAATTCTCCTCTCCCATTTCTCTTTCCCAACACTGAAAAACACCCCGGTGACATAAAAATTCATGAAAAACCTAGCTGTCCAACCAAGGCTTCAAAATCTGTCAAATTTCTTCCTCCTCGGCTTTTGTCTCTGCTTTAGATGGGATTTAGGAAGGTCTTTGACATCTCCTCTTCCATTCCCCCTGGTTTCCTAGAAAAAAAAAAAAAAAAACCCTTGGATTCACCATTGAATCCATTTCACCAGCGAAACAGATCCGGTGAGGGTAATTGGGGATCCACCTATAGATGACTCAGATGGAGAAATTAAGTTATTAGATGAGTTGGTGGGACCCAAAAAATCGCAAATCTAGGTTCACCATTTGATTTTATTTAGATATGAACATTGATCGGTGTTGGACTAGATAGGACAGTCCAGATCAAACCATCCCATCAGGTCAAAAACCAGCGTGCACAAAGCGTAACACGCATGATGACGAACGCTCTGGGCATGCTTGCATGTGCGCTGTGTCTGGTGCATTGTCACAGAAGACAGCGATGTGCACCCGCTTCCCAGTTACAATGAAGCTCACCAAGCTATTTTGTCGCGTTCTGACAGTCCAGATCAAATTTGGACTGTCAAAACTGATCTGAAACTTCAATTCTCAATTCATAGCTCATTTTAACTCCAAATCAAGATCGAAAAAAAGCTTTAGATTTCTGGTGAAGAGTAGAATCTAATGAAATATAATATTTAAGTTTTATTCACTGTAAAGTTCTATAAGGGGGTTTATTTAACGGTATATGTTTGACGTTTTTTGAGATATCGCAACATATTTCAAATGTGCAACTTATTTAACCATGTTATCTGTGACATATATGAGATATCAGGTTTATTTAACCGTGTTATCTCTAGCATATCTAAGATATCTGTTTTATTTAACTACGTTATGTTGAGCATATCTTACATATTAGCCTTATTAAACATTGGATGTTTGGCACTTTTGAGATATGCCAAATGCCTTCCACAGTGTAAAAACTAGTTCATTTTAGAGCGAGAAAAATCATTTTGAAACCAGCATTTTTTAGTGAGAGAAAACAAACTGGTTCGTTCGTGGTGAAGGGTTTTGTTTTCTTGTGTTGAATGTCGGCAAGGAAGAGGTTTTGGGTTCTCCGGTGAATGTCTATGGTGATGAAGAGGTTTTGGGTTCTCTGGTGAAGGGTTTTGGGTTCTCCGGTGAATGTCTAGGGCGACGAAGATGGACTTCTTCGTCTCTGCATGAGGTTGTTCGTCTAGGGCAAGAGAGGGGTTTTAGTTTTTCGTTTTTGAAAACCCTAGATTTGCTTGGGCGCAAAGCCCAGTTTGCTTCTTCCCTACAATCTCGTCTTATCTCTCTCTCCTTCTCTCTCACGTCTCCAAGGTATGTTTTTTCTACTGTGAAACGTCGTTTCTTGTGGAATGATTTTTATTAAAATGTTGTTCTTGTTCTGGGATTTGTTGTGCATTTCACCATTTGTGTTCAAATTGAAGGGTAAACCCCACTTCTTGTTCTCCTTGTTCTCTCCCTTCGATCCCACTGCATACAGAGAAAACCCCAAAGAAATCCTAAAAAATCGATGAGAAGAGAATAAAGTCCATTTTAGAGCGAGAAAATTCATTTTGAAACTAGTGTTTTTTAGTGAGAGAAAACGAACTAGTTCGTTGGTGGTGAAGGGTTTTGGGTTCTTACGTTGAATGTCGGCAAGGAAGAGATTTTGGTTTCTCCAGTGAATGTCTAGGGCGATGAAGATGGACTTCTTCGTCTCTGCATGAGCTTGTTCGTCTAGGGCAGGAGAGGGGTTTCAGTTTTTCGTTTCTGAAAACCCTAGATTTGCTTGGGCGCAAAGCCTAGTTTGCTTCTTCCTTGCAATCTCGTCTTGTCTCTCTCTCCTCCTCTCTCACGTCTCCAAGGTATGTTTTTTCTATTGTGAAATTTCGTTTCTTGTGGAATGATTTTTTATTAAAATGTTGTTCTTGTTCTAGGATTTGTTGTGCATTTCACCATTTGTGTTCAAATTGAAGGGTAAACCCCTCCTCTTGTTCTCCTTGTTCTCTCCCTTCGATCCCACTGCATACAGAGAAAACCCCAAAGAAATCCTAAAAAATCTATGAGAAGAGAATAAAAGGGGGCCTTTGAAGAATTTGAAACCTCTCTATGCAAGTCATTGGCTTCTCTCTGGTAAAATGTCATTGGATTTTTGGATTTTCCAGTTCGCGTTTTGATTTTCATTTCAAATTTCTCTCTGCCACTCGAGATTCACTTGTTTTCCTCTTCCTTGAATCAATGGCTATATTTGGTAGCTTTTCATGTTACATTTTGTATTTGTTTCATTTTATGGTAAGCGAATGTTGGAGTTATGGTTATTGGTTTCTGATTTGGATTTGGATTTGGATTTTGTCAATTTGGATCTTTAGTTGATTTTTAGCTCATTTTTTTTGTTTGTTGTGGTTATTGGAAATTTTCCTTTTATGTTTTGTTGGTACAATCTACTCCTTCTTCTTCTTCTTCCAATTTTCATTTTTGTCTTTGTCGTACTTTTTGAATTATT
This sequence comes from Warburgia ugandensis, assembly GCA_035236585.1. Classification (NCBI taxonomy): domain Eukaryota; kingdom Viridiplantae; phylum Streptophyta; class Magnoliopsida; order Canellales; family Canellaceae; genus Warburgia; species Warburgia ugandensis. Next base: position 67,894,170 of record CP141134.1, read on the forward strand.
TGGAAATGCATTGGATTGGGTTTGGAAATGCTGTTATCTAGCTCTTTGGAGAGTGGTTTCTTTGACCGGTTGCAGGTTTTGGTTGATGAATGAATGGGTTTTATTCCCCTGAGAGTTTTGTTTGAAGGAGCGTACATTGATTTGCAATTCTTTCTACTCTTTAAAATGTTTGTGGTTTGTATGTTGTTAAGAAATTAGCCATGATCTTTCTCATCCATGCATAATATCATGAAAAATAAATACAATTTCTTTACTACTACTGAGCTTCAAAGCTTGAGGGAAAGATGCTTTTGCTAATGTTTGCTTAGTCTTGCTTTTAGTTGTCTTTGTTGAAGACAGAGAGCTAACTGTGATATTGTTGTTTGCGGTTTTGCTTAAAAGGTTAATCCATGCTGTTGTTAGAATCCATTGATCAGTTGGATTATTTGGTGCTTGAGTGTACCCATTGGACGGCATGTGTCCCAAGAGGCACGTGGAGATGATGTATACATATATGCTCAGTGTATACAATTGTTGTTCGCTTCTAGCTTTATGCCTCAGCCCTTAAATTTCCTGAGGCCCAACCTTGTTATGGGCACTGTTTCCTTTAGGCCCAATTTGTGAACATTTATGTCCATTGCTAATGTTTTTTTTTTTTTTTTTTTCTTCTTGGGTCTATATAGGCCATATTGGGCCTCTATAGGCCATTGGTAATGTTTGTTATTCTTGCTTTTAGTTGTCTTTGTTGAAGACAGAGATCTAACTGATAGTGTTGTTCGCAGTTATGCTTAAAAGGTTAATCCATGTTGTTGTTAGAATCCATTGATCAGGTGGATTATTCGGTGCCCCACAAAATAATTTGATCACTTTATGTTTGTACATGTTATATCTGTAGTTATGTAATCAGTCTTCGTTGATTTTCATGTTTGTATTGCTGTATTGATATTCTCATTAAACATGTGATAGGCTCCATAATTGTTCTGTTGTATCTACAAGATGGAGTTCTGTTGTATCTGTTTTATATGTTCTTCTCCTGTTAGGAATGAACTCCGTCTTCTGTTGCGCATTTATTTTCTTGTATTTATTGCTTCAGCCATGTTCTCGTTGGGCATTTAACTATCTGACTATGAGATGTTGGAAGTAAGATGTGTAAACATTTATCCTCTTGATGATTGCAAATTTTATACTTTTATTTGGTCTAAACAGATTGTCAACACAGTTTCCTGCTTTAAAGCACAATTGACAAGCATCATGTAGAAAAATAGTAAACAATTAAGTTTCAAAAATTATAGCTGTAGGGTCGTTTTTGGTAGAATCCATAGGGAAGAAGTAGAGGTACCTATCCTCCATACATTGATACTTCAAATATATTATTTTTATACATCCTCTTATTGGTATGTTATATTGGACACATTTTTCAAATGCCGCGCAAAAGAAAAGAGAGAGTCCCTGTAATACCTAGTCCTGTTCATGGCGAACATATGGACAGTGTGTCTGAAAACATTGGTGATGGAGACAAGGGACCATATAATAAATGGACCAAGGAACAAGAGGACTTTATCCTTGAAACACTTTATGATGAAATCATAGAGGGGAGAATCATCGTAACAGGGGGTATGCCAAAGGGCGTGGTGATTAGGGAATTGTTGGTTCGCTTCAAAGAGCAATTTCGAGTTGATTTAACCATGAAAAATTGAATACCAAAATACAACTTTTCAAAAGCAAGTACATGACACTTGCAAAGTTAAGGAATGGAGACTCAGGATTAGGGTGGGATGTAGAGAGAAATTGCTTCCTTGCAACTCCAGAGGTCATGAACACCCACATCCAAGTAATGCAGCACACCATTTCTATAATAATATACGTCATCTTTACAATGTCTTTACAAATGTTTGTGTATGTACAGTTGAATCCGGAAGCTCAATGCTTATTTGGGAGGAATTTATGGAATTATGAGCACCTGGAGATGGTGTTTGGGGGGAGCATTGCCACTGAAGAATTTTCCTTAAGGATCAATAATTCTGTAGAAGATGAAGGACTCCGTGAATCGAGAGTGGTTGGCAGTCAATATACACCCCCAGTTGAGGAAGTATACAGACCACATATGTCAAATGTGGATGTTGATGCATTTTACCCCCAGGGCCCATATTATGGGGAGGAAGCTGAAGAGGGCACTGATGGATTGCATGCGCAAACTCCATTTGAAAACCTTCCACAACGCCCTATACGCCAAGATACCTCCACAACCTCATCCTCAATTCCCTGCTCTAAGATTGTTACCCCACGGTGTGCGAGGAGAAAAGGGAAGCAAGCTGCTCAATCATCATCCTCAACATGCAATGACCCTCCTCCATTCATTGATCCTTCCATTATATCAACGTTGGAACGACTTGTAGGCATCGACAACTCCTCATGGATGACTGCATTGGATTCTTTGGAGGGTCTGACCGAGATAGAGAAGGTTAAGGTATATATTATTCTCCAAAAAACGAACATAGGCTTCAGGGAGGGTTTCGCTCGTTGGTCTCAGGATAGACAACTCTTATATGTTAGGATGCACCTGTAGGTGTTTGCTGTTTGCAGAGAAACTATTTTAGTTGAATATATTTGGTGTGTATTTATATGGGACCTCTATAGGTCATATTTATTATGGTTAGACATATACATTGAGGCTATGAATATTTAATTATTTGAAGGGTTATTGTACTGCCTTAATATGATTTGAACATTTAATTCTATATGGATGATGTTGTAATATGCATATTACAATTTAAATTTTTTATGGTTGTAAAAGTTGATTATTAGGTGTAACGCTTTATATGCGTACACTGTGCACTGACTCAACAAACAATTGAGACTTTGCCAAAATTTCCTTTTATGATAATACAGGTTTCATGTGCGATAATATAAGGCAATGGAAGAAGAGGGACAATGCAACACTGCATGTAATGAAGAAGTAATTTGTGAAGTGAATAATGTGGTAAGGACGGCCGCATCACACATACTAAGACATGTTATACAATTTGAGGAGGATACTATGCTGCATAGCGAAGGTCGCGTCCGATGCGCACCCATAAAAGTAGTCGAGGTTATGAGAAATTTCGGTTAGTTTATAAAGAAACTGGGCTGAGATTCCAAAAATTGTATAGAATGCATCAGTTCCAGTTTACTAAGTTGGTTAAAATTTTCCAAAACACCGGGCTCTTATTGAGTACCCGCTGGGTGACAGTGGAGGAGATGGTGGCAACATTTTTAATGATTGTCGAACAAGACTCAAGGTATGAACCAGCCATGAAGGATCTATTTAGGTCCACTTACACCATTAGTACCAACTACCATAAAGTTCTTCGTGCAATCTTACAGTTGTACGATCGCCTTATGGCTCCACATGCAATGGAGGACCACCCAGAGATTTCAAACAATTACCAGAAAGACAATCATTTCACGGTAACCGTATCTGTATTTTGTAGTCTTTAATACAATATATTGGGACATTGAAGACATAACATTCAACGCCTCCTACTATTGACAGGGTTGTATTGGAGCTGCAGATGGGACACTGATACCTGTTAGGGTTTATGGCTTGGGTTCGCGTGAATCGTCAAAGTCGCGTACCAGGAAAGGATTCATTGCACAAAAAGTTCTTGCATGTTGCAATTTTGACATGCAGTTCACATACGTACTTGCTGGCTTTGAGGGGTTTGCACATGACACTGCTATGCTAAAAGAGGCATTTGCAAGACGAGGAGCACAATTGACAATTCCCGACAGTAAATCCATTATGTGTTTACATTTTAGGTTATACCTTGATGCCTTGGTCCTTGATTACTGATGCTCTTATCGTACAGGAAAATACTACTTGGTTGATGGTGGTTACGCAAATAGGCAACAATTTCTTGCCCCATATCAAAAGACTAGGTATCATCTAAAGGAGTTTGCCCAGGGAATGCAGCAACCACAAAATGCCAGGGAGTTATTCAACCTTCGACATGCATAGTTGTGGAACATAATAGAAAGAACATTTAGTGTTCTAAAGGCCAGATTTCCCATTCTCAAGACTGCGCCTCCCTTTCCTATTAGGACACAAGTTAATCTTGTCAAAGCATTATGTGCACTGCACAATTTTATACATCAAGAATACGTTGACGATCCGTGTTTGGCAGAGGAGATGGGAGACAATCTTGAGTCTCCAATCTCCAATGACAATGACAATTGCAATTTCACTAGTGATTCAGAGGATGAAATTGTCACTGATGTAAACTTGGAGAGGGTTAATGTTAGTATGCATGTGCTCCATTGGGATGAGATGGAGCTGCAGGGCTTACAAACACTCATGATGAGCACAAACAATTCATAGAGCACGTCGATGCACCCTACCCAGGAGGCCGCTCGTCGAGATGCTGCTGCTTGGCATGCTTCCATAGCACACAAACTGTGGTTTGATTATGTTCATAGAAATAACCAGTAGATGTGCGTCCATGCGCCAAAAAATGGTGTATTAAAGTTTGTTTTAGGATGTATTACTTGACTGCTTGACTTAATTGATGCGTGAATGTTTATATGAATTGTACATATTGCTAATAGTGCAAAATATATGCACATGATATCTTATTATAGGAATGGAGGAAAACCCGCACCCCTTATGTGCATGGGCCGAGGGCCTATGCTGTTGCTCCAAGTACGGTCAAAGCCGAATCGTGGCAAGTGGTACTTAAGTTGTCCTACAAACAAACAACATACAAGATGGTTTATGTGGCTTGATGAGTACATTCTAGTTGAGTTACCACCCTTACCACTAATTGGGACAACAATGCGCCAACAAGAACGGTGGTATGGGGGATTCGATCAACATGTGGTGTCGACACCCACTATTGCATTACAAGATGGAGGCTGCGATCATGTCTCCCTTGTATTTAATGCCCCCTCCTCATCATTTAATGTAGCAGCATATGTCCTTGGTGGACTTGTACTAGTAATTCTCATGCTTGTGATTTTGCCTTTGTTTATATAGAACTTATCTTCTAACTTTCATGCAATAACTTTTGCTTGTAGTCATCTACCTTCTAATTGCGATTTGCAACAATGTCTACATTTTGGTAATTTTTCTATCTCATATAACGTATTTGAGTGTGTGTGTGTGTGTGTGTGTGTGTGTGACCATATGAATGTTGATTGGTTTGATGCTATAAACTTCATATCGAGGTCTTTGTCATGGCTGAGAGAGGAAGTTGAATCCAAGTAAGGTGGTAGTGTCTTTCGAGTTGAATACACGTTTCTATTATTTCTTTAACCTTATGTCTTTGGAGCTAATGGATCATTATTGAATTTATTTAGTTTAGCTCATTTCTCCATGTTTGAGATTTTCTGTACACATTTTCAATGGCACACGTTTGAGAGGTCAATTAAGTGATGAAACATCTACAATGAACAGATGGATACCTGCAATTCTCAACGACTGAGTGAGGGAAGATAAACAAAATTTTATCCTGGGCGGTGCCAAGTGTTCCTGTTTTCCTATACTGGTTTTCATGAATAAAATTTTCTCATCTCATTATAAGAAGATTTTGAAGCCTGCTTTAACATTTGATATGCATTTCCTATTCAGGAGATTTATGTAATTTTGTACAAATACATTTGCATGATCTTAGGAGTTAATAATTGTCAGTAAAATATTTGATCTGCAATTCTTCTGGAGAGCCAGCTAATTTCTGCAAAATCCTCTGCTTGCTAGAGCATTATACGTTATCCAAGTCCAACTCGAATGTTTTTCTGAAAAAGATGCAGATGCGCTTGTAGTCAGAGACAATACAGTTGAGACAACTGAAACAAATGAAAGAAAAATAATTCTTTGAAAAAATGAAAGAAAAAATGGGTTTTTCATTTCAACCTTTCATAAAATAAATTGATATATGGCTGGAGATAGGCTTTGTGGTTCACTTTACACTGCAAAGATCTCATGCATTCTTGGTTTTTCCTTCTGCAGTTCATTATGACTAGATTTACAGTTGTTGTAGTCGATAGACTTGGTAGAAGACCCTTACTGCTAGGAGGTGTTAGTGGCATGGTAAGTCTCTTGTTAGCTTTGGAGAAATTCAGAGATCTCTTCTTGGGATGCATGAAACTTGAAAGCAACAACCCAATATGTAAAATCATTTGGTCCCATTGGTTGGATGATGATCTCAGAGGTTTTCCCTCTACGTGTTAGAGGCAGGGGACTGAGTATTGCAGTGGCTGTAAACTTTGCATCAAATGCATTGGTGAGCTTTGCTTTCTCCCCACTGTGGGTATCCATCTCTTTACCTTTTTGCCTCTAGTAGCTATGCCTCTTGCGTTGTGTTGTCAAATGTCATACATAAAGCGTCATTAGTCTGCAAAAATTATCAATATCTGGTGAATTATCAAAATAGGTATGCTTTGATATTTCCAATTGTTTGAAGAATGTATTGGGTCATTTTGGTGAAAATGGGGAGAATTCTTGATCATATGGATCCAACACAGTGAGGTGCCTATTAGCTTTATTTGAGTTTCCAAAATACTGATTGACTCTAATGTGCCTAGACTGCATAAACCACTTCATTCGCTGAAAGACATTAGTGATGCCTGCATGGTAGGATCCTTGTACCCTGCATACATCAACCAAAATTTAGTTTACTGGTGCTATGAGGTGGGGCTCCTAGATGCCAGTCATTCTAACCGTTGCCAATCTACCTTTATGGTTGCAAGTGAGGCACTGTGTTACAATGGCCTCCTGCACAGCTTTGGTAATCACAACATGGGAGCATATACATAATAATTAAACCTCCACTAGGCTATCATGTGTTGCTTCATATCATGCCATTTCTCAACTATCATGAGTTAGTCTAAAGAATTCATTATTAATACGAATTAATTGCTTTCATTGTCTGTATGACATTTTCCTTGCATTAAGGTTGAGGTTCCCGTGTTTCATTTGATGTATCTGAGGTTTCTGAGTAGTGTTATTTTCTCATGCATGTTTACCAACAATCCTCCACTCACTGCATCAGGTGAACGTTTGAGCCCTTGGGTTGCTGCAGGATGCTTTGCAATGGGCATATCTATAATAGTCTTTTGAGTGTTGAAAGGTGTGTATAATATTCAAGATCATTCATATCTGGACTAGAAACTACTAGATAAATTGCTCAAAGCATTTGTTGATTATTTCCAGATTTAGGAAATGATAATTGTTGTTTCCATGACAGTGGATAGACCTTTCTTCCTGATTCATCATGACAAAATTTGGGTCTAGAATAGCAGTTCATTTTAAAGAAGCAGTGGCATTACACAAAAGTGGGTTCTTTTCTGCCATTCTGGTATCGGCTTGAAAATAATGGAGGAAGAAATCCCTTAAAAGGAACATATATCTACAACATATGTCCAACAGAACTGGTCATATGATATCCTATACTCAAACAATAACGAAATCTTTCGAGGACGTGTTGGAAAAATTTCTACAATTTTGCTTTCTTTTAACTTCCCTAATGCTAATCCTTAAACAATCACAATGTTCTTGATGAGATTACTCTACGCATTACAACGTCACTGGTTGCAGCTAAGCTAGTTTTGGACGCTACTTGTGTGAGTTACTACATTTGTTTTATGTTTTATTTTGTGTGATTGCAGGCACTACTGGGAGTTGGAATTATGTTTGTTGTTTTTGGGGTAATAACTATATTATCTCTTATTTTCAACTTCTTCATCGTACCAAAAACAAAGGGGCTTAGTGTTGAGGAAATTGAGGCCAAGATCCTCTAGCCTTTCACTCTCTTTCAGTAGTCTCGGTTTTCTCCTGTTGTAACTAAACTGATTCCTATAGCTTTCCATGTAAATGATGCATAGGAAATGTCCATGCTCCTGAGATATTAGAACTGCTGTGAAGAAAATCCACCAGGAAAAGAAGCTTAATGTGCATGAAATGAACAGATTCGCGTGGAAGATTACAAATGCAGAAATGCGTTGCACTCCCCAGAATTTATTGTATTCATTGGACCATATGTTTGTACTAATGTATTGGAAGTTTGCAAATACATAGCTTTAGACCATTCATTTAGTTTGTACAAATGCAGTGGAATATTGGAATTATTGTATCATCCTTTTTTGGAAATGTTATCTTTGTTTTTGTTACAAAATTGAGTACTTGTTTGAATCAAATATTTAAATGGGATGTTTGTTTGTTTCTTTGTTGGAGCAAGCTCTCTCTCTCTCTCTCTCTCTCTCTCTCTCTCTCTCTCTCTCTCTCTCTCTCTCTCTCTCTCTCTCTCTCTCTCTCTCTGAGTTCACCATTTAAAATGATGTTTTCTTTAAATACTAGTTATATCTTTACATTTGCTTAGATAGGTGGGATAACCACAAAGATCATCAAAGAATAGCCTATGTATGCTAATATATTTTCAACTCAGCCTCTCCAAATCAGGAATTGTTGTAGTATCAATCTATTAAGTAAATAAAATTAAAAAGATCAACTAAGAAAGAGTGCCTTTTGGATACTTTGAATGCTTGTAAAATTAATTAAATATGCACTTACATGTGGGACTATCGTATCTAGTGATCCAAATCATTCACGCAAAGGATGTAATTTATTCACCACGATTTGGGATGTCAAATGGATGGCTTAAAAAGTTTAAAATAACTTTTTCATACTTGTGGACCACGACCTACCCAAACCAGGATCAAAAGATGATGTGTGTTATGCACAGTGCACATTGATGTAAGAAATCATTTTTTTAATTTTGGCACCCTCAATGAGAATTTTTGCACATCTTCATAACATCTAAGAGTGGCCTTTCATGTTAAAACATTCTTCTAGATTTCCTCTAAAGAGCAAGAGTGTGTCATATGAGTGTTTACATGATACATGTAAGGTCCATTAGCAGAGACTTTGACATGTAATTCACATACATATTTCAGATATCACCAGAGATATCACAAAACAAATGCCACATATCTCAGATATCATACAAGATATCACAGAACATATGACACATATCTTAGATATCACAGAAGATATCGCAAGAGATATCCCAGGAGATGTGCCAACAAAAACATCAAACATATGACGTTAAATAAACCCCCCTAAATCACAAAAAGTGGTACTAATTCTCAAGATCAGTCAAATTTGACATGATCAAACCTTAGAATTCTAATCCATTAGTGACATAATGATGTGATAACTTGAATAAATGGACTGGATATAACTTATTTGATAGATCTTAAGATCTTGACCATTAAAAGTAACAAAATCCTTGAAAATACATAATAATCTCCTTGATCAGATTGATCAAGGATGATAAAAAAACTATGAATCAGTATGGATGATGATCTAATGATAAGATCATAAGAAATGAATGGCCTGATATGGCTAATTTGGGATAGATTTATATCTATGCCCTTAATTTTGATAAAATGGGGTAAGATTTTATTGATCGGTTGGATCAAGAAAGATTAGATCATTTCATGAGATGAATAAATGATTTAGTGATAATATCACATTAAGATAATGTGATAGATCTGAATAAAAATGAAAGACCAAGATCAAAACCCTTAATGGAATGAAAAATGAATAGAAATCAAAATATGATCATTGGATCAAAATGGACAAATGTGATATATTCAAATGAGCATGTGAATCATTATATTCTATTGTAAATGTTCTTTTATTTTTTTAGTAGATTTAATTGTTAGATTTATTTATTTACACTTTAATGTTCATGTTATGTAAATTACATGAAAAATATAATTAAATAAAATAGATATTGACAAACATTTACAATGAATATGGACATGGACTTAATAATAGTAAGGGCTATAGTTAGTAAGACAATATAAGGAATTTTCTTGGCCCAAATTAGGAGAATAATAAACCCCATGAATGAGATTTTAAATGTTCATGGATTTAATTAAAATCAAATAGCTAGAGTACTTAGGGTTTAATGCTCATAGGAACCTTATGAAGGTTGAGCTAATGTAACACCCCGGATTTTTAAGACAATTTTTTTTTTTTTGGTAATGGCATTTTAAATAAGAGCATTTGGGATCCAATGAGAAAAGATTTATTTAACATTTTACTAAACCTATCTTAAAACTCCGGGTGTTAATTTTTCTTTCTCAAAATGGCGTACATGTAATTTAAACATAAATAAATAATCTGCGTATAAATCAACGTCAAATAAATAGGCGCCTTTATTTTAAATCAAATAAACGTCCAAAAGACAATAATAATATGGCCCAGGGTCTATCCATCATAACATCCCATATAAATGTCCAACATATGTCCAAACATCTAAATCACATCCAAATATAAAGTATGCAGTCCATAATAAAATCCAAATGATAATCCTGTTTAATGACTCACATCACTGTCTAACACTATAGAAAAATGGTCTTTAGTAGCTCTCACGGCTTCTCAACAGCCTTGCCTTTCCTGTTATCGCGCTCGAGATCTAAGGCATTGCAAAACAAAGCAATGCCTCAGCAAGCTATCGCTTGTGTAGGTACATAGACAATTAATGTAATAAATGAAAGAAATAATGAACAGCACTGATAAAAAGTCTAACACTTATGAAAATAGTGATATCATAATGCCATGTTCAAATAAATGCCAATTTATTCCATATGCTAAAACGTGCAATCATAGAGTTAAAACATGACATGAATCAATAAAATGGAGCATAAAACAAGAATAAGGGCACCCTAAGGTAATGGGTCCCACCACATCGCACTAACATTCCTGATCAGGAGTACACGTAGTCAACCTCTGAGTGTCGTCACACCCAGGCATATAATCCATAACCATGCTCATCATACATGCACACATAATAAGAATATGGGCCATCATCTTTGCCGGTGGCAACCCTCCATGGGTATCAACCACCGCCGCTCTCCGTCGACACCATAACGGGAGACTTAGCGTCTGTCCCCATGGAAAGGCTCAGACCGGTAGTGTGGACTATCCATGTTACCAAACCCCTACCGAATGCCATCTATAGGTAGGTGTCTATCATATCACAAACTCATCACATCATAATCTCGGAAGGTGGGTGGCCGGCCCTATCCCTCCTAGCATGACGCCCACTGGGCGAGAGCACCCGTCATCAAATATAAAACACGGAAATCATATGTATATGCTAAAACTCAAGAGCACTTATAGCTTGCAATCCCCAAGACAAGCCCCTCATCCTGGGGTTAGCCTATAAAAGGACCAGCTAGTAAGCCTCTATTCTCATTTCCATGTAAATCCATGCATTTTCTATATATACAATAAGAAATAAATCTCTAATTAAGCATAACTAATTAACATCATACTTGTAAAAGCATTTTAAATAAGTTTATTCAGTAAAAGATTTCAATTTGGAATAACCATCCTGTACGCAATGTCGCATGAAATCCACGGTAAATAATAATTGCATTTTAAAACACAATCACACATGATGCTATGTTTAAACATGGTTCAAATATCAAGGCAAAACATTAGTTGTCGTCACCTACCTCAGTGTGAGACCACTAGCTTGCTAATAACTCCCTTTAATTGGTATATTCAAGTGCACTTGTACATGTCACATCACTATTTAAAAAATTTTCTAAATAAAAAGTGGTCATTTCTAAGTTTTTAAGTTAAAACTAGGTCCGCGTCGTCAATACGGTCACAACGCCTCTTTCGGATCGTGATTTGGACCTCTCTAGCTCCCAAAAATCAACTTTTTGTGAAAACTACGCTTAAATGGGGCTTGCCGAACCACCATAAGGTGGTTTATACCGGCGGCGCCCCTTTTTCGCCAGTTTACACCGGCGTACACTGGCGCACGAAGACGCACGCCGACGCAGACGCCGCACGGGACACGCGCCGTGCGTCTTCGGCACCGCACGCACGTGCATGCATCACGGTCGCCAAGACGCGCCGCGTCCAGGCCCCGCCTCGACCGCCATCTGGTTTCTCCCCCGCACGCGCGTGGCGCTGCGCCTCACGCGACGAAGACGTCGTGTGATGTTGTCCCTCGGGCGTCACCGAGTGCGTCCTGGCGTCCGCGCTAGGGCACCGACGTCGTTGATGATGCTGGAGAAGACGACCGGATTCCGGTCGCCTCCGGCGGAGCTACAGAGCTCCGTTTTGTGTGATTTTTGTGCCATTTTCTTCAGAATTCTCTCTAGAATCCATTTATGCCCTCCCTTTGCACTGATTTTTCCAAAAACCATGGTTTTTAAATGATTTTTTCTAAGTTCCTAATATCATCCCTAAGTACTGGTTTTTTTTGGTTTTCTAGAGAAATCCACCGTTGGATCACTCCCAAATTTAAAGGGTATGCTCTTGGGTCTCTTGTGCAATAGTTGGATGGTACGATTTTCAAACGGACTAGGTTTGATTCTTGAAATCACGCTCCAACAGTAGCGTGCACACAGGTTCCTAAAAAAATTTGATTTTTTTCCTAATTTTTAAACGTTTTCCTAATTAATTTTCTAATTAATAAATACAGAAAAACATGGATTTGAGGCTTACGTTACGCCTGACTGGTGTTGCTCGTGTTGCCGGGGTTCCACTCGCCTGAAAATCCAAGTTTTGCAGGGCTAGGGTTTTGCGTAAACACTCAGAGAAAACGTTCCAAGTGGAGCGTTTTGGCTCCTAGAGGAGCATAGATATAGGGTTTTAGAGTCTTGGGGAAGAGAAACTCTTCCCCACACGTCTCTTCCCATGTCTCTCCGGTGATTTTTCCGGACTGGTAGAGACGTGTGTAGACAAGGGTGCCGTTATCAATTTGGACTCTTGTGTAACACGTTTCTGTCAAAAGACCAATTTGCCCTTACAACTTTAACGGCTCATAACTCCCTCGTTTGAGCTCCATTTTTCGCGTTCTTGGTGGCGTTGGACTCGTATCAATGAGCAATTTCTAATTCTTATGTTTTTAGGAAAAAATTTCATCCATAAATTTTTATTTTAATTTATTTAATAATTTCCTATTTTAACCTAAAAATTAAGGATATTACATTCTTCCCTCCTTATAAAAATTTCGTCCTCGAAATTTAGCTACATACCTCTATGTAAATAAATCTAGATGGATCTTTCGCATCTCCTCCTCAGTCTCCCAGGTAGCCTCCTGTAGTGAATGATGCTGTCAAAGGACTTTGACCAAGGCAATGGTCTTATTCCTTAACTCATTGACTCTTGTATCTAGGATGCGCACTGGTCTCTCCTCAAATGTCATGTCAGACTGTAGCTCTCCTAGAATCTGCTCCAATACGTGTGAGGGATCTGGCACGTATTTCCTCAGCATAGACACGTGAAAGACGTCATGTACATTTGCTAGCTGTGGTGGTAAGGCTAGCTGGTATGCCACTGACCCAACTCAGCGTAAGATCTCGAAAAGTCCAATATACCTGGGACTAAGCTTCCCTTTATTTCCAAACCTCAACACCCCTTTCATGGGAGAAACCTTCAAGAATACATGCTCACCCTCAAAGAACTCTAAGTCCTTTCGCCTCTTGTCTGCATAACTTTTCTGTCGACTGTGAGCTGTCAGTAACCTCTTCCGAATGAGTTGGACTTTCTCTGCACATTCTTCTACTAACTCAGATTTCACCACGCATCTTTCTCCTACATCACTCCAACATAAAGGTGACTGACAAGGTCTGCCATAAAGTGCCTCATATGGAGCCATGCCAATACTAGCGTGATGACTATTATTATAAGCAAATTCCACCAAAGGTAAATGATCTTCCCAGCTACCCTTCCAATCCATAACACAGGCTCGTAACATATCCTCAATAGTCTGGATGGTCTTCTCGCTCTGTCCATCTGTCTGAGGATGGAATGCTGTGCTGAATTTCAGTCTCGACCCTAATGCTTCTTCCACGCTCTTCCAGTATTTGGAGGTAAATCGCGTATCTCGATCCGATATAATTGTCAAAGGAACGCCATGTAGACTGATGATCTCCTCAACATATAATTTCGCTAAGCTATCCACGGTCTGATTTTGTCTAATAGGAAGGAAATGAGCGGACTTGGTCAACCTGTCCACAACGACCCATATCATGTCGTGGCCGCTAGCAGTCCTCGAAAGACCCATAACGAAGTCCATGGTAATATGGTCCCACTTCCACTCTGGAAGGTCCAGTGTCTGAGGTAGTCCTGATGGACGCTGATGCTCAGCCTTGACCTGCTGACAGGTCAAACATCGTGCAACGCACTCTCCAACATCCTTTTTCATACCATTCCACCAGAAATGCCTCTTGAGATCCTAATACATCTTCGTACCCCCAGGATGAATTGTATAAGGGGATTGGTGTGCTTCTTGAAGTAACTCGCGCTTCAATTCGTCATCTGCTGGTACTACCAACCTTCCCTTAAATCTAACCCCTCCATCTGGTCCCCTCGAAACATCTGTCTTATCTGTCAAATCCTGTGTTTCCTTGTCTTTGGCCTGTGCCTCTAAGATCCTGTCAAAGAACTTAGACCAAGTCGTCAAATTGGCAATCATCACACCCGCCTTCCTGCTCAGGGCATCTGCAACGACGTTAGCCTTCCCAGGATGGTACTGTATGGTGAAGTCGAAGTCCTTGAGATACTCCATCCATCTGCGCTGCCTCATATTCAATTCACTCTGAGTAAAGAAGTACTTGAGGCTCTTATGATCAGTGAATACCTCAAATCTCTCACCATAAAGATAATGTCTCCAGGACTTCAACGCAAATACCACGGCTGCTAATTCCAGGTCATGTGTTGGGTAATTTACCTCATGTGTCTTCAGCTGTCTAGACGCATAGGCAATTACCTTCCCATGTTGCATCAACACTGCTCCTAATCCCTTGCCGGAGGCGTCACAATAAACTACATAACCGCCTGCACCAGATGGTAAGGTCAATACCGGAGCAGTAGTAAGTCTCCTCTTGAGCTCTTGGAAGCTCTCCTCGCAAGCCTCGGTCCATACAAATTGAGTGTCTTTCCTAGTCAGGGTGGTCAATGGTAATGCGATCTTAGAGAATCCCTCTATGAAACGATGATAATACCCTGCCAAACCAAGAAAACTGCGTATCTCAGTCACTGTCTTGGGCCTCTCCCAGTGTAGTACTGCCTCTACCTTTGTTGAAGCCACGGCCACTCCATCTTTAGATATGACGTGGCCTAAGAAATGCACCTGGTCTAGCCAAAAATCACACTTACTGAACTTGGCATACAACTGATGTCGACGAAGTGTGTCCAATACCGTGTGGAGATGCTCCCTATGTGTATCATACTAGGCGAATAAATCAAGATGTCATCCACGAATACAATCACGAACTTATCCAAATAAGCTCGAAAGACACGGTTCATTAGATCCATGAACACTGCAGGTGCATTCGTCAATCCAAACGGCATCACTAGGAACTCATAATGACCATAACGACTCCTAAAGGCAGTCTTCGAGATATCTTCTTCTCTAACCCTCAGCTGATGATACCCTGACCTCATATCTATCTTGGTGAACACTTGTGCCGATTGGAGCTGATCAAATAAATCATCTATGCGTGGCAAAGGGTATCGGTTCTTTATAGTAACACCATTCAACAACCGATAATCAATGCATAGTCTCAGTGATCCATCCTTTTTCTTCACGAAAAGGACTAGTGCTCCCCATGGTGATCCACTCGGCCTGATGAAGCCCTTATCCAGTAACTCTTGCAATTGTACCTGAAGTTCTCTCAACTTTGTCGGAGCCATCCTATATGGTGCCTTAGAGATAGGCGATGTACCCGACACCAAGTCAATGGTGAAGTCAATCTCCCTACTTGGCGGCAATCCTGGTAATTCCTCAGGAAATACATCAGCAAAATCACGAACAACATCAATCTCGTCAAGCTGTGGCTGCTCCTTTTCCTCAACAGTCACATATGCGAGGAATGCGTTACACCCTCGTGCATAAAATCGTGTCGCCTTCATAGCAGAAATGATGCATGTACCTGCCTGATCTTTCCTATCCTGGAACACTATTTCTGGTTGCCCAGGTATAAGAAAAGTGACTCGCTTCTTTCGGCAGTCTACCATAGCACCATAGTTGGCTAACCAATCCATCCCAAGAATAACATCATAGTCTACCATGTCTAGTAAGATGAAGTCTGTGTCCATACTCACGCCTGATATCTCTACAGGTATATCTCTAATATATTCTGTAGTCTCTCTTGTCTCTCCCACAGGTGTCATAATATCTAATCCAAATGCTAGTTTGTGTACACATACATCAAGGCAAGATGCAAAAATACATGATATAAAAGAATGTGTAGACCCTGTGTCAAAAAGAACTTTGGCATGTCTATCCGAGACTAGAAGAGTACCTTCTACGACCTGGTGTGATGCCTGTGCCTGTCCTGATGAGATGGCAAATACTCGTCCCTGGCTACGTGGCGCGTTAGCTGCCTCTGCTCCCATCTCGGTCTGCCTCTGCCCCTTAGGGCAGTCCTTAATGAAATGACCAACGTCTCCACAGTTGAAACACCTGTATGGCTGTCTCTGGTAAGGTGTATAGGGCTGTCTCTGTGGTTGGGGCTGCCTCTGCTGCTGTGGTCGGTCGAATCTATTGCACCCTCGCCCAGGGTGCCAACCCTTGCACCTATCACATCTCTTCCTCTCAGTGTCTCTCTTAAATTTGGCCTGTGGTGGATGACCTAATGCCCCATGTGTCTGCATAGCACCAAACGGCCGCTTGCCCTTAAAGGGCTGGAACGCACTCCCTCTATTCCTGAGAGAGTTCTTCTCATGCATGGACGCCATATCAGCAGCATCTCGCACAGAAGTGGGTCGAGAAGAAATCATGCGATCTCTCAGCCAAGGAGTCAACCCATCCACAAATCTGTCAGTTACCTCTGTGTCTGAGGCCAGTGCGTGAGGTGCAAATCTCCTCAGTCGTGTAAATCGATTCAGGTACTGTCGAACCGTCATATCTCTCTGCTCTAGGGTGGTAAACTCCTTCTTGATGGACTGCAATGCATGAGGTGGAAAAAACTGAGTGTCGAAAGCCTGTTTAAAGGCTGCCCATGTCATCGTCTCGGTCGGATCTGGTCGGGTGAGTGTGAAAGTTTGCCACCAGAAGCCGGCCTCACCTTTCAGCAGGTAGGAGGCTACTCTAACTTGATCATCTGGTGAGATCTTCATAGCGTCGAATGTCCTCTCCACCTCAAATAACCATCGCTCGGCCTACTCCGTGTTACCATCACCATAAAAGGGTTTCACCATCTTTTGAAACCTTTCCAATAATTTGTCAGTCTTCTTAGAGTCACTCGTAGCATTGCCCTCCGTGGCTCTAGGTACTGATGGTTCCTGTACTGGTTGTGAGGACTGAACTGACGAAACCATGGGTGCCACTTTAGGTGGTGGAATAGGGCTAGGGTTTGCAGCGTCAACAGCTGTCCTAACCTGCTGCTGGATAAGTGGCACGAGTCTTGACATTAATCAATTCAATAACTCGGCATCTCGGTCACCTTGATCAGAGGACTCAGCAGGTGGAGCCACGGCTGTAGCAAGGGTAGACTTTGTCCTTCTCCGAGGAGCCATCTGTCAAAATTTTACATGTCACTAAGTGTAAGTTCCTCTCTCATAGTTTCTCTCTCTACAACTATTATGGACTGTTATTCACATATAAATGGACATTCACAAGGATTATGATGGACTAGACTGGGCTCTGATACCAACTTTGTAACACCCCGGATTTTTAAGACAATTTTTTTTTTTTGTAATGGAATTTTAAATAAGAGCATTTGAGATCCCATGAGAAAAGATTTATTTAACATTTTACTAAACCTATCTTAAAACTCCGGGTGTTAATTTTTCTTTCTCAAAATGGCGTACATGTAATTTAAACATAAATAAATAATCTGCGTATAAATCAACGTCAAATAAATAGGCGCCTTTATTTTAAATCAAATAAACGTCCAAAAGACAATAATAATATGGCCCAGGGTCTATCCATCATAACATCCCATATAAATGTCCAACATATGTCCAAACATCTAAATCACTGGCGCACGAAGACGCACGCCGACGCAGACGCTGCACGGGACGTGCGCCGTGCGTCTTCGGCACCGCACGCACGTGCATGCGTCATGGTCGCCAGGACGCGCCGCGTCCCGGCCCCGCCTCGACCGCCATCTGGTTTCTCCCCCGCATGCGAGGACGACATCGTGTGACGTCATCCCTCGGGCGTCACCGAGTGCGTCCTAGCGTCCGCGCCAGGGCGCCGACGCCGGAGAAGACGACCGAATTCCGGTCGCCTCCGGCGGAGCTACAGAGCTCCGTTTTGCGTGATTTTTGCGCCATTTTCTTCAGAATTCTCTCTAGAATCCATTTATGCCCTCCTTTTGCATTGATTTTTCCAAAAACCATGGTTTTTAAATGATTTTTTCCAAGTTCCTAAAATCATCCCTAAGTACTTTTTTTTTTTGTTTTCTAGAGAAATCCACCGTTGGATCACTCCCAAATTTAAAGGGTATGCTCTTGGGTCTCTTGTGCACTAGTTGGACGGTGCGATTTTTAAACATACTAGGTTTGATTCATGAAATCATGCTCCAACAGTAGCGTGCACATAGGTTCCTAAAAAAATTTGATTTTTTTCCTAATTTTTAAACGTTTTTCTAATTAATTTTCTAATTAATAAATACAGAAAAACATGGATTTGAGGCTTACCTTGCATCTGACTAGTGTTGCTCATGTTGCCGGGGTTCCACTCGCCGGAAAATCCAAGTTTTGCAGGGCTAGGGTTTTACGTAAACACTCAGAGAAAACGTTCCAAGTGGAGCGTTTTGGCTCCTAGAGGAGCATAGATATAGGGTTTTAGAGTCTTGGGTTCAGGGGACTGGTAGAGACGTGTGTAGACAGGGGTTCCGTTATCAATTTGGACTCCTGTGTAACACGTTTCTGTCAAAAGACCAATTTGCCCTTACAACTTTGACGGCTCATAACTCCCTCGTTTGAGCTCCGTTTTTTGCGTTCTTGGTGGCGTTGGACTCGTATCGACGAGCACTTTCTAATTCTTATGTTTTCAGGAAAAATTTCATCCATAAATTTTTATTTTAATTTATTTAATAATTTCTTATTTTATCCTAAAAATTAAGGATATTACAGCTAAGGTCACCCCAGTAAATATTGAACATGGTGGTTAAGGAGGTTATCTAATAGAGTCTCACTCTTCCCTAAGCTTTTGGCTACATTTGTGAGGTCTAAACACCTCCTTACATGAGGATTAAATTAACCACTTTGTGAGCAGCTTTTAACTAGTAAGCCTTAGTCAATTCTAAAATAAGGAGGAGCTGTCTAGAATTAGGAGTGCATACATTATCTTCAATCAGTAAAACATTAATTGGTTGAATAATAATAAGATCATAAAACTATCTAATCTTAATGAAAATGGTAATTAAGATAATTAAAGATCAAACAATATCCATACGGAGATCTTGAATGATCAAGAATAATAAGAAATATAATATTGTGTTAGTATGTATGTTTTTGAATTAGTATGAATATAGATCAATAAATTAGACCTTGGTCAATATGATCCAAGGAAAAAGATCCAAATCATCCTATGTAGGGATGATCAAAAGAACAATTAGGAAGTATAAATGAGTTAATGAATGACTGTACATATATGATTTGACAAATACATGAAGGATATGATGATCAAGATCAATGAAAAGATGGATTGTTGAAAGTAAAGGTAGGTGGACCTTAAGAATATATTCAATATAGAAGATACATGTACACATGATCTTATCCTGATAACTATAGATTGATTATACTTGCCTTAGAAATGTTTATGAATCAACAAATGATATTGAAATGAATAAAAAGTGATTGATTAAGTAATTATGAAATTACTTAAGGAAATAAATGATATTGAAATGAATACAAAGTGATTGATTAAACAATTATAAAATTACTTAATAGGTAGAATGAGAAGATTTGAACTACATAAGTTGGACCACCAAATCTTAAGGAAAGAAGTCATAGGCATGTCCTATTATAACTAGACACACAGTCTGTAAGTATGAATTATTATTTTTCATACCAGCATGGAGGGCTTGTGGTTTTGTTTTAAGATAGACTTATGCCTGGGGATGCCAATGCTAGGAGAGTTATGAGGGTTTGGCCACCCAAACTAATTATGATGATGATATTGTGCTCAAAGAGAGGCAAAATGTCAGGTGAGGCAATTATGGGAAGGTCGCTACTATGACATCTATGGTTTCCCCCATACGAACATGGATCTGTATTTTTCACCGTGGTATCAGTGGAGTATTCAGCAGTTATCCGGGCACACTGTACGGATTGAGACTGCAAGCATGGTAGTCCTTTGAGATTATTTTACATTATGATGCAATTGATTATGGTATAATGAGATGTCTCATGTTATGACATGATGAGATGCCCTATGTTGTGGCTTAATGAAATGCCTTATTTTATGGCATGATGAGCTGCCTAGTAAAAGTTATTACCAATGTTGTATTGGAGGGTAATTCCCAATATGGTATGATTATATATTAACACCTAATGTTAATATTAAAATTAGTTTGAAAATGATATACTATTGATGATATTGACTATATTCACAATTTTCAGTGGTTTTATTTATATGTAAAATATACATATAATTCATATGATGAGTGAAGGATAAAATGATTATCCAATTATATAAATTGATTTATATCATGGATATAAAGAAATGTTGATTTTGAGATATATTGATTATATTTCTTAAATCCCCTACCAAACATACCTTGCTGAGATATTGTAAATGTTTGTATGCTTACAATGTCTCAGATACAGTTAAGAAATATTGAAAGCTCAAGACTTGAGGATAATATCACCGAACTACTGCTCATGGTATTTACTTTTAGGAAGATTGTATTTATTGTTTTGTAATTTGGATTGTAAAATTTGGACAAGGTATGTAATGACTACTGGGGTTGTGTATGTGAACAACTGGATTGATCCTAATTTTAATAAAAGTATTTCTATTGATATTCAATAGAAATTTTATTTTATACAAAAATCTATGTATGATAAGTAATTTGAGGTGGCACTCAAGTTTTTGACAAATCAATTTCAAAGAAAATATATTTCTGCTATTTGTATTTTAAAATTTTCAAAATCAGGGTCATACCTTTGCAAATATTTATGAAAATGTGATTTAAAAACCTGAGTTGTCATAGAAACAATCAACGATGTCCGCTAGGAGGAGAAATAGAGGGAGGAGTGTGAGTGGGGAAGACAACAGTCGATGGGGATATCGATGCTTGAATTAATGAACCGAGCCAACCTTCTAGCCACATTTCGCAGCATAGTAGTCATTTATATATTTTGCACTATAGTGCATATGAGATGACATGATAAGATGCCTTATATGATGGCATGAGCTCATTACCAATGTTCCCATGAAGGGATAATTCCCAATAGAGACTGCATGAATATTGACCCCATATAGTGTAAGGTGTTGATAATGAAACTAGTATAGTCAGGGTATGAATATATTACTATTGACATTATTAACTATATTCACAATTTTAACTGATTTTCTCATATACAGTATTTGTGAATAGAAGGTTTCACATAAGAAGTTAAATGATAGAACTATTATACAGAGTATAATTCATGGAAATTGAATTACTTTATGGAAGTTGAATATGATGGATATGAATAATGAAATTTATCAAAGAGTTATTAGATTATGAGTTACTTTGTTAATTTTATATGCTTTTTAAAACTCCTACCAAACATAGCTTGCTAAGATATTGTAAATGATTGAATGTTTACAATATCTCAGAAACATATAAACAAGAGTGGAAGAATACAACTCGAGGATATCAACCACCTTACTACTGATTTAGGGTATTTACCTTTAGGAATTTGTATTAAGGAGTTAGTTTATTTGAATTATGTACTTTGGACATTTGATGTAATAAGTACAAGGGACTGTGTATGTGAACCACTGGATGGATCCTATTTTAAATAAATGTATTTCAATTGTTAATTAGTAAAAATATATTTTATACAAAAATATATGTATAGTAAGAGAGTTTCTAAAAAATTTCACAAATAAGGGCCTTACCTTTTGAAATATTAATAAAAATGTGTTTAAAAACCCCATTTGTCACATGATCGCGGCCAGATCATTGTAGATAGTACAAATTGGGTACTTTGGAAATGACCAATTGATGAACCGGCCATTCAGATAGCCATATGTCCTTCAGATTAACTTATATGAAGTAGAATTATCATCTTAACAATTTAATTTGGTCAATCTCGTTATAATTAGCTAAAATTGTATATAATTTGCATATAAATGTACTCGATTAATTTCTTAAATGTTGAATTACCTGAAATTGACCTAATTTGAGTATGATATCTTTGAAGTACGTTAGGATATGACTAAGCTGGGCTCCACCTTGAGATCCCATGGTTGTAAGCCATTGGATCATATTGAAATATAGCAAATTAAGATATGAAAATATAATATTTGTTTTACAACTAATAATCCAACTTAAATAGATTACTTGAATTCTAAGTTAGAACTAGATGTGATACGTATCTAAGTAGTGGAATTGAGGAGGACTGATTTATAGCAGAGTCTGATTACGATTTGAGAGGTACAAATGAGTGGTTGTTCGTCTGAGATAGGCGATGACAATAAATAATGAGCATGTTTCTATTTTGAAATTATAGATTTTTATCGCATTAGCTCAGATTTATGAATGAATTTCATGCATATATTATTTATTGTGATTCTTTTTGAAATATCTATCTTATTTAGGGCTAATACACATATGCATGATTTTATTGATTATTATTGTTTCATGGATGACAATAAATAATGAGCATGTTTCTATTTTGAAATTATAGACTTTTATCGCATTAGTTCAGATTTATGAATGAATTTCATGCATATATTATTTATTGTGATTCTTTTTGAAATATCTATCTTATTTAGGGCTAATACACATATGCATGATTTCATTGATTATTATTGTTTCATGGATGCATGATTTGACTATTACGAGTCATATTTTACCCACAATAGTGAAAATACATGATTTCAGTAGGATTTCATGAATGTGAAGTCATTAAATGATGAGTTAAATTTACTATTGCATATCAAGGCATGTGGACGCCTTATTTTAATACTTCTTTTACCGTGAAATTAGTGGAGGAGGGTTGGTGGTTGGTCCTTGGGAGGCTAATCCTAAGATGAGGAGCAGTGCCTTGGGATGATGAGCCACAAGTGCTTGTGGTTTTCATTATTTCACTAGAGGATTGTATATTCATTTAATTGACCATGAGACATGTGACTTATGTGTCTTTGTAGATTTAAGATGGGTGTTTTTGCCCGGTGGATGCTATGCTAGAAGGGATGTAGCGTTAGCCACCCACTCTTTGACTTTATTAGATGATTAGATATTTGCCCCATGGATGGGCAAATCTTGTAGGGAGTGGTATTATTGGTAGTCCACACTATGTGTCTAATTGGCCCCCATGCATGATGGAAACTTAACCTCCCATTTGGTGTCGGTAGGGGTGCTAATTGGTAGACTCGAGAGTTAGTTACCAATGTAGCATAGCAGTTCATGCATTTTTTGATAATTGATTTTATCATATTGTGCAGTGAGTGCGTCAAGATAGATATTTCCTATATACCCATGATGTGATGACACGTGGAGGAGTGGTATGAGTAATCATGACTAGAGATTCGAGTGTATAGGACACTCCTTAGACCCGTGTGTGATGGGGCCCTTGTTGATGACTTGCACATTCATTGATATATTCCTCGAGTTTTTATGCTCTATATTGATGTGATTATATTTATGACCCTAAGAAGCTTAGTTGATTTGACATATTTTTAAACACGCGGTCGATGTGATTTACATTGATTTAATATTGCCATTTTGATAAGCCTAAGAGGTTTTATTTACTTGGCATATTTTGGAAACATGTAGGTAGTTTGGATGCATTACCTTGTTTTTAGTATTATTACGAGCTTTGATGCCATAGCTATTGACATTGATTTGGTTGGTTTTTTATGCTAATTATGTTATACTTCATCACTATTTATTCTCATATTTGATATCATGATAGAACTGTTTCCATGAGTAAGATATTTATCGCATGCCTTGAGTTTTGATACGTGACCCTTCATATAGTATTAAATATTTATAAATTGCTATTACATGCCTTTAGTGGTGCATAGAGGAGATTTCAACGATGTATATGGTTTATTCAAAACCTTATCCTAGATACATATTTTTGGATTACACTTTTATGATATGAATGCATGGATATCATCTAGTTGGATGTGATGGCCGTACATGGACAAACCTTGGGTAGCGTTGTTGTTTCTTTTTTATTTTTACTCTATTGTTGAGCTATATGGTTTTATAAAAAATGTGTATGATTTAGATGGATAAATATGGAGACTAAGTCTCTTAGATTTTGTATTTATGTTTATTGTATTTAATAGGTATTTGTCCCATTGCATGTGTTAAAATGCATAGGTCCAAAACACAAAGGAGACTCTATTGAATTTTCAATAGAAATAAAAATATCATTTCACCATTAAATATGTGATTTTAATGGGTCATATGACTCCTGGTGTTTGAAATGAATGCTTTTTATTCAAAATTATCATTTTCAGTTGATTTTAAAGTTTAAAATTATAATCAAGAATCCTGACCTTTTAGAAATTGATATTTATATGTTGTCTAAACCGAGGTGTCACAGTTTGGTATCAAAGCCTAGTGTACTCCATCACAACGACTCTAATGAGCCCAATAGTCACATATAGTCCATTAAGTCAGATGATTACATAAATATTAGTTATAGAGATAACTCATACAGAAAAATGTTAATGATTGTGAAATAGATGTCGCATGAAGGTTGACAGATTTTTCTTAGAGAAAATGACACTTTAAATCCTTGTATGAGTACAAGGAAGTACACTTTCATGGAAAGTAATTATTCTTAGAGTAAAGAATTAGAATAAAGAGTATAAATTAGTATATCTAATTGAGAATCATGTTATATGATAGAATATCTATTTACATGGACTATTTACTAAGGGTTCAAGTTCTGACTTGGATCAGAAATGTGTCCCTTATGTAGTGAATCAACAAGAGAGAGAAAGACAAATGAAATGAATGACGTAAGATAAAGATGATTTTAACTTATTTACATTTAGCAATGATAGTGATGATAATGTAGTTTCTATCAATTAAGGAAGTTTATTATGAAAAATCAATTACTTTCGATCTGAAATTGCCAGAATTGTAAATGATTTTGGTATATATGGCCCTGAAATAATTCATTAGTTAAAGGAAATCAAATGATGAAGATGAGGACAACAAAAATGTAATTATAAGGATTCTAGAGATGGTCGTTTGAGAGGACATGTTCCTCCAATACTGAGACTTATTATGAAGGCCTATGATGATCAATATCTTTCTCTTATGAGCAACTGGGCATATAGAGAGAGTTAGTTATTCTAGAGCAAAGGGATCAAATGGTTCAGGAGTATTTGAACCATTTTACAGGCTGAGAAGGTTTACTCTTAGCCCTGTCACCAGAAATTAGGAGGTGACAAATAGATTTATTGATGGGTTAACACATGGATTGAGGAATTGGGTGATTATATCATGTTCTACTTTGATGGCAGAGGCAGTAGTCATAGCCTCTATGTTAGATAGAGATTCTCTCAAGATCAGGGCTGATTGCGGAGACTCATACATGGATAGTATGAGTCAGCCTAGTAAGGGCAAGAGACCTTTTTCACTGACACAGTTATAAAGGTCACCGAGTAAGGATGCAAACATAAGGTATGTTATTTGCAAGGATAGGCACTTGAATAGTTATCTCCTCAAGTTGATAGATGGCCACTACAGTAGTATCAAGAGTTGTCATTACAGTGGCAATCCTTTAGATGCCTTGGCTATGAAAGGTCAGGACATTCATTTGAGACTGTCATAGGGGAAAATGAGTCAAATAGATTGACATTGCGGAGCAATGTAGTGATGTCCCCACATAGGCAGTGATTCATTTTTGTCATTACTTGGAGGTGGGTACATGGCCCTAACCAAGTGATGAAAAGTATTTTCATGATTGCTGGTAGGCATATTAAGGTCTTCTTTGATTTATGACCCAATCATTCTTTCATTTTTGTGTTGGGATCCGGATGGATGTGCCTGTATATATGACCATCATTGGGTTGAATGTCATGAGGCCAATGGGAGAGTTATTTGAGGTTAGTGATATAACGGCCGAAAGTTCAACTGTCATGTTATTTTCTACTTTGGTATGCTAGCCGCACGGCTTTATTCCACCCCCGTAGGAAAAAATGAGTCATGACCATTAGAGTACCTCGAACTCTTATAACTAGCCCAAGTCCTTCTCCCTAAGAGATGTGGGACTAGTTCTTAGTACCTTAGGATGGAAGCTTGGCAACCTTCTCTGGCCCACGCTCAAATCCCTTCACCTCTTTCCCCCTTAGGAAACATGGGGGGCTAGCTGCACGTGGGCGCTTGTTGGCCCTGAGAAGGCTACGCAGGGATGCATGTTCCCTAAGGGGGGAAGAGGTGAAGGGATTTAAGGGTGTGTCAGAGAATGTTGTTAGGCTATATAGTGGGCCAGAGGGTTGTCAAGCTTCCATCTTGAGGTAATACGAGTTAGTCCCACATCGCCTTGGGAAAAGGAACTGGGCTAATTATAAGAGTTCGGGGAACTCTAATGGTCATGATGCATTGTTCCCTACTAGGGAGGAACAAATTCGTGCGGGTAGTGTGCCAAAGCAAACAATATCGTGACTATTGGACCTTCGG
This sequence comes from Warburgia ugandensis, assembly GCA_035236585.1. Classification (NCBI taxonomy): domain Eukaryota; kingdom Viridiplantae; phylum Streptophyta; class Magnoliopsida; order Canellales; family Canellaceae; genus Warburgia; species Warburgia ugandensis. Next base: position 67,920,978 of record CP141134.1, read on the forward strand.
CTATTTCAAGTGAGGACCTTTAGGACATACCTGTGGACATAGAAAGCGAAGGGATGGACAATGATGTCATCCTACTCAATATGGTCGGTGATGATGTCATCTTAGGGATAGATTGGCTAACTACTTACTAGTCGACCATTGAATACGGTAAGAAGAAGATTACTTCAAATGTACCTGGACAGCTAGTGACCTCCTTCATGTGTAGGAAGAGGTATCATGGAGGTTGTGTTATCTCTGCCTTGAAAGCAGTGCAGTATTTTCTAGAGGGTGCTGTGTCCTCCTTATTAGTGTGATAGTAGAGGATGGACAACAACCACAGATTGAGCACATAAATGATGTGTAAGATTTTGCAGTCTTTCTTAAAGAGTTTTCAAGATTTCTGGTGTTGGAGATTGATTTCACCATGGATTTGGTACCAGGTACAACGTCCATCCCCAAAGTGCTACACAGGATGGCCCTAACAAAACTTGAGAAGCTCTAGCTACAAGGTTAAGGTTACTTGATGAGGGTTTAATAGACCTAACGAGTCTTCATATAGTGCACTAGTCTTCTTCATAAGGAAGAATGATGGATCATTATTGCCATGCATGGATTATCGCTTGTTAGATAGCACCACGATAGAGAATCGATATTCTCTATTGTGTATTGATGATCTACTTGATCAGCCCCAAAAAGTGTGTAGTATTTTTGGAGATTGATATGAGCTCTGGTTGTTACTAGTTGAGGATTGGGAGGAAGACGTCTCTAAGATGATTTTTAGGACCCGTTATGATTGCTAAGAGTTTTGAGTGATATCAATTGGTACGACTAATGCATTGATAGTAATTGTGGATATGATGGACTAGGTTTTCAAATGTTATTTGGATAGGTCAGAATTGTGCTAGTGGATGATATTCTCGTATACTCCACGAATAGAGGAGCACAAGGAATTCTTGTTCATTGTTTTGAGTATCTTATAACCTCATCATTGATTAGAGAATATCTATTAGTGTGGGTTATGTTTGGAGTAGGTAAATTTCCTTGACCTAGTTACCTCGACTGACAGAGAGGTAGTTTATTGAGACTGTGATAGGCTAGGATTAGACCAAATTGGTGACTAAGGTTTATAGTTTCCTTAGTCTTGTGAACTACAATCGTTGGGTTATTGAGTTCCCCAGGATTGTAGTGGTGGGGATGAGATCCCTAGGAGTGAAAGTGGATCCAATCTAATGATCTATATTATTCAATTAATTTCTTAAGATATTTTGACAAGAACTACTAATGTATTCTTCAATCTAGGATAATCAGGAGGATGATCGTGGCCAGATCATTGTAGATAGTACAAATTAGGCAATTTAGAGTCAACTAGTTGACGATCTAGCCACACAAATAGCCGAATGTCCTTCATATAAACTTATGTGAAGTAGATTATCATCCTAATCATTTTATTTGGTTGATTTGGTAGTAATTGGCTTAAATTGTATATAATTTGCATATAAACGTGCTTGATTAATTGATTAAATTATAATTACCTAAAATTGACCTGATTTGAGTATGATAGCTTTAGAGTATATTAGGATATGACTAAGGAAGGAACCTACTAGTTATTAGTGGGCCCAGTTAAGTGTGATTTGGATTATTATCCAACCGGGGCAAGCACCACCTTGAGATCCCATGGTTGTGAACTATTAGATAGTATTGAAATATAATATATAAAGATATGAAAATATAATATTTGTTTTATAATCCAACTTATATAGATTACTTGGATTCTAAGTTAGACTTGAATGTGATATGCATCCAGGTAGTGGGACTGAGGATAGATCTAGAGTAGAGTTTTGTTGTGATTTGAGAGGTACAAATGAGTAGTTCTTCATCTGAGGTAGATGATGACAATAAATATTGGGCATGTTTCTATTTTGAAATTATAGATTTCATTGCATTAGCTCAGTATTTATAAATGAATTCCACGCATGTATTATTATACTGTAATTCTTATTCAAATGTCTATCTTATTTGGGACTGATGCACATATGCATGATTTCATTGATTATTATTGTTCTATGAATGCATGATTTGATTATGATAAGTAGTATTTTACATGCGATAATGAAAATACATGATTTTGGTACGATTTATGACTATGAAGTCATTAAATGATGACTTGAATTTACTATTGCATACTTAGGCATGTGGAGACTTTGTTTTATCACTTGTTTTACCATGAACTTGGTGGATAAGGCTTGGCGGCTAGTTCTTAAGAGGCTAATCTTAGGATGAAGAGTGCATTGGGATGAGGAGCTTCAAGTGCTTTTAGTTTTTATTATTTCACTAGAGGTTTGTATATCCATTTTTTGACTATGAGACTTGTGATTTCTATATTTTTGCAGATTTATTATCTGTGTTTTTGCCCAGTGGAAGCGATGTTAGGAGGGATGTGGGGTTAGCCACCGGTCCTTTGGATTTATGAGATAATCAAACACCCGCCCCACAGATGGACAAACCTCATAGAGAGTGGTATCGTAGTTCACACTACGCTTCCAATCAAACCCCAAGCATGTTGGACACTTAGCCTCTAGTTTGGTGTCAGCGAGTAGCAACAATTGGTAGACTTGGGAACTAGTTAGCACTGTAGCATAACGGTCCGTGCATTTCTTGATTATTAATTTTATCATATTCCATAACGTGTATGTTAGGATGGATATTCCCTATATACCCACAGTGTGATGATGCGTAGAGGAGTGGTATGAGTACTTTTGACTAGAAATTTGAGTATATGGGACAATTGTGGGACCCATGTGTGAGGGTGCCCATGTTGATTACTTGCATATTCATTGACACGTTTCTTGAGCTTTTGACCCTCTATATTGATGTGGTTTTGGCGTGTTTGTGACCTTAGAAGCTCAGTTGATTTGACATCTTTTCAGACATGTGGTCAGGTAATTTACGTTGATGTGATATTGGTATTTTGACGAACATGAGAGGTTTTGTTTACTTAGCATATTTTAGAAACACGTAGGTGGCTTGGATGCATTGCCTTTCTTTCATTATTATTATGAGCTTTGATGCCTTAACTATTTCCACCAATTGATTAGTTTTTTATGCAAATTATGCTATACTTTATCACTATTTATTCTCATATTTGATATCTTGCTAGATATTTATCACATGGCCTGAGTGTTGATGCATTGCCATTTTATATTGTGTTAAATATTTATAAATGACTCTTATTATTGCCTTCATCTACACAAGTAAAGCTTGTTGAGGCATTACGATGTTTTACAATACCTCAGATATAAAGAGAGATAGCAAGTAATACTAGCAGGTAGAGAGCAAGTGAGGACGATGGCAGCCTTCACGGTGCATAGAGGAGATTTTAACTATGTATATGGTTTCTTCAAAACATTAATTTGGATATTATATATATATATATAGGTTACACTTTTGTGACATGGATGCATAGATATCATCTTGTTAGATGTGATGGCTGTGTATGAACAGACCTTAGGTAGTGTTGTTTTTTCTTTTTTGATGTTTACTTTACCATTGATGGCTTTATTGAAAATGTGTATAATTTGGATGGATATATGTGGAGAGTAAGTCTCGTAGCTTTTATATTTATTAGGTGTTTAACGCATTGCATGGGTCAAATGCGATGATTCAAAACATAGAAGAGACTGTCAAATTTTCAGTAGAAATGAAAATATCATTTCAACGTTAAATCAATAATTTTGTTGGGTTATATGACTCCCGGGTTTTGAAACGAATACCTTTTATTAAAAAAATTTACTTTTGAGCAATTTTAAAGTTTAAATTTTTAACCAAGATTCCAACTTTTTAATCATTAGTATTTATATATCATATAAAACCGGTAGTATCACAGTTTTTGTATCCCATACGGCTAATCTTCTCTCTTCCGAAGTCACCTCATCGTCCACTCGTACTGGAACAAAGAAATGTTGTCCATAATCCGTTCTTAGACGAAGGCCACTTGCATTTTGTCTTAAATACTCTAGTCACCTGTGGAGTTCATTCTCGATGGCCGCCCACGATTTCCTTCGGATGAATAGCGGTGATTGGAATACCTTTGGCGCCTACTTGTAATCCGAGATCCAAAAACAGGCTGGAATAGTAGTGACCGCTGCGGGAAAATGCAAACTCATCTGACAACTGTAACGCTCTAAATTCTATCACTCGCAACAATTACAAATGGAAGAGCAATAGCCCGGACTAGTCAACAAAGCCCCCACAAAATCTATCCCAAAAGGAAACCCACATTTAAGCAGGGACTATCAGATCAGTGATTTTGATCGTTCGATAAATGGGCTCCACTCATACTTCCAGCTAATGGTTGAAACATAATTAAAGAAAAAAGACAGCGGCAATAATCAGAACGAGCATCTTAGGAAAGAATACGACTTTGATTCTTGCCGTTCCATATTTTAATAATTGGCCCGCTTGGCTCCGTTAAACACACTCTAAAAGGAATTTTAGTGGGGACTCCGAGGAATACAAGTTCACAACAGCATTTAACAAGTAATAAAAAAGTGACAAACTGAAGAAAAATGGGCCCACTATTAGATAAGGTGAATGAACCTAGTTCTATTTTCAAATAGAATACTAATTAAAATCAGTGACAGGTTGGGGAGGAGGACGTAACGGGGGCGGCCGTACACCGTATTTGGACTCAGGTCTAGATTGGGTCCCACTGAATAAGTGAGGTGTCTCAACACCTACATTATTGCAGTGACATGGGTGGTGAACCCAACCAACTATTTGTTTTTCTTTACCATCTTAGCTGTGTTCTGCGAGGCCCAGTTGGTGTTTATCTCTTGGGCTCTTTAACTATAACAAATGACCTTTTTCTAATATGATGGAAGGGCAAGTCAATCTCTTCACACCATTAAAAAGGGCAGTTTGACTCATTACATCGCTCTCTGTTGAGCTAAAGTGGCGGAAGCGCTAATATTTACAGGGCACGGTGCCAGAACCCGGAAAGAGACGAAGTCACTTTTGACTATGCTCCTTCTAGTCCGGATTGCGTAGTAAGTGCTCGTTGCTTCTTTCAGATTATGGGCATTTCTTCAGGCTATTGAAATGTCACGAGAAATGTACAATAATCTAGCCCTGATCAGTAAACTCCTGCCTTTTCTATAACAGTTTCAAAACTTGAAAACACATTTTACCGGATGATAGAATCATCCAATCCGTACAGTTTACACCTGGAATATAGCAAAGGCCCAAATGATGAGATGAAGGGCCGGATCAATAAAAGGTACAGCTCCTCCTGTACAGTTGCTTTACTTTGGTCAATGCCTCGCCAAGCGATTATCTCTACGTTTTCATTTGCACTCTCTTCTATTTGTCTCTCGTTCCTCCCGATAGTAGTGGATGAAAATTATTGTAAAGAAGTGTTCTACTCAGGCTTAGCGTTTAAAGTAGGAGAAACATATTTAAATGTGATGCAATTCAAGAATAGAATTTAAAAATTAATTATTATTTTTTTCACAGATTTCTTCGCGACCTTTCTGTCTATATGAACACTCCACCTCGTTAAGTCCTAAACATTAAAATTTTGTGAGGCCCGTAGCCAGGTCGCATGGTGACCTAAACATTTTATGGGATCATTTTATTCTTATGAAAGACATGGACCGTATCATAGTGATCATTGGACATCTTCAGCTAGGCTATTACATTAGAAATAAAGAAGTCTAGCGCAAAATTAATCTCATGAACTTTAGATCAAAGGTATAGCAAAATAAGATTCTTGAAGATAGTTGAAGCTTCCTAATAAGTGATAAACAGTGGGTTATAGTATGCTTTAAATTTCAAACATATTTGAAGTCTCCCAATGATGAAACAGCAGAAAACCCTAGCATGATCTGGGAAGCCCTTGCTTCCAAACCAGTGCCATTGTGTGTTTGGGCTCCTCCATAATTTGCTTGCTAGACTTACTGTCTACCTTCCCCGAACCCTGCATATGTGGGAGCTTCATGTACCTGGCTATGACGCCCCGGGTTTTCATAACACTTTTTAAATTCAAAAGACATTGACTTAGCGAGCTCAATTTCTAATAAAATTATCTTTAAAGTGTAAACAAATGCGGAAGAATCTTTTCTTTTAAATTCGCTTTGAAAAACTCTAAGTGACATTTTTCTTTTATAAAAAACAAGGATTCTCGGTAAAATGAGTGCTCATTTTTACTGACAATCCGGCAGAGTTTCCTCTTTTTTTGGGACATATGACATTTAACGCATGTCATTGCAAAGTACATAATAAACATTTTTGACCATTTTAAAATATAAATGGAGACTCTGTCTCCTTTTCATACATTTGCCCAAATAAAGACAAATCAAAACCAACAAAATCACAACCAGGAACTCCACACCACAACCAAATCACATAAGTTATCCAACTCTCCAAAATTACACACACACACACACACACACACACACACACACACACACACACACACACACACACACACACACACACACACACACACATATTGCAGTCTCTTTCCCATCTCAAATAAAATGACTTCAACATAAATCAATCATTACCTGCCTAAGTCAAGAGCTTTTCGTCGGTGTACTCCTATCAACAAGCTCCTACTTCTTGGGAATCCTCTGCTTTGAGATATTGTAAACAAATACAATATCTCAACAAACTTGCGTTTGTGTAGGTGGAATAAGAAGCAATTATATATATACAAAATCATGATATTCTATATAATTTAACTTGTCCATGCTGAAACATGCAACTAGTATTCAATTATCATTTAGCTTGAAATAATTCGACATTCACCAACATCATAAATTCATGCCAACATGAAAAAAACATCAATGCATTAGTACTAAAACATATTTTTGAAATGCAAGTATGTAGTCACATGTCAACTCACTAATTATTTTCATTTCTTGATACCAGCCTTTGCTCATACAAGCCATTTCACATTACCAACCACCAATGCGTTGTCGTGTGTATCAAGTATACAGCAGACGATACTATCCTCTTTGGCTCAGTGAGTTAGCGTAATGGGTTAAACCCAAAGACACACTAACTGAAAGACACACCCCAAGGCTTTACTCTTGAGAGACTGGTAGCTCGTCGAGCCCGAAGGCCCGCCCACATCATAACGACCCCTTAGGGCGTGTCAAATTACCCAAACAATGGGGTTATAACCCTAGGGACCAGTAGCTTGTCCAACTAGGAATTGGTAGCTCATCTAGCCAGAAGGCTTGCTCACATCATAACGATTCTGTGGCCCGCCCATATCATAACCACCCCTTTCACTCTTACAAGCCAAATCATAATTTTCTGGTATCAATCTTATGTTTTCTTACATAATTCATAATAATGTATAGCTTTTGCATGAACAGTTTAATCATGGTTAAATTTTATCATGCACATTTATCTTGCCTTTCATATAAATTGAAAAGACTTGTTTCAATGCTCAAATTTCGTATACAAATATATACAGTAAAAATCTTAACAATCTCAATTCCACCTACCTCAAACGATGCTCTTCTAGTTCATTGATGCGAATACTTTCCTCAATTAGCGTACGAGCTCCCAAATCAATCACGCTTCAGTAAAGTATATGAAAACATATTTAGATATACAACTTTGGGGCTTCTCTTAACTTTTCTAGTATGAAAGCTCTTTCTAAGTTAGTCATTAACACCAGTCATCATAAGGCAAAGTGACAGTGCTTAATTCCATGGTAAGGGTGTTTCATTAGCTATTAATTGATAGCTAGTTGAATGACCTATGGTTACTGGATTGCCAATCCATACCATTGGTTCTAAACTAGCTATTCACCACTTTTCTTAATTAGCTGTAAGTTGTTTTCATTGTTAAATGGTCTCATCTTAAATTTTTCAAGTATCTTAACTTATTAAAGGTTAGGGTACACCATGGTAGTGTCTAACCACCAATCAGAAGTGTCAGGTCCTTATTTTCCTACTGTCCACTCAAACGATTTAGATTTTTAGATCAATTTTAGTCTAAAACGTTCAATTTGTGCCATATCCTACAATTCTAGTGCTCTAGAACTCATTGTGGTATCTGATCGTTGATCAGACATCAAAAGGTTATTACAGGAACAGTACTCGATTAGACGGCTGAGATTTGTCCGATCAAATTTTAGCCTAGATATGACATTTTTTGTGTGATTAGAGCTATATCATGCACTACATTATTTATCCCTACACTTAAATTGGGGATTGGATGGTTGGATTATCTGAAATTCTAGATCTATGGTGAAAACGCACGGATTCTGCAAAACACCACAAATCAAAAGTTGGGTTTTGTAGATCTTACCTTCCCAATGTCTTTCCATGTCTTTCCCTGTCTAGATGGCTAGATAGGCTTTGATTGGTCGAAAAACCCTCCAACATACGCGTGCGACATTTCCCCTTTCAATCTGACATTCCACAATGCTCGGATCGTTCCAAAACCTTAGGGTTTTAGTTCCTGCTAGTGTGCTGAGGAGATTGGTTGACTCCATTGATGATCGGAGTCATCGTCTTCTCCGGCAATGTTTGTGCACTCCAGGACCTGAAAACTCTAAACTCGTTTCCTTGCTCGCAGGCATGGTAGACTTTTCCGGCGAGCTTTCTCTCCTTCCTCTTCTTTCTCTCCTCCCTCTCTTCCCTCTCTCTCCTTTACTTCTTTCCTTTCTCTTCTTCTCTCCCCGTATTTCCCTCTTGTCGGGTTTTGGGAAAAAAAATAGACCCGATGGGTCTCTTATGTGGGGGGTGCCAGTATCAATCGCGCCCCCCCCGTTGGATGTCTTTTTAGATTGGCTGGGAAGGGGAGCCTTGGTGCCACAGTAAATTTATCGTCGTGTGACCTTGAGGTCACAGGTTTAAAGCATGAAAATAGCCTATTGCAAAATACAAGGTAAGGTTGTGTACTATTAACTTTTGTGGTCCACCCTTTCCCTAGGGTCCTCATATGCGGGAGCTTAATGCACAGGACTGCCCCTTGTTTTTAGATTGGTTGACACCAAAATTCAGGCCAATGGGTGATTTAAGGTGAGCATTTTGAGTGTAAATCATAACTAAAAAGTTTAAAACTGAAAAATTAGTAGCTAAAGTATATAATGGACATGATTTGGCAGTTAGCCTAAATGGTATGGCCAAACAAAATAATTGGGTTAGATTATCAACACGTTCGGTCAGTATCAAAAGTCAATTGGATAGCATTTCTCAATTTTCAATGATTCTTCCATGACACGTGCAGCATATGTAGAGCAAAAACATGTGGTTGCCTAAAATTGTTGAGAAGTGATATGACTATTGTTTTGGAATTAAATTTTAAACCCTGCTTAGCTAAATTCTACCTTTGAATGATCTATTTGTATCTTGTTTGGCCTTCCTTGAATTGGTTAAAATATCAAAAATCATATGATTTAAATTATTTTAACCATGCACCATCAGTGTTGAAATTATAACCAGTGGGCATGATTTTTTGTTGTCTAAATAAGAGATGCTAAATAAGATAATTAGATTAGAACATTTAAAGATAGGGTTTAGCCAAGCAAGGGCTCTGTAGTGGTTCCCGAAACTCAATCAAGATAGCATTTCTCAAAATTGTTTTTTAATCTGGGCAACTTCGTGCATTAGCGGTAAGTTTAAGAAGCTTTCAAAGTGTGATATATGGAATGTGGACACCATACATTGAGACCCTACGTCAGTTCTTTTCTACATTTCCCTTGCTAGTTGTTTGCTATTTTTAACTTCCTGCGTAAATTTTGATCATTAGAACAGGGTATCCTTTGGGAATTGCAATACGCAGTAAAAGCCAAATTGTTCAATTGTAGACCTGCTATTTTCTGACCCATACATATCATTTTTTAACTTCTTCTATTTACCAAGAAAATGACGTTGAAAAGGACACAACAAGATAGACGTAGGTATGGGTGATTTAAACCGTTCGTCATGTTCCGCGTGCTTTATTTAGGTTATACATCAAAACTCATGTTCATCGGACAAACCTAGATAATAGCTTTTCAAATAAAAAATTTCAATAGGAATAATTTAAAAACAAAAAAGGCAGGGTTAAAATCATCCAATTGTTACCAAATTATGTAAATCGCCAATCTAAAACACGGCAAACACGATTAATATATCTAATCATGCAAGTGAATGCTACTAGTTTCTGATTTGCTGCCACTTGACGGCTCAGAAAGCTCATGAAGTTAGATCTACAAACGGAAGGTTAAATCATCCGGTGGTGAAGAAATTTTGAGGCATTGATACGTGGCCCTGAAGCCCAAACAGTTTCGGATCACCGACCATTAGGGATCCACTCTTTTGCTCTCAGTCACATATTCCAAGCTACTTTTACCACAACGAAATGGAATGATGGAGATGCACGTGCATAAGATCAGTACAACAGATGTGAAGACAGTATTCAACAAAATTCAATAGAAAAGCCTAATATATTATAGATGACAGGAATATAATACAATTCCCCTCTTCAAAGAAACGGTGAGAATCTCTGCTATTCTTACGGTAGCCGGAGCACATGGACTACTTCGCGACCTTAATGAATCCAAGGTGGGAAGGAGCATCGGAGCGTTTGATGAGACTACCGAGGGTAGGAGCCACAAAGCACTTGGAAGACTGCGTCTCGTAGAAGAAACCAAGGCATTGGCAATCTCTACTGCATTTTTTTCTACAATCGATGAGCTTCATCGGTCCTTCTCCTGTCTCCCACCGATTCAAGAAGCTATCTACGCCAACATCGACCTTGTAGTAGTCGATCCTCCCAGTTTGATTACAAGGTGGGAGCTTAGGTGGAGCGCATTCGCTGCTCCATCCCATTAGACCTTGGGGCCTGGGGCAAGCCACGCATTGGTTATTCTCGCAGATACCAAGTGATCCACACTTGGTAGGTAACCAACACTCATCATTGAGTTCTCTGGAGAATTGGCTGAATGTCACCTCCCATGCGTCCCCGTTTTCGATCTTGTCGTAGTAAGTGTACATCTTTAGGTCGCCATCTGAATCTATTCGTAGGAACGAGAATGTGCTATCATATTTGGGCGAACTCAAAATCCTAGTATCATTGAAAACGTCGGTAACTGCGTATGACATTCTCAGCTGGTATGCAGATCCACCTCCCGTCTCAGGAACACTAGTGAATTCCACTATCTCCAAGGGACCAAAGGCAAGATCTAGCATGGCGGAGTAGAACACAGGCTTTGGGGAATTTGGAGGCCTAAGATAAAGAGAAAGTCTAGTCGATTCCATTACCAGGCTATATGGCCCATTTTCGAGCTTGGTAGGGCCAGTTCGACGAAGAGCCTGGCCCATTAGGAGGGTATCAGTAGGATGATCGAAGCTCTGCCAGATGAATTTTCCGCTTCTATCGTGGAGGACCATGTTGCCATTAGGAAGTAGTTTAAAGCCCACAACACCTTTGTCGACCGTCCGAGTCTGCCAAACCACCCGGCCGTCAAAATCGGCTAGGACAAGATTGCCGTCACGGCCGAATGTGAGAGTTGCATTCTCGCGCACGGGAATGGCAAGATTGGCTTCCCATACCCAACGCATTGTCGTTCTACCATCACTACCCATCTTTAAGGCGAGGATGAAATCATTGGGTGTGGTATTGTAGAAGCAAAGGCTGAAAGGGTCTGTTGAGATACTCAATTCGCGATAGTTAGCATCCTTTTCTACGTGCCTCGACCCAAATTCGCCCTGGTTGATGAATTTGAAAGTCTTACTGGGGGGAACGGCACCAGAGGAAATGGCAAAGATATAGAAGAAACATATAAGGAAGAAGCAAGAGTGCGAAAAGGAGGAAGAAGAGGATAAAAAAGACATGGCCGTTTGTTGTACTACCAGTAAGATATGACAGGACAGTAGAGAAACGGTGCCTCTTACCTATTTATAGGCCTTGTGTCCAGATCTTAAAGGTTGAGACGAAGTGTAGAGGTCCCTTTGACTGAGGGTAAGTCGGGAACTTAGTCTTATAGAATCTTCAAGAGACAAGGTGTTGAGGTCGCTTTTGACGACTGAGAAACGTGTCGGGCATTTACTCATCCAAAATGACCTTATCCTTATAGATTGGATGATCGCAACCTTTCAAATGATTTATGATCTATGCCTCAATTATTAAATAACTGCATGCTCTTGTGCGGCCGGCCGTACAATTCGTTGATCAAACCTATACCTCTGATTCTGGGCCTCTGGATCACTTACTTATTGAACATAATGAATATAATATTTGAAAACTATATTTTTTACTTGTAGAATATAGCAAGTTCTTTAAACAAAGTTTTCCACTATTCATATTTTGTGATCAAAAGAACAACTTTTTAGCTTCTAACCTCATCGAATTCTTGCCCTTTTCAGAGGATGACGATCTAGAGGCATGGTATAGCTTAAACATTTGTGAGGCCCATCGTCGAAATGTGGGGCACACTTTGAGTCGATGCGTGAGTACTACTTTATGTGATGTGTTTTTCTCGTGATGACACCGGATGAGAGCTGACCCTGACCTGGATCCTAATATTTTTATTTTGAATCCAACTTTGACCCTGACAACGTTCTGGTCCTAATTTTTTTTATCCTAACACTGTTCGAGTTAATTCAGGCTGGGGCTCCTTATTAACCTAATACATAATATTTAAATTTCTTTTAACACTTAAAATTTTTTATTGACTATTATGTTCGCATTAACATCTTATCTAAACAAATCAAAATATTCGTATTGAAGAGAGACGTTGTCATTGTATGCCCAAACCCTATCGATCTTCAATAAACTTGTATAATGAGAAACTATCACGTAACAAAGTAAAAGTAAAAGCCAACTTGCACGTACTTACTGCTTCATTAATGAGAGAAGTGGGTCGGTGTATCAGTTTTATTTGGTAAAGGCCGCTTTGCAATTTCTTATATTTATTTAATTCACTTTCTCTAATGAGAGAATGCGTCGGGACCATCACGAAAGTGATAATAATGGTGACTAGTGGCTGGACAGAGAAAGTGGCCATCCAGTGGCATCTTTCGGAGTATATTCAAATGCATAATCGGTGAGTAGTACTTAAGAATGGTTGTGCAACAGAAAGGACATATTCAATTGTATTATATGGGTTAGCATCAGGAGGCACAATCAGTCAAGGGACGTCTCCACATCCATAACTCCATCCTGGATGAGTTCCAAGGAAATATTGAAGGATAAATGTTTGCCTAAATCACTTTCACAAAGATGAAAACGGCTATTAGAAGAGAATACCAAGGGTGAAAGTCATTATCTTGATCTGGTGAGAACTAGGACTTCCTCAACACTGCAAAATCTATATGTCCAGACATTTCGGTTAAATTATATGTTGACTACGCGCGGCTGCAGGATAAAGGCCAAGCTAAAATGTATCTAGGGTATAGATGGTCAGTGATCCAAAGTTTCCATTGTTCATCTTCAGCCCACCGGCTTCTGGATACCCTAAAGGTCTTCTCCATTCGGTGATGTGATCTCAATATTAGAAAATTTTGAGGAAAGGAACGGAAAATGGAATAGAAAATAAGATAATAGTATTGATTAAATATTTATAAATATATTTTCTTTAAAGTTTTACTTGCCCCCACTCTGTAATCAAGAGGTTATTTTTGTGATCACTGGCAAACCCCTTCAAGGATGCTATATGTCTTGTGTGGGCTAGTAAAAGCAACTTCCGAAGACATACATTGAAATCTAATTAGGCAAATTCCAATCTGACAGAATAAAATTACTAAAAAACTCAAGATGATTTATAAAACCTTTTACTCTAAACGAAGGAATGTCTCCGTTTATAAAATAAGAGTTAGTTATTTTCTTAACAAATGACTCTTTACTTGGTGACTCTTTAACTTGGTAGTTAATAATAATCTCTTCATTTGAATTTAAGAGATAACTTTTAATTAGTTTTGAAAAGTCAAATTTGAAAAATATTTTCAAAGTAAAATATATGTAATTAATAACTAAAATACTTTGTTTTTGAAAAGATCGTTTTATGCCGTCCATAATTTGTGCATACCTCCAAACTGTTGAGGGTGGATTTATCCATTTAATAACAACTTGTGAGTCTCCTTCAACTACGAGCAGAAGTGGCAAAAAAATTTCCGCTAAGAAGAGGCTCGTCTTAGCTGCAACGATTTCTGTGTCGATTGCGTCTTTGTTGCCAGATGGAGATAAGAGCTGAAGGAGGGTGTTTCCTTGAGAATATGGAATCGTGCCACCTAGAAAGATAATCTCTTTATTTTGGTTGCTAGAAACATCAAAGTTGAGCTTTATCCCGTCCATCCAATGGTTTCATCCATGTTATTTTGGGTTTCAACTTCAATTTAGCTCTAGCTTTAATTCTTGCTCAAATTCTAATTTATCTTGAAGGAGGTGCCATAAAAATCTTTAGGGTTTTTTTTGCTAAAATACCATTACTTTTTGGCATTTTTGTAGAAAAATTCCACCATTTTTTGAATTTGCAAATTTGCCACTACATAATTTGAACGTTTGCAACTTTGTCGTTCCGTTTGCATTTCACCGTCGTTCACCGTTGATAATTTCAAATTTTCAATATTACCCCACGTCAATCTGCTTTGTATTTTAGAAATTTAGGGTTTTTTCACCGTCGTTTACCCTGATTTACGACTTACCTTTTACCATCGACGGCAACCAACGACGAACGACCAACGACGACAGAGAATTTTCGGAAGAAGATTGCACAGCCCTGATTCCATCGGGCGTCTTCCTTCTGCAGACCGACTTGCGTTGATTTCTCTCGTCGGGCGTCTTCCTTCTGCAGACTGACTTGCGTTGATTTCTCTCATCGAGCGTCTTCCTTCTGCAGAGAGCGACATGACGCTCCTACCAACAGGTAATCTCTCTCTCTCTCTCTCTCTCTCTCTCTCTCTCTCTCTCTCTCTCTCTCTCTCTCTCTCTCTCTCTCTCTCTCTCTCTCTCTCTCTCTCTTCATTTGTTATGTGTCCCTAGTTTTGTTGGATTTGTGCAACTCCTTGGGTTGTGCATATCAGGTGTTCGGTCTTTTGCTCCAATGAATTAGCATGGATGTATTGTCTGTTTGCTTCTCACACCTTTGTGATTGTTGGTATCATGCACTTTCAGAGCTACTGAAACCGTGTAGATCATTTAGAAGTTGTACTGCACTCTCAAATGTCGACTTGACCAAATAATTTCAGATATGTAATATCTATAAATGGTTATGTAACCCCTGTAGATCATGTAGAATAAGAAGAAGTCAATCAGGGGGTGACAATTACTCAAATGGTCATGATGGATGCATTGGATTTCTGACAGCATTCCCATAGAAGAATAATTCCTTTCTATTCCACAGGGTTCAACATCTCATGACTATGGATACCATGATTTCTATCATTTATCTTATATCTTATAGATTCAATTACAAGCATCCACTAAGAGTGATTACTTTCTATTGATTTATGGATCAGATGTCTGCATGGCTTGCTACAATAAAATAGTGTGCAATATAACCAATATTGTTCCAGAAGGAAAGACGCTCCATTCACCCAAGGGCACATACAAGTGGTGGTTCCTTTCATACACATATAAGACATAAGGCTGAAAGTCATACTCAGAAATCTCTCAATAAAAAGGGTTGGATACTAGCGAGGTAGTACTTAGAAGACCTAAGTTAACTCGCGAGTTGGTTCTGTGGGTTGTTTGAGAATAGATGACTGTGTTTTTCTTCTCTTTTTTTATTTCCAGGTTAAGGTTTCGAGTTTGAATTTGAATTATATGCATTATTCTCTACAATATCTTCAAAATCCAAGATATGCTTTTTCTTGTTAATTTAGGTGCAAAAGCTCTGGATATCGGTTAAATCAACTAAGCAAACTATTTCATTTTTTTTTTTCAACTTCAGGATTACCTCCAGAATCTAGTCCAGCTTGAATGTAAGTTTCAATTGTCGACTTCTTGCAATTGTCATACCCTGTTACACATGCATCAATTTCTTTGATGGCTGTGACAGTCGCTTCCTAGTCATTACATTCCACTTGCATGAAAAAGCTTATGCTGACCAAAAGCAAAATGATGCATATTACTAGTCACTTTCCTAAAACAAACAGCTGGAAAGAGTTCTTAGATACTGACATCCTATGTTAAGCTTTTATCCTTACTTTTCATCCTAAGCTTGTATTCAGCTACAAACAGTATTGAAAGAAAAGGTGCAGTAGTAGTAAGTACTTTAGTTATAATGTCTTGGCTTAATCAAGAAGCTAGAAATTGACACTGAGAAAGTACATGCCTGGATGTAATACGCCAGGTATTGAAAGAACACCAAATGCATTAATTAGAAGGTTGAGATATCCATATCCTTCTCTTACAAATTCTGCCAATGCCTGCATTAGAATGTTGTCTATGTTATGCAAGGTACAGATGAGCAAAAGAAGAAGTTGCAAACAACCAGGGGCTAGAGAAATGGATTGATAGGTCTGTCTTTAGTGCAAACTACAAGTTTAATTCCGCAAACATTGAAAATACTTCAGCTACAACAGACAATAGGAAGCTTGATTGGAAGATAATGAAGACTTCTTAGCTAACTTTTCTACATAGACAGATCCTTCACATACAGTTTCTTAAATAGGTGTTCTATTCAGAAATGTGAAAATGCTGGTAGCCATACAATTTATTTTTTGAATTAGATAATCTTGTATGGCTACCATATTAGATAAACTTTTGAATCAGAAATGTGAATCGGATTTAATGTGAAAAAATAATCTTGTATGGCTACTGCTTAAAGGGAATATAAAATACATTGGTTACTCATCATCTCTGTAGGCAGTGATCTTTCTTCTTGTTAGAAGAGCAATCATTGGGTTACTGTTATCCTATTTGATGCTGAGGGTAGTTTATCATGCTTTATCATCTTTTCTTCTATCAAATGCTTTTTATTAATAGTTTGTTTTTTCTTTTATATGCAGATGGAAGGAGACGATAATGTGGGATTTGGGCATAACTTTTGTAACCAAATATCAAAAGTAAGCCAATAGAATATTGGGGTTGGAATGAATGCTTTAGATGACTGGATATGTCATGGAGAGGAAGGACCTCAAAATTGTAATGAGGATATCATTTCTAGTAATGAAGAAGACGTAGGTGAAGAGATGGCAAACAGTATGGTACCATATGAAGAAATTAATGAAGACAAAGATGAGGACATGGAAGCAGGTGGATATATATCCTCGGGTGATGATGGTTGTAATGAAATATACTTTAATGAAGTGAGGGGGGCATCAAGGAAGGGATGCTGTTTGAAAATGCTGAGGAATGTAGACTTGCCATTCGGTCCTATGCTGTTCAGGTTACTGCCTCAAAGGAGAGGAATTCTCCAACACTGTGCTTCAGGGTGAATTAATTTGCAACAGAAGAAAGATATGGTTCTGGGATTTTGTATTCTTGCTAATGATATTTTCTCCTTAACATCAGTATCTGGCTGGAATGATTGCTCCAAGACTGATGGTCATGGCAGGTTTACCTTGACTAGGCTTATGTCATCTAGAAAGCTCAAATCCTAGAGATATCATGCCTTTTGCAACTTGGATAGTTGAAAGTCCAGTAGCAGTGTCTTGCCTTCAAAGATGCAGAAGATGCCTTGCTCAGATTGTGCTGAAACCACAAAAGACCTTCTACAACAATATTGTGGACTAAAGATTGAAGGGAGCTTATATGCACAAGTTGAGAGCTGCTGGAGTTAAACCAAATGGTTTCATTTCACTGACCTTTAAGCTGATCAATGCAAAGGAAAAAACTTCTACTTTGGGAGGGCAAGTGGGTGATTACCCAATTAAAGGTGTGCATAAGGCTTCCATGCTAGTCTACCACTTCTTGAACCACAACCCAAAGGCAAGGCCACTGACGACAGATATCGTGGACTCATTGGACTCCAAATGCTGTGCCTACCACCACTACTACATGCACTAAAGTTCCAGTTCTAGTAGCTAAAAGAGAAGAAATTTGTTATAACTGATACAAGTCACTACTGGAAATGGTTGGACTTTACTGATTGGAGTTTCTCTTTGGGGCGAACAAATAAAAACTGTTATATATTTGAACTACCGGGAAGGATGTTTATTCCAGTAATTGCCTCATACATTTTACCTTGTAATTGAATGTCTGTGTAGTGACCATTTTGCTGCAAAAACGGAACTCGAGGAAGAGATGCTTTATGTATCCTGTGCCTTGTTTTTGTTTTTTAGTGTTTCTTTTTTTTTTTTTGGCAACAGATAATTGGGGTTATATATATATATAAACAAATTATTGTATGCGGTGGAGAAATATCTGTAACCGACCAAAAGATGTATGCCTCCTGGAAGAATTCCGCGTAGAGGTCAACAAACGGGTTTTCCTCGAAGTTCCTCCTTTCCTCTTCTCCTTTTCCTCTCCCCTTCTCCTCTTCTTTCCTCCTCCTTCTTCCCCATCTCCTTCTCTGGCGTTCTCCTCGGGTTTTTGTTTGTTTCTATTTTAATCAGATTTTTTATGTTAATTCCAGTTCTACTCATGCTATGTTTCATAAAATTCCTTTTGTATCCTAAATTGTAATGACATCTGTGTCCTTGTTCTATTCAAGTTTTACTTTATCCATATTATGATTATCTAGGTACAGTGTTCTTCACGGAGGGATGTTTAATTAGTTTTATTTTCTTTTTGTGGACTTGAAAATTCTGTGATTTGCATCATTTCAATAAATCTAAATCTTTATTTTACTATTAGTTTATTTCTATTATGTTCCTTATTTTTATTTTTTTACAATTAAATTTTATTTAAACTCCTCTTCTTAGTCGAGTCCTCATGAAAATCTATTTGGACTTGCACTAGCTAGACTACAACAGCCATGCACTTGCAAAAAACATCAACAAGTTTTGGGCGCTGTTGCAGGTGACTCGCAATGGAGTTTTTGCAAAATTTAATTAAAAAGTCAAAAAAAAAAAATCAAAATTTTTAGGAGTTGCATTGTTTTAAGAAACCGACACTGCTTGATTGGGTGGGTGGGTACAATGGTAGTTTCATCACTATTGACTACCCAAACGTAAGAGGGTCACTTTGTAAAAGGGTGATAGTCTAGGGAGGTCCATACATTTTCTCTATGTTTTATCCAGGAATTCTATGTAATTTTATTTTCCTTTATTGGGTTGAGAATGTGTGCACAAAGTTGACCTCATACATGTCATTCTTTGATTTGCATTTGATGCAGATTCTATACCATGCTAATATGAGTTCTACTGATAGATCTCACATGATCAAATGGACCACTTAATGAGTTGAGGAGTTGATACCAAATATGGTGTTTATCCGCATGATGTTAACTAGCACAATATCAAAGATAAGAATGTGACCTCACTCTACCAGATTCTTGAATGATGGAATTTCTCTGTATCTTTGTACTCATACACTGTCTTTGGAAACTGTGTTTTTTTTAGCTGATATTCCTAACCCTTTAGTCCTAATGCCAAACCTTCTTTTGGAATTTTATCCTACTTCATCTAAGAAGTCACTTTCATGATGCTCTCAAGCGTTTATCCTAGCTACTTTGTAGTGGATGTGGTTTGACTAAAAAATCACATGCATTTGATATTATTGCTTCTTTTAATATCTAAAATGGTAGAAAATTTAATGGTATTAAAAATAGCTAAAAATCAATTTTGGTCTTTGAAAATATGTGATTTTTGAGACATGGCCATCTACAGAAAAATGCTTAAGATGAATGGTTTGATCATTCAAAAGAGTAAAACACACGTGTACTTTTTTTTTCATAAAACTCCAAAAGAGTGTATGTCATTAGTACCAAAAGGTGTGGGAGTATCAGGTCACACAATCTACAAGTAGTGTGCTCTTAAACATATTACTTTCTGCTTTCTTTGCTTATATAGTTGGAATTTGAAAAAAGAAAAAAAAGAAGAAGTAACAAAACGTGTAGTCAAATGCATTTTTACCAAACATTCTATTTAAAAAATTACAGAAACAATATCCAAATAGTAATCAAATGAGTAGAAAAAATGGGGTACCATTATTAAATATTGGAGTTCCAAAACAACCATAACAGGGATATGCATGATAACTATAGATCATCTATTACTGGAAACCATAAGTTCAATTGGGTGGCTAAACTTAAGAGGAAGTAGACTTTTGCCGAACCAAACTATCCATTCTTTGTTAGACATGTTTAGGCCCTAAATTTCTCGTGCATTATATAGTTCTAGCTCTTTGATGCATAATGACTTAGGGCCATTTATTTGAAACTTTTGGAGGCATCCGTTCAACATATCGGAACAAAAATGAAACCATAGATAAAAATCAAGAACTTTTGCTCTCTTTGTATATGCAAATTTGGAGCCTGGAAAATCTATTTTCATCACCCCGAGTCTTAAATATTATCGTCAGTATAAATAATTACAATGACCTTAAAACTATTATGCTTGATATAAAAAAAAAGTACAAATAACTTTTGGAAAAAAAGGCAATATCATATATTCCAGTTTGGTGCATAAGAGCAGTATATAGTATGAATTGAGTGTTGGTCCAAACCTTGGTTAAAATCATTCAACCAAAGAAAAGAAAAAAAAATCAGTTAGTTAATTAGATATGGACAATGACATATGCCAATTCTCACCTTAGTTAATTAGCTATGGACCGGTCATATACAATTATACCAATATTCTCACCACTTCGAACCAAAGCCTTCTATGGTGTGGTGCGAGGAGTCTCTCACTGACCAACGTTCGAGCATGTGTGTGTGTGTGTGTGTGTGTGTGTGTGTGAGAGAGAGAGAGAGAGAGAGAGAGAGAGAGAGAGAGAGAGAGAGAGAGAGAGAGAGAGAGAGGTTGGCCACAAGAAGTTAATTAGAAGTAGCAATGTGTTAATTTGGAAAAAAAGGTTGACTGTATAAAAATTTTGACTAAAATTATGTAAAAGGCTAACCTTTAATTCCTGCTCAATACAAATGTTAATTATCAACAGAAAAATGAATATCCATTTAATTAAAATTGCAAATTCTGGCTTGCATGTAGACCTTATGTGCATTTTCTTTGAGTAAGAACTAATTATTTTTGTTTGGAAAGCCAGTCCATGATTGGCTCTTGATTTTTTTAGGATTTTTAAAAAGAATTGGTAATATATGAGGTGTGTTTGAAGTATTTTAGGCTGTTGAAAGTTTGTAGGAGACATGGGACAGAACTTAGGATAAAGGCATGCATTGGTGGGGCTGTTACAAAGGCTTAATTGTCGCATGTATTCTATTTAAGAAAGAACTAAAGAAAGAAAAGACCATCTTGCATTAATTAAACTTAATAGTGATACATATTATTGAAGGTTTTGTTCGGTTCCCTTGAAGAAACACCCTCTCTTTCCCGTTGATATTTCATCGGTTTTCTTTTTTGAGAAAGTTGAGTGTTTTTCATGAAGACCTAAGAATAGAAAGAATTTTTTTTTGACAATGCTGCAGCTGACCAAGTTTTTAGATTGCAAGGGAAAGTTTGAGGGTTGCGATGGGGTTTCGAAGAACTTGATGGCAAGCGGAGTGCTCAAGACCCCATTCTTTGCTATTTAATCTGCTTCTAATTTACCAGATCTGAGGGCATGTGAGAAAAATATGTTGCATCTTCTACCCAAAGCAATTGCTTCTATCGATTTTGTTTGCATTTCTCCACGGTACTCTTTCCCAGTTGTTGATCCAGTTATTTGTGTTATTAGAATAGCCCTCCACGATCAGTAAAGTCCATTGAAGTTCTTCATTGCTCCTAATCTGTCAATGCTGCTCTTACCTCTGCCCTAGTGGAATCAGCCCGGCCAATGGGCCCAGCAACAATCATCAAGGTTTTCTCTTGAGAGTCTCTGAGAATTGCCCAATTCTTGCCAGGCCTTGTGGACCAAGGCTTTATTCATAAAAGTTAAGCTTGACTATCCGTTGTGGCGGTCTTTTCCGTTTCGGGGCTGCTGGTTGTTGTTCTTCGAAGATGTGGATGATCTCCTTCCATTTACTATACATTTGTTGAACTAAATAGGCTTTAACTAAGCCATTTGTTTTAGCTGACCATGCCTTGAATTACTTCGGTTCCTCTGCTTCTAGATCTCTCTGAATGTGAAAGGCAGGAAGACGTTGAAAAGAAACTCAAATTTCTTGGTGCATTTTCTCATTCTCCATTGTTCAATCCACTGTCTGCCTGTGATTGGTTTCACCAAGCACATTCCAAACAAGCTCAGGATTTGGTTCCAAATTTTGTTTGAAAATTGGCATTAGCACAACAGATGATCTAATGTTTCCTCCTCTTTTTGGCAAAGGTAGCAGATTGTTGTCATGCTGATACCCCTATGTTTAAGTGAGTCTTGTGTCAGTTGCTTTCTAAGAGGCTGGGGAACTTCCCGAGAAACTGAAGGTTATATATTCTCGACTTTCACGACGAAGAAGTTGGTAACATGATTTCACCGGAAAGTTTTGTTGATGCTTTTTTATCCCAAACACATTTATCTTCCTCAGTGGAACTAAAGAAAAAAAATTTGTAGCGCCCTTTCAGTTCTTGAGTATTTTGGCTGTATCTTTCCTCCCTTCTGAACGGGATCACCCAAACCATATTCCTATTCTGCGTCGATGCTAGATCCCTCACTTTTGCTGATTTGTCATCTCCCGACGCGAAGACGCGTGGGAACTTCTGTTTGATGATTTCATCACCAGTCCACAGATGATTCCAAAAGGGCATACGATTTCTATTCTTCACAAGGAATCTTTTATGTTGTTTAAACAACTGGTTAAAATGAAGGATATCCTGCATGGTCCTTTTCTCCCTGTAAGCTCTAAATTTTGGATCCCAATCGACCTACCCTTCACCATATTTGCTCTTAACCATCTTTCTCCAGGGTCTTTTCCTTGCATCGCTGTCTCCAAAGCCATTTACAAAGCAGAGCTTTGTTAGGATTTTGAATATTTCGAATACCCAAGCGACCTCTTTATCTCGAAGAGCAAACCTTATGTCGCCAAACTGATGGAATTTCTTATAAGTTCTCAACTTTATTCCGCAAGAAATTCTGTTGAAGTTTTTCAATTTTCTTTCACACAAAAACAGGGTATCGGAAGAGTGAAAGGAAGTGGATTGGCATACATGAGAGGGATTCTTTGACAAGCGTGATTCTACCTGCAAATAAAAGGGTTTTCTTTTTCCATTGTCCCCAGTGGAAGATCAAGATGACACCCAAGTGCTTTCGTGAACTGCTTCTATTCCAATTGATTCAGCCCAATGCCAAAGACCTTCGATTTTGAGAGCCTCACTCTTTTCCTTGTCATGATTTCAAACCATTAGAGAACAGCCCTCCATTTTCTTTCTTGTTCACATTTCAGGAAGAGAACAGTAGCATGTCATCCGCGTACTGTAAATGGGTGATTCGAAGGGAGTGCTGTGGTTCAATCCCTTGGAGAATCCTTCTCTCATCCGCCATTCTAATCAGCATGCTGCGTCCCTCCATGACGACTGTAAAGAGGAACGGCAAAAGTGCATCCCCCTGACGCAGTCTCCTTGAACTCTTGAAAAATCCTTTGGCTTCTCCATTGATGACACGCAAAAACCATTGAGATGAGATACAAATTTTCATCAACTAAATGCATCTAAATCCAAAACCCATCTTTCCCAGATTTAAGGATGAAGTTCCAACTTGCTCTATCAAATGCCTTATCAAGATCGATAATTGCCCCTTTCATTTTTTTTAGTTGATCAGTGAATTAATTGCTTTATTAGCAAACAACAAGCAGGATTTGTCGATCATCAGGAAACGAAATTCGTTGTGGGCAAATGATTGAAAAAAGAGCCATTCTAAGACGACCAACAAGGACTTCGGAGAGTATAGATGCCTGCCGTCAAACTGATTGGTCCGTAGTCCTCGAGCATATTTGGGTTTTCATTCTATGGAATAAGAACAAGAAATGGTGCTCTAACTGATTTGATAAAAAAAATTTCCCTCAAATAGTTTTCGAAGGCGTCCATGATGTCTGTTTTGCATAATTTACCAAAATGTTGAAAGAATTCAAATTTAAACCATTCTGGTCTTGGGTGCCTCATCCCCTTTTAAGATTTCAGACTTTAATTCTACTAAGCAACCTTTTGAGGCAGAACGTTGGCTTCTCTAGTCTATATACTATACTATAGATGGAGTGAGTAACATATTGTCCTCCATTGTGACAGATGGGTCTCACTATAATTAAAAAAATACAATGTATAAGATGCACATGTTATATCGATGCACTAACATCACACCTTTATGTTATTACTTTTTAACCTTTTTTCTGTATATTAGACAAACTACAATGCAAGTTGTGCTTAACTTTAATGGTGTCTAAGATCATTTACCAGGGTTGGGCCCATCAATTATTGGGTCCGCGGTCCCACATGTCACTGCATTTTTGCCTGCCTTTGGAGGATATAAAGTAGCTAGGGTTGAGAGGTTACATGTAGAAATTTATGAGGATATGAAGTTGGACCACGCATAATCACTCCTTTACGTTCCTTAATAATTGGCTTTCCAATTCCACTTCCTGCAACTGCTAACGAGTGGGATAGCTTTCGTAGTCTGCCTTAGCCGAGAATCCATCTCGCAGTTAGAAAGAGTCGGATTTAATGGCACGCTTTCTAGCTTCCACCCAAATTTGCCTCCAGGGCGTCTCTTTTGCGGAGTCCACATGTGCTGCTTGACAAGCATAACCTATCACCGTTCATTTTAGCCTCACTGGATGATCCTAGACCCTCGATCCTTGAAGATCACTTTAGTTCTCACAGTAATGTGAAACGCTTGATTTTTGTCTGGTGCTACATTTTGTCAGTGTCGATAACGGGAATATTTGATCATATGGGCCCCCAGAGTAGAAATTAATGCTAGATTCTACGCCGGCATTTTTTGCCTGGATGGACTTCGTGCATATACATGATTAGAATATATCACAAGTGAGCTGTTATACTGTGGAAAGACTATTGGAAAAGTGGGATCTACTTATGTTTGATGATCGAAATCGTTCTTTCATTCATTAGAAATTTTTTGGTTCTTGCACTGCTTGGAACTAATTTTCTAATCATCCCCATAGTACAGATCAGACTAACAATCCCATTACCCCACAGATGTACCAACATGATCAGTAGCAGATGCGGATTGATCCACACTTTGTAACTCTTAACCATCCAATTAGAAGCCTATGCATGGGATAGTTTCGTTCTGTGATCTAAGAGCCCATTGTATCGATCACTGGAGCCATCCATATTAACAACTCAGTTCAAACTAACAACACCCCTTACACCCTGATTATCTAACTTGATAGTAGGATGATCTAGCCGCCCATGGTATCAACTAGTGGAATGACCAAGATCAAAACCACTGGACCCTCCATTTCTATCCAGTTGGTCTGTTGTTGAAGGTATCCGAAGCCATTTTTGGCAGATCCAACGAAGCATCGAACCTTTCGCCTTCCACGTAACTGACGACGTTATATTTCAGTCACTCCTAACACTCGACATGGTGGTAAGATTTTCGTCATTGGCGTTCAAACAGATGCCTTTCCCGTCACCCTCCCAAACATTATAAAATCCTCACTTGCTCCCCTCTCTTTCTCTTAAAACGTCATGGCTTTTCGACTCCTTGCCTTGCTCCTCCACTTCCTCCTCTACACAAACTCCGTCGCCCACGACGGCACAATCTTAACGATCGTCAACAACTGCCCCTTCAGAATCTGCCCCGGCATCCAATCCAACAGCGGTTACCCAGTCCCTGGTAGTGGCGGTTTCTGCCTAGAGACCCTCCAAATTTCCTCTTTCCCGGTGCCGGGTGGTCCATGGTCCGGCCGTGTCTGGGCCCGTACAGGCTGTTCGTCTGGGCCCCAGAAAAACAGTCTGTGTTGTGAAACGGGTGGATGTAGTAACCAGCTAGCGTGCAATGGCGCCGGCGGAGAGCCGCCGATTTCACTGGCGGAATTCTCTTTCCCGGCCGATCCCAACGGCGCGGCTGTGTATTCTGTCAGTCTTGTTGACGGTTTTAATCTTCCGTTGACGGTGACGCCACATTGGGGGAAGGGGGAGTGTCCGGTGGTAGGGTGTCGGAACGATTTGATGGGCGGGTGTCCGTCGTCGATGGTGGTAAGAGGAGGAGATGGACAAGTGGTGGGTTGCAAGAGCGCGTGCTTGGCGTTTGGGACTGATGAGTTCTGCTGCAAAGGGGAGTTTGCGGAAGAGGGGAAATGTAGGCCGTCGGATTATTCGAAGGCGTTCAAAACTTGCTGTCCAGAGGCTAATACATACCCCAAAGATAATGCGTCTGCGAGGATTAGATGTTATTCGCCCGAGGAGTTGAAGGTGATCTTCTGCCATTGAAGAGCCTCTCTCTCTCTCTCTCTCTCTCTCTCGTTGGAATACATTTGTCATTATTCTGTATTGTCTTTTGAGCTTTGAATTTAAAGTCGAATCAAACAGCCTCTTCAATGATTCAATTGCATGAGGCTTAAACAGGAGTTGCAGTTCACATGTGAGGGGCAGATGATTGAGATCACAGCCGTCGATCTTATAATCGGCATTTTCATGATCTGTATAACACCAAATTCATCGCGATTGGATGATGTTAAGATTTTACGTGGGACCCATATGGTTGGTACTTGGTACCCAAAACAGTCCTGATGATCAATCAACACGAGAAGTTTCTTCTATCACATCTTAGTTTTGCCAAACTCTAAATAATATCGTGCATCAGATGATGTTAACCGTTCAATCTGTTATGATTTTTACATGCTAGGCCGTGCTTCAAACCTTTCATCTTCTTGGTCCCATCTTAGGATTTCCAGAGACAAAATCTCATCTCATTGGGCGATAACGGTCCATTTATGAGAAATTATATGGGTGTGGGACCTTATGGTTAATTGATCATCCAAACTGTACACCTTCTATTCTAGGCTGCAGGCGACGCCTATCTATTTTTGCACTTTAAGACAGTCGTACTTTTTGCTGTAAAAGAAATATGCATCTACTAGTTGGAGCCATTGGAGACCAAATACTGCAATTTGTGTTCGTAGTGGAAGTTTAGCGAACCAAATTTAGTTGGATTATTTGTTCTATTTTGAATGGTAGAAAGCAATTAAACAAGGAACAAAGACTCCCTAGGAGGCTTAGCTGATGATTTTTTATGGGATGCAGTGCATTAGCAACGATGTGACTGCACTCTGCACCCTCTAGACAACATAAAAGTTAGTGCACCTTTATCCCAAAAGTCATTACAGAAAGGCCTGGAAAACTTAAAAAGGATAGGACGATTAATTATTGGGGTCTCGGCCATACCATCCATAGCAAAACCATGCATGAGAGAGCTGTTTAGATCATCGAATAGCTGGATTACATGCTTTCACCTTTGAATGTATCCGTGCAATTATCATACAATAGCTCGTCTACATGAACAGCAAAGTTCTTTTACTTTCTACAAGCTCGTTGAAGTTGTAACTTCAGCTTGCAATCACACACCAGCTTCCATCCTTTGTCTCTTTTCTTAAAGACGAATGTTCTGGTAGGGGCAACCTCACTGGAAAACATTGAAAGGGCAATTTTACAGCGGTTCCATCCATGGATGATCTGAACCATCCAGACAATTGAACACATTTTCGATGCATATTAGTAACCCAAATATCACGTCAAATGCACAATCGTTGTAGCCAAACAACTATTCACAAGCTACTAGCTCTTGGCTCAGTTGTGGCAGTGAAAGGCGCCTACCCATTGCACAGTAGGTGTAGGATCGAAGTCTGCCCTCCATCCCACATGAGAACGTTAAATAGATTTGGTGTTTGTGTCCGCTAAGCAAATGGGGTTTTAGTCCACGAATGCTGATGGTCAAAACACATACATATGCAAGAGCTTCACACTACAGCCATAAGTGTTTTAATTAGAGAAGTAATGGCCGATTGGCATAGTCTTATTTGAGATCCTAAGCCCTATGGCAGGGACGGTTTATTAACAATCCTGATGCAGCACATACTTCCGCTACGGGTTCACAAGTTTATTGAATAGCATATTGACAACCTTGTAAACCAAGAAAGTTGTCTTGAAATAGTCTCCTGATTTTCTTCGACCTAAAAGCAGTTTAGCCAAGTGTAGCCACTGCCATGGGAAAAGCAGTTGGTCACTAAACCCACTATGAACAACCAACGGATATGGAAGGACTGATTCTCTAGAACAAAAACTGTGCATATGTTCCATACAGAAAAGCACATGCCTCAGCTTTGATTCTTCATCTCTGCTTACCGTCCTTCCCACTCGACCCAATGACGCTATAGCACTCAATTCAAGATAGAGGTTGGCAGCCATGGGGGACGGAGGTTCCATCTCTGACAAAATGCCTTCTCTGTTCAACCAATTGGTCTGCAAAAGCATAAATGATTCTCTATTGTTTCCCCATTCATGACTGCTAACAAATAATAAACCGAGGAACAGTCAAACCAAAATCGGAAGGAAATGATGTCGGACTCCACCTAAAACATGTACTCAAATCCGGAATGGTGTGGTCCCTTCTATAGTTATGTTGATTAAGAACAGCCACTTCTGTTGGACCTTGCTGCTTCTGATAGCGATAATCATCGATATACACTCTCTTCCTGATGCTGAATCCGATCGGCTACATAGAAGAAACTGCTCCAACTATAGTCTCAGTGGGTCCAATAGCAAAGGTAAATAGATTAATTATTTAATACGACCTGTCTGATTGTTTTCTAGTTCTTCTTTATATGGTCCAAGGCTTATATTAGTCCAAGCCCACCAGTCAATAATCTGGGCTCCCAAAATTGCACTTAAGAGTTGTCAAGCCTTGATTAAGGCCCTTTAACTTCCACATGGCATGATGGGAACGTATGAAAAATTTCTGTCTTACTTTTGAAATTAATGGACATAAATATAATTATGCATGAACGTTTCCAACCGTTCAACTCGTAGAATTGATCAGAGCTCATTCAGTTTTTCTCTCCTAACCATACATTGGCAAGCTATTGGGCAGTACTCATGTTGATAGGAATTAATCATCTCTTGCATTTTTTACAATAAGGCTTGTTTTTTGGTGCCAAGCTGAACTTTAATTTTTAAAGGAAAATCCATAACCTGGGAGCACCGAAAGCTCAAACCCGTGACATAAGCACAGGAGAGGTCCTTCTAGTGTCACTGCGGTAAGAAGCCTTTAGCTCTACAATAAGGCTTATTATATCATTAATTTACACCATTTTTTTTTCTAAATTCATGGAAGTTACTTCCACCTACTACCCTCTGCTTATCCATGGCTAAGAACGTTTTATGTGATTGATGGATGTTTATATTGGTCTTGATTATAGCAAGAAATTTTACCCAAAAAAATTGTTATAGCAAGAAATGCTCTGGGTTATAACATGAAACTTGCAACTCTCTTGAGCTACTTGTTGCTTTTCTCATGAAAAATATCGCTTCACAGATCAAAATATCAACAAAAATTGCAACTATCGCCTGATATTAATCTTAGCTGGCGATTTTGGTTCTGGCGGATGATTTTATTGATATTAAATTGTTAGATTTAATTTTATACTCCCGGATAACCAGTATGCCCAAGATATAGGAGACCAAATATCTGGTTTATAGCAGATGATGGGCAACTAACGAAACTAATAGAGCCCAAGTTTGTGGCTGATACAGAGATAAACGTGGCTGAGATGATGAAATGAAAGCAGCGTCTACCTCTCCCCTCCTTTTTTAAATGTAACCCCACCCTTTTCAATACCATTTTTTTGCGGGTGATATATAATTGAGTCCCACTAAGCGAGGCAGTTTTCCAGGGATTGAAGTAATCTTTCTCACCCAACATGGAAAGCTTTTGTGTGGATCTGTACTGATAAGACTGTACACTATAGACAGCTAAACCACACGATTTTAGTCTCGTGTCAAATAGATATATAAGTGACACATTATAGGTGAATAAAAACCATTTCTTCACATTCTCTTACTAAAATTCTAAACAAACTTTTTGGATGAATGGTGTCTCTTACTAAAATTCTAAACAAACATTTTGGATAAATGGTGTAAGAATATCCAATCAAGATAAAATACAGCTGATGTATTGAGATTGTTGTCATCTACTAGATTAATAGATTGTTTCATGCCAATATAATTTACATTTATATTTCTCCCTTGAACAAGCAAGTTAACTTCTCCTTACACTTTTCTACGATGACGCATATAGAAAAATATTAGCCAAAGCCTCCTTAGTTTTGATGATAACAAAATCTTTGTATGTATTTCTAACAAGTTTTATGCATGTGCATGACCATCGTATACATAACCATCCTAATAGTTAAAAAAATAAAAAATCATGAAGGCTTGAACAAGTTTCATATCCCAAAAACAATCAAAGTAAGTTTTATAATTTTTAGTTAACTATCATGCTAGAGCAGCTAATTACTTCAAAGAAATAAATGTCATTAATTGTCACCAATTCACTACATTACCTATCCACTAAATAGCATTTCCAAAGACTTTAAGAAGGTCAACCCATTCCATTTGATTGCCTAGGGGAACAAGTCAACTTCATCAATGTTCTAGTCAAACTAGTTTGGAAATCCAATTGATTGCAATGAGATAAACTCCAGGAGCAACCTATGTATTTTCTTGAAAAGTAGTCTATTATATTTTTTCTTAGGATAATTGGTTGTGCATGAAGTTAAGAAGATTCTAGTTTCTCTAGACCTAGTTAAGTAACTTCTCAATTTAGCCAATTGCATCCATGAACTGAAGATCATGTGAAGGAAGAAGCACGTGGGAATAAGTGATTGGCAAGTGAATCTAGTCAAATACATCAAGAACAAAATTTAATAAAGATGAAACAAAGTTTTTCTAGAAAGATACTTGTTTATATTTGGGATTATAGTTGATTGCTTCTGGAATCAAGTTGGCTTCCTTAGGAATAGAACTAAATGTTTTTTTACAAAGCTTGGAGATCCTTTAGAGCTTGATGCAATTAGTTGACTATTTCAAATAAGAAGTCAATTGCCATGGTTACAAATGGCAAAGAGCCAATAGGGGATTCAACCCCAATTAACCTATAAGGTTCTTGTTAGAGTGAGAAAATTTGGTGTTAGAGTCGAGCTAGGGTAAAAAATTCTTCAAATTCATGTTAGGGTCAGACTAGGGTTGATAATGAATAAATTAGGAGTCTTGAAAAGTTTTCCATGTATTTATATATTGATTACAATGCCTTTGCGTACATTATTCTAAAATTATGCATGCAAGGGTAATTTTGGTGATAAAATGATATTCTAATTCTAGTGTGGACGTCATGCCTCCTTTTCTTTAGTAGAAATATTCTAAGCTTTTTACATGATTTGAAAATTTATTAACATGAAATATATAATTACTTGATAATTATTATCAATCAATTTTTTCAAGTGTTAAGGTCAACTAACCAAGTTGCTCACACAAGTTAAGGTAAGAGGTGCAATTTATTGACCCAAATAGTGCACGGGTCAAAAAACTATGACCCGAATTTAGTGAGGGTTTAGGTTAGGGTTTGGGCTAGCAAAAATTTTGTTTGACCTCGTCCCATTGCCATCCCTAGATATAGAATTGAAGTAGGTTTTATCTCTAGGTTTCAAATCCAATCAACTACTCTTGCAGTCAGCTACACAGATTCAAAATTCAAATTGAAGATGAAATGGAAACCACTTGTAGTCAGCTACTTTGTGATATTAGTCAATTGCTTCATGGGACAATTGTACTTTTTTATACAAGATATCATTTTCAGGCTAGAAATTTGGTTTCTCAATGGAGCTTTTGCACTTTAACAGCTAGAATTTGATTTCCAATAGATCTAATCATAAGTAAATATATTGGAGACTTGTTGAATATTCAAATGTTTAGGTTGAAGATCTATTAACAAGCATTCAAGCCTACTACTCAAGCATACAACTCAAAACCTCTTAATTCAATTATTTCAATCTTTTGTATTGAAAACCTCTCTCTCTATCTTTCAAGTTGTGTGTAAATTTCATAAAGATAATTCTTCTTCAAATAATTTTCTTTTTATTGAAAGAAGTGTATCTATCATGTTTGTTTGAAAGGGAATTCTAAGTGTTGTATGAAGGAAGTAGTCATGCAAGTATAATGTTTTTTGTTTATGGCCAGCACAATGTGAATTGGTATAGAAAATCTTGCAAGATTTCATTGAAACGGAATTACTTAAGAGAGTAGAACCTCTGTTAAGGGTGGCTAGCTGAATTACTATAAAATTTCTACATCTAGCATCCTTGTGCCTAAGCTTTCATTTCCAAGATTTGATTTCTAAGTTTTAAAAAATGATCCAAGCCCATTTAACCAAACCTCTTGGGACCATAAAGAAGCCAAAAGTGTTTAGCACAATTGGTTATGTACAAGAAGACATCTCTCTAAGAATGGGCTTGGCCATAGGCTTGAGTAATCCTTTTTCCTTTAGCAAGTGATT
The DNA here is from genome assembly GCA_035236585.1 of Warburgia ugandensis. NCBI lineage: Eukaryota > Viridiplantae > Streptophyta > Magnoliopsida > Canellales > Canellaceae > Warburgia > Warburgia ugandensis. The sequence goes on from CP141134.1 coordinate 67,953,438, forward strand.
AGATTTAGGTGAGTATAAAATTTGCTTTATAATTCTTTATTGTGCCCAAACAAAAAATATCTAAAGGAGAAAAAGAAAAAGATTTTGATTACCCAGCAAGAGACTTGCTCCATTGAGCAAGAAGTACAAATTAATGAGTGCGCATAGTAGCTCATAAAAAATTAGGAATACTCTAAGTGATGAGTAAAACGTACCATTGACAACAGCTTAGCTGACCAAAGATATCCCAACTATTTGCTTTCCTAGTCCCCATTAATAGGCCATGCGGCAAAAATCTTCTCCACCGAATGATACCAACCTTCTCATTAAAGTCTCCACCTTTCAAAACAATGACTCCAGCCTTTATTGCTCCAAGGAAAGTGAATTGCACAGCGAAAGTTCGAAGTAATAACTATAAAAACATGCATAAGCTGAATGGTTTGCCCTACCAACCCCCCCAAAGAAGCTCATTAGAACAAGCGCTGAAACGTTTGAAGAAGCGGCAACACATAGAAAGGGAGTATATTACAAGTAAAAACCCACAATAGGGTCACATGACCATAAATATTGATTTTATGAGAGCCATAACTAGTAGAACACAACAGTTTCTGTTACTCGACATTGTTGTGAAGCTGAAGAGAAGCTTCTTTGTCGTCTAGTTTATGAGTTGCTTTCGTCTCAGTGAGCAGTGTCTTGTTGCCTTCATAATCCATGTCTTTCTCAGTGGTCCAGCCGTCCTTGATTATGGCCCCAGTTTAATATTTTGCATTTCCCTCGGAGGGGAATTAAGGGAGGATGACATCTTTGCCACAAACTTTAGGCCTTCACCAAAATGACCCTATTTCTTCCTTAAAATATTGAGGGATTAAATGAATGATTGCATGGAGATGACATGGTGGTGACGCCCGTACTGAAGTATCATATGGGTTTGTCTCATTATCTTCTGATAGGCTTGGAGGGTGATGCAGAAGTGGGTTCCAGTACATCTAATGTTTTTCGATGAAAGTCAAGGATGGGTGATGACCCATCTGAGCAGTGCCCATTTCAAGATTGCAATAAGTTTGAGTTAGCTTTATCTCCGACGTCCAAAACATCATCATCTTCTAGACTGTATCCAGTTGTGGCCGATATCTAACAATTCTAAGGGAACTCCCCAACAAAGAGGCGTTTACTGGCTGTTTGGATGGAAGGTAAAATAGCTTGGCTATAGACCCACGAAGGGATGGCCCCCTGACAGCACAGACATGTCTTCTCTGACCTGAGAGGATACTGAACTGTAAGTCTCTCCCGGCTCTCTTCCCACTACCTCATGTAAAAGGTAAGACTTGAATGCGTTTAATTGGAAAAGGTTAGGCAGTTTTGATGTCACAGGGATAATTCCAGTGCAATGTAATTTCAGGATAGGTGTTCTACTGGTACGTAAAAAGAGTGTAACAGCTTTCTATCATAATCCATTCTCCAATGGACCCCCAAGTATCCGCTTGGTGCTTTATCTGTTTGGGGTCTTGAACACCTTTATCCTTGTTACCGATTGATGCCTCAAGATCCTTTCAGGGGTCTTGGACGACTTTGTTTTTTGAGGATCAAGCAAATGTATATCTCTTTGATTAAGAGAAATCTCTTTTCTTTGCTTTTCTTTCTTTTTGCCTTGAATGGCGATTAAAGTTTATTAAAAAGGACTTATAGGTCAATGGAAAACATAACAAACTACCAAATTTCCTGCCCCTGACCCAATGTGTACGGGTCAATTCTGGTCAAGTCTCATAATAAACCCGAGGTAGTGGGCTATAATTTGCTATTCATTCATAAATTTCATTTGTTGATTAGGATATATTCGTCTTGTGCTGGTGTCATCACATGGACATTGTCATGGGTGGTGGGCTGGCAAATAATAGTAACTTATATCCCTTTTTTTATGATAGTTTAGTAGAGTAGCTTATGTCCTATAATAGATTGTCCTTAGATCAGCATATCCTAGCATGGCAAATAATAGTAACTTATATCCCATTTTTTATGATAGGCTAGTAACTTATGTCCTATAATAGATTGATATTAGATCAGCCAAGCCTGGCCCTTACCCAATCTTAACCGATTTGGTTCACAAATTGTCTGCCTCTAATCCCACCACTGGGGGGATTAGACCAAGGCGATCTACTTACCAGTAAGTTTACGATCTGCATGGTAGAAAATGTTCTAGTTTGGAGTTCATGTAGTGATCCAAACTAATTGTTTACTGAGGGCTACAAATGAGCAACGGACAACAATATCTCTATATGCTTGTAAATGGACAATTAAGAGTGATTCCTCACCTATCCTATAAGGGCCCCTATTAGTAAGGCAAACGCCTATGCTCATGTGAACGGCAGGGGGCGGCTGGCCCATACATAAAAAGGAATCTATTCATAGGCCTGACCGAAAATCGTTTGTCGACAAACAAAATACAAACAAAGTACTAACAGTGTAGTAGTTCATGAGAGCTCAAAATAAATGTAGGGCACATACAGCAACTCCTTTAGATTCCCACTCATCCAGTTAATTATATAGGATAAAAATGTATACGGTGGTGTAAGAAAAATAAGGATCATCAGCGAAGAAAACTGCTATTAGCTTAATGTAGATATAGATAAAGAAACAGAAGTTTATATTCACCCTCAAGCTCTCTGCCTCTGAGTTAAGACTTCGAATGCTCCACCAACTAATAATTTTTCATATACTGCCTGTAAAATCAGTGACTAGCTAGCTGCCTGATTAATGGATAATAATACATGCGATTCATGTTCAAAAGCATTGACTTTACTTGCGACATCCCGTTATTGTCTGAGATCATCGGCTAGTATGATAAGTGTGGTTAGGCCAACCAATTTCGTGGTCCAACATGGCTCAAGCACACGTCTCCTGTATGGAAACTAGTCAAATTGGACCATTTTGAAGAATATCCAATTCACCAGCAACATAGATTAGTTGACAAAAGAAGAAGACCCAAGATTGAGACTATCAGAAGGATAAGGAAATATGTGTGAAAGGAACATGTAAAATTTGATTGGCTAGAAAAAAGTAGAAAACTTAAAGAGGTAATTAGAAGTTTTTTTTCTGGTCAATTAATCATATGTCGCTTGCTCTTTACACCTGCAGCTCTTTGCAGAAATTACCATTCCTATATACTTATAAGGAGCAGTAATTTCAGCAAGGAGTTACGTGTGACATTTGATTGGCAGGAAAAAAATTTCTAACTGTCGTATCCTCCAACTTTTTCTATTTTTTACTTTTTTCTAGCAGATAAAATGTCACATCAGGTGGAAAATTACAAAGCAAATCGATCACTCTTCTAAATCTAATGCCCAAGAAGGGGTAAATCGGCAACTTGAACCTGAAATTGGGTGTACTCCAAGGGAGATGCCAGAGTTGTTCACAATGAGTTGCACTTGATATTGTTGGAGGAAAAGGTTTTAGCTTGATCATATTGATCTTAGACTTTTCACAGTCCGACTCATTAGAATCGGCGAGAAGCTTACTATCTGGATCAATGGCTCGCAATTTGTGTTGATGACATCCAATCAATTGTCGTTCGCCCTTTCCTCGGACCTTGCATAGGCAGAAGCTTCATGCACCGGGACTGCCCCTCTTACATCCAGTCTATTGTGTGATGATTTCTTGGTGAGTTAATTATTACATGGATTTGAGTGAATAAATTTATTCCAATTGGACTAGAGTCAACAAATCATGGACTCATTAAACAACACCTAACAGATTAAGAAAATGGATATATTAAAAACAAAAAAAACAAAAAACAAATTACTCGTACTTGTGAGAGAAAGTCGCCGACTCTAATCAACATTATTAACACATTTCTGCATGTCTGAACGACTTTTGCTTGATCCAATATTACCTACAACTAAACAATCATGTAAGAGAAATTAAACCTATCATAACCTGATCTCGATCCAACGGTGCATGCTTGATTCGCAACGGATCTTTTATTCCATTATTTTCCCACGAAGAATCATTTCTGCAGTACAAATACAAATTTTCAAATCAGCCGTAGATCGAGAGAACCTTGATCTGGGCAAACACGGTCAGAAATTTCTATTTAATTTGGTTTTTATATTAATTGATGCTATTCAACAGACCTAATCACGATTTATCAACTATTCTGACAGAAAACAAGGCAGGAAAACACTGAGATTTCATGTCGTTATAAAAGTTGTGAGAAAGACGGGCCCCAAAAGGGTAAATGCCACTCACGATCTCCACCTCCAACTCTGCACAAAACTAGTTCTTATAGTGCAGGCCCGCACGTAAAGCCGCTTGGAATTACTGTTCTAACGCGTTTGATCCTGACCCTTCGATTTATGTTTTCTAGATTCATGGTCAGGGAATAGAGAGGGAACCGCACGATGGTTGGCCACAACTTTGAGGCCTGCCCATGGTTAACTACTGATTGGAAATTGTGGGCCCACTTTATATTTCTACGATATATTGAGGGAGGTAGAATATTAATACGCATAGCCACAGGCACGGATTAGGTCGTTAAGCAAAGTTTTTAACTCTTAACATCTGACAATTAAAAACCCACTTGTTCGGACATTAATTCCTTCCAATTAACGTGTTTTCAGCCTTTAGAATCCACCTAAGTCCTCCCAGATGACGGTCCAGATGAAGAAAGGGAGAGCCCCTGGTCCCACATAACGTCTCTCACGGGCCGCACATTTCTGTTTTACCGATGCGGTAAAACGAAAAATGATAGAGGATAAATCCATCATTTGACGTACTTCTTCCGGTCGAGTCTGGGGACATGTTGGCCATTCTGGACTCTGTTATGGGTATTTTAGGTAATTGGGAGAATTTCCGGTAATTATGTTTGCAGGAATGCCTTGCAGGGCCGGCAATGTTATCGGTCTGGGCTCTGTTCGGCAGTTAATCTCTCCCCATCCCAGCACCTAATTTTTTTCCCTTAACAGAAAATTAATATTTATTTATTTTTTCGCCATGAAAACTCTGCTTCAAGCTCTCTCCCTCTACTTATTCCTCCTCTCCTTATAGACCATCTCTCTCTCTCTCTCTTTCGGATTTCCATTCTGAAAGGAGGAAGAAAGACCACAATGCCTTTGGTCCGTTTACAGGTTCGAAATGAGTTCGGTTTGGGTGATCCAGAGCTTTACAAAACAGCCAATAGGGACGATCCAAAAGCGATTCTCGATGGAGTTGCCGTTGCTGGGTTGGTTGGGATCTTGCGGCAGTTAGGAGATCTAGCGGAGTGAGTTTTTTCTTGATATTACGTTTATTTTTCAATTTTCCACGAGCTTGTCTTTTTCTTGTGGTAGTTTAGTTGATTTGAATTGCATTGGATAATGCTAGAATTTGTTGGATTTGAGCTTGAATTTCTGGATTTTTGCATTCTGATTCAGAGTTTTTGGGATTTCTGACCGTTGTTTATACTACTTTTATTTGTTTTTGAACGCGCTGACTGTGTTTCTGTTCAGTTGAATTTCATTGCGGTAGCCGTAAGACCTAAATCCGAGGATTGCCTTAGCTTTATGCGGTAGTTGTTTACTTTACGCTTCTTTTAGGTTAACTGGTTGATGATTTGGGGGCTGAGATTGGATGAGACGTGGATTTGGTTCAAGTTGCTGGAGGGTTCAAAAAGTTCAGATTAGGAGCAGAATGCCACTCTCGTACTTTGTTGAACTCTTTTTTTTTTCAGATTGACTTGTTGCTTTTTGAGAATTGTAATGGTCACTGAGAGACGTGGGAAATGAAGAGATGAGTGGCATTACTGAAACAAAGAAATGTAGTTAGCATTGCCTAACCGGACAACATTCAAGCTTTCTCAATGGAGATACTGCCTAGGTTCTTTCCAAGGCAGATGAAGTTTCTGTGGGAGAAGAGTGATAAAAATTGCTGGAAAGGTTAAATATTCATTCCTCGCCGCAAACCATGAGACAATTGTCTCTTGGCAGCTCCAGTCATTGCATTTTGGCTTCAAGTCTCAAGATGCTTAAAAACTTTGAAGCTCTATGATTCAGATCTTGAGTACTTGAACAATCATTGGTTCAATTTTGTGAAACGGAAATCAGTGTACTAAGTTAGCCAAGGTTGCTGGGAAACAAGTAGAGCCAGGATGACACTCGGAAGCTTGAATGTTTGATTCCATTTCATATTCAAATCCTGCATTCAAGGGCCAACTGGTTCAGTTCACACAATTGAGTAACTTTCTGGACAAGTAAATATTCCTGACATTTGCAACAACTTGATCTTCCAATTTAACAGTAGCAATCACAAATGGGCCTCAAAGTCTTCAAGGGAACTGACAGCTTCTGTAATGCTTTTGCAGCTACCTCAATGTGTATACTTGGTAATTTGCATTTATTAGGTACGCTGGTGTGAAGTCAAATACTTAATTTGCTGGAAATTGCATTTGATTCTTTCAAACAGAATGATCATCGACCGATTTGCCATAACATTGCCGAAAATGTTCAAAAATGATGGTGACATTCACAAACAAATGTGGAACTATTTCTAAGCCTTGTGCCTAGGTTCCAAGGTCAACACTTTGATTTGTTAACCCAGATCTTCCCAAAAGAATTCCCAGGGTATAATGGTAATGTAAACCTTTTTCTCTTTTCCATGTTTCTTGCTCATCTTCTTCAATCTTGTGCTAGTATTTCCAACTTTTGTTTCTAACTGAGTATATCATTCTGGTCACTATAGGCAGCACCAAATTTTATTTAAGTTCATCATTGACATCTTTTTGCACTTTGTAAGTTCAGAATTTCTAGTAGGACTCCTTCTGTCTCATGGAGCTATTTCCTCATTAAATGTCTTTTCTTTCCCATCAAATAACATCTTACATTCTCCCTAACTTGGTTTCACAGGAGATTCGATGAATTTTATACAGTAGTGCACGACTGGAAAGATTGTTAGGATTAGGAACCTATCTGCTGCAATTTCTAAGTACCATCATATGACATTGTACCCATGGCTTTCTCTGAAGATATTATTGACAATTTAAAAACTTACTGTTAAATGTATGGGATATAACAGTAACTTTTTAAATGTATGGAAACTTTGGTGCAACAGTAAATTTGTCATCATGTGACCTTGACTTCATGGGTTCGAGGTGTGAAAACAGCTTCTTGCAATTGAAGGTAAGGCTGCATACTATTGACCCTTTGTGGTCCCCCCTTCTCCGGACCCCGCATATGTGGGAGCTTCGTGCACCAAGTTGCCCTTGCAAGAGGTTGTTTTTATGTATGGGAACAACAAAAGAAACATTTTTACAAAGAGAATATTCTACACGGGTTCTGAGCTCCATCAGGGTAAAGATTGGAGCTTTTGTTGTTTCGGCAATATTGGCATATTTTGCTGAATTTTTCATTCAAAAGTTCCATTATTGGGACACATTACACACAAATGAACATATATGTTAGCAATGTATTTCTGTGATTTATAAGGTCATTACTGAGGCATCTTCTTGCTGATCCCTAGATTTGCAGCAGAGGTTTTTCATGATTTACATGAACAAATGACAGCTACAGCTGCAAGAAGCCATAAAATGACTATCCGTGTGCAACGCATAGAAGCAGTGCTTCCTCCCCTTGAGAAAGCTGTTCTGACCCAGACAAGTCACTTACATTTTGCTTACACAGCAGGTATGCTTCACATACTTGGAATCTGTGGTTTACCTAATAATTCTATTTGCCCAAGCTTCATTACAAAATATCTAAAGGAAGGTAAGTGAAGTCAAAATGAGCTTGTTATCTTGCCAAGAGGACTCCCAGTGATTCTGTACATTTTAAACAACAAGTTGGACACTAAGGTGGTAACATGGTAAATTAGGGGAGACATTTTTTGTCACCTAGGTTTTCCTTTCCCCTACTTGTGAGTGGATTTGAACCCACAACCACTTGGTTGTGAGATAAGGCACCAAACCAACTCTGATAGGTGCTCAAACCCGTCATCAGCCTTTTTCTCCTTCAATACCAGTAATTAGCTTGATTCTTTTTTTATTATTACCTAATTTGTTTGTTCCCAGTGAAGCCATTGACAGTCTTGGTCCTTTGACCTAAAGTTTGTGGCTCTTAATCTGAGCAGTTTAGTCCTGAATCTTACATTGCTATGAAGACTTATGCAGTAAATTTCCCTCGCTAATGAGGAGCCTAGTTGAGTGATTTGTATGGGGCAATCTCTGTTATATGTTGCTTTCTTATATAATATATTTATTTCTTCATAAAACATGCAATTGTTAGTGACTAATCTAAGAATTTACTGATGACTATTTATTCTAATCTAGGAAACCATACAACTAATATAGCATTTTAAGAGCTGTGACTGCTGATAACTGAAATTATTTTATGTTAAAAGTTGTATTGGAGGAAATTCCTTGCATTGTTATTAAATTCTATCTGTAATGTCCTTGGTATAAAAATGTTCCTTTCCAGGCTCCGACTGGCATCCTGAGATTTTCACTGAGCAGAATCATCTCAGCCACAGTGACTTGCCGCAATTCATTATGGACTGCTATGAAGAATGCAGAGATCCACCACGTTTCTTCTTGCTTGACAAGTAGGCATCCTAGTGATGTTCTCATCATGATCCTACATTGTACTTTAACATTGGAAACTGATAATTTTCTTTCAGGTTTGATGCTGCTGGTGCCGGTTCCTGTTTAAAGAGATACACAGATCCATCTTTCTTTAAGACGGTATGGGCTAGCTCGGAACTAATGAAAGCAGAGAAAGTTCAAAGAGAAAGAAAGCCTCACAAAATAAAGGTATTAGCTCACTTAAGCAAGAAAGATACAACTGTGAGATTAGCTACTACTGTTATGAAGGTTTCAACAAAAGAAACTGGCCTATCTGGACAACTTCTTGGTCAAAACCATAAATGGGAAAGATTAGCTGGGTTTGCCACCCCTTAACAAAACCAGTGACAGCGGCCTGTTTGAAGCCATAGAATGAATCCAAGCAGATCTAATTTCCATGGCAAAGATCTTGCAGAAAACAGAAACAATTTAGAATAAAAAGTGCGAACCTGATACCCTGCTGAAAATCTTACCCTCATGTGTCATATCAGTCACACTCCAGGGAAAGCAGCAAAGCTTCTCCATAAGACCAGCCAGCTCAGCCACCCCATACTTATCAGCAATCATCTTCCCCCACAGTGCACCAGATATTTCACCTTCCTTAAACTACTGACTGTTCAGATATGTTAATTTACTACTCACCCATGTGTGTGAAACATCCTATGTCTGAGTACCTGAGCATCCCATAAGAAGTTGGGTTCCAAGGCCAAAACTAAACAATGCCATTTAAACTGCCACATATGTGTTGACATGAGGCTCCTGTAAATTCGTAGCGATTGAGCTAACACAATTAGGCCTCTAATTTCTCTTTCCAGGTTACCTTCAACTAGCACGAGCCCTTGCACAAAGAGCCTGACATTTTCCTTATGTAATGTGAAGAAGAACTCACTTAAAAGTTAAAGCATGGTGGAGCAAAGGCAATAGAAGTTTGACTTGGTCACTTGCTCTTATGGCTAGGACCTTCCACTCTTATTGTTCTGGTCTGTGAAAAGGCAGACAATCTGGCCAGTGCTTTGTTATGGATGTCTTATGGGTCTTATCAGATCTATTTTGATATTCCCATTTCTGCAGTAGTGATCTTTCTTTTTCCATGATGCTTTCTGCCTCTAGCTGGGCCACTTTTGAAAATCTTGAAATGTGATTATTCGAGACCACCCAAGTGGTCAAATCTTATTCATTCATTCAACTTGTAATCTCATGCCAAAAGTTACACATTGCTCAATTTTGTTTAGCGGCAGAACTTGAGGCTTTATCTGTTCAGAAAGAAACTTTTAAAGAACTTTGTGCTTATCTCTTAATGGACAGAAAACAGGATCACAGAAGAGGAATGGAGAAGTGTCTCATGCTGCATTTATATCTCGCCCCCATAGCAGGTATATGAATCCATTTCTTAGCCCTAAAGTTTGAAGGAAAGAAGGAAAATGAAAATATAGTTAAATAACGTTTTTATGCGTATTTTGATGTTCTGATCCTGTAAATTAACAATTTTCTGCAATCTTATTCAGCAGACTGCAGTTTGCATTTTCAGATACTGATGGGCGAAGTCCCATGATGGATGCTGTCTCCCCATCTCACATGAGTCCAAAATCAGAACTAGGGAACCAGTCGACATCATTTGATTCAGGAAGCAGATCAGGCTACATAGAATGTGTTGTTTATGCAAATTCTTCCATTGAACCTCAAGAACTAGAAGGCAGTGGATTTCCCACTTCTAAGATAAAGATGGAGCATGGTGATATTCATGTTCCTAGTCTACTTGATGAGCAGAACGGAAAAGGTGCAGAGAGTGATACACCCCAGGGATCAGTTCAAGGACAAATTGCTCCCAGATCTTCCGTTACATGGGATGAGAAGACAGAAATATTGAATCCTAGCAGCCAACTATGTGACAGTACTGTTGCTGTGCAAGGCCAAAGTCCAGAGTCTCCGCCAGTGAACTCGTCAAATTTGGAGCCAGAGGCTTCTAACCTTAGAAATGTAGATCAAGAGGATATCATGTTTGATGTTGAGAATATACCAGAATCGTCTTCTGGCATAAACCAGTTTGATGAGGTCACTAGTGAGACAGACAACTACATGGATGCGCTCAACACCATGGAATCTGAAGTTGAGACAGATTCTGAGTGCCAAACAAAGCACGAAGTGGAGCTGCATTCCAATTTTAGGCATCAAGAACTGGAACCTGGAACTGATCCGGTGCAGATGGCTGGGAAAATTTTAGATGATTCTAGTGAGGGACCTTACCTTGCACCTTGCAGTTCACCAAACAAGGAAGTATATGTGGATCTTCACAATTCTGTCATTTCAGAATGTTCAGCCGATGAAGAGCCATCTCAGCTCACGGAACTAGTTTCTAATACAGAAGCTTCGATAAACACTGGTTTCCCAGAAAGTCCTGATGCTGTTGACGTTGCAAGGGTGGATGGTCTTGAATCAGTTAAAGGTGATCCATCATCTGGCTCTGGTGTCCTCGGTTCTGAAGGGAGTAACAGATGCAAATCTCAAGAATCTCCTGGAACTGCCGATATACCTTCCGTTAGATTCTGGACAAATGGCAACCTGTTAGGACTTCAGCCATTGAAACCTCCAGATTTTAGTCCACAAAATGTTGCATCTCAGAATCCTTCACCTGGTGTTGAAAATAGCAATCACAACCTTTCAGGTAATATTAGTAACTCCAAGTTGCTCCATGATGAATCTGCTGGAAAATCAGATGCGTTTGTTAGTCCTATTAAAGACATCAAACAAAAGTCAGGCTCTGTTGAAGATAAAGATGGGCCATCTACCATTGTCAGCACTAACACCAATCAGCTGGTTCAGTCAACTGATAATGCTCATCACTCCACATCCTTCCACAAAAAGCAAAATGGTGATATGTCAGTGAAGCATAACTTGCAGGAATCTGATCCAACCATCTCAAGAATGAAGCCTGAGGAATTTCAAGATTCATATCCTCGTAGCATATTCAGTCACATCCATGGGCATGATTCTGCAGAAACCGATACAACAACTCCAAGATCTGAACTGCCAATGTTTTCTGATAATGGTATCCAATCCAATGAATCTAGCCGAAATAACATCAAGACAGCATCCAGTATATCTGTTCTCAATGATAAATTTCTTGAAAATGGTGCCCAAAGGGAATCATTACCTGCCCAGAATGTATTCAAACCCTCTACTATGAAGAATAATGACCCCAGGAGATTGCAGGAGAGGCCTCAGCGAGTTGAGCAGGAGCACATTGGAATGCAATCTAGGATATCTGATGAGCCAACCCCCAATGTGCAACTGGGACTTGATTCACCCAAAAACTCAATCTCTTCCAAGTCTTCGTATACTGATAGTTTTTCACCTCCACTGCGGCACATGAAAATCTCTTTCCACCCTATAGACAGTTTAGAGACTTCCAAACTAAAACTGCAGTTTCCTGATGGACATCATTTTCATGAAAGCATGCATGATGTCATATTTCCTTCTTTCCAGTTGCTTCCCGAGCCTGTAATTCCTGTTCAGGATATTGGTTCTGAATCTGATGATGACACATTCTGTAAATCATCTCCATATTTGTCAGATGATGCTCTTAGTCCTCGGTCAATGTCAAACTCTGAACAGTGGGAATCCAGTGGGACAACTGGAAGTAAGGATCAAGACATATATGAAGCTTTGTGTAGAGTCTCATCAAGTGCATCCATCTCCAGCCCTTTGGATCTTGACGGAGTAAATCATCATGAAGCCCATCCAGTCTGCGAATTTGGAAGTTCAAATACTGAAAATGGAATAAGATCCTTCAACTTTGGCCCTTCACTTCCGAGCTTAGGTAATGTGAATTCTGTGATTCAGCAAGAAGGAAATGATGACTCAGAGGCAAAAGATCGCCTGGATCCATTGCAATGTTGTGACGACCTGCCTCTACCACCACCACCTCCACTCCCTCCCTTACAGTGGAGGATAACAAAAGATCCCTTCTCCTCGGTAGAAGATAAACAAAGTACATTCTCCAAAGCTGGCAATCAACCAAATGATCTGCATATTCTAGGATCTATCACCTCACAGCAACCCAAGGCAGCATCCCCAAAGCAGCCCCATTTTGAGGGACCTGTTGCATATGCTGACAAGAACTTGGTATTTCTGATATTTTATTTGTTTCTGCTTCTTTTTTCTTTTTTTTTCCCAATTTTGGGGATTAGAATTGGTAAGATGAAAAAGTTTTTCATGCGTATTCAGTTTATTTATGGGGTTTTTTTTTCTTTTTTTTTTTCTTTTATGTACTGGAATCAGCATAAAGTGAATGGACACAAGAAAGATAGCCAGCCCGTGAAGGTTAAGGAATCCAATGAAAGGGAAGACTTGCTCGATCAGATCAGAAACAAGGTGATGTTCCATCTTTACTGCAGGAAGCATTTCCTGATGCTCTCTCCCTAACTTCTCAATAGTCTTATCATGTTTCATTGATTTTCCCTCTTTCTTGCAATAACCATTTACCAACTCTCTCCTCAACTTCTCAAGAGTCTTACTAGACCTCATTTGTTTACTTGTGGCCAATCTTTTAAACATGGGATAGGAAAAGCTGCCACAATATCGAGGATAAGAGTGGCATCTGAATGGGAGAAGAGGGACGCCTCAAAAGTTGAAATGATAAGGGAATGCAAATACTTATCTTTCTTACCTTCTACAATATATTTCCCTCCTGGGCTTCTCTAGTTTTGGATTTGATGGTTCTTTTACATAAACCACATATCATGACTGATGCTTGTTTTGTGAGAAACTGATGATAGAACAGTAACATGAGATGGTTATCATCAGAAACCACCACTATCATTGATATCTATGATGTCTTCTTTGGAAACAGACAATCACTTAAAGTGAAGAATGATCCTTAACAAGAAAGAAGGGCAATTTACAGCTTACAAATAAACCATCATTCATATCATAAATTGGTGTTTCAAGAAAATGAAACCCACCATCCATTTATTGTGTTCTTAAACTGTGTTTCTTAAATGAAAAAGTTTCTGGTACTTAAGGAGTTCCATTTCTCATAAATTGTTGACAATTTATTGGATACTGATTTTCCTGGATTAAGGTTTCTGAACGATCAATCAAGCAGCTTGATTCTTAAATATTTATTCACTTCTCTGAACAATTTTGTGGTACTACTACAAATTTGTTTTGTTTTGCCTTTACTTATTCTTCTGCTCCACTCCAGTCTTTTAGCCTGAGACGTACAGTACCAGCAAGGCCAAACCTCTCGCCGGGGCCAACAACCAACATCAATGTTGCTGCAATCTTGGAGAAGGCAAATGCAATCCGCCAGGTTGTGTGCATCCCATGTAGTTTCATTTCTCTTTTCATAACTGCTTTTGTTTACCCTTTTCCTCTGAATCTCATAAAAATGTCTGGCAGGCTTTCGTGGGTAGTGATGATGGGGGTGATGATGAGAATTGGAGTGACGGTTGACTTCTCAGTTATTTCATCCATGAATGAGGGCTCTCTGTTGAATCTTCAATCAGTAGGGATGTCCAAATCCTGAAATCAGCTGAAGCAACTTTGTTATATATGTGTATATCTCGGTTCCTTCTATGTAATTATATATGTAACTTATCTTGTATTTTCCAGTGGTTTATCCTATGTTCTATTCAAATGAAGCTGTAAAAAAAAATCTCCGAGGGACGTTCGCGGGTCCATCCTCGAGTATTCAATCTTTGTTGCGATTATGTATAATTCCTGATGAAATGAGCAGGTCTTCTTATGATCTCTCTCTCTCTCTCTCTCTCTCTCTCTCTTGGCATCATGATTGGATAATTCTAGCATCCTTAAACAGTATTATTGGTCAAATGTACTGTTCTCTGAAGTATTTAACCTTCCATTTCCTGAAGTCAAAACTACACAACTTTGCAGATGCTCCAATCATCAAATCTGCATGCTTTTGTGCTACCAGATATATAAAGCAGGAACACTCAGATGAAAGGGAAGAAGTGAGCCGTTCAGGGCGGAGGGAATTTCCGGTGGAGCCGTGAAATGCATAGAGATTGGGAAAAAACATCACCGGCGAAAGCACTCTACCGGGCAGACACTGACAAGGGGAACGATTGAGAGATGCTAAGTGGGTGCCTACACGGCAACTTGTGTTATCCTGCTCTCCAGTATCATTCCTCTTTAATAAATATCAGTTGACTTACATGCAGAAATGGACTAGAGATACGTGCAAAAGGTACATTAGGGTCCAGGTTTTGGTGATTTACACAATTCGTTTCTATGGTCATATCGTAGATAGCTTATCCGCTGACAATCATCTAAACTGAATGATCTAATCAACTGCTTGATGTAGTAAAAGGTGGACGCCCTTGGGGGAAAAAGGAACAAACTTAATGTTAACCAACCGGAGATTTAAGATTTAGCCAATGGGGATGATGAGAATTAGAAACCTACAGCCCAAAAAATAAACGGTTTGGATAATCAGCCAATATGGAACCCACATGTTCTATATAACATGTGTGAGTGTATGTGCACGTTGAGAGAGAGGGAGAGAGAGTTTATAGAACAAATATCATGCATCTCGGATATCATAAAAGATATCATCGGAGATATCGTAGGAGACGTGCCAACAAAAACACCAAACATATGCTGTTATATAAACCCTTAGACATATGAGGGAGAAATAACATTTACAAGTACAGAAGAAAATGTAAAGGTAGAAAAGGAAAGATAAGTCAGGAAGTTTTATATATAAGGCAGCCCATGCATGAAGTTACGGCATATGCAAAGTCCGGGGAAAGGGTAGATTATAATGGGCCTAGTATACAACCCTACCTTGCATTTTGCAAAAGACTGTTTTCACCCCTTGAACCCGTGACCTCCAAGTCACATGGCCCCAACTCTCCTGTTGCGCCAAGGCTCTACTTCTAAAGTGAGAAAAAAATGTGTGGTGAAAAAATAATAATAATAAATAATTCTTATGTTGGGTTTTAGTTTTAATTTATAGGTGTAAAATATTTTTCACGGAGAATTCTTTGAAGGAAATCAATTCCCATCATTTTCTGCCAACGAAATAGACACAAAGGGGTCTACGAAGTCGATGGAGGTAAACTATTACGATTATATTCAGTCCAGAAGGGACTTTCCCACTCACAACTTGCTCTCTAAGTCCAGACAATTACAAAATCCCTTTCTGCTCTTATAGAACAGACAGATAATTACAGAAAAGTAATAAAATAGGAGTGAGACAGAGGAACAAAGATGTTTTGAGCTGTTGGGAAAAAAAAATCTCTAGGGGTAGGGCTAAGGGAAGAAATCCCAAAACGAATCCCCTTCCTCGTCCGTCTCCTTTACAATCGAGTGTTAAAGATGATCCCTTCTTTTGCGATAAGCCAAGATAGATTTGGGATACTTTCAATTACAGAGAAACAGGAAGAGAGAGATGGAGTAAGGGAGAGACAGAGAAACAAAGATAATCACCCAGATGAGTGAGAAAGACGATAACTTTTGCCAAGTCGAAGATGACAGAAAGAGAAGAGAGATAGAGAGGATTTTTCGTACATTTTATGTTTAAATATAATCCTCTGAATTAAAGAGGAAAAGGCAAAAAACATGGGTCAAACGAGGTCATATTATTTTGCCCTGAACTGGTTACCTGCCCGGCCAAGCAACAGTCTCATCCTGCCCAAATCCCATCCTTCTTCCTACCCTTATCGTACAGCCAGTAAGAGCAACATCTGGACCATCAGCCGCTGACAAAGGACCCCGCTTACCAGATTCTTGAAGTCCTATTTTCAGACTCGGGGCAAGATCTTCTTCTCTCGCAACGGCAACAGGCCAAGTTCTCTCAGTTCCAGCCACTCTTGCTTGATCAGTTACATCAGAAGTGGAGCGGGACTTGGGGATTGAAAGCCAACTAAGCTCCATTTAAGTTAGAATTCAACTCAGATTGACAGGTGGAATCTAATATGATGAACTTTGCCTACAGGTGAATCCAAGACTACATATCAAGAAGCTTGAAAACTATGCAATGCACGCAGTTTCGGTTCTGTAGTAACCGACTCAATAGCAGCTCGTAAAAGACCAAGAGAGATGAACACTTCAGTCTCGCACTCCGTTCTTTATGGTCTAACCATGATTTAGTTCCACTTCAAACAGAATACTGAGCTTTTCTCAACTTAGTTAACTATACTTGCAATCAAGTTTTCGAAATTTTCCTAGTGATTCTTGATTCTCAATGCTTGTCTGTTCTTGTTGGAACGTTTGTATTGAAATTGAAAGATCTAGATACCAAATTTATATACCAGCAAGACCCATTTGATCCCAACGATGAGCAAGTACAAGAACTATGGGTGAAGCATAAGAAATGGCTTCTTCAAGACAGCATCTTTAAATCTTGGTTGCACCTCTACATAGAATGAGACATTCAGAAACAGCCTGTTAAAAAGACGCAGCAGACTCCATCATCAACACCCTGTTTACTAATTTACCTTGGCTATCGATACAACCAACATAAACGACAGACTGATGAAGTAATATCAGCATGGATGAGCAAACGTGTTTCTCCAGACAAAGGAAGCTTCCCGTTAAAACAGGGAAGGCTTGAAGAACTGAAAATTTGAACCTGATGAATTGTGGAATTTTAGCACGCAACAAAAGTTTGGTTACAAGGGGCAAATGTTGAGCTTGTGAGGGTGATAAACTAGAGTGGCAAAAGTTACACTCCATGCCTAGATGATGAAGAGCAGGTCTAAGAGGCTGAAATTGGGATTTTTCTTTTGATGGATGGTTTTTATTTTAAGGAAAATTGGAACGCAGAAACTGTCCCTCATGTGAACTGCTACTTTTACATATTCCGTCCATGGGATTACTTACGGACCTATTGATTAAGTTGGGGGGCGACTTGCAAACTAACTATAAGTTGGAGGCCTACTTGCAGACCAAAATAAGAGTTCAGAGGCTAATCATGAAACCAAGCCTGATCCATGCCATGGTACAGGGCCAACAAAAGATAGCTCCAAATTGTGTTTTCTTTTCTTTTGTGATACATCGTTTCCCGGCATTTCCGTTTGGTTACAGCTAACAACACTTGCTCGAAAGATAATTTACAGATCTCACGGGATAAATTGCCTCTATCCCAACAATGAACTTGAGTATCAGTTGCTTTACAAAGCTTGGATTGATGATCCTTAAGGATCCAGCTTAGGAATCAGATCAATTGCAATCATCATATCCTTGATGGCATCGTACAGATGCATCTTCTTTCCAAAATAGAGCACAGGTTGTATTCACAGAAAGGCTGTAAAAAGTTCAGTTGCAATATCTAGCTTCATGATCTCGACCGATACACCAAAACCTGAGAAACGGCACATATGAACACATTTTGATAAATCCATTTGAAAATGAATACTGGACAAGAGATCTCACCAGATTTTCTTGATTGGAAGCATGTAACCCTGCTAGAGTTTCTTGTGCATTCAATATTTGCATCTCCTTGCCTCTGTTTGAAGGGTTGAACTCTGAATTGGCAATCTGATCATCCAGAGTGGTGTTCATTGTGGATTCACATTGAGTTGAACACCGGGGCTCTTTTACTAATATTTCTACTTCTTCAGCTTGTACAGCTATCTGTTGAGCAATGAACTGTATCCATGCATACAGATATCATCTTCAACTAGATGATAAAGCCACGTAGATTTGAAAGACAAAAACAATGAAATCAAAGTAGGGGATTGTAAGAGATTTTCACCTGACACAAGTTCCTAATTGACAAGTAGGATCGGCAAATAAGGTGAGGCAGTTGCAAACTTGGTGTGCTTTGTTCGTGCATTGGGAGAAGAGTGACTTGTATATCAAACTGATTACAGAATATAAATCAGTGAATAATGACAAACTGGCAACATGAATTAATAAAAGCACAAGGCTACTGCTTTTTCTACCTACCTCACCATCTTTTGCCTCAAAGTTGCGGAGGAAATCAACCAAGTTGCCTATGCGGCTGCTCCGGCCATTTTTACCATTTGTGCTGCTTAGACTACCATGCCGGGTATGACTTCGAGTGCCTCCCTTGCCCCACACAAGCATTTCTGCTGTTTGCCTAAGAGATGCACCTGTGTTTTCTTTGGTCACCTCTGCATCATCATTTTCAGCATAGCCCCCATCCGCATTGATGGCTGCTGCAGAAGCAGGTGTATACCGCAGTGCTGACCATCTCTTCTGCCTTTTATGTCTGACATCTGGATCAGGTTCCTCAGTGGAAGAAGAATCTTTGACCCCCTCATTTACATTTGCAACCTCATCATTGTCATCAGATCCATCCAGCACAGTATCTCGACCATTTTGAGTTCTCCCTCTAGAATTTTGACCATGATTGCTCCAATCATTTCCTTGAGACCTCACTAAAGCTACTGCCATAGCTTTAGCAGTAGTACGTCTCCTACCAAGTGTTTCCGATTGCCGACGAAGAGTCTGAGCTATAGATGCTTGAATCTGTCGAACAACAAACTTAAAGGTCCTGAAGCAAGCTAGTTCACAAAGAAGCTGAATCTGTAAACTCACAGAGTCAAAAATTAAGCAACTATTTCACCTGTTCGTTGCGATTCTTTTCCTCTTCATGGAAGGCTAACTCCTAAAAGCAAGCAATCAACGGGGTGGTGTACATTCCAAATTAGAGACTATGGCAAAAAAAACTGACAAGCATACCTATACAAGATAGATAACCCCATTGACCTTACCTCCTCCTCATATTTATCGATATCTGGATATAAAGATGAAATAAGAGCATCATAGTTTGGGTCATCTCTCAAAGAACGACGACTTGCACAATGAGTACGGCATGCAGGACACTCGTTGTTCCTAAAGCAAACTTTGGTTGTCAGTCTAGATTTGAGTGATTGCTCACAAGTCCTTGTTGTAATGGCAAGCACTTGGAAGCTGAGCATGGATTAAACTGAAAAGGCAAAGAAAATTGCAAACACTGAAAATTGAAATCATATAAATTTAAGCATACGGCTCTATGATATACCCCATTCGCATTGATTTATCAATACATTCCCTGCAAAAGCGATGCAGGCACTCCATTACAGTTCTCGTCTTCCTAATGATTCCTGCACAGAGTAGGAACAGATCAATCATGGAATTTCTCTTTACAGAAGGCAGCAAGGACCATATAGGTACAGATTTTACAGATTAATAGTTCCTAACTCGATCGGCATATAGAACACAACCATCATAAAAATAATAGACATAGAATAACCAAAACCAATGTTTACCATCAGCACTTTTGCCATCTGAATCAGATTTCTCAAGAAAAGCAAAACATAGAAAGGCAAGCTGCAGTATTTTCATGATAGACCCAAAAAGAGAATGTGACTGGAAGGTTATGTGGGTGAATGACAGTCTTTTCAATCCAATACATGTAGGTGGAAGAAACCTGATAGCCATGATAACAACATGTATCATATAGAACGCATGTATGTATATATAATGTGTACATCATCTATAAGTGCATGCATAGGTGCAATGCTAACGTGCATATGTTTGTTATATAGAAGGTGAGATACAAGATGTTCCAATATAGATTGATATAGAGAACGCTTACGCATGAACTGGGTCATATGCTCAAAGGATTGGATTTGAAGGATAGAGAGGGGATGGATGATGGAAACCTATAAGAGCAGTTGTTTTTCAATTGTGACAAAGGAAACATAGTGGATCTTGTTAAGTGCCTTTCATTTAGAAATTTGGAAGCGCAAGTTTGGAATGTTAAAATTGCTGGTTGTTTGAAGAAGCATCAAGTCTGCAAGTGAATGAAGGTGAATCTCCTTGACTGGGGTGGGTGTGGAGATCCACAAAGTGGAGAATCTTTGCTAGAGTTTTGAATGCAATGTGGACTCTACCTTTCTCTAATATTGGCCTCAGTCTCACTTTTGGTATCCCCAGAAAAGATATTGAACGCATTATAGATAGAATTGAGAGAAAGTTGGGGCATTGACAGAAGAAATACTTTCTATTGGGGTTGGGGTTACTGATACCAAAGCCACTTTAGCTAATGTACCCCTACCTATTCTATATCCCTGATCTAACTTCTTAAGTGGCAAAGAGAATTAAGAAAGCTGAAGGAAATTTCTTATGAAATGGGATGGAAGAGAAGAAGTCTACAAGACACCTCATCAACTGGGAGAGTGCATTTACTGGAGGGAAGAGGCTTGGGATTGGTTATGCATAGTAAAGAATAGAACTTTTGGAGAATTGTTACAAAGATTTGTCAAACAAGACCTGTTCTTGGGATGTCCATTATTGTGGGTAAATATGGGGAAGGGTGGGGCAGGTGGGAGAGTCTTGACCTTGCCAGAGGAAGAGGTTCCAGCACTTGGCAGTCCATTTTCCTTGTTAGATATGTCCTTGTTCTGTTCGTTAGTTTTGAGGGTGTGAGAGGGTTCTAGGATTAGGTCTTGGGAGGATTTGTGCATAGGGAGGGCCTGATGCAAGGTGTTTTAGGACCATTATAGGATTGTCATTTCCAAGGGCCTCACTATTCGTTGTGCTTATGAGCACATGGGGTGTTGGGTGGTTTGGAATTGGGAATGGGAATGGGGTCCCTGAAGAATCTCAAATAGTTGGAGATCGATTCCTACTTATCATCCTTCCTGTTGAGGATATCTTTATTCCTTCATTTAAAGAGGATAAAAGAGTGTGGTATCCGGATACTAGTTGGTGTTTTGGTGTTAAATACTTTTCTCATCTCTTGTCCCCTTATGGTCCTGGCATAGTGCATGGCAAAAGATGTCTACATCTCAGATATATCAGACATGAGTTGTATGTTCTTCTTTATAAATGATAGAACAAATTGTTTGATCACCTCTTTCTTCAATGTAGGGAGGCTACTCTACTTGGCATAGAATGACTACTGTGTCCTCCTATGTCCTCAAGAAATCTTCTTTACACGTGGCACTGCTCTTATCCCATTGAGAAAGAAAACTGTTATGGTTTCTAGTTTCTTCTCCTATCATACAGACTCTTTAGTGCAAAAGGAAACGTAGAATTTTTAAAGACAAGAAGAGACATGCCATTTCTTCATGTGCAGAACCTCTAGGATGATTCCCTCATGATCTTCCTATAGGAAGTGCCTCTTTCGTTACTCTAGTGCAGAATTTTATAGGAACTGAGGGCCAATCATCAATGACAGAGTGGGAAATGAATTTCCAAACCTTCTTGGAATCCGCCTCCCCAGGATTCTGAAGTTGGACTTTAATGGGGCTTCTACAGTAACCCAAGCTAGCTAGTATTGTTAGAGTCGTTAAAGGTGATGAGGAGTCCATCCTAGTGAAATGGAAGTTACATAGAAAGGAATCTAATGAAACGGAAGTTACAGCTCTCCTTGTGGATTTGAAGATTTCCCATCAGAATTAAGTCGTTCATTGATTGTGGAACGTGATTCCTCCAATGTAGTTGCTCGGATGACTAAGTTGGCTAAGGACCTTGGAGGTTAGCTTCATTGTTGATGAGATTTATCATCCTCTCTTTCTCTCTCTCTGCAGCATGTCTTTAGATCTGCCAATGATGTAGCAGATTACCTTGCCAAGAGAGGATCCCAGATGAATGTGTTATTGATAAGACAATCCATGCTCCTTCGTAATTGTTCTCTGGCTTTCTATCTTATTTATTTACCTTCTCAAAAAAGAAAACAGAAAAAGAAGCCATGGCTTTGAGTCACATCAATTACTATCTTCAGTTAAATCGTTCATTGTTTTAGGGACTTCTCTCTGTTTTTCTATTGAATGACAAACTGTAGTTACAAAGCTACAACTAAAACACCACATTCAAGACAAAACTATTAGAAAATGCTAGGAAAGTACTAGAGCAGTGGGGATCTTTAGTATCATGGATTATCTCCACCAGGCATTACCTTGACATGCACAGAATATGTGAGTACAGATTAAGGCCAACAGTCTAATCTGAAACTTGCTAAAAGAATATGAACAGTAAATGACAGACTTCTAGTGGCAAGATCAAAGGATAAGTGTATCAGATCTTGTATTAGGCATATTGGCAAAAGATCCAAATAGTATACAGTTCCAGTGAAAAGAACTAATATGTATGATAGGTTGAATAGTTGCTTGATCTATAGTATTAAGCAAATTATTCATGATGGAAGAGACTGCTAGAGGACATCTGCTGTCAAGATAAAGACAGTTACTGGAGACTAATCTTGACTCTTATAGTGACACTTTATTGGAATGTCCAAGTGAGTTCAGATACTCACAGACTCATTATATTCAGCATATGGACACTGAATTAGTTTACCAGTGAACAGATTCTAACTGATTAGATAAAAAGTAACTAATATTATCACAAAAAAACATGTTACTGAATACTGATGGCCTTAAAAGGAAAGCCACGCTGATATCCATAAAGATCTTCTGCTACATCAGAACAGTATCTCACCTCGAGGAGGAGAATACAGATAATCTACCTATTTTGTACTACATACATAAATTATTTATGTGCTTCATGACGGTATTTAAACTTCTTCCGTGTCATTGTACTTGTAATGCCCTATGTCAATTAAATTCTAGCATAATTATAGTCATATTGGATGATTAGATGAACTTTCTTTCCAACAAGTGTTGCAAATCCATGCAAACCACACCAACTAGCAACAACAGTTTGCATTCGAACCAAAATCTAGCAAATTCACTAAAGCTTCTCCAAGTATTCATACCTAGGCATATAGGGCACTGTACTTCTTTGCGTATGTCTGACAACTTTACAAGGACAAATCTGCAGTCAAACAACCAGACCTATTGATATATTATATACATGAATGTTCATGAGCTACATTTAATAAAGGTGCCTTGTGATAAACTTTACTAGATCAATCACATTAACAGACATCATTATATCCACAGACAAAAGAGCAAAAGATGAACAATATTCAGTAAATTAAAGAAATATTCCTAATTTTCTGCCATTACATCCCTCTGAAAGTTGCATGTATGTTGCTGTATACAGGACATTGCAGGAATATGCTTGCAGAGGAACCTTTTACAGTGAAGATTGTGGGTGAAAACATGTAACTTAAGACGACCTGAAAGGTAAGTGTGTAAGACCTCAATTCCTAACATAAATTCTTATTCTGCAATCCCTAGCAGGACAAATACTAGAGGCCATCTATAGGCAGAAGAGAGATGATCAGAAGTCCAAAAGATTGGGTGTGAAAAGTTAGAAAAGAGTGCACATGACAAAGTTTTGAACATCTCCAAAATATTAGCCGTGTGAAAGTTTATTGAATTGTCTCTACTTTGGGGAAGATTAAATGACTGTAACAAGTAATGTGGGAGTAATGACCAATCAGCTGATAGGACATCTTAACTAGCAAGAATAAGGGAAATCTTTTTTAGCAAGAACTGAAAAGTCAAATTTCAACATCAAGTCTCCAAAATATTGCTTCCTATACCTCGAGAAGCATTATGAAAAACATTTTTCTTCTTTTTTTTCTTTTTGAATGGTATCAATCAGATTCTTCCAACCAAACTAATTACTTCTAATTATGACTACTTATAATCAAGGTTCTAAAACACTGAGATCAGACAGAAGGAGAAAATGGAGAAGTCTAGCATCTGGAGCACTTTCTCAAAAGAACAACTCAATATAAAGAACCCAGCCAGAGACATGCTCTCAGCAAATTGCTTGGATGGGTTGATTCCAGGAAAACATGTTTCCATTCACTAGATTTCAACTTCCAATTGACCAGTTCATAACATTAAGTTTTTTGTTGATAACTAGGGCCACAGCAGGTCAACTCTGCTGAGTCTGTGAGTGACAATGACAACACTAGTTCTTAAGCAGTCACCAATGAGCCATAGTACCTAATTTCTATATCATTAAATGATCAAAGGGAGATCTGACACCTTTACAGGAATTGGAAGGGATCCAATGAGCTATAGAACCTGATTTCCGGAGCCTTAAACTTTCTGCCAAAGTTACAGTGTGTACAGTGACAGACCAGAATAGTGTCCAAGCAATAAAAACTAACCAGGAAATCAGCATCTGATCAAAATCTGCGCTTTTAAGAATGCAAATGCTACAGAAAATTCCTCTTCCTAACAATCAGCCCACCTATTTGTATTCACAAATAATAAATCAATCATAAACAAATTGCTCTAGTGAACTCATATCAGGACAATAGGTAGTGTGGGAAATCTGGTGTTCCAGAGAATAATAAACGCATGGAGATCGAATACCACCTTCAAAGACAATTTCTTTAAAATCAAGAACCAGACACTAGATGAACTAGCAGAAGCTCTTTCAGCTTCTAAAATTTCAGTTTTACTAGCAAGCTAGAAATGTCATATTTTTTAACATCTAGAATTTGAAGAGCATAGCATAAGTTCGACATGTGAAATTCTAACACATCATTGTAAAGGCCTATGTTTGTACATTAGTTCTCTAGTGTATTAAATGAAACTTTAAAGTCTAATACATCAATTTAAGGGGAGCCTTAGCGCAACAGTAGAGTCGTTGTCATGTGACCTTGAGGTCACAGGTTTGAGGCATGGAAAAAACCTCTTGCAAAAATGCAAGGAAAGGCTGCATACTATAGACCCTTGTGGGCTGCCCCTTCCCCAGACCCCACATAAGTGGGAGCTACGTGCCCCAGGCTGCCCTTTTTACATCACTTAAGTTTGAATAGTAAGTACCACAGTGCCAATTGACAAAAGATATTCAGATGATCATAAACTTGGCACTTGAAAGAAGGGTATCTGTTTCTTGACTCAGCAGGCATCTTATAAGCCAATAGAAAAATCTGCTAAAAGACAAGGTACTAATACCAATGTTAGAAATCTTGCCTGTACCAATTAAAGGAGAGCTGAACCAGAACAATCGAGAAAACTTCATTGAAAAAATGGTGTCGATACAATGGTACCAGCAAATCTAGAATATTTCAGATTGTCTTATTGATGTGTCAGGAGTCATCTTAATCATATCCAGTACCTATTTCTCTCCTGGGGAGATCGTCTGCTCCTGAGGTTAACTCTTGTTGGCACTAGAGATCTGTTATGCTCTTATTGTTTGGAAATTATTTCTCAGTCTAGAATATCTCTGTAGATTTTTCACTGAGAAATAATATGTTAAATCCTACACTTGGGATCTATATCCATTCTAATCTGATTACTTTATGTTTGGATCAATTTGGTATGGTCATTATAATATGTATCTTCCAGGTTCTCATTTATATGTTCTCAAGAAATTTATTTGCTAGAAAGATCAAAGTATGATGGAAAAAGTTAGTCACTGTCACAAACCAATATATTCATGAGCAACAAGCTATTATTACTATCAGACAATATGAATGAAACATCTGATTACAGAAACAAAACTCTCCAAGAAATAGAAACTTATAAAGAGGCAAGTGTCGAATAAATTGGATTGATACATGGTTGGTGTTGCATAGACAGTATACCACCTTGATTCCAAGAACGAAGTTTCAATCAGAGAAATGAAGAAGATTACAACCAAGACTTGAGCCCTGTTGTGGAATTAATAGAATTATATTTTTTACTAGATCAAAAGAAGGAAAATTAACACCAGAGTTAACAGATCATTCTTGCTCTGCAACCATCAAAATGAAGTTATGATGGACAAACTCTTTAATATGTGAGAAAAGATCATCAATCATATAACCATAAAGCTATCGTAGTTGGAAGTGGTTCTTGCAGCTTGCAATGACGACCCTCTTGAATTATTGAAGTCCTAATAGAGGCTTGTTTATTCATATTCCAAGTGACAATGACCTTAACATCAGAAAATCTAAGTTCACTGTCACTTTAAGTTAAGAGTGAGAAACTTTAATAAAGGCAAAAGAAATGATAAAGAACCATGAAAGAACTAAACACATAAAATGCCATCTAGAAAATGGAAAGGTGTAGGAATTGATAAAACTGAATAGAGAAAGATTGGCATGTAATTGTTTAACAGAGAGAAACCAAAGCAGGACGCTGATATTCTGTACTGTAGAAATAAGAAATTCTTGTCATCAAAGCTAAATAGTTCCTTACACTATTGTACCATATAATAGCATAAAACAATTATCTTATGTTCACTAGCCCACCTATTACAATAGTACTTCAAATGACTGTCAATGCCATAAAACAAACTATGAGATGCATAAAACATTATCTCACTGAACCATTAAAAGAAAGAAGGAGAATCATCTTACTGGAGAGGTAAACTTCAAAGTGCAGGGACAGAAATTCTGTGCTACTTTAGTGCTGCTTTGGCTGAAGATTCATAATGCAGGTGATGATTACAGTGTCTTTTACATCCCTTCAGAATAATTAATTTCCTAAAATAGTTCAACAAAACTGAATATAAAGCATTTTATAGAGGCCAATTTGGTAAGTCCTTGACTCACGGGCTTTCTTTAGAATGGAGTAGCAATTCAAATGTTGCATTAGTGAAGGGTTCCCCTGGTCCCACTCAACCAGGAAGTGCTAAAGCTTGGGCCTAAATATTTCCAATAAGACCCCATAAAAGAATGGCAGCTATTGAGGGGTTCCTACTGCAGAGATAGGGGCTTCTCTACGTAACCGAAAGTATATTACCCTGTCTCACCCCCATTGCAGTGAAGAGCATCTAGTCAGTATGCTCACTTATAAGGAAGACAAAGTTGGAACAAGTGACATGCTAAATATCGTTAGAAGCATGAACCAGCGTGTTAAATAGGTCAGGGAATTATAGGTCTCTTTTACCACATCAATAGAACAGAGCAAACGGGCAGAAATCAAGACTTCCGACAAAAATCTGTACGAGAGGGGCTATCATCTACAGTTGATGTGGAATCATTTTACTCCAACCAGTTGGAGCTGAATGTTTGCTCCACCTCTTGAAACATACATCTAACTGGAGTTTGCATTTCATGGATGGAACTCCTTCCAGTCCCTTTTCTATTTCTTAGTTTCCTGTACGATGAACATAAGCTTAGACCAACCAAATACTGGTGAAGGTTCAGCAAAGAACGCCGTGCATAATCTCCCTACACCATCCTTCTTCCACCTAGTACAACAGATTTATCACATAATTCCTAACTCAGTTAAGATCTCTAGAACGGAAATAGCTTTCTGACTCCATCCGCCTTAGAAACACGAACATTTCGATAATCAGTACGACCACGGGAATCAGACTTGTAGGACACAATTGGCAACTTCCAACCTCAAAACACGAACATTTCTTCGAACGGCACCCTTATAATCTCCATTGGGTCAATACAGAAAGCCATGACTTGCATCTATCTCTGCAGTTTTTCCTCGAACATAAGAAAAAACAACCCATCAACCTTTCCTTGGGCAAGTAAACTTGCCAGCGGAACAAAGACAGAGGATATCTGCATAGTTACCAGAACAAATGCACTCTCGCTACTCATCTTCCGCCATGAAATCTCTCTGTTACATAAACCAACGGGAATCGGAGCAGCGTGTACTACATCACACACGAAGCGCATGAACAGACCGATTTGAGACAAGAAACTCTCTGATCCGATTTGAGACAAGAAACTCTCTGATGAGATCGAGCGTCGCCGTATTCGTAAAACCGAAATCACCGGCAACACCTCAGCCAGATTTTAAGAAACAAATAAACAGAACGGCAACGGATATGCTAGTGTATATATATGTGTGTGTACACATCTCCGGAAAATGTAGGCTCGCAAGCAACAAACGGAGCTCCAAGATCGTGACTACAAGAAACAGGTACAAGAAAAACCGAACAAAAAACGAAGATAAGAAGAAGATGAGAAACGTACTCATCTTTCTCACCGCCGGAAGAACGTTTTCCGTCTGATTCTGAGAAATACAAAGATGAGAGTGAAGAATAATTCCTGGCCGATATTTGAAGAGGTTGAGAAAATAAAATCTCTGCATATACAAACCATCAGCTTCGTCTTCTTGCTTTTGCTGGTGGCGTTGGTCCGATGAAGAACCTTCTTTGTCTTCCAGATTGTCGGAGGACGCACGCTTCTGCGCAGGCATTTTCTTCCTCTTCTTCTTCTTCTTCTTCTCGTCGGGAAATTGGAAGTGCAAAGCCGCTGCTTCGTTTCTCTCTTACATTCTCGCTAAAATAATAATAATAATAATAATAATAATAATAATAATAATAACAATAATCATCGTCATCATCAACTTTGTATGTGCTACGGTCGCTCTCGACTCGAAATCTAGCCTCATTCTCGGGCCCACACATGAAATGTGTGTTTGATGTAATCTACCCCGTTGATTCAGCAGTTCAGATTTTTGGATGTCTAAGACCAACATACCGAATCTGCGATCGATGCATGCGCCAAATCAAATCGCTAGCACTCTGGATGCTGGATGTGTGCATGTGTTAAGTTAGACACAATAACACCATAAAAGAGCTCTTCTTATCTGAGGTTGTAATTGTCTCTGAGCAAGATCGACTTCCAACGGACGGATTATGAGATGGATATGTGTAGCAGATGGGGCCCAGAATTGTAGCGAGTAATCTCAATCTCGAGAGTGGACTTAGATTTTGCTTAACTTTCAACTTTTAGTTGGGACTTAGGAGGAGCGTGCATATTGTCAATTGTAGCATTTGAGTGAGAGAAAAGCATGCTTTTATTTGCTTCTACAAATTTAGTGGCAAAGTATTTATCATCCAAACATGAAATAGCTGAACAATTGGCTTCTTTGTAGTCATTCAGTTCGTTTATGCTGATTTATGTTTAGATCGATCTCTCTATTTTCGCTTCTTTTAATTGGTAGTATCTCTAAACCACTAAATAAATACAAATAAATAAATGGTAACATTAAAAGAGTTGCATGATATTTTATACTCTCCTAGATTACCAAATATATATATATATATATATATATTCATTAAAGAAAAGTTTTATAGAATAGTTATAAGGCTGGCCATGTTCTATGGATCAAAGTGTTGGGTAGTTAAGGAACATTGTACTTATAGGTTGAGCGTCGTAGAAATGAGAATGTTAAGATGTATGAGTGGTAAGACAAAAAAGGATAGAATTAGAAATAAAATTATTAGAGAAATTTTAAGAGTAGTATTAATAAGTAACAAGATGATAGAGATTAGACTTAGATGGTTTGAACATGTCTAACAAAAATAAAAAACGATACCAATAAAAAGGAGCGAGGCAATGCAAGTCGAAGGTTCTAAAAGAACAAGGGAAAGGACGAGAAGAACATGAATAGAAGTATGAGAAAATATTTAAAAACTTTTTGGAGTTAATGAAGCTATATACTTAATAGAGGGGAGTGGAGAAACAAGATTCATGTGACCAACCCCTAACCGAGATAAGTTCTTGCTAATGAGAATGATGATTGATTGCTTGTAGCCTATTTCTTTATACTTCAAATCATGACCATTGATATATTACGAAATGCTAGTAGGCGAACACATGAAGAGCATGTGAAGAGAGTATGCCCATTTTTATGTACGATGAATTTTATTTATTTTTAGATCTATGACATTCATCTACTCTTAACAGGAAAAATAGGTTGCCCTTTAGAAATCAATGCATTTGGATAATCTTAACTAATTAGTAAAAATGGATAACCATTAGTTTTTACTCAATAAAAACATAGGCTAAAGGCATCTAATAGGTGTGAAATTTGATCTCTAGTGTATCTAACCATTCTAAACACAATTAACATACTTACATCCATAAATAAATAGTAGGCTTCATTACAGTCCTTTGGTCATGACTCTATTTGAAAATGAATTTTTTTTTGAAAGAGACTATTATATTTTTGAAAAATAGTATCTAAATTGAGTTTCTAGACCAAGTGCTTCACCTTGCCTAGCTAAACCTTGTCTTAGGATTACCTGACCCAAGCATCTTGTTTGGCCTCACCTATTTACTCTGCCTACAAAATCATGCCCTTTAGATGCTTTAGCTACTAATTTTCTAAGTTGAAACATCTAAGGGTCACTTCTAAAAACTCAAAATGGCATAGCTAAAATCACCCCACGGTCATGAATTTGGTCAACGAGTGAGCCGATCAATCAAAGGTGGAGATCAAGATGTAGTCTAGAAATTGTTGAAATATCTCACGTATCATTACCTTTACAGATTATTATCTCTGGCATCCTTTTACTTAGTCATACCCTTTGCACATATCATTAGCTTTTAAAAAGATAAAACTACCCTTTGAATCTCTCACCAACATACCATACTATTTCTTATACTTAAGTACGTCACTTTCTCAATTGAATTTATCATCACATGTAATTTTTTCTTTAGAATTCTATAATTATACATAATATCTCATAAAATATTCTAAAAGCAATTTTGTCTTTCTAAAAGCTAGTGTGATATGTACAAGGTTATGGTTAAGTAAAAGAGTATTAGCTATACTACCCAAAGGTTGGGTATTAGAGATATTTCCTCTCTAGTACTAGTAAATATCAAGACTCACATTAAAGTGATGCAAGTGGGTACCCACTTAGTTGAGAATGCATATCTTATATGCTTAAAATTAAATGCCTAGTGAACTTATTTTTTTCACTTATTTAACTGATTTCTCTCTTTTTTTCTATGAAAAATTTCTCATGTATTGTTTTTGAGGTGCCACGGCAAATCGGAACTTCAATATAAATTGAATTTATTTGGATTTGAATGTAGTCCTCTAAAGTTCTGCTAGTTATTTATCAAGAAAAAGTTCTGCTGGTTAAGATTGAAGGATAGGAGGATACATAAAAATAAGAATAATTTTAAGGATTTCCCCTTACTTGCTGGTCGTGCTACAAATGAAAATCTCATTTGCCATGCCCAGTCCCACCCTCAAGAAAGCCACCAATAAATTTGTATATCATAGCAAAATTTAACAGAAGTTGTTCTCCCAGCTTTTGAAGTAAATTTTGTTTGCAAACCAGAATCTAGCTTTGTCTTCTTCTCAACAAAATAAAAGGTATTTCTGGATCGTTTGTCGTTAACGAATTACAGATTGAAGTATTTTTCTTTTCCAAATGACTTGACTCGAAACATCTACCGATATCAGAACCATTCTTGCTCTCGAACAAGTAAAAGATGGAGCAGCGATTGCATCGGTTTGAGGAGAAGATGGTGGAGCTGCAGGAGTACATCTGTGAGGGGTTGGAGACAAAGGAGGAGGAAAGACTGGAGGACCTGAAGAATGGGGATCAGTGGACGATTCGATTTGATTCAGCAGTCGATTGAGCAGCTATCAGCACGAAGTGCAGCAGGACCTAATTCACGACATAACCATGTGGGCAGATACGGCAGAACCAACCGGATAAATGATGGACTGAATCAAGGTTTGCTCATGTTACCTTTCCTCAGCTCAGTGGATGGAATCCTTTAGACTTCATCAACAAATCAGAGAAGCTTTCTAGCTACTATAGGACGGCCGAGAATGACAAGGTTCTTCTTGCCTCTTTTCACATGGAGGGAAAGGCACCAACATGGTTTCAGTGGCTCCGAGAAAACACACGTAAGCTAACATTGAAGGAGCTAACGGAGGGTATGTTGATCCCTTTCGGGCCAATGGGTCACGAAAATTTTGATGGCATGCTGGCTGAACTGCACAAGGATCTTTTACCGTACTAGACTAGCATACAACACGAGTTTGAAAGCATTGCCAATCGAGTAGAAGGATGGACTGATAAGCACATTGATGGGAAAGTTTATGAAAGGCCTACGTGATGAGATCGGCCAAGACGTTCTAATGTTCCTCCCCGCATCATTGCAGGAAGCCATGTCTTTGGCCCGTCGGCAGGCAGGAGGAAAAACTGAATGCAGGGAAGGCAGGTCAAGAAGATTAACCTCTGCCTAAGAACTCTAATCACTTCAAATTAGTTAGTCTAATATGTCTGTCATTTCAGTTAAAGAGATATTGTCTTCGTCTCATTTAAGTAGCATTTGTTCTACTTTTCTCTTTCTCAAGTTCTTTCGAGCCAGAGGCTCACTTGCAGTTTATTTGGTCACGTCAGAACTTCGTTTCAGGCTTGCAGCACAATCCTCCAGTCACTCAAATGCTCTTTGGCATATAAGAAAATGGGCAGCCCCGGTGCACCAAACTCCCACGTATACAAGAGACTGTTTTCACACTTTGAACCCATGACCTCAAGGTCACACGACGACAACTCTACCATTGCCCCAAAACTCCCTTTGCTCTTTGATATATATGAAGATAATAACCTGCGGTTTGAGTTGTCCATACATAGAGATTTTAATGTCCCCGCTATTTTCAGCCTTAAGGCATAGATAAAATGCTCTACGACTAGCAAGTGAAGATTTTAAAGAAACAGTTTTACTCGTGGTCTTAGGAACGTCAATAGCAAGGGATTTTATCACCATTATCCACAGTTTCTCTTCTCTGTGCCATGCAAACAGCCTCTAAGAGGATGGCTAAGAATAGGCGTCAACCGATTCTTCACAACTGACACATTATTTGGCATGAGGGCGCCTACTTTTGGACTGAAAATAGGTACTTACACTGTCTGTTCCATAAGAGCAGCACCCCATGAAGGGGCCTACTTTTGGATGATCCAATTCATTTATCACACACACGTGTGTGTAAGAGAGAGCACTTAAAACATGATGAAGATTGATTTTGGCAACTGGACAGATGTAGCTAAGCGAGAAAGAGGATAGGTTTGAAAATGAAGAAAAATACGCTATTTGGAGAAGATTAAGGAAAAGGAAAATATATTATCTGTTTCACGTTCATGATCCAAAGTCAATACGCAATCATAAAGTCCATTTTCCTCCTACAAAACTCAAAGAAGAGAGAGAAAAAGGCTTCACTGGCCATCTGCATCAGCAGGAGACTTGCCATAGCAGCTCACGTTTGTCTGCACCGTGCCTTCCCGCTGGACTGCTAACGCATTGGCTGTAGAAAGTATGGCCTACAAGCTGCTGGAAAGAAATTACTAGGCTTAGGGTTAAGACATGAAACCCCGAAATCGGTTCACTTGAGTGTCCTTCTCTGTCTCAACCAAGTGATCAAAGATTCTTACAACGACTCTGATCCTGGTGCGTAATCCTTGAAATGATGATCCTATATATTGATTTTCTTTTCTCAGAAGTTTTTGGTAAATTTTCGTGATGTGGTAGATGATCTAAATGGAGTTTGGGGTTGCTGGTTTTGATTGGTATTTATTGATAGAATTTCAAGGGCTTTGTTTATTAGGTTTATCAACTTAGGTAAGAGGAATTAATGCTGGAATAGAACTAGACAACAACCCAAAAATGGTGAAATCCTCCACTTTGGAACCCAAAGCTATTGATCCACGCCGTTCATCTGACTCAATTTTTAATATCTCATGACCCCAAAAATAACACTAAAAGAGAGCCAATAGCATCTAACAAATTGTGTTTAGTTTGTCTAATGTAAACCACTACGTGTGGAGAGCTTCTGACTGTACATGTTTAGCGAGGTGAAAGTAACATTTCTTGCATTTGCACCAGCAGATATGTAAAACTAGGGGAATCAGATTCAGATGAATGGTATGGATCAATGCCATGCGTGTCCCACCACACAAAAGTAAAGCGGTCGTGCCGCTTTTCTAGTGTTTTCTCATACTTCCTAAGCTCAATTGTTTTCTTTATCTTCCTTGCCATGAGAAATCACATGAATGGCTTAGGTTACTGAGCTTAGCAAAATTTTCACTTTATGCCTCTTTAATGTTTGTTTTTACCCAAATGCCTTAATTTATTGATAGATATAAGCTATCACATAATAATATATATTTATTCTATCTTGTTTGACGATTAAATTTTACTGTGGTTCCCAAGAGTTATAAAGTACATCTAGTAATAGTAGCAAAGAACTACAAAGTAAATTATTCACACACTTCTAACTCTAATTTCTGACGAAATGGTAAAAGTCAAGTTTGGAGGAGATGCCTGAGTTGTATGCAACCAACTGCATTAAACATAACTAAACATAGATTTTTCACATATGTTTGTTTGTAGAGAAATGTTGTTTTAGAGCTCCGTCATGGTAACTTTCTGTGCAGTGCCAAATTTTGCATGTAAGGTCCACATCTAGATGATCCAACCAGTTAATCTAATTGCTGAGATTTTTCTTTTACCTTAAAAAGTTTGGAGTCTTTTGGCTGATTCTATCATCCTAAAAACTCTGGTCTTGGTCATTAAACATGGATCGTTGTTTGTATAGAGTTTCTAGCCGTCTGTTTCCTGCTATCAAAAGTATAAATTGGATGCTAGAGTTATCTAAAGAAAGACAAGTAGGAATATTAGATAAAAGGAACTCTATTTCTAACTGTGCTTGGCGTGTGTGTCTGTCATAGAAGTTGATTAGAGAGCACTATTGTGGTGATGGAGTCATATTTTTGGACGCTTAGATGATGAGCAATAGGGGAGGTAGTTTTATGTTGGGCTTTTTCTTTATCTAAACTAGTTGACCCATCATGTTCATATTTGGGTTACTGACCAAGGTCGAACTCCATTAAAACTCGGCCGGAGCTTTGATTTGTCTTAAATATTAGGAAGAATGGGATAGATGGAAAACAAACCGCCGGACAACTGATCGAAACCAAAGCTTCCCGACATAGAACACCAGAAGCAGTGGAAAAACGTAGAAATAGCCTGCAAGACCGTAGCTGAAGACACACACGGTCTTTCATCTCCTTTTGCTTCTCCAGATTCCAGCTACATCTTCCCCTGGCCAAACGAGATGAGAACAAGTTTCTTATCAACCCCATTAGCCAAACTTAAGGGATGAGATGAGAACAAGTTTCTTGCATCATTCATCACATTTAGGAATTGGGGTTTGTAGATCTCATATAACATGAAATTTTTGACTCCTGTGTTCAAGGTCTGGAAATTTGTTCCTAGCAACATTCGTCCTATCCCATTTACTACTTGGGGTTTGGCATCCCACATAAGTCAAATTATACCTCGCGTTGTTGTAAGACCGAGAGATGATGTGTTTTCATACCATCTCTCTATTAGGTTCTAGTTTTAGGTTGCTTTGTGGTGGATTTGAGCGGGAAGGAAGATCATGATGGAGGAGCAGCTGTAAAACTGTTAGACATATAAATATTGTTGGTCCCCATTTTATTACCTTAAGCTTTTAGGTTGAATAATAATCTAACATGAAATCATAAGTTTATTGACCGAGAAAGTCATGAGTTCAAATCAGAGACCTCTCATTTATCAAATCCATGTTCAAGAGTACAAAAAGGATCTTCCACGTGAATGTTGTGGGATGTAAGTAGATCTTCAAAATTAAATTGAAACTTGATAGCTCTCTTGAGTTCCTCCATCTCGATTAGTTTTCAAGGATTATGATCACGTAGTTGGAATTGATTTTCAAGTTATTAAACATTATAGCATTTGTATTGTTCTCACTATAGCTACTATGAAAGGACGGGATCTTCAACAACTTGAAGTAAAGAATAGACATGTTTATACATAGCGACTACCGAAATATTCTGCTCCAACATTTCCAAATAAAGTATGTTGCCTTAACTGGGTGGGTCTTTTATGGTCTGAAACAAGCTGTACAAGCTTGGTTCAAACATCTTAGCCTCTTTCTATTTCATTTGGGATTTTTCTGTAGTATTACTCATCCATCACTTTTTGTATCTCACTCTAGCATGGGAACACTTTTGCTCTTAGCGTACATTAATGATATGGTCCTAACCGGAGACAATAATAATGCTCATATCAATTGATTCATTCATGAGCTTGTTCGAGAATTGTTATCGAGGACTTCATGACTTACATTACTCAACATAAATATGCTTTAGATCTCCTTGAGAGGGCACAAGTAAAGGAGTGCAACAGCTATATCTACTCTATGGCTACAAAGGCATGGATGTCATCTGCTGATATTGATCTATTTCCAGATCCAACCTATTGCCGCAGCATTATAGGAGGCTTACAGTACCTCACATTCACTGGGCCAAATATGTCATGGAGTATTAGCTTTGTTTATCAATTCATGCACCAACCTTCAATGGGCCACTTCTTTAGTGGTAAAGCAGATCCTACGTTATCTAGCCATCACATTAGATATTGGAATGCCGATTCTTTGTGCTTTCTCAGATGTTGACTGGGATGGATTCACTATGGGATTCTGCACCTTCCTTGGGGCCAACTGCATATCTTGGAGTGGTAAGAAACAGTTCGCTATAGCATGATCTAGTGCTGAGGCTGAATGCCAGTCTATGGCCTCTATAACTGAGCTTACTTGGCTCTCATTTATACTATAGGATAATGGTGTCACACTCCCACGACCACCCATTCTTCATTGTGACAATGTGGATGCTCTGTACGTGACCATCAACTCTGTCTTCTACGGTTGAACTAAGCATATTGCATTAAACTGTCATTATGTCCAGAAATGGTCGCTCGCGGCACTCTCATTACAAGGTACGTCCTCTCCTCAGAGCAGAGCATCATGCAGATATACTAACCAGGCCCCTTCCTCGTGAGTCTTTTTGCACTTAGAGGGTCAAATTGGGTCTTTGGTCCCACCATGAACCTTGTTTGAGAGCCAGTACTAGAGAAGCAGCACCACAACCAAAGATACAAGATCTAGGTGTTGCAAAAGATGCACTGGCCAAACAAGGAAGATAGGGTTAGAGAAGACAACGAACCAAAGAGGCAAGATCCACCAGTTAGAAAGGATACATGCAGGGCAAACAAGGAAGATGGACTAGAGTCAACTTCTATGACAATGAAACCGACTAGCCTTCTCTCCGTGGACGCCCAATGAAGACATCACTGCCCTAGTTTTCCATACATACAATGCCACTATGAGAAAGACGAAGCCAAGACAAGCTGAATTTGTATACATGTAATATTTTCATTTTTCTGAAAGATTCCGTTGATTGAGGAATCTCCCAATTGTAAAATCCTATATATACAGACACATGGTCTCAGGGAGATTATCAAGTGGAGTTCTGCTTCTCTTTAGAATCCAGCCGGGACTGATGCGTAGAGAGAGGAAATTTTTTGGCAGATTAGAGCAATTGGTCCTAAAACAGGTTAAACAGTACTCAATACCCTTCCTAGGAATTAGTGAACAGGATTGTACTTGAGTTTATATTGCCTGAAAAGCATGGACATGAAATCTCTCTCAATTATAACATTAATATGAATTTCTTCTTAAATGCTCAAAAAAATATCCATGAACTTTTTCTTTGGGATAAGTAGGAGCGATGAGTATTTTTATCCTACCTACTCTTTTTTTGGCGACAGCAATGAAACAAAATCAATAACGTAGAGAAGACACTAGGACAACAGAAAGCGGTGCATTCATTCTAGTTTGTCCTTCTTTTACAATCTCGTTAAAATGACCAGTCAACAAGCTCATTCTTGTGTTTAACTTTGGGAAAAAAGCCGGGATACGATAAAAGTTCTTTGTTTGTAGGCAAGAATGGACGTAATCGGCACTAATCTTGAGAAAATGGGCAAAAATCATAGACACAGTGATGTTTATAGTGGTGTTTGGTGTTGGTTTGTGCTGACATGGAAATGAGGAGCCTTGTATGTGCTGTTCTTACTGTTTGATAATCTAACGTAGCGAAGCCTCACATGTTATGTGAGCAAAGTTGGCTTCAGTTATGGGCTTATCAATCAATGGAGAATTGTTTCTGATTCTAAGAAATGGATAATGCTTTCGGAGAACCATTTTTAGCTCCACTTTGTGGAACATTTGGACTGAGAGAAATAGACGTGTATTTCGAAGGCAAGTGCCTCGCATATGGAATGGTTGCGGTTAGAATCAAATCCAACACTGCCTTGTGGTTTCGACCAAACCAATTTTCAGCATCTACGCAATGGAACAAATCTTACACTCCTGACATTTCTTTCAATCAATCGTCGAGCCAAACAACCAGCAAAAGCTATTCGGAAATTCCCCACAATTGGCTGCCTCAAGCTGAATTATGATGGACACTGCTCAGCCCCTCGGTCCAGTGGCGATTGGTAGGAAATTATTCGTGACCTCGAAGATAACACAAGATTGACGCAAATGGTGCTGAAATTCGCGGAGCCAAACAAGGAGTTGAGGTCGTCACGTGAATCTCTCACCTTCAATTCATAATTGAAAGTGATTCTACAAATGCGACAAAGTGAATCTCAAATCCTGCTGTTGCATGTGCTTTTGAAGCACTCATGCATCATTGATGATATTGTTTGTCTGCTTCACAACAGAAAATCCATTGTTGTTCACACTTTAAGAACTGCCGATAGTAAAGCTGGTAACCGAGCAAAGGATGGACTTAACTGGACTGAATTGTGGCCAATATCCTTGACGACACGGGATTGGGTGTGGATTTGAATGTATTTCTGGGAGCCATTTCTGATTGATCAGTTGGATGCTCGCTTCCTTTTCTGTTTTTTTTTACTTGGCTGTTATCTCCTTTTTTAGCACTTCTCATGGTAGCCTTTCTAAAATTTACTCAGCCATTTCAATAACAACAATAATAATAATCTAATGTAGTGTAGAGGGTAGTTCTACATTCATAGTTTTGAAACCAAAAATTACTCATAAGCAAAAGTTCTTGAATCTCGTAGATGATTCTGCTATACCTACAGTATTTGACATTCAACAACGACCCTTTAATCATGTTATTCTCAGATATTGGTTTCTTTAAGTAATATGATAGTTCGAAACAATGGAGCAAATTCAGCATCAGCATCCAAACTATCATGTTTCTATTTTAGTCATACAGTGATATCATCAAACGTAGGTGATGAATGCTTTGTCGTGTGCCGGTCTTATAGGATTTGCTGGTGAATGCCCTGAATTGTTACATAGCAGTGACTTTTGGTTGACATTCCAACGGGCTTGCAGTGGGTTTCTCTGTTTACTACCTTCAGTAGTTAACACTATCATGGGTCATTGTAAGGATTTAGCATGAACCTTGAAGTGAACAAACTTCTTGGTACTAGAAACAGAGATACTTTCGTACCTCCTCATCCATCTTCCACCTCTCTCTCTCTCTCTAGATTATTATTGGAGAGATACAAAAATGAAGACGAAAAAAAAAAAAAACTAATTGAAGTTGCTGGTCTAGCCCTTGAAATTAAATTTGTAAGATAGTTTTAGATGATTTCTGTTCAAAGAATGGAAGAACAAAGTATTCTTCTTCCCAAGGACCCAAACTGACCTAATTGACACTTCAAAACATCTTTTGATGATATCAGGGTCACTCCCGGGCATGTCAAGGAAGCCTAAAGTGGAACAACGATTGGATGAGTTGGAGAAAAGGCTGGACGAGATGTTAGACTACTGTGAGTGGATAGATGATCAGGTGGAAGAGGTAAGTGAAGGATCAGGTGGAGGATAAGATGACTAAGCTGAGTAACCAGCCCAATGAGCGACTCAATTTTTTGATCCAGGAAGCGATTCAGCGGCTGTCTGTGCGGATCCCAACGATGGAACAACGACTGGATCAGTTGGAGGAAAAATGGAGGTCCCCAGGGAAGTGGCAGATGTCCCTCGTAGAAACATGGGGAGGAAGCTACGATATCAGCGTGTATTCAACAGCCATGCACGTCCCTCATTCGTGAACCTAATGAATGTACGATGGCGTGACAGGGTGAGTACTCACCCTTTGGTCTTACGGCACATTTCCTTTTTCAAAGTACTAACCCTCAACCTAGAAGGGGAGCCTTGGCGCCAATGGTAAAAGTTGTTGTCATGTGACTTTGAGGTCACGAGTTCACGGCGTGAAAGCAGCCTCTTGTAAAAATATAAGGTAAGGCTGCATACTATAGGCCCTTATGGTCTGCTCCTTCCGCAGACCTTGCATAGGCAGGAACTTCGTGCACCGGGACTAACCCTGAACCTCACCAAACCAATTTTGGGGCACGTTGAAGGATAGTTTTGTTACAACTATTTTATTACCATGTTAAGAAAAATGCCTAATGTTCAATGTCTTAAAGTGAGCAATTTTATTAATGCTTTA
Organism: Warburgia ugandensis; assembly: GCA_035236585.1. Taxonomy (NCBI): domain Eukaryota; kingdom Viridiplantae; phylum Streptophyta; class Magnoliopsida; order Canellales; family Canellaceae; genus Warburgia; species Warburgia ugandensis. The sequence goes on from CP141134.1 coordinate 67,993,921, forward strand.
TTGGATGCCAATGGTAGGTGTGCATCCCAAAATTGGTAAAAATTGATGGGCTCCTTGAAATGAAATGTAAGATAAGTCTTCTTCAGCGTAGCCTGTAACTATGGCTCGATCAATTGATGGAAGTAATAGACCCCAGGTAATATTGTAGAGCAGATCGAGGTCGCTTAACAGCAAATTAATCAACTTAACTGTGAGCTAAAATGAGATGATTTTCTTCTCAACGCATCTCATGCCCCATTAACAATGAGATTCGGATATACTATTTTATCTCATCTCAAGCACCACTAACTCTGATCCATATCATCTCATCTCAAGCACTAGGAACTCCCTCTTAAGCTTTCAGGTTGAGACTTTTCTTTTTTCATATTTTTGTGGAAGATAATAATGATCAAGATCACAAGAAACAATGAGTTACTCCACTTTTACACAATTGACACTACTTTAGTTTATCCTTGTCATTCATTTGATTTCTCAAGTTTTGGATTCAACAGGGCTGTTGTCATGTAACTTTGAGGTAATGAGTTCAAGGAATAGAAGCAACCTCTTGTAAAAATACAAGATAAGGCTGTCTATTATAAATTCTTCGAGCTATTCATTTTTATATACACATCATGATTTGAAAAAGAGTATTTTCTTTTTCTTTTCTTTTTGAAGTTAAAATCAATACACAACAGACTGTGATCCACTTACTAAAACAAAATGTTCACATTGAATGATTAGAAATGGATTTTAAGACGCTAGAATCATCCAATCAACATATAATTTGCAGTGGCCAACAGAGGGGAACTTGCCGGAGGTCACTCCTCATCATAGCATGCCTCTCGGATTACTAGCGACCGCGAATCATGCAGCTAATCAAGCACTGATTCCAAGAGGAGACTGTAAAGTGGCAGTGGATTGAAAGAGGAACAGCTCATCAAACTCCTGTACCAGAAAGAAAATGAAAACAAATCTAAGCCAACAAGGAATATCCAAAAGGATCCACGAAATTGGCTGTCCCGTATTTCCTAATTCCTGATCATGGAATATAATGGGATGGACTCTTTGCTTCAACTGAGTCCGTGATGAACAAGCTATACACGTCAAGAACCATGCTCGAGTTGACGAAGGCCACCTCAAAAGTCAAATGTTGCAAGGAATTCCTCGGGGTAAAAGGCCATGTGGGACCCAGTCTTTCAACGATTCAAATTGCTTAACTTGCACGCCGTGCTATGGATGGGTCCTCTCCCTGAAATTTCTTCGCTATTGAAAGACTGAAAATAACATCCGTAGAGTTGTCAGCTGTGTCCAAATCTTGATACTTGGCTCTTCGGTAGCGGTAAAAGGACAGACCCCTGGTGCACGAAACTCCCACCTATGCGGGCTCTAGGAAAGGGATAGACCACAAGAGCCTAAAGTACACAGTTTTACCTTGCATTTTGCAAGAGATTGTTTACATGCCTTAAACCCGTGACTTTAAAGTCACATGACAACAACTTTTACCGTTGCACCAAGGCTCCCCTTCCTCCTCCATAATGGTAGCCTACCATATTCATGGTGTTTGCATGTATAGATGATCAAAAGTATTAAAAGTACATGTGGGCCCACAAGTTGGATGATCGAAACCACCTATCTTCTTGCCCCCAATTAGCCAGTAGGTCATGCACCGGAAAACATATCCCCTTAATCAAATGTAGAAAACTTTGCCAGATCAGAGGTTAAAATCATCCAAAGAACCAGACTTTTGGTGCATGGGTTATCAGAGATTAAAAAAAGGCAACTTGATACACAAAGCTCCAAGTATGAGCATATTATAAGAGTACAATATGTAGTCTTATTTTGCATTTTTACAAGAGGCTATTTTTATGCTTCGAACCCATAATCTTAAGATAAACGTACAACAACTCTACTATTGGGCCAAGGCTCCCCTTCTATAGGTTAATTGAGATATGGTCGAAAGGGTAGAAATTTAAAAAAAAAAATACACAAAATTGGCAATATTATACAAGAAAGAGCAATTTTATATTCCAACTACATAACAAGTTACACATATCATAAATGAATTTCTGGTGCTTTAAAAGGATTATTAGGTGTCACTATTGAAGTTAGAATGACCAAAAATCCTATGTACAACTCTAACTCAAATGAGAGTGAAATGGTAACAATTTTCAAGTTCAAGCACAATGGCATGCATGTCACCACCTTTGAAAACTAATAGAAGAAGATCAATTCATATATATAATAATCTTATCGAGCGAAACCTTTATATCTTTCACCTAAAAATATTTTCGCAAACCATTTTTATAAAGCACTATCTTAACGAGCTCCTCATGTAGTCTATTTTTCCTCTCAACAACTCAACGTTGGCGAAGGGTCCCAGAGATTGAAAAGTCATAGTTAATACTATGCGATGGGCACAGATATATCATGAAAAGATGCACTTAACCCTTGCATCACACCAACGGGAGTCAAGCAGTGGCATCGTCTTTCCCTCGTATTGACCGTCGGCTTAATTGGCGTGATTTTGCCCGTCAGCCAGGCCGTTGACTCACCAATTCACCGGTCGATGTTTTCTTCCTCCTCCGAATATATGGAACTCGCTGACAGCCTCGTCGAGACGTGCGTCCCCGTCCCCGCATGCGCTCTTGACTATGCCTGAAAGCACGCCTTCTTCCACCGTTGACGTGACAACTCCACATATTACTGGAAATTGTTTTCCATCAAGTCAAACTATTTATTTCCTTTGTTTTCTTGGGTTGAACATAAAATATTATTTAATTCCTTTTTTCTTTTGCACTTTAAATTAATTATTGGATTCCTTTTTTGGTAAACGAATAAATTATTGGATTCATTTTTGGTAAAGAAATAAAATTATTGGTTTGGTAGAAAGCTTAGCAACACTTAATTAAGGATTTAGATTCCTATTCTTAAAAGCTTATGGTTAAATAAAAGGGATAATAGAGAGTAAACCACACACTGCCTAAGAATAAGTAAAAGATGAAGCCACTCAACTAGTGGTCCCTAGTTTCGATGCTAGAAGGGTTGGACCACAAGGGTTTAATAGTATCCAGTCTGCTTTCATGTCTTAAATCCAAGACTTCAAGGTCAAGCAATGACAACTCTACCATTGCACTAAGGCTCTTCTACAGGATGTGAAATATATGGAGAAAGGGTACCTTGACATAAGAGCGAGGACTGTGGCTGTAGACTTATAACCACTTGTCTAAAACTTCTTATAGTCTTCATTTTATTTTTAGTTATTTTATGTTGCAGTATCAAGAAGAAGAAGCAAAACCCATTACAGGTCTTGTGTTGTTTTCATGACTTATCAGAGCCTTTGAGGGAGGCTGAACTAGGGTCTGTGTGCTTTTTGTGGAAAATGATAAAACCATTGAAAGATTCCAACAAGGAGTGCGTTGAAAAGAGGATGCTGACGAAGAAATGGAGGCATCTCAAACTTTTCATGTCCCCTGGAGAAAATGACAGAGAAATATAGACCAAAGAAAGGGGAAAAGGCGTGTGAGATAGTGGTTCTGAGTCAGCCTAGTTCAGTCTAGTCAGAAATGAAAGGTACTTCCTAAATTGAAGGACTGGGCTTCCAAGTCATCTTTCACCATCTACTGCTCGACAAAACCTTGGATCCACATCCGCATATCAGATAAGCTGATAATTTAATAGGTCTAGATCCATCGATGCAGATGGCTTATCAACTTTCTTTACCAAACACCTAGTTATAAGAGACCTCGCAGATTGGGACAAATACAAAAAAAGGTAAAAGAGAGAGTGACGGAGAGACACTGGCATGGATGGAGCATTTGCTGCCACATATTTGACAGCCCGCTTTGAATTGTTTTGTGATTTTGCTTTAAGTTAGTAGCAACACTGGGAGATAGAGACTTGCCCACGCAAGTGGTAAAAATAAAAGGCAGCTCCAGTAGACCCATGTAGGGCCTGAAGAAGAAGGGCATACTACAAAGGTTTAAAGTACACAGCCTTGTCTTGTATTTGCAAGAGGTTGTTTCCATGCCTCAAATCTGTGACCTCAAGATCACACACCTATAACTTCTACTGTTGCCCCTGAAAGTGGTATTAAACAAAAATAGTGCATATATAAATATTTTTAAAGAGGAAATAGGGTCTTGAACAAAATATATAGTTCGTGTAGATATTAAACTGTACTAGCTCAATTCGCTCATATATAGGTTTGGGGCCAGTAGAGGCTTAAACTAGGCCCCCATATGGTATTAACATGATCTGGACCATGCAGTTGGCGCCCTCATTCAAGCCCCTTTGAGGAGGACCCAAAATGAAGAGAATTTTCAACCATTTGATTACGGAACTGAATTTGAGTCCTTAACTGGTAGAAATCATCTATTTGTAGGCTATAAAAGGGAAGCCTTGGCCTAACAATAAAAGTTGTCGTCGTGTGTGAAAACAGTCTCTTGTAAATGCAAAATAAGACTGTGTACTTTAGACCCTTGTAGTTTACCCCTTCTCCGAACCCTGTATAGACGAAAACTTCGTGCACTAAAGCTGCCTTTTTTTTATTATCTGTTTGTAGGCTATAGATTGGACGCTTGGGATCAATTAATAAGTATATGTTTTAATCATGCACTTTCTGGGACTTCTTTTCTCATTAGAAAACTTTAATTTCAAGGTCAGCAATTTTTGGTTTTTGGTATTACACGAGAGAGAGGGAGGATGTCACTGGGCGAGCATAAAGTCGCTGCATGCTTAGATAGCTACATTTACGCCTGTTCCACCGACTTTGGCATTTTCTCTTTTTCAAAAGTAAAAGATTCGCATTATTTATGCGGAGATACGGGATCATAACGGGCCCACCCGTTATAATTAATGTTTCAAAGGGCCCACTCTTCGGTACGTCAGAAGTACCAAAGGAAAGAAATGGAGGAAATGGGTCATTTAGAAAAATATTTATCCACAAATTTGAAAAAAAGAAACACTGAGAGTAAGCCACGAAAATTACGGAAAAACAACTTTGAGTTATTTGCTGCGTAATTTTTTACTTATTGCATGAGATTTCTCTTCTAATTATGCAATCTTTAGACCACGGATTTAAGAAGTAAAAATAGTTTGCAAGATAAGACTGCATGCTATAAACTTTTATAACTCGAACCTCACGCACTGAGCTACTTTTTTTAGTTGAACTAATGTAACTTGTAAAGTTGTAGTACCCACTTGTGCCGTAAGTTACAAAGTTTGGATCCGTTGTCCAGTGATCCAAGACTGAAGATCTGTGTAGTCGGATGATCCTAGCCATTTGATTGGCAGCCCTTTATACAAATTCAGATTGTTAGGTCGTACCTTCTCCACTTATTCACTTGCTTGCCACTAATCAAACATTTAGCAGCAGTCCACGTGGAGGGTTATGGAGGAAGGGGCCACAAGATGAACGACATCCGGTGATGATTTTGGTGGACCAGAAGGAGTGTCATTTTGCCTCCACAAAAGCTTCGTACGATGATAATTAATAATAATAATAATAATAAAAAGCAGCCTCGGTGCACGAAGCTCAATAATATAACTTATTAAATTAGTAAGTGAATTAATCTGTTCTTGTTTGATCCAGTGATTACCATAAATTTATGTCTCTCTCACGTGCCTACATGTGAGGGGATTAGTAAATGGTAGTCATTCCTCTTCCTTCTAAGTACTGTCAGTTTAGCACATGAATTAAAGCCTAGAACAAGTTATGTACTGTAAGAAATGTTTACATAATTTCCAACGTACATCTATTCCAGTGGGCTCCAATAACATGGCACCTCCTCAGAATAAGTTTGATCGTAGGTTTGAGTTGTTGTTTTTCTTCTTGGCTAGAGATTACATTTAAAAGTGCATGAGTGCATCAAATGATTGATTTTCCCTTTATTTACTTGTAAAACATGATAAAAGACAAGAGAAAAGATGTTATATAATTGAGGTCCATTGGATGGTTAAGATGAATAGTATACCTCAAGATTGCATCATGTGATTGCTCTAATTGCAAAGCTTCTATGGGATCATAAATGAGGGTTTATTCTACATGTTTTAGTTTCATTTTGACTAAGTCAATTTAACAAATTAGACTACTTTCTAGAATTATTTTTATTAGTATAGGCTTCTTGAGGTGACATGTTCAAAGCGTGAAAATAGCCTCTTGCAAAAATACAAGGTAAGCTTGAGTACTATAAGCTCTTGTGGTCCACTCCTTCTCCAAACCCTGCATAGGCGGGAGCTTCATGCACCGAGGCTACCCTTTTAGTATAAGAGCAAAGAATTTTTTAGATAGCCTAAACAAAGGAGTGTAAACAAGAAGAAGAAAAAAAGTGAATCAAATCATCCTAAGTAGGGCTAGCTATAAATATTCCTAAAACCTTATAAAATAATATTTCTCAAAGTAGAATCTTGATTTTATTTTTTGGTTACAAGCCAACAATTACAAACTAAAATACTCATACACCCTCAGTGCATTGAAGGGAAAAATTGCTACTCAAACATGTGGATAACAAGTTATTTGTAACCAACCGTGTTAGACATTTATTGGCAAAACATTTATCCCAAAGCAAACTTCTAGATAGTAAAAGGTATTCCGTGTACGACGATCTCACATATGCGAGGTTCAAAAAAAGGCAAATTACAAGATTTTATAATATACGGTCCTACTTTGTATTTTTGTAAGATGACTGACAACTTTTCCGTGGGCTAAGGCTTCAAATTTTGCCGAATATTGGAAAGTAAATAAAGGTGAAAAGGATATTGGATATTCCTGAGGATTGTTTGACCAGACAGGGATTAAAAATGCTCTATGTTGCACTCCGCCCGCTTTTATAAATACGGAGCCAAAATCACTCTTCTCGACTCACACTCTGCTTCCTCCATTACCTTTTCGTCTTCCTCTGTCTTCTACCAATCAGGTCTAGAATCTCTCACTTTTTCCTTTTCCATCCGCCACTTACGAGAGTTTTCCAATTAATTTACTGTTCAATTTTTAATTATTTTTTTGAGTTGCATTGTTCGTAGCAAAATTAGGTCGCTGAGTTCCGATCTCTGATTTGGCTTTATCGTGAATGATTTGATCTTGCCAGGTTAGCTTGCAATTTTGCGGCGTTTTGCTATTTGAAAAGGCGAAAATCTGCGTGGAAGAGCCTTTTTCTTCTTTTTGTTGGATTTGTTATATACTGACAGAGACGGAAAGAGCAGATTTGGACAGAGATGGCGAATCGTAACAATTTGGAGAAATTGGCATCGATCGATGCGCAGTTGAGGCTTTTAGTTCCTGCGAAAGTTTCTGAGGATGATAAGTTGGTGGAGTATGATGCGCTTCTCTTGGATCGGTTTCTTGATATACTGCAGGATATACATGGGGATGATATCAAGGAAACGGTATGGAATTGGATTTTTTTTGGAATAATTCTGTTTTTTTCTTCATGATTTAGGTTAAGCTTGGATTTGAATCCAAATCATGTTCTTAGGGAAGGAAAAAATGAGTCTGAAGTATGATTTTAACCTAGTTATAGGCGTAGTGTATGCATTGAAGCATTGTCTTGGTTTATGTTTTCAACTGAATTTCAGTTGTTTTTGTTAATTAGTGAGTGATGCCTTTGCCGTGATTAATTTTCTTGTTTTATAAATTTTCTACTATTCCAGTTGTTTTAGACAGGGAGCATTGTTTTCATGCATAAATTAGTTGCATTATGTTCATCTTTGATTCTTTAGCTTCCCAAGCAGCTGAGTTTTTGTGTAATCGAAGCTTTTAGATCGATTTAAAGCAATATTTCAGTAGATTGCAAAGTTAAAAGAAGAGAAGGATAAGTTCTTGGTGCGGTTGATGCTGTTGTTTGAACTGATGTGTATGTCGATTAGGAAGAGTTAGAGAATGTGACTAGATAGTGTTCAATTTATGTGAAGAAATGTTTTGGTTTATCTGTTATTTGTGATTGTGCTTTATAGGTTCAGGAGTGCTACGAACTTTCGGCTGAGTATGAGGGTAAGCACGATCCTAAGAAGCTTGAGGAGCTTGGGAATGTGCTGACTAGTTTGGATCCCGGGGATTCGATTGTTGTTGCTAGCTCATTCTCACACATGCTTAATTTGGCCAACTTGGCTGAGGAGGTTCAGATAGCTTATCGACGAAGAATCAAGCTGAAGAAGGGAGATTTTGCTGATGAGAATTCTGCAACTACTGAATCAGACATTGAAGAGACTCTCAAAAGACTTGTGGTGCAACTAAAGAAGTCTCCTGAAGAGGTTTTTGATGCTCTAAAGAATCAGACGGTTGATCTGGTCTTTACTGCTCATCCCACCCAGTCTGTCAGAAGATCATTGCTTCAGAAGCATGGAAGGTTTTTTTTATCAGACCTGTTTATACTATTTTTAGGCAGAAATATTGTTTCTACTACGATTCCAATTGTTTTGTTTACCTTCAGTCACATAAGGGATTTGTTTCTTTGAATATTCTTTCTTCAGATTTTGGGAGTCTCTTTTTTGTTTTCATCCAAAGCAGCGTGGCTGGCTCAGTAATGGATCCAACAGCTCCACTTACAAGAAATCATTACTGCTTTATTTAGTAATCTTCTTAATTAGTTTCCTGTTTCTTGTTCTTCTCCTTTGTGCAGGATCCGGAATTGTTTGGCCCAGTTGTATGCGAAGGACATTACTCCAGATGATAAGCAGGAGCTTGACGAGGCACTATATAGAGAGGTAAGTTGTAGCCAGTGTTATATTATACTCACATTTAAAAAAAAAAGTGGGGCAGCCCGGGGCCGAAGATCCAATGTATGTCGGTCTGGGAAGGGTGCAGACCACAAGGGTCATGTGAGTATATTTTACTCATATGACTTGTGAAAATTCCCCAGGCAACAACATATCACTGCCACCTCTACGTGCTTTTCAAGTTTGACTTATCTTATCCTCATATTGCTATGTTTCTGTAAATTTATCATTCTTCTTCTGAACAGGCCACTGTGTTTATGGTTAAATCCCCATGCATTTTAGGTTTGACGACTTTTTATCTTGCATGGCTACATACCTGTGCTGAAATTATTCACACTTGACACAGAAATCTGTTGATTGATTTCTAAGTTAGACTTGAGGAAGGCAGAAATTTCATGAATATTATTGGCTTTCTGTCAATATCAAGTTTTCAGACATTACTATACTTGAATTTTATAAGTTTCAGAGCATATTACAGGTAACACTTTAATTAGTTTCAAAGTAAATGAATCCCGATTTCTACTCTCAACCTGTACTACTACAAGAAAACATGAATCATGGGCCTTGCTACTGCCAATCTAGACTCATAATTTGATTAAGATGTCCATGAGGTGAAAAAATACAAGATCTTGTTAGTAGCTTGACCTCCGAGAAATTTGAATTTTCTTATTTTGTTGAATTGTATTTTCAGTGGCTCAACGAAATTGTGGAGTATGTATAAATACTAAATTTCATATTACGAAGTGTATGAGGTTCTCTTTCATTGATTCCTACGATAAACAATTAAGTCAAATTCAATCTTCTAGATAAAAACATACATAATCATCTCGAAGTATGTTAGCGACATTTTCCTCTTATTGCAACTTTGTTGAAAATGAATAAGCAACATATTGGTCCATATTGAAATATGATTCTAATGAAACAAATGTAAACACTTGCTAGGTTGTTTCATGGCACTAAGCTATGTCCTTTCATTTATGTTTTATTGTAAATGGGACGTTTTATGATTTAAAATTTTGATTGGTAACATATATTGTTAATAACCTGTTAGCACTGTTTTCCCTTCTCTTACTTGAATATGAATAGATTGTATAGCATCAGTGAATTTTTTTGAGACTTAGAACTTGTCATAGAACCTTTTTGTTAATGAAATTTTAGTTGACAACTTTTCCACTATGTGCCGACCCTTCTGCACAACATGACTGCAACCTGGTTAGTCTGATTCATCATTCTCGTGTAGGTATTGCATCTTCTGTTATCTATCAACTAAGGTTAAAGAAGATTTCAAAAAAGGGAAGTGTATCTATTGATTTTGATAAATGTATTTACTTGTCTGGTTAGACTTATATAAAAGATAATAATTTCAGCTAAAACATTTTCAGGTTTCAGGGTTATTATGATAGTATCCATAGCAGTAGCTGTAAATTGATAGTAACCATAACGGTTGCTGTAAATTGATAGTATCCACAATGGTAGCTGTAAATTGCACATTCCATGAAAGATTGAATTGTACAGTTGGGAAGTTTCTTTCACACCATGTTTATGCCATAAACATGCTAAGCTTACTAATTCTGTAGTGTTGATGGACTCTTCTTTTTCTTTTTGGCATTCCTTTGCAGATTCAAGCTGCTTTCCGAACTGATGAAATCCGGAGAACTCCTCCAACCCCCCAAGATGAAATGCGGGCTGGAATGAGTTATTTTCATGAAACAATCTGGAAGGGTGTGCCAAAATTCTTACGCCGGGTTGACACTGCTTTGAAAAACATTGGTATAAAAGAGCGTGTTCCTTACAATGCCCCCATTATTCAATTCTCTTCTTGGATGGGTGGGGATCGCGATGGTATGTTCCTATTTCTTGGGCCTTCTTGCTTGTTTAACAAGTTTGTTACATTTATATATGGTATGATTATGATGTAGTAGTAAGCAAACGAGAGTTATTTCTCAAGCTAAATTTTCAGTGGAAATACCAAATAGCTCTCTTTGTGAATTCTGAACTTCAGTACTAGCATACTTAAGTTGCAATTGTGCAATATAGTTTTATTTTTAATTCTGGGTTCTATCAGATAACACTAACTGAGGATAAGTTCCTGATAACACTTGCAAATCCATGCAATATCTGGAAGAAATTACTCTATCTTATTTACTTTTATGGTTACCATTGAAGAATTATGGTGATTTGTAAGTCTAACAGTGTGAAATGGACTACAGGAAATCCTAGAGTAACTCCTGAAGTCACAAGGGATGTGTGCCTGCTGGCTAGAATGATGGCTGCAAACTTGTACTATTCACAGATTGAAGATCTGATGTTTGAGGTATGAAGGCAATGTGAATATCAATGTCCCTGTTCTCATGGTCTCTTTGAGCATTTACTCCTAGTCCCAGGAGGAAATTATTAAATGATATATCTGTTATGATTTTGGAAGTGCTCTGTGTCATCTTTTTTTGCAGCTATCTATGTGGCGTTGCAGTGATGAGCTTCGTGACCGTGCGAATGATCTACACAGATTTTCAAGGCTGGTTGCAAAACATTATATAGGTATTTTAATGTTAATTCCTATGTAGATAGTTAAGATAAACACAAATATTTTTATGCATGTTTCATTTTTAATCCAGAAGCAGTGAGGACTCTATGCTTCTGGATTAAAAGAAAGAAATTTCTACACCTTGTCTGAGTGATTAAACAGTAGTGCCAGAATTCATTTTGATTTTTTTTTGGAGATACATTTTCTCATAATCTTTTTAATACATCTGTCACCAAAGTTCCTTTCATTTATGTATTGACAATCTCCAATTGACATAAATCCTTCAAACAGCACAAAGTTATGCTATCTATCTATATGAGTATCAATAGTTAAGTTACGTGGTCTTCTTTTAGATTAGAAATTCAATCACTCTCATGGGAGGCAGTTCTACATCTCGGTTCTATACCCTATTTGCCTCCTGTTGCTTTTGTTAATCAATGAAAAGCTACTAAATATCAAAAGAAATGGGAAGAGAGAACCTCTGCTCCTCCAATGTTTTAACTAGAAACTGCATCTTATATCTTCTGTATCCAATTTAAAAAGCTACTAATTATCGAGACGAAAAAGGAACAGAAACAACTACATTTCAACCATATTGAAGCGACCAAGAATAAGAGTTGGTTCTCTGGTTTTCGAGTCTTTCCTTTTCCTATTTTCTCCCCACGTCAACATCTCTCTTGCTGCTGCAACATCACTTGGTTTCCCTAATTAGACAGAATTATTTATGTCTCAAGAATTTCTTTTTCTCTTTTGATGATAACAATTTGGTTGTCCTAAAAGTTATAGAGGCATTCCAATATTTTGATTGTTCTCAAACTTTCTGGATGCAGAGTTTTGGAAACAAATTCCTCCGAATGAACCTTACCGTGTTATACTTGGTGATGTAAGAGATAAGCTTTATCATACCCGTGAGCGTTCACGTCATTTATTAGCAAATGGATACTCTGACATACCTGAGGAGACCACTTTCACCAATGTTGAGCAGGTTGTCCTTCTTCCCTATTTTCATTGTTGTTTCTGTGAGAAAATTTAGAAAAATATGAGTAATCAACTTTTTTCACAACTTGAAATAGTAAAAAACTCAATCCATCTTACAGAGTTGCTTTTAGCAGCACAATGCCTTCTAGCTCAGTGACTCAAGGAGGCACCCTCTGTGCAAGGTCATTGGTTCAAGTTGTACTTATGGGTGTGCTCGGTCTGGGTCTATCCATGAAAAACCTCACTTTGCCTACTAAAACGAGAAAAGCATCTTGCACGGACAATTTCAAATGTCCACGCTGACCATGTGAAGAGAAAGTCCAAACTGGCATATATCCATGGCTTTAGCATGATATTTTCATGGCAGTAGCAATTCCCATATAAATCATCAGTTCTTGGTTTTCTGTTGCAGTTCCTGGAACCTCTTGAGCTCTGCTATAGATCACTGGTTGCATGTGGTGATCAACCAATTGCTGATGGGAGCCTTCTTGATTTCATGCGGCAAGTTTCTACATTTGGGTTGTCACTTGTGAGACTTGATATCAGGCAAGAATCAGATAGACACACTGATGTAATAGACGCTATCACAAACCATTTGGGAATTGGATCATACAGAGATTGGCCTGAGGAAAAACGGCAGGAGTGGTTGTTGTCTGAGCTCAGTGGAAAGCGCCCATTATTTGGCCCTGACCTTCCCAAAACTGAGGAAATAGCGGAGGTGTTGGAGACATTTCACGTCATATCTGAACTCCCATCGGACAACTTTGGGGCCTACATCATCTCAATGGCGACATCCCCATCAGACGTGCTTGCTGTTGAACTCTTGCAGCGTGAATGTCGCGTAAAGAAGCCTTTGAGAGTTGTTCCGTTATTTGAGAAGCTAGCTGATCTTGAGGCTGCTCCTGCAGCTGTGTCCAGACTGTTCTCAATAGATTGGTACAGAAACAGGATTAATGGAAAACAGGAAGTCATGATTGGATACTCCGATTCAGGGAAGGATGCTGGGCGTCTTTCAGCTGCCTGGGCTTTATATAAAGCTCAAGAGGACCTTATAAAGGTTGCGAAACAATATGGAGTGAAGTTGACAATGTTTCACGGTCGAGGAGGAACAGTTGGAAGAGGAGGGGGTCCTACCCATCTTGCTATATTGTCTCAGCCACCTGACACGATTCATGGATCACTTCGTGTTACGGTTCAAGGTGAGGTAATTGAGCAGTCTTTTGGGGAGGAGCACTTATGTTTCAGAACTCTCCAACGTTTCACAGCTGCTACCCTTGAACATGGAATGCATCCACCCGTTTCACCAAAACCAGAGTGGCGTGCCCTAATGGATGAGATGGCCATCGTGGCAACTGAGCAGTATCGGTCCATCGTCTTTCAAGAACCACGTTTTGTTGAATACTTTCGCCTTGTAAGTAATCTACTGCTCTCATCTGCTATGCTCCTAAGCAATCAGTTATTGGCCCAATACTTGATGCACTCCTTCAACTACGGTTTTCTTTTAGCAAACTCATGCCACCATAGGTTAAACTTAACCATATAATTTCGTGCTTCTATTTTATCTATGATCTACATGATTAATCTTTTGGAAATACAGCAAAGTTAAATTGTCTTTGACTCTCAAATAACTGGACTCATGTAAAATTCCCTTTTTTGAGTGTGGGAAGATACAACTGCATACTTTAAAAGTGTCTAAATACATATTTTCAGAAGCTGAAGATAAGTGCACTATTTGTTAGAAGCAGAAGGAAGTACCTCAGCTTAGTTTTCTAAAAGATGACTGATTTCAGCAAATAGAAAACCCCTTTCAGTAATTTCCTGAAAACACTGGGGTATTTGTGTCATGACTGTATCAACCAGGTTTTACTGATCCTGTTTGTGGAAAAATGGCTATGGGTCTGCTAAGATTTGGGGTTTATCATTGACCCCTCTACCTCATCCACCTTTTTCTTGTCTAATGCAATCAGTATATATATTTTATTATAATACAGAAGAGTCGAAAACCATTCACCTCATCATAAAAATTAAAAAGCACTATTCAGGCCAATAATGGACGGTAGTCTTTGTTATGCTGCTTGTGCTGGTTTCAGAAACAGGTGCTTTTTGGCATTTATGTGTTGCACGATCTCTCTATGCCAATAAAAATATTAATAGTTAGAAAACAACTAACATTTCCCTTTAACATGACAGGCAACACCAGAGTTGGAGTATGGTCGGATGAACATTGGAAGTAGACCATCAAAACGGAAGCCAAGTGGTGGCATAGAGTCACTTCGTGCAATTCCGTGGATATTTGCATGGACACAGACACGGTTTCACCTTCCTGTGTGGCTTGGTTTCGGGGCAGCATTCAAGCATGTATTCGAGAAGGACATCAGGAGTCTCCATATGCTGCGGGAGATGTACAATGAATGGCCATTTTTCAGAGTCACAATCGACTTGGTGGAGATGGTTTTTGCTAAGGGAGATCCAGGTATAGCTGCTTTATTTGACAAGCTGCTAGTCTCAGAGGAACTATGGTCATTTGGAGAGCGCTTAAGATCGTATTATGAAGAAACAAAAAGCTTACTCCTCAAGGTGATGATTCTTCTGCTATGCTTTCTATACTGGTAACACATTTCAACATTTTTTTGAGGCTCATTGGGTCCCTATCTAAAATATGGGCACTATCATTCCCTACTGACAATTTACTCTGTCATTCCATTTCATGACTTAACCAATCCCTTTACATCTCACTGAAATTATAAATTCTCTGTAGGTTGCTGGCCATAGAGATCTTCTTGAAGGGGATCCCTACTTGAAACAGAGACTTCGTCTACGAGACTCGTACATCACTACCCTTAACGCCTGTCAAGCATATACGCTTAAGAGGATTAGGGATCCTGGTTACCATGTGCAGCTGAGGCCACACTTATCGAAGGAGGTCATGGAATCAAGCAAACCAGCTGCTGAATTGGTTAAGCTTAATCCAACAAGTGAGTATGCGCCTGGTCTGGAGGACACCCTCATCTTGACCATGAAGGGTATTGCCGCCGGCATGCAGAATACCGGTTAAATGAATCCTTTGCATTTTCATTTGTTTCTTTGGAAGTATATTTTCAATGCGTGTGTTATCTGTCCGCCGAAGAGCTTGAGATGTTTGCTGGGGGATTTGGCTGTACAAGGTTTTCTAGTACATGTACAATCTGTGATGTAGCCAGCACACTGCGTTCTCATGTCAATCTTCTAGTTGTTAAGACTGCCTCCGCAGAAAATGGAATTTACGAGCTGAATTTTCTGCTTATTACCAACAGATCGTGGTTCATGCATGACAGTATATTTATATTTTTATGTTTCAAACTCATGTAATGGACAAGTAAAACATGAATCAGATTCTTGCAGGTTAGCCATTTTGCATTTATTCGTGTAATGGAATGATTGCAGAATGACTAATCAAGTTTTCTGATGTCAGTTTCTCTTAAATCACCTTCTCCGCTCAGCTAATAGCTCACTTCCTATTAGCTTAGTCTATCGTTAGCACACTTGGGCTTCAACAAGGGCTGTCTTCTTAGAAATACAGCTATTGTTGGCACACTTCATATTAACTTGAAACTTTTAAGTCTATTATTAGCAAAATTCCTATAAGCTCTCTTTAATATAATCAACATAAACATATCAGGGCATACATACGGTGGACCCAATGGTCTTCAAATCAATTACAATATTATTTATTATCCACATTCCTAGCAATCAAGCCAAATCATCCCTAGAAACCCAAGTATTCCGCTCTCGGGACAAGAATCATTAGATGAAACGTTTAACCTGCCCCTTTATGAAAATGGATTTGCCGGATCGATCCTCCAATTTAGGATCGAGAAGTATCGAATCTCTCAACCATTGGATCCCAAAAGGCGTAAAAATTGATACCAATTCTTTGCCACAAGATGAAGTCCCCTTCAAGAAAGATGACAAAGACAAGACATCTTGATATCATCCATCTCAAGTTCTCAACAATCCACTAATACTAGAACTTTTCATTAGGATAAAATCCCCATATAAATTAAGATATGCTATTCTCCACCTGATTCAGAATAAAAGGCCCAAGTATATGTTAATATGTAGGTGGTGTCATGTCAAGACTAACCTATTATAGTATATCGGTCGACATGAACACGACCTGCTTAATAATCGTGTTAAGAACCCATGATTCGAATACGACACGATTATTAAACGAGTCGACATGACACGACTCGTGTAACATTATTAAATAAATGTAAAATAACTAATATATGATGGTTTTTGAAGAACTATCCTATATTAATATGAAGAACCGTCCTATATTACTATTGTACAATCCTATATTGCAATAGTAATATAGGACGGTTTCTGATGAACCGTTCTATATTTTCAACCTGATTGGTTAATAGCTTGTGGGTTAGATGGGTCAACACGATGAATTAATAAGTTGTATGTCAAACAGGGCAACACAACGGGTCAACATTAATTGACCCGAACACGACACAATTTTTTGCATGTCATTTTTGGGTTGACACAAACACAATAAGACTCGACCCTAACCCGCTAAATTCGTGTCGGGTTTGAGTCGTATTATCGTGTCTTGTCATATTTTGCCACCGTTGATATTCTTCATTTATAGTAACCAAGCATCACTTAGATACCTTTTTTAAGTATGAAGACTTACATCAACCAATGACGCTATCTGGACCTTTTATTGTGATGCCGACAAAAAAGGAGGAAGAAGATCCCCTTGGTCTAAACTTCTAGCTGTACTTTGAAACAATGAAGAGATAATGAAGAATTATGCTAAAGAATCTTGAGCTTTTGGTGTTGTATATCGAAATCCATTTAAGTAATTGAAGATTTTCATGTTCTGTCCACCTAAAAAGTAATATAATTATAAATTCTTAGTGTCTCCAAGTTAGAAGGGGAGTTTTGGTGTAATGGTAGAGTTATCGTCTTGTGACCACACGGTCACGAGTTTAAGACATGAAAACAACTTTTTGCAAAATGCAAAGTAAAACTACGTACTATTGACCTGCCCCTTCTTTAGATTCTGGATACGTAGGAGTGTCATGCACCGAGACTGTGCAGGAGTAGTCGAACCCCATGGATTCTATCTTTCTACCCAAGCATTAAGCCAGCGGCAATTAACATCTTTTCCGTGTCAAGAGAACAAGAGGTTGACTATGTAGGCAGTAGGGACGGCATCTAGCCCGAATCTCAACTTTCAGGGCTTAAATGAAGAAATGTATATTGTCTAGACTGTTGATCTGGAAGACTAGCATGGGTGATCCAAATGGTCATGGCTTTGTGTTGTCAAAATAAATACCAAACACCAATTGTTAATTTGAGGATTAAGAATTATAAGGATTCATACTCCTTTAACAAGTTTACTTTTCAAGCAAATTAATCAACCACCTCCCATTTGAAGTTGTAAAATCCACTTAAATCAATGAACTTGGGCTTTTTTTTGTTCCACTATTCATTTTGTCTTAAAAACTCCCAAACTAAGGTCATTGAAGTGCACAAACAGATGAGACTTTTGATACCTAAACTGTCTAAAATAGATTAAAGATTTAGTACTGAAAACCTTTGAAAATGTAAACTGGAGGTCACGGGTAGGTCTGAGTCATGAAAATAATTACTTGCAAAAATGCAAAGCAAGACTTCATACTATAGATTATTTGTGGCCTCTCTTCTCCGGACCTTGTCTACACAAAAACTTGGTACACTGGGCTGTCTCTTTTACAATTGAAGTTCAACGAAGCCAGTTGTATATGATTGCCCAAAAGAAATAGAAAAAAGATTACTTTCTTTGATTAATTCGCATAATGCCCTTTTTTAAAAGAAATTGGTGATATAAACCAGAAAAGCAAACAACATGCTAAAGCCAACTTTCCAACCCAATTGGTCTCTACTTTGTACTTTTGTATCCCTTCTTTTATAATATTTTCAAAGGAAAAGCTAAAAGGCACCATCTTCTCACGTTTAACTAAAGAAGATGCTCATCTGTCGATTGCTGTGACCAAAAATGATTAAGAATACATTATGTTTGTTAGAACAAGATTCCTTGATAAAATTATTCCACATGAATCGACACTCAACTCAGTCTCTACTCTCCTTTTCAATTGACAATGTGACTATCAATGCAAAGATTTTCATTTATTGAGGAAACAGCAGACTTTACCTTTTCTGAAGTTATAGAAAATTAGTAATCTCTTCTTTAAATTAATTTAAAATTCTTTAAACAGCAAATAATCTTGCTTTAACAAGCATTCTAACCAAAAGGGCAGACCCGGTTCACGAAGCTCCCACCTATGCAGGGTTCAGGGAAGGGGTGGACCACAAGAGCCTATAATACACAGCCTTATCTTATTTTTGCATTCTAACCACCATATCATAAATAAGATGTACTCTTATTGCTGTCTTGTTGGGATAAGTTAACTAATGTCTTCAAGTTCGAAGAAAAACATCTTCTTATGGTTATTTTCCCAGGGCTAAAAGGGAGGAAGTGATTGGTAGGAAATACTGAGAGGGAGATTTGATTACGATTGGAATCTCGAAGATGTTGGGTGTTTGAGTGTGGCATAATGGCATAAGAGTGAGCTATCTATTGAGTTATGCATCGTAAAGATCATGAGTTCAAGTCTCCTCGAATAGAGTGTTAGCGAGTGCATGAGTCCACCATTTAATAAAAAAAAGAAACACCAATAATGGTAGCTTGTGATGGAGGGAGCTGACTTGAGTTGAATTTTCAGTAATCTCAACCTCATCTCGTGCCAAATTTGGTTATCTCAACTTAGCTCAAGACATATCTCATCTCAACCATCACTAACACCCACGCAGTCAATATTTAATAAACCAACTCCCCTTCACGTTTTACCTGTCACAAAATAAGATTCTCTGCAATCTCCCACTTGTCGTGTAAATTAAAAAAAAAAAAAAAAAAAACCATAAAACACACAAACGAGGAGGTATTACCTCCGTGTCAATGCTCCATTGTGTGCCCATTTATTTGCACAGTTTCCATACAATGCAAATGCCTGTAAAATGCAGGCTTAAGGCCATTGTTTGGTACGTCTTAGATTGGTTATGCCCAAAAACCTCCTCCATGAATGGGTTGGATGGCCAATCAAAGGAACTGGGCCTAATCGTTTCTTCTTTCTTGTGACCAAACTTTTTACGTTCCAGTTTCTAGCAACCAAACCAACCAATTAACTCGTGAGTTTGATAGGGTGGATCCCATCAAGAGGGGCCCAGCTTCTCATGCATCAGATGATCTTACTCTTTTGATTGCTGAGATTTTGATAACAGTTAGTTTAATTCTTTTCGAGCCGTCCATTTTCGATGAACGCCGCAGATCACAGGTGCATCTGGGTGCTACTTAGATGACGTGAATAAAACGACCGAAAGACTACTTTTATAGTAGCTGGCAGAAGGATTATTTATGAGGCTGTATGGGCAACCGGTTGCCCTCCGGCGGCTCTCACATGCCTTTACACTAAGAAATCTACTTCCTTCCCATGTATATAAACCATTTTCCTCCCATTTTGCTTTAACAAAGAAGAAGTCTTCTAGCTCAAGAGAATTGAATTCCTCACATCTCTCTCTCTGTCTTTCTCTCTCAACGATGGCATACATCGACAGCCGAGATTCATCAGGATTCAAGCTGTTCGGTACAATGATTCCAATCCAGGCAATACAGGTGAAGGAGGAGGAAGAGATAGAATCAAAATCTTCCGGAGAGATGCCGGCGAGGAGGACCGGGAAACGTTTGCCATGTCCTAGATGCAAAAGCATGGAGACCAAGTTTTGTTACTTCAACAATTACAACGTGAATCAACCGAGACATTTCTGTAGAGGGTGCCAGAGATATTGGACGGCCGGAGGGACCCTCAGGAACGTGCCGTTCGGCGCAGGTCGCCGGAAAGCGAGATCTACATGTCAAGAGCCTGTTGGGTTGTCCGCGAATTCTGTGTTTGATTCGTCTGATGTTCTGGGAGAACTGGATTTAGAGGGAGTTATGGAGCAGTGGAATCAAATTTCAGCCTCCCGGGCACCCAAGAGAAGGAACAGCAATGGCTCAGCCTTTCAGATTCATGGAATTTCTGCACTTCCTTTGAATTGAAATTACAGGTTTTGTACATACAACTTGTTGTTAATCATCCATGTTTTCTGATATTTGGTGTAGCTGTCGATTTTCTACCAAGTGGACATTTTGGAGCAATTTAATCTGAGGGCTGATGGGTTCCGTAAGTAACGAATCGGACGGTTCTGATACGCTTTGTTAAACAATGGAGTTTCCTTCTTTCTTTTTTCTTTCTATTTGTTGAAACAGCCGGGGTTTTGTGAAAAGAATAATACAAGTTGGGTCCACAATTCAATGATCTGAACCGTTCAATTAATGTTTTTGCCGTAGATGAGCTACGATCTAAAAGTCATGTACTTTGGAAGATATCACCATTGATTTTTCTGTACCTTTTTTTTGTTTACTATCATTGATTCTACTGCCGTCCGTTAGAACTCCAAATAGCTGTTACGATCATCCAAAGGATCTGACTCCAGGGATAGGGCTCATCTATCAAGAAATAATTCATATATACGGTTAAGATTATCAGAAAGGTAGGCCCCTTGGGTGAAAACATAAGAAAACGATCCCGTCGTCGGTGCAACTCTCCAACCCGTATCCATAAGACACAATGATTGTTGTTAGGTGATCTCTGGATACATCAATGGGCGGATTTATGGGCAGGAAGGTCTGTGAGCCCCAGTTGATTGCTGATCCAAACCGTTCATTAAATATGCCATTTTACCAGAAAATTTTTCTCTATTTGGATGATCCTAAGCATATCATACTAAACTGAAGAAATGGACTCCTCGGGGAGTATGACAAGATCATTATCTATCAGAAGGCTCAGATCTGATCGAAACTGCTCCGAGTGGGTTGTCTTTATGGCTAAGATGGAGGAAGGGCCTCGATAATTTACTTGTATATCAATTGTAGGCGTGTAAATTTTTTTAAAAAAATTGGAAAAAGAAACAATATTGTGTTTCACACCCTATAGTTTTCCTATTAATAAGAATATTACAGATAAATAATAAATAAATTAAGAACTAAACGTTCTTCACACCATAAGCCATTTTTTAAGTTTAAAGACTGGAATAAGGAGAAATCGTCTTAGCAAAACATGCGAGTCTTATACCATGCAATCGGTCTCCTCAGGATTGCATGATAAGAGTCCTCAAAAGTAGGTAATAGGCTATAATTCAATATGTTCATCTGATTTGTCTCGTCATAAATAGCTTGGGGTTTAAAAATTTTCTCTATTGCATATTTGTAAGTGCCTTATTTTCGGAGTAATCGGTTTTTGTCTTTTAAGGCTTTTCTGTATTTCACCTTCTTTTTCTAAAAAAAAATTAACACATCTAAAAATAAAGAACTTAGAGCTAAAAAAAAAAAACCCTAAAAACAAGTGAATCAGCTATTCAGAGTCCAATAATGCAATCTTGATGAGACCAGTCGCATCATATAATCACACGTTAGCCGGAACAAATATATTATACCTCAAAATCCGGAGAAAGGCAGGTAAAGCAAGCCAAATGTCACTTCTCTTATTGAAATAAAATGAATACAAATCTCAGCTATCTAAGAAAACACATATAATCTATGTTATGCGTGGAAATGAAGGGATCCGCGGGGCCTAGTTGAGTTTGCAGAAGACATAGAATAAGCATCTTTTCTTGTTGACTATAATAAAATAAGCCTTCTTACATGAAATACATATACCCATCAGAATACCAGCATATAATAGAGATCAGCAACTGAATAATTACAATTGGGTTATCCTTATATTGCTGGATCCAATGAAGAAATTCCTTGATTAAGTACCATAGCATGCTTTAGGTTTATATCCAAATTATCCAAATCAATCAACCCATTCAAGATGAGCCACAAATGGATGGTTGAGATCACACTTTACAGGCAAAGTCAACCATAGCAACGGACTAAGGCATGTTCAAACCTAATATTGATCCTTCTGAGAGCCAAATCGGAGCTGCAGTCACATCCATTCATTAAAAAGAATTGGTTTGATACACAAAGTACGTAATTGTAGGTGTTACATTGAACTTGAAACTCCTGTTCCAAACCCAGAGAGCCTCACTATGATGTCTCCAGCAAACAGCAGGATTTTTGGTTCAAGATCTCTGTTTATCCTCCATTTCAGTCATACCTGCTCACTTCAAATGAATGGGAGTCTAGGAAGCTACCCATGTATATGATAAGTTCTACACTTGCTTCTTCAATATACCCTGGACAGCTTGAAGAAGAGGTGGCAATCTTGTAGGTGAAAAATCCCACTAGAATTGGTATCAAATCAAGGTGCATGAAGCCATAATCAGGCACAGGGATCCTGCACCCACAATACTACTGTGAGTGACACTCGTTCCAAATAGAAAATAAAGAACTTCTTAAGAATCCACACAGAGGGGATTCTTGGGAACAGAAATTCCTGTTGACAATGTGTTATAGACTGCTGCTCATAATTCTTTGCTGCAGATGGTTTACATGCCATAAAAGGGCAGCTCAGGTGCACAAAGCTCCTGTGTATGCAGGATCTGGGGAAGGGCAGACCACAAGGGTTCATAGTACGCAGTCTTACCTTGCATTTTGCAAGAGGTTGTTTCCACACCTTAAACCCATAACCTCAAGATCACACGACTACAACTCTACCGTTGAGCCAAGCCTCACGTTCACGGTTTCCATGTAATATAAAAGAAAAAACAGTAGATGTACTCACTCATTCCACCGGTTGTAAATCATGACCAGAGCTACTGGGACCAATGACCGCGGCTGTCCAACTGCTCCCCTGAAAAGAAATTTCTGTTAGTATATTTATATAGTACAAGGTCTGGAATCAGATTTCCTTTCATGCTCACGGGTTGAAAATTATATTTGTTTCTTTTTTCCATTTTATGGTCCACAAGGAAAGATTACAGGCATGAAAATGTATCTCCAGGTCCACGTCGTTCGTGGGAGTAAGCTGATCTCCTTAAGATGTGTATTTGGATATTGCAGTGACCATGGGAGTTTTTAGGATCTTTAAGCATACTCAAAACCACAGCAGTACTGGGCAATGCCTTTACCTTTATATTATCCGGGAACAGTTGATGTTGATTGGTTGAATTAAATGACAGTCTAATGCCTGGCAGCTGAATTTCTTTAGCCAAGTTTTATATCTTGGAGAAGCAAAAGGTTGAAGGGTCAGAACTATTCCAGCTTCTAAAAGTTACAGGCAGCAGTTGCCAGCAAAGTACGAGCGCCATTCACATGTGTTCAAATCTGATGGTTCGTGGAGCAGATCAAGCATACTGACATGGAATATCTCTTCATGCGAGCCACGCTCGTAAGTGTTTAGCATCACCCACCACTCATCAAAATGTCCTGGAGTTGGCAAAGTCAGATTGAAATCAACATCAACTGGGCAACTTGTGAATTATCAATCTTTGACTCCAGCAAATATCCAAGTCATAAAAAGATAGCATTTACAATTATGAAACTTATACCCTGATCCTGACTGTATTAGTGGAAAAATGTTCTTCTTGTCTCTCCAAACAGCAGTGTATTTCCATGCAGCATTGCATTCCATGAAAATCTCCTTCATCCACATTTTCACCATGTCCACCTCTATTTCCAGGTCCCTTACTGTGATTATTGTGCAAACTGAAAGATAAGGTCTTTTCATTTCATTTCATTTCAGATCTTATTTTATTTTAAGGCTCCACTACCTCTCTAGTCAACTATGTTATATTCCTCCATTTTCCTCAGGGAACAGAGTTAGCATCTTTTCTCCCTCATTTACCAGTCACCACTAGCCTTTATGCAAAGTATACCCCCTAGGTTGGCTTAGACTAAATATTCCTTCACATTTCCAAGTCTTTCTATGGAGAGGGAATTGTAACCTCTCCCTGAGATGACCCATCATAGTCTAATTGAGCACTGCAGGTGGACCCAGTCTCCATATCTATCTATTATTTACATGTTAAGAAAGTAGAAGGTAGATATCATTTTTATTAAGAATAAGAATCAGTCAATAGGGTCAAGAATGGTAAACAAACTTGACAAGCCCTCTAGCTCCATCGGCCATGGAATCCACAGTATTACCAAGCATGCGTATGTAAACCAATGAACCAAGCAATCCTGCACAGAAGCTGAAAAGGGAAAGGATCAAAACAGGAAAAGTGCTTTGGATAAAGAATAATACAACATGACTATAGTGCCATTAATGCGACTAGCATTAGCAGGTTACAAGAAAAGCCATAAGTTTAACTTGAGAAAAGAATGACTATAGTGCATGAAGCTCCCAACTATGCAGGATCTGGGTAAGGGGGCGGACCACAAGGGTCTATAGTACGCGGCCTTACTTGCATCTTTGCAAGAGGCTGTTTTTACGCCTTGAACCCATGACCTCACGTAGCAGCACGTCCTACATCATGAAGCTAAATTAGAAATGCAAAGCAGAGACAGCAATACCATGTATTATTAATTTCCATCTCCAAACCTAAGAGAATGTTCTAATAGCTCTTTGCCTTACAACAATAATGCTAGATGATTCTGAACGACGGTTACCAAATACATTAATAGGACACGTTCAACCCGTTGCTTAAAAACTCATTTCACATAAAATACAAAACCATGCTAAAAATAAAGTAAAACTCATGTGAAATGTATACAATAGGAACCGCCTAAAATGTGAAGGAGAAATTCAATTTTTAAAACTTTAGAAAAACTTATAAGAAACTTTGTCAGAACACATGGGAAACACTTCTTCAATTATGGATATTGCTTTTGTATACACTTAAGTAGCAATATTTCGATTATTTTTTCCTTGTTGTGACCACTTTTTCTTATGTTGCCAATACCGGTACTGTTCTTCAGAAGAAAAACCCAACAGTTTTTCAGGGAAGAAGCTGTTCTTGGTGAAGAGGACCTTCGGTTTCTGCAACTTTTTTCTTTTTTTTTTAATGAAGAAGGAGCTTAGATCTTCATAAAACGCCCATCAGACATCTGTTATTGGTGAAATCGATCCTTTTTGTTGTAGTATTTTGCATATGTCAGTAGTTGTAGCTTGTAGTACTATTTGGGTGCATGTATACTGTTTATGTTACTGTTTATATGACTTCTAGCTGGAGCATCTACTGTTTGGTCGTAGTTGTAGCTTGTAGCTCGTTCATCTGAACTTCATAGTGTAATTGAGTAAAGAATTTAGGAAATGAGATAAATTATGGTCTCATATTTTATTGAATAAGATTTAGTATAAATAGAGTTTACATTTGGAATTCAAAATTTAAACATGCTTAAAAAGGGAAACTAAAAACTGAAATAATTTGAAATTTAAAATCCAAAATTAATTATTCTCTATCATGCCCCTGCAAGATGGAGCTCTGCAAGGAGAGTTCAATCTTGGTCTTCAAGAAGAGAAAACGTGTACGCGGAAGCGGCTTGATAAGTGCATCAGCCAACTGATCAGTGGAGAAAACGTGAGTCACTTTGAGTATACCACTTTGAACTTGCTCACGAATGAAGTGATAATCTAAGGCAAAGTGCTTCATGCGGGAATGAAAAACCGGATTAGAGCATAGATTCATGGCACCAACATTATCACAATAGATGACTGGTTATTGGGAGAAAGAGACACCAAGTTCAGTAAGAAGAGAACAAATCCAATGAATCTCTGCTGCAATTGAAGCTACAGAGCGATATTCAGCCTCAATAGAAGAACAAGCCACAGTGCGTTGTTTCTTAGAACTCCAGGAAATAGGAATGCAACCGAGGTACACAAAATAGGCACCAGTGGAGGTGAAATCATCCTTGTTACCTACCCAATCAACATCAGAGAACGCATGAAGAGATAGAGAGGTATGGCTATGGTGAACAACACCGTGATCCAAGGTCCCACAAAGATAGCGTAACAATCTTTTAACAGCATTCCAATGGTCATTGGTAGGTTGATGCATAAACTGAGAGATGAATCTCTGTTGATGTTTTCCACAAGTGCACGGCTGTTAGAATATAGCTATGCAAATACGAGTCGATTTCTACGAGGACAAGACTTAAATGTTGGAGTTTACATAAACTTTAACTGTCAAATTAACCAAAATAAAGTTCAAAGTCTTTAACCAATTCATGAGTAATCAAGAAATGAAAGAGAATAATAATTTTACTAGAACTTTCTTGTTCTAACTGCTATGTCACGTAGCAAATTGCAACAGATGCTAATGAATAACAACTTTAACTTTAACATAAAGTAACTAAAAATACAATCTAGCTGCTACTTCCTTATCTTGTTCACTGTGTCACGCAGCGATTATAATAGGTTGTTCTTAAAACAAAATATAGATAGCATAATAAGAGAATAACACTGTCCAAGGAAATGAATAAGACAAAATAAAGAAAAGACAAAACAGGGACATCAAAGGCATTTAAATTAAAGGCGTAAGCACAAATCTGGAAATTTTCCAGATTTCTGGTTTTAAACGAAAAAACTAGAAACCCGGGGAGTGAGAAAAACGGTGGAAGAAAAGCAAGAAGAAGAGGAGGGGGAGAGAGGAAAAGAAGTGGAGAAGGAGGAGAAAAATCCGATCTGGGTTTTTGGGTTTTTCTCCTCTGAGCCGTCCGGTGAATGAATGGACCAAAGCCTGTGGAGAGCGAGAAATGGGAGTTGGAGGGGGAGACCGGAGAGTGAGATGTGGGTCGATTGGAAGATGGAGGGAAAACCTGATCTGGGTTTTCTCCTCTGAGCCGGCCGGTGATGCTGGCAGGATCTGAGGACTGGGCATGGTGGGCGTAGAACAGAGAGAAGAAGAAGAGGGGTTGACCGCAGGGGATGGTGATAGGGAAATCACGAGAGAGATAGAGAGAGTGATACGGGTTTGAGAGAGAGAAGAAGGGGAGTGCGGTGGAAGATGGAAGCAGGAGTAAGAGAGAGAGAGGGGGGGGGGGGGGGGGGGAGGAGTAGGGAGGTCTCCTCTACAGTTTAGCCTAAGGGGATTGAAGAGAAGGAGGTGTGGTGCGGTGATGAAGAAGAGGTGAAGGTAGAGGGTGGTGTAGACCGAGGTTTGCCAGTGCGGTGGAAGATCTGGGAGGTCCGGTTGGTCTGGTTTTGCCGAGGATCAGAGAACGACAAAGGTAGAGGAAAAAACGACACCTGGCACTGGATGGTGAACAGAGCTGGGCTTTGTCTGAGCAGTGCTGTGTTGAAGCAGAACTGCACAAGGAGGAGAGCAAGCGTCGTCTGATGCGATGGAGGCAGGGGCCAGTGATGGTGAACCGTAACAACTGGACTGGGTAGAATAGGGTACGATGTGGGCTTGGTGTGATGTAAAGAACAAGAGAGACAAACGAAAGAGAGCAAGAACACGAGAGAGGTGGAGAGGAGCAGTCCTCCCACCTCTCTCCTCTAGGAGGGAGAATGAAGAAGGAAAGAATTGAAGAGAGAGAAAAAGAAAAAAAGGAGGGGGATCCCCAATTTCAACCTCTCTTTTCTTTACAAGGGTTCCATGCTTGATTAACTTTGCCCAGATTTGGTCAGATTTGCCATGATTGGTTAGATTTGCCCATGCTTTGTGGCGTGAAACTCATCAAAATAAGCTAATATGAGTTATCCAACGTACTATGGATTATTGCAAAACAAAATACAAAATTAGAATGATCTTATGTAGATAATTAGCTATAATGATCATCCGATCGTTTAACTTTTCAAATTAACGGTTAATGGTCGATTATAGCTAAAATTGATTTAAAATCACAAAATTACCTTGTTAAATGATCTAATAAAATATTAATATAAGATTATTTTTTGCAAAATTAAAGACTCAACAATTTCTGCTGCAATTGATGCTACGAAGCGATGTTCAGCCTCGTAGAAGAATGAGCCACAATACGTTATTTCTTAGAACTTCAAGAAATAGGAATGCGACCGAGGTACACAAGATAGGCACTTGTGGAGGTGAAATCATCCTTGTTACCTACCTAATCAGCATCAAAGAACACATGAAGAGATAGAGAGGTATGGCTATGGAGAACAACACTGTGATCCAAGGTCCCACAAAGATAGCATAACAATCTTTTAACAGCATTCCAATGGTCACTGGTAGGCTGATGCATAAACTGAGAGAGTTTATTCGCCGCATAGGCGATGTTAGGACGTGTAAGGGACAAGTATTAAAGACTGCCAACAATGGTTCGGTATTGAGAGGGATTGGAGAGCACGACACCAGAATGAAGAGTAAGTGTGGGAGTAGTTTCCAGAGGGGTAGCAACATGCTTTGCATTTGTCATGCATGTACGAGCAAGTAGATCAGTCATATACCGACAATAAGACAAAAGTAAGCCATGAGAACGAGGAACAACCTCAACTCTAAGAAAATAAGATAATGTGCTAAGATCCTTGAGAGAAAATTGGTGAGCAAGGAGATGGATGAATTTTTGCATAGATCCATCGTTACCTATAATAATAATGTCGTCCACATAAACTAGAAGACAAATAATAATATTGTTGTTATTGAAAATAAACTGAGAGGAGTCGACATGAGAGTTAATGAATCAAGAGGTGATGAGATACTGGCATAACTCATGATACCAAGTGTAGGGAGCTTGTTTTAGTCCATAAATAGCCTTAAGTAGTTTGTAAACATGATGAGGATGATCTCGATCAATAAAGCCCTGTGGTTGTGCCATAAAGACATTCTCAAAGAAGGGACCTTGGAGAAAGGCATTATGGACATCTGGTTGACGAAGCAACCAGCCACGACTGACCGCAAGGCTGAGAACAAGATGAACAGTGGTTGGTTTGACAACTGGATTGAAAATGTCATGATAATCAACCTAGGGTGTTGATGAAACCCATTGGCAACTAATCAAGCCCTGTACCTATCAACAGAACCATCGGGTAAGTATTTGGTATGAAAAATCTACCTACATCCAACCAAATTCTATGATGGATCAAAGGGAACAAGGTCCCAGGTCCCATTCTGAACAAGAGCATCGTACTCTTCAGACATAGCCTGACACTACTTGAGATCTTTGATAGCTTGAGTCACGGATGTTGGTTCAAGATCATTAGTTTTGGTAAGCTGAGCTATAAGGTTTAGTTTGTTGATTGGCTTGTGGATGTTGTTTTTAGATCTAATGATAATAAATTGGGAAGAGGATGTTAGAGGTGTGGATGAAGTGGGATGGTTTGTAAGAGATAGGATTATAGGAGAATTTGGTGGAGGTGGGATAGGCAATGGGTCGGCAGCAGTATGAGATATCGAATTGGAGTTCGATGCCAGAGGAGAAGATGGGGAAGTAGGTGAAGGGAAGATCGGGATGGTACTTGGAGAGGGCGTAGACAACAAAGCTAAGGATGATGAGCTAGTTACCAGATAAAGGACACAGATGAACACCATTGATGAAGAATATCAGAGGTAGGACGGTCGAGGTGAGGTTGAAAAGAAGTGAAGGGAAAGGTTGACTCAACAAATTTGACATGACGTGATGTATAGAGGCAAGATGAGGGTTCAAGACATAGATATGCACTTTGGGTGAGAGAGTAACTAAGAAAGATACAAAGAGAAGACCGGGATGTGAGTTTGTGAGAGGAGTATGGCCGGGGCCACGGATAACAAAGACATCCAAAACTATGGAGTTTGGAGTAGTTAGGAAGGACACCAAAAAGTTTAGTATACAGAGAAAGGAGATGAAGCATGGGGAGTAGGGAAACGGTTGATGAGATACACAACAGTGGAGAAAGCTTAGGACCAGTAAGATAAAGGCATGGATGAATGAGAGAGGAGAGACAAACCAGTTTCAATGATGTGACAAGGATGATGTTCAGAATACCCATTGTGTTCCGACATATGTTGAGGAGAAGTTAGATGGAAAATGCCATTGGTAGCTACGGTGGAAAGTGCTAGATATTCCCCCCCATTATCAGAATACAATATTTTGATCTTTCTGTTAAAGAAATTTTCAACAAGCAATTTAAACCAGATGAATGTATCAAGAACATGTGATTTTTGTTTAAGTGAGTAAAGCCAAATGCATTTTGTAAAGTGATTGATAAAAATAACCCAATACTTAAAAGTCATCAACAGAGTGAATAGGGGAGGTCCATACATCAGAGAAAATAATATCAAGAGGAGATGAAGAGACAAGAAGTGGAGAAAGGTAACTTATGACTTTTATTGCACTGACAAGAGTTACAATTGAAATTTGAAAGACTCGATACGTCTAAATAAAAGTTAGAAATAATGTCTGAGAATTGGAGACAATGGATGACCTAATCTACGATGCCACTCGAACAAAGTAGTTTTGACACCAGAGAACACAAATAGCAGAGGAGACTTGTTGGAAAGATCTGACCACTCATATACACTATCCTTAGTTCGACCTTGCAAAAGAGTTGTAGGATGAGATCCATCAATGAATTTGTAGAGATCATAGCCAATTAGAATTGCTTCCATCTGAAGTTTCCAAGAGAGATAATTGGTGAATATGAGTTTAAGGGGATTGTGAATATGAATAACTGTAAGAGGTTTGGTGGGTTCTTGTGCATTGGGAATTAAAACTTAATTGTTTTCATTAGCCATGGTCGTGGAGTGAGATAGTTGAGACACACCCAATGCATAGGTAGGAGTGATTGGAAATAGGTTTGTGGGGACAAAGATTAAGGACTCTGGAGATCTCAACGTAGCCCTTCTCGGAGAAGAAGAAAACTTGGGGAGGCTGGTTTCCAGAGGAACTCACTAGATGTATAGATTGGGCGTCTGGAACTGCTGCTGCGGCAGTGGTGGATTTCCGTTGGAGTGGATGCTCTTCCAGAAGGGCTTTTACGACCGCGATCTTGTTGACAACAGATTCTTGCCTGCGTGTTTTGATTTACCTTCGTTATCAGTAAGAAAGAAAGGGTTTTTTTTTTTTGTTGGTTCAAGTCTCAGATCTAATGATTTGGGGATCCGAGGATGCAGTGTTTTGTACTGTTGCGGAGGTAAACGCTGTCAAGACGGTGACAGAGAGATCATGTCAAAGTTTGCGCTCATAGACCAAAGTTTTGGAAATTTGTATAGCCTGGTCGTAGGTCTTTGTTAAAGGGTGGATAGTGAAGATCAAGTGTTTGACAGAAGGTTTGAGAGAGGATCTCAGTGGATGTGTAACGATGTTCAAAGGCGGCGATTTGCTGCCGAAGGTGGTGGGGGTTTGGAAAGAGATGAAGGGTGTTGAGAGTAACAGGTCGGTAGATGATGAGGCTTGTGGCAATAGTGGGAAACCACTGAATGCGATGTTGGAGTAGGGCAAAAAAAAATCCGATAGGGATGGTTGATCTTCATTGCTCTGATACCATAAAAAATTTAAGAAATGAAGATAAATTATGGTCTCAAATTTTATTGAATAAGACTGAGTATAAATAGAGTTTACACTTGGAATTCAAAATTTAAACATCCTTAAAAGAGGGAAACTAAAAACTGAAATAATTTAAATTTTAAAATCCAAAATTAATTATTCTCTATCATTGAGAAAGTATTTGGATGAGTTCTAGTCCTGCTGGTGGTCCTCAAAGGGGAAATAGTAGAGTTTCCTCGATTGGAAGTTGAACCCCAATGATCACAGATTTCGCCAAGGGTTCAGACCCAGGTTAGGAGTCTGCAGTACCCATGATTCTTGGTGAAAACAAGACACAATGCAAGTTCTGTAATAAAGTGATTGGTAGAGGGGGCATTACTTAGTTGAAGATCCATTTGGCAGGTATTGGCGGCGAGGTAGCACCATATGCATAAGAGGAAAGCGGTTAGGTCTGATAAGTGGTTCAAGTTTTCCTCTCATACTACACTTGGGGCTCAATCTAGAGTGAAGTATGCCTCAACCCCTAAAGAGAAGAAGCAAAAAACAAACTTTCATGCTGCCATGTGGTGGTATCATGCATGCACAAGCTTCAATGGTGCTAGGTGGGATTATTATCAGCTCATGATTGATGCAATATCATCAATGGGACCTGGCTACAAGGTTCCTTCATATCATAACCTGAGGGGAAGATTGATATTGCAAATGAAGGAGTTGAATACATATCAGGAAGAGAATAGAGCTCAATGGTGTATTGCAGGATGTTCAACAACGGAGGATGGTTGGATGGATATGTGTAACTGTCAATTGATTAATTTTTTGGTAAGAGCAGTCCCAGTGCACGAAGCTCCTGCCTATGTGGGGTTCGGGGAAGGTGCATACCACAAGGGCCTATAGTAAGCAGTCTTATCTTGCCTTTTGCAAGAAGCTAATTAAGTTTTGATGTACAATACTAAAGGGATAATGTTTCTCAAAAGTGTCAATATAAGTGGTATTGCAAAGGACAAATTGCATTGTCTGAGGTATTTAAGAAAGTTATAGAAGAATATAGTCCCGAGAATGTGGTGCAATTTTACATCTAGAAGAAACATTACTACTTTGACTCTGAATCTTGTTTTGTTTAATTATGAAGTACTTATTACTTTTTTAGTTATTAACTAATCTATTTTGTGGATCCGACATCTATGTTGTTATTTCATGGTCATGTTGTTATTAATCACTTTATCATGTGCTTATGAATGTTATGAATGCATTTTGCGTGCCGTTGAATACAAATATTATATTCTGAGGATTACATGCCTATTTATGCTATTAAATTGTTCTAGATTGATGGAATACAATGTTTAATTATGTTCTTGATATTTTAGGAAACATAAGTGATTGAATTATATTATTGCATTTTTTCTTTTCCTTTTCTTTTTTTTGAATTCCCCTGAAGTTTTAGACAACTAGTCTAATATCAGCCTTGAGTGAAGATTATTTGGCTTGATCCTTTTATACCTGCATCCCGCTACAAACCGAGGGTTGTGGGGGAAGAGTTCTGAGCGGGTTGTGTTGAGGTCAACTCGTCCGAAACCCCCGAAAAAGGTAGATGATTTTCTATTTTGTAATATGAGAGGACAAGATATATATGTATTTGAACTCCCCTAAAATCTTTTAGAGAGTGCAGAAATTTTCTATATCTTGTGACCGCTATTTTCTGACCACGAAAATAGTGAAACTGGTGTTAGTCTCTAGAGGTATCTCAATTCAAAGGGATTTACGTAAATCTGTGTGTTTCTTGGTCTTCATTTTTTTGCATCTTCGTAACAGTAATTAAATCCCACTGGTTAGATGCCTCAAACCGAGGATTGACAACTTAATTTTTCCCTTTCCTTCTTTCCATCTTTGACTCTCATCAGTCTGTTCATTTGACCCATGAATTCCTTGTTCCAGATGAAATCGTCGGACTATAAAGGATCTTCTTCTTCCCCTCCCTAATACTTGCGGAGCTCGGTCGTTGTGGGGGGCACACATACTCGCCGGAAGCTACGTCCGTCGACCATTTCTTGGGTAAAATTAAGCGGGTTTGCCGTGGATCGGCCAAGTTTGGAGTTTCAGATGAATCTTGTGACATTGAAGTTGCAAATGTAGCAGACTGTATAATTCAATATTGTCGTTGGAATCGAAGAAAAATGGATGCGATTTTCGTTTTGCTTGAGCAACAGGAGACGAGCTCTCTCTGCGACTGCCTTTCGTAGAATTCAAGAATGATCCTGACCATCCAAAAGGCCCATCATTATCAAGATTTTACGGCATAACAAGGAGAAGGGAGCCAATTTTTATCTTAGGTGATAAAATGAACAAGGATTTCGGAATGCCGCCTCTGAAAATCTGGACCGTTTATAAATGGTTTCACCATCCTCCAGGGCCCCACGTAAACTTTGCAGCTGCTCATGGGATCCCAGGAATTAAACGGTCCGGATAAATCAACATGGTGCTTGTGATGAGATGAGATTTGTCTTGAGATGATCTTCGATGACCCACATAATCGAAAATATCACTTTAGACTGGGCTGAGATAGTAGGATAGATGGTTTGAGATAAGAAGGTTGAGATGGTTCTAAAATGGTTGAAATGACATGATATAGACCATTTTCGTCTCACGCAAAATATAGGGGTGGGGCTTACGCTGTTGAGATGAAAATGGTATGCCAACTACTATTAATGAGCTGAGTCGAGCCACGAATTTATCATCTCATCTCAAGCACTATTAACACTATTATGAAGGGATATCACTTCATCTCATCTCCGGCACGGTACTAACACCCAGGAAAATATTTGATCGATACATATGTTGGCTTTTGATCGGATGGCTATAATGACGATATAGAAACCCTCAATCAGATGAGGCCTACGGCTTCGATCATCCTTGAAAAGTGGGACCACAAGCGGGCCGGACTTGCTCTCGGCTGCTTGTCGCCGGTCAAGAGAAAGAAAGAAATAAAGACGGAGAGATGCCGTTCCTGGAAATAGAAAAAGCGCCGAAAGCCATCTCTTTTGCAGTTCAAGTGCTTTCTCCCTCATTTCATTCGCAAAGAAGAAACCCTAGCTCGCGATCTCCCTGGTATTCCCTCTGCAACGATCGTCAAATGTCTCTCTCTACGAGGAATCGACGCCATGGCGTTTCCGAACAGTCTCCCCCCTCGGATAGTAGCTACTCGAAGCTCGACAAACCAGGAAAATCCGGGGAAAAAGAGAAAGAGAAAGGATTCAGCTGGTTTCTTCCGTTCATTGCTTTAGTAATCGTAAGACACATGAGTGCCACTTCAAATATAATCCACGATTGCGACGAGGTCTTCAATTACTGGGAGCCTCTTCACTATCTCGTCTACAAATCCGGATTTCAGACCTGGGAATACAGGTTTTCTGCCTTTCTTTACCCTGCATTTTGTATGCATCTTTAATTTAATTGTCGTTCCTTTCTGTAAGACCAAATTGTTTCCCTAGTTTCTATACTTTTGGATGCACAGCTTCACTGTAGAAGCAGTCTCTGTCATTATTCAGTCTTTTATGCTTGTTTGCGAGCTATCAGAAT
Organism: Warburgia ugandensis; assembly: GCA_035236585.1. Classification (NCBI taxonomy): domain Eukaryota; kingdom Viridiplantae; phylum Streptophyta; class Magnoliopsida; order Canellales; family Canellaceae; genus Warburgia; species Warburgia ugandensis. Next base: position 68,029,071 of record CP141134.1, read on the forward strand.
AGCAGATTGTGATACTATTGTTTGGGGCAAGTAATTTGGTTGCTTCCTTCCTTTTCGTACTCTCGATTATGTTTTTTCTGATTCGGCTCTGGATTGTAACTCAACTGATAGAACACGTCGTGTGAAATGTTGCAAATAAAACTTTTCACGTGGGATGACTGGATTGAATCCTTATGTAATGAAATTTGAAAGTGGAAAAAAAAAGATAAACAGTCTGATTAGGACTAAAACATTGATATGGTAATGGTCAAAATTGTAAACACTCAGAGAAGTTCCTGTGTCAGCTTACCTTGATCTATTATGATCAAGGATTTTGCTCTTAGACATGGCATCATAAATGAGCCGTCTATGCAAAAACTAAGCTGATTAATGCATCTGGAGAATTGTTAAAATGTGAAATATGCATGTGACTATGAAGTGGTGAAAGTTGGGAACGCGACAGTTGAAGAAGATTATACATTGACAATTTTGTCATGCTTCAGGTCTTGAGGTGGCTTAAGGGTGTGCCTACAGGTCATATAATGATTAAAAGATAAGAGTGCTACTAACTGAAACAATAACTTGGCAACCCTGAGAATCATTCCATACTTAGGATATTATTTGGAATTATAACTGAAACAACAGCTTGTAAAGCTTGCTATGCAGTCATCTTTTGGATGTTATTTAATGCTGTTGCTAATATTGGAATGGTCTTATTGTGTAAGGTTGTTGGCTGCACAGAAATTGTTGACATGCATTCTAGTTTCAAGGAGATGCACTTTGTGTTAGAACGATTTCCATGTCACAGTTTCAGTTGTAGAATTAGGGATTGGATTTTGTTTGAGATTTTGACCATTTACAGCAGAAAAGGATTGGATTTTGTTTGAGATTTTGACCATTTACAGCAGAAAAGGATGGTGTTAAGGAAGAGGGAGGGGGGAAATATTACTTCTATGAATTTATGAGGAAGCTCTTTTCCTCGGTTGCTTTTTATAAATTTTAAGCAGCATTCAAGTGTATCCTTGTGATTGGTTTAGTCTGATGCTTCTGCTACTTGAAAGCAACCAAATGGTATGTTTAAGAGAGTGGGAAAACCAAAAGAAAATACAAAGAGTAAACACAACTTACATTGTTTCCTGTGCGTAACTGAGTCCCAAGCAAAGTGATTGATGAATTCCTATCTTGCAAATAAAAGCAGATCAAAGAATGGAAGGATTGTCCCTCCCAAAAGGGATATACACAGAAGGAGAAACAAACCCATAAGAAATCGCCTTCTTCATTACTCTCTCTCTCTCTCTCTCACACACACACACACACACACAAGTTCTATGAATTCCTGATTATATTAGTTTTATCCCAAGTTATATCAGGATAACTAATATGTATGCATTTTGCAGCTCTGAGTTCGCCCTGCGGTCGTATCTGTACATTCTTTTTCACAAATTAGTGGCAGGACCAGCATCATGGTTTTTCGGTGAGGAAAAGGTGAGCTAGTTCTACTCCTCTTATAAAGTATCGCTAGCATTTTTTGGCTTGTTTATTTGGTAACTTTGTTAGATTTGTGTGAGAATTACTTCAATATTTATTTTCTTCTCCTCCAATCATGTCTGATACTGGCTGAATAATGTAGGCTATGGTGTTTTACTCTGTAAGACTCTTCCTTGGCTTGATATCAGCCATCTCAGATACAGTGTTGGTGGTGGCTCTTTCAAGGAAGTATGGAAAACGAATTGCTTCATATACACTTGCGATGTTATGCTTGACCAGTGGTTGTTTTTTTGCTAGTACAAGTAAGTTGGCTGTTGCTTATCCTGTTATATGTCTGTTTCTTCCAGATTTCTAATTCAGCTCTAAACCTTTGGGTTCTCCGAATCACATGTCCAGCCTTTTGATGTTCTGTAGATTTTTCTTGCATTGGTGTCTCCTAGGGAGTTGTTTTGTTATTTTACTTTCTTTTATCTTCAATTCCTTACATCCATCATATGTATGGTTTTCCAGGTTTCTTGCCCAGTTCATTCTCTATGTATGCTGTCTCTCTTTCATCGGGGTTGTTCCTTCTTGGAAAACCTGCTACGGCAGTTTCAGTGGCAGCCGCTGGTGTCATCCTTGGATGGCCATTCTCAGTTCTAGCTGTTTTGCCGCTTACAGTGTATCCTTTAATTACTGGAAGATTCAAACACGTGTTTCTTTCAGGCGCAGCAACTTCTGTCACAACTCTTGTATGTTAGAGCTAGTATTACATTGTGGCACTTCTTTTTTTCTGTTACTCTTGTTAGCTGTGAACATGTTCGATAAAATCCAATTGGCTAGGAGTTGATTCTTTTCGTTTTTCCTCTTTATGCCATAGCTAGTTTGGTTTGTGCAGGTACTCTCAGGATTCATTGATCGGTTCTACTATGGAAGATGGACTTCCTCTGTGTTCAATTTGTTGATATATAATGTTATTGGAGGTGGCGAGAGTCATTTGTATGGGACCGAAGGGCTGCTGTTTTATTTCAGAAATGCATTTAACAACTTCAATTTTTGTTTTATTCTGGCATTACTGTTCTTGGGAATTCTGCCAATTGCAAGGAAGAAGTATGCACCAGATCTGCTGGTTGTAGTTGCACCTGTCTATATTTGGTTGGCGTTTATGTCATTGCAGCCCCACAAAGAAGAAAGGTGAGAATAATGCTCTTTCTCTCTCTCTCCTTTCCTTATAGAATTGTACAGCAGAGTTTGTAAACTTTCAGTAATATGTTCATTTTAATAAATTTGTTATCAGATCATTTTGAGTTGGTCTCTGTTAAACCTTTTCTCAGTGCCTACAGATTGTGGATTTTCCTTATAGTTGAAATCTTACTCTCACCAGAAGAACAATGTTTTTATATTGCAGAAACCTATTTAGAGATCCTTGTTATTTTCATCATGATTTACATTATGTAGCTGTTTAGAAGTATGTAAATGAGAGTAGCTTTTTCTTTTTGTGTTATTGTCACTTACATTGGATTTTCTTGTGCCTTGCTCATATGAAATGGTCTATAATTCGTGCAAGTCCATGCATCAAATGGAGAAGATTCAAAGATGATGCAGAGTATGAAATAGTATGGGTTCAGATCAATGGAAAACTGGGGCATGGGCAGGTATATGAGGGACGTAAAAGATTGGAAACAGATATAGACATTAAGAAGCATACATTACCAAACATTAATTCAAAGGGAATTGACAAATGTATCCTGACTTTGTATTCTGTTCTCATACATAGTACAGTGCACCCAGTACATGATCATAGATTTTAAAAAAAGCAAACTTTATTCCTCAAATAAATTATTTGTCGAAAGGGAAACCTTTGAACCTATGATGTGAAATTCTCACTAAATACCCTGTCCATTAAGAAACACTGCTAAGTACTACTTGTAATGTTGGTTTCAGAGATCTCTTAGTGAGCATCCTTGAGGTATACCGTCACTGTTTGCCATTCTTAATCAAACATCTTGTGTTGAATAATTCAATGTTAAAATACAATTATCATCAAATGGGTGGCACAAGGCGGAGACATTACTTGGACAATGCAGTAACTTGTTAATGAGGCTAAACTGTGGATGATAGATCTAAATGTCAGCATTAACCACACCCTTAGATCTGGGAATGCAATAGCAGATGAGCTTGCTCGAGGAGGAGTGGAAAGAGAGTCTTTGAGGTTAATTTTTTCTGTTTGTAGACATAGGCTAATTTCTGTTTCTCTGTTTTGGCAGAAGATAGTGTTTCCTCTTGGTTCATTGCTTTCTACTTCCTATACTTGGACTATCTTAGTCTCCTTGAATAAAAACTGCCAATCCAAAAGCAGACAAAAAGAAATTGGACTTACACTATAATAACATATACTAAACAATCCTGCTACCTTCTTTAACCTTTTCTGATGACAATCCTGCTTTCTCTTCAATTCACAGGTTTAGCAAGATTAAAGTGTTTCCTCTTGGTTCATTGCTTTCTACTTCCTATACTTGGACTATCTTAGTCTGCTTGAATAAAAACTGCCAATCCAAAAACAGACAAAAAGAAATTGGACTTACACTATAATACCATATACTAAACAATCCTGCTACCTTCTTTTACCTTTTCTGATGACAATCCTGCTTTCTCTTCAATTCACAGCTTTAGCAAGATTAACATTGGTTTTTTTCAAAGTGAGCGAGATTAACTTTGTTTGGAGTTGGAAGGTTTAATAATTCATTAAATGCGATAACTAAACCAGCATTTACTTAACAATCTATTCAATCTTTGAAAAACTTTTCAATTTGAATCTAACAGGAACTTTTCAAATTTGGCCTGTGATAACAGATGAGAAATGCAAACAGTATTTCTGAATTCATTTATATGCTTGAAATGAAATTTCTGAGCCTACGATTGCTTGTCTTGTAATGTTCATATTGCTTTGGGCGTAAAAGAGTCTACTTTACTGCTTTACATTAGGAATTTCTGTTACCTCTTATCATTCTTATCAGACATTTCAGGTTTAATAATTAGACAAACTAATGCAGTTATAGTATTCTAGCATATACAAAATTATCCTGCTTGGTCATCAGTTCACAAGCTTAGTAATTTCCTTTTATTCAAAACATGACAGGTCCAATAATTGAATGAGTATGTTTACTACATGAACTTGTACTAAAAATTTGACTGAATGCATTTACTACATGAACATGCATTAGATATTCCATTCGGTCTTCAAGACACCTTTCAGGTTGTATTGAAGTCCTGAGAGGATCTTGTAAAATTTTGCCTGGGTATTTCATTATTTTTGTTGTGAATGCAGGTTAGTGATTAATGAAATGTCTTTGACTATCTAGTTGCTGGTACTTTGTAGGTTTCTGTACCCAATATATCCACTTATTTGTGTTGCTGCTTCAGCTGTCATTGAAAGCTTTCCGGATCTTTTTCGCAATAAATATGACATCGAAGATTCACTAATTGTAACAGTGAGTTTCTGCCCCTTTTGCCTTTCTTAAGATTTCAACTTCTCAACTTCTTTCTCTGAGCATGGTCCACTTTTGGGTTCAACCAATAAAACAGATCGCCAAAGTTTTGAGACCTCTGGTTCTTAGTCTCATTCTGTGTGCCTCACACAGCCGAACATTCTCGCTGCTTCATGGATATGGAGCACCCTTGGAGATTTACAAGCATTTGCAATATCAGGATGATACTGAAACAGGTGAGACGTGGCTTGGACTGTAGCTTAAGTCATAACATTTAATCCATCAGCAATATACTCAAAAATAATTTGAGAAATTGGGTTATATGCATCTTCCATGTTTGTTCTCATGCATCCTTTCTGAGATGCAGGTTCTGTTGTCTGTGTTGGAAGTGAATGGCACCGTTTTCCATCATCCTTTTTCATACCTTCATATGTGGGTGAAGTTCGCTGGATAGATGATGGGTTCCAAGGGCTTCTTCCATTTCCATTCAATTCAACCTTGGGAGGCACTGCAGCAGCTCCTCCATATTTCAACAATAAGAACCAAGCTTCTGATAAGCAATATGTAAACCCTTACTATCTCATTTTGCTTGAGCCTTTCCTGGTCCTTTTTCATAAAGTCCAACTTATGTGTCCTGCTTCAACTTCCGTGGCAGCTTGGGGATCTTAATGCATGTACTTTCCTTGTGGAACTGGATCTGAAACGGCCAGTTCCTGCACGTGGAAGCGATCTGTCAACGTGGGAGGTAACAATCTGTTGAATCCACTGTTTTCTGCATCCTTTTTCAAATATTTTTCCATTCTCATGATTATCAAAATCGTGAACTTCCAGGCTGTTGCTGCAATACCTTATCTAGACAGGGAGCTCTCTCCTCCCTTTTATCGGTCATTCTTCATCCCATACCTGTGGCAGGAGAAGAATGTATTTGGCCTGTACAAATTGCTTAAGAGAATACCAAATGACGTGGAACAGACATAAGCTTTAGTTCTTAATGAGGACTTAATTGTGTACCCACTGCAGCCAGTTCAGAGGAGAGCACAGTGATCTGTTGCAGAGCTGGTTCTGGTCAAATTGAAGTTGGATCCTCATGAAAGTTAAGCGGAGCTCATAACCAATTTGGCATGACCATTCTAGTAGGTGAGATGTAAATGAACTCTATGATCTACCACAAGGGAACAAATGTTCTAAAACTTCTCCATTCTCCCATGTGATCATGGATTTGCTAGATCATTGATCAGTAGGTAAACTTCGACAATAGGTGACTTTAGCTTCAACCAATTCTAATCATGGAGAGCACCAGCTTTACCTTAAGCTTTTCCTCTCTGTAATCTCTGTATCTTTAGGTAGACATGAAGCAGCTGCAGGTGGGTTTTTATGCAACAGTGGTTGGCATCCACAACGGGGTTGCTTAGTGCAAATATGTTCCCTCTTCTCAGCCATTTGCTGTTCTCAACTTCACACGGTCACAATTAAATCAGATGCCAGCAAATATTTTATTTGTTTGATTGCAAAATCAATGGTCCGCAGGATCGTTCATATAAAGAAAAAGAATTTAAAGGCAACGTTAAAAGGACGGCGGGTCCTAATTTCGTAATCTATCAGTGGAATCCAGTATGAAAAAATGTATGCCTACTAAATAAGTTCGGATGAAAAAAAAGTCGGCGCAGGACCCTTTTTGTGATCTCAACCGTTCATCTTATGGTCCTACCTAACTTCAGTTGGACATTTCACATCCGAAGGACAATCTTGGCCCTTTCTTGTGAGGAGTAAATGAACGACTCATAGATTCTAAGAACAGCTGTCCTACGCTTTAGAACAGGGGGGAATAACATCATCTGGTGGATTAGATTTTTGTGGCATGGGCTATCTAGGCTTGACCAGAAGATGTACGGTTGTGATGGTAGAAACACGGGTACCGCCTATCCTTTTATCATTCTCTTCAGTCTATTATATGGTAGTCTGTCAACTGCAGCATATAATTTTTTCTCTCTCCAAGTATCTGTGTACGTACCGGTGCTTAGATAAACGACGTTATCTAGCGGTGTTTGCGCTTCTATTTCAGTATACAAACTCATTTACGTAAGCCACAGGCGGTTGGTGATCCTAGCCATACATGTACTGTCCACATCTTAGATATGCCGGGTTCCGAAATCATCCCTGCTCGTTTATCTTAACCCTTCGATCCCGTGAAGATTCCACCATTTCATTCCTTTAGCTACACGGTTATGTGTTTAGGACCGTCCGGTATAGATGTTTTTTCAGTGCACGGCTCGTCTAAAACACACCATAGAAAATGAATGGCCTGGATGAATAAGCAAGCGGACCACAAATGCTATCAATTTGTGTAGATCAGTGCTCTGAACTACATGGGCAGGCCTCAACTACAAAGAAAGTCGGTGCCACTAAAATAATCTCAGAAAATAAACAACTCTTCTTCGCACAGGCTCTATACATTTCCCGTGTGCGGTTCATTCCAGAACCAACTCATTTTGCAAGCTTGTAACATAAACCACATATACACAGACACATAGTCCCCTATTCTTCAGCAACAGCCAACATGACAGTAAGCCATTGTCTTCTCTTTCCTCTGTTAATTACTAAGCTATACACAGAAAGTCAATATATGAACTATCTCTATCATCCAATTGGTGTAGTAGCCTATCAAATCCAACTGATGGGTCTCTTTTTTGATGATATAGCACCCCAGAGGGACAGTAGAGATGGCTTATATGCCGGAACTCTTCGTGGATCATACTTTTGGGTTTTCTCTTTCAGATTACAGAGACGAGAGTACATATGGATAGTGCAGGATGTCAAAGCAGAATGAGGAAGGCCCTCCAAACGATTGAAGGTAAACAATGAAAGAGTATATTCGTCAACTATGGTGTACATATGGTGATGTGCTTATATGCAGGGATGTGTGTATTTCAGGTTTTGATGAAGCAGATGCAGACATGGACATGCAAAGGTGACTTGTTTCTGCTTTCTGCATGAAACAAGTGAGTTGCAGTCCTGCATACATTTAGATATATGTTTTAATTTTCTGCTTTCTGCGTGAAACAAGTGAGTTGTAGTCCTGAATACATGCAGATATGTTTTAGTTTTCTGCCTTCTGCCTGAAACAAATGAGTTGCGATCCTGCATACGTGTAGATATGTTTTAGTTTTCTGCTTTCTGCGAGAAACAATTGAGTTGCAGTAATCTTTGTATTTTTTTCGACTTTGAGTAAACTTTTTCTTTTACTTGGGAGATGCAGTTCGGGTAGCGTTAATGTGGTTGGCAGGTACAGAAATCAGGCACAGACTGTTAACAAGAATCATTCAGTAGAGAGAGCGAAGACAGGCTCATTCTCGCTAGGAACAATTGCGTTTTTTCCTTCCTAATCAGCTTCATTCACTGTATAGTTCTCGTTTCCTGGGTGATCTTTGGTATGGTGAACGGGTAAGATTGGCCTTAAGCCAGAGTATAGTCTATCATAGTCTACAGCACTCTCATGAATCTCGTCAAGATGGAAACAATAGGGCAGTCAAAGTTTGCTTGCAAAAGAGAAAATGACACCTTTTTAGATGAGGAGGTGGGTGAGTGTTCTATTAGAAAAGTGGCCTTTTCCTGGAAGCTGGTGGGACTTGGGACCCAACAAATGAACGGTTTAGATCTTATCAGACACATGTTTATAAGCACAACCAACAAAAAACAAATAAAAGAAATGCTCTCTCCTTAAAAAAAAGGAAGTGAACAAACTAGCCCGAATTTTTAATGATCCAGATTGTTCGCTTCATGGCTCATCTTAGAAAAGCCATACCCACAATATCCAGTGGGTATTCCTGCTCTTAAGGTATACAAAATGTAGAGGCTCAGAAGATGACAATAGCAAAATCTTGAGAAACCAAGGGCACACCTGGTCTGATGCATCAGATTTTTGGAGCAAGGCCTATCTAAGACGTTAATTGAATGTAAACGGCCCAGATCACGAAAATCGTGGGCCCACTTGTACTTCCATCTTCTGACAGGGCAACTACCATCGTGTAGCAACGTTTAAAACTAAGCAACTATTCGGAAATATCCTTCCCACAAAGCCGAAGAGTCGCCAACCAGAGCTTCCCGTTAGTTTCTTACCCCCAACAGCCATTCAAAAGGTAACCGTCTTCTCTATTCCTTCTTCTCCCTCAAATTCAAATCTCCATTGCATCCTCCTCCTGCAACTCTCCCCAGTTTTCACAAAAAATGAAGTTCACTTCTGCAGTAAGTTCCGATTCATTAACAACAGAACGGCCCAAACGCAAACACCGCCGTAAAATCCCCACCAAAATCCCATCAAACACTACTAGCTATGCACAAACTGATTCCTCTCAAACCTCACAGAAATACTACAACAAATCCTCATGCGAAGAAGCCGACGATGAATACGAAGAACAGACCCAAACAGCTACAGACAGCCAATACACAGAATCTCAGACCATCCCACCAGAATCAATCCGTGCAAGTAACACGGTGGAAGCTTCAGCCAGTTCCTCATTTCCACCCGGTCTGCAAAACCCAATTCCACAATCAACTTACATAAACATTGCTCCTCTCCCAATCTTCAGAGGTACTCCTAACGAGTGCCCTGTCGCCCACCTTAGCAGATTTGCAAGAGTTTGCAGGGCGAATAATGGGTCTTCAATAGAAACCATGATGAGAATTTTTCCTGTTACTCTTGACGAAGAAGCAGCTTTATGGTATGAACTTAACATAGAACCATATCCATCTCTTTGTTGGGAAGAAATCAAGTCTTCTTTTGTGCAGACATATCGACGGACAGAGTTTGCTGATCTCCGTTCAGAATTGATGATGATCCGGCAAGGGGATAGTGAATCTGTCAATGCTTTTTATTTAAGAATGCAGTGGATATTGAAAAAATGGCCCGATCATGGAATTCCAGATGTTATGTTAAAAGGGATTTTCATTGATGGGTTGAAGGATGACTATCAAGATTGGATCATTCCACAGAAACCCAGTTCGTTACTTGATGCGTTGAAGTTTGCATTGAGTTGGGAACAAGCGCAGAGTATAAGGGCTGCTAGACGCAAGAATGTTGCAGTAGCAGGTCCAACGGTAGGTGAACGGGAGAGGATTACATGTGGGTTTTGCGATGGATTGCATGAAGAATCAACGTGCGAGATTCGGCGGAAGATGAAGGATATGTGGGTGAAGAGTAAAGAAAGACCGTCGGTTTCTCCCTCTCAGAACGGTACAGATTGTACTTCCACTACACCTAACAAGGGATTTCTCCGATCACCATCGCTGGCGACGAGTATAATCCGACGGCTTGGGCAGGATGAGAAAGACGGGGGTTTGTTGGATTGGAGGAAGTCGCCGTGTCAGTGTGTGAAGCATGAGTGTTGGAAGAAGAATGGCAGGACTCACAGTGTGATTTCTAGAAATCATGGAACAGATTGAAGATTGCAGTGAAGATTTTAAGCACGCACACGAGTATTGCAAGTTTGGTTGTATTCCTGTTGTTTCGCTTCCACTAAGTATTTAGAATTTTACAGAAATAACAGTACATGCGGGGCCTAGAGCAGGGGTGATCTGAACTGCTCACGTCTACCCCGTATTTTAGGTAAGCTATATGTAATATACTAAAATTCTTGTATGGATAATTTAACCATCTATTGATTAAGATTTTATTATTATTAATTTGAAGGGGAGCTTTGCCGCAGCGGTAAAAGTTGTTGTCACGTGACCTTGAGGTTACGGGTTCAACGTATGGAAATAGCCTCTTTTCAAAAATACAAGATAAAGCTATATACTATAGACTCTTGTAATCTGCCCTTTTCTTTGACCTTAATATGCAAGAGCTTCATACACCAGGTTTGCCTTTCTTTATTAATAGAAAATAAGTGGTTCGGACCAGCAAGCTTTAGGGCTTGGGATGATACTGGAGGAACTTCTTTGTTAATTCTTGTAGAATGAGTAGCACACGCACTTATAAAATATTCGTCACTTAATAGTTAGGTTGAGGTGGCTCTCTCATAAGTAGCTGATAGATTTGAGGTAGTACATCACATTTTTTAGATGTTTGCACGTTAATATATATATATATATATATATATATATATATAATATTGGCACTCGCCAAGAGAAAAAGTAGCACATGCACATGAAAACATTTCTAAGAAAGAGAGAGGGAGAGAGAAAGTGACAAATTAGGGAGAAAATAGGAAGAATTAGACTATACATCACCGTTATTATCTTTTTAATACTTGAAGGACATTAACCATAAACTTGTGTTTATTATTTGGGGAAGCCTGTTCTTGATTATGCGGACCACACCTAACCCTCTCTCGATTCTGTGAACCGACACCTAGTCCAACCTACTCTCTTATGCCTAGTTATCATCCAAAGCTTAGGATCACGATGAAGGTCAAGTAAGGGTCTTCAGTTCTACGTCCACCGACGATCAGAGATGAAATTCTGTTTGATGGACTATGGGGCACTAGCCGTTGCATGGAAAAATCTGGTATTTCGATTGCACAATCTGGTGTACCTTCTTCTTCCTTGAGAATAAGGGCAGCCAGATCTGAATTCAACGTAGCAATGGTAGCGGCTTGATCTCTCTTAAGATTTTTCGCCAAGCCTTTTAGTTGGGATTTAATATGATGTAGCTTAAGTGCCAGCATCGTTCTTGCATTACCTTGGTAGGATTTCACCCTCAATCCACCAACCTTGTATGAGACTAACAAGATTAGGTTCTTCTAATTCTGCAAGAGGAGTCTTCAAACATAGATAGCCATGCGATTTAGGATGGAATTATCTTGTTTAGTTGTCCAAGGGAACCGTTAACTAGAAATAGGCAGATCTTGTTAGGATCGATTCAGTCACACACAATAGAAGACAAGGAAATTTATGTGGTTCAGCCAAACTTGGCCTACATCTATGGGAGATGAGGTTTCACTATCTAATCAGATACAGTGGAAGAAGAAGAAGAGGCAGCTCAGAGCCTCCTCCAATCCTCCTCTGTTTCTTTACGTACAAACTCTCACTCACTTACACACGCTAACCCTAACATTACATTTATATAAGATTCTCACTCACATGGGTAAGGACTAGGTCCACCCCAGCAAATCTTTAAATTCATTGTCTTGAAGGAAATCATAGCATCTGAGGTATGCACAGCCATATTCCTTTCACAAAAGTTTCTAATAATGTTAAAGTCCACTCCGATAAGCCACGGCCTTTGCCACCTAGAAAGGGCAGCCTTGATACACAAAGTTTTCACGTATATAGGGTCCAGGGAAAGGGCAAACCACAAGAGTCAATAGTATGCAACTTTACCTTGTATTTTGCAAGAGGCTGTTTCACATCTTGAACCTGTGACCTCAAATTCACACGGGACCTCAAATTCACACGATGACAACACTACCATTGTGCTATCTATGGTGCACAAAAGAAAGCTCTTGCCATAGTGCCTCCCTTGTCATCCTTCTAGCCGTAGACGCCTGAAATACCAGCGCTGGAACCATTTGAATTTATCTGACATTCCAGAGAAATAGAGTATGCACCCATATATTTATCAACGATTTCATTAATGTCAATCCTCCTTGCTATAAGAGTTGCTCTGGTCCGGCTGATTGCATCTAGATGCATACATTCAAAGTCTCTTTGAATGGCTTAAGGATCAGGCCTCAAACTAATTCCAATCTTCCTTCTTGGTTTCCTGAAGGATCGACACCCGTGGTTTTATGTTGACACACATATTACGTACTCGAGCCTTTCTTCTGAGGTGACCCAAACCCCGAATGTTCTATGATAAGACAATCGGAGAAACAAATGCTGTCATTTTCCCCGCCCTGCAGGCTTCTATCATCCTGGAAATCATCATCGGAGCAAATGGGTACCTCATACTGGTCGTTGTGTTCCTTCTCCATTCCCATGCAGTTATCAAGACCACAGATATCTTGGAGTCTGGAAATTGCTTCCAGTTACAATGGCGTCACAGACACTGTCAATATGGTCTTGATCTTCTACGGATATATTCTTATCCTAGCAATTGAATTGACAGTCATTATCTCCTCTCTTATTTTCCACACTTTTCTCCTTCTGCTGCATAATAACCTTCTTAAAAATCATCACTTTGATGGGGAGGTGATATTTTAGGATTCTTCAATTTCCTTTATTCACCCTGCTGCATAAAGTCAGAGGTACAACGTGATGTGGCCATTGGAGGGGTTTGAACGAGTGTCTTGGGGAGTCGCTGAGGTTATCCCTCCGGTTGCATCCCGGTCGAAACGAAGGGCCTCGTAAATATGAGGAGTCGAGCTGCTTTCTCGTACGTTTGAAACTTAAAAAGATTTCCGATCAATCATGATTTTTGGTGTATTTTACTATTAAATAAATTTTATATCAAGATATGTAAGCATTCTCTGTTAAAAACTGGGGTATTTTATTTCTTTTGCAAAAACATTTTGATATTTTTGCCAAAAAGTTCAAGACTTTTTTGAGTTTTGCAAATTTGCTTTAAATTTTTGTGAGCTTTGCAAAATTACTATTTTGTTAGTTTTCCATCCTCCTTACATATTAGTGTTTTTTTAAATTTCAAAATTACCCTTCTTTCTCTATGTTAGCAGTAGAAGTTTGGAAGCTATACATGAAATAAAATTAAACATGTTTAATCTAAGACTTTAAGCTCTTCATTCGATGCCTTTTCTTTTGAAAATTGAAAACACAAGGCTTATGCCTTTTTCTTCTCAATGTCTTCTATCTAGCAAAATCAATTTTAGAGATTTTCATTGATGAACAAAAAGGAAAATTAGCACAATAGTAGGTCAGTTAGAATGTATCAATGGAGAGAAATATAGAAGGGTAATATTGATATTTTGAAAAAAAAAAGCTAACATGGAAGGAGGATGAAAAACTAAAACATGGCAATTTTGCAAAGCTCCCAAAAATAACAGTAAATTTGTAAAACTGAAAAAACATTGGAAATTTTTGCAAAATTGCCAAAATGTAATGGCATTTTTGCAAAAAACCGTAAAATCTTACCTATTATTTAATATTGGGTTAGAGGTTTTAGACAGATATAGTTATGTGGTAGTTTTGTCTTTCTGAATACTAGTAAATCTGAAGATATCTAATTACGACTAAGTAAAAGGGCATGGCGGTATTAGAGAAATGCCATCCAAACTAACTTCAAAATCTCCTAGTTAGGTGTCACCTTTGGATGATCTAACCCGATCATCTTGTTCTCTAGTTAAGCTACCCAGAAAAGTTCATCCTATTAAATGTTTCTAACAAGTTTTATCAATTTAAAAATCCAAAGGTCATGATTTTAAAACTCAAAATGGCCTAGCTAATATCTTCAAGTGATCATGAATCATGAAGTAAAGCCAATCTTGGGGAGGTTGAACAATAGGTTGGTTGAGATTATCAAAAGGTTAGTATTGGAAAATTATTACCAATAGGTTGGTTGAGATTATCAAAGCAACTTCTTGAAGGTAGTTGAAGCCTCCCAATATAATGTATTTGATGGAAGTTCTGTCTTTAGGATTCAACTAAGCCAAACTCAATTTGTACATACACTGATTTACACTCCTAATTTCAAGTCGTACTTTGTCTCTCGCGAATGAATGACTTAAAATAATAAGTCTCTTGAAAATCAAAAGCCAAATCTTTCTTACAAATAAATTTCTCTTTTTTAACTTTAGTCTGAGCAACTTCTTGAAGGTAGTTGAAGCATGCCAATCTAAGGTATTTGATGGAAGCTCTATCTTTAGGATTCAAACCCAATTTGTACATAAACTAGGTTACACTACTAATTTCAAGTTGTACTTTGTCTCTAGTAAATGAACGCCTTAAAATAATATGTCTCTTGAAAATCAAAAGCCAAATCTTTCTTACAAATGAATTTCTCTTTTTAGGAAAAAGCCACTCTGCCTTAGAAAAACCAATATCTTTTTCTCTCTATTTAACAACGGCAACATTTTTCTCAAAGAGATATGGATCATCAAACTCAAGTCTCAAATAATAATAATATTCTGGAAACACAAGTTCTAGATCTAAAAGATTACAAAAATATATACTCAGATTTCAACTCTCAAAGGGTATGATAATTTTGGATCACAAGTATTAGGTCTCAAAGAGACTAAATTGAACGTACAAAGAAGAGAGATTACAAAGAATCTTAAGTTTAGAGAGAATGAATCTTGATCTCTAGAAACCTTAGCAGAGCAAACCTAGAAACTTAAAAGAGAGTGGAAGAATGAATCAATAAAGACCAAAGTCATTTTGGATGCATACCTGAAAGCCCTAAAAGCTACAGGGGAAAGAAGGTTTAATTAACCCTTAAAAAAGTGATCCAAAATAAATTTGACTTAAAGTTTCAAGGTATCCTATCCTGACCAAAAATTTTACCCACCCAATAGTAAAAACTTGCAAATAAATGCAAAAAAGGCTCTCATAGAAAGTATATAATAGAAATGTGCAATTATGATAAGTATAATGTAGAGCAATGTTTTGCTCAAGATTAGCTAGGATTATTTGAGCATGTCCTATGGTAAACAAAAAGATGAACCATACAACAAATAACATGGGTATTTTATATTATATCGAATCTCCTCACATGGAAGTGATGTAACTGAATATTTTGATTCCAGTCAGGACAACTATGATCATGGTAGCTGCAGTGAAGTAGACACACATATCAATGTCTAAGCCCATAATAAACATTTGATGAGCCCAAACAAGAAATCCAACAACACCCATACTAATCACGGCATCAACCATGCCTACAAACCCAAAGGCCATTTTCTCAAAAAAGTAAATTCAATATGACTTATGATACTAATCTAGGCAGAATGAAAATATACACCTTTGGATGACTAAAGAACTAAAAGAGATGCTGGTATAATATGGGACTCCAACTACAGCGGATAAGAAAAGATTGTATTACATTTTTTGTCAGTTAATAACATGATAATTGCCCTTGATAGTACTAGAAGTAGGAATATTATCACTAGAATGGACCACACATAGTCATTTCAAGTCTAAGCTTGTTGAAGATGGTTATTATAAAATTGATAGAAGTTAAAATTGATGAATTTTATAAAGATAGATCTATATGATTCTTAACATTGCATTGATTTATCGATTAGAAGTATTATAAGATTGGATCATGCATGCCAAGGCTATTTGTTCATTGTACACGATTGCTATAAAAAAAGTAGTAGAAGTTGCTCATGTATATTACATAGTGGATGACCTTGCTGCAGGGTAATTATTGTGGGATAAAGTCCCAAACAAGGCCATGATCAATAATGGGAAAGGGGCTGGGCTCACCAAGGCATGGCAACTAGCATGGATTTGTGCACACAAATTCAATGTCTATGTGTGAAAAAGTGTGACACATTCAACTTTTTCTCTAATAAGGTAGCCACAAGAGGGCCAGTAGAAGTTAGCAGAGTGTCGAACGATCAGTCAAAAGGTCTTTTGTATCTTAATCTTGTAAAATGACCCAAGCATGGAAAACGAGTCTAGATAGATATGGCCATTGCAGCCACCATATGAAAAGAGGGTAAAAGGTCTATGCCGCAGCTTTACCTTGTATTTTTGTAAGACATCATTTTCACGCCTTGAATCCATGACCTCAAAGTTACATGATGATAATTTTACCGTTGCGCCAAGACTCCCCTTTCAAATCATCCAATCAATAAAACATCTTTCTCTCAAGTATCTAGTTTGAGACTGTGAGAGTACCTCAAACGAAGATCATAAGCCCACAGAAGGAAATGTGTATCTTCTGGAGCTGGCTGCACTTGCATCCCATGAAAGGTTGACGCTAGTGTTTCTCGTTCCATCCCAAGCAACAATCACATTCCAAAGACATAAAGAGGCAGCTCGGTGCACAAAGTTATTGCATATGCATGAGCACAGGAAAGGAGCAGATCAGAAAGGGTCTACGGTATGCAGCTTTATTATATATTTTTACAAGAAATTATTTTCACACCTTACACAACTTCTAGATTTTATGACGATAACTCTAGCGTTGCACCAAGGTTCTCCTTCTAATCTCATTCCAAAGATAGTGCTTCACAAAAATCAATAATCTATGCCTAAAAAATTTGCCAATAGGTCTCCATTTCTGAATTTAAAGTTTAAGAGGATAAATAGCATGATGCGGAGTCACCCACTTTTGCATGACGCCTCTTACCCTGATTGATCAGACCGGTCTATCTAATTCCTTTAGATCCAGGTATCTTATATACTAAATATCAAAGTTTTAAAAGGGCAGCCCCAGTGCACAGAGCTCCTATCTATGCAAGGTTTGGAGAAGGGGCGGACCACGAGAGCCTATAGTAGGCAGCCCTACCTTGTATTTTTACAAGAGGCTGTTTTAATGCCTTAAACCCATGACCTCAAAGTCACACGACAATAACTTTTATGCCATGCTCTCCTTGCCAAAAACAACTTCATAATTCTCTTTCCAACAAATTGTCGCTTGAAAATCTAAAGTATTAAAAGACAAATATTTCTTGCTTGCTTGAGCATGAGTATAAATCAACGGGTACCATACGCTACCCTTTTTACGGGAGCGGTATTTTTTATGGCAATTTTATTAAAAATAGTTCAAAGAAAACACAAATTAAAGAGAAAAAGGTGCCATTCCCGTATTTAAAGAAAACCCTCATTATTTTTTGGCTTTTAATACTTATACCCGAATTCTCAATTAATTCGAAAAAACCCTTAATTTACGTAGTCATAACAATTGCACACTAAGTCATATATAGAGGCTTGCGTAGTTAAGGGTTTCTGACGTGGCTTATCTAAGTGGCCTTTAACCATCTTAGTTGCTGTTTAACAATCTGATGTAGTCTTCACACACCGTGTTGGTGCTTGACCAATCATTAAAAAATCTAAAAAACTATCTTATTTTCCACCTTCTTCTCCAAGCCAAAACCCTCTTTTCTTTTTTGTTTTGAAATTCAAAAAACAATGCTTCAGTGGCAAATTATTTGATAAGTTAAAAAAAAAAAAAAAATCACCCCAAAAATCTAGAAGACACGTGTCAAGATACATTAGAAATGAAATAAAATTTTAAATTTTAGAAAACCTATTTTAGTGAAATAAAAAAGAAGAAAAAAAAAGAAAACTTACCTCATAAAACACAATTAAATGAGAAGTTACTGTCTCTAATATCCAATTAATTGGCATTGGACTCGAACACAAACGCTAAAGGTAGGACCCCTTGCCCAAAGTTAAAGTAGTTTTCCCATTTGAAAGAATCATACATGGTTGACTAATGAACGGGCATGGTTAACATCATTGAATTTTCTTTCTTTTGTTTTTGGTTTCCTGTTTCTTTATATTATGAGCATTGCACATTTGTTGTTCTTGTCATTTATGAATATCTAATTATTAGTTTTTGCTTATTTAAATTAATGCCTTATCAAATATTTCACTGAATGATGGTTTTAGAGATTACTTGCGTGATATTTAAATCTTAAATGAAATTTTCAGGAATAAACAATCCCCATTTCTTCCTCTTCATTGCTCAACAGTTTTATTTCCATGAAATCTTCTCCTTTCTTGCAGTTCTACGCAATATTTGTTTGTACTCATTTGTTTATCTTTATATTTTTAATCAAAACTCAACAATTTCTTCATATTTTGTCTTTTCATTCAATACCTAGCTGAATTTACAAAAATTTCATTTTTCATTTTCAACTTGGAAGAGGAAAAAGGGAATCCTTCATCCAGCTTCACTAGAATAAGTAAAAAAAGGATATTATTATCAAATAGATGGAGTGTGTTTTTTGTAAGAGATGGTCAAATGCCATGTAGATAAGTCATGATAGAAAACCTTAAGAGTGTGTGCTTCCATTTCCATCTAAATTGAGTTTTTTGGAATTAATTAAAATTTAGGGGGATAAGTGTTATGATGTAAAAATTTGAGGGTTTTTAAAATAAATTTACACAAAAATAATATCAAACTATTCTTTAATAGGAAGAATCTCATTTCCCCCTTTTGGGAAAGCCTTGGATCATCTCCTTTGTAAAACTTGCAGGAATGCAAGGTCTCTTGTCTTTATCAGTGGTTTCACAGGCATTGTATTATAAGGGAGCAGTGTTCTTCATTTACGAACAATGAAATGTTGTCTTAAACAGTAGAGGAATGGTAACTGTAAGTGTGCACTTGGATTTATTTTAGGGCAAATGCCCTTTATTTGCCCCTAACTTGTTTCTTTTGTAGATCTAATTCGTGCACCATTTTGAAAATACTTTAAAACCGGCTAAGTACCAAATTTTATGCCTATTAGATACTTTATCTCAGGTCTTTTTCTTGTAATTCTTAATTCAAAGAAATTTAATAAAGATGGTTGTACTTTTCAATTTAAAAACACACGATAAATTATTTAATGGTATAAAAAATTTGGTAATTAGCCTATCTAAGCATTTCCAATATATTTAAAATGATTTAGATGCACGAAAAAAGCACGTTTGAGGCAACTAAAATGTGCTTGCCCTAAGATAAATAGTAAGTGTGCATTTGAATTTATTGTTCTTAACTCATTCTTAACAGAGATTAATGCATTAAAGTACAGCTAGATGTGAAATTTAAAATGATCACTTAATAGCCATCAGTGAGTGAGAGGGCAAAACGAGGTTGCTTGCTCCCCTCTACTCTATGGCTCAGCCTCCTTATCAGAATAGAATGTTTCTTCTGCTACACAAGTCCGATATGTTTTTAACAGCCAAGGATTAGTTCGATCCATTATAAAGTTGAACTATTATCATGGTGGGTCCAGCCTTTGATTGATTTGATTTTCCAAACTCTCATTTTAAATATGTATCCAAAACATGATTACGATTGGATGATTTTAACATCTAAAAAATATTTTCGTGATTGTTTTTTAGATTATGATTTCTGTCATGCTGTGTCTCTGTGATTGAAAGCACATTTTTCAGACTCCAGATTCATCCAATTGTACGGACCAGCAGTCATTCAAGGCCTAAGATCATGCACTCAGACAGATCTGCGGAAAATGGACGGTTAGCCTACGTTGTGGAATATCGGGGCCCTCTCACATGTGTGTCTCTTAGGGAAGAGAAGGACGGCCACCTGTTTTCCTAGCTTTTAGCTTCATGTGGATTCCAATATCCACCGCCACACTTAACGCCCTCCTCTGACAAAATCACAAAATCTGTATTTATGGCATATAGCAATTAGATTTTGAATTTATGGCATATCGCAATAGATTTTGTGAGGAGAATGTATTTCTCAGAATCACAGAAGCAGAAGAGCGAGCAACCATCCAAAACTGGTGCTAAAAATAGCCCATAATTTGTTTGTTGTTTTGCCTAGCTCCCTCACCTTCTCGGAGACGTGGGTGCACGCAACTGATCATTGCAGGGAATGGGCGTGGGATGATCATGCTGTGATGACGTAATTGGATAACGAGAAGAAAAAAGTAAGTAGAGAGAGAGAGTCGTGGGGTTTTATGGCTTCCGCGCCCTCAATTCATGCTCGCTGTTATAATTCGCGCACGTCCAAGCTAAGATATGGGAGGCACGCGTCTTCTTCTCCTTCTCCTTCGTCTTCCTCTTCTTTCGATCGTCAGACTGGGTTTGCTTGCAACTCCTGCAATTTCTCAGGTATGATTTCCCATTTCTTTCTTTTTCTAAATTTCGTCTTATTTCTTTCGATTTGAGTGCTTTATTGGGCAAAACATAGAAATGGATCGAATGTCTAGAATTTTGAGGGAAAATTCGTCAAATGGTTGGAGAATTCACGGGGTTATATGTCAATAGGGTGGGTTTTTGCTCTGATTATTGCTTGTAATTCTCTCTCTCGTTATGTTTCCTGTGTCTGCGCATGTTGATAATGTTATCTGAGTCCAGAATTTCTCCTATCCATTCGACTTTCAATGAAACAAGGAGGGTCTTTTTATGTGGGGTACGAGGGACCGAAATCACATAAAGTTGTGCAGAGGGACCATATTGGAGAATGTTATGCTTGAGATACTAATAAATTTTGGTTTCATTAGTTGATTTCCTTTACTCCCACTCTCACTTCTGTTAAAGATGTGATTTTCAGAAAACATTGTGGCATTCTTGGAATTGGAGTCTTTTAGTTGAGCAATCATTGTTAGAAGACTATAAGTCTTTTTGTTGATTCTGCAATCATACTACTAGAACATAGTAGCTGTTAGTAGCATATTATGGTTGAATGTGCCGACTGGTTTGGTTGTGGCTGACATCGATGAGTTGGGATGTTGTCCGTGAAATGAAGGTGTGCTGTGATAAGGATTATGCCAGTACGCTTGTTCATGCTCTTGTCAAGAACCTTTATCCACTCTTAGGACATTTAGCTCATCGTTCAACTTGTTTGGTTATCATGGTATGACATCCCAAGTGACAAGGGTGGTTGACATGCCCAGCATTAAGAGGAAGGAGCTCAAAAGTGAGGTTTGGGTCATGCCTTCTCTTTCTTGAAGCCATCAATTTGTTCTTGCACAATAGTACTTGCTCATGGTGAATGAAAATGTTATTGCTTCTGTGCCTTGAAGTAGTGTATTGCCATAATATTCAGGACTTAGGGCCTGATTGGCAAGGGTAATATAACTTGGTTTTTGGGATTTCGCCGGATTATTCCTTAGGTTTATGGAATTATACTAGAAATTTCCTTAAACTAATTAATCATCATCATCTAATATTTTCATTTCTAATTCTATCCTTTCTTGTCTCCCACCCACCCACCCATCCATCTTAACATTTGCATTTGGGCAACGCTCATCCTATGTACATGTTGTTCCTTAACTGCCCAACACTTCGATCCATAGAGCATGTCTGGCCTTATGACCGTCCTATGGAATTTTCCATAAACTAATTGAATAAGAGCCGAATTGGCAAGGATTATATAATCTGGCTTATTATGTTATGCCACCTTAATAATCCTTGCCAATTGGATTAATAATCCAGCATAATTGAGTAAACCTGATTATGTAACCCTTGCCATTTGGTTCTCATGTAATTCTTTCATGGGATTATCTGGTATAAACTCATATAACTTAGGAATAATCTGGCATAACCCCATAAACTGGAGTGCATTAGCCTTTCCAATCAGGCCCTGAATGACCAGGATTATATAGTCCTTGCCAATTAGGCTCTTAATGATGAGATTGCCAATAATAGCTTGAGGGGAGGTCCTAACTAGTTGGAATTAGTACCATCATACTCCTGAAGTAGTGACAGTAGTGCCTAAGAGCTTCCATAGAACCCTACTTAGGATGGACAGGAAAGTCTTCTTAGGTCCACTTTACTAGTGTGGTTTAGAGACTAAGCAATTAGCGGCCTAGTACTCCCTAACCCATCTGAATATCTGGTTATTTTGAGCACAACTTCACTCTCTTTCTGACTCTCCCTCATGCTGAAATTGATTCGATGTGATTAATGTAATGTTGGTTTCTTCTTACTCTTTCCACCAAGATTTTTCCACCAAATTCTCACTTTTTACTTTTGTTCTCATGATAATAATTGGCTCTAGCTAAGTGGATCTTAATGTTTTTTGAATGTATGTCGAATTAACTTATCGGAATAAGCTGTACATTGACTTAATAAAATTTGAAGATCCTTTAATTGAGCTTGATATGTCGATTATACCAGCTGTTCTCGTTCAAATGGGATTACAGTTTTCCATCAGCTCAAAAGTACGTATGGAATAAATATTTTGTTCTTGGTATCTTTCACCATTTATACATTTCAGTTGCCATACCAAATTATGATGAGGATGGTCCTTTGGTGGTTCCCAAAAATATATGCATTGCTTTTTAGCAGCCCCAAAATCATTAAATTACAGTTTCTACATGAATTAATTACCACAAATTTTGGTATGAAGCATGTGAACTGGGTAAGAAATCGATGAGAGAGTCTCGGAGCGGGGATCTGGAGCTTTCTCTATTTAATTCTGCTTGCGCTTATGGCTCAGGTTGGTTGTCGTGTCTCTCATAATAAGGCAGGGGCATCCTGTCCTCTTCCTCTCTGGCCTTTTTACTGGTCATGACCTGAAAACCTCCTGAATCTCAAGATTCAGGTTTGCGGCCTCTAGTTTTCAATATGTGACCTTTCTTGCCAACCGACCAGCCAGTGGACCACCACTAGTTACTGGTTTCCTTGCTTTTGCTTTCACTCAGCCAAATAATTGTTATTTGCTTTTGTTGAAGTATCTATTTCTCAGGCGTGCTTCTTCAATCCCACTGCCAACGCTGTTATTTAATCCATTTAATGCCTTCCTAGATTTGGTTGATCCTGATGCTGTTGTTGAAGTTTCTATTTCTCAGGTGTTATTTGGTTGATCCCACTGCCAATGCTGTTATTTAATCCATTTAATGCCTTCTTAGATTTGGTTGATCCTGATGCTTTTGCTTTCATTCAGCCAAATAATTGTTATTTTCTTTTGTTGAAGTATCTATTTCTCAGGCGTGCTTCTTCAATCCCACTGCCAACGCTGTTATTTAATCCATTTAATGCCTTCCTAGATTTGGTTGATCCTGATGCTGTTGTTGAAGTTTCTATTTCTCAGGTGTTATTTGGTTGATCCCATTGCCAACGCTGTTATTTAATCCATTTAATGCCTTCTTAGATTTGGTTGATCCTGATGCTTTTGCTTTCATTCAGCCAAATAATTGTTATTTGCTTTTGTTGAAGTTTCTATTTCTCAGGTGTGCTTCTTCAATCCACTGCCAACACTGTTATTTAATCCATTTAGTGCCTTCGTAGATTTGGTTGATCCTGATGCTGTTGAGTGGACTCGCTTGCTATACTGTCACTTCTTAAAACCCATCAAGAAAAACTTGAAAGGTTCAGTTTGTATTTTCAGATGGTCAAATAATTGAAGAATATGGTATCAAAAGTAGGAGCCTGGGAACTAGATTGATCAAGATTTCCAGTTTGGGATTTCTCGTCCTTTTTTTTTTGAAAAGCTATTTCGAGTTTGGGAAATGCAGGACTTAGATGTTAAGTTTGGGGTTTCAGGGTGATTGAAAGTTGGTTTAGCATTTTAGGTGATCATGAAGTCATTGTACGGTTTAAGTTGGTAATGGAACAGAAGATGAAAGAAAGGAACAAGAAGAAAGAAAGAGATTTGACATGACTTTTACTGATAAAGAGAGATTGTAGAGTTGTCAGGGGAACAGTCCTGCTCTGGTTCCATGTTAAATCTGATTGTAATGTTTGAAGCTTGTGATAAATGAAAAAAATAGAAGGAGAAATGGAAAGGTACATAGCTCATGTGGGATGAGTATAAGCTCTGAGGCATACTCTGCTATGTGTTGCATCGTTAACTTATATGCATAAGTCATGTTGATACCAGTCTTAGAGAGAAGATAAAAAATCCTTGTTGCACAATACAATAACATGTTTTTGGACACTTTGAAATGAAACTTTGTTCTCTCATCATATATATCTGAATATCGTCTTACTTTGTCATGTGCTGGATGTCAAACACTAGCTATCCATGAGTTGCATGTTCACTAAACACTTGGAGTATTAGTTGGCTACTAAAGGTCTTGTTTCCTTTTTTCATCTAATGTTTTCATTCAAAGTCTTGTTTACTTTCACTGTACATATTTATATATTATGATATCATCTAACTGTGTAATGGTGTGGGATAATTTTGTGCAGGCCTGAACAATTTGTGGAAAAACACCAACTTTAGAATTCAGGGGATGACGCCGATGAGTACTGTTAGGGGTAATATTACTGCGGTCAAGGGTGTTTCAAAGTTCAAACATGAACCTGATCATCTCCTTGTCTTGGTTCACGGCATCTTGGCAAGGTAAATAAGTACATCTCTAACATCTATATTGTCCCACTTTTGGCACGATGTAATAAGTATATGGAAGATCCACTTTGGGTCTCAAAAGATTTGGGGTATTTCTAAGTCGCACTAGTTTTCCTAATGTTTTTTTTGAAATTGAAGAGGTATCCACTCTTCCTCTTCCTGTAATGGTTCTTCTTTGCAAGAAAACTTGTATATATGAAAGATATGAACCAACTCTACTTTATTAATCTGAAGAGTTAATGTGTCTCATCTCACATTTTGTCGTTTTCCAGTCACCATAGTTCTTGTCGCGGTTCAAGGCTCTGTTATTATGCACCAATATTTTGAGACATTCTCCTTCTTTAGCTTATATGCAATTGCATAATGTGAGCTTGTGATAAGAGAGAGAGTTGGGATGATGTCGGAGTTTGAGGAGCTATGAAAGTAGAAATTCCTTTATCTTTTCTATGACATATTTATGGAGTAATGTTAATGCAGGACAACCTAAAGAACTTCAAACTCAATGGATCTTCAAATATGCAAAAACGATTTACGGTTCAAATTTGAAGAGTCATGAAAGAACTTCTTCCTAGAAAACTCAGGAAACGAAATGGTCATTTAGTTGTAATTTCCCTTAAATCAAGACAATCAAGAGCAATAGAAAAAGTTAGGTTTCTAACAAATTTAATAGTAATCAATCAATCTAAGGAAACCTTGATCTTGCTATCAAAGATTTAGAAAATCAAAGGAAGTTTGATCCTTGGTATCAAAGACCTGAAATACCAAGAGGAATGTCAACCTTGATGAATATCTAATGCTGCACAATGGAGTCATGTTAAGGGCTTATGGCAAGGATGGATCTCCACCCTTGGATCTCTTTGGAGTCTCACTAAAGACTCTTGAAATCTCTCCAAGAGGTCTTTTTAATAACTCCAAGATAAAAGTAAGATAATCTCTCAAACCAAGCTAGTAGCTAATTTTCCATATCAATCTTTAAAGCTGAATCCACTGAGAGAAAACCACTCTGCATTTACTTGGTCCCTAAGTAAACTAAGGGAAAATGATGTTTACACCCTCGACTTGTTCACTAAGGCAAAAGGACAATTACACTTCTCGTTTATGTCAATATTAAAAGTTACCATTTGTTGTTGATTCCATTTGTAACCATCCAGTCCTAGTTCTTTCAGTGAATCTCACTCGTGAATCATGCAGCCCCAGTGACTGGACCTATTTTGAGTCAGAATTGAAGAGGAGACTCGGAAGCAACTTCTTAATCTATGGTAAGTGTGTGCAGTAAGTGGTGCTTTTATTTTCTTAAATGAAATCTTTTATTCTCATTCTCTTACGGAGCTAGACTTCAATCCCATCTAATATAATAAGTAGGCTATTATTAACACTATTTTTTATGTTTTTTATATGAGTTCTGGATATTTGTTTCTAACTTGACTGTATGGATGCGTCAATTAATACAGCAAGTTCATCTAATACCTACACCAAAACCTTCAGTGGGATTGATGGAGCCGGGAGGCGATTAGCAGATGAAGTAAGTCTTAAGTTCTTGTGATTGGTTCTACTATTGAGGTTGGTTGATGGTAACCTACGAATAATTAGTACTTATGTTGAAATTATTAGTTCTTCTTTGTAACAGGTCATGCAAGTTGTTCAAAAGACTGAAAGCTTAAAAAGGATATCATTTTTAGCTCACTCTCTTGGTGGCTTGTTTGCAAGATATGCAATTGCTGTTCTTTACTCTTCAAATGCCATGGTCAATGGTCAGCCCGAAGATATTTCTAGTTCTAAGAATGGAAATGTAGAAAAATCTGCAACCTTTTCAAAACCAGGAAGGATTGCTGGTTTGGAGCCAATCAGTTTTATCACTTTGGCAACTCCACACCTAGGAGTAAGAGGGAAAAAGCAGGTGTGCTTATGACGGGTACAGCTTCTTTGTTTACCTGTAATGCCATTATATAAATTGCTTTCTACACTCATTCCATTTTGGTTCCATTTTTGCTTTGTTTCTTTAAGTTATGGTTGCATACAACATACCTGGTACGAGCCGTCTGCTGGTTACTGTTGGAAGTCACCCGATCTTTTATTGGCATCTATTTTGCTCTTAAATGAGAAATCCATTTCATGTCTTCTCTTCACCAACAGTTCACTAGTGTGTACCATATGAAAATTAAGAATTCAAAGCCAAGGGTTTCATTCTTACAGACTTGCAAACTTAGCTCGATTGCTTCCCTGGTTGACTCAAGATAAGTCCACCTGGCAATACGAACTCTGAAAACTAAGTCATGACACGCTATGTATAAGAACATATATCAGTGTGACTGATGAATTATTAATCTATTGTTTTTGAGAAGTTGCTAGTATTGAATAAAATTAGGATACCAGTAAATATGGATCACAACCCTTGATTACCTTGAAAAGATGAGCTACCCTTTCATAATAAAAAACTGGCACATGCATGCTTGTGCCAATGCATATGCACTTGGGGCGAAAAACTGGATAATTCCATAATATGTGTTTTATGAAACATTTTCTTGGAAAGAATAATTGCACTGTCCTGGCACCTCAGAATCGTATTGATGCCTGTTTCCATTACATATTCAGAGGTAGCCAGTTTTCTCTGGTTTCTAAAACTATATCTGTTAAATAATATCCTCTGCGACCATTCACAGTGGCTATTCTATTTGTCTAAACCAATATTACCATTTTATATCCTAGAAACTTCATTTTCTGTGTGAAAGTGTTAATGTTTATTCAATTAGTAACATCACTATCAAGTGTAACAGGTATTAATGAATGGAGTGATGGTAATGTACCGTTCATACTTAATATGAGAGTATTGTTCATAGTTACAGAATTTGTACATTATCTTATGAGTTTTCTGTGGTTGTTTATTTATTCATGTCTGAAACTTTGGTGCTTTATGTTCATGCACCATTGTTCAGTATTCCAATATTTGTGAAGTAATATGATCCTTTTCATCTTCCCATGAAGATATTATTTCTCATTATAACCTAATATAGTTTAGTACAACATGGTCTATTAATGGCTGCTCCCAAGCAGTATGAACTTCTTCCTGTTTATTTGGAAGTCTAATGATCCTACTTGCTCATTTTCTGCTTCTTTAATTTTGAAATGAATCTCTAAATAATAGTAGAGAGTCCATTGAAGTTGGTTTACATGCTTATCTCTCTAAAACAGTTAGGAAATTGTCATGGTATAACAGCTATGAGTACTCTTTATCACTATATTTTCACAAATCCCAAATGATTGATTAATTTACCATTTTACGGGTTATCCTTCAGCTTCCATTTCTCCTAGGAGTTCCCATCTTGGAAAAACTTGCTCCGCCAATTGCTTCCTTTTTTATTGGTCGAACTGGGCGTCAGCTTTTCCTTACAGATGGCAAACCTTGCAAACCACCTCTCCTTCTGAGAATGGCTTCTGATTGTGAAGATGGAAAATTTATGTGAGTCAAGCAAGCACTTGTTTCATACTCTATATCTTACAAAACCATTGAAGAATTCCTTACGTTGCTTCAGTTTTATTGCAGATCTGCTCTTGCTGCATTTAGATGCCGTATTCTCTATGCCAATGTCTCCTATGACCGTATCCAAATAATGTTTTGCCTCATTGAGCATGATATTTAATTATTTTCGCAGGTCAAATATCAGTTTTCCTGTTAATCAAACTATTTTCTGTCTTCTCTTCCAATATTGTTTCCTTGAGCATCATTTCAGATATGGTTGGTTGGCGCACTTCCTCCATAAGAAGAGAAATAGAGCTTGTGAGGGTAAATCGACGTGATCTTTTCTCAAACTTACTCATGTCTGATGCTATGTACCAACTCCTTGATCAGTTTGTGTTAAGCATGTTATGCATCAAGTTGTGCTGTCTCCCACAGGCACTGGCTGGTCTTACATGAAACAAAGATGAGATAACAGAATTGTTTTATTCTGTGGGATAAGCATATTCAAGGGTAGAGGTTTGTGGATGAGGATAGGAAATAATGGTACTTACATATAAGAGCGTAGTCTATGGAGGTCTGGAGAACAAAAAATGGAACCTATACTACCATTTCGATTGCCACTTATATTCCATGAGGACAATGTTTCTTTTTCCCTTTTTTTTTTGAGAGGTGTTGAAAATGTTAGCGTTCTTTTGTACATAGAAATTCATGGCCATTTTTTTCCCTACAAATGACAGCCCCCACGACGGTCTTTAGATGGTTACAAGCATGTTGTGGATGTGGAGTGTTGTCCTCCAGTATCATCTGAGGGTCCTCATTTTCCTCCAGAAGCAGCAAAGGCAAAGGAGGCTGCACAATCTGCACCTAACACACAAATTACTGCTGAATATTATGATATATTAGAAGGTAAGTGACAAATACATAAGCCACTAGAATTCTGGTTTTTATGAAGTTGTAGTTTGATATCTTTCTTTTTTTTGCATTTCGCTGGTGGTTTTGGGTGTTCCAGAGGAGATGATACGTGGCTTACAAAGGGTAGGATGGAAGAAAGTTGATGTCAGCTTCCATTCAGCATTTTGGCCTTTCTTTGCTCATAACAGCATTCATGTAAGTTTAATATCTACTTGCTCGAGGAAAATTATTATGCTTGCATGTGTGTCTCTTGATGAAAATCTGGTATCATTCAGGTGAAAAGTGAATGGCTGCATAATGCCGGGGCCGGTGTTGTTGCTCACGTTGCAGACAGTCTAAAACAGCAAGAGTCTAGTCCCTTCATTGCTGCAAGCCTATAGGTATGCACTTCTATGTGTAAATTTCTCGTTCCATTTTATTTTTCCATAAATCTTGCTTAATGATTCTTTATGACCAAAAATGAAGTTTTTTTGAACCAGACAAATTTTTTTAAACTTCCTACTTCTTATGCAAATAATAAAATCCTTTTGGATTTCACAATGACCATAAAGACCATAATTTTTCATACATTGACTAGATATCTTCCATTTCAACTCTGATGCAAGATGTAATGGCATAGTGGAATTTGTCGAATGCCTTGAATTCATTTATTCATATTAAAGTTGGTCCGAATAACAAATATCTCAGAGATTTGGCCATCAACATGAAAAATTGTAAGATCTAACAGTGTTTCTGGGTCATGGCATAGAGCACGTGCCTTTAGGTCTACATCTCAATGACCTTGTTAGCACTCCCTGTCAAACTCAAGTAGCAAGATGAGATCTGAGAGTTGTCGAAGCATAACTTAATGGTGCCACGGGATTTCTTTTGTAGCCACAATAGAAAACTAGGGTCTACGATATTCATCACAACTTTCTCTCGAATTAGTCATGCAGAATATAATTCTGAGGCATACTTATTATCATAACACAGTGAGATTTACCAAAGACTTGGGTCACATGAAAACGACCCTCATATTAGCATAATCAAATTCTGAAGAAGTCCATGATTCTGCATCACATGATTATATTCAATGTAGGATCATAGGTGTACAAGCATGGTTGAAAGTGGCTGTCATGAACAATGTGCTTGATATTAGGCAACTGCTAAGATTACTCGAAGTGGTTCACTTGCATATTTAGATTACTCGAAGCGTGAAATCAGCCTCTTGCAAAATGCAAGGTAAGGCTGCCTACTATAGGCCCTTGTGGTCCGCCCCTTCCCCGAACCCTGCATAGGCGGGAGCTTCATGCACTGGGGCTGCCCTTTTATGAAAACTTAGGAATTTCTCATTGACTGAACTGTAGGAATAAGCTCATTTGTATTTTTGAGAGGATCACTGAGTAAGCCATCAGCGTACATAACTAAAGTATAGTTCGTGTACTTGGTGCTGATTATTGCAGCACTAGTACTGCATCTATTATAAAAGTCAGTCTGCCGAATCAAAGTCCACTATGTACCAGCTAATATCTTTGCTCACAGTCGCCTGATAAGATTTGACAGCATTTGGGCAGCTTCAGAGGAAGAACCAAACCCTCAAAGTAGAGTCTATCGGGGTTTGCTTGGGGCAGAAGTCGTCTCTTGTGAATATTCTTCAGCAACTGAAAATTCTTCCTCCTTTTCTTGGAAACGTATTCTTTTCCAATATATGCAAGGCTTGCTGGACCTCTGATTATATGGATGGACCACAGATCAAATTGCAGAATGGCTTGTGTTTAATCAACGACGGTTTGCCTTTTAGATGTGAATAATTTCCTGTAATTCTTTTAACCATCTGCTTGGCAGGTACCTTAATCAAATAGCATGGACCCTCCAAAAGATCGGATTTTGTGGATCCAGGCCTGTCCATGGTAAGGCTTGATGGACGACCATCCCCATCACTTGCAACTTGTGTAGTGGACAAGGGAGCAGGCATCCAAATTATGTTGTCCAAGACTACCATACCAAACCTATTTATTTGAAAAGAAAATGATGTTTTGACCCTCTTTCTAGCATTTCTAACTCCTTGATTTGCCTTCTCCATGAAATGGTTGTATTCCCACGCTGATGGCTTCATTTTGAAGAACTACGAACACAAACGGATGGACATTATGTAATAACCAAGATAAATAAATAGATAAATAACTAAATAATAAGAGAGGGTAAAATGGTAATTACATGTGAACCTACAAGGTGTGGGACTCACGATGAGGCTATAAAAGCCTACCTTGTTTCTCTCGGTTTCTGTATTGATGATGCCGGCTATGACGTGGAATCAGGCGTACATGGTGAAGGGAAGATTATTTTTGGTTGGTCTTACCACGATAGGCCACCCTTTAGGATTTTCCTTTCTTTTCTTAAAGTTTTCGTCGTTTCTAATGTCAAAAAACGGTGTGAATTGTCGTTTTTCGATGAACTACTATGTGTTATTTTTTTCTTCAATAAAAGTTGATGAAACGGTATCAGATCATGATTTGAACCGTTCATCTTATGCACAGTAACAAGAAGAACAAACTCATGAATTTTTATGGTGATTGAACGGTTAGGGATACCGGAAAACTCAAAAAACAGTAAGATGAAAACTTTTAGAAAAGTGATAAAAATCGTGTAAAAACACTAGATAATGACAGAGTTTGTTGAAAAGGTGCTTAAAAATGAGATATGTGCGAAAAACTAATTGAAATGGTGCAAAAATCACACCATTTGGACGCCTGAGCGTTCCTGGCAGCGACTGGAGTCTAGCTGTCCTCTCTAGCGACAGTGGCCAGCCAGTCGTCATACGTGGCAACAACACCCCGCGGCGACAACACCCAGCGGTGACACACATCGCAATCAGCGCTTGCCACGTAGACACCATGCGCGCAGAGAGCCTTGCAACAACACGTCACAAGTAGCATATGCCATGCAGGCACCACGCGAGCAACACACTCATGTAACGCACGTGGGCTGCACTCGCGTAACGTAAGCGAGCGACCATGGGCGCCAGTGTCCCACACCGCTAGCCTCCTGTGCGTCGCACGCACGAGAGGCACGTATGGCGCGGTTTTTCTGGATTTTGGGTTTCTCTGACCCGTAATCGTATTGATAACGCGGATCTAGATTTGACTTAAAATTTAGATCTAAATTCCTTTTTAAGGATTAAACCACTGAATATTAAGAGATAATCTAAATCAGGCTGATCAATGGATGATCAGGCCTTAGATCTTGATGGTATACATCAAATGTGCAATGATCTAGGGGATTAGAAGGATAGACATCATTGAATTGCCAAGTGATAGATGATTTATGATGTGACAGGTACATCAAAGTGCGTGCCATGACACTTATACGCACCTGATTAGAGCATTGTAATTATCGAGGTAGGTGATTGCATTCAATTACTTTGTATTTTCAATAACTATGACTAGGGTTTAGGATTTTTGAAGCATGTGTTTTATGTCTTCTCATGTCACATAAGTAGATTCCTACTTTCTTGTTGTAGCATGACATTTCATTTTGTTAATAACCATGTTTACATGTAATATACTATCTTATCATGGGCTTTGATTGCTTTGATTGGGATTATTTATAAAATCTTTACATGATTTATATGATTTACATCTTGTCTATGATTTATGACGGGTGCTTCCCGGTGGGTACAATGTTAGGAGGGTTGTAAGGTTGGCTATTCGCCATCTGACTTTGTAATGATGATGATTAGATACCGTCCTTAAGTAATACAAGGTCAGGTACGTCAGTAGGGTATCATGGGTAGTCCCCCTACGGGTCTGTTCCTTTTTATAGGGACGGAAAAAGTCTCCTGTTTGGGTGTCGACGGGGAGCAACAGTGGTTCAGATCCTGATGGGGTTGCCATTGCAATATAGCAGCCCATATGGTTATTCTGTATGTTTATATGGATTTATCTATGGGGTAAACTAGGGCAAGCCAGGCCTAGGTCGTGAGGGACTCTGGGGGTTGATGCGGGCTACACGGGAGAGACCTAGAGTCAGTATGGGTACACATCACCGGTGATTGAGTATCTTGGGACATTTTTTATATTGTGTTGATACATTGTCTTGTTTATCATGATTGCATGTATACATAAACTCGTATTGTTTTGAAGTACGTACATTTGTATTTTAATCATGCCTTGCATGCCATCTTGATTTAACTTGATACGTGTTCTGTGAAGGTTTATAATAATGAGTAATGGATTATATGACATGTCATATATATGTTTCTTTCATGAGAATAATCTTGTGAATTTTATTAAGTTTTACTTGAGAGGAATCATTTATACAAGTATAGCTTGCTAAGACATTGCTTTATTTTGCAATGCCTGAGATTTGGAATATGATAGCCAGAAAGAAAAGCGAGCGGAATAGTGTTGATTTGGGAGAAGACTTGAAGACCATTCATATTATTTATATATTCGGATATAGATTAGAGTATATCTCTTGGACTGGTATTAGACTTTTGTGATTTTACTTAGAGGTTTATGTATTTGGATAGATTGGACCATATTATGGTATAGAGAATGTTAAATCTTAGATGTAAATATTATGGTGATCATGGATGGAACCTGGTGACATTTGACTTGATTTATTATCGTCTTTAATTAGCTTATATATTTATTGTGATTTTTAATCGAGCATACTCAGAGTATCATGTGTTTAATTTTATTTATGATTATAGTTTTTGAATGTGGTTGACCCCCGAAATTTTCGCTTTCAGTCAATTCTTTTAAAGCTGCGTTAAAATTTTATACTTTAAAATTTCATTTTTAGGAATCTCGTTTATTTTCTTAAAATACATTATTATTTTTATTATTATTATGGAGAAAAAGGTTTGTAAACACCCGGGGTGCCACACATTAACAGAAATCACCGACAATCATAAACTCCCAGCTTCCAACTGGCTATTTTAATGTCTGAAAACAAGAAACGCTGTATTATATCTTTTTTTCTTTCTTTTTTTCTTTGGATGATTGACCTTTATAGCAGTTCCTTGTTTCTGTTCATGGAACAGAGATAATAATATCCATTTTTTTATTGTAGGTCAATTGATTGAGGCAAGTGGCGACCTGTGACACTTTACATGTTCGACATTATCAGATCTCGTCACCTCTCACTTACATAATGTCAAACATATGTTGGTTGGTCATTGGACAAATTAGCTTTGCGGTGTGCATCCGTTGTGCACATTAGATCAGGGTTTGTATTATATTTCCTGTTTTTGTTGAATGGAAGATGTATGTATTATTCAACCCATGCGGCAAAAATGTGCATGATTGATACATAGATTAGAAGCATTTAACAGAGCAATTGTTATTGGCATTCCTTTGCAGCAGTGTGGATGTCGTTTCTTTTAAGAACATGCTAAAATATATCGACGGTCTATTTAGAGTACTCACCTTCTTCTCTTTGTTTTGCACATATTTCTTAGCTGGTAAAGGCAGACTGATATGCAAAGGAGGAGGTCTGGGGTTGGTCTTAGGAAAGCGAGGATTAGAGTGCTGTTATTAAAATAAGCTGTGGACTCGAGGATTAGAGTGTTGTGTACTTGAGACGTGAAAACAATCTCTTACAAAAATGCAAGGTAAGACTGCGTACTATAAACCTTGTGGTCTGCCTTGTCTCCGGACTTTGTATACAGGGGAGCTTTGTGCACCAGACTGCTCTTTTTTTATACCTGTTCCAAATGGCAGCTTCCCTGCTGCCCATTGGGTCTCATCCGTGTATGCATGGAGGTGAATGCCTAGTGTCTGCATTCTAGTGGATAGGTGCCTGAAACTCATGGCTGTGGGGGCTGTTTAGGATGGGAATTACCATCAAGATTAAGTTAATTAACCCCCTCCCCCCACGTGCACGAAGCTCCCGCCTATGTGGGAGCCAGGGAAGGGGCGGACCACAACGGCTTAATAGTATGCAGACTTACCTTGTATTTTTGCAAGAGGCTGTTTCCAAGCCTTGAACCCGTGACCTCAAGGTCACATGATGATAACTTTTACCGTTGCGGTAAGGCTCCCCTTCACCTAAGATTAAGTTAATCCAAAACAGGAAAAACTTCCCCTGCTATCTGCAGACTTTAAACGTAGAAAAGATTAGTCAAACACAGATAAAGAAGAATTAGAAGCACTTTTGAGTGCGTAGTTATAAATAGCCCATAAGGAAGTGGTAGGAGTGTTTGGTTTCGTAACAAACGGACTGCTCTGCTGATTTTTTCAAGGGTTTCATCTAAATTTTGTTCTATCTGTCGCTCTGTTAAATTCCAAATCCCTAAAGGCCAGTCTAGTGCACGAAGTTTCTGCCTATGCGGGGTTGAAACAGGGGCAGGCTACAATGGTCTAAAGTAGACAGTTTTATCTTGCATTTTTGCAAGAGACTGATTTGACACGCAAAATATTATTTACGACCGCAACCAACCATATGGTTGGGGTTGGATAATCTGTTTCCCTTTAGACAAGTAGTTTCCTGGTAGGAATGCGCAATTGTCTCTTAGTACATAATTTTCAACCATAAATAAAGAGTCCCACTAGGAGTCATCCAACAACTGTGTTCTGAATTGCTTACTAGTCTAGAGATTGGTAATGGTAAATCCAAAAGCCCATTTGAATTTATCTTAATCTAAGTGGGCTTTTCTTGCCTCTAAACTTGCCTCTTTTGTACCAAATTTCATGCCTCTAGGTATTCTCTCCTAGGTTGTTTATTAGTAGTAACATAAGACCTCGAGGTAAAAAGTTGTCGTAAATTTGAATTCACGGGTTCAAGGCATGGAAACAGCCTCTTGAAAAAATACAAGATAAGGCTGCGTACTATAGGCCATTGTGGTCCGCCTCTTCCTTAGATCCTGCATAAGCGGAAGCTACGTGCATCGGGTTGCACCTTTTTCAGTAACATAAGACGGAGAATGATTGATGATTTTCAACTTAAAAAAATATAAGATAAATTATCCAATGGGCATAAATTTTGCAAAATATAGAAACTTATGATTCGATGGGGGTTTTTGAATTTTTTTTAAAATTATTTGGATAATTGTGTATGAGCAAGAATATTTCATCAATTCGGGATTTATTAGCAAAATGAGCTCTTCATTGCCACTTACTATTGAATATGATTAATAATCTGGCAATGTCACACTTAGAATCACCCAACTGCCAGTTGACTAATCATGAGCATCTTTTTTAATTGATTTGGCTTGGAGCCTATTTGGCCAGGCTTAAGTAATCCATTAATGCCGTCTTATGGCCTGAATAATGAGAAGGCCGATTGGAAGATCTGATCCGCAGATGACATTTGATCAGAAGATGATTCATTGATTCTGTAGTCTGGGGAACAAGGAATAGGATCATAGAGCGTGATTACATGACCCAACGCTGTTTGGCGACCCTACGTCTACATAACGAGCCTCACCTTTGATCCGTCCCGTTCAGCTGACCTCCCTCAACTTAACCACCGTTTGATCTGTGACAAGTTACGGTGGCCATTGGATCTACGCATCATAGCGGTATTTGTCCATTGGATGATCGACTGGTTCGTATTATGGTCGTTTCGTAAATATCCGCTTGCGTATGGGCTACCTGTCAACAAATTCCTCCGTATAAGTAGCAAGGCCCAACTTCTGTCCTAGCGATGTTACGTGTCGATAAATACCACCAGCCGGTCTAAGGTTCGTCTCCTATCTATTTGCTCTTTCCTTCTTCCTTGTGTAGAGAATCCCAGCCCCACAGTCAAGGCCGTAGAAAAAGAGTTCTCATCGGAACCCTAATTTCCGATCATCGATGGCTTCATCAAAAGAACGAGAAAATTTCGTCTACATCGCAAAGCTTGCAGAACAGGCAGAGCGATACGAAGGTATAAATTTGTCCCGATCTGAAATCTTAGGGTTTTCTGTATTATATATTCGTGCTGCTAGGATTCTATAAGCTTTAAGGTTTTTGTTGCAGAAATGGTTGATTCGATGAAGAAAGTTGCAAAACTGGATGTGGAATTGACTGTCGAAGAGAGAAATCTGCTTTCGGTTGGTTACAAGAACGTGATCGGCGCGCGGAGGGCTTCGTGGCGGATACTCTCGTCCATTGAACAGAAGGAAGAAGCAAAGGGAAATGAAC
This sequence comes from Warburgia ugandensis, assembly GCA_035236585.1. Taxonomy (NCBI): domain Eukaryota; kingdom Viridiplantae; phylum Streptophyta; class Magnoliopsida; order Canellales; family Canellaceae; genus Warburgia; species Warburgia ugandensis. Next base: position 68,066,298 of record CP141134.1, read on the forward strand.
AGAACGCGAAACGGATCAAGGAGTATAGGCAGAAGGTGGAAAGTGAGCTCACTAACATCTGCAATGATATCATGACCGTGATCGACGAGCATCTCATTCCTTCATCTTCTGCTGGAGAATCTATGGTCTTTTACTACAAGATGTGAGGAAATTTTTGTTTTAGATTTTTGTTGTTTATATGTAAGTGTCTCTCTGTTCGTGGGGTTTGAAGAAAGTTGTTGTTTGCAGGAAAGGAGACTACTATCGTTATTTGGCGGAGTTTAAGACTGGTAACGAGAGGAAAGAGGCGGCCGATCAGTCATTGAAAGCGTATAAGGTATTGCATTTGAATTTAATCCTAATTCTTGGCCTTGCTTTCCTGAGTTGAAGTATGTTTTAAGTTTACATCAATGTTGCTACTGTTTACTTGCTGGATCTGTTGTGATGAATGTGACAATGTGGATCTGAGATCTAAAGATATTGTTTTTTGTTCATAACTGGCATTGGTAGCAATCTAACGTCTTTGTTATTAGATGATTCAGGTGCTATGGTAATAGAAGTGCGTGGCATCTAACATATTCTATATGTTTATGCATTTTATTTTCATGTGTTCGTGTTTACAGGTTTCTTGCTTAATATTATTTTGTACTTAGTTTATCTCGGTTCCCTAGTTCATTAGTTAAACTATTATTGTAGTAGATGTGATTCTGGTACATGCAATATGACCCATCTCTAGTATTTGACTTTGCTACTGATGCATTTTGACTCCATCTGTATGAGGTTTTCAGAGTTGTTTCTTTCTTGCATTTATTTACTTAGTTGGCTGTGTACAGTTAACATTATTTTTCTTAGAGCAGCAAGTCTTGGCTCAATCTGCTTTTTTGTTGAGTTACATTTGTCCTGTGTTACCAATATCCTTAGAGTAAGATCTTCTGTTTTCTCCTTTTTCTTATTTTGAGAAGGAAAATAATGATCACATCTCTTGGTCAGACTTCACCTGCATACTAATATGCACTAATAGTTTCGGAATTCGTTAATGTTGCAAAGAAAACTGTGAAGGCACTTTCTGTGAAGTTCTTTGGATTAGGTTAAGTAGTTGATAGTTATATGTGATAATTTTTGTAGCAGCGCTTTTCCGAGTCAGTGCTGAAAAGCACCACTTGCTCTCTTTGCTAGAGAGGGTTGAATGGCTGGTGGTTGTGGGTTGGTATGTCTGCAGCTGCATTTATCAGTACCGATGCTGGATTATGCCACTTGGAGAGGAGAGGAGCAAAGCAGCATATTTTGGTGGAAGCCAATATCAAAAGAAACGGTGAACTGATTGTTATACAATGCATGCATATGTATGTGTACACAGAAATTAGAGCTTCTGCTCTTCGATGGACAAAGTTCTATTGACCAAGACAAAAGTGTGATCATGTGTTGGGGGGGGCCATGGGCAACTGTTCTGAAAGGAGGCACCATAATGGTTCTTGTACTTGGTGGGTAAAAGGTGTGATGCAGAAGTTATATTTGTTGCAGTCTCGTTCAGGGCTCTAAAACTAGTGGATGAAGGGATGGATAGTGGAAGACCTTCATCATGTTTGCTGGTTCCACTTAAAACTCTAGTGCTTCTACAAAGTGGAATGCAATATCTTGTTTGGGTATCTTATGGTAAAATATTGGGGGTTCATAATATTTTCAAGCTTGGCTCTCAATGTTGCAAAACCTTATTTTCAAAAGTTTCCTTCCTTTATTATTTACTGCTTATCTATTGTGTCCTTTTTCGTCATCATCATCAAAGCCTTATCTCGATTAGTGGTTGGCTACAGGAATCTTGTTCCTCCATACCCGTCTATCGAGTGTCATGACCTCATTTAGTCCTAAAGTTTTTAAATCTTTTCTCACCACTTCTATCCATGTCCTTTTGGGTCTTCTCCTTGCCTTTTTAGAGACTTCGACTTGGATCGACTCCTTCCTTCTAACCGGTGTCCTTTTTAAGTTGACCAATTTAAATTTTGTATCAAGCCATGGTTTTCAAAGAACTTATCTGGTTACTCATGGTTGCACTGGTCATTATGCTGGTTGTAGAAGAAAGAATGTCCAGCAACATGAGATGGGCATTAACAGATGCAGTTGATTAGGTTGGCTGTTGGTTCATGTGTTGATAGGAACAGACTGAGGGCGATTCCATGAGCTAAAAAGTCCAGTTAGCTTTGTAACTCAACTGTGACATGGTGGAAAAGTATGAAAGTAGAATAATTCTCAAGCTCATGGATGGAGCGGTGCTACTACAGAGATGGTGAGATTTGAATGGTTCCTTTGACCTCTTGGTGATGGATACAGAAATAGCGGGTGTGATTTGCAGAAAGATCTTGACAATCTGGAGTATGATGGCAGATGGAACTAAGTAATGCAATTAGTAGAAAGACAGACAGGGCAAAGATAGTCTATGGATTTACACCTGTTGGCTGATGTGAAGTTCGGTGCTACTTCACATGAGCAATATGCCCTATTTCAGATTTTATGAATTACCTCATAAGTAAATGTAGATCTGTATCCAACCTGAGTTAAACAGGTTGAGAATCCAATATTGTGAGGTTGTGTTTCAGTCAATCTGATCTCTAACTACTTTATGAAATCCTGGTAGCTCCTAATCTAAGCATTGTAAAATTGTCAAATTAGCAGCCAATAGTATGCTGTGGTTGAGTTCTCTATTAGTTGTTGGTCTTTGGCAAATTCATGAACCCTTTGAGAGAAAAGAAAAATTAACTTTTGGGAACTCAAGTCTTCAGCATTAGCAAAGAGGGAGAGTTATATGGAAGTCATTCTCTATAGGAAGCAACAAGAAAAATGAGTTGGATAGAGTAGCATTAAGTCAGTACTGTGGTGTATGTCTTAAGCCACTACTATCTGTATATTTCAGTCAAGCACCTGCTTTTGATGGTCGTGGCAAGTTTTACAGTTGAAAAAAAATAAGATTGAAGCATTTAGGGCTGTAAGCCTTACGGCTCAAATGTAGAGAGAGATTAGCTAAAATATGAAAAAGGGAGAATAAAAAGAGAGAACACACATTGACTTTGTTTTGATACAATTTCTGCATTTGTGCTTACAAACATGCATGTTTTTGTACTTGTGTGCACACATAGGTCTGCTCATCTATGTACCTGCAGGAAGCATGTTTTGAAATTGTTAAATTTTGAATTTAGCCTATTGTATTGCCATCCTTCTATATGCTTTGTCTTCTTCGAGCTAGAGTTGTTAGTATTTATGAACCTCCTCCTTTCCTTGTGACAATCCAAGGTGCCATCTGAAAGATTGTTTACTCATTCTATTAAATATATTTTCACAAAATAAAACACGGATATTATGTTGTTCCTACATTATTGACTCTCTATTTCTCGACCTCTGTGTAGGCGGCTTCCAGTACTGCAGAGTCAGATCTATCTCCTACTCATCCAATCCGGTTGGGCTTGGCCTTGAATTTCTCAGTCTTCTACTATGAAATTATGAACTCTCCTGAAAGGTATGTAGTGTTACAAAGTATAGCACATTCTAGCTTTTGAATGATGAGATAGCTACCCACTATATTGTAAATATTGTGAGGCCTTAATGTTGTCTTACTTGGTTTTCAGGGCTTGCCACCTAGCTAAACAAGCATTTGATGAAGCTATTTCTGAACTTGACACCCTGAGTGAAGAATCCTACAAAGATAGCACTTTGATCATGCAACTCTTGAGAGATAATCTCACCTTGTGGACTTCTGACATTCCAGAAGATGGAGGTAATATATGAGTTTTGCAAGGTTACCTTGGTTCAGTTATCATCACCCAATATATCTTAGGGACTTACGTTCTGTTTAGTTATCAACTTATCATGCTATCTGCTATTGTATTTAGGCTTTTAGGACATCTTTGCTTCATGGTTTTGTTACAAAATTTGCCCATAGTTAGTACCTGTCGCCATTTAGCTTAATTTTGTAAATTAGATTATATGCTTTTGAATATTTGGACGACCCTTTCTGTTCTGTACCTTCCAAATACTCATAAGCGATCTACAGCTGATTTCAATATCATATGTACTTGGTATGGTCCTGTTTTGCCTGTTTACTCATCATTTTAGGAGCACAATATGGTTTTATACTTGATTGGCATCATCAGCTGTGGGGTGACGGAAATGTTGGTCTTTGTTATATCGCTCAACCTAGTATTTTGTTCAAGCATATGCTTGCTTACTAGGTTTTGTTACAAATTTTTATCATGACCTGCTAAGCAGTATCCTTTCTGCTTAATATAATATAATGCATTAGCTTTAGAATGGTTAAGAGAGTTGCTATTTCTGAACTTTGAAGAATAATTGAAAGGAGTAAGATTTGATTTGCTCTGTCATATTTCATCATTTTAGTACTGCATTGTGGTTCTATGCTTGATTTTCTTGGGTTGGTGTGGGGGTTGGAGAAAAAACTTGACCATAGTGGGAAAGGGAAGTGGCCATGTTGGCCATTTCTTTCTTTTGCTTTTGGCTTTTAGCAATATTGTCTTGCTCAAGGATGTTAAATGTATTGTTGCTCTTGTTTCATTTCGACTGTAGCTTGAGTGTGACACTTGCTAATCTGAGAAAGGAATGCTGCATGCACTTCAAGGTTGTGATACCGCATAATGCAATTACATGAGAAGATGACTTAATATATCATTACCGTTTCTGTTCAACTGGTGGAAACAAGGAGCCAACGAAAATGTTTTCTATAATCAATAGTAATGCATATGGTTTGAAATCATATGATGCTAGGGGGCGTGGGTGCTCATAAAGAAAAGGGTATATGCTTCTAAATCATAATGTTGCTGATGGGCATAGGATTAAATTCAAAAACTCGGATCAGAAAATTGATTGCCTGAATGCTTACCTACGCCCCTATGAACATGGATTAAGGCAATAAATCAACCAGAGTATTGCCTGCCTGACGGCTTCCCTTCCCCTTCTCAAGTGCCAGGTCCAGTCTAGACACCAAACAGTTGCTAGCAATCAGTGGTTTGAACGTAATGAACTGGATGTAAACCTTTAAAAATCCATGATATTAACGGGGATAATGTTAGCTGATTCCTGGGTGCTTGCCCCTCTCATAGTTTTTCCAAGAATGCAGTGTCATGCATGATGTTCAGCCGCAATGTTCTTCACAAATGGCAGAAGAATGATCCAGTATAACTAGTTAAACCTTGAATGTTGCTGTTTTTTGTAATTGAACAATTTTTTAGTGTCGCGGTGCTCTCAGTATAGATTTGTTTGGTGATGTTGTATTATTTGATGGTAGCAGAAGATGCACAGAGAATTGAGGGTGGCAGCGCAAGAGCAACAGCTGTTTCAGGTGAAGATGCAGAGGTGGGTTGATTCATTGTCCACAATATTTGACATTTGTCTTGTGTTTGCCGGAAACTGAACCATTTAGTGGTTAAAATATTTGCAGTGAAGCAACCAGGTACTTGCCACGTTGGAGAGAAAGGATGCTGAATATCCGATGTCTTGTTTTTATGAAAGGAATCTCAGATATCTATCCTTGTTATTCTTGTGTGGTTTATTTATAGTTCGAGTTTTAGTTGGTATGTGGACAATGGAGAGTGTCCCATTTGGGCTTTGGAAAACATTCTGTTGCATCAGCTATCTTCGTCCAAATGAATTGGCTTGGTTGCTCTAATATTCGATGAATGAAGGTAAAACTCGGCGACTAGTATATCTCTCGTTTTCCATTCTCGCTTTTTCAAATTTTTTTTTGGGGTCCTTTTGTATTATTAGAGCTATGTATCAATTTGGGTGACTGACTGCTGTCTCTGTTGGAGTAGAGATTTCCGTTTCCCTCTTTTCTTGGTTGCCGACTTTTGGTTGTGTTATAATTTTAACTCTGAAGGTGTCTTGGCCACTCCCAGATGTGTGATAAGGCTCATGGGAACGCAAAGTTGCGCTGTCCATGATTTCCGAAGCTTTTGACTGTTTGTCATAATTTGAGCCTACGAATATCCGAAGAAATAAGTTTCTGTATTGTATTTTAACCAGTAACTGTCCTGTGATCAAGCCATAACTGGGCGAAAGTACTGAAACTGCAATTAAACGAGCTGGAATGCTTCAGCGAGCCTTTGCACGTGAACTCCATGTGTATTTCATGCGATTATGCTGTGAGGTCAAACGTCTTCTTCACTCATCCGCTGGCAATTGGCAGTATGATGCGACTGGCATAAGACACCCCATTCTGATTTGTTTTGTTTTGCCGATCTAGGCCATCCATCATATTTGCTCCCCTGACATATGTTACATCCCAGACAGTATGATGATTGGACAATACTTAGCACTTCTTCTATTCAGTTTTTGAAGTAAATGGATTGTTAATTTTAACGGAAAGAAAGATGAAGTTTTTCATTTCGGTGTGCAGGCAATCTAAAGCGCTCCAAACAGGACGATTGGCTTTAATCATCGTAAAATTGAACCTATCATTATTTGAAGGGGTGTCTGTGAAAACACGCTTCTTAAGTATTGGGATTAATGAGATTCTGCCGATTGTGTGCGCTTCTACCCGAGGAACTCAGTTGTTGGAATTGCACAATATAACTTCCACGATCCCAGTGAAAATCTATTCTGCCTAAACATTTTAATAAGAATAAAAAAATATATTCTGCCCAAATTGAGGATGGACCAGTTTTGTAAATCTACTCTGTCGTGAGATTATTAAGTTCATGCCATACAGGCCTTACTATTTTCATCGTGAGAAGCGTACGTATTATTAAGAGATGAAAGATGTTCGAACAAATGAGTGCAGCTGGCAATTTGTCACCATTGGAAATGCAACGACCACTCGTATCTTTGCCATTATCTACCACTACGGCCTATAAAGTGTAATATCTAGCCAAAACAAAGAGACAACGGTCAGGATAGTAAGCTTATAAACCATAGACATCATCATATGTAGCAACCGTGAACGATGCCTTTAGCCATATCAGTTGCAAAGCGTCACCAGTCATCGAGTAACAACGACATTATTGATGTAGCTGGGAGCAGGAGATTAAGTTTCTCCCAACACGGCCTACGGCATACTACGCTGAACCTTGAAAGTTCTCGCAAATATGCTCAACCCAGGACTCTGGCGCAATCGTTTGGCCAAACACACGGTTCAATTACAACCTTTGTTTCAGCTCAAAATGTGCAATGCCAAACCCTACACGAACTGGGACAATGCACCTGAAAACTAGATATCAGTCTTCTGCAGTTCTATTTCACCTGCATCTTGTCCGGTTTCGGTTGTTCTATTGTTTGGTAAAGCATTTTTAACGTGTTTCTGCCGTTTTACTGCATTACTTCAGTTGAAAACTTCTCTAAGGAATACTAGCATATTGTCCTTTCCAGCAAGAAATGTGCTATGTTAGAGGTGGCTTGACACAGTCATCGTGATCGCAACAGAAACCAAGAAATCAGAGGATTGCTTAAAGAACTAAGCAATCATCAATGGTACAAACATCTATTACCACTGTTTATCTCCACCGATGAATCCAAAGAATGCACGGAACGGAGTCTTCCTGTCCTCCAGATGAGTAATGTGAAGTGAACAGGCTTTGATTCAAAAACATATATTATTTCATGGGTAACCATCTGTTCCTCTCAAAGTAAGCATCCTGAAAGGTGGTCAAGAATGGAACTTTCGTACAAAAACTAAGCTAACACTTCTAAAGAATGACAAATGCTTTAGGAGGCTAAATGCCTGAAGACTTTCATCACCAACATGGTACTTTTCCAGCATATCAATAAAGTCAGCCTCATTCAGATAATAATGAGAACTGGCAACGATCACCCAAAACAGAAACAAAGAAAAAATTATCACAATTAAACCGTAGAGACTTGCTCCATAATTCAGGAGGGATCTTACTTCTGCTAGGAAGCAAGAGTAAATAGATGACTAGTTCTAGAATCGGGTACTCTTTGGATATCAGCTCCTAGACCATGGAGCTTGGACACTAAATTCTCGTAACCCCTATCAATATGAGCAGCTCCAGCAATTTCTGTGATCCCTTCTGCAGCCATTCCAGCTAAAACCAGTGAAGCCCCGCTTCTTAAATCAGAGGCCACAACGCGAGTACCATACAAGACACTGAAAATAGCAGAATTTGAAGAAAATGCATTAAAAGAGCAGAAAGTTCATGTCGAATTCCAGCCTAAGGGGAAGCTTCTAAAAAACATTAGAAAACGACTTTACCTTCCGTGATCCTTTCCATAGACTACAGCTGAACTCCTGCAGATATGTATTCTGGCTCCAAGCTTCTGCAACTGTTTCACTGTCAGAAAAAAGAAAATAAAATGTTAATTAGCTTGGAGTAAGCTGCGAAGATGTAAGTTGGATGACGACAGAGGACTTAGTGGAGAAAGAAGCAAAGAGAGTCTTGAGACAAAATACTAGAGCTCTTTGGAACTGCATCAAGCATTAAGAGTTAAAGGCAGAGGCTCAAGACTCCAAGTCAATCAAAGCTACAATATAAACAGGGGACTCTCACTGGGATGATTCCTAATCTGCATGAGGTGAGTGTAATTTCTTTTTCACTTTGCAATTTGTTTAAACACATGTGAAATGGAAGGATCAACTCAACCTGAACTTTGCCTCTGAAACGTAACCATCTGCGTGCATCACATATTATAGAACATGGCTAAGGGCAGCCCCGGTGCACGAGCTCCCGCCTATGAGGAGTCCGGGGAAAGGGTGGACCACAAGGGCCTATAGTAGGCAGCCTTACCTTGCATTTTGCAAGAGGCTGATTCCACGCCTTGAACCCGTGACCTCAAGGTCACATGATTGCAACTTTTACCGTTGCGCCAAGGCTCCCCTTCATTATAGAACATGGCTCATAAAGATAAATACCTAGAGTATGTTCCACTTAGCATCATTCTTTTCATGATTTAACACCCAGTGTATCACGAAGATAATTCCCAGTAGTTTTTTAAGAATAACAACTGATAGACTAAATTAGTTTGAACAAGCCAGTATGTTTCTATCATTGTGATACTTCAAAAGGTCGTGCTCAACAAATGCATAATACTTTCACACAGAGCATGTTACACATGGCGTAGCCCTGTGATATCCACGCAATACAGAAAATAAGTCAACTTTTCAAAAACAGATTAATAGATGGAATATAACAAACTTTCACATACCATGACCCATGCGAGCTTCAAATACAGATTCTTCAACAGTAAATGAGCCATTACATGTTGTAAGAAGTGTCATAAATTGGGGCTGTAGATCTGTGGGAAACCTGGGGTATGAGCCTGTTGTAAAACCAAAACCTTGAAGGTCACCACCAATTGTTGCAGGCACTGCAGAAACCTGGAATGAAGAACTTTCAGGCATTATGGGACAATGAAAAAAAGTAAAATTTAAAATTTCCATACCTCCAAAATTTGAGGTCCCTTTTGAGTGATTTGGCAGCCAGCAGCTGAAAGTTTGTCTATAACAATTGTCAAATGAAAAGGGAGTACAGGCGACATCGAAATGGACGAGCGAGTAATAGCTGCAGCTACCATGAATGTTCCAGCTTCAATGCGGTCTGGTATGATTTTATATTCAGCACCAAACAATCTTTTCTTGCCATTAATAAGAAGTGTGCCTTTCCCTGCTCTTTCAACACTCGCCCCACTGGCAGTTAGAAACTGTACAAGATCAGACACTTCTGGCTCCTGTGGGGAAGTCAGGCTACCACCATTCAATTTTCCAGTTTAACTCATCTGCAAATAATAAGCATATATTTTTACATAATCCTAAGAGCCACAGAAAGAGTCAAATTTGCTTCTGCAAGTCGTACTTGGGCCACATTTGACAGCTCTGTCACTCCATCAGCCAGGGAAGCTGCCATCATGAGAGTTTCAGTTGCTCCAACACTAGGGTAATCTAGATGGAACCTGGCCCCAACTAGTCCTCTGCCATTCGCAGCACGTGCATGCACTTTCCCATGCCTGTAATGTTGTAGAGAAACTTACTTGAGCACTAGAATCTCACGTTTGGCAAGCTCATGCTGAGCTTCATTAGATAAGGTCAGTCTAACAATTGCTCTTCTACAGATGGGCAATAGAATGCCCAAGCTTTCTTCAGTTATGTAAGAAACAATGTCCACTTTTTTAATAAGCTGTTGGGAGATATGCATGCTAGAAATGCCTACACAGATAAAACTGCACAGCCAACATAAACATATTACTTGCTCGCACACAATCATAGACATTTTACCATTAGAATCAAACCCAAGTTTATGCTGTATAGAATTCATCTAGGTTTTCTGAGACATCACCTAATCTGTGTAAACTTCCACTGCATCTGCTAATTGACATATTCCAGTTCTGAATTATAGACTAAATACTTTAAAAAGATAGGCATACTTTATTCCATTTAGAATTTAAAGCAGTAAATGATGGTCTCATTAGATTACAAGAAATTGTGTTAGAAGAATTCATCTAGAGGCATCAATTTTCGTTTAAAATATCATCAAAACTTTGACAAAATCAATAAGGAATTTCCTGGACTTGTACATTTTTTCCAGGACCTTGATGATTCAATCACTTGTCAACCACGATAAAAAAATTATTTTGACAATCAAGTAAAAGAAATACTAGTATGGAACAGGTTATTTTTGCTATGCTCTCTCATAACAGCTGTCCAAGAGGCACTCATGGCATTGTGCAAGATGGCCGGGGGGGGGCGCAGATTGGCGGTGGGTGATGGGAGATAATTTTGTCGGGATATAGCATGTGTTGTCAAAGGGGAGCCTTGAGGTCAGGGGTTCAAGGCATGGAAACAGCCTCTTGCAAAATACAAGGTAAGGCTGTGTACTATAAACCCTAGTGGTCTGCCTTTTCCCCGGACCCTGCATAAGCAGGAGCTTCAAGCACCGGCTGCCCTTTTTATAGCATCTGTTGTCAATATATGTGTTGTCAGAATTGAGGAGTAGCATATCTGCATCAGAATAAAAGGATCCCAAGAAACTGATTCCTTATATTGATATAATGGACAGTATGGTGTTTTCATCACATGAAAATCTTAAGGAGCTTATTGTAAATTGACAGACAGGAAAGTGAACAGCAAGGCTCATAGACAAAAAAGGGGCAGCCCAGTGCACAAAGCTCCTTCGTATGCAAGGTAAGGGGAAGAGGCGGATCACAGATGGTCTATAGTACACAGCCTTACCTTGCATTTTTTGCAAGAGACCGTTTCCATGCCTCAAACCCATGACCTCCAGGTCATACAATGACAACTGTACCATTGCACTGAGGCTCCCCATCTGCTCATAGACATACAAGTGACACTAAAATTTGTAAAATTGTATAGCAGAGCTGAGCATGCAGAAGGTCAAGCAACTGTTTACAGAAGATAACATTCATGATTCACATAAAGGAATACCCATATTCTCGTCCCTATGGAAGAACTTACAAATTGCAGACATCAACAAAAATTCATGGTTATGAGGCATCATTAGAAACAATTAGGAAACAGGGGCCTGGAGTTGAAGTAAAGATTATAGCATATACAAGCTAATAATCCAAGAAATAAGAGAACTACAATCTTATCAAGAAAGGAAAAGAGAACCACAATCATGATCTTATGGGAATGGCATCTATGTGTAACAGTCCCAAGTAGTGGAGCTTGCTACAGTCACCTAAAATTAAAAGCCCAAGAATGAAACTAAGAAAATTTTTAATTTCTCATACAACCAACCAAAGGAGACACTAGAGAGTCTCTCTGCAAGAGACAAAAATGGAGATGCCGGTACAACTAAGGGAACACAGCTTATGCTTTCATGAACTAAAATGATGGTTTATACCTCTAATACATGTATAATAACTGAAGTATAAAACAGAAAATGGATATATATTGTAAATGCAAAAGAAATCCTGAAAGATCCAGAGTAACTCACTAGTATTAATCAAGTGAAAGTGTGGACAAATGCACCCAACTAAAATGAATAACATTACCTAATATGGACAAAACATGTGGATTTTAACAACTCTTCTTGTCTGTGCCAGAGGTCCCACAGGCAACTGGCTGCCAAGTCTAGCATCCCCCAAGCAATTCAATTTAATACATTTCTAACTTTCTTGCAATAGAGGCAGTGAAAGGAATGCTACTGAAGAAGACTTGCTACTGTTCTCACTCAAAAGGCTCTGCTCAGTTCAATTCTTTCTTCCTTTTTGGTGCACAATTCAGTAGTTTACTGGCACTAAATACATAAAGGGGCAGCCCTGGTGCACGAAGCTCCCGCCTATGTGGGGTCCAGGGAAGGGGCGGACCACAAGGGCCTAAAGTACACAGCCTTACCTTGCATTTTTGGCACTAAATACATGTAATTTGGAAATATTTTAGTCTAACTAGAGCAATGAGAAAACAGGCGGGTAAATTAACCTCCCATTCAAGTTATAAATACCCAAACAACAAAGCTGAGCAAACATAATTAGAGGCCAGAGATAGAAGCTTCTTCCCCAATACAAAGATTGGCTTGAAGATGGAAGTTAGATAAAACAAGATGTAAATCAAAAGCATAAAAAGAATAAGAACAAAATGCGCAGCAAACTTAACTCAATTCGACGATTGCACCAAGGGCACGAAGCCCTCGAAGATACAAATCAATGGGGCGGGCCCCAATATCACACCCACCAGGAAGCGAAACCGCTGCCTCTCCAAATCTTGCAAGCAACGGCCCAATTACGAAAAACCCAGCTCGTATTTTCCCCATATGATCCGAGCAAGGCTCTAAAGGACAAATACCCTCCGTATCTACCACCATTTCTCCCTTCGATATCTCAATACGAGCACCCAAAGATCTTAAAATTGCAACCATTGTTCTAGTATCGGATATATCTGGGATTCTCCGAAGTCTGGAAGTTCCAGAACAGCAGAGAGTCCCAGCAAGAATCGCCAAGGCAGAGTTTTTAGAGCCACTGATTTCGACATGGCCGGCAAGCTCAGCTTTTCCGGCTACGATGAGTTTTTGATCTAGGGTTGAGTTTTGAAGTGTTTTTGGAGGGTTTGAAAGCAAAGCATGAGAAGATTTTCTTCTGGGAAACGGAGAAATGGGTTTTCTGGATTGGGGATTTTCTGAATAAGGTTTTTGAGGGATCGAGTAACGGAGATTGGGGACGAGAGCCATGAACAGAGAGAGAGGGAGAGAGATTACTATAATGGCATTTGGTTGTTGCAGACCTGCATGACGGCCATTATGATTCCTCTTCTTTATGCTACGTTCATTAAAGTGGCGGCAATTTTTTTGATGTTCGGTATTTCCATTTTCGAAGGGTTTTTCTCCAATTTTTTGTCGCCTTGCAATCTAGACGGTCAGATTTACATCATCACTAATTCGACGGTCGTTGTGTGATCTACGAGGAGTATTCCGTGATAAATAACCCCAAGGTAGATATACCGACGGTTTAAACATTTCACTCATCATGCAATCTCTATCGTTTGATATGGGACCAACAGACAACTGTCATGTGGGCCCATATTTCTACTTCTGGCTCCATCCGTCATGTAGCGTTCCTGGCAGTTGTCATGTTTGGTTGGTTGGCCTCCTTGTGGTTGGATCAGCAGGACCCACAAAGCATCAATCAATTTTCATTGATGCCGCTTCTCCTGAAGGATCATGTCAAGGTGGGCTCCTTGAGTCCAAGCGCTTTATAAGCACTTCGTAAGAAGCGCGAGCGACAGTTGTTTTATGACAATCGTGACCTCGTCTTTTTGGCAATATACAAAGCTACTTTTGTCATAAAGACGAGGTCAAGGTTGGTCAAGGTTGGACGATTGAAGGAAAAACGAAGGTGTTTTTTTATTTTTTATTTTTATTTTTGTACATTTTGGCATTTTAGCAAAAAAGTCTAAAGAAGGTTTATTTAACGGCATATGTTAGACGTTTTTGTTGGCATATCTCCTGTGATATATCTTGCAATATCTTCTGTGATATTTAAGATATGTGTCATATGTTCTATGATATATGAGATATGTGGCATTTGTTTTGTGATATTTCTAGTGATATTTGAGACATGCCTCAGATATGAAAAACATATATCACAGTTAAATAAGTTGCATTTCTAGCATATGTCATGATATCAACTAACACCTTAGTATTCATCAATGATCTGGGTCATTCGGCTATGCTATGATATTTCTAAGGCCCAGCCAAATTACTTTTGCACCACTGCACTAGGTCTTTGCTCCTTAGGAAAATTTGAGCCATTCCAGAGTCCAAATCATCCCTCTTTAGGTTTTATGTTGATGATTCATGAATGAAATCCCTTCACTGGTGTTTACCCAAAAAGCAAAAAAAATCCCTCCACTGGTTCTTAAGTATTCGACATGCAAAATATTTGTTTATCAATACAGACCATTGCCTTCATCTTCCAGAAGTCAAGGTGGTATACACTTAATTAGGTAAGAATCTTGGTGTAGTTCATCACTTGCATGCCTAATTAGATTTGGATCATGAGAAAAATATGGGCCCGCTAGCACTTTGTCCATTCTCCATTCGGATTTCAGTACCAACTATGGTGGAGGATTTCAGTACCAACTATAGTTCCCCCGACACCTTGTGGTCCACTCCTCCTCGGAGCTCACATAGGCGAGAGCTTTGTGCACTGGGACTGCCTGCCTATAGTTCCACTAACAATGTGTAAAATCATACGCACTACAACACTCAAAATAACACCTCAAATAATTACTGGAGGAATGATAGAGGCAGTGCTCCTACATTTTTTCACTTGCCAAAAGGATACAAGAAACAACTAAAAGCAAACAAATATATTATCGCGAAAATATCAGAAGAGGGCAGTGGATGAATGGTCGAATTGTCTAAAAGTGGGGTTTTATAATTCAAAATTGGGCCAAGCAGATGAATGGGTTAGATCGTCCAAAGCAGTTGGACTCAAAAGTGGGGCTCCATGGCATTTCTCTTGCTAGATGGCAGGAACAACACACGGTTAAATGTACAAGAGGAGTGCTCACAATTTGGTGATCCATTCCACTCATCTGTTGGACCCCACCTTAGACGGGTCGTGAGGAGAAAATCTCACATATCAAACAATTCTAGCCCTTGGATTCGTTATATTATCATAGAGACCAAGAATGAGGATTTCCAACTTTAGTTTGATTTCTGCCTAATGGAGTAGTACATTTGGTGGGACCAGCAGCTTGATTAATGGCGTGTCATTTGTGGCACATTCGAGTTTCATTAAGCGGGCCCCATCATCAATGGCCATGCGGCAAATTTGGACCTTCCATTAAGCGGTTCCCATCATCAATGGCAAACAACAAACAAGATCCTAGGATTAGATAATCATAACCTTCCATTAAGTGGTCCCCATCATCAATGCCCATGGAGTAATGCAAACCCCCCTAAGGAATGTTGAAAATGACCTCTTCCCTCTCTATCTAAAAAATGCAGTTTTTTTTTTTTTTTCTCTCTACAAGAGGAGCAAATATACACTTGAATCTACATTTGGCATATTTGAAATAACACCAAACATATAAACATGACAAAAGTTAAATAAAGTGTATATCTCACATATGCCACAGATAACGCGGTTAAATAAGGTGCACATCTCACATATGCCGCAGATAACGCGGTTAAATAAGGTGCACATTTGAGATATGCCGTGATATCTCAAAAACGGCAAACATGTGCTGTTAAATAAACCCCCCTAAAGTTTTTTTAGTTTTGTAAATTTGCCATTAAGTTTTTATGAACTTTACAAAATTATCATTCTGTCAGTTTCCATCATCCTTCCCTATTAGTTTTTCTTTTTGAAATTATGATATTACCCTTTTTTATTTCTTTCTCAATAGACCTGCTACCTAACAGGCGCAGATATGATTAAGTGGCAAACTTTGGCCAGAAAGTTCAATGATTTTTCTATGAAAAGTTTTACTAGAACCTGGGATATAACACAATTAGATAACAAGGAAACTAATGGTTTGATTACATTTCAACAAAAACCAACCAATAGTGGGATATTCAATTGCAAAATACAATGTTCACCAACCTGTGCAATACTAACTGTTAAGCTTTTTCAATGAAATTCAATAACTTAAACTTAGATTTATCACTAAAAATTTATATAAAACTCTTCCTAACAAAAATTAGAACATAATCCATACTTTGGATCAATATAAAAACACAATAAATTAAAAAAAGAAAAGAAAAAAGAGTTCAAGTTTAAGACATAAGAAAAATATTGTTACTGTTCACACTAGTAGCAGACTTAGAGCTTTTTTTTCGATGCCTTTTTAGATGAAAATTGAAAATATAAGAGTTGGTCTTCTTCTTCTCAATGTCCTCTATTTAACATAATCAATTTTAGAGATTTTCGTTGATTAACAAAGTGAAAAAATCACGCACAAAGATCCTGTTAGAACTTATTGACAGAGAGATATAGAGAAAGGTAATATGAAAAAAGTTAAGACCTTTTTGCTAAAATGCCAAAATGTAATCACCTTTTTGCCAAAAAAACACCCCAAAAACTAATAAGGAGTGGCAATACTGGTTTGCCGTGGAAGAGGAGCTCTTCCTGTTAGAACTGAGGCATTGAGGACTGGGGGATCAAGCAGCCACTCGATTAACACATTTTCAATTATTTTCCATATAGCTAGAAATTAATTGATTCGTAATTGGTTTAAGCTCTGAAACTCGTCTTTCCATTATTTGAATGACATTTCGAGGTTCTACCATCATATTTTGTGTTATTGGACCGTGAGATTGTCAATTCAATAAACAAAATATAAATAATATATGAGATTTCTTTCTTAATTTAATCTTATTTATTTTTTAAAAAAAGCTCAATTTACCATCCTAAAGTATTGGTTTGTTACACTCTAGTCCCCAATTTTTATTATTTTTCAGATTAGTTCATAAACTATTCAAAATGTTGTATCACAAATTCTTCTGTCCAATGGGCCTCATTGTATGTCACAATGTTTTATGCAAAAGTGTAACAAACATTTAGGTGCAAAAGTGAAAAATGATAATAGTTTAAAGACTAAACTATTATTCCCAAATAATTATCTTTCTCCCGTCTTTTGAGGTGGTCAATCGTAAATTCTAGTGATCACTTTTTTGCAAAAATATAAATTCATTTCTCACAAAATCTTTTTCAAATACAAAGATTTCATAGATTGAATTAACTATAACCTAAATTGTGATGAGTGAATTTATATTTTTGCGAGGAATAGATCAAGTAGAAAAGCATAAAATCAAGATTATCAGCCATAAAATTCAACAACCTTTTTTCAACAAAGCCTCAAATTCATTCTTCACTAAAAATCCTCCAATCTTAAAGGTTCACAGATAAAAACATCCGAATCACTAAGCTTTTCTCGCAAACAATACTTTAGTCCTTAAACTATCATGTTTTCACTTTTGTCCATGAATTGTCCAATACAAATTTCTTGCCTACATCAGATGTCTGTTAACATCCATTGACAGATAGTGTAAAGTTATTAAGTAGTTGCATAACTAATCTAAAAAAAATAATCTGGAGACTTAACAAACAAATAATTAAGCTAATAAATTGTACTTTTTTCCTTTATATTGTCTACAAGTCAAGAATTACAAAACAAATAAGTGTACTTACAAGTTGAGTAGTCTTCCCTAAACCGCTTGACTTCTTTGGCTAATCTTATTTTACTTATCATTAAAGATTTTGATTGCATAACATTGTGATTGGATATGCCTATGGGAAAAATGCATAATTAGGATAAGACTTTAATTTCTGTCTAGAGTTACTAAGAAGAAGAATGCTAACCTCGTTACTAGATGCAGTCTAGCGATCACATTTTCTAAAATCCCACTTTTGCAAGATTGGAATTATTCATCTTATTGCTTCAACTTTAGATTTCTAACCATTCAAAAATCATATGATGATTCTAGCTTTAAGAAACTGTGTTGTTTATAATGTTTTTCAACTGTCTGTTCTTATGCACAGTTTATTCGATGCTTTTTGTATGCTGAAATCATCCAACTTACATGATTTATAATGTAGAGCAACGAGATGAACAAACTGGATCATTTAAAGGTGTGCCTTAGAAAACGTGGTCCCTAGACCGCACCCAAGGATCGTGAATCATCTGATCTATGACAAGTTCGTAGGATTTATCGTGTCTCTGCATCACCTGTTCATTTCTTGAGTGCCAGGATTAATCAAACGAAAATTTGGGGCACCGGGGATCATGTTGGAAAGTCGTTGCATTATGGGATGCTGTACAGGGAGACGTATTTGGGTTTCTTTTAATTTCCATATATCACCGGATAGTTGGAGGAAGACACTGTAAACACTATATACTCTAGAAAATTTGCAGACATTTCTCCATTGCCGGAACGTTAACCCTTTTTTTTGTGTGGAAAGAGTGTTTGTTGACGAACATAAGCCTTTGTTTCTTCTCTTTTCTAGCCATCCGTTCAGAAGTCCAAATCAGTCCTGAATTTTGGTGCAAGGCTCATCGGTGGCTTAGGCCTATCAAATAGAGGGGTTTCGATCACTTGAAACAATTTGCTCCACTTACACTTTTCTCTGCAGTGGCTCAATTATAGCCGTGTGACCTTGAGTCAGGGGTTCATGGGTGGAAACAACCTCTTGCAAAAGGCAAGGTAAGATTGCGTACTACTGACCTTCGTGATTCGCCTCTTCACCGAAACTCGCATACGTGAGAACTTAGTGCATGTGGGCTGCCACTTTACACTTTCCCCTGCAACGCTTTCACTTTCTTGCCGTCGTAGCAACTAGATGAAGTATTAACGGACTCGTATCGGCCTGGATCGAAGTCAACAGTTCTTTCCCTTAGCAATGGCACAATTGTCTTTCTGCAATTCCTGACTCAGAGGCTATCTGAGCTGAATCACACCACCTATGACCATACAGAAGCTATCAGCTTTAAAATCCTGCCTCACTGGCAAATCCAAACCCCAGAAAAGAGAAAACAAATTAGGTCTGCTGAAGATCCCAGAACTACATATTGACGTAGTCAACATCCAGGAGCCTACAACTAATTCTCAGCAACACATAAACTAAAGTAAGCCTGTGAAACAAAGACAAGAACAAATGCTCATAATATTTCGACTCAAGAGTTGCTTGCAAACGAAGCAGAGTCTTGGCGCAATGGTAAAGTTGCCGTCATGTGACTTGAGGTCACAAGTTTAAGGCATGCAAACAGTCTCTTGCAAAAATGCAAGGTAAGGCTGTGTACTATAGATCCTTGTGGTCCGCCCTTCTCCGAATCCTACATAGACAACAAGCAATCAAATGGAAGCCCTTATTTTGGACCATCTACAGAGACATAATACTCAACAAGGTCTTGATGAAACTAAAAAAAGAAACATAATCTGGGTATCCAAATGAATAAAGATTTCCCTAAATTCAAAATAACTCCAAAATGGTCCAAGTACAGAATTTACAGATAGGTTCAAAGGTTGCATACGAACCACACAAAAACAAGTTGAACTAAATATGAGTCATACTTCTACATGAGCAGAAGACAAATTATCTCACTCCTATATATTTTCTTGCATAGTCTACTAACATACCATGCATCCAAGATCATTTTTTCAACAACAACAGATAATCCATGCACCAACAGTAGAAAACTTGTTGATGTTTAACCGCAAGTGCACAGGCTATTGCAGTGTAGCTTATGCAAGTACGGGTCGATCTCACATGGAATTGACTTAAAAAGTATGAATTTTAATAAATTTTAATTTTCTAAAATTAAAAAGAAATTACTAAAATTATTGAAATTATAATCAAAGTTTAGATCTAATCAACTTCTAAAAATTACAAAATTTTTAGTTTTTAAATAAAGCAAATAAATCAAATAACATAAAAAAAAAAAACTACATTCCTAACTTAATCACTATCAATATCTTCAAATATGATCTTCTAAGAGTTGATCAGCCTTCATAGATGTTTTCATCATGTCCTTAATTAGAGATTTTCTAGTTGAATTTGTCAGATTCCTTAAAATCATTAAGATCAGGGCTAATTTGTAATTTTGAGATTTAGACAACTTAGATTGATTTTTGAATTTTAGATCGAAGATCAAAGATGTTAATTAAGTCTAAAGATGTCTTAAGAATAAAACTATAAAGTTAATTTGAAATTGGATAAGAAACAAATGAGAAATTGAAGATTTTTGGTTGATTAAGGCTAACTCGTTAATTGGGTAAAGCCTTAATTGATCTGGCTTGATTGGATTATTCCTGGATAACAAAAACACAGATAAAGTAAAACTGGAATAAACAGGGACACAAATGTAATTAAAAAGAATATACAAATGTAATTGAAATTAAAGGGCAAAGGGTAAAAATGAAATTTGAAAAAGAAAAAAAACCAGTTTTTAACAAAAAGCAAACAAAACTCAATGGAGGAGAAGAAGGGTGAGTCGGAGGAGGAGGAAGAGGAGAAGGAAAGAAGGGGGGAGTATAAGGAGAAAACCTAGATCAGGTTTACTTCTCTGGATTAACCAATGACGAGAAAAAGACGCCAAAGAAGGAGGAGAAACGAAGGAAAAGAGGAAACCTAACATGGGTTTCCTCTCCTAAGATGGCCAAAGACAGTGGAAATCGGACTAGTTAGAGGAGGAGGCCAGAGGAACAAAGATTAACACAGAGGGAGAGAGAGACGTTGGAGGATTGGTTGCTTGTCGGTGCAGTGTGTTCTGAATGAAGCAGAGGCAAAGATAGTATAACGATCCTAAATTTTAAATTCTATTTTAAATATTTATTAATTAATTTTGATAAATATAAATGGGAGAATCTTCATATTTAGGTCCCACAGAATTCACTTTTTAAAAGATATCAAATTAGACCATAATACCTTCATATTTGGATTGTATATGAAAAAATGATCTCAATGACACTAATTTTGCTGAAATTCGAGTCGGATGAATAAGTGGTGATTTTTCTCGCGAAGGGCACTTTTGTAATTTCATTAATGGGCCCCACCTATAGAAATATAAGCCTGATGCTAATAAGGTGCCTAGAAAAGACCATGAGTGGGAATCATGCGTGTTGACTAGGATAGTATGAGTGTTATGATGGAAAGAGAACATCATCATAAAGGGGTTAATTAAAATTAAAAAAAAAAGTAAATATGGGAGGGGGCCAAATTGATATAGGCACCCCCGCCCCACCTTAAGTAAAAAACGGAACAGACTTTCCATCTATTCCCGAGCCCAATGAACAACAGAAGAGAAAAAAAGAAGAAGAAGAAAGAGAGAAAAATGTTGGGGAGGAGAAACCCAATGTCCACAGAGAAGGAGAGGAGAAAAAGAGCGAGAGGTCGGAAAACTTTGGATTTTTCCAATGAAACGGTGGATTTGCAAACGCCGAAGGAAACAAGTTTGCCAGCAGTAACAGTGACTCTGATAAGGAATATAGCCGTCCAATTGGTTCTTCAGGAGCTAAGGAGCAAAACCCCTTTGGTTCCAGTACCATGGGAAGAGAAACAATGTCGGATATGAGGGAGAAAAATAGCGCGCGTAGATTATTGCCAGAATAATCAACAAATCCATCTTCTCTGGCAATGATTAGAGATCGTGGAGTGTCCATAGAGGATAGCCATCACACGATTACTCCGCTTTTTTGTGTTCATTTTGTTTGAAGAGTAGGAAAATTAATATTATTTTTATTATAATATAGGAAATCCGACCCTAATGGTCGGATCAAATGAAAAACCATGTCTCTAATCAGAGAACACGACCATAGGTGACCTTGATCACCTTGTTTGAGCTCCAACCTCTCATCTGGAATTCAGACAAGGATGATTTGAGCCCTAAATCAACCCACGGAGGGGATCTAGCCATTATCTTTCCCTATTTAGTGAACAGAGATCAACAGGGCTGTTGATCAACCCGTCTAAGATCTTGATCGTCTGATCACAGCTCAGACAGTGATGATCCAACCCCTGAACCTCAATCCATAAAGAATCCAGCCATCAATCTCGTCCGTGATTATGGACAGAGATTGACAATAAACCCTCGCTATTGGATAGTCTATAAGAGGTAGATCTGATTTCTTCTAATAGGTTTTGGCCGTTGGATCAACTGTAAAAGATAGATTTGACCCCTTTCAACCAATCTTAGCCATCGGATCCTCTTTAAAATGTTGATTTGATCACTTAATCTTGTGATAAAACACTAAGTTTAGGTATCTATGACTTTTAACCAATGGTTCCAAACAAATCAGAGCCTTTGATGGATCAAATTCTTCCCGAATGGTTTTGAACAGTGTCCAGATGATACACGCTTCCATCCTAGGCAATCATCCTTGAAAGTTAGATCCTAATACTATATTTAAAAATCATTAAAAGAGAGATAAGGATAAGGATCAGATCACTTAACCATTAGATTACTAATTAAGAGAGTGAGCAGCAGATCAAAGAATGATCTGATACTGTTTCTCTCATCTAATTGATGATCAATTAAGTAAAATTTGGTCAATTAGTGAAATTAGAAGAAATATATTGATCTAATTCAAAACTAGAAAATTTATGGATCGGATCATATTAAATGACAACTTGATAGGATTATCAATCTTATACAACAACAAAGCATAGGTTGAATGTTAGAAGTGCTAGTCTGCATAGGTAACGACTTGTAACTACAGGATTAGTAGAATTAAACTAATTATGATGGTAATTATTGAAAAATAATTCAAACTTCTAGCCTAGGATCAACGCGGATCTAAAATCTAAGGATTCCATGATACTGAGTTGATCTAGACCATTACAACCGTGAAATGAATGAGATCTTAAGTTATGTCTGTGTGAATGGTATGGAAATGAGGACTAATCCTAAAAATCTCAGAATTAGGTATTGAGTAGAGTGAGGTGCAATCAATTCTGTTGTTGAGGATGACTGCAAAGACATGGGAAAAAAGGAGAATCTTAAAAAGAGGTACATGATTTTAACATCTATTTGCCATTAAGATTTTAGCTAATCAACTCTTTTGCTTATCATGTTTTCTGTTAGAAGTTACTTGATTATCATTACATTTACATTACATCATGTTATCTTGCTTTTAGCTTTAAAAGAATGCTATACTTGCAAATGAGGTATGTGTGATTATATGTTTGTATGTATGCATGTATCTTCATAACTATGATGCATATTTTTATATGAAGAATGAAAGTGATTTTATTCCTTCTATTACGTGTAGTTGTGTGTTTTTAAAAGAAATGATTTTACTTGAAATGCATCAATCCCATGAGTTAAAGAATGCATGATTTTGCATGACATATATGTTATATGATTTAAGATCATTTGGGATTAAGATATATCTTTGTTCAGGCTAGTGAGCCTAGTAGTCACTATGCTAAGAGGTTTTGCGGGTGTGGCCTCCTGGCCTCTAGCCACCAAAGGTGGCAAGTATCCATGCCCAAAGAGGCATCTATTTTCTCAACTGTTGTGGTAGGAAAAACCATTGGAGGTGGTCACGACACCCTTTCGAGACGTATCCGTAATCGCCGTGGAGGTTGTGGTGGCTGTTATCCAAATACCGGAGAGATACGATTTAGTGATCTGGTAGTGAGCATAATGTACTATAGGATTTCTGTTTTGTGACCCCATATATATGGGCTTGATGATGGTCTTTAGATGAGTACTCATGACCAACCGGCTAATGTGTTCACTGGGGTGCATTTGTGCATGTGATGTTATTGGTTTAGGATTGCCGACATTCGTACTTTAACCGATGACTACTTTGAGGATCTTATGCATCTTTCACATAATTCTCAAGTTATATTTACATGTGATTTTAGGATATATTCTATATTACAATTTACTTGAAATTACATTGATGATTCAACCATTTGAAAAATGCATGTTTAAAGTTGTACATGTTTTATATGGATACTATCTGAAATGTTTTAGCATGAAATTGTGGAATTGAGATTGAAAAACAACTTTAAGCATGTTTCTTATCTTTGATTTGTTTATCATATTCCTTAGAAATTGCATGAAAAATGATTTGAGATGTTGTTGTAGAATTGCATGAAAAACTTGGTAAAATAGATGCGAAACTATCTACATAAGTGTAAGTTTGCTGAGACATTGTAAATTTACAATGTCATAGTTTTGAAGGATTAGAATAGGGAAAAGAAAGCAAAAGACTGTGCTAGAGAGCTCGAGATGACTAACCAGGTATAACAAACAGGTTTACGATGTGGTTAATGATTTATTAAAGTAATACTTTGAATTGATACAACTTTACTCTATGGACATGTGGATTAAAGTGGTAATGGTCTGGCTGTGACTAGATTGATCCTGTCTTGATTTTTCCTTTAATTTGGTTAAATTTTTATTTACAAAACATGAAGTCATGTATGTAAATATGATAGAATGGAGACGAAGTCTCCCTTATTTCTTTTCTGTATGAAAATTGTGTTTATCAAGTACTTTGCAATGACATGCGTTAAATGTCTAATGTCCAAAAAACAGAAGAAACTCTGTCAAATTTTTAGTAGAAATGTAGTGCTCATTTCACCGATAATCCTTTTTCAGAAAAGAAAATTGACACTCGGGGTTTTCAAAAAGGGTCTTTCATGAAAAATGTTTTATGCTGTTTGTTTTCTAAATATTTTTGCAAACTAAGGGCCCGACATTTCAAAAAGAATTACAAAAATGTATTATAGAAACCTGGGTCATTACAGATAGGAATAGAGGGGACTAGGTGGAGAGGCGATATGGGCGTGTTTGTTTGGGCGTCGTTCATTTTTTGGAGGGTAGCCGATGTGCTTGTGTAGAGGAGGTTCTGAGCATGTCTGGCCAGGCCGCCTGGGTTGGTTTGGGCAGTGCTGGAGAACTGGGCAGAGAGAGAGAGAGAGGAGATTAGTGCATGAGGAAGGAGATGGAGAGATAGGTGACTTCGGGAAGAAATCAAAACGAGGTAGACAAAAGGAGAAGTTGGAGAGGAGAATGAGAGAGATAAGCAAAGAGAGGGAGTGAGAGATAGCAGAGAAAGAGAGAAGAGGGAAGTGATGAGACGATGGAGCGTAAGAGAGAGGGGGGGGGTTGTGAGAGAGGGGGGTTGAGAGAGAGGAAGGGTGATTGCCTCCCCCAACGGGTCAGCCAAGGGGTGAGAAGAGAAGAATGGAGAGATAAGGAAGGAGGGAGAGAGGATAAAGAGGGGATGATGGGTTTTTCTGGTCCAGCCCAGCCTTAGGGGGAAAGAGAGAATCCGTGCGGTGGCTGGTTTCCTCTTTTTTATAGACTTCTTCCACCTTCTAAATTCTACTTGTTTCCTTCTCTAATTGATTCCCATTTTGAATTGTTTCCCTTTCTCCTTAGAACTCCTTTTCTTTTAAGAAACTATCTCATCTTGCCTGTTAATCCTTGATGGATGATTTGCACCATTAAATTCGATCTGATCCATATGAACCTCTTTTGGTTAATTTGCAAAAGATAAGACCAAATTATAGTCATCTAAACCGTACATTAATTATCTGATAAGTTCTAATGATCATCTGACCATTAATTTTCACAAATTAATGATTGGATGGTGAATTGGAGCTATTTTCAAAATAAAACTAAAAATTACAAATTTGATCGATTAGATGATCTAATTGAATGCTAAATTAAGGGTATTTTAACCAAAATTGAACACTTAACAAAACTCATAAAATTCTAGTAGAATGTAAACAAAAACAGTCAAAATAGTTTAATGCAGAGTATCAGTACATCTTTTCAAATATCACTGTACACAGAAACAAAATTTTAGGTTTTTCTGTTTAGATTATAATCGTGGGACAAATAGAGTCAAATAACATATTCTAGTGACATATATTTCTCTGCAAAAGTACACATGAAACAGAAAGCCCAATTGTTTGAAAAGCACAAAAATGACTGGAAAAAATGCCAATTTACAACAAGAACAGCATTTTCAGGTAAAAGAAACAAGCATAGTACCTTTGCTTCTGATCAAACTTTGAATGCTAGAAATTTAGGTTGATGAAACCAAATACTTAAAATTTGAAGTTCAAATCTCCCAAAAGAATTCATACACAACAAGGAAGTCTACTTAAATACCAACCAAAAACCCTAAGCTTTTGTCATCTCCGTGGAAGAGAGAAAGGGAAAGTGGAAGGATAGGTGTGGGCACTCAGAAGGGCAAAATTAGTGGTATCCTGGCACGTAATCCATTCGCTTACCTGCTATGGCATTTTTGGAATATAACCATGAGGGCAAGGTGAAATAGTAAAGAATGTGAGAAACCTGTTAGCAGGAGAACCATGTGCAATGGTTGAGTTGTAGCCGTGTTGTTTTGAGGTTACCGGTTCAAAGGCGTGAAAACAACCTCTTGCAAAATGCAAAATAAAGCTGTGTAAGATATACCCTTTGTGTAAGCAAGAACTTAATGCACTTGATTGCATATTTTTTCATGTGAGAAACCTAACTTATTGCATCATTTAAGTTGGCAGTTATGCACTATGGGTGAGCGTCTTTTTACCAAGAAAAGGTTAGAGTTGGTCCTACGCTTTCAATGATCATTGGAAAGGTGGGCCACGGATCTGTAATGTACAAAAGTTTCACTACAAGTGCTATTCTAAGCCCTTGGATTGATGGTTTGTTGATCAATATAGGTTTTCTATTTCCTTTTTTATTCGTTTAGAAGCAACAGATCTTAGGCTTAGAATTATTCATTTTACAAAGAATATCCATACGACAAATGACTGGGGTCATTGTAATTAAGGATCCCAGTTTCCTATTACTCAAGTGAAAGTATTTGCATCCATATGATACTGGCAGGAAACACAAGCCTAGAATTTATTAAGGTAGTTCTAACATGATCAAAAGGGCAGCACCGATGCACGAAGCTCCCACTTATGCGGGGTTAAGGAAAAGGGCTGATCACAAGGGTTTATAGCATGCAGTTTTATCTTGCATTTTACAAGAAGTTATTTCCATGCCTTGAACCCGTGACTTCAAGGTCATACGACGACAATTTTTACCATTGGGCCAAAGCTCTCCTCCGTAGCACTAACATAGTTAGATTTATAAAATATAAGTGGGCATCTCTTGTCATGTATGAGCTAGGTCAAACTTCCTTTGTTCAACAAATGCAGCGCTAATCTCCACGACAGAGGTTCCTCGAACGTCCTTGCTTAGCCCAAACTTCCATTTCTCCTACCACTACTCTTGCTTTTGGCCCTTCCTCCGAAGGCTTGCTGGTTTAGGGTTATCAATGGAAACCCGCTTATATATTGTTGCGAGTAAATAAAAATTCAATATGAATAAAACAATTACACAAGGCAAACCCTTTTTATTTATTGTTTTGAATAAACAATGACAATTACCATGAATGAAAGAATTTATATGCGGTGTTTACAGGGAAGAAACAATAGCAAACAAATGATTATACAGAATGCCTTCTCGTATCTTGATTAAGTAGAGTTTCTTTTCTAAGATTGAGAGGTGGCGGTGCATTCCTGTGGGAGACCTTGAGGGAAGCGCTTCAGATCACTGCAGTAGTCATAGATCATGTAGTTCTTCTGTACCCATTTCAATCTCTCTTGCTGGGTTGAATCCATCTCTTCCGTAAGCCACGCATGTTGCGAAGAAGAAGGGGAAGGAGACTTGGAAGCACAAGAAGAGGCACCAGATGAGGCCACGCACGCATTGGCATTGAAGTTCCTATAAGAGGCGGTGAAGGGAGCTTGTGTCCAATCAGTTTTAACGAGCCCGCCCCTTGTTGCCCAATCATCTGCATTCCAGAGGCTGGAGTAGATCCTCATGGGCTGGTTCTTTGGGAACGGAACGCCAATTGATTCCGAGTTCTTGAATTCTCTGATGGGAGTACCGTCTACGGAGAAGCTGAAGACGGGGTAACCAACCAAATGTAAGGCAAAAAAATACCAAAACGATAGAAAAAGTTGAATCAACCAACTTTCAGCGATAGAAAAGGGGATATGATCGGAGTGCTTACATGATGCGTTGGGGATTCCAGAGGATGGAGTAGGTGTGGAAATCTGCAGTGGGGTCGAACCAGAGATAGAATTGCTGCTCTTTGTTGCCCTTTCCTTGAGCAAAGACATTGGTATGAAGAACATAAGGATCTCCGCTAAGGTTACCAAGGAACTCGAAGTCGATTTCGTCCCAGTTCGATCCTTTCGAAGATAGCTGCATCAGCATTAGTTATCCCAACATTAGTCATCGATTTTGCATATCTATACAGAAAGAGGGATAAAGAGAGACAGAGAGGAATGGAGAGCAGACTTACATAATAGGCAGTGACGGTGCCGGCAGAGTTGCCGGGGACGAGCTTCAACTGCATATCAATCTTTCCGAAGAGGTACTCATTTTTGGACTGGAAACCAGACCCAGAAGCTTTATCCAGGGACAACGTAAGCAGCTCTCCATTATTTAGAATCTTTCCTCGCCCGTCACCCCATGTGATGTCGAAATCTTGGTAGAAATTAGCAGCAGAGGCAGCCATTAGACAACTTGCAAAGAGCAACGCCATCATCGTGGCCAAAGGATCAGAAGACAGAGATGCCATTGAGTAGAGAAATGATGTGTATTTGTTGAGGTGGACTGAAGGTTTTGTGCAGTTGTAGTGGGACGAACGGCTATGGTGCAGTGGGACGAACGGCTATGGTGCAGTAGGAAGTACTTGGGGGCTTTATATAAGGAGAAGGGAAAGTGGAGCTGAAATTTCCGGGAAGGTGAGGGTTAGCGCGTTGTGTGTGAGAGCGTGAATGCTATGAGTAATGTACAGGTTGGAGCCTGAGGAGTTGGCCTGATTTTCCGCGTCACAGGCGCTTTCTATAGTTAGGAGGCGGTGGTCGCACTTATCCAAGCAGATGCACCGGCATGCTAGAAATGTTGGTAACGAGCGTGTGGGGTCATGGTTGCTAGGGAGACACTGGAAAATATCACCAATTAGATATCTGGCCCAGCTATTTAATTGAACCTGTAGCAGTTTTGGATGACCAAAGTTCTCTTACATGGGAAAAGAATCAATATGACAACGTATGAAGTAAACCGACTATGCAGTTCGTATTCTCCATGATCAAACTTCCGGGCATAACATGGTTACATATAGGTCGAAACCCAGAATTGTAGGCCATGGATAGACGAGACGACTCTCTGAGGAGCTGTTTGGAATAGTAAAAGATTTTCTTTGTATTCTTATTCTTGCTGCAAATGTGCGACACAAATAAGCGATTTATCAGTTCATCAAACTCCGCTCCAACTTTGGCCCAAAAATTATGCCAAAAGGGCACCTCGAGCGTCCAAAAATGAGTCTACATGCTATAAACCAAAGCACCATTTCTCAGATGCCAAAGGTTCCCCTTCGGCCTGATTTTTGGACCACTAGATATCCAAAGTTAGTGAACAGCAGGGATTAATGAAATGCACAGCCCACCATACAAAATGGAGGTGTTGTACAGCTGTTGTCGTGCTCTACTAAAGCATTCCACTTGCAAATGAATGCTTGAGTATTCTTGACTTCATCAAATGCCAGCAATCTCCAGGTCATCCAAATACTGCAAAGTTCAATTACCTTGTTGGGCCCGAAATGTCTAATTGATTATAGTTTCAAGTGTCTGCTTAGCAGCCATGACCCCACACGGCTCTTACTAACATTCTATAGCAATGGCGGTGCATCTACTTGGGTAAGTGCGTCCACCACCTCCTAACCATAGAAAAAGTGCGGGGACCCTGATGCCCCTTTGCAGTAACACTCTTCTGGCTCCAACCTGTACATTAGTCGTAGAACATACAACGCGCTAGCCTTCACCTTCCCGGAAATATCAGCTCCACTTTCCCTTCTTCTTATATAAGGCCCCCAAGTACTTCCTACTGCACCATAGCCGTTCGTCCCACCACAACTGCACAAAACCTTCAGTCCTCCTCAACAAATATACATCATTTCTCTACTCAATGGCATCTTTGTTTTCTGATCCTTTGGCCACGATGATGGCGTTGCTCTTTGCAAGTTGTCTAATGGCTGCCTCTGCTGCTAATTTCTACCAAGATTTCGACATCACGTGGGGTGACGGGCGAGGAAAGATTCTAAATAATGGAGAGCTGCTTACGTTGTCCCTGGATAAAGCTTCTGGGTCTGGTTTCCAGTCCAAAAATGAGTACCTCTTCGGAAAGATTGATATGCAGTTGAAGCTCGTCCCCGGCAACTCTGCCGGCACCGTCACTGCCTATTATGTAAGTCTGCTCTCCATTCCTCTGTGTCTCTCTTTATCCCTCTTTCTGTATAGATATGCAAAATCAATGACTAATGTTGGGATAACTAATGCTGATGCAGCTATCTTCGAAAGGATCGAACTGGGACGAAATCGACTTCGAGTTCCTTGGTAACCTTAGCGGAGATCCTTATGTTCTTCATACCAATGTCTTTGCTCAAGGAAAGGGCAACAAAGAGCAGCAATTCTATCTCTGGTTCGACCCCACTGCAGATTTCCACACCTACTCCATCCTCTGGAATCCCCAACGCATCATGTAAGCACTCCGATCATATCCCCTTTTCTATCGCTGAAAGTTGGTTGATTCAACTTTTTCTATCGTTTTGGTATTTTTTTGCCTTACATTTGGTTGGTTACCCCGTCTTCAGCTTCTCCGTAGACGGTACTCCCATCAGAGAATTCAAGAACTCGGAATCAATTGGCGTTCCGTTCCCAAAGAACCAGCCCATGAGGATCTACTCCAGCCTCTGGAATGCAGATGATTGGGCAACAAGGGGCGGGCTCGTTAAAACTGATTGGACACAAGCTCCCTTCACCGCCTCTTATAGGAACTTCAATGCCAATGCGTGCGTGGCCTCATCTGGTGCCTCTTCTTGTGCTTCCAAGTCTCCTTCCCCTTCTTCTTCACAAAATGCGTGGGTTACGGAAGAGATGGATTCAACCCAGCAAGAGAGATTGAAATGGGTACAGAAGAACTACATGATCTATGACTACTGCAGTGATCTGAAGCGCTTCCCTCAAGGTCTCCCACAGGAATGCACCGCCACCTCTCAATCTTAGAAAAGAAACTCTACTTAATCTGGATACGAGAAGGCATTCTGTATAATCATTTGTTTGCTATTGTTTTCTTCCCTGTAAACACCGCATATAAATTCTTTCATTCATGGTAATTGTCATTGTTTATTCAAAACAATAAATAAAAAGGGTTTGCCTTGTGTAATTGTTTTATTCATATTGAATTTTTATTTACTCGCAGCAACATATAAGCGGGTTTCCATTAATAACCCTAAACCAGCAAGCCCTCGGAGGAAGGGCCAAGCAAGAGTAGTAGTAGGAGAAATGGAAGTTTGGGCTGAGCAATGACGTTCGAGGAACCTCTGTCGTGGAGATTAGCGCTGCATTTGTTGAACAAAGGAAGTTTGGCCTAGCTCATACATGACAAGAGATGCCCACTTATATTTTATAAATCTAACTATGTTAGTGCTACATCTAACTATGTTAGTGCTACGAAAGGAGAGCCTGGGCTCAATGGTAAAAGTTGTCGTCGTATAACCTTGAAGTCACCGGTTCAAGGCCTGGAAACAACTTCTTGTAAAATGCAAGGTAAGGCTATATGCTATAGACCCTTGTGATCAGCCCTTTTCCCTAACCCCGCATAAGTGGGAGCTTCGTGCATCGGTGCCGCCTTTTTGATCATGTTAGAACAACCTTAATAGACTCTAGGCTTGTGTTTCCTGCTAGTATCATATGGATGCAAATACTTTCACTTGAATAATGGGAAACTGGGATCCTTAATTACAAAGACCCATGTCATTCGTCGTATGGATATTCTTTGTAAAATGAATAATTCTAAGCCTAAGATCTGTTGCTTCTAAACGAATAAAAAAGGAAATAGGAAACCTACATTGATCAACAAACCATCAATCTAAGGGCTTAGAATAGCACTTGTAGTGAAACTTTTGTACATTACAGATCCGTGGCCCACCTTTCCAACGATCATTGAAAGCGTAGGACCAACTCCAACCTTTCCTTGGTAAAAAGACGCTCATCCATAGTGCATAACTACCAACTTAAATAATGCAATAAGTTAGGTTTCTCACATGAAAAAAATGCAACCAGGTGCATTATGTTCTCACTTACACAAAGGGCATATCATACACCTCTTTATTTTGCATTTTGCAAGAGATTGTTTTCACGCCTTGGAACTGGTAACCTCAAAGCCACACGACTACAACTCAACCATTGCACATGGTTCTCATGCTAATAGGTTTTTGACATTCTTTACTATTTTACCTAGCCCTCATGGTTATGGTCCAAAAATGCCATAGGAGGTAAGCTAATGGATTATCTACCAGGATACCAATATTTTTGCCCTTCTAAGTGCCCACACCTATCCTTCCACTTTCCCTTTCTCTCTTCCACGGAGATGACAAAAGCTTAGGGTTTTTGGTTGGTATTTAAGTAGACTTCTTTGTTGTGTATGATTCTTTTGGGAGATTTGAGCTTCAAATTTCCAAGTATTTGGTTTCATCAGCCTCCATTTCTAGCATTCAAAGTTTGATCAGAAACAGAGGTACTATGCTTGTTTCTTTTACCTGAAAATGCTGTTCTTGTTGTAAATTGGCATTTTTTCAGCCAATTTTGTGCTTTTCAAACAATTGGGCTTTCTGTTTCCTATGTACTTTTGCAGAAAAATATATGTCACTAGAATATGTTATGTGACTCCGTTTGTCCCACGATTATAATTTGAATAGAAAAACCTGAAATTTTGTTTCCGTGAACAATGATATTTGAAAAGATGTACTAATACTCTGCATTTAACTCTTTTGACTGTTTTTGTTTACATTCTACTAGAATTTTATGAGTTTGTTAAGTGTTCAATTTTGGTTAAAATACCCCTAATTTAGCATTCAATTAGATCATCTAACCGATCAAATTTTTAATTTTTAATTTGATTTTGAATTTAGCTCCAATTCACCATCCAATCATTAATTTGTGAAAATTAACTGTCAAATGATCATTCGAACTTATCAGATAATTAATATACAGTTCAGTGACTCTAATTTGGTCTTATCTTTTGCAGATTAACCAAAAGAGGGTCATATGGATCAGATCAAATTCAATGGTGTAGATCATCCATCAAGGATTAACAGGTAAGATGAGATAGTTTCTTAAAAGAAAAGGAGTTTTAGGGAGAATGGGAAACAATTCAAAAAGGGAATCAATTAGAGAAGGAAACAAGTAGAATTTAGAAGGTGGAAGAAGTCTATAAAGAAGAGGAAACCAACCACCACAAGGACTCTCTCTCTCCCCCTTAGGTTGGGCTGGGCCAGAAAAACCCGTCAACCCCTCTTTATCCTCTCTCTCTCCCTCCTTCCTTATCTCTCTCCATTCTTCTCTTCTCACTCCTTGGCTGACCCGTAGGGGGAGGTAGTCACCCTACCTCTCTCTCAACTCCCCTCTCTCTTATGCTCCATCATCTCATCACTTCCCCCTTCTGTCTTTCTCTGCTATCTCTCACTCCCTCTCTTTGTTTATCTCTCTCATTCTCCTCTTCAACTTCTCATTTTGTTTATCTCTTTCTGATTTCTCACCAAAGTCACCCATCTCTCCATCTCCCTGCTCATGCACTGATCTCCTCTCCCCTACTATTGTTTGCCTCTCTCTCTCTCTCTCTCTCTCTCTCTCTCTCTCTCTCTCTCTCTCTCTCTCTCTCTCTCTCTCTCTCTCTCTCTCTCTCTCTCTCTCTCTCTCTCTCTCTCTCTCTCTCTCTCTCTCTCTCTCTCTCTCTCTCTCTCTCTCTCTCTCTCTCTCTCTCTCTCTCTCTCTCTCTCTCTCTCTCTCTCTCTCTCTCTCTCTCTCTCCAACACAACCCAGACCAACCCGAGCAGCCTGGCCAAACATGCCCAGAACCTCCTCTGCACCAGCATGTCAGCTGCCTCCAGAAAACGAACGACGCCCAAACAAACATGCCCAAATCACCGCTCCACCCAATCCCCTCTGTTCCTATCTGTAACAACCCGGGTTTTTATAATACATTTTTGTAATTCTTTTTGAAATGTCGAGCCCTTCGTTTGCAAAAATATTTAGAAAACAAACAGCAGAAAACAATTTTCATGAAAGACCCTTTTTGAAAACTCCAAGTGTCAATTTTCTTTTCTCAAAAAGGATTATCGGTGAAATGAGGACTACATTTCCACAAAAAATCTAACAAAGCTTCCTCTGTTTTTCGGACATGAAACATTTAACGCATGTCATTGCAAAGTACCTAATAAACACAATTTTCATATAGAAAAGAAATAAGGGAGACTCCATCTCCATTCTATCATATTTACATACATGACTTCATGTTTTGTAAATCAAAATTTAACCAAATCAAAAGAAAAATCAAGACAAGATCAATCGAGTCACAGCCACACTATTACCACTTTAATCCACATGTTCATAGAGTAAAGTCGTATCAATTCAAAGTATTACTTCAATAAATCATTAACCACATCGCAAACCTGCTTGTTAGACCTGGTTAGTCATCTTGAGCTCTCTAACATAGTCTTTTGCTTTATTTTCCCTGTTCTAATCCTTCAAACCTAGAGCATTGTAAGCAATTTACAATGTCTCAGCAAGCTTGCACTTATGTAGATAGTTTCACATCTATTTTACCAAGTTTTCCATGCAATTCTACAACAACATCTCAAAGCATTTTTCATACAATTTCTAAAGAATATGATAAACAAATCAAAGATAAGAAACATGATTAAAGTCATTTTTCAATCTCAATTCCACAGTTTCATGCTAAAACATTTCAAATAGTATCGATATAAAACATGTACAACTTTAAACATGCATTTTTTAAATGGTTGAATCATCATAGTAATCTCAAGTAAATTGCAATAAAGAACATATCCCAAAATCACATGTAAACATAACTTGAGAACTATGTGAAAGATCTATTATCTAACTTGATAAATCAAACACCATAAGATCCTCAAAGTAGTCATCGGTTAAACTGTAAATGTTAACAATCCTAAACCGACAACATCACGTGCACATATGCACCATGGCAAACACATCAGCCGGTTGGTCATGAGTACTCATCTAAAGACCATCATCAAGCCCATCTATGTAGGGTCATAAAACAGAAATCCTATAGTACACTATGCTCATGATCAGATCACTGAATTGTGTCTTTAAGGTATTTGGATAACAGCCATTGAAACTTATACGACGACTACAGATATGTCTTGAAAGGGTGCCGTGACCACCTCCAGTGGTTATTCCTAACACAATAGTCAAGAAAATAGATGCCTCTTTGGGCATGGATACCTACCACATTTGGTGGTTAGAGGCCGGGCAACCAAACCCGTAAAACCTTTTAGGATAGTGACCACAAGCTGACTAGCCTGAACAAAGACATATCTCAATCCCAAATAATCTTAAATCATATAACATATATGTCATGCAAAAGTATGCATTCTTTAACTCATCTCAAAACATGAGATTGATGCATTTCAAGTAAAATCATTTCTTTCTAAAACACACAACTGTGCATAATAGAAGGAATAACACTACTTTCATTCTTCATATAAAAATATGCATTATAGTTATGAAGATACATACATACATACATATATATATATATAATCACACATACCGCATTTGCAAGTATAGCATTCTTTTAAAGCTGAAAGCAATGTAATATGATGTAATGTAAATCTCATGATAATCAAGTAACCTTGAATAGAAAACATGATAAGCAAAGGATTTGATTAGCCAAAATCTTAATGGCAAATAGATGTTAAAACCACATACCTCTTTTGAATATTCTCCTTTTTCCCAAGTCTTCGCAGTCATCCTCAACAATAGAATTGACTACACCTCACTCTACTTGATACCTAATTCTGAGATTTTTAGGATTAGTCCTCATTTCCATATCATTTACGCAGACATAACTTAAGATCTCATTCATTTCACAGTTATAATGGTCTAGATCAACTCAGGGTCATGGAATCCTTAGGCCATCCATAGTTTTGATTCCCTAGGCCATCCAACATCCATTCAGCTGAGATATAGCCTGGATTTGTGAGTGAAAAGTTGGAAAACAAGGTAAGTAACAAGTTAGAGTGTGTAGCTTACCTGATTAGAGCTGGAGCATGGAGATCAAACCCTATGAAGTGTGCAATGTTCGATTCTCTGGTTATTTAGCATGGGAATGGAAGGGGAAACTAGTTTTTATTGGTTGAGATATGATCTTCTCCAATGGCAAGGTAGATCACCGCCTTCCTCCATTGGAGCTGGATGGGAATGGAAAGGGGTGTTGTTATCAAAACAACCCCTCTAATTCGCTTCCTTGGCTAATTACCAATTTACCCTTACAACTTAAAATGGTCATATCTCACTCATCCGAACTCCGTTTTTGATGTTCTTTATACCATTCAATTCCTATCGATGTGTACTTTCTAATTTTAGTGATTTCAAAACCAAATTCTATGCATAAATTTTTTAACATAATTAATTTGTTTTATTACTAATTTGGGGTTAAAAATATTGGATATTACATGCTTGCATTAGGAATTTGAGTTAATATCAAATAATTATCAAGTGTTTTTTAAAAAGCAAGTAATGTTACTCTGATTTCTAATAGTCTAACTCTAATAGAGCAGTTACACAACGACATACCCTATATAGACGACAATGTGCATGTATTCCAATTGAGCTATATTACATATGGCTAAGAGGTCTTCCTTGAAGAGTGGAACCTCAACCACATCGTCTACAAGCACACCTGCCTCTATCTTTACGGAGCTTATTTCCTTATCTTCATTGGCTAGTCTATACGGTACCCTTAGGAATGGAGGCGTGTTAGGTGGAACCTCCACCTGATCCCTACACTGTAGATGTAATATTTCAAAAATTAGTAATGAATATATACAGCATATACTGGTATACTAGCATATATAAAAGAAGAGAGACAATGAGATCAAATTTTATCATATATTGGGATAAGGTCTTGATGATCATGATGATGAAAGTTAAAAGAAACACATGAATTTCATAAAACAACTCTAATTATTACTTCAAGTAAGATTACAAGTTCTAACGTAGGATAAGATAATAAAACTTTTTGATCTCTAATCAATAGTTCAAGTAAGAATCTAAGATCACAAATTCTAATCTAGGATAAAATAATAAAACTTTTTGAGCTTGTGGGCACCTAACAAATGTTTACAATGAGTGTAGTGCTTTTCTTTTCCTTCAATTGTTGTATTTTTCAAGTCCACTTGGACTTACTACACCAGTAATGTTCTTTTGAACTTACTACATTTCAAGTGCTTTGAGCTTATTAGTCGTTGCATTGTTCAAGTCCACATGTAACATGATACAACTATGCAAATATATAGCACTACTTGGGAAGGCTGGGATGGGACTACACTTGCCACTACGCCATAATTTATTGGCAGGGAGGTTCGCTTCAATTGCGCCTTGTGTTGCTTCTGGTGATCTGACATGTTGCAGATAATATTAATCAATTAACAATTTAAGATGACTTTAAAAAGGCAGCAAAAAATGATACCATAACTACAGTTAGAATATATATACCTTCAAATTGGATATCATTGGTTTGATAAGTTCCTCTGACCAACTTACATGATATCAAATTGCATCCCCAATAGTTTCAATATCATCCCCTTATATTGGAAATGGAAGGGGAGCATCTGGTTGAATGATAGCAGTAATGCACATGCGCTCAGTGTGTGGATGCATTAACTTGACATGCAAGGTGGCAAAATTCATGGGCTGAACCTCATATAATGTTACCACAGCCACATAGTTCTCAGATGTATGTAGCTGCAACATGCACTGACCCATTTGCATTTGAGAAATAATATATATATAATGATTAGTGATGTAAATTGAAAAGGTTACTAAATAATTAAACATTATAAAAGTAAACATGTCAATATACATACCTCACTGATCGGGACATCACCTTTAAGTACTTGCTCTGCCACCTCTTCGTCTAATGGAGTAGTGCAACTATTGTTAGATTGGAGTGGTTGAACTTGAACTTAAGGTTAAGCTTGAGGGCCAACATCCTGACATGAGGTTCTTCCGCCACCCTGGAGTTCCTTCAACAATTGATCGACCTTGTTATATATCTCCACAATAGTTTGCTTCTTCCATTCTTCTAATTCTTGTAGTGTAGGAGCCTTTTGTTTAGGGAAGAACTTAGAAGGAACAATAGTGCGACCTTGGCCCCTTACTCGGCCAGGGTGCTCATCCTTGTTGCCCATTGCCCTACACAGGATGTCTCCCTTTGCAACAGTTATACTAAGAGTCCTTGTAGTTGCACTTTCTTGGGTCAACTCTTCCTGCACATGTAAATATCATAACATGATCAAGTTCATATTATATATGTAATATTTATATAATGCAAGAGTATGAAAGTATAAAACTAGTTAACTAGGTAGGCACATAAAGCAAAAGTATAAAACTTAAGGTCTTAAACCACTTACAATTCTAGATGCAATTGATGCAGTTGTTTCGTTAGTAGATAGCTTAGTTAATTCAAGTTGAGATTACCTCAAAATCAGGAGATTGCCTATACTGTACAAATTGATTCCATGCTTCCTGGTCAATGAAGCAGGAATACAACTTAGGGACCATGTAGAATATTATCATTAAATTCATATGTGCAAGATTAGACGAACAAAACCAAGTGTAGCTAAGTGGTCCCCAATTAAACATGTAAAATTTGAGGTCTGGTCTTCAAACCACCTCCCTGACAAGTTTTTTCCATCACATTGAGCATTTTGTTTTGCTGCCGGCCTGCCATTGCAAGGGGCCCACACGTCGGATGTCAAAGACTCACAATGTTTGACAACATGATTGAAGTTGAAGTTTCATTAATTGCGGTTTGGAGGATTGTTGGGTAGGCCGACAACTAGGCGGTCTGGCAAATTGGCACAGACATGGTCCCACGGACATTAACAAGTGTTGTAACATAATAAAGGATAGTTACAAAATAGCCGTCCTTTATATTTTAAAATATAGGACGGTTCAAAAATACCAGTTCTATATTTTATTAAAGAAATATTATAAAATTTAGGATGATAAATTCATAACTGTCATGTATATTTAAAATTATAGGACGATTTTAACATAACAGTCCTATATTAGATAAATATACAATAGTAACAATACATAATATAGGACAGGTTTCAAATAACTATCCTATTTTTTATTTTATTTTTATATAGAACGGTTGTATTACAGATGTCCTATATTACAGTTATCATACTTAAATGATGGTTACAAAATAATGGTCATATATTTTTAAACATATATAGCACGGTTTATTGTTACCCGTCCTTTATGTTTGTCAAATTATAGGACAGTTATTTCTTAACTATCCTATATTTCGAAGTAAAATAGGACTGTTATTCATTAATCGTCCTATTTGTTTTTCCAAATATAGGACTATTATGTTTTAACCGTCCCATATTTTTTAATTAAAATAGGACCATTATTCATTAACTGTCCTATACTTTTCAATAATATAGGACAGTTATGTTGTAACGGTCCTTTATTTTGTGATATTATATGACTGTTGTTATCAAGTTGTCCTGTATTAGGTTTTTAATTTACCTTTTATCTACTAACTCAATGTGTGTGAGAGAATACATTTCCAGTTTATACTTAGATCTTTTGCATAAAAAGGTTAAACCCTAGTTGGTTTTACATCTCTTTTAGTTTTTTCTTCCCAGATATCTTCAAGACTTCAACCATTCTTACACAATGAGCAACACACCAACAGCACCATAGGTATGCATTTCTTTTTTGTTATTTATTTATCATTCTGTTTCTCTTTTCATTCCTCACTCCCTTATTAGTAATTGGTGTTTACTGTGAACTAAATTTTGCTTGTCAATTGCAATATAGGCACAAGTTGGGAGCACTGATGTTTCTGATAATTTGAATATGCCGCACGACAACTACGATGATGAGCTTGCTGATTTGGAGAATGTGGAGTTAGTTTCAAAATCCAACAGAGGTAAAAAGCATAGGAAGCTAATGTCTCCAATTTGAAATGTTTTTGAACACCTTCCAGTATCAGAAGATGGACGGCAATGGTGTAAATGCAAGAAGTGCTCTGTGATATATATTTGTGACAGCAAATTTGGTACAGGTAACTTAAAACATCATATAAAGACTTGTCAACGAAGCTCTTCTCATGATATAGGCCAGTTGCTTTTATCTCAAAGTCAGGGGAGTATGTCACTAAGTTCAGATAATAAGTTTGATCCTGAAGTTTTTCATGAGTTAGTAGCAGTTGTAGTTGTTATGCATAATTTGCCTTTCCAATTTGTTGAGTATGATGGAATTAGAGCTTTAATAAAATATTTGTGTGCATATTTGCATTTAATTAATAGAGATACAGTAAAAACAGATGTTCTGAGAATGTATTGTAACACCCCAGATTTTTAAGACATTTTATATATAATAATAATGACATTTTAAATAAGAGCATTTGGGATCCCATGAGAAAAGTTTTATTTAGACTTTTACTAAAACAATTCTTAAAAACTCTAGGTGTTATTTTTCCTTTCTCAAAATGGTATACATAAAAATTAAAACATAAATAAATTTAAAACAATCACGTATCAATCAACATCAAATCAATTAGCGCCTTTATTTTAAATTAAATAAATGTTCAAAATACATTAATAATATGGCCTAGGGTCTATCCATCATAACATCCCATATAAATGTCCAACGTATGTCTAAATATCTCATTCAAATCCAAAATATAAAGTATTCAGTCCATACTTAAATTCAAATGAAAATCCTGTTTATTGACTCACATCACCATCTAAAATTCTAGGAAAAGAAATCTTCAGCAGCTCTCACAGTTTCTCAATAGCTTTTCCTTTCCTGATTTCACGCTTAAGACCTAAGGCATTGCAAAACAAAGCAATGCCTTAGCAAGCTATCGCTTGTGTAGGTACATAGACAATTAATGAAACAAAATGAAATAAAAGCATAACAATACTGATAAAATAACCAGTCTATTATTTATGAAGATAGCGGTATCATAAGTCATGTCAACATAAATGCCAATTTATTTCATATGCTAAAACATGCATTCATTTTAAGAAATTAAAACATGACATAAATCAAGGTAAATAAGCATACAATAAGAATAAGGGCACCCTAA
Organism: Warburgia ugandensis; assembly: GCA_035236585.1. Taxonomy (NCBI): domain Eukaryota; kingdom Viridiplantae; phylum Streptophyta; class Magnoliopsida; order Canellales; family Canellaceae; genus Warburgia; species Warburgia ugandensis. The sequence continues at coordinate 68,107,435 of CP141134.1, forward strand.
GGTAATGGGTCCCACAAAATCGCACTAACCTCACTGATCATGAGTACTCATAGCTAACCTCTGAGTGTTGTCACACCCAAGCCTACCATCCATAACCATGCTCATCATACATGCACACATAATAAGAATATGGGTCATCATGCCGCAGTGGCAACCCTCCATGGGTATCAACCACCGCCACTCTCTGTCGACACCATAACGGGAGACTTAGCGTTTGTCCCCATGGAAAGGCTTAGACCGGTAGTGTGGACTATCCATGTTACCAAACCCCTACTGAATGCCATCTATGGGCAGGTGTCTATCATATCACAATATCATCACATCACAATCTCGGAGGGTGGGTGGCCAGCCCTATCCCTCCTAGCATGAAGCCCACCAAGCGAGAGCATCCATCATCAAATATAAAACACGGAAATCATATGTACATGCTAAAACTCAAGAGCACTCATAGCTCGAAATCCCCAAGACATGCCCCTCATCCTGATGTTAGCCTATAAAAGGACCAGCTAATAAGCCTCTATTCTTATTTCCATGTAAATCCATGCATTTCCACGATATAATAATAAATAAGTATCTATTTAAGCATAATTAATTAACATCATGCTCATAAAAACATTTGTCATGAGTTTATTCAATAAAAGATTTCAATTTGTAATAATCATCCTGTACTCAAAGTCGCATTAAATCCACTGCAAATAATAATTGCAATTTAAAACACAATCACACATGATGCTATATTTATGCATGGTTTAAAAATCAAGGCAAAGCATTAATTGTCGTCACCAACCTCAATGTAAAACCACTTAGCTTGCTAATAACTCCCTTTAACTGGTATATTCAAGGGCACCTGTACATGTCACATCACTATTTAAAAATTTTCTAAATAAAAAGTGGTCATTTATAAGTTTTTAAGTTAAAACTAGGTTTGCATCATCAATACGGTCACAACGCCTCTTTCAGATCGTGATTTGGACCCCTCTAGCTCCCAAAAATCAAGTTTTTGTGAAAATATACTCAAAATGGGACCTGCCCGACCACCATAAGGTGGTCTATACCGGCGGCTCAGTTTTTCGCCGGTTTACACTGGTGTAAACCAGCGTCATAAAGACGCCTGACTTTCAAACACGTCACAGGGATGCGCCGCGTGCATCCTTGGTACCGTGACGCACTGCCGCGTGTGTCACGGTCATCAGGACGCACCTCATCCTGACCCAACTGAGACAGCCCACGTGGAGGCTTCCGCGTGCTTGTGACGCCGCGCACGCGTGTGAAGCTGGAATTCATTCGACGTCGTCTGCTAAGCGTCCCAGGGTGCGTCCCGGCGTCCGCGCTGGAGAAGATGACCGGATTCCGGTCGTCTCCGGCTAGCCTGCAGAGCTCCATTTCGGGCAATTTTTGCGCCATTTTTCTCAGAATTCCCTCTAGAATCCATTTAAGCCCTCCTTTTGCACTGATTTTACCAAAAATCATGTTTTTTAAATGATTTTTTTCACGTTTCTAAAAACATCCATAGGTACTGGTTTTTGCATTTTCTAGAGAAACCCACCGTTGGATCTCTCCCAAATTTAAAGGGTTTGTTCTTGGGTCTCTTGTGCACTAGTTGGATGGTGCGATTTTCAAACGGGCATAGTTTCATCCACAAAATCTCACTCCAATAGTAGCGTGCAGAAAGTTCCCAGGAAAATATGATTTTCCTTATTTTTAAATGAAATTCTAATTAGATTTACCTATTTAATAATTACATAAATTAGGGTTTACGTCTGGCTGGGGTTGCTAGTCGTTGCCGGGTTTCCACTCGCCAAAAAATTCTGACTTTGCAGAGCTAGGGTCACCGCGTTAAACTCAGTGAATGCTCAAAGTGGAGCGTTTTGGCTCCTAGGGAATGGTAGATATAAGCTTAGAGTCTTAGGGGAAAGGAAACTCTTCCTTTCACACTCTTTCCATGATCTATTTGGTGATTTCACTGGAACTGGTAGAGACATGTGGAAGACGGGGGTGCCATTATCAATTTGGACACCTATGTAACACGTCTCTGTCAAATGACTAAAATGTCCTTACAACTTCAACGGCCCCTAACTCCCTCGTTTGAGCTCCGTTTTCCGTATTCTTGGTGGCGTTGGAATCATATCGATGAGCACTTTCAAATTCTTAAGTTTTTAGAAAAAAAAATTTTGTCTCTAAATTTTTAATTTGATTTATTTAGGAATTTCTTAATTTGTACTGAAAATTAAGGATATTACATCCTTCCCTCCGTATAAAAATTTCGTCCTCGAAATTTAGCTACATACCTCTATGTAAATAACTCTGGATGGATCTTTCACATCTCCCCTTCAGTCTCCCAGGTAGCCTCCTGTAATGAATGATGCTGCCAAAGGACTTTGACCAAGGCAATGGTCTTATTCCTTAACTCCTTGACTTTTGTATCCAGGATGCACACTGGCCTCTCCTCAAATGTCATGTTAGACTGTAGCTCTCCTGGGATCTGCTCCAATACGTGTGAGGGATCTAGCACGTATTTCCTCAGCATAGACACGTGAAAGACATCATATACATTTGCCAGCTGTGGTGGTAAGGCTAGCTGGTATGCCATTGACCCAACTCTGCGTAAGATCTCGCAAGGTCCAATATACCTGGGGCTAAGCTTCCCTTTATTTCCAAATCTCAACACTCCTTTCATAGGAGAAACTTTCAAGAATACATGCTCACCTTCAAAGAACTCTAAGTCTTTTCTCCTCTTGTCTGCATAACTTTTCTGTCAACTGTGAGCTGTCAATAACATTTTTCGGATGAGTTGGACTTTCTCTATACACTCTTCCACTAACGCAAACTTCACCACCCGTCTTTCTCCTACATCACTCCAACATAAGGGTGACCGACAAGGTCTGCCATAAAGTGCCTCATATGGAGCCATACCAATGCTAGCGTGATGACTATTATTATAGGCAAATTCCACCAAAGGTAAATGATCTTCCCAGCTACCCTTCCAATCCATAACACAAGCTTGTAGCATATCCTCAATAGTCTGGATGGTCCTCTCGCTCTGTCCGTCTGTCTAAGGATGGAATGTTGTGCTAAATTTTAGCCTCAACCATAACGCCTCTTGCATGCTTTTCCAGTATTTTGAGGTAAATCGCGTATCTCGATCTGATATAATTGCCAAAGGAACTCCATGTAGACTGACGATCTCCTTCACATATAATTTCGCTAAACTATCCATAGTCTGATTCTGTCTGATAGGAAGGAAATGAGCGGACTTAGCTAACCTATCCACAACAACCCATATCATGTCGTGGCCGCTAGCAATCCTCGGAAGACCCAGAATAAAGTCCATGGTAATATGATCCCACTTCCACTCAGGAAGGTCCAGTGTCTGAAGTAGTCCTGATGGGCGTTGATGCTCAGCCTTGACCTGCTAACAGGTCAAACATCGTGCAACACACTGTCCAACATCCTTTTTCATACCATTCCACCAAAAATGCCTCTTGAGATCCTGATACATCTTCGTACCCCTAGGATTAATTGTATAAGGGGACTGGTGTGCTTCTTGAAGTAACACGGGCCTCAATTCATCATCTGCCGGCACTACCAACCTTCCCTTAAATCTAACTCCTCCATCTAGTCCCCTCAAAAAATCTGTCTTATCTGTCAAATCCTGTGTTTCCTTATCTTTGTCCTGTGCCTCTAAGATCCTGTCAAAGAACTTTGATCGAGTCATCAAATTGGCAATCATCACACCCGACTTCCTACTCAGGGCATCTGCAATGACGTTAGCCTTGCAAGGATGGTACTGTATGGTGAAGTCAAAGTCCTTAAGATACTCCATCCATCTCCACTGCCTCATGTTCAAATCACTCTGAGTAAAGAAGTACTTGAGGCACTTATGATCAGTGAATACCTCAAATCTCTCACTATAAAGATAATGTCTCTAGGACTTCAACGCAAATACCACCGCTGCTAATTCCAAATCATGTGTTGGATAATTTACCTCATGTGTCTTCAGCTGTTTAGACGCACGACAATTACCTTCCCATGTTGCAACAACACTGCTCCTAATCCCTTGCCAGAGGCATACAATAAACCACATAACCGCCTACACCTGATGGTAAAGTCAATACCGGAGCAGTAGTAAGTCTCCTCTTGAGGTCTTAGAAGCTCTCCTCGCACACCTCAGTCCATACAAATTGAGTGTCTTTCCTGGTCAAGGTGGTCAATGGTAACGCAATCTTAGAGAATCCCTCTATGAAATGGCGATAATACCCTGCCAAATCGAGAAAACTGCGAATCTCAGTCACTATCTTAGGCCTCTCCCAGTGTAGTACTGCCTCGACCTTTGCTGAATCCACGGCTACTCCATCTTTAAATATGACATGGCCTAAGAAATGCACCTGGTCTAGCCAAAAATCACACTTACTGAACTTGGCATACAACTAATGTCGACGAAGTATGTCCAATATCGTGTGGAGATGCTCTCTATGTGCCTCATGACTAGGCGAATAAATCAAGATGTCATCAATGAATACAATCACAAACCTATCCAAATAAGCCTGAAAAACACGGTTCATGAGATCCATGAACACTGTAGGTGCGTTCGTCAATCCAAATGGCATCACTAGGAACTCGTAATGACCATAGCGACTCCTAAAAGCAGTCTTCAAGATATCCTCTTCTCTAACCCTCAGCTGATGATACCCTGACCTCATATCTATCTTGGAGAACACTTATGCTGATTGAAGTTGATCAAATAAATAATCTATGTGTGGCAAAGGCTATCGATTCTTTATAGTAACATTGTTTAACAACCGATAGTCAATGCATAGTCTCAGTGATCCATCCTTTTTCTTTACGAAAAGGACTGATGCTCCCCATGATGATTCGCTCGGCCTGATGAAGCCCTTATCTAATAATTCTTGCAATTGTACCTTAAGCTCTCTCAACTCTGCTGGAGCCATCCTGTATGGTGCCTTAGAGATAGGCGATGTACCCGACACCAAGTTAATGGTAAAGTCAATCTCCCTACTTGGCGGCAATCCTGGTAATTCCTCAAGAAAGACACCCGTAAATTCACGGACAACATCAATCCCATCAAGCCGTGGTTGTTCCTTATCCTCAACAGTCACATATGCGAGGAATGCATTACACCCTCACGCATAAAATCGTGTTGCCTTCATAGCAGAGATGATGCATGTACCTGACTGATATTTCCTACCCTGGAACAGTATTTCTGGTTGCCTAGGTATAAGAAAAGTGACTCGCTTCTTTCAGCAGTCTACCATAGCCCAATAGTTGGTTAACCAATCCATCCCAAGAATAATATTGTCATCTACCATGTCTAGTAAGATGAAGTCAGTGTCCATACTCACGCCTGATATCTCTACAAGTATTTCTTTAAGATATTCTGTAGTCTCTACTATCTCACCCACAGGTGTCATGATATCTAATCCAAATGCTAGTTTGTGTACACATACATCAAGGCAAGATGTAAAAATACATGATACAAAAGAATGTGTAAACCCTGTGTCAAAAAGAACTTTGGCATGTCGATCTGAGACTAGAAGAGTCCCTTCTATGACCTGGTGTGACGCCTACGCCTGTCCTGACGTGATGGCAAATACTCGTCCCTGGCTACGTGTCGCATTAGCTGTCTCTGCAACCCTCTCATTCTGCCTCTCTCTCTGTCCCTTAGGACAGTCCTTAATGAAGTGGTCGACGTCTCCACAATTGAAACACCTATATGGCTATCTCTGGTAAGGTGTACAGGGTTGTCGCTGTGGTTGGGGCTGCCTCTGTTGTTGTGGCCTGTCAAATCTATCACATCTCTTCCTCTCAGTATCTCTCTTAAATTTGGCCTGCGGTGGATGACCTGATGCACCATGTGTCTGCATAACACCAAACAGCTGCTTGCCCTTAAAGGGCTGGAACACACCCCCTCTAGTCCTAAGAGAGTTCTTCTCATGCATGGAAGTCATGTCAGTAACATCCCGCACAGATGTAGGTCGTGAAGAAATCACCCGATCTCTCAGCTAAGGTGTCAACCCATCCACAAATCTGTTGGTTGCCTCTGTGTCTGAGGCTAGCGCGTGAGGTGCAAATCTCCTCAGTCGTGTAAATCAGTTCAGATACTACTGAACCGTCATGTCCCTCTGCTCCAAAGTGGCAAACTCCTTCTTCATGGACTGCAATGCATGGGGTGGAAAATACTGAGTGTCGAAAGCTTGTTTAAAGGCTGCCCATGTCATCGTCTCGATCGGATCTGGTCGAGTGAGTGTGAAAGTTTGCCACCAGAAGCCTGCCTCACCCTTCAGTAGGTAGGAGGCTACTCTGACTTGATCCTCTGTTGAGATCTTCATAGCGTCAAATGTTCTCCCCGCCTCAAATAACCATCGCTCGGCCTCCTGTGTGTTACCATCGCTATAAAAGGGTTTCACCATCTTTTGAAACCTCTCTAATAATTTCTCTATCTTCTTAGAGTCACTTGTAGCATCGCCCTCTGTGGCTCTAGGTACTGGTGGTTCCTGTACAGGTTGTGAGGACTGAACTGACGAAACCATGGGTGCCACTTGAGGTGATGGAATAGGGCTAGGGTTAGCAGCATCAACAGCTATCCTAACCTGTTGCTATATAAGTGGCACTAGTCCTGACATTAATCGATTCAATAACTCGGCATCTTGATCCCCTTGATCAGAGGACTCAACAGGTGGGGCCACAGGTGTAGCAGGGGTAGACCTTGTCCTTCTTCAAGGAGCCATCTGTCAAAAGTTTTAAATGTCACGAAATGTAAGTTCCTCTCTCATAGTTCCTCTCTCTACAACAATTATGGATTGTTACTCACATATAAATGGACATTTACAAGGATTATGATGGACTAGACTGGGCTCTGATACGAACTTTGTAACACCTCGAATTTTTAAGACATTTTTTATAATAATAATGGCATTTTAAATAAGAGCATTTGGGATCCCAAAAGAAAAGTTTTATTTAGCCTCTTACTAAAACAATTCTTAAAAACTCCGGGTGTTATTTTTCCTTTCTCAAAATGGTATACATAAAAATTAAAACATAAATAGATTTAAAACAATACGCGTATCAATCAACGTCAAATCAATCAGCGCCTTTATTTTAAATTAAATAAATGTCCAAAACACATTAATAATATGGCTTAGGGTCTATCCATCATAACATCCCATATAAATGTCCAACATATGTCTAAACATCTCATTCAAATCCAAAATATAAAGTATTCAGTCCATACTTAAATTCAAATGAAAATCCTGTTTATTGACTCACATTACCGTCTAACATTCTAGGAAAAGAAATCTTTAGCAGCTCTCACGGTTTCTCAACAATTTTTCCTTTCCTGATGTCGTGCTAGAGATCTAAGGCATTGCAAAACAAAGTAATGCCTCAGTAAGCTATCACTTGTGTAGGTACATAGACAATTAATGAAACAAAATAAAATAAATGCATAACAATACTGATAAAATAACCAGTCTATTATTTATGAAGATAACGATATCATAAGTCATGTCAACATAAATGTATTTCATATGCTAAAACATGCATTCATTTCAAGCAATTAAAACATGACATGAATCAAGGTAAATGAGCATGCAATAAGAACAAGGGCACCCTAAGGTAATGGGTCCCACAACATCGCACTAACCTCACTGATCATGAGTACTCATAGCCAACCTCTGAGTGTCGTCACACCCAAGCATACCATCCATAACCATGCTCATCATACATGCACACATAATAAGAATATGGGCCATCATGCCGCAGTGGCAACCCTCCATGGGTATCAACCACTGCCGCTCTCCGTCAACACCATAATGGGAGACTTAGCGTCTGTCCCTATGGAAAGGCTTAGACCGATAGTGTGGACTATCCATGTTACCAAACCCCTACCAAATGCCATCTATGGGCAGGTGTCTATCATATCACAATATCATCACATCACAATCTCGGAGGGTGGGTGGCCAGCCCTATCCCTCCTAGCATGAAGCGCACTAGGCGAGAGCATCCGTCATCAAATATAAAACACGGAAATCATATGTACATGCTAAAACTCAAGAGCACTCATAGCTCGAAATCCCCAAGACATGCCCCTCATCCTGATGTTAGCCTATAAAAGGACCAGTTAATAAGCCTCTATTCTTATTTCCATGTAAATCCATGCATTTCCAAGATATAATAATAAATAAGTATATATTTAAGTATAATTAATTAACATCATGCTCATAAAAACATTTGTCATGAGTTTATTCAATAAAAGATTTCAATTTGTAATAATCATCCTATACTCAAAGTCGCATTAAATCCACGGCAAATAATAATTACAATTTAAAACACAATCACAAATGATGCTATATTTATGCATGGTTTAAAAATCAAGGCAAAGCATTAATTGTCGTCACCTACCTCAATGTGAAACCACTTAGCTTGCTAATAACTCCCTTTAACTGGTATATTCAAGTGCACCTGTACATGTCACATCACTATTTAAAAAAATTTCTAAATAAAAAGTAGTCATTTATAAGTTTTTAAGTTAAAACTAGGTTCGCGTCATCAATACAGTCACAATGTTTCTTTCGGGTTGTGATTTGGACCCCTCTAGCTCCCAAAAATCAAGTTTTTGTGAAAATATACTCAAAATGGGGCCTGCCCGACCACCATAAGGTGGTCTATACTAGCGTCACGAAGACGCCCGACTTCCAGACGCATCACGGGGACACGCCGCGTGCATCCTTGGTACCGCCGCGTGCGTCACGGTCACTAGGACGCACCTCGTCCCGACCCCACTGAGACAGCCCACGTGGAGGCTTTTGCGCACGCGTGACGCCGCGCACACATGCGAAGATGATGTCGTTCGACGTCGTCTGCTGAGCATCCCAGGGTGCGTCCCGGCGTCCTCGCCAGGGCGCCAACGCCGGAGAAGACGGCCGGATTCCGGTCGTCTCCGGTGAGCCTATAGAGCTCCATTTCGCGTGATTTTTGCGTCGTTTTTCTCAGAATTTCCTCTAGAATCCATTTATGCCTCCTTTTGCACTGATTTAGCTAAAAACTATGTTTTTTAAATGATTTTTCTCACATTCCTAAAAATATCCATAGGTACTAGTTTTTGCATTTTTTGGAGAAACTCATCGTTGGATCTCTCCCAAATTTAAATGGTTTGTTCTTGGGTCTCTTGTGCATTAGTTGGATGGTGCGATTTTCAAACGGATGTGGTTTCATCTGCAAAATCATGCTCCAATAGTAGCGTGCACAAAGTTCCCAGGAAAATCTGATTTTCCTTATTTTTAAATGAAATTCTAATTAGATTTACCTATTTAATAATTACATAAATTAGGATTTAAGGCTTACCTTGCGTTTGGCTAGGGTTGCCAGTCGTTACCAGGGTTCCACTCACCGAAAAATTCTAACTTTGCAGAGCTAGGGCCACCGCATTAAACTCAGTGAATGCTCAAAGTGGAGCGTTTTGGCTCTTGGGGATGGGTAGATATAAGCTTAAAGTCCTAGGGAAAAGGAAACTCTTCCTTTCACGCCTCTTTCCATAGTCTCTCCGGTGATTTCGCTAGAACTGGTAGAGACGTGTGGAAGACGGGGGTACCATTATCAATTTGGACCCATGTGTAACACGTCTCTGTCAAATGATTAAAATGTCCTTACAACTTCAATGGCTCCTAACTCCCTCGTTTGGGCTCCGTTTTTTGCGTTCTTGGTGGTGTTGGAATCGTATCGACAAGCACTTTCAAATTCTTAGTTTTCAGGAAAATTTCCATCTCTAAATTTTTAATTTTATTTATTTAGTAATTTCTTAATTTGTACTAAAAATTAAGGATATTACATGTATAAAAGAGAAAAAGGAAAGATAAAAGAGATGTTAGAGTTGGCACTTGGTAGGATAAGTTTGACATTTGAGTTGTGGACTTCTTGTATTACTGATGGTTATATAAGTCTCACAGCACATTTTCTAGATAGTGAGTGGGTCTTACACAAGAGGATATTTAATTTTTGTTTCCTACCACCTCCACATAATGGAATGTCATTAGTAGAAAAGGTATACTCATTATTGATATAATGGAGGATTGAGAAAAAGATTTTTTCAATCACTGTAAACAATGCTTTTGCTAATGATTCTTCGTTTGAGCTGTTAAGGCATCAATTAAACATCAAAAACACTCTTATTTGTGGTGGAGAGTTCCTTCATCTTCGTTGTTGTTGTCATGTTTTGAATTTGATTGTGCAAGATGGTTTGAAAGAAATAGATGATGTTATTCAAAAAATTCAAGAGAGTATTAAGGATGTTAAAGCATCGCAAAGTAGAAAAGAAATTTTTTTAGAGTGTGCGAATCACATGTCAATTGAGACAAAAAAGGGCTTAAGAAAAGATTGTCCTATAAGATGGAATTCATGCTCTTTATTACCAATGTGCATTTTGTCACTTAGAACTAAGTGACTCAAATTATAAGCACTATCCTTCTATTGATGAATGGGAAAAGGCAAAAAAAAATTTGAAGTTTTTAACAATTTTTTATGATATTACCTGTATGTTTTTTAGATCCAAGTATCCCACAACAAATCTCTACTTTCGTGTAGCATTTGTAATTTATTTGAGTTTAACACTATACATGAGAAGTGATGATGACTACATGAAGTGTATGTCCACCCAAATGTTTGCCAAGTTTGCATAGTACTGGTCTGAATTCGACACCATTTGGCAATTGCATGTGTGTTGGATCCTCGATATAAGCTCTCCTTTGTGGAATTCTCATACAAGAAATTATTTGGTAATGGTTGCTTGGAGTTTGCTCAAGTTCAAAAAAAGTTATTCTCTCTCTTCAATGAATATATGGTTAAGAGCTCCCCTAATCCTTTCTCATCTTCCCCAATGGCTAGAGGTAGTGCTCTTGATGTTGATGATAGATAGGACTTGTCATATAGGTAAGAGGTTTTAGATGTCATGAAGGTAATTATATTTATAATTATATCTTTCATTATATGTAACTTAGGATATTAAAATTTACTATGAATTGTCTTACATTATGTTGAATAATATAATTGCATTTGCATTAGGAATTTGATTCATTTGAAAGTGAAGAATGTTCTTTAGCTATGCAAAAATCACAATTAGATCTTTATTTGGATGAAGCAAGATTGCAAGAGTCAAAGTTGGACATTCTTATATTTTGGAAAGGCAATCAATATAGGTTGTTTGATTAATAATCTATTGTCTCATAATAATAATATTTTTTATAATCTTATTTACATTTATATTTGATTCAAATATTGATTTCAGGTATCCTGAACTTGCTACCATGGCTCGTGATGTCTTGAGCATTCCTACATCTACAGTTGCATTAGAGTTTGCTTTTAGTATTGGTGGTCAAATTATTGACCAATATAGAATTGCTTTAAAGTCAGATACAGTGCAACCATTGATTTGTGTAAGAGATTGGCTATATGGATTGAAAGGTAATAATTTATGATTTTATATTTAAGCTATATTTTATATCAACATAGTAATGACTAATGCATGTTTATTCTATATGATTGTAGACTCTACCATTACAGTTGCTATGGATGAGCTTTGTTGAGGACATTGTAAGGATAAGTAGCAGTGTAGGACCACGACAACCAATTGAAGACTTTTGAACAATTTATTTTGATTAATTTGTATAATTTTCATAACTTATATTAATTTGTTGTTTGATATATTGATGGAAGTAGATTTCTCTCACGTGTTACTTAATCCCTAGTTATTTACTACTATTGCGGTAATTTGATTCATTTGAATCTCTTTTAGGACCTCGTGTGAGTTGTGTAAAGTTCTGTGTTGCTTTTACAGGAACTTTATTGGTAATTTGGTATGGATCAAGGTTCACCAATACTAGTTGGTAATGCTTTATGTGTTTGTCTATGTAATTGTCGTGTGGAGTATGAAAGGAGTTGGGGAAATGAATTCCATCCTGAGAATTCATGTGGGGGTTGAAAATTTTAGGTCATAATTGAAAGACCCATCTAGTCTTCTTCTATTCTTCCTTTTGAATTATGAGCACAAGGTTGCTTTTGTTCATCTGAAGCATGAAACAACTAGTAAGACTCAAACCAGCTCGAAACTTCATGTGCTTTCTGTGTTGCTCTAGTGGGTAATGCTTTCTGTGTTTGTCTATTTAATTGTCGGGTGGAGCATGAAAGGAGTTGGGAAAATGAATTCCATCCTAAGAATTCATGTGGGGGTTGAAATTTTTAGTTCATAATTGAAAGACCCATCTGGTCTTCTTCTGTTCTTTCCATTCATTGAAAAGTGTTGGGTCCTCGACAACATTTGCAACAATTCTAACCTCATAAATAGGAGGGTTTGAATACATTCGTCATGCTAGCCTCTTTGGCTCCCTCTTCACCCTACACAAGAAAGCATGAATATGAAGTTCTTAAACGAGGAAATCTTACCCAAGTCAAGCATTTAAGTGCCATGTGCTGAACTCAAACCTAATCGATGAAGCATTTGCATCAAGGCATCCACTTTAGAAGATCAGAAGTATTCATTTGGGGCCAACTTTTCAGGTGATTAGAACCATCATGTTAATGAATTGTGTCGTGTCTTCTAAACATGACTCAGTAATGTAATTGTGTTACACAAGTCGTGTCGTGTCGATTTTTTAAGAACTGGGTCGATTTCAAGTGAAAGGTTTTTAACACGACTATTAATCGTGTCGTGTTCGTGTTGACCCATAACTCTAATTGTGACCAAAAGAGAATGTTATGACACTGGATGATTCTAAAACCCCTTTCTATGTAAAAGTAAAATAATACACAGAAAAACTAATTATCAAAAGACACAAGAAGAGAGAGGAAAACATGGGTTTACAACTTAACATTGTCCAGCATGTATAATTATAACATGTATTTGCATTTTCTTGCTATTAGCTTTGTGGAGAAGATTAGCCAACACTCGTGGCAGCTACATATGCATGTTTATCTGGTCTTCCTTAGTTTCTACAATCAGTCATCCCCATTTATAAGACGTAAAAATTTCTCGGTCAAGGAAGGTGATTATGCATTATTAGGAGGGTGATTGTGCAGTGGCAAGCGTGTGCTAAAGTGCACCAAGTCACAGGCAAAGCTGTCTTGCATGTGATGATATAACTCATTGAAAGATTCATGGGCATGTTGATGAGTGAATTCAAAGATCAATTAGACCAAACTATTTTATGTCTTTTCTGTTCTCCCATATGTTGGGATGAGAACTAACTTAGGGTTCTTCATATGGATGTCCTCAATAAATAGGCCCCGGTAGAGAGCATTCATCTCAGGAGTACAAAAGTGTTCAGACACTCTCTGATTCTCTACTTGGTAGAGTGTGTAATCAGGTTTCAATATGATAATCTCCTAAGGGTGATTGTGTAGAACGTATGCAAATCAATTAGGGAAAAGCAAGCCAATTATAGATAGTAATTCTCCAAAATTTAGATAAAACTACAGAACTATCTTGTATGCTCAGAAAGCAAGTTATGCTGATGCACCAAAAATGTTGATCATCTATTGAGATAGTTATATGGTTTAGACTGACTGACAGAGAGTCTTCAATCACCAGACATTGTGTTGGATTTACCTCCATTCTCCTTGCTGCCTCCAAAAATCTGTAACAAATCATAGACGCCAAAATAGAATAGTACCAACTATCAAGATGGATGAATGACCATTGGAGAATTTAACTCAAGAAATGAGATGTGTATCAAACATCAATTAAGATAGCATAAAAGTTTTACGTGTCAGGGGATGGCTTTCCAGAGTTAACTTCCTATCACTTCCAAGTGCCGCTAAAAATGCTCATCTCCATCCTAGGTAAGAGTTATAAAGAGACCAATATAAATAGGTAAATAAGGTCAGGAAATGGAATGATATTGACCAAAAATCATGTACCTAATCTAACTAATGTAAATTGGAGTAGTTAGAATTTGAATGATGATCAAGGTAATTATAGGGTTATGCCAACAAAGAAACTTTTCCATGAACTCATCCCATGAATGCAGTTCCTCTCACCCAAATAGTAACAATTTGAGAATGTTATATTGTTCTTATAGATCTTAGGAGAAATAGCAAACCAATATAGATTAATACGTAAAGCTAGCAAGAGCTGTATGAATGCAAAATATTACATATAGAAGGCTAAGAAGATGAACCTTGTTGGTATGAGAGTTTTGTCTATATATTTTTGGTAATGAAATTTGAAGCAAGTGTTCATGGAACTCTATTCTTATGAAGATGGGTGATAAGGCAATTAGCATCAGAAAGAGCTTTTGCTAGTTGCCACCTAGACAAATTCAAATTACACTGATTAGCACAACTCCACGATTGCAGAAAAAGGGGTGGCTCTTGATAGAAGCCATGGCAAATGGTACAAGTGCTGGCATATATATACATATATTTCCTTTCTTTCTTTGTTTTTTGGAAAAGGATTCGGGCTTTGCAAATGTTTCTCCCATTTGCACATGTTGACCCTTCATTTTTGAAATCTGTTTTGGACATGATTTCCTATCCAAAAGTTGGGTTGAGATTACTTATTTGCCCTCGCTTTTTGAAATGAAAGTTATGTCATGTTTGAATATTGGAATGGAAACCACTGTAATGCGGGAATGGTAGTAATCCTCAATTTTCTTAACTACCATTCTATTAGTCCTCTATTTTCTTGACAAATCAATACTAACCCTCACTTTCTTTATATTTATTATAACATCATCATCATCATCGTGGCCTTATCTCGATTAGGAGTGAGTCACACAAATCTTGTTCCTCCATTCCCCTTTATTAAGTGTATGGCTTTATTTAATTAAGAGTTTAAAAAAAAATTCTGATCACTTCTATATTCACAATCTTTTAGGCCTTCCCCTTGCCCTTTTAAAGTCTCATCAAGCTCTACCCTCCTTCATCTTATCACTTATTGGTGTTACTTGAGTAAGTAAAAAAGGAAAAGGAGAAAGAGAGGGTCTCCCTTTGATGTTTGAAGAGAATAAAGGAAAAAGACAGACGTTGGCCTCAACACTCTATGACTCCCTATCATTTTCACAAAAACACTCTCCAATCGTAGAACAAGCCATTGGATTCCGAGAGGCCACTATTGATTGAAGCATCAATTAGAAAGTTGAAAAGGAAGGTAAATGTTGGGTTTGCAATTAAAATTAGGAGTCCCAAATCAAAGATTTAGTATTTTGTTGGACACGTTTGCAATTAAAAGGATCCCCCCGCAATGGATACCAATATATCAATTCCTTCCACAAGATCAGGTGGGGTTTCAATTTCTTCAAATATAAATATGGTGATAATAAGCCCAGCAAAAGATTTGTTAGTGTTTTATTAGCTCCTTCCTGGTGTTTTGGAGCGAATTTCTTTCTTTAAATGTGGAGCCCGACGATGTTTCGGGTTTGCTCAGTGACATAATTTCATGTCATGGATTAGACCTCCTGGGTTCCACGGTCATACACTGTTTGATCCAATCAACCGTCTTGTGGACATAAAAGAGTGGCTGATCCTCCGCCAAAAAGAAAAAATATAAAAAGTTCTGTTGCCGGGATTCCAACCCGGGCTTCTCTGGTGAGAGCCGAGTATCCTAACCAACTAGGCTACAACTAATAAAGTGAAAAACAAGAACAATATAAAAAATTAATTTTGAAAATCTCGAAAATCTAAATCAAGGTTACAGTGGCTACATTTCTGTTACCATGGCAATCCCTTAATCAGATAGTATTACTTCTTGTAGGATGTGTAGAAAGATAAACAGAATGCTCATTGGTGACAGCATGGTCGTACTCCACCTCTGCTTTCTTCTGCTAACATACAGCTGTTTGAAAAACTGCTGAACATGGGATGTTCTAAAGAACCTTCTGCAAATTCCTTATCTTCTTCAATTACTTGCAAGCGCTCCCAAATGTTACCCTGCTCAGAGGCACAATTACTAAGGGGAAAGTCGAGGGCTCATGAGTTGGACGAAAGAGGAGAGAAATATTTCCTTGTAATAGGCATCTGAATCTGTATCTGCCGGGTAAGGCTTCATATAAATTTTTGAAGGACCTTGATGCTCAATTCATGGATGTAGCCGACAATGGCGACTACAACTGCTTCACAGAGATGGAGTCGTTGACTTCACCAATTGGACATGGTTAAAAAGACAACCCTGGTGCACAAAGCTCCCGCCTATGCAGGGTCCGGGGAAGGGATGGACCACAGGCGTGGAAATAGTCTCTTGCAAAAATGCAAGGTAAGGCTGCGTACTATAGACCAATACGACGTGGTTGCTGCCAAAAATAAAAAATATACATTTAAAATTTGAATAAGGTACTTACAATGATAATGCAAAGGTTTGTTCCAGTTGAATAATTTGGTGGTGAATTTAGCATTGAAAGAACACCAAGATGAAGATACATTAGCAAATGAGTTGATATTTGTTCTTGCAATGATTTGATAAAAGGTTACTCACAATTGCTCTTGTAGCAACATTTGATTGAAGTTCCAATGAATGGGCACCATCACCTTAAACTAACTCCTCAAGGTTCTTCATATGATGTCCTCAGTAAATAGGCCCCAGTAGAGAGCATTCATCTTAGGAGTACAAAAGTGTTCAGACATTCTTTGATTCTCTACTTGGTAGAGTGTGTCATTAGATTTCAATATATGTAGAACGTATGCAAATCAATTAAGGAAAAGCAAGCCAATTATAGATATTAATTCTCCAAAATTTATATAAAACTACAGAACTATCTTGTATGCTTAAATCTGTGATGCAGGATATCAGAAAGCAGGTTATACTGATGAACCAAAAATGTTGATCATCTATTGAAAGGGTCATATTGTTTAGGCTGACTGGCAGAGAGTCTTCAATCTCCAGACATTGTGCTAGATTTACCTCCATTCTCCTTGCTGCTTCCAAAAATCTGTAACAAATCATAGACGCCAAAATAGAATAGTACCAACTATCAAGATGGAAGGATGACCATTGGAGAATTTAACTCAAGAAATGAGATATGTATCAAACATCAATTAAGATAGCATAAAAGCTTTACATGTCAGGGGATGGCTTTCCAGAGTTAACTTCCTATCACTTCCAAGTACCGCTAAAAATGCTTGTCTCCAGCCTAGGTGAGGTCAGGAAATGGAATGATATCAACCAAAAATCATGTACCTAATCTAACTAATGTAAATTGGAGTAGTTGGAATTTGAATGATGATCAAGGAAATTATAGAAACAAAAGTATTAACAAATAAAATAAATGCTTCTATGATACACTAGATCTTAGTGTTGAGATAACATATAGTAGACAGTTTTGTAATTTAAAATGGAAGAGGGAGGGTATGGAGCTAGTCACATTCAGGCCATATACTTTAGCATGCGATGTTTATGCAAAGTAATACACCATAAAATTGAAGGGGAGCCTTGGCGCAATGGTAGAGTAAATTACTCTGATGTTTTAGTATAGTATCTATTAATTTGTTTGTTCATTAGTCATGGGTATTGATACCATGGATTGAGATTTATCTTTCCTTTTGAGTGTTCCATCGTCCTCTCCAAAAAAATTTGTTTGACATGGGGGACATTAGGTCCTCATACAGGACTTGAAACAATGATAACAAAAGAGTGAACCAAAAGTTAGCTAGACCTAATATAAAGAAAAACACTTTTTGCATAAGCCTTCACTAGAACCTCAATAAATTGACAACTTTTCCTCTGCAAGTTGGGAATGACTTATAAATTGCTTGATTCACAAAGAACATTGAAGCTAGGATTCTGTTCATCATTGTCCTTATGTTTGTCTTGCTTTTAACTTCATAACTTCATTATGAGGGTAGTTCGTTGTATGCTTCTATAAGGATGGTTTGACATTTGGGCATTCCTCTTGTTTAGATTAAAGGGTTATGCCAATGAAGAAACTTTTCCATGACCTCATCCCATGAATGCAGTTCCTCTCACCCCACAAGTAACAATTTGAGAATGTTATATTGTTCTTTTAGATCTTAGGAGAAATAGCAAACCAATATAGATTAATACGTAAGACTAGCAAGAGCTGTATGAATGCAAAATATTACACATAGAAGGCCAAGAAGATGAACCTTGTTGGCATGAGAGTTTTGTCTATATATTTTTGGTAATGAAATTTGAAGCAAGTGTTCATGGAACTCTATTCTTATGAAGATGGGTGATAAGGTGATTAGCATCAGAAAGAGCTTTTGCTAGTGGCCACCAAGACACATTCAAATTACACTGATCAGCACAAAAAAAGGGGTGGCTCTTGAGAGAATCCATGGCAAATGGTACAAGTGCTAGCATAGTTTCTTTTCTTTTCTTTTCCCCTTTCTTTCTTTGTTTTTTGGAAAAGGATCCAGGTTTTGCAAATGTTTCTCCCATTTGCACATATTGAGCCTTCATTATAGAAATCTGTTTTGGACAAGATTTCCTATCCAAAGTTGGGTTGAGATTACTTATTTGCCCCCACTTTTTGAAATGAAAGCTATGTCATGTTTGAATATTAGAATGGAAACCACTGTAATACGGGAATGGTAGTATTCCTCTATTTTCTTGACTGCCCAAACTTTCTTTCTTCAATACTAACCCTCACTTTCTTTATATTTACTATAACACCATCATCATCGTGGCCTTATTTCGATTAGGAGTGAGTTACACAAATCTTGTTCCTCCATTCTCCTTTATTAAGTGTATGGCTTTATTTAATTAAGATGTTTTTAAAATTTTCTGATCACTTCTATATTCACGATCTTTTGCGGTGTCATTTTCGGCCTCTGTTGGACATTGTCCAAACCATCAAGCTCTACCCTCCATCTTATCACTTATTGGTGTTACTCCTGAGTAAGTGAAAAAAGAAAAGGAGAAAGAGAGGGTCTCCCTTTGATGTTTGAAGAGAAGAAGGGAAAAAGACAGACGTTGGCCTCAACACTCTGTGACTCCCTATCCTTTTCAAAAAAACACTCTCCAATCGTAGAACAAGCCATTGGATTGCGAGAGGCCACTATTGATTAAAGCATCAATTAGAAAGTTGAAAAGGAAGGTAAATGTTGGGTTTGCAACTGAAATTAGGTGTCCCAAAACAAAGATTTAGTATTTTGTTGGACACGTTTGCAATTAAAAGGATCCCCCCGCAATGGATAACAATGTATCAATTCCTTCCACAAGATCAGGCGGGGTTTCAATTCCTTCAAATATGGTGATAATAAGCCCAGCAAAAGATTTGTTAGAGTTTTATTAGCTCCTTCCTAGTGTTTTGGAGTGAATTTCTTTCTTTAAATGTGAAGGAGCCCGACGATGTTTCGGGTTTGCTCAGAGGTTGAATGGCAATTATCTTTGTTCTTATTATTGGATCATTGGGTTTCTTTTGTCCTTGTGGTAAAAGTTTAAGGTTTTGAAGTGTTCTCCTTTGGGATTCATCCACGGTTAGTCATTGTAGAACCCGAAAAACCCATGTCCGTAACTCCATTTTTCTGGTGCGAAGAACTCTGTTCTTTTCACTGCAAACGGGGAGCTATGCAACTAATGGGCAGTGTAAATCTTTAAATCGCAATCTTAGACGGCCCCTTTTATTTATTGTTTTGAATAAACAATAACAATTACCATGAATGAAAGAATTTATATGCGGTGTTTACAAGGAAGAAAACAAGAGTAAACAAATGACTATACAGAATGCCTCCTGGTATCTAGATTAAGTAGAGTTTCTTTTCTAAGATTGAGAGGTGGCGGTGCATTCCTGTGGGAGACCTTGGGGGAAGCGCTTCAGATCACTGCAGTAGTCATAGATCATGTAGTTCTTCTGCACCCATTTCAATCTCTCTTGCTGGGTTGAATCCATCTCTTCCGTAACCCACGCATTTTGCGAAGAAGAAGGGGAAGGAGACTTGGAAGCACAAGAAGAGGCACCAGATGAGGCCACGCACGCATTGGCATTGAAGTTCCTATAAGAGGCGGTGAAGGGAGCTTGTGTCCAATCAGTTTTAACGAGCCCGCCCCTTGTTGCCCAATCATCTGCATTCCAGAGGCTGGAGTAGATCCTCATGGGCTGGTTCTTTGGGAACGGAACGCCAATTGATTCCGAGTTCTTGAATTCTCTGATGGGAGTACCGTCTACGGAGAAGCTGAAGACGGGGTAACCAACCAAATGTAAGGAAAAAAAATACCAAAACGATAGAAAAAGTTGAATCAACCAACTTTCAGCGATAGAAAAGGAGATATGATCGGAGTGCTTACATGATGCGTTGGGGATTCCAGAGGATGGAGTAGGTGTGGAAATCTGCAGTGGGGTCGAACCAGAGATAGAATTGCTGCTCTTTGTTGCCCTTTCCTTGAGCAAAGACATTGGTATGAAGAACATAAGGATCTCCGCTAAGGTTACCAAGGAACTCGAAGTCGATTTCGTCCCAGTTCGATCCTTTCGAAGATAGCTGCATCAGCATTAGTTATCCCAACATTAGTCATTGATTTTGCATATCTATACAGAAAGAGGCATAAAGAGATACAGAGAGGAATGGAGAGCAGACTTACATAATAGGCAGTGACGGTGCCGGCAGAGTTGCCGGGGACGAGCTTCAACTGCATATCAATCTTTCCGAAGAGGTACTCATTTTTGGACTGGAAACCAGACCCAGAAGCTTTATCCAGGGACAACGTAAGCAGCTCTCCATTATTTAGAATCTTTCCTCGCCCGTCACCCCACGTGATGTCGAAATCTTGGTAGAAATTAGCAGCAGAGGCAGCCATTAGACAACTTGCAAAGAGCAACGCCATCATCGTGGCCAAAGGATCAGAAGACAGAGATGCCATTGAGTAGAGAAATGATGTGTATTTGTTGAGGTGGACTGAAGGTTTTGTGCAGTTGTAGTGGGACGAACGGCTATGGTGCAGTGGGACGAACGGCTATGGTGCAGTAGGAAGTACTTGGGGGCTTTATATAAGGAGAAGGGAAAGTGGAGCCGAAATTTCCGGGAAGGTGAGGGTTAGCGCGTTGTGTGTGAGAGCGTGAATGCTATGAGTAATGTACAGGTTGGAGCCTGAGGAGTTGGCCTGATTTTCCGCGTCACAGGCTCTTTCTATAGTTAGGAGGCGGTGGTCGCACTTATCCAAGCAGATGCACCGGCATGCTAGAAATGTTGGTAACGAGCGTGTGGGGTCATGGTTGCTAGGGAGACACTGGAAAATATCACCAATTAGATATCTGGCCCAGCTATTTAATCGAACGTGTAGCAGTTTTGGATGACCAAAGTTCTGTTACATGGGAAAAGAAAGTTCAATATGACAACGTATGAAGTAGATCGACTATGCAGGTCGTATCCTCCATGATCAAACTTGCGGGCATAACATGGTTACATTTAGGTCGAGACCCAGAATTGTAGGCCATGGATAGACGAGACGACTCTCTGAGGAGCTGTTTGGAATAGTAAAAGATTTCCTTTGTATTCTTATTCTTGCTGAAAAAGTGCGACACAAATAAGTGATTTATCAGTTCATCAAACTCCGCTCCAACTTCGGCCCAAAAATTATGCCAAAAGGGCACCTCGAGCGTCCAAAAATGAGTCTACATGCTATAAACCAAAGCACCATTTCTCAGATGCCAAAGGTTCTCCTTCGGCCTGATTTTTGGACCACTAGATATCCAAAGTTAGTGAACAGCAGGGATTAATGAAATGCACAGCCCACCATACAAAATGGAGGTGTTGTACAGCTGTTGTCGTGCTCTACTAAAGCATTCCACTTGCAAATGAATGCTTGAGTATTCTTGACTTCATCAAATGCCAGCAATCTCCAGGTCATCCAAATGCTACAAAGTTCAATTACCTTGTTGGGCCCGAAATGTCTAATTGATTATAGTTTCAAGTGTCTGCTTAGCAGCCATGACCCCACACGGCTCTTACTAACATTCTATAGCAATGGCGGTGCATCTACTTGGGTAAGTGCGTCCACCACCTCCTAACCATAGAAAAAGTGCGGGGACCCTGATGCCCCTTTGCAGTAACACTCTTCTGGCTCCAACCTGTACATTAGTCGTAGAACATACAACGCGCTAGCCTTCACCTTCCCGGAAATTTCAGCTCCACTTTCCCTTCTCCTTATATAAAGCCCCCAAGTACTTCCTACTGCACCATAGCCGTTCGTCCCACTGCACCATAGCCGTTCGTCCCACTACAACTGCACAAAACCTTCAGTCCACCTCAACAAATACACATCATTTCTCTACTCAATGGCATCTCTGTCTTCTGATCCTTTGGCCACGATGATGGCGTTGCTCTTTGCAAGTTGTCTAATGGCTGCCTCTGCTGCTAATTTCTACCAAGATTTCGACATCACGTGGGGTGACGGGCGAGGAAAGATTCTAAATAATGGAGAGCTGCTTACGTTGTCCCTGGATAAAGCTTCTGGGTCTGGTTTCCAGTCCAAAAATGAGTACCTCTTCGGAAAGATTGATATGCAGTTGAAGCTCGTCCCCGGCAACTCTGCCGGCACCGTCACTGCCTATTATGTAAGTCTGCTCTCCATTCCTCTCTGTATCTCTTTATGCCTCTTTCTGTATAGATATGCAAAATCAATGACTAATGTTGGGATAACTAATGCTGATGCAGCTATCTTCGAAAGGATCGAACTGGGACGAAATCGACTTCGAGTTCCTTGGTAACCTTAGCGGAGATCCTTATGTTCTTCATACCAATGTCTTTGCTCAAGGAAAGGGCAACAAAGAGCAGCAATTCTATCTCTGGTTCGACCCCACTGCAGATTTCCACACCTACTCCATCCTCTGGAATCCCCAACGCATCATGTAAGCACTCCGATCATATCTCCTTTTCTATCGCTGAAAGTTGGTTGATTCAACTTTTTCTATCGTTTTGGTATTTTTTTTCCTTACATTTGGTTGGTTACCCCGTCTTCAGCTTCTCCGTAGACGGTACTCCCATCAGAGAATTCAAGAACTCGGAATCAATTGGCGTTCCGTTCCCAAAGAACCAGCCCATGAGGATCTACTCCAGCCTCTGGAATGCAGATGATTGGGCAACAAGGGGCGGGCTCGTTAAAACTGATTGGACACAAGCTCCCTTCACCGCCTCTTATAGGAACTTCAATGCCAATGCGTGCGTGGCCTCATCTGGTGCCTCTTCTTGTGCTTCCAAGTCTCCTTCCCCTTCTTCTTCGCAAAATGCGTGGGTTACGGAAGAGATGGATTCAACCCAGCAAGAGAGATTGAAATGGGTGCAGAAGAACTACATGATCTATGACTACTGCAGTGATCTGAAGCGCTTCCCCCAAGGTCTCCCACAGGAATGCACCGCCACCTCTCAATCTTAGAAAAGAAACTCTACTTAATCTAGATACCAGGAGGCATTCTGTATAGTCATTTGTTTACTCTTGTTTTCTTCCTTGTAAACACCGCATATAAATTCTTTCATTCATGGTAATTGTTATTGTTTATTCAAAACAATAAATAAAAGGGGCCGTCTAAGATTGCGATTTAAAGATTTACACTGCCCATTAGTTGCATAGCTCCCCGTATGCAGTGAAAAGAACAGAGTTCTTCGCACCAGAAAAATGGAGTTACGGACATGGGTTTTTCGGGTTCTACAATGACTAACCGTGGATGAATCCCAAAGGAGAACACTTCAAAACCTTAAAACTTTTACCACAAGGACAAAAGAAACCCAATGATCCAATAATAAGAACAAAGATAATTGCCATTCAACCTCTGAGCAAACCCGAAACATCGTCGGGCTCCTTCACATTTAAAGAAAGAAATTCACTCCAAAACACTAGGAAGGAGCTAATAAAACTCTAACAAATCTTTTGCTGGGCTTATTATCACCATATTTGAAGGAATTGAAACCCCGCCTGATCTTGTGGAAGGAATTGATACATTGTTATCCATTGCGGGGGGATCCTTTTAATTGCAAACGTGTCCAACAAAATACTAAATCTTTGATTTGGGACACCTAATTTCAGTTGCAAACCCAACATTTACCTTCCTTTTCAACTTTCTAATTGATGCTTTAATCAATAGTGGCCTCTCGCAATCCAATGGCTTGTTCTACGATTGGAGAGTGTTTTTTTGAAAAGGATAGGGAGTCACAGAGTGTTGAGGCCAACGTCTGTCTTTTTCCCTTCTTCTCTTCAAACATCAAAGGGAGACCCTCTCTTTCTCCTTTTCTTTTTTCACTTACTCAGGAGTAACTCCAATAAGTGATAAGATGGAGGGTAGAGCTTGATGGTTTGGACAATGTCCAACAGAGACCGAAAATGACACCGCAAAAGATCGTGAATATAGAAGTGATCAGAAAATTTTAAAAACATCTTAATTAAATAAGGCCATACACTTAATAAAGGAGAATGGAGTAACAAGATTTGTGTAACTCACTCCTAATCGAAATAAGGCCACGATGATGATGATGTTATAGTAAATATAAAGAAAGTGAGGGTTAGTATTGAAGAAAGAAAGTTTGGGCAGTCAAGAAAATAGAGGAATACTACCATTCCCGTATTACAGTGGTTTCCATTCTAATATTCAAACATGACATAGCTTTCATTTCAAAAAGTGGGGGCAAATAAGTAATCTCAACCCAACTTTGGATAGGAAATCATGTCCAAAACAGATTTCTATAATGAAGGCTCAATATGTGCAAATGGGAGAAACATTTGCAAAACCTGGATCCTTTTCCAAAAAACAAAGAAAGAAAGGGGAAAAGAAAAGAAAAGAAACTATGCTAGCACTTGTACCATTTGCCATGGATTCTCTCAAGAGCCACCCCTTTTTTTGCAATCGTGGAGTTGTGCTGATCAGTGTAATTTGAATGTGTCTTGGTGGCCACTAGCAAAAGCTCTTTCTGATGCTAATCACCTTATCACCCATCTTCATAAGAATAGAGTTCCATGAACACTTGCTTCAAATTTCATTACCAAAAATATATAGACAAAACTCTCATACCAACAAGGTTCATCTTCTTGGCCTTCTATGTGTAATATTTTGCATTCATACAGCTCTTGCTAGTCTTACGTATTAATCTATATCGGTTTGCTATTTCTCCTAAGATCTAAAAGAACAATATAACATTCTCAAATTGTTACTTGTGGGGTGAGAGGAACTGCATTCATGGGATGAGGTCATGGAAAAGTTTCTTCATTGGCATAACCCTTTAATCTAAACAAGAGGAATGCCCAAATGTCAAACCATCCTTATAGAAGCATACAACGAACTACCCTCATAATGAAGTTATGAAGTTAAAAGCAAGACAAACATAAGGACAATGATGAATAGAATCCTAGCTTCAATGTTCTTTGTGAATCAAGCAATCTATAAGTCATTCCCAACTTGCAGAGGAAAAGTTGTCAATTTATTGAGGTTCTAGTGAAGGCTTATGCAAAAATTGTTTTTCTTTCTATTAGGTTTAGCTGACTTTTGGTTCACTCTTTTATTATCATTGTTTCAAGTCCTGTATGAGGACCTAATGTCCTCCATGTCAAACAAAATTTTTTGGAGAGGACGATGGAACACTCAAAAGGAAAGATAAATCTCAATCCATGGTATTAGTACCCATGGCTAATGAACAAACAAATTAATAGATACTATACTAAAATATCAGAGTAATTTACTCTACCATTGCGCCAAGGCTCCCCTTCAATTTTATGGTATATTACTTTGCATAAACATAGCATGCTAAAGTATATGGCCTGAATGTGACTAGCTCCATACCCTCCCTCTTCCATTTTAAATTACAAAACTGTCTACTATATGTTATCTCAACACTAGATCTAGTGTATCATAGAAGCATTTATTTTATTTGTTAATACTTTTGTTTCTATAATTTCCTTGATCATCATTCAAATTCCAACTACTCCAATTTACATTAGTTAGATTAGGTACATGATTTTTGGTTGATATCATTCCATTTCCTGACCTCACCTAGGCTGGAGACAAGCATTTTTAGCAGTACTTGGAAGTGATAGGAAGTTAACTCTGGAAAGCCATCCCCTGACATGTAAAGCTTTTATGCTATCTTAATTGATGTTTGATACATATCTCATTTCTTGAGTTAAATTCTCCAATGGTCATCCATCCATCTTGATAGTTGGTACTATTCTATTTTGGCGTCTATGATTTGTTACAGATTTTTGGAAGCAGCAAGGAGAATGGAGGTAAATCTAGCACAATGTCTGGAGATTGAAGACTCTCTGCCAGTCAGCCTAAACAATATGACCCTTTCAATAGATGATCAACATTTTTGGTGCATCAGTATAACCTGCTTTTTGATATCCTGCATCACAGATTTAATCATACAAGATAGTTCTGTAGTTTTATATAAATTTTGGAGAATTAATATCTATAATTGGCTTGCTTTTCCCTAATTGATTTGCATACGTTCTACATAATTACCCTTAGTAGATTATCATGTTGAAATCTAATGACACACTCTACCAAGTAGAGAATCAAAGAATGTCTGAACACTTTTGTACTCCTAAGATGAATGCTCTCTACTGGGGCCTATTTACTGAGGACATCATATGAAGAACCTTGAGGAGTTAGTTTAAGGTGATGGTGCCCATTCATTGGAACTTCAATCAAATGTTGCTACAAGAGCAATTGTGAGTAACCTTTTATCAAATCATTGCAAGAACAAATATCAACTCATTTGCTAATGTATCTATCATCTAGGTGTTCTTTCAATGCTAAATTCACCACCAAATTATTCAACTGGAACAAACCTTTGCATTATCATTGTAAGTACCTTATTCAAATTTTAAATGTATATTTTTTATTTTTGGCAGTAACCACGTCATATTGGTCTATAGTACGCAGCCTTACCTTGCATTTTTGCAAGAGACTATTTCCACGCCTATGGTCCATCCCTTCCCCAGACACTGCATAGACGGGAGCTTTGTGCACCAGGGTTGTCTTTTTAACCATGTCCAATTGGTGAAGTCAACGACTCCATCTCTGTGAAGCAGTTGTAGTCGCCATTGTCGGCTACATCCATGAATTGAGCATCAAGGTCCTTCAAAAATTTATATGAAGCCTTACCCGGCAGATACAGATTCAGATGCCTATTACAAGGAAATATTTCTCTCCTCTTTCGTCCAACTCATGAGCCCTCGACTTTCCCGTTAGTAATTGTGCCTCTGAGCAGGGTAACATTTGGGAGCGCTTGCAAGTAATTGAAGAAGATAAGGAATTTGCAGAAGGTTCTTTAGAACATCCCATGTTCAGCAGTTTTTCAAACAGCTGTATGTTAGCAGAAGAAAGCAGAGGTGGAGTACGACCATGCTGTCACCAATGAGCATTCTGTTTATCTTTCTACACATCCTACAAGAAGTAATACTATCTGATTAAGGGATTGCCATGGTAACAGAAATGTAGCCACTGTAACCTTGATTTAGATTTTCGAGATTTTCAAAATTAATTTTTTATATTGTTCTTGTTTTTCACTTTATTAGTTGTAGTCTAGTTGGTTAGGATACTCGGCTCTCACCAGAGAGGCCCGGGTTGGAATCCCGGCAACAGAACTTTTTATATTTTTTCTTTTTGGCGGAGGATCAGCCACTCTTTTATGTCCACAAGACGGTTGATTGGATCAAACAGTGTATGATCGTGGAACCCAGGAGGTCTAATCCATGACATGAAATTATGTCACTGGTTGGTGCGTGCCGTGTACGTATACGGAGGGAAACATTAAGTTCTCGTAAATGGACTGAACCAGAAGAGCTGACACAAAATGAGTGATTACTCCGGGAATTGGATTTTACCGTGCAAATCATTTGGTAATCAAGCAAGAATACTTCAATAACACCCAAAATCATTATAATAGGCACATTAATTGTTCTTGTGATCCCAGTTGAAACCTCCAAGATCCATCTAACATGGCAACAAGAGATGAGAATGAGAGAGGCAATGGTTTTTCCAAGTATCCAAAAAGCCCAAATATTTATTTATTTATTTTTTTACAGTAACTTCTACTCTTGTACACTCACACACTTGTCATACTCTTCAGAGATCGATTGTGTTAGACTTGAGACAGGCTTTCTGGAAAGAGAAATGCTAAAGTAATGGAACTGTGGGAGTGGTCTAACAATACATTTTCTTAAGCCCACCTCTCAATGATCCCCACTCATTATCTTATTTCTCTGCATTTAGATGTCGTATAGATAAAAAGGCAATTGAGTTGGATGGTGCGAGCATAAAAAAAAAAGAAAAAAAAAAAAGCCTAATACACAAAGTTTCTTTGTATATAGAGTCTGAAGAAGAGGTGGATCACAAGGGTCTATAATATGCATCCTTATTTTACTTTTTTACAAGGGTTGTTTTCAAGTCTTGAATCACTAACCTCAAGATTACACGACAACAACTTTACCATTGCACTCAAGCTCCCCTTCATGGATAATTCTAGGATCTACAAAGTTTTCAAAAGCTATGCTTAGAAATAAACAATTTAGAAGCTTTCCTAAACAATACTTAGATCATCTAAACCATATGCCTTTTAACCTTTAAGGAATATGAATTTAGATTTTGATTGCCTTTTTCTGGGGCTCCCAAGGTAGAACATGAAGTGAACAACATGAACTTGTTAGTTAAATTGTGAGCCCACTTGGCAATAATGTGCTGACTTCCATACCTTGCAGTATAAGGTTATTGAAGCATCGCTGTGAATCATGTTTACAAATTACTCACTTTCTCCACTTCTCCATTCCTCAATGATTCACCATGGGACCAGCAGCGTTGAATTGGCCGCAAAATCTTCCACCGAGTCCCGATCGTTTGGCTGTTCGGCCGCTTGTTGTTGACTGGTGACAACCAGTGCGACCACCACACAACATTGCTTTAAACAGATAATCCTTTAGAACTCAGATCAGGTCCCACCCACTCGATGATCTCTTACTTGCTAAGAATTGTAGATCTGTCCCTCCAGATCTTCCAGAGCCGTTCATTTTCAGTTGCCATTAGTAGCGGTCATGATCATTCAGTGAAGATGTTCTATTGGGGATCTCCCTGTTTAACATGGGGAAGAGAAATGAGCGGTCCAGATCACAAAAGCCCAACCGGAGTTTAAGGTGCACCGATCTGCACGCATGAACAATTCGTGATAAGGTTCTCTGTTATAGAAGCTTCGCCATTGGAGGGGCCTGCAAGTTCCTCAATAGAGGAGCTTCCCTCTGGTGTTCAAATAGAAAGAGAAACAACCACGGAAATGGAAAAGTAGCAGTGTATAACCCTCTATGCACAAGCAAGGAACAAAATTTACAGCCATCGGATCCCAGAAGTGAAAGAGAAAAAAAAGCCGAAAAAAAAAGAACTAGAGAGAAGAGAGGCATGGTATTTTCCTTCAAACGAGATAGAAAAGATCGTCCGTCATCAGAATAATGTAATGCAGAATCCGCAGAGGAACATTTCTGAAATCTAACGGAGGCAATCTCAGTTCTCTAACCCTGTAATGCCCATGTGCGGAAGAAGAAGAGGACGAACAGTTCTCGCTCTTCACCAGTCGAACCCTAACCCTATTCGAATCCACCTTCCTAAACAAATACACAAAATCAGATCCCAGAATCTGACTTTTTCCACTGTTGATCTTGAACATGGTCCACCCATTACCCGCCAGAACTCGACACAAGCCATTGACGCTGTCGACACGGTCTCCGGTCACTCGAGCAAACAGCGAAAGAGACGAGAAACAGCACGGGTTATACCTGGCGGGGCCCATTTTGGCGGAGACGAGCTTGAATAGGCCGCCCGCGAGCCGGATAAACCGGAGAAGGTCGCCGGCGAGAGCGGAGGAGAGCGACGGGAAGGGGAGAGGGACGAGGACGCAAGGATCGGACGGCCAGGAAAAGATAATGTTGGAGATGGAGTGATCTGCGATGAAATCCATACCGATGTCCCTCGCGATTGTGGCTAGCCTCTGCGTTTCGCGGACGATTTCCTGGGTCGGGAGGAAGAGGAGGAAGGGAACAAAGGTGGGTCTAAAGGTGGACCCCGTTTTTCTTCTCCTCCGTTGATCGTCATGTCGACGGCGATGATCTTCTTCGCCTTGATCGTGGCGGAGATTTTGATTCAGAAGGAGAGGGTCGTTAATGGTGTCGCCGAGAACCAGAGACCGTACCAGCTTTAGAGAGAGCATTTTTTCTGTCGTCGTCTTCTTTTCCGCTGCATACTTCTTTCCAAGTGGGGTACGATGATGTATTTATTGCATGGTGGGATATCCCGGCCGTCCACGTGGCCGCATCTTTGGATAACTTGCTATGGGCGGTTCCTTGCCATTGTGAGAATCGAGAAAAGGTTTCCAGGTCATGTCCTTCTCTTATGAGAGAGAGAGTTACAGAAATACAGCCGCTGAGGCGACGTTGCTTCTGCTTGGCTTTTCCTGCAAATGCCGTAGACTTGGTTATCCTAGCTCTCGCCCCACCACGCAAGTCTTGTCATGCCATTGTAATGCTCATTCCAATCTAATCGGGCGCTCTAGACATTAGCCCAAAAGGTATTTATTGTCTGCTCGCTTGTCCAGTTGCCACGCAGGGAGAGACTCGCGCTTCTCCAAACCATAGCTTGGTTGTGTGCTACCGCTAGAGCAGTTCATTTGGGATGCAAGAAATGCTCTTTTTCACAGGCAAAACCACAGTTGAACGACTCTTAAGATCCGAATGATAGATCAGTTTTATCATCTCTGAATCGACAGACCATTGCACCTCACATTCGCCCTGGGTCGCAGTCTAAATGGGAACCACCCGATGTGCTGCAGCTCACATTGGATGGGATTTTCTTGAGCCATACAGGCGTAGGCTCATCAATAGGGGAGACCAAAGGACGAGTAGCCACAACCCACTGGGGCAGCCTGTAATTACCATGAAAAGAGAAACCAAACGAACAAACAGAAGTAGAAAGAGCAAGGAGTTTATGAAACTCCTCTTTGTCAATGAGAAAAAGTATCAAAGATATATGGCGTCCCCGCATG
The DNA here is from genome assembly GCA_035236585.1 of Warburgia ugandensis. NCBI lineage: Eukaryota > Viridiplantae > Streptophyta > Magnoliopsida > Canellales > Canellaceae > Warburgia > Warburgia ugandensis. The sequence continues at coordinate 68,138,401 of CP141134.1, forward strand.
CAATACACAAGTGGGCAGAATAACATTTGAGTCATATAGTTGTTGATCTAATTATGTAGCTTTTGGGCAGTATCCAAGACAGTTATCTCCAAAAACTCTTCTCCACGGTATGATTTAAACCCTCAAGTTTGGTTAAGGTTTAACAAGGCTGTGTTCAGACCAAGGCATCCATTTTTGGTTACATAATCGCAGCCAGCAGAATCATCTAATGAAAAAGATTTTTAATGCATGGCCCATCTAGGATGAGGCCAAATGGATCACCAAACTTCTAGGTCCCATGATCGAAACATATTGAAGGCGTGTAAAAAAGCTCTTACAAAATCCGTAATTAAGATGTTCCATGAATCTCTAAAGAAGATGGAAGGTCTGTTTTGATTAAAAGGGAAGAGCTAGAAAGTAAATTACTCATCCACACTCCTAAATTTAATCTTTGGTGAAAACGACAATGTCTTCTCAAACATATGCCGAAATGCCTAGTTACCTGTGAACAATTATACTAGAATTTTCATTTTTTAGAGCCACACACACAGTCATGAACTCTGGTTTCCCGGTAAGGGACTTGTCTTAGTGCCATTGTGTGACAACCCAAAATTTTTACCACCCCTTCTTTTATTTTTATTTTTATTTTTTTGAAAATTAAATACTAAAATTATACATTTTTATCTAAAATTCGGCAGAGTTTTCTCTATTTTTTGAACTTTAGCATTTAACACATGCTTTGCGGAAATACCTTATAGCATTCATAAGATTTAATATAATATAAGGATTTCAAGATTTTCTTTCGTTTAGAACCGTATACTAGTTACAGCCCAAAACACACTCATTAGTCAAAATCTACCAACTATTAAATACAACATTGTATCTTTAATAACAATCAGGCAACTCTTTATTTCAATTAGAAAGTAATGGTGTCACACCCTTTGCTAGTTTTAAAGATCTCTTCAATCAGTCGCCTTTTTCTCCTTATTAAAACTTTCACCTAAAATTGTTGGTTGTAAGGGGGGTGGTACGATGACTCACAATAGGAATTTACAAGGTTAGATAAAATCATGTCAATCAAAATCTATATCTATTCAGTATAATTTATAAGATTTTCATATTAACTCCATTAGTATCCATATACATCAAATCACCTAGAATAGAATTGTGAAGTATAACTTAATACATCCTAAGACGTTGTTCATAAAATTCAATAAATCTCTAATGACATAGAGATTTTAATAAAACAATTCAGGATCATTAATCACAATCTATCGAAACATCAACTATCATAGTTGATCACTAATATTCCAGGATATCTTGACCTGTGTGAACACGTCTCACATAAAAAATAAAAAATTAAATTAAATATAATACCCACCTGCAAGTTGCGGCTCTGCTGTGTATTAGAATCGTGCCCGGATACCACAGCCACTACATCGCCTCCATGGGAAGGAACGGATCAATACAGGATGGAGTCTATCACATGTCCTTCACCTTTATATCATATAATGGTATCTATATCAAAAGGAACTAAGGGCTAAGCTGGTCTTATGTCATACATAGTTAGCGCGAGTGTCTAACCAACCACTCACCTGGTGCAAAACAATTCTTGAGAGACTGATTTACAACTCAAGCTAAATCCTATACTTGATGTCTAACTGGTCATCCAACCTATCTAAATTTTGTTTTTAGACATAATAATAGAATTCTAACTAGAAAATCATTGAAACATCTCTGCATACATCACTTTCCTTAAGAAGTCATTCATAACAAGAATCCCCTTTAATGAAAATAAATTAATAAGGTCCAAGCCATTCTTTTTTCTCTCTAAAATTTCAACGTAGTAGTAGGTGTAACATGAAATTTTTAATACTAAATCTCAAAACAACTATGAGTCCTAAGTTTAAAAATGTGATTGATAATACAAAGGCCCACTGTACTTACTTTGAAACTTTTCAATATGTTATATTTACAAAATCTTGTTGCTTTACTCCTTATGAGATGATCAACCTTAGTCATGATATTTCGATCTTTTGGTTATCCTTCTTTGCTAATGGTTTCCTTTATTAATGCTTTACTTACCATAGTCTTCTTATCAAAGTCATCATTTTAATGTAGCTATGAATTATTATAGGAAGATCCTCAAGCATTGATTGGTTTGTGCCGAAATTAATTACAACAGAACCTTTTACTTTAAACCATTACTACATTGTGTTCAAAATATTTTCATCTTTGAATTACTCATAAGCTTAAATATGATGTACATAGTTAACACTTTCAACTAAAATGATACTCATTACATTATATACCCATTTTAACATACATTTGAAAAGTTTACTTTCAAAAGCTTACCTATATTTATTTTATATAATGACATATAAAGTGATAAAATTTACCGTTGATAGGACTAGAATTTATAAAGGATCATAAAGACTTAAATCTTTTACAGAAATTGTTCTACGTTAAACTATAGTGTTTATAACTTATACTCTACATAAGAAATACTTTATTATTAACAAAAGCAAACAATATGTGATTACTAAAGTCATTCTTTAGGTTGAGGTTTAGTAGTCAAAATCCAAATCTCGTACTATTTCTTTTTACAATTTTGTGATTTTTATTACATATTAGAATTTATAAAGAATTGGTAGATGATATGAGAAGACAAGTAACTAGTAGATCTATTCTTAGATAGGAGTGTAACTAGCTTTGATCACTACACATAACAGTCAGTGCTGGACTATAAAACAACAGCTTGGTTTGTTCTATGATTAATCTTTCTATTGCATAACTAATGCTAAAGAAACACCTATAAGAAACCTAATGTTTTTTTTTATAGTTAATGTCTTATACAAAATCAAAGATACAGCAAATCACATATTATATAATACTAAATCAATTATTAACTCTATAATATTTATAAATTTTTGTACTAGAATTAGTAAAACTTATGCTGAAAAGTTTTCTTAACTATTTAGAGTTACTGCGTAACATACAACCAGAATATCAGGATTATGTTGTATAAAAACTACACATGTTGCCAGAAATTTCTTTTCTTTTTATTGATCAACAGTTGCTAATTACATCAATAATCAAGTCACAGGAATAATCAAACTAGGGGGCAGCCCTGGTACACAAAGCTCCCGCCTATGCAGGGTCCGGGGAAGGGGCGGGCCACGATGGCTTAAAGTAGGCAGCCTTACCTTGCATTTTTGCAAGAAGCTGATTCCACGCCTTGAACCTGTGACCTCAAGGTCACATGACAACAGCTTTTACCATTGCGCCAAGTCTCCCCTTCAAATATAGTTACTAAGTTACTAATTTAACCCAATGGATTTTTAACTGCACAAAGCATGATTCATAAAATTTAACCTACGTCATTGCTGTCCGTAAATCCAGAATAATAGTTTGTTATTCTATAAAACATGATTCAAAGTTTTAAACTAATTATCCTAGTAAAATTTTAGATTTATCTCAACTACCATGTTACTGCGTAGAGTTTTAGAACAACGAATTTGTATAATCTAAAACATGATTTAGATGTTTATGTTACAAATACTACATAGTTACTACCTGGAGTTTTAAAACAATAGGTTTGTATCATTATCATGATTCAAATATTTATGTCATTAATAACCAGAAAAATTTGAAATAAATCAAATCATATAGATACTAATTTTTAGAGAGAGAAAAAACAATCAAAGTTAAATCTAAACAAGTAAAAACCCATTTTTTCCTTACCTGTAAACGCTATTTCCTTTTTCCCTCTTCAGGTTTCTTTTCTAGGGCTTCCACGCAAAAGCCCTAGTTCTCCTTCTCTTCTTATGCCCTCTGTTTTCTTCTTATTCTTTGGTTCTTTACGAAGAAAACCCAAAATCTCTCCTCTCTTCCTTGCATTTTTGGCAAAAAGGAAAACCCTTTTTCCTCTGATGTTTTCCTCTTCTAAGCTTTCATGCAAAAAGCCCTAAAATCTTTTTCTTTTCTTCTTCTTCTTCTTATCTTCTTTCTTCTCTTCTTCTCTTTTGCATTTTCTTCTTTCTTTTGAGTGTTTAATGCAGAAATGAAATAAGGAAAACTTCCCTATTTCATTTCAGTTTTTAACCCTTTTCTTTTACACATTTGTAACTTATTATTTATTACTTAGTTTAAATGAGTTTTCTAATCTCAATCATTAGATTGTTTTTAGTTTCGACATATTTTATTTTGAATAGTTGGATCACTAAAGGCTCAGATTTCTAACTGTTTATTTATTACTCCCTTTGTCTATAACCGTCAGATTATCATCAAATGTTAGTTATTTGTAACAGTTTTCTAATTAATTTACTCTCCCATCTCCCTCACATGGTATGTGTATGGTATCATGTGGCATGTGGGTTTCTATATTTAGATGTCTATATGGCAAAAATTCGTACTAACCAAATAATTAATTTATAAAATAAAATAAACTAACATAAAAATGTAATTTCTTCTTAAAAATGATCAGGGAGGTGACTTGAAGTCCAAACCTCACTTTGACAAGCTATACTTAGGACCGCTTAGCTACACTTAACTTAGGTCGTTAACTCTTGCTAGATTAAAATTTTTTTATTAGTAATATTCTAACTATACATAATTTATTTAATGAGTTAAAATTAAGAAATTTGTTTAGATTTATTTCAATTCACTTTTATATAATAACAAATAATTAACTTTAAAATGTGCATAATTTAAAATATATATATAATGTTTCTTTATTTCTCAAAAATGTGGGCCAATACACATTGCATTAGAAATTTGTTGGAAAATAAGATGGAAGGTTTGTGTAGATATAACCTCAAAAATACCGAAATAGTGTTGGAAACTTTCATTCCTCTCAATATAAGTGTGTTTCTTACATCTACTTTCACATTATTGTTGGCATTATAATTAGTTTGGAAATGGTAAGATGGCTATTAGACTTATTCATACCAGCCACCATTTGAGTCCTCCGTGTAGCATGTGATAACGTTTGATCCAATCATTTAATAGGCAGCCATAAATCAAACTAGCTATTGACATCACCCAAAGTGGATTGCCTTCACTTGAAGCTTTGATCAATGTTTTTATCCGGAAAGCCCAACTGATTAATTTTTATCAGTATTCGTCTTATGAGTGGAATGTCCATTTCGTCTGAAACTGGAACCATCTAAATTGCTTCTTTATGGCTTGCAAGTTATGTTTTTTCAGGTATCATGAGCGGATTAGAACCCCCCACCTCTTGCTTCATATCCCCATCCTGATGCAAGCCCGAGACCTTGATTGTTGAACACCCAATTGTACTCACTTTATTGTTGGTCTACTTTAATTAACTTATTATTAATTTGTAAGAGTCTAACTGCGAAGAAAGGCATTTTCTTAATTAAGGAAGAAGGAACACTTTCTAAGCCTACATGAAAAATATATGTGGCGATTTATACCATTAAATTAGCACATCAGCTAAAACAAATGGCGTTGGCCAAACATATATTTCAGTGGCACACTTCAATTCACCAAAAAATAAATCATTCATGCTTTAAGGGTCTAAGAATCAAGATAAAAATTTATGGGTTGAGCTTCTTATTATATGCTATACTAACAAATTGGATCATGCCTGTCTGGCATATGGGGTCCAAATATATGTGCTTCTTTCTCTTTGAAAAAGGTGCCTTTTTCTAAATATAATATTTACTAAAAGAATGATAAGACTAAGCACTTACTTCAATCTCGTCTAGGGCAAGTACTCTTTGCTTGCCTCTTATCTAAGCTAGGAACGACTTAGATAGACTAAGTACCAAATTTTATATTGATGAGATAATTTTTTACTACGTTTAAAGTTAAAGATTACAACCACCCTCTGTTAAGAAAGAGATCTAGCAATTTTTATTTCCCTTTTCCTTTGTGTTTCTTCAGCCTTGGCTGTGGGATCCGTCTACTTTTTCTTGTTCACACTTCACGGGCAGTGCCAGAAATCGACTGGTTAACAAGTCACAACTAAATCCTGCGAAGTGCTCTCTTTCCCTCTCTCTCGGTCTAGAAATATGATTCGACGAACTTATATGTTGCTTGTGCGTGTAACAAACGCATAAAGATGTGCATCTCGGACCACATGACAGGCATGTGGTGGTGGATGAAAATTCGCCAATCCCATTCTCAAGTAGTTACAACTTCCTTTTGTCGGGAATTGGCTGAAGCCTTGCTAGGGTTGGTGTTTGACCTCCCACTTTCGATTCTCGACTACTAGTTCTCAAGAACACCCAATTAAAAGGATTTTGGTGTACAGGGCCTATCTAAGATGTTCAATTGGGATAACCAAACATATGCGCTCCACATTGTCCTCTCACCGTGGCTGTACTTTTCAGCCGAGAGCAAACACCAACAGTCACTTTAGCTTTGGCTACTTCTCTAACACCCAATCACTTGTACCCTGGAGCTTGCAGGTTGGGAGACTTGGTGGTTCTTTTTGGATAACAAGCTAGCTACCACTTCACCTAATAATAGAGGCTAGTTGTTTGGCCGGAAGAACGTGGTGGGAGTGCTATTATGCAAGAGCACCTCGAGAATAAAACGGCAGCCTCAGTACACGAAGCTCCTGCTTATGCAGGATTCAGAGAAAGGGTGGACCACAAGGGTCTATAGTACATAGTCTTAATTTGTATAAGAGGCTGTTGCCGCGTCTTGAACCGGTAACTTCAAAGTCATATAACAACAACTTTATCATTACACAAGGCTCCCTCAAAAGCAAACAGGCTAGTTCAAGTAATCTCATTCTAAATGTCAAAGCATGACCCGACACGTCTTGAGGGATAATAAACAAGGCGATTTATCCGTCTCCTATTCCTACAGTTGGGCCATCAACTTGGAGACGGTTTATGTCATTTAGATTTGGATTTGCTTTTCTTAGAACTACCGCCATCATCTTGTTCTTTTCAGTCCTGAAAAGCTGCAACATGATACATTGTGAGCCCACTAATAAGCATCCACACATTAGTATTTTAGTAGAAAAGAAAAAATGAAAATTCCACAGATGGGTTATTTCACATCACCCTTGCAGAAGAAGGTAGGACATCAGACAGGCCCTACTATGCATGCTTCATGATGTAAACATATTCATAAATCAAACAGTTACGACTTTTTAATCAGTTGAATCATTTTAATTGATTCAAAGGTAAAAGTTATCGTGGTGTGACTTTGAGGTTACGGGTTTAAGGAGTGGAAATAGCCTCTTACAAAATGCAAGGTAAGATTATGTACTTTAGGCCCTTGTAGTCCACCCCTTCTCCAAACCCACATAGACAAGAACTTCTTCCACCAGAGCTGCCCTTTAATCATTTTAATTGAGGAGAAAAGAATCATTGCGATCTTTATTGCTTAACTTATTGAGAGTAGACCCATCAAAGTGATGGGCCAGATCCTCTGATTATGAAACCACATGGGCCCCGTCATAAGGATGTCTATAAAATCATTTTTCTTTGTCTGCCAATTTACAAGAGGCTGCAGTTCCTTGTCGATTTCATAACAAAAATGCTATAGTTTTATCTCAGACCTTTTCTTTTTCTTTTATGTTACAAGCAAGCAATTACAAAGCAATCATTCGCATACTTTTCTAAATTCAATCCTGCCTAAAGGCTAAAGCTGCAACTCAAAACTACAACCAAGCACATTAGAAAGCAATAACTTACACGCTCTCAGTCACTCACACGGATACACTCCCAAATTTAATCCCTCACCAAATAGAAAAAAAGTGATTCAAACCTGAGCATATTATTGAGGAGATGTTGAGCCCACAAAAATATGAGCGAAAATGAAAAATAAGATGAGAAAAAAAGCCCACTTGGCCAACAACTCCCAAATTCACGAGCTAAGTTGATGGAGACCAAACCTAATTACCCGTGTACGATTTTGTAGCACAATCGAAAATTTTCACCTTGTATTTTATTCCTTATCTATTTAGTGGGAAGAAAGCTAGGAAAGCTATTCCAACGCTTGCTTTTCTCTGCGTTATACCAACGCTAACACAGCCCACGGTGTTTCTTTATTGCTAGGGTCTTCCGCATGCAATTCATCACTAGTATTCCCACAAGGGTTGCTTTGACACAATCCAAATAAAAGGGCAGTTCCGGTGCAGGAAGCTCTCGTCTATGCGGGGTCCAAAGAACAAGCGGGCCACAATAGCCTAAAGTAGACAGCTAAATATTCTTCTTTTTCAATGGGCCTGAGTTTCACTTTCACCTTGTTTGTAATTGAGAGAATCCGGTATGGTGACTTGCACGACTGTCCCTCTTTGAGTGCCGCAATTTCTGCCATTGATGCGTGTGTGTATATATTATTGTGGTGCAAATTGGGGCAATGAGTGGGCTTTAGTGGGTATGGTCCATCTTCACATAATTTGGATTCGCTAATTATTTTGGCAAGAAATTGTTAGAGAAGCTTGAGAAACTTCTAGGTAGAGTAAGGGAAAAAGTTGACCAGGTGGTTAATGGTGCTTCAGAGAAGATGATATAGAATATATCACCACTAATGGTGCTTGGACTAAGATGATTTGGCATGATATGGGATGACATGTCACTCTTAGTAGTGCTTGAGCTGAGATGAGATGAAATAGTATTTCCTCTTCTCACTGTTAGTGGTGCTTCAGATAAAAAGTCATCTCACTTCATCTCATGCTAAATTGTAATTGCATTCCATGCATAGGATGTTATAGGTTATAGGTTCGATACATTTCCAGTGGAGTAGTATATTCAAGTAGAGTCTTTCCTCTATCTAGAGGACAATGTTCTAGTGGAGGCAATCTAGGCTGCTTAAGCCATTAGGTGTAGGCCCTTTCTAGAGGTGGAATCTTCTACTTCTTCCTATTTGATCCAAACCAATCAATCTAATCATGAGTAGGTTAAAGAGAGCTCTCACATGCCTTGGAGGACCAAACCCATCTATGTGGCAGGATATTGGTTTTACCAAAAGTCAAGTTAAATCATCTCAAGCTAGATTTCATCTCAACTCATATTAGCTCATTTCATCTCAAGAACCACTAACACCATTCAACAAAGATGGCAAAAATGTTAAATAGGCAATTTTTTGGACCAAGAAATTGCACAATTACCCTCATACTTAGTTATGTATCCTCATTCTACAACCAAATTCCACTAATCAATGTAGTTAAAGATCATTTATGCAGTGTGGTCTTTGGAGGCAGTCCACCATTTGATGGATTTTGGCATGTGAAAAAGTCGACAACTTGAGAATTAGAGCATGTAACATCACATGACACTTACAATCTACCTGAAACTCAAGATATTTCTACTGGAAGGAAATACAATCTCTTTGGAATTGTTATGCCTTCATGGATCCTTAACTTCCCCCCAACTAATTCCTTTGTGGATACATAATTCTTCCTAGAGAGGAAAATGATATCCAAGAACTCCTCAGTTCATTAAAAAAATGCTGATTATATTTGAGAATCATATACTCTTCACTCCTTGTAATGCAAGCACAAGACAGAGGGAGGAACCCAATTACCAGAAAAAAGCATTTGTAACTACCATAACTCTATAATTTGAAGATAGATCTGAAATGATCAAATCATTTGTTTGTTTGGAAGTGTTCAGTGTAAAAAAGGGCAGTCCGGTGCATGAAGCTCAGGAAAGGGATGGACCACAAGGGTTTATAGTATGCAATCTTACCTTGTATTTTTGCAAGAGGTTGTTTCCATGCATTGAACCTGTGACTTCAAGATCACATGAACACAACTTTACTAAGCCTTTAATCTATGATGGTTTGTTAAGACTGCATTTCTACTAAGAATGAATCAAATTAGATGGTCACAATTCTCAATCTTTCTAATTGCTCCTAGGACTTAGCTTCATATGAACTCTTCAATAGCCAGGAATAATCCAAGGACTGATTTGGTATTAGCTCGAAATATTTTAGTAGGATGAGTAGAGTACGTATGCGTTAAGAGTCCCTCATCTATTGAAGACTTTCTTTCCTTTTGAGGGCACATTACGTAGTTTAAATTGTTAGATGGATTAAAAAATTTGATCATATCATATTGGAATAATAGGGTAAAGGAAAGGCCCAAAAGAACACGAATAGAAGTAGTGAGAAAAGATTTAAAAACTTCAAGACTAGATGAAACCATTGTACTTAATAGAGAGGAATGAAAGAGTAAAATTCACATGGCCGACCCTTCATTGGGATAAGGCCTTGATGATGATAATCATATTGGTATAATCGTTCCTATTAAAGTGATAGTGGTGCATTGAGATAACCAGATATTCGAGATGAAATGGACCATGTCATTATTAGTGATGCTTTAATCGGGTCAGATACATCCTTGTCTCATTGTTCGTTCGGCCTGAGACGAATGTCGAGTCACCTCGACTCATCTGAAATCATCTTAATGTAGATCTGATGTCATCCCATCTCAAGCCAGCTGAGTCCATCCCAAGCAGCATTGACACCATGAAGGATACCAGACTATGGGCAAGTAAGGATCAAATTTCTTCTCCTTAACAAGAGCTAACCAATTTTTTATTTTTTGGTCGGATAAACACTAGCCGGCTCAACAAAACTGTTGAACATACTCATTTTAGTTTGAGCCGGTTTGAGAGGGGCATATTGGAGAGGGGCATATTGGACAGGTAGTGAAGGAGAGCTTTAGCGCAAGGTAAAAATTGTCGTCATGCGACTTGAGGTCATAGGTTTAAGGCTTGGAATCAACCCCTTACAAAATGCAAGATAAGGCTGCCAACTATAGTCTCTCGTAGTCTTCCCCTTCTTCGAACCTTGCATAGGTGGGAGCTTCGTGCACGAGGCTGCCCTTTACATTGGACGGGTAGTATCAATTATGGTTGAAAGTGAAATTATACCCGTTCAAAGTGATATCGGCACCCTTAAAATTTGGTTTTCGATATTAAACAGTACAAGCCGACGTATTAGTTGAAAGGCCTGCAAATTATGCTTCCCAATACCATCCAACATTTAAATAATATCAAAATATCTTTCGGTAAGCCTTAAAAGCCCCAAAATTCGATCGTTTTCCCGTCGTTTGATTGTTTTACAAGTTTCGGAGAGACGAGGGTTTTACTCCTCTTCTTCTTCCCCCAAATCTCTCTCCCTGTCTCTCTCTCCCCTGCAAATGGCCAGCAGCAATCTACCTCGGAGGATTATCAAGGTTTTATTTCTGGATCTTCTTTCTGGATCCCTTGTTTTCGATCGCCGATTTTCTCGATTTCAGGAAATAACCTCTTGAAGAAAGGATTGTCGATCTTCTTTTTTCTATTTTCATCTTTCTACTGCGACTTTTCCACCTCTAGGGTTTCTCGATCTGGTTTTCTGATTCTTTGTTTTTCATTTTTGTGATCAAATAGGAAACGCAGCGGCTCTTGAGCGAACCAGGTACTCTGCTCTCGTTTCGTTTTCTTTAATTATCTGCGGTTTATTCGTTCATGTGCTTCGAGTAGGTAGAATTACATCCATTCAGTGTATTTGTTGTCATTTTGTGCTGATATTTGCCTTCTGATGGGTTAAGTCTGTTTCCGTTTCTTCTCTGGTTTTAGTTTAAGCATTGAGTATAATTGTTAACAGTAGTTGTAGAATTGTTTGCTGTAAAAGTTTGTGACATTTCGATGGCAAATTTTGGTTTTTTCTAAAGAATTAGGGTTTTGTTCTAATGTGGTGGTCATTGTTTGCAGCTCCTGGTATCAGTGCTTCTCCTTCAGAAGACAATATGCGCTACTTTAATGTCATGATTCTTGGGCCAACGCAGTCTCCTTATGAAGGTAGCAGACCTTGTGAGTTATGATTTTAGCAGAAGGAACGTATATGTCCATAAATGTATCTCGTGTTATATGCATGAATGCATCAATAAGTTTCCATATATAAATTGCCCTACATGTTGTTGAAGTCGAATTAATTTGTTTGCTAGAATTTTCGCTTGAGGACTTGACATAGTAGATTAGGTCCTTTGTCTAACAACCAAGAGGTTGAGGGCTCAAGTCACACTTACCTTCCAAAATTGTATTCACTCGATCCTTTTGGACCCATTATTATGGTTGTATGAACATTAACTAGCTTGTAAATATGACTTCGCCTTAAATATTTTATAGAGTTTTGTATACGTTCTACTGCTTGGTATTATGGGACTTATTGATGAGTCTTCTAATGTTACCTGTGGGGAATTAAAAATGCTACCTGTGGGGTATTAAGAAGTGCCTTTGTGGAGTTCAGCTTCATTTGTGGAGGAAATTTAAGAGCTTATATGTTGACACTAGCATTGTTTATGGGTGAATTATGAACTCAATGAGCAATGTTGATTTTTGTTTAGTCCTATCTTCTGCAAAGCCAGTCAATTGGTCGATAGCTTCTCTGGAGAGAGCAGTTAGCTAGGAACTTATGCCCTTCTGTTTGAGGATGCTGCTTGTAGGAGCTTGTTTCTCTGGAGAGAGTGGTTAGCTAGGAACTCAAGCCCTTCCATTTGAATTTGTTGCTTATTGGACATGCTACCGTACCTTTGTTGCAGTAATTGGAAGGACACCAGCAGAGACTTGATCTGCAGGGTTCTTTTACCGGTTCTGCAAATATGGTTGATATTTAAATGAAAAAGTGTACATGTACGTAGAAAGAATGAAGTAAGTCATATTCCACAACTGTTTAAGGCCATCGGTGTTATATGGTGTTTAAGGCCATCGGTGACTCTTCATTTGAAGCAGAGGGGCCTTATGTTCTGGAAAATTGCTGGCTCTTTTGGGTCTACCTTCTAGGTAGTCCTTGCATATTGCCTTTATACCTTCTGCCTTATATTTCCTGTTAGACAACTGCAAAGAATTATATTAGAACAGATGTCTGTAACTGATACATAGATTTTGCACATCTTTAACTAATAGTTATACTGTGTAGACTTCAATAAGAGTGAATCCTTGGTGCCTTCTTGCTTTCTAAGTTATAAAACTTTGGGCTAATTTGTAAACCCACTTGTTTAACTTTATAGGCAGGTAACACTAATATTGATTGCAATTAGTACAGGGCAATCAACTTATATTCATGGTTCTTTTTTTTTTCCTAGCCCCAACTATTTTATATGCATTTTTCATTAACTTGGAGACTTTAAGAGTAGTTACTTTGGATCTTCCCAATTGGAAGTCTTTCTGTGAACTTCTGAATGAGGCATCCTGAGAGCTTTGAAATCGTTTACTTCCTAAATCATATGCAAATCTATTTGGCAACTTTTTGCCATATGGCAGGCAACAGACATCTGATTGCAGTGGAGGTTGTCAATATGATGTATTCTGTCTCTTATCTATTCTTCTAGGCTGCTGCAGTCATTCTTTTGACTTTAAGCTTGATTGTGCTTTTCAGTATAAATGATTTTGTGAGTGATGATAGATTCGTAACTTGGTGTTTTCTTTGGAATCACCCAGCTGTATGATAATGTAACAGTCAGTCAAGTGAGCTTCACTAAGAAGTTTTCCCATAAATGTTGCTTTAGCAATCTAAAGACTAAAGTATATCCCTATGTTACTTGTTAAAACCTATGCACTCTCACCTCCTAAGAAGTGTCACATAAATTGCAAAAATTTCTGAGGAGTTATATACAGAATTTAGTGCAGGAGACCATGAGTTTTCACTGAAAACCCATGCACTCTCACCTCCTTAGGATTGTCCTAAGAATTGCTGAAATGTCGGAGGAGTTACATACAGTATCAAGGGCAGGAGACCACAAATTTTCACTGTTGTAGTTAAAATTTTATGTTTCTTGGTTAAAAAAAAAAACAAAAAACCAAGAACAAGATCTACTCTCTCCCCTCAGTGAGCTGATCTAGACACTCTGGGTAACAGATAGAGGAAGAAAATTCAAAAATTATCTTTAAAATAGCATTTCTCCTCATTTTATTTTAAGTGACTTGACCGAGCTTCTTTGATTGTGTACAGCTGGCATATGGACTTGTATTTACTTAAACCTATACTGGTTCAGCTCACATTGATGTAAACTTGATGACGGTTTCAAAAATTAGTGTTTTCCTATAAAAAGATTTTTCAATTTTCTTTTTGGTGATCAAGGGGCATGGAGTTTTGTGCTTTGCTCTCACTGGAAATGTGTAATATATGAACTTAACAAACTGGTGTTTTCTGAAACAAATTGTTCTCCAAAGGGTGGTTCTTGAGCCTTGTATATTGATTTGTAGATTGTCTTTGTTTCCTCTGATTTTTAGGATATTTTCACTGTGGCTTTACAGTCCTCAGCATCAAATGTATGTAGCGGTTGGTTATTAGTGATGGATGTGTTTTTATTTTTTATTTTCCCATCTGTCTTCTGGGCTTGTGAGTCTCAACTTTTCCAGCTAGTCTAAAGCATCTTTGTGATGCGGATGTATATAACTTGTTTGAGTTTAGCTTGCTTGCTCAGGCTTCTGAGGAAAGAAACTTGGTTGTTTTCGCTGTCTGTAATTTTACATTGATTCTCTTGGTGTCTCCTCCATGAGTGTAATACTGTTGGAATACTTAATGCACATGTCTTGGCCAATGACTTTTTGTTTCCTCTAGTTACCCATCTGGAAGGACCTCTCATCCAAATTCTTAGAGAAGGAACTTATTTTTTACTACTTGCTAGATATTGATGCTTTGCACATTTTTTAAAGTCAAAATTCTATCACAATAATTTCAAATGCAAATGAGATGGGGCGATTCTTAGTTGCTGCTTGTTCTCTCTTTTCTTTAATTAGTTTCTTTGTGAAAAAGTAGCTAGCATTACACGACTTTGAGTGCATTGTTTCATTTGGAGGAATGTTACTCTTGTGGCAAAGACTTTGTACAATTGAAAAACAACTATTCAGTTGACCAGGTGAACAGCTACTGTAAATTACAACCCTAATTATCAATTATTGGATTGTGGATAGAGATGTGTGTAGTTAATTTCTAGAGCAGCAGTAGGTATTTCACTTCATCCTTGTCCCATTCTGCTGCATGTGTATCTACATAAGATAGTTGACTAACCCAAACAGTTTAGCTTCTCTTAGCAGAACCTATATACTGCTTGTTGAAACCAATAGCTTAGAATCAACTAATTAACTTGGGTTCAACTGCAATAGGCTGGACTCATTCTCGCTAGTCCCCTCCAAGTTGCTAGTGTTCAGATAGGCTGAATAACCCATCCATGGAGCTCTATTATTGAGTTGACCTTGGTCAGCGTGCTGACCTGAATACTCAGTCAACTTGAGCTGAGTGTAGCCTTTTGGCCTTGGCCTCTGTTTCTTCTGCATTTGCTTTTTGATTGATTGCTTATTAGAACTGGGTTTTTAGCATTTTCCATATGTAATACACTGGATGGAGTTTGCTTTTGTAACCATTCATTTTTATAGTTTTTGCTGAACCTGATAGATTATGATACTTTCCTCTTTATGTTCTCTATTTAGGAGGTGTTTTCAAATTAGAATTGTTTTTGCCTGAAGAATATCCAATGGCTGCGCCAAAGGTATGGTAATCAGTAATAGAGTCTCCACTGTATCTGATTTCTGGTTAAGATTTTCATTTCATTTCTTTAGCTGCTGAAGAATTCACTTGCATACACTAGGGAAAAGCAACTGCGTTCAAATAGTTACAGTATGTTTATTTAGGTTTGTTTGCTAATCTTTGAGGTTGTGGCACTTTAAATGCATCTCTTGGTATTTTAAATGGGTCTCTTCCTGTCACCTTCTGGAGAAATGCAATGAAAATGTCAGAAGCCACTTGTATCACACGTATGTATAGGCAGTGCCATGTGGCCTTGCTTGAAAACACTCCAATCCTGCAAGTTTTTAGCCAGAAATGCATAACTTATTTTTGTTGCATATGATCGCATTGAGATTAGAAGCTGTCTAAACTTTGCTTTTTTCTTCCAAATGTTAAATTTGAAATAATACAAGGAACTGATAGCTTCACGTATTTGCTTCCAACTGTGGAATCTGAAATGGTAACAGGAAATGAGTCTCAGACAGGGTGACTGTAAATTTACTGGCATTAACATGTTTCTTATAAAAATTGTTGCATGCCTTGAATATTTTAATGCATTTATTCTCTAGCTGCTGTAGTCAAATGACTAGAATTGAAAGGAATGTCTGTTGATGCAGTTCTGCAATTGCAGTCTATTTAAATTTAAAACCAGAATTGTTCATGGCTATATGTCTTGCAAACACACATGATGTTGAAGGTCTTATCTGCTTGTAATAGGTTCAGCTTCTGTGACAAACCTTTAGATCATTCAGCATGACTTAAATTTTCTGCATATGATATCATTTCATTTCTTCTGTTACCGACAAATGGTCTTTCTTGGCTTATGCTGATTATTTGAGATACTTTCTGATTTTCTGTAACTAACTTGATATACATTTGTTGATATGTCATCTCTGGACTTGTGATGTTACATTTTTGATATAAAAAACATAGATTTCCATGCTGGCTCTCTTTCTGATTGGGTGTTGTCTACCAGTTTTACCCATAAATACTTGATTGTTGTTTTTGTATTTCTGAATAATGATAGAGGTGCAGTTGCAACAAACCAAGTCATTGAGTTTATTCTGTTGGAGTTTGGGCCTTTGTCTAGGTCAGGGTTGTATCTAGCTTATCCAATTCAGCTAAAACTTACTCTATGAAGGATTTAGAACTTGCTGTTTGGGACTGGAGATTGGCTTTTTGGCTGATGAAATTGTTCCTCAGAGACTAACATGGTTCTTTAAATCAATATTGATCTTTATCTTTACCAGCTTCTCCAATCTCTGCATAAGTCTGGCAATTGCATGGAGGTCGAATCTTCTTCAATAGAGGATTGTCTTTCCCCCTTAATTGCCGTCCAGAGTGTGAAAGAACAGAGAAGGAACTATCAAATGACTGAAACACTTACAAAGAGACCTTTTTCTGTCAACCATGTGAGAAGAATATACAGCCTATAATTGCCCTTAGAAATGCAAATATTAGTTGAATTTGCTTAGACTTCTAGCAATCAGCTCTTATTGCCTGACATGAAAAGAAATAAATATACACATGATGTAAAGTGAAACACAATTCCTCCTAGAGAGTTTTGTTATCAAACTAGATCAAACAAATCTGGATAAAAACCTCCCGCCTTTGATGGTATTAAACTGAAATACATTTCCTCCCAAGCGGTTTTGGTATTTAACCAGATCAAACAAATCTGGACAAAAACCTCCTGCCTCTGATGGTCAATAGTTATTCTTGATCAAAGAGACTACACTGGAAATTTTTGTTTTATTGTTTGAGTGGAGGTGTATATCAATTAATTCACGAATATTTTTATAGCTTTATGAGCATCATCAAGGTCTTGAATCCAAACAGCTTAACTCAACAAAAACTTGGCAAAACAAGAACCCAACCCAACCGCACTGTGCATGAAACACTGTTTGTTACAATGCCATTATTGCAGGCACAGACCTGGTTGCCAGTATATTATCTGAGTCTGGTTTGGGCATACGGTGTGGGATTGTGGTATAAAAAAGGGTGGTGTAGAATACTTTTGATAAGGACTTAGGTTGGAGGAGTTAACAAAGTACAATAATCAAATGTGTGAGGCTTGCATGGGCATTAGGGGTAGGATTAGGGTGGTGAAAGAACTACTGTAAGGAGCTTAATAGAATAATTTCATGAAAGACTTTGGTTAGAAACAGCCAATAAGGCGTGGTTAATTAAATGTGGAGAAGCAACTGTTGGTTGGCTGGCCTTCACTATGTTGTGCAATGTGCAACATTGCTTCTGATTTAGGTGTTATAGATTTCTTATTTCTTGTCAAGCTTACATCTATAATGGACAGTTCTGCATTGGTGCAGCTGAGAAAACAGATATCTGATCACGCATGAAAATCCTCATCGGAGATGGTAGATGGACATGAGTTCTGGAACTGAGAAGTTATTATTTTGGTTTTGGGCAATTGCTGCAAGCTTGTGGAAGATTTTTCCTTGTAGAAGAAGCCAGTGGACATATCTGATAAAGAATGATGAAACAGGGTATTTCAATCTTTAGGCCTTGTGTGAATTGGGGTCTTTTGTTGCAAATTTGACCTTGACATTAGGTTGAACAGGGTAAATGACTCAAAAATTAGGTTTGAGGGGGTAGAATGCTTCGATGCATTCTAAAACTTGTAATTTTCAGCCAACTGGCTAGCAACTAGATATTAGTTTGTCAATTCCATAGAGAACACCTTTCTCCATTTATAATTTCCTTGAACTCTTCAGAGGGACTTGAACATCTGAATCTTTTCAGTCAGATTTACAACAATATCATCTAACTTTTAAGGATTTCTACCTAGCATGGCAATGGTCTTGGTGATCAACTGGATATCAAATAAAACGTGGTTTTAATGAGGATAGATAGGCACACATGGTAAAGAGATGACCATTGTCTTTAGGATTATCCTTTGTTATGGTTGATAGGCTCATTCAAATTTCTACATTGAAAGTTAACTCATCCTCAAAGCCTTGCCTCGATTTGGGGTCGGCCACACGAATCTTGTTCCTCTATTCCCTTTCATCAAGTGTCATGGCTTCCTGTAGTCCAAAAGATTTTATGTCTTTTTTTTTACCACTTCTGTCTCATTCTTTTGGGCCTTCTCTTCCCTGTAGAGCGTTCGACTTGGATTGACTGACTCCTAACCATTGCCATTTTTGGTCTCTATAGGACATGGTGCTACTTCTAAGTTTCATTTTAATGTTTTAATTTTTTATTTTATCCTTTCTTATCTTGTCACTCATCTATCTCAACATTCTTAATTCAGCTATGCTCATCCTATATACATGTTGTTTCTTAACTGCCCAACACTCTGATCCATAGAGCATTGTAGGCCTTACGAGCATCCTATAGAATTTTTGTTTTACTTTGAGTGGCTCCTGCTGATCATACAAGACTCCAGAGGTACATTTCCATTTGTTCCAACCCACTTGTACTCTTTGGGTAACATCCCTCTTAATTTATTCTCTCATGAATTACTGATCCCAAATATCGAAGAATGATCTCTTTGGGAGACTTCTTGGTTATCAATCTTTGCTGGTGCTTCACCCACCCTTGTCCTTGCTAAAATTGCATTCTATATACTTTTTCTTGGTTCAATTCGTTTTAAATTCTTTAGACTTTGTGGCATCCCTTCACAACTCCAGCTTTGTATTTACGCTCTCCCTTGTCTTTCCATTAAAAATTATGCTATTTGCAAACAACAAATAACATGCACCATGGAATCTTCTTGTGTAGATGCCTTGTTAACTCATTTATAAATAAAGTGAAAAGGTACGAGCTTAATGCTGATCCTTGGTGCAATCCTATAGTGATAGGAAAATTGTCAGTATCTCTGCTAATGGTCCTAACATTTGTTATCGCTCACTCATATCCTTAATTATGTCTTTATACCCCTGTGAAACCCCTTTCTCACCCAACACTCACCTTATTAACTCTCTAAGGGCTTTATCATAAGCTTTTTCTAAGTCAGTAAAGATCATGTAAAGGTTCCTACTCATCCTATACTTCTCTGTCAATTGTCTCATCATCATCATCAAAACCTTATCCCAATTAGGGGTCGACCACATGAATCTTATTACTCCATTCCTATCTATTAAGTATCATGGCTTCATTTAGTCCTAGTTTTTAAATATTTTCTCACCACTTCTATCCATGTTCTTTTGGGCCTTCCCCTTGTCCTTTTAGAACCTTCTACTTGCATTGTCTCACTCCTAAACAGTGCTGTTTTTAGTCCCTTTTGGACATGTTGAAACCATTTAAGTCTAATCTCTCTCATCTTGTTACCTATTGGTGCTACTCCTGAGCTTCCTCTAATGTTTTCATTCCTTATTCTATCCTTTCTTGTCTTGCCACTCATCCATCTCAACATCCTCATTTCTGCGACGCTCATCCTATGAACATGATCTTCCTTAATTGCCCAACGCTTTGATCCATAGAGTATGGCCGGTCTTATAGCCCTCCTATAGAATTTTTCTTTTAGTTTGAGTGGCACCTGCAGATCATACAAAACTCCAAATGCACATCTCCATTTATTCCAACCTGCTTGGATTCTCTGGGTAACTTCCCTCTCAATCTCTCTACTCTCATGAATCATTGATCTTAAGTACCGAAAGTGATCTTTTACGAAGAATTTTTAGTCATAAATCTTAATTGGTGTACTTCTACTGCTCTCCTTACTAAAATTATATTTTATATATTCTATCTTAGTTCGACTAATTTTAAATCCTTTAGATTCTAATGCTTCTTTTCATAACTCTAACTTTGTGTTTACACCCTCCCTTGTCTCATTAAGTAAAATTATATTATCTGCAAATAGCATGCACCATGGAATCTCCTCGTGCAAATGTTTTGTTAACTTATTCATAATCAACGTGAAAAGTTATGGGTTCAATGCCGATCCTTGGTGCAATCTTACAATGACAGGAAAATCACTGGTCTAGCCCTAAGTAGTCTTAACATTTGTTATCCCTCCCTCATACATATTTTTAATTATGTCTATATATCACCGCAAAACCCCTTTCTCGCCTAACACCCTCCATATTAACTCTCTATGGACTATCATAAGCTTTCTTGAAGTCGATAAAGACCATGTGGAGGTCTTTTCTCCTCCTATATTTTTCTACCAGTTGTCTTAGTAAGAGTCCTTAGAGACCCTCCTTTTTCATTTGGGTTGGGGACTGGCATCGACAGAGTTTCTCTATCAATTGTCTAATTAGAAAAATAGCTTCCGCGGTAGACCTCTCAAGCATGAAACCAAACTGGTTGTCTAATACACTCATCTCATTTTGTAGTCTCTTCTCAATTATTCTTTCCCAAAATTTCATTATATGGCTCATAAGCATGAAACCAAACTGGTTGTCTAATACACTCATCTCATTTTGTAGTCTCTTCTCAATTATTCTTTCCCAAAATTTCATTATATGACTCATGATTAGTGCAACTCTGTACGTCTCTTTTATTTTTATAAATTGGTAAGATAGAGCTTTTCCTCCATTCATCTGACATTTTCTTCAATTTTATTGATAGATAACTTATATACCATTGCACTGTAGGGCTTTCTGATTACATCTTTTTCAAGACCTCTTTCACTTTGGGCATTTAGATCCTAAGTTCATATCTATATAGTCCAGCTTTATTTGGGTCTAAAGTTCTTTCATTCTCTATATTCTCAAGACATTTGTAATCTTTGACTAGTATCCTTTGGTCATCACTTTTAATACATTTAACGTGGTCTAAGTTCTTATTCTTTTGTTCTCTTATTTTTGCAAGTTTGGAAACATCTTTCTCACCTTCTCTTGACCTTAATCTATTATATAGATCCTCGTACGCCTTGAGTTTAGCTTTACTTATGACTCTCTCAACAAGCTTTTTTGCATTCTTATATTGCTTTAAGTTTTCATTATATCTTGTCTTTTGTCATGCTTTAAGACAAGTTTCTCTTTAATAACTTTTTGCATATTTTTACGCCACTACTAAGTTTCCTTTACTAGTTGCTTTTTACCCTTAGATACTCTTAGAACATCTTTAGCCACTTTCTTAATGGATTTGACCATATTGGTCAACATGGTGTCTACATCTATTTCATTGTTCCACTTTCCTTCTACTATCAACTTGTTTGTGAATGATGCTAACTTCTCTCCTTTTAAGTTCTACTACTTAGTTCTTGGACACCGATTAAGTTCATTTCCTTTTCTCCATCTATTTATGTAAGTATCGATAATCATTAATCTACATTTTGTTGTTGAGCTCTCATCGGGTATCACCTTACAATGCTTACACATTGATCTCCGGTATTTCTAAATAGATAAAAGTCTATTTGGCTTTTAGATGATTCACTTTTAAAGGTACACTTTTAAAGGTGCATATTCATCCCTCTTCTTAAAGTATGTATTTGTTAGGTTATATGCTAAAGCAAAATCAATAATAGCTTCCCCCATCTCATTTGTTTCTCCAATACCAAATCCTCTATGTTCCCTATAATATTCTTCCTTTTCTTTTCCTACATGATCATTTTAGTTTGCTCCTGTAAATATCCCCTCTGTATTGGGAATTTTTTGCATTATTCCATATCTTTCTAGAACCATCTCTTGATTCTATCTTCTAATCATACATGTGGTGTATATGCACGAATAACATTTGTGATCTTCTCTCCTAGAACAAGTTCTATTAGTAGAATTCTATTACTGGTTTTTTTAATGTCTACAACTTTATCCTTTAATTCTTTATCCACCATTATCCTTTCTTCATTTATGATATTGTCCTTTCCTATGTACCAGAGTTCATACTCATCGATTTCTTTAGTTGTAGTCCCTTTCCACATGGTTTCTTTGACACAAGCTATATTGAGTCTCCTATGTTTCATTGTATCTACTAACTCCATACTTTACATGCCAATGTGCCTATATTCCATGTGGCGATATGAATCTTACTCTCTTGAGATAGTCTCTTTACTTATGCACATCTACAACAGTGTGGGAACCTCTACCTACTTTCCGCTGCACTTGGGTTTTGATACAACACTTCGCTTCCAAGGGAATGCTTTGGCAACCCTTGCCCATTTTCCAGTGCATTTGAGATACGATGTAGTGCATCCCTTACGATGATGCCCCAACAGCCCTTGCCTATGTCCCATTGCATCCAAGCTCTGATGAAAGGTGTCACCAACGGGGAACACCATAGCTTGAGAAAATGTCTTAATCTTTAGATTCATGTTAAAAGATTTTACGCTGGGTAGCAACCTGACGCAACCCTCCTATATCTGGGGTTGGGACTGGCTGCGAGATCATAAAACCACTCAGGTGGAGTTCATATTAAAAGTTAAATAATCTTATTTTTAATGACCAGACCTTGAGGGTCATCCTCTAAATGCAACGAAGTTTCATCTGTCACATTTTGACTCTCATCAGTTGCTACAAGCCCACCTATAGTTTGGGGGCCTATATGAGCCCAGATTGAGTATTTCATTGGCTCCAGGTAGAGCATGATGGTGGTAATGTTTTTGGTTTGAATTACATCCATATAATGTCTGTTTCTGAATAAAACCTTGTACCACAGTAGAGTCCTGCATATTCAAGATTTCCAAAACTTGCCTGGTCGACTGCATTTAGGTTTTCATGTTAATTGCATGGAGAGGATTTGTTATTATCTTTAGCAATTAGTAGTAACTGACTTGCATGATGAGAGAGGTCAGTAGTGTGCTTGGACTAGGGAAAGTAAGAGATACGGAGTCCATGGTCCCATATGGTATGCGAAACTCTGTTGGAGCACATTTAATTTGTAATGTACTGCTGGTTTAAATTCAGACAGCAGTGGAGCATCTCATGTATGCATTGATGAATGCAGACTATTTATTTGGTGATTTACAAGTTCAGTAATCATCTGAGGAAGAAGAAAGAGGGGGTGGGTCGGTGGATGGGAAGAAAATCTTTCAAGATCTAAGGCTCTTTCAACGTAAAATGCAAACAACAGCTTCTAATGGCGCATGAATTTTGCTGCATGTTAGATTGAGTTATTTAATGGCTTCGTGCCATCTTTTCTAGTGCCTATCATCTACGGATCTCTTTTGTGCGTCTCTTGATGGAGTTATATTTATTGAAGAACTGAACGGACAAAGAAAAAGAAGAGAAGAAATGGATCTCTTGCACTTTGCCATCTCTCACTATAAGTTCTCATTCATGCACTGGGATGATATTTCATTTTCGTTGACTTTCTCAAAAGAGGAAGTTTTCTCCTTGTTTTGTTTTAATATGTATCATAATGCAGTTGGTCAAAACCTTGGTCAACAGTCATGTATCTCCAAAACTAGGGATTGGTTATCTTCTCCTCATATAGATCTTAAATCTGTTCGTTCTGATCTAGCTTTGCTCTTGGGAAATGCTCTACCATAAAGACACCAATAATGCTTAAGTGACGCTTTATTATTTATGCTGTTGATTCTGTTTTGACGATGAATTAGGTGCGCTTCCTCACCAAAATATACCATCCAAACATTGACAAGGTGAGCAGCTTCCTTTCTGTTGTCTATTTTGGTTGGAATCGGTCTTTTTTTTGCCTCTTAAAAATGTTTTGATGCGAGCAGCTTGGAAGAATATGTCTTGACATTCTTAAAGACAAATGGAGTCCAGCTCTCCAGATCCGAACAGTGTTGCTCAGGTGATTGCTATGATTGATAAGTTCCATGGTTCTTCCTCATATCATTTAAGTAGAGTAACTCCTATGATTCAGTAATCAGCCTCTTTAAAATTCGTGTTGGAAGTTTCCTGCTTTATGAGCCATTACTACCCTTGAAACCTGCCCAAAGGAAATTTGTTCTGAAAAATTCTTTACATTTATCAGGATCATTTTTTTAATTAAATGTTTCTAATTGCAAGGTAGTGACAAATTAATTTCGTTGTTATTTGTTGTTTCTTGGATTAGTATCCAAGCACTTTTGAGTGCCCCGAATCCAGATGACCCTCTCTCCGATAACATTGCAAAACATTGGAAGGCCAATGAAGCTGAAGCCGTAGAAACAGGTAAACAGGGTTATTTAACTTGCAGCAACCTTAATTATCACACTATTTTGATGTTACCATGTTTCTGATTTGGACTGCTTTCTTATATTCTTTAACAACTGTCTATCTTTGATGGTGCAGCAAAGGAATGGACTCGTTTATATGCCAGTGGAGCGTGACAGGGGGCGGGGTGAGATGCTACTTTGGCAAATAACATTTGTAAGTTTACAGGGCTGTTGTCTTCTTTTACATGGGAATGAAAGTCATGAACGCGTCAGAATAGTTAAGATTAATCATTTCAAGCTCTCTTGAGTAATCTGCTGTTATCATTTTCCTTGTTGGAAGGTCTATCGTCTTGTCTGTATGGTTATATTAACATGTGCTGGTCACCCTTCTCTCTCTGTCCTTCTATTAAGCTTCAGTTTTCCACTTCGTTTTGCGACATTGTCTATTCTCTCTCTATTCTGCTGTGGGTGGTTCGTATCTAAAGATGGCACCTGATTCTATGAAATCCAAAGACTTCACGGCAGTGTAACACGCCCTGTAGACAAAATCAGCCTGGCTAAAGATGAAATCTTAATGGTTTCTCTCTTTATCAGTTGCAGCCTAACATGTTGTTAGTGGTGCTTGAGACAAGGTGAGCTGATTTTTGATGATTTGAGTAGGGTTTAGATGATCTTAAGACTAAGTGAGATGACTGAAATTGTCGCTTAAGCTAGGTTGAGACGTGTTAAGAGGAGATGAGTAGGGGGGGATGAGATGGCATGATATGGCTCATTTCAATCTCAAGCAAAAAATTGGGATGGGGCTAGGTTGAGACGTGTTAGTGGAGCGATGAGATGACATAATATGGCTCATTTCAATTTCAAGCAAAAAATTGGGATGGGGCTGAATTTAGAGATGAGATGGCTTGAGATGGAAGTGATATGCAGTGACAGGGGGCTGAAATAAGATTGGGATCTCTTCCCATTTTATCTTCAGCACCACTAACAATGAGCTTGGATGAGATGGCTTTAATCCCATCTCAGGCACGACCAGCGTTGAGCTGTTATGAGATGGCCATCATATCATCCCACCCCATTTCAAGCACCATTACAGTGAAATGGGATGTTACTTCATCTCATCTCAGCTCAAGCCAGACCTAACCGTGATACGTTCCATAGTCTCAAGTCAGATTATCTCGTCTCAGTACCACTAACAGATCTTTGGTGTTAACTGTCTTCAATCTATGACATTATTTAACTCGTTGGGATGTTACAATCCTTAAAACGAGATCCTGATACCAATCCGTTTTGTGATTCAGATTAGCCCTCTCCCAAGACGAGGGTTTACTAGAGGTATCATTCAAAAGACACCTTTAAGGTGGGTCTCATCCCCTTGAAGTGTGAACGGTACTTAACAAAGTTGGCATATTTGTTAACACAGCAAACACTAAGGGGAAAAGAAGGGGTACCTGTTGGATTGATTTTTGGTTGCCCTAACTCTGGGAGAGCACCAATCTGATGAGCTAAATGGATACCAGAAAATGTGGAGATGGGGTTTGCATGGCGTCGCCTATGATTTTCTGAAGCGTTATTATACAATAGCCCTGCATGAACCCAAAATGCTAGCAGAAATGACATGATGGCTGTTGGGCTGCTGCTGTAGTTTGTAAATGAATGACTAGAAGGGGCGGCATTGAAGATAATCTCCTAATTTTTACTTACAAAATTTGAACTAGCCCCTAACTTTAAAAAACATTTACCTTGAGATTTAATTTTTTAAATTAGCCCCATGTGATTGGGTGTACAAACTAGCTTGTTATTAGCTGGGGCATATGCCAAAGGGGCAGTGAAAGCTGTTGCATATGCAGGGTCTGGGGAAGAGGCAGACCACAAGGGTCACTAGCACATGGTCTTATCTTGCTTTTTGCAAGAGACTGTTTCCATGCCTTGAACCATGACCTCGAAGTCAAAGTCACACGACAACAGCTCTAGTGTTGCTCCCCTCCTTTTCCTCAACACTATTTGAATCAAATGTCAATAATAGGGTTCATTGTCATAACCATATGGATAAACTTGTCCATGAAGGTTGATCTTATTCCTTTGCTATTTGTGTCTAACCGATATGGATGAAAATTTAATTGGTTAGTTTAAAGTAATTACCTTTTCTTCTGTATCTAAGCAACTCATAGGCCTTATTCTGGATAGGCGATTTGATTCGTTCGTGTCATCTTTTGCACTTGCATTTTGAATTTGTAATACCCTAAACAACTTGGTCGAGGATTATATTATCACTGCCATCATCAAGATTTTATCTCTATTAGGGATCGGTCACATGAATTTTATTCATCCATTTTCCTCTATTAAGTGTTATGCTTCATTTAGTCTCAAAGCTTTTAAATCTTTTCTCCTTACTTCTAGTCCCATTTTTTTAGCCTTCAGCTTGCCTTTTAGAACTTTCGACTTAAATTGCCTTACTCCTAGTCGATGCTATTTTTGGTCTCCATTGGATCCTAATTGTATTCCAATAAACTTGTATTTGTTATCATTTGAACGTTAAAAAAGTTGGCTTTTGCATTTCTCCAGGCACTTGGTTTACACGTGCAGGGTCTGCATGCTTGATCGTACAAATTGATGATCCTAGGCATTTTTTATTGGAAACCATTGAAAAATTAATTGATGAGGAATCTCAAAGCAATATAGGTAAAATCTTAATCAATCACCCATCCAGAATGTGGCCAGAAGATGAAAGGTTTCGATCAGCACCTATCTTGGCCGTATTTGCACTATATCATTCGTATCTCGTACAACTGACTCTACCCAAGCCCTTCAAATTCAAATTTAAGTAGTTTTTGCAGTGGGCTCTGCCATTCTGTCAGGTAGACCCCTGTGATGCAGTGCCTGCGATCAGCAGGGTCTGTGACACACTGCTTGGTCCCATCTTTTAAGAGAAGAAATTCTCCCCAGCTAAGAGTGTGCTCCTTGAGGAAGCAGATTAAACAGAATCAAGAGGAGAAAATCACACAGAACGGCACTCCCTCACTTTTCCACACATGACCCAAGATTTCTGAAGATTTAAATGGTTTAAAATATTGTCTTCGATTTTGATGGCTATGCTCTGAAATTCTTGTCGATCTTAGCCACTTCTCTTCGTTAACTTTGAAATGAACGGCAAGGAGTTTTACCGTGCATGTTGAGCTGCATTTTACAGCGGCTTGTGAAGGAAAAATGAGGAATACTTAGCCCTATGCAGCGCATAAACTGAACCCTCACGTTGCCATCGTAAGCCCTGCGATTGATCAGAACTATTCATCTGATTTCTCTAAGTGCCCATATATTAGATGATTCTAACATCTATAGAAAGTACTTTCAACTCTTTATTTGGGTGCGCTGTTCTTTCAATAGTGTTTATGATTGTCCATCTTTGTATGATAAAAGTACAACTTTTAGTTTTCAAATCCATCCACGAAGCACTAATTTAAGACTATTAATCATCCGCTATAAGAGATAAGATGAATGGTGCCTAATCAACTAAAGGTGGGGTTGTGCTACACTATAATTTAAGTATTCCTCGAAAAATTTAGATGCTTGTGCTGTAAGTTGAGAAACATATGATTTGAATGGTTCTAGCATCTAAAAGGCATCCGATAAACTATGCTCAGAGACAAACAGTTAGAAACTTTATGAACAATACACAGTTACTGCGGCCAGTTTCTTCCGGTTGTTATTACTTATTATTATTATTGCTATTGATAATGTTTTCTCATTCGAATTGGAGGTCTTTTTTTTTTTTCCTTTTTTTTAAGAGAATGTGAAAACCACACTTGATTAGCATAACACACGCAATGAGGAGTGGCCAATGACGGATTATGAGCAAATGCTTCCAGGTCTCGGTTGGAGCTGCTGAGAAAATCAGAACAAATGTAATTGATAGACCAGACAAGTTCACAAACAAACATGCAGCAAACAGGCATCGTTCTACCTACCTATTGGGAGAGAGTGACAAAGGTTAAGGTCATGATAAAATGTGCTCCCCCAAATCTAAACGTGCTACTCAGTCTTCTTTGATACTGGACTCCTTTCATTTTAAGCACACAAACTCCCAAGTAAAATGTGCATGAGGGGAACAAATAGTTTCTGATCCCAACCGTCCTCTTGTGGGCCAATTTTTGGAGATGCGGGACACGATCAATGATCTACTCCACAGGGCCACAAGTTGGTGTTCACCCCCAGCACATGTTCTGTAGAAGTTCATGTTGCGTCCATACTGTGATGTATTATTTTATCTTGTTGTGGTTAAATCATGGATATTCAGCTGGCCTTGGTTATGAGGAAGGGCTTTTGTGAACCTTTTTTTAATAATAATATATGGATAATAACCAATGGAAGCAGACATGGCCCACTATGGATGTCAATAAAATAAGCCACATAGATAACCTAAAATCTCCATGGAACTTTACCTTTCTTTGGGCCTTGGGTTCAAGCCTATGTATACATTGCCTAAACTAGGCCTTATTATAAGGTTTAAATTACTGTCCACACTTGTGTGGTTGTTTTATAGCAACCTATTGTTAAGAAACTGGGTCATATTTTATGAAATTATCAGATCTAATGCTAGAATTATTCAATCCCTACAATGTTTGAACTGCTAGTTATCTGAACTTGTAACAATGAGATGAACAGCTTTGATCATTCAAAGGTGATCTCCCTTAGTGAAAATGTTGGGCATATCTAGCTAAGGTCATAGCATTCGTCTTCAAATGATCCAGTCATCTCATATCTTGTGCTAGTATATATTCATGATAAAGCTTCATAAACCAAAAGCTTAAGCTTTTATATTTCCACTAAGGAAGCCCATATTTTCACTATTGTACAAAAAGGTCTCACTCTCCAATGATCTAAGCCGTTCATCTGATAGCCTACATAGATAAACGTATCATTATACTTCTCTATCAGGAGATGCACTAAGAAACTTCCATCAACGTCTCTTTATAGTAATGATAAAGATAGACAAATCATAAAGAAACTTTCTCGTATTCGTGATTGTTTCGGTCTGTTTTGTACATATCCTGTCTTGAGAGGGACTCTTAGATTTCATGTGACTTTTGGTCTAGCACCCATCTATACTGTATCAACGATTCTGATTATTTAACAAGTCTCCGCCTAGCCGCTCTTATTTTTACTAGAAAATATGCGAGCAATCAGAAAGACAAGTGGGACCAACGATTTTTTTGATCTTACCCTTTGATCCGAGGCTACAAAACAGATGAGTGATTCATAAATGAATTGCTGGAACTGGAAAGAGGAGTCGTGATGTTATGGAATGGTTTGGATTATTTCACTTAACCGCCCAAGCGCTTGTTTGGAGCAAGCCCGCCACTTTTCATTATTTCCCTAAAGGAGCTTCCTAAAACCCATACGTGCAGGAATTTGCAGTAATCTTCTACGATTCTTCTTTCTGTTCTTGTTCTACATCCATCTTCTACGTGATCTCTCTCGTTGCCTCGTCTTATGTTATTCATGGAAGAGAGCAGGGATTTAACAGAACCTAGTGCGAAACAAATCAAGGAAGAAAGCCATGATCACATCAGCAAGCTGCTGGACAGTCTCCTCGGCTACATTCTTGGTTTGTCAAAGACCAATATTTGGTGGGTATCATTTTTTACAATATTAAAACAGGGCCAGCTGATTTCTTTCTCTAGAAATCACTGGTTTGAGATGGATATTCTCTCTCTAGGAATCCTCTTCAATTTACCAAGATATCCATACCCTGCCCAATATTAGAGACCACTAATGAGGAGAAACTAAATAACTGTGGTTATTTACCTTATAAATAAAAGAATTAGGAATGAAAACATCAGAGAAAACTTAGGGGTAACATAAATAGGTAAGAAGATGTGAGAGATTAGACTTAGATGGTTAGAACATGTAAGGAGACCCAAAATGACACTAGTTAGGAGTGAGACAATGCAAGTAAAAGGTTTTAAAAGGGCAGGGGGAAGGCCCAAAAGAACGTTGATATAAGTAATGAGAAAATATTTAAAAACTTTACAACTAAATGAAGATATGATATTTAATAGAGGAGAATAGAGGAATAATATTCATATGGTCGACCCTTAATTGGGATAATGTCTTAATGATGACGATTTACCTTATCCAAGCAATATGACAAATCACTAAAACCTTAGAAGCCATTATTCTCTTCAAGGCCACATCTTGGGTATTGGACCGTACAAAAATATTCTAAACTCAATGATCTTAACCCTTCAATTGCTTACATTTTTTTTTTTTTAATCTTCTGAGGTTCCACACGTGGGACCATTCATGTAGAAGTGGGTGCCTCAAAAAGACATTGATAAAGGTGGGTGTCTCATGGAAAAGAGCATTTTAGGTGCAAAATATCTGCTTATGGTATGAAAGCTTGAGGATGGGACATAATTGAAATGAGTTTGTTGAAGTAGTTACTCTAGTATCAGAGCTTGAGGATGTTATAGATTGACTGCCTATCACGATGATGCCTCGAAGATGAGCGGTTTTGATCACCCTCAAGTATTATCTGCGTGTATACTCATTTACACGAGCATACACCATGTAGGGTCAATGCACAAACACTGTCATACAATACAATGCTGTATGAGGCATCGCCTTTTCTTCATCTTTGGCCAGTAAAAGCCACCACCCACAGACTCCTCTTGTTATTAGGAGAGGAGGATATCCAAAGTGACCAAGAACAAGGAATGGTGGCTTTGCTAATCCATTAAATTAATTAATAGTTGACAATAACAAGCTTACTCTTTTTCTTCCTCTGATCTTTTATTATTTGTTATTTTTTTAAGTCTTTCTGTTATGTACCTAATTGGGCAGTTGGGATTGACCAAGTGGTGTGTTATCCTGCACAAAAAGTTTGCTGGACGTATGTATCCAACGGTGAATGGGTACCCATCTTACATCCACTTAATGCTTTAGTTAGTCAAAGAGAAAGCTTTACAGCATCCCAAATCCTTATCTAACACACTCATTGATCTCCAACAAATTTAAGGCATTACGGTTCCCCTTGAAACGATTGATATTTCTAAGCTAGCCAAGATGCCTTCAACGTTACTCTTTGGGTGTCATAGCCGTTAATCTGTTTCTGCATTGTTTAGGCTTGGTACCTTATGATTTGTTAAGAAGGGGAGCCTTAATGCAACAGTAAAGCTGTCCTAGTGTGATCTTGAGATCATGAATTCGTGGAGAAAACAGGTTCTCGTAGGCTGCTTAGCCATGCGCCCTTTGTAGTCCCCCCCTTCCCGGACCCTACATATTTGAGAGCTTGGCGGGCCGTCTTTGTTTACCTTATGATTTGGTAGACTAGAGGCGAGCAATTCTCCACTTCTCCTTTTTGTCGGCTTCTTTTTCCTCTTAAAGACAAAGCAAACTTCAAACATCAAGGTGGTGGTTGGGCAGTGGGTTGGGGAAAAACAGATGAAAAAACAAGATAAGCTAAGTCTCAGTGGATTCCCCACCACCATATACGTTCTGCCGGTTCACAAACTATGGTCAAAACCTCAGATAGCCACCCACCAAACCACAACGGCGGTTCTCCTCTTCTGCGTCTCATGTTCTTTATACAGGATGACTAGGCGTTTAAATCGGTTCACGCCAAAAGTTGGCAAACTGCCAGGTTCTGATGAACTCGTGAACATCGTACATTATCTCCTTCAGGTCCTCCAAAACTGACTATATTTCCAGAGTCAGAGAAAACAAACAAAATCAATCAATTCCACGTTTATTTACTGGAAATTATACATAGTAGTGACAAGTACAATCAATGGCAAAAACCCAACCAAAATGGGAGAAGGCCAACGCAAGGGAAAAAGGAAGAAGGAAAAATCACATCTTTGTAAGGAAATTATACATAATATCTACCGGGAAACCGAAGCCTCTTTAGGCAATAAAACCAGTCCATCTTTCTCTCCTTGTGGAAGAGGGGGCATGGCAAAGGAGGTTAAGTCCTTCATCTCCTCATTGTTGGGCAAGAAGTAAGGAGTTGGCTTGGATTCCCATATCGTTTGTGGAGCCCCTTGCATGGGGACCCTTTCTACAATCTGCTTCCTCAGGATATCATGCAGCCTTCCAAACAACTTCTGCTTCACTGTCTCAAACGCCCGGTCGAGATTCTCAATCTGCATTAAACGATAACGCGTGTGTTAGATCATATGCGTCCATTTTACCACATGCAAACTAACCCCATCACTGCCATGGGAGAAAGGAAGGTTCAGATTTTAAAAACAAGGGCACCCATGTGCCAAATACCCATTTTTAACCTGGACATCCATGTTCCCTACCAGCCACTAGAGAAAAATCTGTCTTCAAGTGCTAACAATAGTAGGTGCATGATGAAAGGAACTTGCCTGCTCTGTGGCGTTCACGTTGTACATGAAGAGGCCATAATACAGATCAAAGCTGTCACTTACTGTATTTTCTGTCTGCAACAACACAGAAATTAAGGAGTTATTCGAGGGAAAATGTTGGTGAGTGTAATTCCTCCACATGGGTTGTCAAGGACAATTCAGAAATTTTAGGAACTTTTTCAATTACCAGTTGCAGCAGCGTCTCGTAGCCTTTTGTGTTGATGGGAGTTGATTCCAAGTTGAGATGGGACAAGATCCTGGAAGACCAGAAAATAATACATATTATATTAGAGAAAACCAGAAAAACAATAGGTATAATATTAGAGAAGAACTTGGTATATAAATATAAATTTATATTTCATATTTATTCGGCGGGCAAACGTCAATCCCCGCAATATATATTTCTGGTTTTCTATGTAAACTTTTAATAAATATTTTTTATTTCAATTATATTTTCTAAATTTACCTTCCAATGGTGTGAGTGATGAATTGGCTGCCAGCAGCGTGGCGATCGTGTTCTTCGCAGGACATTTCGACCATTCGGCAGCCCTAGAAAATCCAATATAGGTATAATTGTTAAAAATGATAGATAGATCAGTGTAAGAGAGCCTTACGTTAAGAGTCTCCGGGGCTGTTTTTCCCATGGGAGTAAAAATCATGGATTAGTAGCAAAAATTTTCCGTCGTAGTTTTGACAAAGCAAAATTATTACTATTTCAAAATAACTCCATCCGTGATTCTTGTTCCCCATGCAAATAGCCTCTTTGAGTTTCAACCTTCGAGACAATGACATAGTCTAATTTGGTCATTTTCAGAGGACCCATTTTCTTAGGGACACGAACTTGTGAATGATCTGTATGGGGTCTGGGGTTTGAAGAAGGGACAGACCACAAGTATATATAGCACATAGTCTTAGAGAGGCTGCTTTCATGCAACGTTGACAACTTTATCGTTGAGCCGAGGCGGGGAATGACCAGAGAACTAAACAGAAAAGATTTCCACTTTAATGGAGGATATATGGCTATCCATGGAAAAGTTTTTACATGGTTTGCTACTCTCCCCTCCCAAACAGTTCGAAAGACAAGTTTTATTAAAGTATGGGCGGGGTTAAGTTCACCTCAGTTTTCTTAATCCTTTAGAGAAAGCACTAACCTCTTCTTCAAAAATGCTTAAGAATTGCTCGCACTTGTGTTCTTGAATGCTGTTTTCTGCGATTCGGACCTTGTCGTAAACGAATGGCAACCCTGCCCAACCATTCTTTCCACTCTCTGGACCAAACATCGGATGGGTACATACTATCCCAAAACCTGAAGGAAGTACCTGAAAATCCCAATCAAGTTTAGTGAAATCCATCTCAGAGAATATGTGAACTTCGGGAAAGAAAAGGTGGAATGTTATTTACCTCTAGAAATAGATTCCTTGGAAATTGCTTTACGGATAACACCTCGGCGAAAATTGTGTCGGGCTTCAACTTGTGCATCGGAATACTGCGAATTACAGATTCTGCAGAAAGAATCGAGCAGCAGACTAGTACTACGTCTGGCTGTTCGTCACACATAGCATCCAGATTTCTGTCCACAAGACGCAACAACTTAACATCAGAAGAATACATCTCAGTAAGAAGAACAAACTTGTCCCTTTCTACTAAGAATCTTCCTAAGAATGGCTCTTACTTAGGATCCTGAGACAAGAGAATCTTGATCTAGACTTACAGGGCTAGCCATGGATAAGCTTATCAATGGAATACCATTTTTTGTAGAAATTATTCACAGTTCGTAGACTTCGTCCCTCTCAGTGGCCATCCAGTAGCAAGAGAAGGGATATATAGCTATCATTGAAAAGGTTTTCCATGGACCCAACTTCTGTTTGCCACTGAAAAACATCTTAACGAGCGAGACCATTGGATAAAATTAATGCAAACAGCTCTTCAGGGATTTGAATGCGTTCAATCTAAAATCTAATGGCTATAACTCACCGGCAGAATTCGATCCCATTTTGCTCGCAGTACTCGGTATAATCGGATCGAGACGTTGCAAGAACAACATGCCCCTGTCTCTTGAGTGCCTTGGCTATAAACTGACCAAAATTTCCGAACCCAACAATCCCAATCTTCAGTGCTGATTCTTCGGCCGCCTTGGAGCGTGAAGACGATGAGTCCGGTGACTTTTCGACTTGATTTATGATCTGGGTACCGTTGGATTTGAGACTCATCTTCGTAAACCTCACCGAATTTGGCTTGTGAAGCCTGAGATCAGATAGAAAATAGGAATGATTGGTTAGATTTTTGATAGATGGAGGTAGGTCTTGAGGCAGATCGGATTGCGTTTTGAAGAGGTTGGCGTTGCAGTTGCAGAGATGGAGGCAGCCCATTTCTGCTACTGCTCAGCAGCCGCTTTTAACGCTTACGAATTGCTGCAAGGCGTGGGCTTCGAGGCTTCCAGTTGTGATGATACGTTCTATTTATCGTAAGACCCTTTCCGCCAATTCACGCAATTACCCAGTTTTGACAGACTAAATTACGGAATTTGCCATTTTACGTCTGGGGTGCTGATATTTCCATGGCCCCCCGAACCATGGCCGCACCCACCACTTGGGATTTTGTAGTAAAAGTAAACGTAGGTTGCCATCAAACCGTTCATCTTAAATATCTAAATCTAGACCGCCCCGTCACAAAGTATCACACAGTTTAAATGCAAGGATATTCCTTTAAATATTGGTCTAAAAATGTTAGATTTATTTATTTATCTGGTTTGTATTATTCTTGTTGAAGCCAAGAGCTAGCTCACAAAGTAAATTAACCTCTCACACAAACTCATGCATACCCATATTCCAATAGAGGTGCACTAAGCTCCCACGTATGCAGGGTTTGGGGAATGGCCGGACCACGAGTCAATAGTAAACAACTTTACCTGTATTTTATAAGAAGCTGTTTTCATCTCTTATTTTGAAGAGGCTGTTTTCATCTCTTATTTTATAAGAGGTGGTTTTCATCTCTTATTTTGTAAGAGGCTGTTTTCATGTTTTGAACTTACGACCACGTGACAATAAGTCTACTATTGCGCCTGCTTGGGAATTAAATTTCATGTTATACCACTGTCATCGGGTCCATAGATTTAAGGGTCAAGGCCAGTCACCTTTTAGATTATCAACTTCGGTCATTGCCATTATCGCTTGTCCGGTTGGAATTTGACGTGTTTTGCAACTTCGAAACATAGCTAAAGAGTCATTATTTAGCTTAATTTTTCGCAGTTGAATGATATCGAACATTTCAAATCATTTCCAACGGCCGACGATCGCGGCGATATGATCGGTGCAGATGTTGATCGTATGATTTTAATAGTAAGATCTAACAGAATGAAGGTCTAATAAGTCATTCTGATTCTACAAAACACTCCTCCGTAAGAAGAACGAATGGTCATGATCATCAACAGCATGGATCCCACGTACTTTCAGCTGCTCGATTTTTAACAACCAAGAAAGGACCATCTATTCTACGCAACCAAACACGTCATCCGTCCACGTGGCAGCTCCAGAATGCAAACTAATATCTGGCGTTGTTCACCCGATTACCTTTTCCGTTATTCTATATCTATAATTTGTGGTGATGGGATTGGGATTCCTGTGTCGGTCTCCGGCAGGTGGAATAGAGTTCGTAATGGCATTTAGGTAGTATGAAGGTAAGGGAAGGGCTTTAAGGTCAGAATGAATTGCAGCGAAGCCGTATACCCACGGGTGTAGCGTGTTGACGCCGAAAATAGTGTGGAGATTGTGTTT
Source organism: Warburgia ugandensis (assembly GCA_035236585.1). Classification (NCBI taxonomy): domain Eukaryota; kingdom Viridiplantae; phylum Streptophyta; class Magnoliopsida; order Canellales; family Canellaceae; genus Warburgia; species Warburgia ugandensis. The sequence continues at coordinate 68,175,009 of CP141134.1, forward strand.
GATTTGATGGATCAAGTTATTGGGGGATACGGGTCTGGAGGGCCCGTGTTTCGTGCACGAGGTTCGTTTGCACTTGCCTTACTGTCTGCTTACCTTTGCTTTTCCTCTTGTCACCTAGTCTGTAAGCTCGTGATATGATGACAAAGAAAGATACAAAGCAAAGTACCGCAAGCTCCTTGCAGTATTAGATTGGACATCTAACCTTCTTCCATCAAGACTATACACTTCCTTGAAAACACCAGTGATGCCGCATCTGAGATAGTAAGAGCCTTTTCGCAAATACTCTCGCCATTGTTGGTGCTTTAATTGTACTAAGAATAGGACTAAGAGCACAGCTTAATGAAGCGAGTAAGTTGAGGGAGCTCTACGGTGAAGGATTACGTACTGCTAATGTCCACATTCGGTTGATCTGCAAGTGAGCGAGTGAAATGAAGAGTGAAGAGATTCGGATTAGCCTACGTCAAGTACCATCTATTTAGCTATCAGACAATGTGATCGTCAGCATTGAATATGTGAACCGGGAATATTCAAACTTGCTTGCTAGCAGTGTTCGCGTGTGCAATTAAACTTAACCTCGTGCTAAAATTGCATAATGTTAATTCCTTCTAATCTATAAAGTTCTTTAAAAATTGTGGAAGGAGTCCACGCCACATGTTGGACCTTACCCTTGATTTTTTGGGTGGTCCAACCCGTTCTTCAGCCTCTGAGTATGAGTAGATATCAAAATTTGTATTCAACAAATATGTCTTTTGGTAGGTTTTTTTTCACTTGAAACAGATAATTTTTTATTTAAGATTGTCGGTATTTCAGTTAAGAAGCCCACAAGAAAGGTTTTCATTGGATGAGATTTTTAATGCTCGGTAAAACTGCATACTATAGGCCCTTGTGGTTTGCCCCTTCTCCAGACCTCGTATAGATGGGGGGCAGGGGGGCCAGTTTTGAGGGGTAGCTGCAAACTTGAGAACAGACTGGATCACTAAAAAATCGAAGGATGATTTATTTCACACTTTAAGAGCGTGGATTCCTACTCAGACTCTTATTTATTAGATCTTTGAACGAATACTCTTTCTTTTTTCTCTTTACTGAAAGTTAGATTGCCACGAACCCTGGCCACCCACGCAAGGGATCTTGCTTGCGCCAATGGTATGTTTCCATTGGCAGAACGATCGATGTTGTTTTGATCAATGAAATGGAGGTCTCATATGTTGGGTGGCTTGCATAAGACGTGGCCCATGGCGGTAGCTTAAACACATGCAAGTCTGTGCATAAACTATGTAGAGGTGGAAACACCATATCCATACGAGAACTATTGATGCAAGTTTGGAGTACTTGTTACATGGTAGGAATACTTCCTTCCAATTTACAGTAGATGGAGGGTGTGGTATTTGGTGTTTTCCGTAACAGAAGGATTAACATTTCTAGAAATAATAGGTCGCATCCAACATATATGATTTCTGTTAAAAAAAATTATCCGGCGTCGAGCCTTCCATCGAACCAGTTAGGTGATCGATGCCACAAACAACTTGTCCATTTGATACTTTTGAGCCCCTCAAGTAGTTACGACTGAACTGCCCCTCAAGGATTAGCAAAGAAGATGTTTGGTGCATGGCCAACTTATGACGCGCTAAAATGATGAGCAGTTTGTATCACCGTAGCTTTGCTTGGTTCAACTCCCTTGAAGCATAAACAATGGCAGACTCCATTTACAGTTCCACTTCTCATAGGATTACTCTTCTAGCATTGTTGTCTTCGTTCATGTTTCCCGACGTAGCCAAACAAGGTCCAAACAGGTTCGCCCGGGGATTTTCGAAGCGCTCGTGGGCGTCGGAAACGAACCTCGAACAAGGCCGGACTGTTTCCTTATATAACATATATGTAATCTACTAGTCGTTCAGTCAACCTACCTGACTGGGTCCCCGTCAAAGAATTGTAGTCCCCGTGCATGAAGCTTCCTGGTATGTGGGGTTTAGGAAAGAGGTGGACTACATGGGTTAATAACAGTACACAGCTTTATTTTGTATTTTGCAAGAAGTTGTTTGCATGCCTTGAACCCATAGCCTCAAGGTTACACAACAACAACTGTACTGTTACGCGAAGGCTCCACATGAATAAACGGGTATTGAGATAAATTAATAGAAAGCCATTGTATGTGTATGCCGCATCTCTTCCATTCAATTGTGCTTCCATGGTTGTGCAGGACCAGCTCCGAACTGCAAGCTCTCAGGTTTTGCTCTTTCCTCTATGGGAAATTGTGTATTCCTGGTAAAAGTTGTCGTCATGTGACCTTAAGGTCACGGGTTCAAGGCGTGAAATTAACCTTTTGCAAAAATTCAAGATAAGGTTGCTTACTTTACGCCATTGTGGCCTGCCCCTTCCCCGGACCCTGCATAGGCGGGAGCTTAGTGCACTTGAGCTGCCCTTTTGAAGAAGAGCCTTGGTACAAAGATAAAAGTTTGTCGTCATGTGACCTTGTGGTCCACCCCTTCCCTGGACCCGCATAAGCAGAGCTCTGTGGACCTGGGCTGCCCATTACATATTATCGTCTTCCTTCAGAATGCATATATACTGGTAAAGATATCCAAGTGTTAAAACTAGCTTAGACTGACTTCTTACAGATGGCGTAAGACTAAACTCTATTCTTGCGAGCGACCACTCTTGGCTTCCTATCGTATGTTAAGTCAGACACATCCAATGAATGGACTTGAGCACGGGTCTCATTTCGTAAAGCAGTAAACATGGGTTACCGCACTCTAACTTGCCGTGAGGTCACACGTCGCTGCAGCTCTCCTGAAGAAACGTAGCTTGAGATGGTGAATCTGGCCGTAAATACTGCTTGAATACAATCACATCTGTCTATATCTGTACTATCTTCCGAGTTGTAATTGCCAGGAGAAGTGGCCAATTCTCCTCTTTTTTCCTTCGTTAGAAGTTTTTGTGTCCGTTACTGCTACCTTCACATGCGTTTCTCTGAGAACGGGAGTCGGGCCCAGTTGTGGAATATGCTTGAAATTATCCCGTAACCCCAGCGTAGATTCACGGGATGCACGTGCCATTTTGGATCTGGGTCCGTCCTTTCATTTCCATCAAAGCTTTTTGCCATTTCTCTTCTTCGTCTTCTTCTTCTCTTTACATATGTTTTTCTAGTTCTGTTTTTTTCATTTATGACACTAAGATGGAAGCCTGACAAAGATGGCACCGAGCTCAATCTAAGTGGGGCCACTACAGTCAATGATCTAAACCGTTCATTTGAGCATTTAAACTTTGTTTCTGGAGCGGTTTATTGATGTAAGCCACCTTCCCTTTCTGGCACTCTTTAGAAGACAAGACCATGTCCATGCGCTGTAGGATTGAAAATTTGGTCCCAGAAAGCAAATAAAAGCTGACTACATATATTGGTTCAGGAAAATATGGTCCAAATTGCCTCGGTTGTATAGCACTATAACTCGTCACATTTGGTTTCCTCTACCGATGCACAAAATTTGTACCCGTCAGTGGCAATTAATTCTTTATTTATGGCCCACTAATATTGTAGGAGCCCCGCTAAATGGTTGTTTACGACTCTTTGAGGCATATAATAAGGGCTGGATATGAGTAAATATCAAAGGCTAGGATAAACAGATAGAAGAGCTAATTGAGACTAATTTGTGATGACATATCTTTTCTCATGAAACTATAATTTTGCTCTATCAAATGATAGGTTCTTATATCTTACGTTTTAGTTAATCTTTGAAAGAACTAATGAGTCATCACAAATAATGGGTTTTAATGTACTCTGTTCCAGACACCAAGCACTGACTTTATTTATGTACATGCTTTTAAGATTGGATTAGAGTGTAAAACTGTTTTCACTAATTATCTGTCAAGAGACTTGTAGAACTTGTCAATTGTCCAGTGACGGAAATGGAAAGAAAATATTTATTTATTTTCCCTTTTTTGCTCTGAATGGTGAAATAACTGAAATGGAAAATAGGGAAGACAGAGATGGATGATGAGAGTGGGAGGCTCTTTGAGGATTTTTGGCGTTGGCACTCTCTGTAAATGACAAAGTTGGTAGACTCATTGAGGGGAAGATAGAGCTACCTCATATTCTCATCGTCGTCACTGCACGTGAAGGCATTACGAATCCAGTGTTTGGTGAAGTCTGGTCGAGTGCCAGCGTCGCATCAAAGGGAAAGCGAAATTATATGCTAGACTCCCGATCGTCCTCGAAGTGCAAGTCTGGTCGGGTGGCTACTCGTGCAATTACCGTCCAACTTTACGTGATCAAAACCTTTCACCTTATTATATTATTCAAAAAAAGAAAAGAAAAAGGTTCATTTTTTTTGCATGCATAACAATCTCATCCTTTGGATGATCATCGTATTAGGATTTTGGGTTGTTTGTGGAGAGAAAATTAGACAATATTATTGGGAGAATAGGAAAATCTGGGAAAATGATAGGGAAAATTGCAGAAACGAACCATTCGAAGTTACTAGAAATTTGGGAACATTCCATGCTGTGGGTTCGGTTAAGCAACTACATTTTCCGGAGCCTCCCTTGAATGATTTACACATTTAATTCATTGTTCCGGATTTAATTATCTTATAGATATAAAAGCATGTGATTCGGATGATTCTAGCATCTAAAACTAAAAGCATATTGGGACTAACAAAAAGTCTAAAAACTTTACAAATAACAAACAGTTTCTTAGAAGCTAGAATGATCTATTAACCATATGATTCTTTCATATAACAAGAAAACTAAAAGTTGGAACAATGAGATGAACAAGTCCAATCATGCAAAAGTGAGCTCCACAAAAATGTACTGCTGTCAGTTTAGCAATCTTCTTTAAAAAATAATGTTACATGCATGTAGGAAAGCTTCCTTAGAAAACAACTTGAAGAAACACACAAAGACAAAAGGTGTGTGTTACTTTTTAAAGTTTCTAAACCATTCATTTCTAAGCTTATTTATTTTTAGATGTTAGAATCATCAAAAACACATGCTGTTAAATGAACAAGTCAGATCTTATGAAGGTGGCCCCTAGAAAAGGTGGTCATTTTGCCTCAGCTGTCAGTTTATGTTTCTTACTTCCCAGTTCCGGTCTATAATAAGTGCCTATAGAACCCTGTCATTATCTATTGGGCTTGAAATCCAATGCTACCCATGGGCTTTCAGAAGACATTCAATATATGTGTAATACTCTTAGAACTGGGGTCAATTGTAGCCCATGGCTGGGTCATAATGTGCATGCTTGCTTAACATGGGCTAGCTCTAGAACTCCACTGGGTGTAATTGCCAACCATCTTTGACGAAAAGCAGTTATTTTCGTGACATATTATCCTGGTTGGTTCCCTCGAAAAGGAACTACAATATCATATCATTAGTGTAAAAAGCTTGTTCCATTTTACAATGATACATTAGGAGAACAAGCAAGCAGGAGTCTTTTCCTTCATCGGGATAAATGATTAGCCTGAATCTCATCGCACCTGATCACAACTTGCATTTGGAACATGGTCGGCCTATTGACACCAAATTAGGCCCTTACCTAACGAGGAATAGACTTTATCCAACTCTAAGTGGATATACAAAGACATTGAAGTAGAATGTCAAATGAGAGGAAGAATCAAAGTCATAGGATTTCGTTATTGCAAGTGAATCTGGCCATTAAGCTCCGTTAAATTATCAGAAAGATGATGATACAAGTAACACGAGGACTCGAAAGGAACAAGAAAGCCCATTGTAAAGATATTGGCAGATTATAAGCAATTGACATCCGCCAACCCAGGCCATTTACCTACTTAAAGGAGAAAATTAGGAGGAGAAATCAGATCACTAGACTAGAACAAGTTGGCGAATCTGTGTTAGGTAGTAAATCACTACTAGGTCAAGAAAATTCATCTCAAACTAAGCGGGTAGATGGTTTTTGACTCTCTCTCTCTCTCTAACCAAGAATGACACTATTACCAGGATCAACCATGACTGGCTCCCCCATCTTTAGGTAAACCAAAGAAAAGTCAAAGACCACGGTCCAGTTTGATGGAGATCCTAGGACATTTTAGACTGTTCATCTCATGGGTCCCACATATATCTACATGTCTTATCAAACATTTCAACTATTCAATTGAACAACATGAAATGATTTGTTTCTTTGACGCCTACATTGTGGAAGAAATGTAACTTCTGTCAGATTTTTCAAGCGCTTAGTTGTGGTATTCGACTTTCCCGAGTCAAGCAAAACTTCAGGTCTTTCAAATACGACTTTTGGTTCAATTTCCTTCTACAACCGTCCGTCCTCCGAACTCGAGCCAGTACAAGACTTCTCATGATGTTAGGCAAATGTAAAGAAATTTTACAATTTCCATCAGTAATACCTTTGACGATCAAGCATTTGGTAGAATTCAAGACTAAGATAATATGAGCACCTTCATGCTTCTCTTCCCTTCTACAATTTCTGAAGTTGAGGAGGACAGCAACTAGCTAGGGCGCCAGCTTTTATATACCGAAGTGTACCTGTGAATGATCTCAACTTCCTACTGTACGTTGTTAGATCTCCAATGGACCCAATATAATGCCAATCGGACAGTCAAATAAGTAACTAGCGGTTGGCATTTAACAACTGATCGAGAATGCATTTAAATGGATAGAATTTTGGCCAATTGGTAGAACTTCGAAGCCATCAGACATCAATAACAGGGCCTAAGGGATCTGTATGGCTAATAAGTGGATCCTCCTATATAATATGCTTTCTGAAGTGTAATGGTCCGAGTCTCCCGTCGGGAATGAAGGCTTTTCTGTCCCTTGGCCCATTAGGTCCCCCTACACTTTGGTATTTCACATTGCATGAAGGGTTCCCTCTCGTTGATCCAATCCTTTCATAGGATTGCTTCGGTTTAAATGACCTGTAGTTCAAAAGTCTTGTGGATTTGGATGATTCCAGCATCAGAAAATTTGTATTCTTTTAATCAGTGAATACAGACCTTAGAAGAATGGGTCGAATCATGGACAAGTATTCTCCTTCAAGAAAAGTGTGGATCCCTTTGAGTCTATGAGCTTTAAACGGGCAACTTGGTATGGCGTTCCTTATATTTACCCTTCATAATTATACAATCCGCCACCATCTAAACCCTGTAGTTGCTAAAGGACATCCTCTCGTGCTTCCTATTCTGCTTAATTCAACAGCTAGAAGATCTAGTTTATCTTCAATAACCGCTCCCTGCTCCTCTTCTCTAATTACTTTTCTTTTACATTGTATGTGGGCAATATAGTTCTGACAAGGAATGATGTTAAAAGGCATTCACACCTCTATTAAGTTTCTAACTAAGAAATTTGCCATCCATAATCTTGAACCTCTTCATTACTTCCTTGGAGTGGAGGTCGAACACAAATCTACTATTCTGTCATTTTCACAACACAAGTATGCTTTAAATCTCTTAAAACGATTTGACATGCTTGAGTGACAACCTATAGGTACACCTACTATCCTTGGTTCAAAACTATCTGCTGTAGATGGAGATATCCTGCAACATGGTACACGTTATCGACAACTACCGTTACCCACTCAAGCTCTGAGGTCGAAAGCTGCTCCCTTACTTCCACTGCCGCTGATCAATGTCGCTTATAATTTATCCTTCAAGAAATTTGGATTTGGAACACAAAACCACCAGAACTGGAACTATATTGTGACACAGTTTTATTATGAACTAAGTTCATCAATCTGTTCTTCGAAGTACGAAGATTAGTCATATGATGGAAGTACTTCGTGTCTTGATCTCCTTCATTCAGCCAGGTCACTGGACCTCTGTCTCCAGCCCATTTCCTGGAGGATGTCTTCTTTTGTTATTTCGTCTATTGCCTCACCTCTGATTTGGGATTCTTCCTCAGTGATCTCATCATTTTCCTCTTTGAGATCAATATCTGAGATATAATTTGTACCACTCCTCTCTGGTTCTTGCATTTTTCTCCATCTCTGCCCTGTTCCAACCAATGAGTTTCTTTTTTATGAATTGAAGCTTGGTTGGGAACTTTCACTCCATTCTAACAGTGTTGAAATCGTCCCCTAAGGAATTCTCCACTCCTGGAATTTGTTTCCAAGCTGTTCAAACATTTATTTCCTAGTTCTATCATCATTATTTCCATAAAAACAGCAGAGATGATATTTTTGGCCATATTTCTGGTGATATAAGGCTGAGTACTATTGACTCTTGTGGTTTGTCCCTTCCCTGAATCCCGCACAAGCAGGAGCTTCGTACACCAAGGCTGCCCTTTGTATTTCAGCTTATATAACCGTTACGACAGATATAAACCCCCGGATGTAGCCGATTTATGAAGGTTTGGCCCCGTCTCATATGATTGATCGATACCAATATTTTTTTCTATGCTTATGAGCCCTTATTCAGATAGCAGATGACCCAGAAATCTTCTCCATTGGATGATCTAGCTTTTAATGTATGATGCATAAAGTGGATGGCTGAAGAAAATCCTGAGTTAAATTCTGAAGCCAACTTTCGTTTCAAATTGGAAAAAGAAAAATATTTTCTCTTCTAGTCAGCTTAATAGCTAGTACCTACATCATGAGGAATCGGTGGAGATGATCCATATTCTTCTTATCCTCCAAGTCAATTACCTCATTTGATCTTGATGGTTTCCGGATGTAGCTGATCTTGCATGTTGTACTACCTGACTGTTTGAGTTATTATCATGGCTGCAGTGAATTCGGCTCACCCTTGGATCCAAATTCCAGTTGCCGCCGTGAACTTGATTTCCTAATTGATAAGAATTGCAATTCCCTGTCTCAGTGACGAACAAAATAATGAATGGGCATTATGTTGGCCTACTCTGTACCTTAATTGCACGGTTTGCAAGTTTATAAGATTGAAACGTGGGTTCTTGTTAAGACTTTAGGCACTTTGATTCAATACAACGCTTTTGCACTTACAAATAAATATACAAGTAGCATCCCCTCTGTCCGCGGGTTTTTACTTTTACGTTTCAATTCATTCTTCTATTAGGTTTTGTCAACATCTAAACACGCGCGAGAAGAAGTCCAGCTACGTTGTATTTCTAATATAAAAAAGGCAGCCTGGTGTAAGAGGCTTTTGCATATGAGAGGTTAAGGGAAGGGACATATCACAAAAGGTTCTTATCTTGCATTTTTGTAAGAAGCTGTTTATATATATAGTAAAATTTTGTTCTGTAAATCTAATATGTTTATCACATCTAAATGTCTTAGATAGGTTAGAAATCAAATTTTAAGTTTACTAAATACTTTTAGCTTACGTTTCTTGAGAAAAAGTAATGACCATTCATTTTTGTTAATTTTTAAGAGTCAATAATAAGTAGCTAAGATCATTCACATGCATTGATTTCTGAAGGCTTATCTATTTTTGACATGAAAATGAATGATTATATCTATAAAAAAGAAAAAATCATTATATATGAAAAAAGAAAGGCCTCAAACTTCTTCTCACGACTACAGAGCTTGTATGCCTACTAGGACTTTTCTTATAATATGACTATGGCTTATGGAAACAGTCCAATTACCAATTCAATGTCGGCTTGCTATTTGTTCTTTATGTTCTCACTTGGTTTCTCTGTCTTCTAAAGAGGCTTGCTTCAATATCTCACCATTAAAGATATAAATAATTAAGAGATAAAGTACAACAGGCCTTCCTCTCTCAGGCTCCGAGGCTGCTCATGGGTGCGCTGTTCAATATTCACGCGAGAGAGAGGAGGTGTGGGAGGAGGGTATTTGGGTAACAAAATGATTATCTATTTCATTCAGATTATTTGGAAGGAAGGGGAGCCTTGGCGCAATAGTAAAAGTTGTCGTCATGTGACTTTGGGGTCACAGGTTCAAGGCATGGAAACAGTCTCTTGTAAAAATACAAGGTAAGGCAGTGTATTATAGGCTCTTGTAGTCCACCCCTTCCCCGGACCCTGCATAGGCAGGAGCTGCATGTATCAAAGCTGCCCTTTATTCAGATTATTTTGGAATGGTTTGATACCTGGCTATAAGTTAAGAATGTTTACTTCTTAGACCCATCTTATGCTAGCGGTCTCAGCAGGCACTTTACATATCAATAATCCTAAAAGATTTTAAGATGGATGAAGTATAGTCGTCCATGATTGATTTGAGAGTCAAAATCAGTGCACTCTAAATCCACTTGTCAGTAGAATATAACATTACGCGAATGGCCTAAATGAATTGTAGTTGCTAGAATTAATGGAGGATGCAATTAGAGAATCTTAGACCACTTATTATATACCAACATGTAATTCTAAGAGAATAAGATAGATAACCTCAAGTCAGTTCAACTTATTGAAATTTCAGATTGCTTGATCTCAAACATAATGTTTAAGACAATTGATCAAGATGATTTCTATTACTAAATTCGATTAACATGAAATCGATCACATGATGTAAGTCAACTGTCAACCAATAATGTTAATCCGTCTCATTAGCTACGCCCCGTTGAATGGTACCAATAGCTATGACTTTTATAAGTCCACAACAGACCAGTGGGAATGCCCGAATGGTTTTGGAGGATTGACAGGAAAATTTTGGAACCATAACACGGGATGGCATGTGTCACAGGGGCAATTTTCTCACACAAATTTTTGCCTTCTGTGCGGCACTTAGTGATTTACTTAGTCACTCTTTTAACTTTCTCTATCACAACAAAGAGGAACGCAAACACTTTGTACAACTAAACCGAAGTTCTACACACAGTTTGGGCAGCAATCTAACCTTTTTATTCACTTCTAGAATATAAGGATTCAAACATTAGGTTACACACAATATAGAGCATTTCACACACTCTCCTCTTTGTGAACTTAGGCATGCCTTTAAATAGGCTATAACAAAAACTGTTTGGCGGTGACAACCCAAACAGCCTACATATTGTTACCAATCATAGCTTGACAACTAGCTTATAACTAGATGAAGTCATCTTCCCTTGCACGGTGAAACTGTCCACAACTTCTTTTGGAAGTATCTCCTATTATGTAATGTGTTAGGAATTGCCTTAAAGCCATATCCTTTAGGTGCCATTTATTGGAACCGTTTATGACTACCTTGGTGCTACATGTTAAATCCAAGATTTTGTATCACTTGTTACTACATTTTAGTGACCCTTGCATAACATTTTGGTGCCATTTGACATAATATTTTTATGCCACTTTGCCTTGGTTTTGAGCCCGAGTCTCTCTTGGCTGCTTAATATTAGTATAGGTGCAAGGTGCTACACATATTTCCCTTACCATGCCATTAAGTTAAGGAGCTAACATCGCGTGCCTAGAACAGTTCCGATCCTTAAGCTAATTTGACTTTTTTCTAACATCAAAATGAGTCCAAAAGGCAATTCAAAAAGCGAGCAAAATTTATTACTCGCCATCCACTTGATACAGCTACCATACACATGCGCCATCTATTGGTGAGATGGACCGACTCTGGCTCTTCTCTAACACACTGGTTATACAACATAAGAGTGCCCCACCTCTACTCATAGACATGGAACCTACACAAGCGGGCTACAAAAGGATCGGGACGGTTGGTAGTGGGAATCCTTCGGTGTAGCATCCTTCATCTGCACTTGATTCCCCAAGCAACATGCTAATAAAATAAACAGTCATGTTATGCATGCATGCATGGTTACACAGGCAGATTTTTATATGCATGATAGTCGGTCGTGTAAAAGTCAAGGAAAGAAACCCTTACGTAAAGTACTTAAATGGCTCAAGCCGGACTAGCGATCCAAACCATGCATCTTCAACTCTCTATTGGATATGATTGGAAGACCTTCTCAATTACGTGATCACCGCTGTCAAGTTTTGAAGCACAAATGGAATACTTAGAGACGAAAACGACAGATAAAATTCTTATCATTATCTGATTATGAAATTAATGGCACAACCCTATGTAAGACCGAAACTAGCAGATGAATGGGTAGGATCACCAACTCGCTGGCCTTACTTGTACTTTAAACCAATCGTGTAGTCTTCCTTGTCATTTGGCAGGGTTCCTCTCTTTCTACATTTCCTTTCACTCAGACAAGGCACCTTATTTTACCTTTGCATCATCAGCATGCTTTAAGGAAACGAGTTGTGTGCCAACGTGGGCATGTTGGTTCCTTCTTGTAACTTTCACTGTCTTTGTTTCGAAGTGTTCGCAATCTTCTTTTCTGTATTCAAGTCTTCTACTTCTCGTAGATGCTGCTAGAGCCACTCGCTTATAAGATCCCGTGGCTCATGCAATGGTCTATATAGCCTGCCCCAAATATTAGTTCAATACTTTCAGCACACGACACTGTTTCAACGTGGCCATCCCAATACTTGCCAGAAGGCTACTATAAATTCAGCATTTTCTTCTTCTTCCGTAGTCTTCCTTTGATCTTCTTTCTTTAATATTTTCGTTCCTGCAATCGCACACTTGCACGTGCATTCACACATAAGTCAAACCGTGCACTTGCATTTCGAATAAGAATGAAGGCGTCTAAGAAAGCAGCAGCCAAAGAACCAAAGAAGTTCGAGGCTGAGTTTTTACTTCGTAGTCAGCTGCCAAAAGCCAAAGTTCTACTCAGGAGGCTAATACACAAAAGTAGGGGCCCATTTCAGGCAGATCACACTCCAGAAGAAATTCTCCGTTGACCGATCACAGCCTTTATTCTCCGAGCTGAGGGTAAATTAATATAGCACCGGCAAAACGAATTGAATCCTTGGACATCCGTTTATCTGAGGAGGAGATGGACTGAAGATATGAGATATCTGCAGATTTAGTGGATCGGAACAATCAGATTCATTCTATTTGCGTTCCGCATGGATAATTTAGGGATATCTGTTTTTAAAGGTAAATTGTTAAATAGCATTATGGCTGGCTTGTTGCCTAATTTTGCCTTTTTTGTTTTACATTTTTGCTTTTGTAGTAATTTTAGAAGGAAGCCTTAGCATAATGTTAGAGTTGTCATTGTGTGATCTTGAGGTCACAGGTTCAAGGCATGTAAACGGCCTCTTGCAAAATACAAAGTAAGGTTGCGTACTATTGACACTTGTGGTATGCCCCTTCTTCCGACACTTCATACACAAGAACTTTGTAAAGAAGGAGAGCCTTGGCGATGGTTTAAGCTGTGATCGTGTGACCTTGAGGTCATGAATTCAAGACGTGAAAACAGGCTCTTACAAAATATGCAAGGTAAAATTGTGTAATGTAGACTATTATGGTTCGCCCCTTACAACCTGCATACGTGGGAGCTCTGTACACCTGCTTTTGTAGCAAATTTACTGGTCTTCAACTTAGCTTCGAGTCACTCGCAAAACAGATAAACGAATTGATCCGGTTCAACAGGTGCAGATACGGATCGGATGCCCATGGGGGGTTTGTGTGAATCCAAGATCAGGCCCCACTTACATTTACTCGCCCCCGGAGAAACCCAAACCAGCAGTCTGGTCAGACGACCACCATGTCAAACTTGATGAGGAGCTACGCGAAGATCGTGAAGGCGTGAGAAACGCACCCACATAACACTCAACCCCCCACCTTCATCACTTGCTTAAGAGCATGTCCAGTTCACAGAATCTCTCCTTTTCTTCCTCCTTTTCCGCCTAACTTTACCTGACTTCAACTCAAAATCCGCAAACAAATACATGCCCCCCCATGCATTCCTCCACTCAAAAGTCCAAACTGATGGCTACAAACAGTGTCAAACCCAAGAAACCAATTCTACCATCATCAAATGGGCTCCACACTGTCCTACTCCTCTTCTTCATCCTCTCAATCCCAGTTTTTCTCCGGTTACAAACCTCATCCACCTCTACCTGTAACACTACCACCGCCAACACCGTGAAACCATGGTCTGGCGATCTACGAAACGCTCAATTCGCGTGGAACCGCCTTACATTCGTCGATTCAGACCCACCACCCATTCGCCTCAAGATTGCCGTGTTCTCTCGAAAATGGCCTCTGAATTCCAACCCAGGGGGCATGGAACGCCATGCTCTTACACTGTACACCGCCTTGGCTCACCGTGGTCACCGAGTCCATGTCTACACGTCTCCACCTGAAAAGAGCACCACAATATCTCAGCAACAAAATACCAATTCTCCTCAAGTCCACTTCCATGATGGAGCCGCAGGAAAATGGCGCTACAACCTCGCGTGGTCCTACTTCGAGGAGGAGAACCAGCTGGCCCCGTTCGACGTGGTGCACTCGGAAAGCGTGGCGCTTCCTCACTGGTTGGCGCGTGATGTTCCGAACTTGGCTGTGTCATGGCACGGGATCGCGCTTGAAAGTCTTGAGTCAAGCATATACCAAGATTTAACTCGCAAGCCTAATGAGCCCATGTCTCCTGGCTTCAATCAAAGCATGACTGTCGTAGTTCCGAAGATTTTAAATGAAATTAGGTTCTTCAAAAGCTACGCACATCATGTGGCAATCAGTGATAGCAGTGGTGAGATGCTACGGGATGTGTATCAAATCCCTAAAGGTAGGGTCCATGTCATTTTGAACGGTGTTGATGAGACCGAATTCGGACCTGACTTGAAACTTGGGCAGGCATTTAGAGCTGAATATGGTATCCCCCACAATGCAACGTTAGTCATGGGTGTCTCTGGCAGATTAGTCAAAGATAAAGGACATCCATTGCTTCATGAAGCCTTCTCTAAGCTTACGTTACAACACCACGGAGTGTATTTGATCATCGCCGGTGCGGGCCCTTGGGAGAATCGATATCGAGAGCTGGGCACACGGGTTCTGGCCTTAGGAGCTCTACCTCCGACTAAGCTAAGAGCCTTCTATAATTCTCTTGATGTTTTTGTCAATCCAACTCTTAGACCACAAGGGCTTGACTTGACTCTAATGGAGGCTATGCAGTGTGGAAAGCCGATTATTGCTACTAGATTTCCTAGCATTAAAGGGAGCATTGTGGTTGATGATGAGTTTGGTCATATGTTTTCTCCTAATGTAGAGTCGTTATTAGAGACTTTGGAGGTTGCGGTGAAAGAAGGGCCGGGAAGGTTGGCTAGGAGAGGGAGGGCTTGTAGGGAGTATTCTTCTTCCATGTTTACTGCCGGTAAGATGGCTTTGGCCTATGAGAGGCTGTTTTTGTGTATGAAAAGCGAAAGTTTTTGTAAGTATCCTTTGGGTTGAAGACAGATTGCACACAGTTTGATGATAAGATGTTCGTTAGTTTCTAGTATAGAGATTATTTCATGTTCTTTTTACCAAGTTAATTTATTGATTTGACTGTACTTTCTTGATTAATATAACTTAATCCATTGATTTGGGACTAGGGATGATATAGTTTGATTGAGGACACTCCTTGCTGGTGTCCATTATCTTTAGTGGGTATTGTTTAATTTACGCATATAGTCTAGTATTGTCCTTTCTCTCTAGTGGGCATATTCTAATTTGACATTGCTTGATTGCCATTCTCTTTAATGGGTGGTCTTATGTGTTGTAAAGGGAGTCATTACGGGTTTTAAAACAGGAGATCATATAGGTTGGCCGACCACCCACATACAAGTCTCATTCATCAGTGAATCCTAACCCTATTCTTAATCAACGTTTTTGTACATCATTTTTTGCATTTTCTTGAGCCGTCCATGTAGACATCTAGACCATAAAGCTAGGATCATCCAGTGGAGAGATTTTGAGGCACAATAGTTTGGCAAGTCCGTCTTATACTCTTAGCATTAACCGGCAGTGGGGTGACATAATTATAATATGCGGCACGTCACCTATATAACGTCTGCTTTTGGTGATTCTAGTGCACATTAATATGCAGATTTTACACGCCTTTAAAATCATGTTGGAACCCAGCAGCTTGGTGACCCGGACTGCTTATCTCCTTGATTAGATCTTGGATATCCATGGACAAAGGATAATCTCGGAAGGATATATGGTCCCAAGTGCCGAGCCACGTACTATTCTGAATCTAAAGAATGGAGCACCCACGCAAAAGGATTAAGATGATCCAATGGCGAAGGCTTTTGGGCTATTGTCCACTGATGGCCATCTTTTAACCATCCTGTCTCCACATGGCTCTTAGCTAGACTTGCGTGGAGATCATACAGTTTCTCTTTCTTCTCAATGTCCCAGCCACCAGGACCATGGCTTGTTATAATTGGCTAAGGTATATGGGTTCTTTAATCCGCAAGATTTTTGTTCATTTTTTGAGGATCGACCGCAAGAATTTTGGTTATGGCCTCGAGATGGTTTCATGGAAGGGCCCCGCAGCTGTTATTTGTGTTAATTTCAACAGTTTTATGTAGGCGCAATGAGCATGTGACATTTGATTGGCTGGAAAAAAATAGAAAACAGAACAAGTTAGAGGAAATGGCAATTAGAAACTTTTTTCTGACTAATTAAATGTCACTTGTACTTTACACCTGCAACTTATTGCTGCCAAATAGTATATATATATATATATATATATATAACTCAAAACTTGCTACCTAGCTACCTAGCTTTTTCCAAAAGAGATGCCAAATAGTTTGTGACTGGTTTTTGGATGTCTACTAAATTGGAGATTGGAGAAAAAATTTTGCACCATAAGATTTTTATAGCAAAAGTTTATTAAGAGCTTGGCCAATAATTTTTTCCTCTAACTTAGATGATTTTTCATATAACTTATTTGTTCTTATGTAGTTTGGATGTAATTGTGCATTTTAGGTGTTTAATATTTTATTTACACTACAAAATGCATAATTTTCCTTCATTTCTGAAAAATCGGCTGTCTCCTCTAGACATTGTTGCCATGGAACAACTACCTCGAGTTCTGATATTGGAACGGAGGACGATAGTTTGCATGTTCCAAAGACAAAAATGGGTTGGTCTTTATTTTTAACACAAGGGCTATCATAGGAATTGATCACTAGGTAAGTTATACTAAGAATGTTGCATGGTCTATTACAGGAATTGTTCAGTTGGGAAGTTATACGACTGATGCATATACTTTTACTTGCAATATGAGTGCTGGCGGACTTGCAAGTAGACTCCACTCTTTCAATGATCCAGACAGTCCAACTTGTTAGGATGCTGGTGGATGAGTTGCATGTAACTATTCCCACCTTGGATGTTTCTAAGCCTTTGATTTGATGAGCTGTTCTTCACAAAATTTGACTGCTGCCTTTTATTTCTTAACAATCAGTTTACAACCCACAAATGAGGGAGTTAGAATTGTAACTTGTGCTAGATTTTGGCGGTGCATGGCTCATCCAAAGCACGGCCTACCGCAAAGATATTTTGTGATCATTAATAGGGTTGGGACGAAGGTGAGCCTTGGCGCAAGGATAGAGTTGTTGTCATACGACCTTAAGGTCACAGGTCAAAACGTGAAAACAGCCTCTTGCAAAATACAAGGTAAAACTATGTATTATTAACCCTTGTGGTCTACCCCTTCTTTACATCCTGCATATGTGGAAGTTTCGTCGGAGCTGCTCTTTACTGATAGGGTTGGGGCCTTTTCTAGCCCCTCATATAGTTAGCCTCACTGAGCCATTCCACACGGACTCATCACAGTCCAGACCATTAATGTAGTCGGCCCATATGACCTATGTTCCGTCCAAGCGGTCTTCACCTGTCGGTGTTACTAAGCCTCTGATTCTCTCGTTTTAAGCATTCCGGTCCTCTATTTGACACCAAGAAAATATTGAATAGGATCATCGATCCGATGGAGGTGATCACGTTGGGAGCATCATCTATCTAAGAAGGGACCCAGAAGATGAATCTTTGTGATCACCAAGATATGGGTCCTCTCATGTGATTCTAAATTCCTGCGCCTTAACAGAAACTCCTTGTATCATAAGAAAAGTGTAGACAGAGATCAAATTGGTCTCATTTTCTTGCCCACCTTGACCTTGTAAAATTATAGAAACAGGTACGGCTATCTTCCAATGATCCAAGCAGTGCCATCTTCTGGGACCCACAATATGGGCCATATCATAAAAACTATTCAATCCAAGTATTCTAAACGCTCCAATTTGTGGAGATTTACCTGCATAATCTGGACTTTTATCCATTTGCAGAAAGTTGAGGTTGTCCGACTAGGAGACATCCGCTCATGAAACCCGCTGATGAATTGTTCAGATCGTCACGTGAATGAAAACTTGTGGCACGTACAGTATAATTCCTCATAGATTTTGTGGTCACGCTGGGTACCAAACATTTGTTTCAATGCAACGAAATAGTCGAAGATAACAAAGCTTTCGCCATACAGATGTTATGATTCTTCACACCAGTAAACAGGCACACATAGGAAGGCAAACGAAAACCAGAAACTGAACACGAGGGGAGTTGAACTTCTCCCACATCAAAAGGATGCCTAATTAAAGCTCTTCGGTGGAGATTGTTGGTTGAACTTCCAGGGTTCTCCTGCTCATTTTCTGCTCCTCTCTACTCTAGGATAAATGTGGTTATTAATGCTTCTGCTGACCACCTTTTATGGCCAAACATGACCAGTGGAAATTTGAGTCTCATAATTGGACGGCGATGCCGTTGTTCAGGGAAGTTGGGAGCCCTGTTGTTGCTTAATCAACCGTTCATTTTTACGTGAAGAGTAGTTTTGATGACAGAAAAAAATAGGTGCTGATGTGAGCATTATAAAGTGGTTCACTTTCCGCTCTACCAACTTCTTTGAAAGGGATTTCAGATAATCTGTATCAAATTGTCCATTAAGAATGCTAACACTATCCCACTTTGGGACTCTTGGAGTAGGTAGCTCAACCATGAGTGACACCTAACACAAGCGTTGTGTAGATATTACGTAAAGGGCAGCAAAGCTCCTGTGTATGCGAAGACTGGGGAAGGGGTAGACCACAAGGGTCAATAGTATACAGTCTCATCCTGCAGTTTGCAAGACGTTGTTTCCACACCTTGAACTCGTGACCTCAAAGTCACATGATGATAACTCTACCGTTTTACGAAGGATCCCCTTCTATTTAGACATTACATAATAGCTGCAAATAACACAATGTGGTCCACCCTTTCTCCGAACCCCACATACACAGGAGCTTTGTGTTCACCCTAGCTACCCTTTAGATTAAATTATTACATGTTTTACATAGATAAACCGATTACGTTTGTGCGATAAGAATTTTGTGCATTTCAGAGCCCAAGACAAGCATGGACTTTAATTTGCTGCAGATGTCCGCACAAATTTATGAAGGGGCTGTTACGTTACAGGGATAAGAAACTTCATGGATACTAATTTTTGCCTCTTGTTTGCAGACTAAATTAATAACAAACAGCTTGAGGCTAGCTGTTCCTTGCTAAAATTTTCATTAGAGATTACCTTCTCCATGGTTTCTCGTCTTCTGAACTAAGTATTATTGACCATTTTCCTTGTTGGTTCTGGATATATCATCAATGGGAAGTACCCACTAGACAAAAGTTGTGAATCACCACATGCACACGTTTATGATTTTGATGACCGCACATGGTATGGTCTCCTAAGAACCCATTAATGCACACTCGTTTGTTATTCAGGGAAAAAAGTAGTGTGCAGCATATACATGCTTCCATTTGTTGAGGCAATGGAACCTACCAAAATCATATGAGTCTCATCAATTCCGCCATGGAAGCAACTGCACCTATGTGGCACATGAATGACTAGAAGGGTTGTCTCTTAGCGTTTACTCTCACTGGGCATATAAACACTGGGAATACTGTACAATGAGGCCACCTGGTCTCCCCTAGTGGGTTCAACATTTCGATTGATTTGAACTGCCAATTGATGGCCCTATGTAGCATATTGTGGAGAGGAAAACTTGTGCTGATTGCAAGCTTTTAGTGTATGATTGGACTAATTCAGTCTTTAAAACTTTTGGACAATTGTAGGCCAAGGCAAACTGTCCTGCTAGGACGATAGTGTCAAATAATCAACAGAGCCTACTAATGCTATAAAATTTCGAGGTGCGTGGTAGTAAAGTTGCACCTTTCTGTATTGTTCCAATAGAAGAAGAACTGGCATTAAAATCGGCCAAAGATATCAAATCTCGTACCATCCCCATACAATATCTCCCAATGAAAAGATGTCGCAAACAGATTGGCTTGTATAACCTAAAATTCAGTCACAGGAGTCCAATATTGGACATAATGGTTGAAGATGTTACGACAAAGTTATTTATGCCTCTATGGCCGAAATGACCGACATATAGCGATGCCAATATTTTGTTCATTGATTAGTAAGGTATGGTAAAGTTGTTGTCATGTGACCTTGAGATCACGCGTTCAAAGCATGAAAACAGCCTCTTACAAAATGCAAGATAAGGTAATATTGACCCTTGTAGTCCGTCCATTCCCCGGACCTTCCATATGCAGGAGCTTGGTGCACTAGGATTGCCCTTATATTAGTGAGGCACAGCCCCAATGCAAACAATGATGCCCATCTGCTGAAGGGTAGTTGAATGCGAACCTTTGCCTCTACTATGTCGCTCTCGTGTTAAATTATAGGAGGTTGCATGTTTGAAGTTTTAACTTCATGACAAAAGTAATCAAGTGAATTGTGTTCAAACTCAATCCCTTTTTCTAACAGTGGCACTTCTCTCTTTCATTTCCATAGGAAGCAGCAGCAGCCAATCAAATAAATTTCCTAACATAATCCGAAAAGAATAGGAATTGATATAGGTGGTTGCAGGTTCTTCCAACCATATCTTCATAATATTGGCATCAATAATAAACTTTTATATTTCTGTTTTCATTCAACTAACTTTCTTCATTTCCATTTTTAGTTGGCCAATTCGATGGTTGAACATATTCGATGACCAAACCTGCTTGGCCGCCTGCCAGATTACTGAGGGCCGGTTCTGCAAGTTCTATAAGTCCAGTTTATGGAATTATATAGCAGTAATCTAGCATTAATCGCATTGGCCGGATTATATAAGCTTTGTAAATTGGGCACCTAACCATTACCATTATAAACGAGTCCGACCATCTCTCGCACACGGACCAGATTGTTGAATGTTAATCGTACTGCACTTCATAACAGCCCCTAAAAATCCAACTTTTGGGTCCATACACAATTAACTTAAATCAAACATTTGTTCTTAAAACGGAAGAGCTACACTAAAATGAGGAAGTTGGAAGCTAAGGAATCAAACAACTAGAGGATTCTTCCAATTGTAGGGAATCTAAGGAATCTTTCAAATGAACCTTGTAGAAATAGAATAGTAAGTTGGCACAATAACTTAATCTATCTCACTCGAGGTTGAAAATATAAATAACTAGTAAACAACCAAAAATCTGGCGGTTAATCCAAAGTCACCTACCTTCGTTTCTTCCATTCATTTTGTCCCACATTATTCTTCTTCCCTTATTCCTACCAGTATAAATAAAAGCCCACATTTCCTCCTCCCAAATCACTCTATAACATTTAAACGCCACCCAAACTTCTGCAAGAGATATAAAAATGGCAGAGAAGGAAGGAGGAATTGTGAAGAAAGGCCATGTCGATGGATTGAAGCTAGCTATTGAACTCCTTCAAGAGTCTGGGCTTCCTGAGGGTCTTCTCCCTCTAGCCGATGTAATTGAAGTTGGTTACGTGAAGGCTACCGGGTACATGTGGATTGTGCAAAAGAAGAAGGTGGAACACAATTTCAAGATGATCAGCAAGGTTGTGAGCTATGATAACGAGATCAACGGCTATGTTGAGAAGATGCGAATCAAGAAGCTCAAGGGAGTGAAGGCCAAGGAGTTCCTTTTGTGGCCACCAGTTAATGAGATCCTTGTTGATGATTCTCCCACCGGAAAGATTCACTTCAAAAGCCTTGCCGGCATCACCAAGACCTTCCCGGTCGAGGCCTTTGCTACTGGCCAGTAGACCCGTCCCCCGCTGATCTAGCCTTCTAATATTCATGGCATTTGTGTTATGATGCCCTGAGTGCTTTTAGGCATTTTAGGTATAAGAATTGAGACTTGTAAGTCTATGTTCAGGACAGAAAACAAGCGTTTTATGTTTCAGTGTGTGTTGGCTTCCCCAAGTATCATCCCAACTTGGCTCATGCTTGAAGGGAAAGTTATGTCAAAGCTATAAGGGAAATTTTATATGTAGTTTGTGTTTTTTGGTAAAAATAAAGTGCTGTAAGGGGAAAGCAATTGATCAAGTGATGCATTAATCAATTTGTCAAGCTATCTACCATATTTACACACCCTTACAATCGGTTTACCTACTCTTATACATAAACGAGTTAAAGAACAAAAACAATGACCAAAACAGCCACCCAAAAGATAATAAAAAGAAGGATGGCTGCATGGATGTGCCTCTCTCTCTCTCTCTCTCTCTCTCTCTCTCTCTCTCTCTCTCTCTCTCTCTCTCTCTCTCTCTCTCTCTCTCTCTCCATATATTATGTTATGTTAAATGATAGGAAGTTTCATTTGAATAGATTATCTGAATTTGGTTTGGGGACAACAAACGATTCCATTAAGGAATGGGAATCTCGTTGACCTAATCTTTAGAAAATGAAATGAGTTTAACGCACTGCAGCCACATCAACCCTCTCGTAACAGGCAACCTAATCAATGAGACAGCGCAACAAGACTGGATTCTGGGGGCCTTCACAAGAGTTCATGAACCCTGGGAAATTCCTAGTGTGTAAGTTAATTAGGTTTACTTAAGATATTCTACTTCTCTTAATGGGAGAACATTGTGAACTTCGCTTCAACACTTGGTTTTGTCACCAAATTGTGCAAATCTGAATACAATGTACCCAGCCAGGTGTACAAAGCTTCTGCATATACAAGTTTCGGGAAAGGAGCAGACCACAAAGGTCATATAGTATGTAGCCTTTTCTTGCATTCTGCAAGAGGCTGTTTCCACATCTTGAATCTGTGACCTCAAGGTCATAGGGCAACAACTCAACCATTGCACCTAAGCTCCCATTCTTGCATACAATGGACCCATTATAACAAAACTCGACTACCAATAATTGTAGGAAAAGCTATGTTAGCATGTGTCTGAATTAGTGATCCACTGGTTCTTAAGATCTGAATTAAGTGTAAGCTAGTAATTCAGGTAAGCTTAATGGGATTACTAATAGAGAAGACTTGACCCGCTTCTAACGAATAAGCAATTTAAGTAGTGGAGGATTGTAATGCAACTAGGAAGACAAGATTAAAGGCTCAATTGGCAATCCGGTTTATTGGATTATGATGGATTGTTCCATGTATCTATACACACAAACCAATAAATACAAGCCTTGCCAATAGGTTTATAGCCCCACATAACTCCTGATTAATATCAGGATTATCAGGTACAGTTGATTAAAAGCATGCAGTAATCAGCTGTCGTTCATTAGTCAATTAACATGGCCCTACAGGATATATTTTCTATACAGATCCCGTTCAAGCTGGGACCACTATGAACAGGCCAGATGATAGACCTGTTTGGACCGACTTCTATGGTTTTTGGAGTGAGTTAAAGTGCCAATTGGACCTTGATAAATAGTAACTCTAGATTAATTAGAGACACACAGGGGATTACTTTCAGCTGCTCCTTTGGACATTGATAAGTATTTGACTAACAAAACATTTTTCTGCCAGCTAAACCATTAATTAATTGTTCAAGAGTAGATGCCAATATAAATAAAAAAGATCAAGGTATAATAGGACCAAAATGAATTCAAAAATAGGAAATAAAGAATACATTGGGCTTCTCCATTTTTTCTTTTCTCTCTCTTATGTTGATGTCATCATGCAACACGTTGGGCCCTCTTAATGACTAAGTTTCGGGCTAAGAGCATAGGTTAGAAACACCGGACCTACGTCACTAATGAGTCCAATCAAATGGTTCATACAGTGGATAATATGGAACTAGTTTTGTTACACGAAACACGGGACAAAATTAAAGTTAATAGGGAAAGTATAACAAAATGTTCTTCACAAAACACTTAATTCACACAATGCCACAGGTGTTCATATCACAACGTTCAGCTCAAGCACAATCATTCTGCTGATTACAAGTTTAATTTTACCGTTTTTCTTTGGGCAATTAAAAGGGCAGCTCCCGTGTATCCAGCTCCCACTTATGCAGGATTCGGAAAAGGGGCTGACCACAAGAGTCTATAGTACACAGTCCTACCTTCAATCTTTGGGCAATTACAAATTTAAGATATTAGCTGATTCGATTGAGAACAGAATGCACCCAATTTAGCTCACTTCACGGGTTCTTTCCCAACCAAGCAAGGCACTGTAACAATCAAAGGATAAGCCTATACATGCATAACCTAAACCCTTGGTTGTTCGTCATTTAAAGATGATGTTCTAAGTGTATCAATAGCAGGAAGGAGAATCAGCGTTCATGGACTGTTATCCTCCTGCCGACAGCCTCCAACCAGGGTCAAGGGGATGCAAATATTAAGTATTAGAAAATGGATTCATAAGGATTGATGTATTACCATGACTTGCTTTCTACAACTTTGTGTTCACCGATTCCCATTTTCATCGAGGAATCGTCGTCAAGGTAGAATAACGAAATATTCGCTAACGACCTTGCTTTAGTAACCTTTCATATGGCACAAAGATTTGTACACGGCAAAATTAAATGGGACCCATATTTGTTGCAGGATCAAAGCCTCAAATCAAGCAAATTGAAATCATCATCACATGCAAAAGGCAATCCTCGACTGGCCTTGACAACAAATCTCGCAGGTTAGAGTTACAACTTTGCCCTTTGGACAGAGATTAGATTTAAGAGCGTGTGAGTGCCTGTGATTTGCTTTGTAAGTCTTCACTTGTAATAATTCCTTTCAAAAAGTGTCACACCTAATCAAGGCAAGAAACCTAAATTATTCCTGATTACTTGCTGGCCCAACAATGTTTGGCCCACGATTAGGACATAAAGTTGCAACAATTAGGTCACGGGTTTAAGGTTACAAACGAGCTTACCGCCGATCAACCAGAACTATGGAAGAAAAGGAAAGGATGGAAGGAATATTATCGGGCAAGAAATTTTCTGTTCACAGGTCACGGGTTTGATCGTCCCCACTCTAACAGTAAACAACAAAAGTCAACCCACGTCCACCATTCTTGCTCAATTTGTCCATAACACCACCTCAACTGTTCACACATGATCTCACTTGTACACATTCAGAGATAGCCGACCATTTGACTAATCAACGGTAACGATGGGGGTGAGGGAGGCAGGCCATGTGAGAGGGGTTTGTTTAATGGTGGAAGGGGGGGGGGTGGGACTAACTAAATGATCACTCCCTTGTGACCCTTCATGTGAAGGCAACCGTAACGGGCGCATCTGCTGAGCCATTAACGTGCAAAAGAACAAACACGGCATGTATATACATTTCAACGTTCCAGAACAAAGACAGACCAAGATAGAGAGGGACAAACAAAGCTACTCTCTCTCTCTCGCGGACAATCTACTCAAGGCTAATGAATGCCTCAACCACCCAGAGCAAGAGGCTGACCCTCCATTTAAAACCATGTACTTCATCTCTGCAGAAGCAGTCAGAAATCTCCCCTCTCAGGACCAAAATAACCTCAATGAAGAAGAATACTTCGTGTCTCTAGTTGCAACCACAGACCGGTAAGATGGAACCTGGCGGAATAGCAAACAAAAAAGGGAAACAAGCAGCTCCCCATCTCTCTCTCTCTCTCTCTAGACTGACACATGCCCCTTGCCTCTCCCTCCATAATAGACTCCCTTCCCCCGCCCCCCTCTCAACACACATGCCTCTCCCTCTCTCCATAATAGAATTAGCCCAAGATCCAACAGAACACTTGCCTCTCACTGTACAAGAAGAAAAACGATGTAAAAAAAATGGAGTTTTTTCTTTCATAAAATGGCAGCGTAAGCGGCATAAATTGGCATAAACCTTTAGTAGAACACCCACCAAACATCCCAATCACCCATGGCCTTCCAATATTGGCATGTGATTTTATATACATGTACAGAATCTCTACCAACTGACCATCTCTTTCTTTTATCTCTGCTCTCCTTTTCAGATTCTAGTACAAAGCCAAATTAATGGTACAACTCTCTGTTCTCTCTCGCTGAGCTCTCTCAAGGTAAGGAAAGGTAGGGGAGGGGCATAAGAATGAGGCCGGCTTAAGCACAAAAAAGAGGGTGGGAAAAATAAAACCAGAGTGACAAAAATGGAAAGAATAAAATGTAAGGAACAGAATGGAAAACTGGGCGGTCTACCTCTGGTTCAAGCCTTGCCTCAATGAATTTATTATGTGGCTGGTTTGGTGATAAGAACAGGGTTTGTATGAAAATGGGGAGGGTGGAAGGGAGTTGCACAGGTGCATGAGAAGAATTGAATTGGTTCTAGAAGCTGTAGTGCCTAACCGAGTACTCCAATACCTGCTGGCCGGGACAGATCATTTCTTTCACTCGCACCCCACCTTTGTAAATTTTGAATGTAGGAACAATCCTCACATTCTCAGCTTTTGCCACAGCTGGACTCTCACCCATGTTAACCTATAATTGAACAATTGCCGATCAACCAGTAAGCAAACGACCATATATAATTTCCACAAATGAAGAAATTGTAAGGAACATATTAGGTTAACATTTCTTGAATTTTGAGGTTGTTACCTTGAGAAAGTTCACAGATGGGTTCCTAACACACAGCATGTCAACGAATGGGGATATCTGCTCACATTGTGGGTTCAATGTCGCCATGAAATAGACAACAGAGACTCCTGAAAATGGACGAGATTTTCATAATCAGAGGAACAGGGTTTCTAATTCAGGCCAGCGATATCAGCAGATAAGATGTCAGGTTCAGGAGCACATGATTGTAATAGTTATACAACAGCAAGTTAAACTAAAAGGAAAATAGAAGTTCAGTCCGGGAAAAGATCAGAAAACACAATGAAACAGGTCACATGGACCTTGCATTAACTGATATTCATCCTTTAAGATAAATCAGACAAGTAACACATGGAAGCATGCACAGTATGAAACAGATTAGTGAAGTAACAATAAGAGAAGTACAAATGTATGAAGTTTGAATAAATTCCTCAACCCGCCATCATAGAAATAAGGGCAACAGATAATTGAATGCCAATTTATTTAATACCACGAATTTGCAAATGAAACGAATTGATTTGACAGCAGCATAAAGACAGGAAAAAACTAAAAATCAAGACATAAAACGCATGACGAGTTTACTGCCTTGGAGAAAAGGGGAAGACTCTCACCAGGGGAAGATATTGCTGCCCTAAATTGATCAACACTTGAAATTTCCTCAACTTCACCACCGAACTTCATGTTACAAATCTCCTCGCCACGTGACTTCTTCAATGCAACCTGTGCATGGAACAGTGCTTCAGCAACCTCTTTGTCACTTGGAAGTTCTCTCCTCAAGATTTCATAATCGCGCACAGAGTCAGCCCATCTCTCAAGCTACAATAGAAAGAAGATAAAATAATCAATCAACCCAACATTCCAAATCATAAGAGAAAGGAAAATATTGAAAAAAAGGTGAGGTAACTTACCTTGCCATTGGAGGCAGCACGTCGCAGAAGGGCTTTGGTGTAATTGGGTTGGATTCTTAGGGCTTCGTTGCAGTCTTCTATGGATCTCTCCCACTGTCCAAGCTTGGACCTGCAAGCTGCTCTATTGCAATGGAGAACAGGATTGGAG
The DNA here is from genome assembly GCA_035236585.1 of Warburgia ugandensis. Classification (NCBI taxonomy): domain Eukaryota; kingdom Viridiplantae; phylum Streptophyta; class Magnoliopsida; order Canellales; family Canellaceae; genus Warburgia; species Warburgia ugandensis. The sequence goes on from CP141134.1 coordinate 68,202,584, forward strand.
GGATCAAATTTGAGACCTTCCCCATAGGCTATACAAGCTTCTGCAAATTTTCCAGCATTAAAGAGCTCATTCCCTTGGGCACGAGCCCTCGCTACAGATCTAATGTTGTGCAGTAGTGTAGCAATTTCAATGTTCCTAGGATCAATTTGCCCAGCTTTCTCAGCAGCCGTAACTGCATTCTCAAACCTGCAAAACATCCATCATCCATTCTCACTCGCCCAAAACCGTAGCTACTTCCTTTTGTAACTTTAAATTTCAGAGCTCACCTTCCCAATGCCATTTCAACTTGTGCTCGGACAAGATATGGGTAAGAATCACACAGCATTCCAAAGAACTTTGTTTGCAAACATGATGGAGGAGGTTGTTCAAATTTTGGAATGTTTGATAATGCAGAATCAGCCTCTTCAAACTGATGAAGCTTGAGAAGAGCTTCAGCTCTAGATGCAAAGAGCTAGAAACTCCAATCAATTCAGAGCAGAGTTATTAACTTTTCTCCAAAACTATTACAAATGAAAGTGTAAAATTACGTTCTGCTATTACCTGAGGACAAGAGTCTGCTCCAGCAGAAATTGCAGCATCACCTTCCCTCAATGCACTCTTCCAGTCTCCAATTTTCCGAGCATCTGTACATCTGATCAAATGCTTCTCTACAGTATGAAACTTCTGCAACTCACTAGAATCTGGCTGCCGCCAAAAAATGTGTCTTCGAGCATTCTCAACCTGTCCTAACCTGCAGAAAGATCGCAATAAGAACGAAGACAATCAATTCAGATCACCCAAAATACAATGTAGGTCAATAACTGCAGTCACGTACCTAAATCACTCCAAAGTCAAACTACAGGACTTGAAGAGTCTCAATTAGCTGACCCCATAAAGATCGCACCAAAATAACACACCAAAGTTTTATGGACTCAAACAGCAGCAATATCCCGAAGACAATCCAAGAATTCAAAGGCAAAAAAGCAGTACAATAGAGAAGAACAATGAATCTACAGGACTTCAAGAGTCTCAATTAGCTGACCCCATAAAGATAGCACCAAAATAACCCACCAAAGTTTTATGGACTGAAACAGCAGCAATATCCTGAAGACAATCCAAGAATTCAAAGGCGAAAAAGCAGTAAAACAGAGAAGAACCATGAATCTTGAAATCAATCTGACAGCAAAAGGAAGAAAACCAGGAATATAAAACAGCAAAAAAGACTACAATTTCGTTTCTGAAAGTGGAAGACTTTCCTGCACTAGTTTTATTCAACCAACAAATGTAAGTAGTTCAACGAGAACCTATAACCCATTCAAAAAGCAAACAACGAATCTAGACCAGTGGGAAATCAACAAAATTGAGAACTGCCAAGTACAAATCAGTAAAAGAAAGCAACCTTCCAAATCTACAATAATCCAAGTTCCATAATAGCTTTAGTGCAAAATGGAGAACACCCAGTGACCTAAATCATCAAACAACCCCAAGAGAACTACATCAAACTAACACCCAGAACAAGAAAACCAAAATTCCATGAGACTACAACCTAAAATTTCCGCCACCAAATGCATCCCCATAACAATATTGTAACAAAATGATCCAAAATTATAACGTAAACCACCAAACACCAAATATATACAGCAGCAACTGCACTAACAACAACAAAATCAAATCAAACTCAAGTTCAGAACACAAGAACAAAAATCAAACATATTCCTAGCCGCCAGTGTACAGAATTAATTCTCCAACACCACTACACCAGCTGAAAATTTAAAGTTGATGACAACAACAATTCAAATCACTGAAAACAACCATTTTATTCACCTAAAGACAAGCACAACAGCAGCTATAACTCGAAACCGTGGAAAAAAGAAGAAAAAATAGACTTCTCAATCTCCATACCTCAAATGCAATGAAGCCAATCTATGATGAGCCCTTCCATACCCAGGATCCAACCTAACAGCCTCTTCACATTCTCTCACAGCCTCCATCAACCTCCCAAGTCCAATCAATGCAGCAGCTCGGTTACTCCTACAAGCAGCATTATTCGGAGAAATTGCAATAGCACGATCGTACAAAGACAGAGCCTCCGCAAAATGTCCCCTATTATACTGCTCATTTCCAGCCCTTTTAACCTCTTCCGGATCCGAGCACGCCATAGCTTTCTTCACCATAACACTAGTCCCAGCAAACTGTATATTCCCAGTCACATTACTCACTACGTCTCCACTGGATTTTCCTCCTCTCATTACACTTCCATGTCCATAATTCCCCGTTCCAGTCCCCAAAACATCACTCCTCGTCGTGTTCCTACACGCCATTCCCGTTTTGCCAATCTTCCCAGACGGGCAAATGTTCCCACTGGGAAGAACGTTTACCGGAGAGTTCACAGAATTTCCGCCGGAGTATATCAAAGGGGTATTTCCAGAATTCGATCTTATATGCCCTGGTTTCGAAGTTCTCGCAGATCGGCCACTTTCTGCAGCAGTTGGGCTTCCTTCGCTAGAGCCAGAAAGTTCGCCGGAGTGACTTCCGCCGCCGGTGTCCGATCGTTTTCCGGCGGCATTGTTTCCAGTTTTTCCGGTAACCGAACCGGAAGAACTTGAACTGCTACTAGTGGGGGTAATGGCGGTAGAAGTTCCGCCCCGAATGTGGGTCCTTAAAGGAGAAACAGGCGAACCCAGATCCAGCTCTTTGAAATCTGGTTTATCATTTTGGCAGCTTAACACGCCGCGAAAGCGATCCGTTAACGAATCAAACCCTATTTCCTGCAAGGCCTTTTGATTGTTCCCGGAATGCGACATCTTTAAAACCCAAATAAAGATGAAAATTCAGGGTTTTGGGTCCCTAATCTGGGTTTTGGTTCAATGTCCAAAACAACACCACCCAAGAGACGAAGAAGCGGAAATGGAGAGAAATGAAGAAGCAGCAGCAGAAGAAGACATGAAGAGAAAGCGAGCGAGAACGAGGTGGGGATCTCGTGATTGGAAAGGAAGAAGCAAGGAATGAATGTGGGTGTTGGAAAGTTTGAGAGAGAGAGAGAGATTTGTTGAGAGAAAAAGGAAAAGACAGGAGACGACGGGGAAGAGGGGAGACGAAGGCGAAAGAAAAAGCTCTCTCCTTTCTTTCCTTTCACCTGCTGCTTCACGAGACACTCTCCGTTTCCTCTCTCTCTCTCTCTCCTCTCTCCTCTCTCTCACTACCCTACTTTCTTTTATTATTTTCCCTTCCTCCTCTCTCTCTCTCCATTATTTCCTTGGCTCATATTTTTGCTCTCCCATTCCAGTGACCGCTCACCGTTTCCAACGGCGTTTCTGTGCGAATTGTAACCCCAACATTTGTTACTGCCACCCCTTCTTTTTCTTCTCTTTCTTATTTCTTTGCAATTTATTATTCTCTTCCCTCTGCCCCCGGATTCCGTACTGGAAGACCTTCTCACGCAAGCCAGAAACAGTGCAGAAGGATTTAGCAGCGGCGCTACAATGACTAAAATACCCCTACACATTCCACTCGACGCCCTAACCCCTACGGAATGGAGTTGAATTTCCAAAAATAGCCCTGCTTTAATGGATTTCGACTTCAAACGATAAGAAACGAGACAGAGAGAGTCTGAACACGTGGTGGTGTCATTAATTTTGGATGACCAAATTTGAAGGGTTTTGTTTGAAGGGTGATCTTGTTTCCGACTAAGAACCGCGGTCTACAAGAATAGGGGTATTTTGGTAATCTTACTGTCCTTGCGACAGGGGCAGCTGGCCATGTGCAGATGCCTTGACAGCTGGCCCATTCAGAAACCCTATACCTTCCAGCGCCCTCCAGCTAAGCATGTAACGGAGGAAACTACGGGTCCGTCGGATTACGTCGAATATTCCGTTTTGTGCGTAACGGAACGGGAAGTTGACAAGATGTTGACCGCTGGAATAGTGCCATCCACAGTCATGGAATGATGACCGGGCCTCTTCCGATTGAGCCAGCTCACACTTTCGTACCCTTCTGGGGAGGAAATCCGGCCTTCCATTTCTCTATCGACGCCTCAGATTTAGCAAGCCTCCAACAGCCCGGCTTCTAGATTCTTTTGGGAACGTGGCTTGTGGGGTTAATTTGATCCGGACCGTTCATTTTGTTCGCTATAATTCGGCTGCATGGGAATGTCTACTTCTGCATCGAACAGACAACGTGCTCCCTTAATCAAGGCCAGCATACATTAACAGGATAAAGTCTCGTAACAACGCACTTTTCGTACTCATGTGTCTACCTCAATGGTTGAATGTGGGACCGGCCATCTCATGTGGGATCGACCGTCGTCTGGCTGATGGGGATCGATCAGAGGATCCAATGATCGCCACATGGAATGGATCTAGCAATTGGGCGACATGGCAGTACACAATTTGCTGAGTCAGGTATTTCTGCCGATACCAATCATCCAGTTAGGATATTTATTTATTTATTTCATTATTTTCGTTACTCCATTTTCGGAAGTATTTTTATACACGAGAAAGAATACTAATTAAGGATTGAAGACAGAGATCTGGCTCAAGAAAACTATCACCTCAGATGCCAAGTCTAGCAAGAGAGAAAACTCCAACACCAGCAAGTATTGAGTTAGGCCACGTCTTGATTTTTCAAGTACATTACCATACACGTTTTTGGTATTGTAGAAGGAGAGCCTTGGGCTAACACCAAAGTTGTCGATTCGTGTAACTTTAAGGTTATGGGTTTGATGCGTGAAAATAGCCTCTTACAAAATGCAAGTTAAGGGCTGTAAACCCTTGTAATATGCCTCCTTTCTGAACTTAACAGAGAGCTTTGTACATTGGGCTGCCCTTTTACACAATGGGTATTGTATTAATGGGCACAAGAGATTAATAAAAAAGAAGGCCAATATCCACTAAATCTATGATTTCGGAAAGGAGGTTTTACAAAGACTAGCAATGAGTTAAGATTTAATTATTCTTACACAAGCACGCTTAACTGCAGAGTAAAGATATAATTTGGTGGAGTAGTTCAAAGTACAGTTAGAACACCTCCTAAGATAATTCTAACATTAAGGATGTATATCGTTTGCATTTTGTGGTGTGGGGAGTGACATCTCGTCTCCTACTGAAAAGTCCACTACATAAAAAGGGCAATTCAGTACACGAAACTCCCACATATACAGGAAAAAAGTCCACTATATGCTAGGTGAAATTAAGAGCAAACTTGCTTCCAGTAGTCATGGTGCAGTACCGGCACCGGTTCCTAGTTCTTTTCGGAGCACTTAGTGAGCAGTTTAGCAGCCCTGGTCCTAACTTGGGACCACTCGGTTCCAATGGCTCACGGCACAGTGCTGTAATTATTGTGTAAGTTGTTAGCCCAAGCGAAAAAATAACGTGTATGTATGTGAGAATTAAATCATGTCTCAGTGGCTGTCCCCTATAGTACAAAAAGAAGCCAGCAAAAGATTAGGAGTCGAATTAATTAGATCTGAAAACTGGGAGTCTTCGGCTTTTGCGCTTAGTTTATTGAGTTCAGGGTTCAGGGTTAGGGTTCAGGATTCAGTAGTTGTCCAAGCGAAAAAAATAATGTGCATGTATGTGAGAATTAAATCATGTCTCAGTGGTTGTCCCTATAGCACAAAAAGAAGCCAGCAAAAGATTAGGAGTCGAAATAGTTAGATCTGAAAACTGGGAGTCTTTGGCTTTTGAGCTTAGTTTATCGGGTTCAAAGTTTAGGGTTAGGGTTTAGGATTCAGTAGTTGTCCAAGCGAAAAAAATAATGTACATGTATGTGAGAATTAAATCATGTCTCAGTGGTTGTCCCCTTAAGTACAACAAGAAGCCAGCAAAAGATTAGGTGTCGAAATAGTTAGATCTGCACAGCATGGACTGGGAGTCTTTGGCTTTTGGGCTCAGTTTATTGAATCTGCAGTTGGTGCATACTTGGAGCTAAATGGTTTGGATCATCGGAAAAGATCAGGAAGGAATAACCTAATAACCCTCGAAGAAGTTGGTACTATGAACCTTATTGTGGACTAGTGAACCCTCTAAACTCCTACGAGAAGAATCCTATAACATGGCCAACGGTAATTTCAGCAAGGAGTTGCAATGTAAAGTGCAAGTAACAGTTTGATTGGCTTGAAGAAAGTTTCTAACTGCTATTTTGTCTAACTTTTTTTGTTTTCTACTTTTTTCTAGCCAATCAAATATCACTTGCTCCTTGTACTTAATGAAAATTGCCACCATTTACATCTTGTCAGAAGACCATGACTCAGCAAAGAGCCTCTCTCTTGAGTGATCAGAGTTCCATATTGCTCATGGGTGCACGTATTAGTATTCAAGCTTGTAAGACAATCAAGAAGAAAGAAAATGAAAATTATAAATTATAAAGCTCCCATGTTTCATATTATTAGTAAAAAATAAAAATAAAAATGCACCCGTATTTAATTATTTTTTTATTGCAATGCAAAATTTGAATATATATATATATATATATATATATATAGCGAGAGAGAGAGAGAGAGAGAGAGAGAGAGAGAGATTAGCTGGAGTCCCAATATACTCCTTTGAACTAAGACACCACTCGGTTGTCAGGGATGACAAGTACTCTGGACGTGAGCCATGTGTCAATAAATGATTCTAACAATTAAGATAAAACCGTGTACTTTTTGAATACTAATTTCATAGTTAAATGAGAAAAAATACTCACAAAAGTGTGCACTCAGACATCTTGGTAAGCATGTGGGATGAACACAGCGACATCATTCTTCTTCAAGGAAATCTAATAATAAAAAGATGGCATATATTTCTATCAAGTAATTAAAACCATTATTGCACTTAGCTTACCATCATTAATAATAAACTAGCATCGACGGTGTTGTCGTCATGCAATAAAAGGCAGCTCCCGTGCACAAAGCTCCTGCATATGTTGGGTCTAGAGAAAGGGCAGACTATAAGAGTCAATAATATGCAACCTTACCTTGCATTTTGTAAGAGACTATTTTCACAGCTTGAACCTGTGACCTCAAGGCCAGATAGCAACAACTCTATCATTGGACAAAGACTTCCCATGCAATAATATCTAAATTTTTTGCCAACAACATCTAGCATAGCTGGTCATAGACAACAAGGCATGGTTGGCCATAGGTTCAACTGGCAATTTCCGCCACACATGAAAAAGACAACCCACTAAATGCACCGATTGGAAAATCTTAGCCATTTCCATGGAGGACTGGTTAAGATTCTCTAATGGAGTTTGGACTAAGCATCCACACCATTGGATCAAGAGTCCATATTATGTAGTATGAAAACGATAATCAGACAATGGGGCGCACTTCAAGTTAGACCACCACACCTTCTTTGATATGTGTGTGAAGTCTTGAGAGATGAATCTCAAGACAAGTAAGGTACAAAGATTTAGTCATACATTGTTTGGGGAGAGGAAACTGGGCAATTTATAAGAATTCGGACAATTCTCCTAACAGCGAGGCCTCCCGAGGGTTGAGGGATCTAAGAGAACAAAACCTTGAGAGGTAAAGGCCAAGAGGGGTGAGGAACCCAAAGAGGACAATATTGTCCACTGTATACTCTAATACACATGAGCAAGGCCTTTTCTCATAAGGCAGGAACAAAATCGTGAGGTTGTATAGGTAGCCAAAACGGACAATATTGTTGCTGTGGGACTCCCGACTATTAGTTAGTCCCACGCTACCTGAGAGATAATCGAGAAGAATAAGTTATTGGTGTGAGAATTTGATGAATTATTCCTGATCAGGGCCTGATTATTGAGGCCAACGCGGTCTATTTTATGATATTGTATCGGACTATTCGGCAAATGAGGGCCCCATTGGCAATAATCCATTTTACGGTCGTGCTGGATTATTGCTGACTTGATTATCCGGAAATAATCCGAAATAATCTGATAAACAGGATTCTATAAGACTTGCCAATTAAGGCCGTGATTACTGGGACTCTATGATCCTCAATCAGACTCATACTTGTTTAATTTGGAAAATTCATAATCAATTCGGCAAATGTGAGAATCTTCTTTAATAATAAAGGACAAAAAGAAGGGATTTTTGCAAAATAAGACTTCAATTATTGAGAGAATTTCGTAGCTATAATTAAATAGTGGGCAGTTAGCTTCAAATTCTCAACCATCCATTTGTAAGCCTTGCATTGGATATTAGATCTCAACCATCCTTTTTTTTGTTTTGGCTGTATGGCCCACCAAGTTAGTGGTTTCAAACCAATAATTGTGCTGGATGTTTAATGGAGACGGTGGATTTCACAGGGCCACGATGTGCCCACCTTTGTAGCATATCTCCATTGTCTGACCAAATTCTGATTTCAGATACCTAATAAAAATGGGGAATGCCACAGTCCTGCGCCATTGGATAGCAGATGCCGTACAGCACCCCTACTTTACCACGGTGGACCACACTTTTAATTGATCTGAACCGTTTATCTGATTTCTTTGACTCTTGATATCTTTTATTCTAAACATTACCATGATTAGAACATTGTGACTATTAAGAATGTGTCCTCATTTGTTCTTAAATGATATTTCCTACTGTTAATGTCTCTGTGACTTAGAAGGGGAGTTTTGATGCAACAATTGAGTTGCCACAGTGTGATTTGGAGGATTTGGGTTTGAGGAGCGAAAATAATCTCTTATAGAATGTAAGGTAAGACTGCATACCATAGGCCTATTGTGGTCTATCCTTTTCCCAGAACCCGCATATGCGGGAGCTTGGTGCAACAAGCTACCATTTCAATGTCTCTGTGACCTGAAGAACATTTTGTACATTCTAGTCTCATCCAATTCACACTATTTCAGTTGTAATAGTCATCCAAAGACAGAAATTAGACGAAGGTGTCCAATAAACCAAAGGTGGGGCCTAAATCGAGCTGTATGCCCAGTTCCATCCTGTCGCGGAGGATAGCCTCATTCCTTATAAGGAACGTGCCTTCTCTCTCTCTTAGAGCTGAGTCCTCTTCAATGTGCACGTGTGAGTGTTTTATTTAATCAGAATTTCGAATATTTTCTTGTTAATGTTTAATATATATAACAGAAGCATATGATTCGATGCATGCTCTTTCCATGAACAAAAAAATAACAAGGAATTTCCGTGGATTTTATTTCAAATTATTAGAAAAATCAGTTTGATCTTCTCGGGAAGGGATCTTACTTATAAAAGGATCGACAATGCCGATATCAATTGGACGAATGAGATTTTTTTGTCATTTCCTAGCTCAAATTTCTTTGTCATTTATAGGGTCCAGATTATTTGTCATTCATGGACCTGCCAGGACGGACATAGGATCCAGAACGGCGACCCTGAATGTCAAACTTGTGGGGCTCCATGCGAACAGCAGAGATTGTACGATCCACAGGTACAGGAGAAACCATGCGTCGCAATCCTCTGGAATTTTTTGACCATCACTGTCAATTTCCCGTTGGATTTGTTTTTTCAGACCTCAGATTGCAGCCTTAGATCTGAACAACAGATAATGTCTGCAGATCACATCAAAGTGTAAGATGGAGCCAATTCATGGTGGGGTCAGATTCGGAACCATATCCTTTATTTAGAGGGTATGTAACTATACTTTACATTTTTACAAGAAACTATTTACACACCTTGAACATGTGACATCAAGAATATTTGGCATTCTATACCCCTTTGTCTCTTTTCACGACTGTCAAAGAAATGCAAGGATGAGTCTCAATGGTAAACCTTTAGCATATGAAACTATTCAAGGCTACATGTGCGTGTGGGAGTATGTGTGCTCCCCATTTATCCTGCAATTAAACATGAAGACCAAGGAAAACCTTGGTGCAACAGTAGAGTTGTCATCCTATGACTTTAAGGTCATGGGTTGAAGGCGTAGAACAGTTTCTTATAAAAATGCAAGATAAGATTATGTTACTATAGACCCTGATAGTCTTCTCCCTCCCCGTACCTTATATATATAGGAACTTTGTACACCAGGCTGCCCTAATTAAACACGAAGGCCAGGAAGAGATGACTGAATTTGTTGCGGTCCTATGCCAAATGGCCATCCCATTTGTAAGATATGATATGATCTTGTAAATGAAGGGGAGTCTTGGCGCAACGGTAAAAGTTATCGTCATGTGACCGTGAGGTCCCTGGTTCAGGGCGTGGAATTAGCCACTTGCAAAAATGCAAGGTAAGGCTGCATACTTTAGGCCATTGTGGCCCACTCCTTCCCCGGACCCCACATAGGCGGGAGCTTCATGCACCAGGGCTGCCCCTTTTATATGATCTTGTAAATATTGACAGTAGTGCATTTTTACTGGTGAACCCTAAACAAGGCTTGGCAGATCAAGGGTTTAGGGTCACCCTATAGAGACGAAATCAACGACGAAAGGACTGACTTATGATCCACTGCATGAGTAACGGATGAGATCGGGCATAAGTGCCACATGTGGGAGAGGGAGAGTGTTTGTTATATACGAGCGTGACAGTAACCTTCACACTTCACTGCTAGATAACTTGGTTAGGTTGTGTCCGCCTGTTAATGTTGCTTGGGAGGTCTTGTATCATCATTGGATTTTGGGTTAGCCTGCGGCAGATTAGCCGTGGACTTCCGAAGAAGAGTTTCTTTTTGTTTCTTCAAGGAGTTCTTAGGTCTCTCCCTCCAATCAATCAGTATCCATTTAGTCACACGGAATCATGATCTTTTTGTTTCTTTAGGCCTAATTTCCATCAAATCAAATCACACGGAATCATGATCTAGAATAACTTTAACTTTTCAAATATTTAGTCATAATAAGTCACTAAATAGTACTTATTTTGACATACTTAATATATATATATATATATATATATATATATATATATATATATATAAGGATTTGAAATGTAGTTTACAACTTATGCCTAGAGCAAGTGAGATGGTAAAAATCATTTTTTGTTTGCAGTTTCATCCAAAGTTTTTGTTGTCATCGTGTGACCTTAGGTTACAGGTTCAAGGCGTGAAAATAGCCTCCTGCAAAATGCAAGATAAAATTGCTTACTATTAACTTTTATGGTCTGCTCCTTCGTATATTAGGGCTACCCTTTTAGTTTCATTCAAAGTTACAAAAGTGCAGATTGGGGTGTCAAGTGGCAAGGAAGATATTCGACAACATCAACAAAAATTAGTGAGAACTTTGGAAAATAGCATTTATGATGTTACCTTAAGTTTTAAAATTGATTTTTTTTATTATTTTCATTTTACTACAAAGCAAATCACTAACACACATTCATAAATTTAATCCCTAGGCAAAGGAAAAGGCTCTACCAACTCAAATCTGCAAGACTAATAATATTGTAGGAAAGATGCCGAGTTGTCTGCAATTATCTATGACAGACAACTCCCCACACCATTCACAACCTCAAACCCTAGTCACCCAAGCGAGCGAGTCCTCTTGTGCCATTGTGCTAGAAAGTTTTGCTACTTTTCCAAAACTAAATTTCTAAAAAGATAAATGAAATATAACAAGTTATTCATGAACTCTAAGTTGAGTTTCAGTTGGTAAATTTCATATTAATCTCTACACTGAATTTAAAAGATGTGAAAACTTTTGAAATATTCGAGGACTTTTGCAACCTTGGATTCATCCAAAGGTAAAACTAGCAAAGCACCCTTACAGTGAAAAGAACACCAGAAAAAGGAGCCATTGAGAACGGCAACAAATCCGCTAGCTAGCATTTTATTTTATATTAACAATGTTTTAAAGAGCAACAACATAAATGATCATGAGGTCACAGGTTTGAGACATAGAAACAGCCTCTAGCAAAATGTAAGGCAAGGGTGTGTACTTTAGGCCCTTATGGTCCGCCCCTTCCCTTGACCATGCATAGGCGGGAGCTTTGTTCACTGGGGCTGCCCTTTAATGTTTTAAAGAGCAACAACACAAATGATATGGATAGGGGTAGATAGTTTTCGGTATCTTGAAAAGCAATAAATTAGATACAACAAACACGAATGAATATTTTTAATATTCGGGTGCACGAAGCTCCCGCCTATGCAGGAGTCCAGGAAAGAGACGGACCACAAGGGCCTATAATATACAACCTTACCTTCGTTATTTTCCAGGAGCCTGCCACTTAAAAGGGGCTCGTCTCATCAAAATTATCTCTTCCCTGCATCATTGTCTTTTAACCATAAAAACAAATACGATACCCAAAAGGTTGCATTGGATTCTGGATACATAATCTTTGTATTGAATGACTCGAGGTCAAACTCATCCATTGGAAATTAAGCTTCTTTTGCTACCAACCAAGCTTTCCACATGCCAAATCTTGATGCCATGCTTAATTGCCAAGGACCCAAGCAGAGAAATCATTAACTAAGGTTGTCTTCTAAGCTACTTTAAATAACAAAAAAGAGAGGCACACGCTTTGGGGGAACCTTTTTGACCCAAGGACCGTTAATGGATGCATGGGCATGTGAGATATTTATTTTTATGATTTTTTTTAGTATATTTAATTCAACAATCTAAGTTGGAATATTTGATTTACACCTACTGTAGAATTGGTGATGTACTAATCAACACATGGGCTCTCAAGTCCCAGACCAAGTTGGGTTGAGTTTGGGCATAAATCTCCTAAGCATGGAAGCCACTTTCACTTGCAAACTATGAACTGGTGAAGGCAAAGTGGAGCTTGCTCTTCTTATAGAGTGGGATCGTTTACACTTTTACCAACTTGTATTTCCCAGTTGAAATATATGTATAAGATGATATCGGTGTCCAATTGCCAGATATGTAGGTATTGCCTTGTAAGTGGCCGGCAGAAATATATCCTAGCATGGAACTGAAGATCAAAGAAAACTTAACCCTGAAACAGTGAGAAGCATCACCATGTCCACTGAATCGTAAAAACAAGATCCATAAAACAATGCACCCACATGTATGTATGTTATGGCCTTCAATTCTGAGGCCTCCTACTGATTTCCTCAATCAAACAGGTCAAAAGTGAGGGCTCCATTGAAGGAGTAGAGTTGAAGCTGCAGAAACCTTAGAGAGGAGGGTTCTGCAAGTTAAGGAAAGAGTATCAGAGAGGAACTAGTAACGTTATCATCATTGTTCATCCTACACTATTTTGTTTCATGCTGACAGTGACTGCCATCTTTCCTATTTGTCTTTAGTTTCCTAGAGGAAACGATATTTCCAACCCTTCTGGCCATTGCCCATACTCGGACTAGCGTTTCTCTTTGCTGAAAATGACTTTGTTTCCGGAGAAAGACAGTTGAAATACAGTCCCTGTCGAGAAGAGGCTAACAAGCAAGGGTGGAAATGCTTGTGAATGCGTTGGCCCTTGCTAAAGGTTAGCTTCCACCCTTTCAATTGGCTGGAGTGATGGCACGTCCCTGTATTATCATGGGTCGGCATCAGTCCTCTCAATGTAAATGATTGGAGTAAGGCAGATGGTGCACCTCTAGTTTTATTTGGAGCCTCACTGTACACGACATTGCTAGGAAATATCAATCTCAACAATCTGCACAAAACTTGGTTTATGCAGGAACTGTTAGTCTGCAGCTGACGATGGAAGCAACATCTTACAAATAAGACGAAGGCCTGAAAAAATCTACCCTGTGGCTTCTCTTCTTGGCTATGATAATCTGATCAGGCTAAGGTTAGCGGGCAATGGATGGGATTTGTGTTCGACTAATAGACAAATCACTTGTCTTTTAAGGTGTTTGATCCGATACATAACTACAGATTTGATCATTAAGGCCCATTATTTATGTTGTTTTAACTTCTTCTATCGTGCAGCTTATTTTGAGACTGTAAAGACCAAAGAAAGTGTTTAAAATGGGACTCTCCCATGCAAGGTCATGAGTTCAAATTACTTTCATGGGTGTGTTTAAAGTGTAGCACTAGTGCACGAAGCTCTGGTGTATGTAGGATCCAGGGAAGGGGTGGACCACAAGGATCTATAGTAAGCAACTTTACCTCTCATTTTTGCCAGAGGCTGTTTTCACACCTTGAACCTATGATCTCAAGGTCACATGACGACAACCTTACCATTGTGCGAAGGCTCTTTCATAGGTTTGTTTATTCACAAAAATCTCTCCTGCCTGCCCAAACAAAAAGGAAAAAAGAGAAAAGCACATCTGCATGTCAAAGACAAGAGGATTAATGTATCAGCTTGCAAAAACTTTTGATTCCTTTAGTAGATATTGAGACAGCCATGACAAATTAATCGTTAATGTATAGGGTTGTCTGCCACCAGATAAGAAAATGTGGACAAACTGATCCATGGATATATAGCGATCTTATTCCCTGCCAGTGGCAGCCATAGAATATAGATAAAAATTATTTGATAACTACAACTCCACAGTTTTAGGGCTGTTTTGTACATATATAAATTATTTTATCCATGTCTTATGGCTGCTCCTTACAAGCATTCCATTGTGTTCTCACAGAAGAAATTAATTCTAGACACTACTACAATTATATCAGACAAATTTGGAATTTGGATCCCAATTAAGATTGGTTCAAGATCGTGGGATCCTTCTCTATCAAAGAGGAAGGGCCGTTACACAAAATATATGTCTAATTAATTACCCCACAGATCCTATATTTATATATGCGAAGAATAAATCATTATATTGATCTATGTGAAGAAAAAATCATCTAAAGAAAGAATTCTTATTTGTACAAATGGTATTTTAAACTTGGAAAGAGTACAAAAAAATAACAATACTTCTTTATTTTTTGAGTTGTTCAAAAATTCTACATTTTGTAAATATCCTTGGAGCACTTTGTTATCCCTGACCCAAAACATTATTTACATATCTAGCAGGCAAAAGATAAAAGAAAGGAGAAAGCAAAATAATAAAAAAAAACTAGAAATCCTCACACAAAGCAACATTCAATAGCCTATGCCTAGATAGATAGCCAAACCAGGTAGATTAGTAAGAAAATGATATTCCTCAAACTCCAACAAGGGGAAGCATGTGATGGAGAATGTCTAGGAGTGAGGAATCTCCAATGGGGCTGGGTTGGTTTGGAGGCCTCAAATCAGGCACTGGTACAGTGTGTGAAAGAATATGCCGACAAAATAACCATCGGCAAGCCCAAGCAGACGCACCCACCCCCATTAAACTTGGGGCATCATCTTTTCTCCTTTCACTCGAGAACCCCAAGACGCAGGTGACGTCTGCCTACTCAGTCTGGTCCCTTCCTCACATGCTAGGTAGAGTCTGCGCGTACCAGCACTCAACAATACACGATGTGGGGGCTCGAATGTGGGTGATCCAGGTTAACCTTTGTGATGTGACCCTCCCATATACAGAGGTGAGAATCATCCAATGCAGCAAACTTTGGTCCATGGCCTATGCGAGAAAGAAAGTGTTCCTTACCTACCAGGCAGGTTTTTGAGCTCACATGAAGGAACGACAGGGTATAACGAGCTGTTCTAACACATGACCAAAGTCATTCCTGTTCCACTGATTTTACTTGATCAAATGATCGTAGACCCACCCTGAATTCCTCATCGTCAAGACCTTATTTCGATTAGGAGTCCCTCACAGGAATGAATCTTGTTTCTCTACGCTCATCTATTAAGTATCATGGTTTCATTTAATCTCAAAATTTATAAATCTTTTTTCGTCACTTTTATTTACATTCTTTTCGGCTTTTCTCTTACCCTTTCATAACCTTCGACTTGGATCGTCTCATTCCTTCCAACCGATTTTCTTTTTGGTCTCATTTGGACACGTTCAAACCATTGAAATCTAGCCTCCCTCATCTTGTTACCTATAGATGATTTAGACATGTTCAACAAAGACCGAAACCTGCACTAGTTAGAATGAGTGAAGCAATGCAAGGGAAGATTTTAAAAGGACAATAGAAAGGCCAAAAAGAATATAAATAGAAGTGGTAAGAAAAAATTAAAAAACTTTGAGACTAAATAAAGTCATGATACTTAATAGAAGAAATTTGAGGAACAAGATTCATGTGCTCAACCGTTAATTCGGATAAAGTCTTAACGACGATAATAATTCTATCATTTCTTGTCTTGCTACTCATCCATCTTAATATTCGCATTTTAATAATTTATACCCTACATATTTTAACTGTCCGACACTCTGATCTATAAAGCATAACCAACAAAATATAAATAATGTATATTTATTTCTATTTTTATTTTTATTTAAAAAAGAAAAAATCAAAGAACTATGCTCCATTCCATGATAATGTCCGAGTAGTCGGTCATCTGCAGAAGAATGAACATTTAATTAGTATGTAATCGTATACTGCTATACACGCGCAAACACGCTGAGCGTGAAAAAGTGCCCCATAGGGTTAGATTTGCATGGCAAGGGTTATCGTGCGCACGTGGGTGGTCTGACCAAAACACGTTCGCCACATGGACAGAGAGAAGACAGGGTGTGGGCTTCGCTTGATATAGATAGAGGCAACCACATGGGGGTTGATGATCAATGCAAGAACACCACCATTTCTCCTCGTGGTTAGGCTGTTCCTTTGTCATCTTCTTCTCTACTTTCACTCTCTTCTTTCCCTTTTCTCACTATTCTCTCTTCCCAAAAGCCATCCTCTCTTACACTTGCCTTTTTTTTTTATGGGAGCCTTCGCGCAACGGTAAAAGTTGTCGTCTTGTGACCTTGAGGTCACGGGTTCAAAGCGTGAAAACAGCCTCCAAACCCCGCATAGGTAGCAACTTCTGCAACGAGGCTACCCTTGTACTTATACTTGCCTTTTCTACGCTTCATTTCTTTTCCCCAACGTGAAGCCAGTTCATGCTCTTCGGAGATTAGAAAGGAGAATAATATTGTTTATAAACTAATAATCTAGAGCCAAAGATTCATCATGACTGTTTCATCAGTGGTTTACGATCGAAAGTGGCTTTTTCCCACGTACGATCATTGAGTTCCAATATGATGATGCAAATATTTTGCTTCACAATAATATAAGCCAATAGAAGTCCACGTGATTCCTGTTTAACGATTATGACTGCTGATAGATCATGTTATGGATGAACCTATCCTCGTAATTACCATGGTCATAGTAAAAAAATAGTAGTCATAAGATATAAAAGAATTCTCCACTTATACACATACACATATACAGAGGAGCAGTAATTTCAGCAAAAAGTTGCAGGTGTAAAGTGCAAGCGACATTTGATTAGCTTGGAAAATGTTTCTAATTGTCATTTTCCCTAACTTTTTTTATTTTTTTACTTTTTGCCAGCCAATTAAATGTCACCTGCACCTCGCACCTGCATGAAACAATTGAAATTAACACGCCCTATATCACACACACACAGACATATATATGGGAACGGTATTTTCAACAAGGATTGTCTCACCATACTACAAAATAAAAAACCATCTACTTGCTTTAGGGTTTTGCCTCTAAGGGCCTAGAAGCACCCCCAGCTAGTTGACTGTGTAGCTAGACCTGTATTGGAAGCTTTGCCTCCAGAACCATAGTTCATAGCACAATATAATTTGATATGGGTACAATAGGATCAAGCCAATTAGACTCCACACTCACAACAACAGATCATCAAACCCACGAATCATCTACTGAGCGAGAAATTTCTCCCATGGCCTAGGACTAGTGAATCAACGGTTTCAGTCTTGAACAAGTTGATCCATTTGTATTTCTTGTTGGTCCTATTATTCTTGGAAATTTTCTTTTTACTTTGAGAGGTGGAGGATATTTTCACTGGAAATTATGCAATTCAATTAAATAACGGATGGAGAGAGGTAACTTAGTCTTGGTCTTGAATGAGAGAGACGGCCAATGATCCACATTTAATGGACTGTTCGAGGACAGGAATAACCAAATGTGAACAAAACCAACCCACAGCTTTAGGCTGGTTATTTTATCAATGTCCCTCTAAATAAATCTATCTACATTTGAGGACTCCAGTGGCTGGGATAACATAAACCATTTATAGAAAATGTTCTCTCTCCCCCAAACAGCCCAAATACTCCATCGATCCGATGGTCAGTATCACTGGCTCTCCGATATTCTGAGTTTATCTCCAACCGATGTTGTGGGTACAGAGAGTATCGTTCTTCAAGAATTTTCTCTCTTTTCTAATCTAGTATCAGCCATGGTGTACCTAATTTTCTCTGAGATTCTTCAAGTACAGGTCTGAATTTCAGTTACCCAAAAAGAGGATGTTGGAGAAGGGTATGGCAGAGCATCATTGAACTAGGAAGGTAGATAAATAATGGGAAAAGAAAATAGAGATATGCATGAACCTAAAGACTCGCTGTTCAGAGTGAGTTTTTGGATGCTTACGGATAAGGGATATGAGCAACTTTAGCTAGTCCTGCAAGGGCACGTGAACCCATATGAAGTGGAAGAAGAACCAAACCATGACTGTAAGCTTTGTGATGTGGGTCTCAGTTTGAATTAGCCACATCAAGGTGGTGGTGACGACCTTCTCTCTTCTCAGCCTTGCCATCATTTTCTATCTGACTGGCTGTGTGTTGTTGTTTTGCTCTTATTTGGTGCTTCCAACGCATTCAATATATGTGGGAGCTCATAATCTAATCCTTTTGTTTTGGTATTCGTACCTCTGTGCAGGCTGCTGATGGTCTTGTTTTCAAATATTGTAGCCGTTTGTTTGGCTGTGGAGCCCACTTGCATGCTTGGTACAATTTGTGGATATTCCATTTCACGCATAATTTGCACCCCAAAAACAGATAAAATGAGCTGTTCCATAATGGATGGGCATATTTCTTATGAGCAGGCAAAGGCGCAGACGGGTCCTACTCTTTCCCATGATCCAAATAACCAATTAAATTGACCAGTCCTCCACCAAAATACAAATACATTGGATACTACAATTTGCCTAGTCAGTTGGCTTTTACTTTGTTTTTCTTACTGCTTGCATTATCAATTCCAATCCATTCCATGTTCACCCCGGGAAGCCGAAAAATGGTCTTCATCAAAGTTCAAATCTAGTTGCCAGAAAACAGTTCAAACGGTTCAATAAGTGACATTCCTGGGCAAAAATGAGACAACTAGGATTGCTGGGAATGCTGCAATCTGGAAGAGAAAGATGAGCAAGGGCTACATTTGACCATGTATGGGCAGCAAACCCTCCATCACCAAATTCTTCCAGGAATATAATGAAGTTGTATCCATCAAGGACACTCCGAAGACTGTCTTACTGGAATGAAGTGATCCAAGTAACAGTAAACGTACTCCATATAATCATACTTAATCCCCCATTGAAATCCAGAGAAGAAGATTAATTGCTTATATTGGTTTCTCTTTTTAGAGCCTTACGCAATGGTAAGGTTGTTATCATGTGATCTTGAGGTCATGAGTTCAAGACATGAAAACGGCCTCTTGCAAAGATGAAGGTAAGGCCCCTTCCCTGGACCCTGCATAGGCAGGAGCCTCGTCCACCAGAGGTGCACTTTATCTGTTCTTGTTTTAACATAATTGCTGCCCAAAATCAACTTCCTGATTTTTCAAAGTGCGCGCCTCTCTTGTAAGCTCAAGTGAAAGGCATAATATGGCCATTTTAATACAGGATAAGGAATCTTGGACAAAATTATCCATGTATGGTTTCCGGGCAGACCAAAACGTAGATAAAATCATCTACATAGAGAAAACTTTGTTAAACCGGTATTTTGTTCTTTACTAATTTTCACAAAAGACTTGATGCATTGATCTAATAATGCAATCAATGACCTGCAGATCAAAATTTTGGGGCCATGGACAGCCCACCAGATGGGAGGGTAAGGGTAAGAATTGTTTTATTGAGAGAAAAGGACGTGCTAGAAACTCGTTGACAATGTAGGGGAATCGGGATCCACCACCTATCTTTCGAAGATGGGGGAGCTGAAGCAACACCAAATTCAGCCGCATGAGGAGCAGATACAAGGCATGGACCTGGCCAGCCATGGTCTTCTCCAGCTGTTTTTGAGAGCTCTGGCTTGGCGTCTTGTAATTCAATGTGGCTTTGAATACAAGTAATAACATTGGAACTGATGCATCTTTCTATTTCTAGAGGCACAAAATCATGACGGGCTGTCCACAAAGTCTTACTGCAACTCTCTCTGTCTCTCTCTAACCCAACTACAAAGTACAAGTGTAAAGTTTACACAAGGGTTCAGTCGTTGATAGGTCCTGCTCCAAAATCTCATCCGATGGCTGATGATAGACTTTGTTATCCTTTATAAAATGGTTGGCTCAGAATGGCTATAGAAATCTGAATGAGATGCTTGCCTCATGGGCTACCCTAATGCAGGGACGTGCAAAAATGGTTTGCATCTCGAAACCTGGGAAATCTAGGCCGTACCTGTACTTTCTGCTGTCCAACTACAGTTGTAATTTGTGGTCCCCTGACCACCCTGACTGCCATATAGTCATATACACTCTATATATCTCTCTCATAGAAGCTGTTTTACTCCTATTCATTAAGTTCACGCAACATCTCATTTAGATAAGAACTTCGTACCGGAGCTCATGTGGCGTTTGAGCGTGTAAACCGATTTGACAGACTTACAAGCGGGCTGTAGATCTTTCGTGATCCAAAGCGTTCATCTTTTCAGAATACAGAACCGAAAAAGTTGGAAAATTTTAACCAATGAAAGTACTATCATCATCCAACGGGGTAGTTCTTTGGAGTCTCTATTTGAGATGCGGGATAGATCCCAAACCACCCACATGCTCTTTTGTTTGTACGCAAACATACACGATACACACACCATAAGAGGGGCTTCAAAGGAAAGGGTGGCCCCTTGGTGCCAATGGTTGGGTGCTTTGGTTTAGCTTTCCTCTTACAGACCATGAGAACAATATGAAGCAGTGGTTTCAGCTCCATCACCCCGTGAGCACCTTGCAATGCACCTTTCTAGATTTACTATAAACCAAACGAGCCTTGCCCACACTTCAACATCGAAACTTTAGTTTTTGGTGCAACCAAACTCCATAATGATTTTACATCAGTCCATTGATACTGTGCAGATCACGTTGACATCACCAGAAAACATTAAAGATGACTTGGCTTTTGAGAAAAGCATATAAACATAAGTCTTATGCAGTTAGGGAACACAATAGCTAAGATCCCTTTTTATTTGGCTTTACATTTCTTTTTTCCTTTTTCTTGGAAAAAAGAAAAAAGAAAAACACCAAATATACCAGAGCCAGTATAGGCAGAAGAGACCTCAAGGGAGAACCCAAAAAGAAATAGACATGAAACTAAGTTGACGATGATATTGTCATCCGTTAAGGTTTTATCATCAGCATATGCATCTAAATGGGCAAGGGATCAACATTGCAGAATAAGAATTCTGATAATTTCAACTTGCATAACCAAGGACCTTGAATGACAAAGAGATTTGCTTCCCAAAAATCAGCAAAGCAATTAGACACTTCCAAACTGCCAAATGCAGGTTTGAACACTTCCAAAGGAGGTATACACATCTCAAACCTGGCTGGGCTGGGTGCCAACAAAGTTCGATAGGAACTAGAGGGACTTACGGTTTAACTCAAGCATTAACAAATATAACTTGATGCTAAGGTTTAGGGGATGACAGCGAAGCAATTGGATAAAGTTTCATATAACGGAGTGCACTTTGTAGAGCATATAACGAGCTTAGTAGATGAGGCGTCTGAGCTTGAGGATGAGATGGTTCAACACTGAAACATCCAAGAAGTGAAACCAAAGTCTGGAAGAAACCTTCAAAACTCAAATCAACATTCCAATTATGATTCCAAATTCTTTTGAGTGATGAAAACCTTTCACTAAGCTAAGTTAATGAAACAGGCATTGTATTAAGAAGGGTCAAAGGCCAATTTAGATGCAAAGAATAGGTCTCGGATTCCCACAGTGATAGCCACGTAGTTCAGTTAGTACATAAACCTGCAATAACTACTCTTCCCCTGATGGTAGTGGTAACGTGAGCAGCCTGTTTATCCTTATTATCTTTTCAACTGAAACCACATTAATTTCAAAGACCAAAGAAAAATAGTCAGTTAAATTAAGCAAAGAACAACAATTGTATAAGCTCTAGCCTTCTAGTGTCCAATATTCAATTAGAAAAGAATAATTATAATGATCAACTTGTTTTTGGTCATGAAGAAAGAGCGCAAGCTACATCTACATCTACTGGTCGACACGAGCACATGAGAAGGAAAATGTACACAGATAAATGCACAATTTGGAGTACTTTTATTATCTCCAAACCCAGTCTTGGAGCTGCAGGTTGCTCTCAAAGAATACATTAACTTGATGGATTAATTCAAGGTAAATAGAACGACAAAAAGGAAAGCAAGAAATAAAGTGGGGAGAACCACCAAGTGCTCACCTAAGATACAATATTACAATTGACACTCCAACGAAACTACAATTGAGTATGCGTATCTTACCTGACCCGGAGTGTGCACAGGGAGCGTGAGAACAATGTGTATCAAACATATCCACAGTATCCATCTGGATAGATTGACTGTAACTCAATATCCCGCCAGGCTTGTTGCTAATCTACAGGGGTTGATCACAGGTTTTCAACCCAAAAAAGCAGCACTATGTTACAGCAAATCCAAAAGAGGGTGCTGTTCTGATGGTGCTTGTGTATGATTTGGCCGTGATGCCGCATGTCCTTGAGTCCTACCCCGTCCTCTTCCAGTGGCAGTTGGTGGAGGAGGAGCGAGTTTGGGAGTGGCCTGCTGATTTTTGGAAGAGACAAATATTGATCCCAGGTCAGTTGCTCTTTTATCGGGATAAAAGCCTGGAGAAGTATAGGAATTTCCTATACCAAGTGAAGCATTCCCCTGGTTCTGTCCAGAGATCGCAACAGAAGCATTGCTGTTGAAGCCAAAGTTATTTAGATTGTTCACAGTTGACGTGGGATCCCCTTGATACTGTTTGGGATGTCCAATAGGAGAACTGTTGTTCGTCGAGCCTATGCTGCTCTGGCTAATCATGTTCAAACCTGCGTTTCCACAGTTCTGTGCGTATAGTCCGATACTGTTGTTGGAAGACCCTGAACCTCCGAGTGAGTTATTAGGACATGGAGGCCAATTAGAAAAAGGATCTCTATCATCGAAATAAGTATTTGAGGGTCCCATAGAATTCTGATTCTGCTTCTCACTCTCAGCCATCAAAAGGCCAGCACTGGGGGAAAGATCTCGGCGGCCACTCAATATCAACAGCCGGGCGTGACAAAGCAGTTTGATGAACAGATGAAGATGTAGAAAGCTGCAAATGCAGGGTATTTACAGTGGGACGTGAAATTGGAACTTTCTGATTGGACGATAAGTTGCCATCCATAGGACGAACAGCTACAGATGATCCCTTAGCAGTTGGACCCCAATCTTCATCCCAGGAGGGAGTTCTCTTTATTGAAGATGCTACAGTCCCACTTGTTTTCTGGAAGGGATCAGACTGAGCTCCATTAGCTACCGGAGGTGTCAATTTTACCTCTGAGGCTCCTGATTCCGTAGCAGTCACACCTCGTTTCTCTTCAATCTTCCTGTGTTATTGGAAAAGATGGGGCCAGCTGGGCTTCAGCACATCCAAAGTGAGAAATAGTGCTAAACAGGAGCAAGAGAATGCCCGTACCCAAGCATATCTTTCACAAAGAGCATGTACTTGGCAAATTGTTGAACATTCAGCTGTTGTGCAGTAAGCAGGGGAACAAGTAGGGGAAGAACATGCTCAGCTACGAACTCCACGCCATACTAAGCAAGGTTAAGTGGAATGAAGTGAGTATTAAGAACATCAACAATGCAAACATTGTTCTAGCAAAAACAGGCACTTATCAATATGCGCAAGAACGATTTCTACTAATGTTACCAAACCATTAAAATGTCAAGATGGTGACTAGAACAAGAACCTAATAACTATCAGTAGAGAGCTAAACTTTTAAATCAAGTCTTTCATAGTCACATACAGGACATGAAGGAGAAGTTACCAGTTTGTGAATTGAGTTTGCAACTCCCAGTGTACACATAAGTGTAGGTGCAGAATGGTCCACCGCAGTACATCGTTGCAATGTCTGCAATATGTCTAAAACAGCATGCTTATCAAGCAAGTGAATCAAATCACTCAGACATAGCAGTGCATTTACCCGTACCTGAAAAATGACAACCAACTTAGCTACAAAACTAATGACACGTCATATATTGATGCAGGCAGCCACATCAACAAGCATATCCAGCATTTTAGAAACACCAAGGATTATTTTGCTACTTTCCAGAAAATGATAGTATTTTGCATTATAGTCAAAATTAGAAAATTTTCCCATGTTCCCTTAAGAACATCAGAGTATTTATTCATAGATTGTAAGACTAGGATAGGATTTATATTCGACTCCAGAGCCCTTCAATCCCAATTTTATGCAACTTCCTATTTTTCTTTACTTCATGTTTTTGCAAAACTTACTATATGATAGTAGAAAAATATGAAAAATCTCTCGTGGAACTCACAGGAATGATATATGCTAGCAAGAGAGAAAATTAAAATCCCATGGTCGTATTAATTACTCAACTGAGATTCAAATGGAAACTTTATGGAGAGAGAGTCTTTGGATCCAAGCACAGGGAAGGTTGAGGAGGTTGGAAAGTGGAGGTAGAAGTATTCCAGCTGGATAGGTCCTAAGGAGTAAGGAGTTGCTCTTCTCCTAGGATTGTTTAGGCTAAGAATGAGAATTCCTTGCAAAACCTATTTATACTTGTTAAGGAGGGAGACAAGGCAATTAAAGTTTCAGTGTTATGATGTCCATTGTCTCAGAGAAATCATAAGGAATTCTATATTTACTTGCACAAGCCTCCACTTTAATGAGTTATTATGCAGGTACAAATTTTCAAAAGCAGTGAGTGGTTCCATCCTATTAGAAAATTATAGAGGATACTGACCAGAATCACATCAGTTGCAACCCACTGTGCTTAGACTGAAAATTAAGAAGAATCCATAGTAAAATCATTTGAGAAAATCTCATACCAAGTCAATATTGCCATGCAGGACTGCAGCATGACCTTAAAGTGCCTACAGAAGCAAAATAGAATAAGCATGGCATTCAAAATTTCCCCTGTGAAAATTGAGAGAATGGAAAGACAAATAAGAGAACAGATATCATCCCCAGAGAAAGATGATCTATTTCTTCTCACTTAACTTTTTTGACTGGATGGAATTCTACAAAGAATCACAAGCTAAATAGAGGAAGACAGATAAAGACAAGTTGACCATTGACTAATAACTTCCAAAAATACTTTAAACTGGGTCAGAATGTTGACAATAAAAGATATATGACAAAGATGGAATGGATCTCTAAGGGAAGTTCATCTGTCCTAGTCCCAATAGGGATCTTTACAATTTCACCATGATAACGACATGAGAATAGCTTCCAGTTTAGGACATTTATCCTGTGTCTTCTCTCATTAAATGCCATTGCGAAGACTGTATTCCCATCAAACACACATTCGGAGATATTTTACGTACTGCAGCAACTGTAGTCTTAAGTGCCAACCCATGCACACAAGGTAAAATAGCTTGCTTCACTAGCTGCAAATAACAAATATCATGAAATATCAGATAGTCTGCATTATGTTTATTAAAGTTTATGAAAAGGAAATAGTACTAATCAAGCATCAGAAAATATCCAAAGCAATCAACTCAAGTAATTCCATAAGAAAAACTCACAACATCATTTCACCACCTTAAAAGAGATGCCCAAGGTGATTTGCAGCCTTGGTAGCCCACAACATATAGATTATACAATCATTGTTTGCATGATAAGCTCGATTTACAAATAAATGGATCCATTTGGTTACTGCCTAGGCTTCTTTATTTTTCAATCTCTGTCTCTGTATTTATTTTCCACTATCAGCCAATATATTTGATGTCTAACTTTTGCCTAGCTAGTTTATATTCAGCCTCAATATCCGCACAACATATAGATTATACAATCATTTTTTGCATGGTAAACTAGATTTACAAATTTATGGATCCATTTGTTACTGCCTTGTGTCATGGACTTACGTTGCAAAGCCCGTGACCAAGACCTACAGCCTCTAAGGAAGGCTCACTTGGGACGGGAACCTGACCTGAAGGACTTAGGTCTACTGTTGAAGAACCCAGTGGAGGCCTACTCAGCTCACGGGTTCAGCTTGAGGGACTCAGATCCATCAAAAGGATCCATAATCTAGAAGGCCCCAACACATCATGTAAATATCTTGCCTCTAGAATTCTCCAGGACCATCCTGAATGTGGTAGAACCAAGGACTTGTGTAGAGACTTCTAGGGAGGACTCTAGAATAGTCTCTAACCGTTGGATGATAAACACATGTAAAGATCCCCACCATCCATTGAGGAGGTGGAAGGAGGTAAGCACCTATAAATAGGGGAGCTTCCTCACTTGTAAGGCATCGATCCAGGAGTGTGATCAAGGAGTGATCCAAGAGGGATCCAAGAGAGTTGTAAGCATCTTCAAGCAATAAAGCTACAAGTTCTTTCCAAGTTTCCTTTCAGTTGTTCTTCTCCTTTGAGTTTTAGTCAGGCTTACTTAGTTGGTTCAGGGTGAGAAGCCAATCAAAGTGCTGCACGGGAGTCAGAAAATCTCAGCCCGTGACACTTGGCCTCTTTATTTGTCATTCTACATCTCTACATTTATTTTTCACTATCAGCCAATATATTTGACAAGAAGGGGAGCCTTGGCACAATGGTAAAGTTGTTGTCGTGTGACCTTAAGGTCACGGATTCAAGGTGTGGAAACAGCCTCTTGCAAAAATGCAAGGTAAGGCTGCATACTGTAGACCCTTGTGGTCCACCCCTTTCCCGACCCCTCATAGGCGGGAACTTTGTGCACTGGGTCTGCCCCTTTAGTCAATATATTTGACTTCAAACTTTCTGTAGCTAGTTTACATTCAGTCTTGTTGTCCACACAACATATGTACAATCACTGATTGCATGGTAACCTAGATTTACAAATTTATGGATAAATTTGGTTACTGCCATGGCTCTCTCTATCTCTCATCATATGCGTCT
This sequence comes from Warburgia ugandensis, assembly GCA_035236585.1. Classification (NCBI taxonomy): domain Eukaryota; kingdom Viridiplantae; phylum Streptophyta; class Magnoliopsida; order Canellales; family Canellaceae; genus Warburgia; species Warburgia ugandensis. Next base: position 68,229,537 of record CP141134.1, read on the forward strand.
ATATTTATTTTTCACTATAGGCCAATATATTTGACATCTAACTTTCACGTAGCAAGTTTACATTGAGCCTTGGTATCCTTTCAACATAAAGATTATACAATCAGTGTTTGCATGGTTAGCAACATTTACAAATTTATGGATCCATTTGGTTACTGCTTTGGCTCTATCTATTTTTCATTCTACGTCTTTATATTTATTTTTCACCATCAGACAATACATTTGATGTATAACTTTCACTTAGCTAGTTTACACTCTTTGAGCTTGATCCACTTTCTAATCACTTGGAAAGTATAAGCAGGCAAAGGAAAATCTATGCAGACAAATTATGAAAGAAAGGTATTGAAATTGACTAGAAATAACAAAAATCATACATATAATAAGATGCATATCTTGCGAAGATATTGTGAGCTTGAGAACTGTCTTGAGTCCTGAAATATAATATATCCAATATAATTTCCAGAATGAGAGAGTAAGTATTTGTCATTGTTAACTTAGTGCCTCTTTTTCCTGTTTTAAATGATGACCGCATAATTTTGCTCAAGAGTGATAACACACACTCAAGAGCATGCCCGAGCTGGTTATTAGTTGCCAGAGACAGGACCAGAAGAAAAGAAGACTAATACAATATGGAATCCACTTTATTATTTAGTAACCAATTATTAAGAAACAAACCCACACCCCTTGTTCTGCCTAAAAGTAATGTCTTTGTGAAATCACTTTTCATGATAAGAGAAAACCTGCCAATCAGTAATGGGTTTCTTGGCCGTGATTTTGTCAATCTCAGCACAAATACAATCTCTCCATATGGTGAGAATGCACTCTCGTCCATAACGCAAGTTACCAACGAATGCCCTGATACTTAGTCCTGTATTCCAATGCCATAACTATAGAAGGCAGTGGTTGTCCTTGGGTGGGAGGAGAATATAAGGACTACTGACAATTATGGCCCTGATGAGTGCAGTACCTCATGAATCCAACAATTCAACAAAAAATGGAATGACTTGAGTCGGGTGATCCATAGCACTAATCTTTTGTAAGTAATGCCTTCAAAAGGCATCGGGACTCTTACCATACTATAAATGTTAATTTGTTAGGTTCTTCCAGGATAGCATACACCTTTGTTATTAGGCACAATTTCCAAGGAGTTGAGAGACAGCTTGTCAGAGAAAGAAAGTCCACTATTCAATATTCAACAGCACTCATAGCACCAGAAAACGAAAACAAAATGCAAAACCACAGCATTGAAGTAGCAGGACAATGTTTGAAGGTGCTATACTAGTTCCTTTATTACAGAATACAAACAACAGTTAGCGATGCATCTCACAACAGTGTATAAGGTGATCCACTGCTAATCTTATCTAGTGCTGCTATACAACAGAAAAAAAGGGCTTTTATCTGTTCCTTGGCAAGGCGTCAATCTCTATTTAGTGGCAGTAGAATCCACCCTGTTTGAGCAAGCATAGACTTATATAACAAACACCCTGCTCTACCTTACCTAAGACAAGCACCCCGTAATATCACCAACATGATTGCTAGCAGCAGAACTCACTATCTAGAAAATTTGTGAAGTTGACAGAATAAATCACCGCTCTTATCCTTCAATAATCCCCTGAAGTAGTCCACCAAGACATACACTCGCTGAAATATATTTTGTAAAATACATGGCAAATAAATAATAATTTCCAAGCAATAACTACCTGCATGATAAATTTAAACATCATGACAAGAGATCGCTGATAATGTGTGAACAAATGTTTGGAACTCGACAGATGTGCCTGATTTGTTACTGCAAGAGAGAAATATTAGATGATTCAAACAGTATAATGTTTGGAGCAACTTATATAATGTAACATCCTCAGAACATTCTTGCAAATAAATACCACAAGACTGAAAGGGAGAACAACTTGATCTAGTTAACATTCACCAATCTCTAAGGAGTCATGTGATTCACCTGAATGTCAAGTTGCTTTGTAATCAGGACAGTTCTTCTCAGAACTTCTTCTTGTATGCAAACATCATTATCACTATAAGCTTGAACATAGAAGGGAAGGATATGCTCAATCAAATGCTCCTGACTAGTCTACAACAATTGCAGAACACATAAAATTAGAAGAAGAACGCCAAGAAGGATCACAGAGTGCAAGCAAATTACTCAACCTTAACAGGTCAAATATGAAAGGATTGAGATAAATGCTTGGACAGTAGCAGAGAGAACAACATAAATTAGAATTGCAATTTTCAGAGCTTCAACAATAGAGGGGGCAAATGGAAAGTTGATTAAAGCAGAATATCCTAAAATGCTCTAAATTGGCTCACTGCTAACAAGAATTTAATATATATAGTTGCTCATGTGGTCCACTCATTTTGAGAAGATTCAAAACTTGTATGTTTCTCAAACATTCATGAGAAGCCTGCTCAAGGGAATTACGTGACCAGAAGCTAATTTCTGTTAGGGTAGTTCTCATACTGCCGATACAAAGCAGCATAGTAACAAATGTGATATTTCTAAAGCTTTGCTTCACCAATTAACTCATTGGTATTTAAATCCAGCAGTGACATTTTGCATTGTCATGTAACTAGAACATGGAAAGCTGGACACAGAAATTTTCAAGAAGATAATATAAACAATGATTCCAATGAATTATTTTCTTGAGCTATCTGTGGTTATATCAAAAGAAAAATGAAAAGGCAGTAAAGAGAATATAAGATTTAGCAAATCTGAATGGTGACCTAAAAGATGCAAAAGTTCTGTTTCCAAACATGATCTATAAATATTAAGTTATACCTACTTATTTAGAATTACCATTTGAAGCACATGCTCTTTGGAACATCATTATGACAGTAACTTGCTTTCTTTAATTAGACTTACTGCTGTAAGGCCCCAATTACCTTGTTAACAATAAGCTCTGTGTGCTTCACTAGCAGCAATAGGGTTTCACCTGCAGCTGAACTCAGGACAGGTACCAATGCTGGTAGTGTTGAAAGCTCAAAATCATTTTTATCCTGCACAAAAACATCAAATGTTACATGCAACAATCAAAGAACATTCAACAATTTTCCAACATATGCACAAGACCAGTTAGCATGAGGGTCCACAAAAAGCATACAAAGTTCTCCCATGCAATCTAGCCCTCCAAATTTCAGATTAAATCATTGGAACAGTTATTCTATCTTTTCATTTTTTCTTCTTGATGAGAATAGAAAGCAATAAACTTACCCAGTTAAGCCATCTAAGGCAAACAACAAGCCCCAAGTGGAATGTCAACTACTCTTAGTTTTTAGAAAATTTAAAATAAATATTCTCTAGCTACCAACATCAGCTGGAAGACAACAAAAGTTAGCTACTCGACTCTCAATTTATAAAAGGATAAATGCATTCCACATCAGAAAATGACAATTATTAGGATAGTTTCCACTTTCTAGAATCCATTTCTAAGGTATGAATTATAGACATAGACTCACTTGAGCAAAACAGATCGTGTTTACTTCTCCAAAGCAGTTACTGTCGCATGATCTTGTTTAAAATATCTCAAGAATATGAAAAACCATTAATCATAAACTAACCTGACATTCCGCTATTGTAAAAACCATGGGTAAAATCATGGGCTGCATTACCATATTCTGCAATTCTACACAAAGAGAAGGAAGCACCTGCATGAAATGGTAATAAAAATGCCTTGAACAGTTCACATGATGGTCAGTAAAATACTTTGTTTTCTATAAGACATCTCACAAGAACACCTGCTGCTAAATCATTGCACTGTTAAATGTGATCAAAATTCAGTGGGTGGTGACTAAGCCTAGATGCAAACAGAACTGTTCAGTGGGAACCAGAAACAATGATAAGGCAGCACAGGGCATAAAGATATGCCAATGAAAGATAAAGCCAAAGTACAGGAAGAGACAGTTAATACTTCAGGAGTCTCCAATCTAGCTAGACATGCCACCTAATCAGTTAGGCTTCAATTTTCTGAGTGAAGAGAAAGGTTCCCCGTGGAAAAGGAGCTCTGCAGGAAAACCCAAGCTGGAATAAGGTGGGGAGATATCAGCACATACTATTTTTGCACTACTGCAAAGTCTAATTTTCTATAGGCTTTTCACAGTATTAGTTGGAATGCACGTGCATTTAAAAGGCATGAGGCATAGCTCTGTTTTCTGAAATCAAATTTTTAAATAATTAAAATCTTAAAATTATTTTAAATTTTCAAGAATAGTCCAATTACTAAAAGAATAAAACCACAAATACGGCTAGATAATCTCAACTTTATGCATATTCAAACTCACTGGTCAAATATGTGTAATGCTTAGAGCATTTCCGCTACTTGTGCATCCATTTTACAAAAAAAAATGAATTGGACATTCTATGTGAAATTAACCATGTTAAATGTTTTATTTTATTTAAAATAATAAACAAAGAAAATTGTATAAAAAATTAGCACCATTAGATTCTACGTTCAAAATGGAATTTAACGCTTCAAAGAATGCCGAAAAAAGAGTTCATATGACCAAGTTATGGCCTTTTGAAGATAAAGGGGCATTTCTGTAAAATACAATTAAAACAGAATGGCCTAAAAACACAGGGGGGGTTTTCCTAACGGCACCCCCCTCAAGTCTTCCCCTGTAACATTTTGATAAAAAAAGAAAAAGAAAAAAAGAAATGATATAAGGTAAGGAGAAGAGAGAGAGTGCTCAAAACGCACTCTCCTCTTTTTTAAGTCTCTGTTTCACGTGGACCATCATGCACTGGGGAGGCGGATTTCACCACCATTGAACAGCCAGGAACGAGGTAGAATCACTCCACCCTTCCCTTTTGTGTTAATTTCAACGTTTAATTACCCGTAAACACCAAAAAACGGCATGAAAATGTAAGTTTTTGCAAAAATCCGTGCGTACTGATTTGCCTAAAAATTTTGGATGAGACGGTGTCGGATTTAGATCTGGACCATTCATATTGTGTATGATGAGGAGAGGAAAGAACCCATAAAATTTCGTGACGATCGGACGGCTAGGGACGCTGCAAAACACGAAAAACAGTAATACGGGAGTTTTTGAAAACGAAACAAAAAGCGCGAAAAAACGCTAGATTTAGGAAGGATTTGGGAAAATGGATGGTGGAAATGGAATGTACGTGAAAAACCGGACACATGGGTGTAAAAATCACAAAAAACGGAGCTCCTGGGGTCGCCAACGACAGCGAACCAGTCCGGTCGTCTCCTCTGGCAACGGCGACCGGAACAAGAAGAAATACATGGTTGAGGGAATGCCACGTGGCGCGATGAGGGAGCGCCACGCTCTGGGGCACGTGGTGCGACTTGTGCGCGCCACGTCGAGGGGCTGGAACGCACCACGCGCGTTGTTCCGTCCCCCACACGCAGAGCGCTTCCACAGAAGCGCCTGCTGCCCAGATTGGGTTCTGATGCAGAGCGCTTCCACAGAAGCGCCGCTCCCCTGGAGCGGGTTCTGATGCGAGGCGCTTCCACAGAAGTGCCTGGCACGCGCTGCGCGTGCGGCGGGCCCCATTTGCTGGATTTTGATCTTTTTTGACCCTTTTTGCCTTTAAACCTTGATTTTAGGAGTTACAGAGGTCTAAATCACGATCCGAAAGAGGTGTTGTGATCGTCTTAACAAGGGGGACCTAGATTTAGGATAAAAATCTAGTTTGGAGTAACTTTTTAGTAGCGAAACTACGAAATGCTATTAGATGAATTAGATCGAGCTGATCAATAGATGATATTGCGATACGTGTTTGTTTATGGATATTGCGATACTGAAGTAGGTGATTTCATTCACACTTTTTCTATATTCTCAAATAGTGATTTGATGATTTGAGTCTTTGAGGCATATGATTTATGCTTTACCATATGTGTGAGATTGACTTCAGCATGTAACTTCGCAAGTGCGTGCTATCTTTATGGTGGTTATTGCATGCACTGTTTTTGATATCTTTCGTGATATTTACTTGGATTTTTGGTCTTCTTGACATGTGGGAGTCGCTCTGGCTTGATATTTGAGACCATTGATCTTGTGGTAGGATACGATTTTCACCCCGTGAGTGCCTGAGTGCCCGTGAGGGTGAAAGGGTGAAAGCGAAAGTGGTGCGCGTAGTTCCCGTGAGTGCCTGAGTGCCTGAGGACCCGTGAGGGTGCAAGGGTGAAAGGGTGAAAGCGGATGGTACAGAGAGCTGACCCCACATTGCCGTGAGTGTATGTGAGACACTCATAGGGCTTGACTGTGTATGAGGTTTGATTCTTTTGACATGCATTCATATGTTTCTAGATTTTCTCGAATTGTGCATGTCTTGATATCGTAGTTGATGATATCTTATTTATTGAATGGACATTGTATGTCCTTCATCGTGTGATTTAAGTCTTTATATATTATTGATCATCTTTCGATCTTTATGCCTTGTGCCCTATGCTTTGTTTTATTGAGTTATTTTGAATGTATATCACCTGCACAAGCATAGCTTGCTGAGGCATTGCTTTGTTTTGTAATGCCTCAGAATCAGAGGGCGGCAGTCAGAAAGAAAAGAAGGTGGACTAGCGTGGAGTTGGACGAGGGCTTGAAGACAGAGACTGTCAGATACTGACAGAGTGGTGTACTTTTGGTTGGACTGGTATTGGTTTTTTTAGCATTCTCCTTAGTCATTGTATATATGGATAGATTAGACCCATATCACTGTATAGTGGTTATATATTTATTCATGGATGATGTGGTGATCTTGGACAGACCCTGGAACTTTGGAACTTCACTATTACGTGTTTTTGCAGTTACAAAATTTCATCATGGTTTTAATTTGTGAGCATGCTCAAAATGGTTACTTTTCATTCTGTTTTTCAGTATGGTTTTGAGGAGAAGTGACTCTCAGGGTTTTCTTAAATGGTATTTGTTTAACGCTGCGACAAATTTTAAATTATGAGTTTTAAGTTCTGGAATTCCATCTATTTTCTATAAATAAATTATTATTATTATTTGAGTATAAATATGGAAAATAGATTGATAAAACTCGGGGTGTCACATCCCCTAACTTCAGCCACCGACCTGCACGATCACCACCTCTGTGAGGCGGCAGAATGGCAGCGCTGCCATGGGCAGCACCGCCTTGGCAGGGCTATAAGAAGCCCTCTTCCCTCCTCAACCATCCCTCCTTTTCCCCATCTCCGGCTACCTTAAGCAAGGGTTTTCCCCATCAGTAAGAACAACTCAAACCTTAATATCCTTTCACCTGCGGTTACTTGTATGCTTAATATGTACAAAACTGCTCTGAGAGAGGTTGAACCATGTCTGGGGCATCAGTGGATTAATAGCACCTGTCAACAGAAGTTATCCACAATGCTTTTGGGAGAATAACCATTCAACCAATAAGTGTTGCTCGATAGGGTATCCAGTACTGTGCATTGTCCTTTCAGACCTTCTATTCCCTTTAGTCCCTTTCAAGGTGGCAAGTTTCATTCTATTGCTTTAAGACTTGATACTTACATATGCATCTGTGGATTTTTTATTGGTATAGTTAGAAAAGGGCAGCCTCATGAATGAAGCTCCTGTATATGCAGGTCCTGGGAAGGGGCGGACCACAAAGGGTCTGATTGGTATAGTTACAATTTCTAACAGAAGTTCAAGTGACAAAGTTTGCATAAAGCTGAGTGCCGAGCTAGTCTAGTCTAGGTGGATCCACCAAAGGAAAGCAACTTAGCAGAGTCAAGCTTATGACTGTTGTACAGCAGGTCTAGTTATATCTACATCAAGCACTGCATATGATGGACATTGTCTAGCAGTACAAGTCCTTTCAGCTCAAAGATGTTATGTTATTAGCCATTCAGCAATTCGCAGGATCTAGGAGTAATAAATAATTTTACTGATCAAAGATAAAAAGGATCAAAAAGATTAGAACAACGAGGGACCTCAATATAACAGAAAGGAAAATTGGTAACTATATATCGCAGAAGTCCCACTCATAAATGTCAAACAGAAGCGGAACAACCAAAAGAATCAGTATGATAACTTACATTGCAGCAAATAACAGAACAGATTGGGTGGTGCTCAATTTGGCAAATTCCAATGCACCAATTTCTTGTTGCTGTGAAGTCATAGAAGGGAAGGCCGCCTGGAAAAATCAGACCCCATTCCCACCAATAACCCCACCCACCCCCCCGCGAATGAAGACTAATGAAATTAAGACGCTTTTCCAATTGCTGAAGTTGTCTTGTCAGTACCCATATAACTGAATACACGCAGGTCAAGCAAGATATTGTAATGCCCTGCTCTATTTCCTCCTCATTCACCTGATGGAGGAGGAGAACTTCAATTAAATTGTCTTCCCAATCAATATCGCACCCTTTTACTCTTTCTTTGGACGATTTCCTAGCTTGCAACTGTGGAGGGCAAACATCATCCTCTGCATCATGAACAGCCCTTTTCGGGTCCATAATATTGTCGATTCTCAACTTTGCAGCATTTATCTTCTCTCTTCTCCTCTTGCATGCCTCCTTACCAGCCTCAAAAGATGGAGGAGAAGCATCAAAGCCTACATTTCTCTCCAGTATTTGCTTCAGTGAAAACTTCTTCAAATCCAATTTCCCCGCCCACCACTCCATTCTTCCCAGACTTTCATCTCTCCGCTTTCTCTTACTTTGATGGGCCCCCGAAATCCCTTCCCCTTCAGACCTAACAGAATCACACTTTTTTACTAAGTCTGCATACATTCTTGACAAGCACTCCCTTGAAAGTTTAAGTTTCTCCAAATCAGCATCACTCGCAGCAAATGCTATATGTTTACCGTCAGCTTCAAAGTATTGCAAATGATCCTCTGTATCGTCAAATTCCTTCGTTGGACACATATCTACCGAGTCTTTCAAATCAAATGCATTCACTTTTGAACTATTGGCATTCTTTGTTCTAGAATCTAGAAGTTTCATCTCCATATATCGAAGAATTATCGGAAAATTCTGGACTAGATTCTTTACGGAAACATCCTTTCCCCAAGGCAATCCACGAGAGACTTTCACCAAACTCTCCTTAAGCTCCCTATATCGCTGCTTACTCGTATTGATTCCAGCATAAATGTCTTTTGCAACATCCTCAATCGTAACTCTAACCTGATTTACCTCCGAAACGAACACCAAAACTGCAGCAACAATAGGGAGTGGCTGCCTTCCAGTAGTCAAAAACCACTTAATGCAACACTGCAAAAGAAACCTCCCTTGCTTCAACATGATATCCATTTTCCCCTTTGGAATATCTGAAAATCTAGGCGAATTCTTGATGGCCCGTTCGAAGGCACAAACAATGTCAAATTCCGGCAAACTCAGGTCAAGAAATTCGGTAACACGAGTAATCATCTCACCGATAACACGAATATCACAACCGATCACGGCAGCGACCTCCGCAATTGTAAGAGGAATGCGATTCTTTCGCATTACAACATACGAACAAGCGCCAATTAGTACTGGAAACCAGTTTCCGTTGCCGAATTCTCCCTTGGTGATTTCTTCAATCATTTGTTTCACTTCAGCAGTTCTGGGAGCAGAGAGCCCTATGTTTGACGTAATTTCTTCGATGTTTTTCTCAGCATTGAAGATCTTGCTCTCTCTGTAATTGGACTCGCCGCCCCGATAGATTTTCTGGCCGTTGATCTCTCCGGCAGTAGATCGGGCGGCGTTGGAGATTCGGAAGAAAGTGCCTGTGGGGCCGCTTAAACCACCGATTTGGGCTTGAAAGTTGTCGTCGGATTCTTGCTCGACGCCACACGCATCGCAGAGATAAGTCCCGGAGAGACAATCGAAGATCACACGTTTCTCTTTGCATCTTTTGCAGACGCGGGAGGTTTCCATGGCGAGAAACGTCGCTAAACCCTAACCCTAGGTTCTGTTTCTAGAGAGCAATGGGCTCCGTGGGAGTTTCAAGGGGTATCGGGACACTTGCAGGAGCCGGAGACACTCTTTGCCATGGAAGGCCAATGAAAAAAGGAGCGCCGTAGAGCGCGACATATGACAAGCAGCCGTGTGAGAGAATGCCGTCGAACGCGACACCGGGTAGTCTGACGAAGTGGGCCTTACCTGTGGATGATCTGAACCGTTCATGTGACTACTTGGATCTTATAAAGAAAATCAACCGTTTGACGTCCTTAAAAAGTTTAATTACTTAAATAACCCTGAATTTATTCATTTTTATTATTATACCCCCGATTTCAGATCTAATTAATTGCACACTTAATTTAAAAGGTCATTGCAATTACACCCAATCGTAGACAGCCTAGTGACGATCTAGCATGCAAGTGACTTTGATTTAGGGTCGAGAAGGATTTAATATACTTCTAAAGTCTTCTTCCCCAAGCTACAACCCAACTGCTAAAACAAATAGCATTAAGTGCCAACTGCAATTAGGACACCATTACATCTAAAAGCTAAATGGGTGCAATTGATCAAAACTGAAATCAGGGCTAAAAATGAGAAAAAAAAATAATTTAAGGTTTTTAAACTAATTTAATATCATCATCATCATCATCAAGACCTTATCCCATTTAAGGGTATGCAACATTAATCTTGTTCTTTCATTTTCCTCTGCTGAGTGTCATGGTTTCATTTAGTTCCGAAGTTTTTAAATATTTTTTCAGCACTTATATCCACGTTCTTTTGGGCCTTCTCCTTGCCCTTTTGCTACCTTTAACTTAGATCAACTTGCTCCTTCTATACATTCTGTTGGATATGTTCATACCATCTAAGTATAATCTCTCTCATCTTGTTACATATTGGTACTATTCGTAAGTGTCCTATAATGTTTTTATTTCTAATACTATCATTTCTTGTATTATTGCTCATTCATCTCAAAATCTGCATTTCGGCTACATTCATCCTCTGTCTATGTTGTTCCTTAACTGCCCAATACTTGATCTATAGAACATGGTTGGCCTTATAGCCATCTTATAAAATATAAAAAAATAGTTCAAGTGGCACACTACGATCACACAAAACTCTAGAGATGTATCTCCATTTGTTCAAATCCGTTTGGATTCTCTAGGTAACCTTTCTCTCAACCTCTCTACTCTCATGAATTATCGATTCTAGGGATCAAAAGTGTTCTTTTAGGAAGACTCTTGGTTATTAATCTTTAACGATGCTCTACTCCCGCTCCCATCATTGCTAAAATTGCATTTTAGATACTACATCTTAGTTTGGCTAATTTTAAATCTTTAAATTCTAATGTATCTCTCATTTACTCTAGCTTTGTGTTTATATCTGTCATTATCTTATCAATTAAAATTGTATCATCTACAAATAACATGCACCATAGAATCTCCTCGTGTAGATATATTGTTGATTCATATATAACCAACGTGAAAAGGTATAGGCTCAATATAGATCCTTTGTGCAAACCTATAGCAATGGTAAAATGATTGGTTTCTCCTTAATGGTCTAACACTTGTTACGCTTCCTCATATATATCATTAACTATGGCTATATAACCCTATGATTCTCACCCAACAATCACCATATTAAATCTTTGGGGACCTTATCATAAGTTTTTTCTAAGTCAATAAAGATCATGTAGAGTTCCTTTCTCATCTTTATTTATTTCTCCATCAATTTCTAATTAGGAAAATAGCTTTCATGGTAGACTTCCTACACATAAAACCAAATTGGTTTTTTGACACACTTGTCTTGTGTCATAACATCTTCTAAATCACTCTTTCAAAGAGTTTCATGGCATGACGCATTAGTTTGATCCCCTGGTACTTATAAATTTGTGCAATAGAACTCTTCATCCATTCATCCGGCATTTTCTTTTATTTTATAATCTTGGTAAAAACTTTGTCGACCAAACTACTTAAATATCTCTTATATACTTCCAAACCTCTATTAGTACCATCAAGTCCCATGGCCTTACCTAATTTCATCTTTTTCAATACCTCTTTCACTTCAAGTATTCTAAACCTATAATCATATCTATGATGTCAATTGTTATTTAGGCTTGTGGTACTTCCAATCCTCATATCCTCATGGTAATTATCATTTAACAATTTTTTAAAGTAATTTTCTCATATTTGTTTGACTAGTATTCTTTGGTCGTCACTTATAATACACTTAATGTGGTCTAAGTCCTTACTCTTCTTTTCTTTTAATTTTGTGAGTTTAAACACATTTTTCTCACTTTCTATTGATTCTAATATATTATAAAGAACAGCATATGTCTTAAGTTTAGCATCACTTATTACTCTCTTAACAATCTTTTTTAGTATTATTATATTGTTTAAAGTTTTGTTATTTTTAGTCCACTGCCATGCTTTAAAATACATTTGTTTCTCTCTAATAACTTTTTGTACTTTTTAACTCCACTATCAAGTTTCCTTTGTTGGTTTCTTTTTACCTTTAGATATTATTACGACATCTTTTGCCACTTTTATAATAGACATGGCCACATTAATCTGCATGATATTTATATTTATTTCATTATTTTAGTTTCCTTCTATTATCAATTTGTTTGTAAATGATAATATCTTCTCTCCTTTTAAGTTTCACCATTTTGTTTTTAGATATTTATTAAGTTTATTTTCTTTATTTCATACTTTAATGTAAATATCTATAACCATTAGTCTATGTTGTGAGGTTAGACTCCCACCGTGTATCACCTTACAATTCTTACACATTGAACTTTTGGTATTCTTAAGTAATAAATGTTGTTTTGTCAAATAGGATTGCCATTTAGATTAAGCTGTCATATGACAGTTGGATCCACTGTTAAGCATGAACCAAGATTTGAATTACAGGTACAATTCATGAGAGAGAGAATTTCTTTTCTTCTTCTTCACAATACAAAGATAATTATTGTCGAAACCTCCACTTTTCTCAAACATGAGTGCATATTAAGAATAATGCGTAAGATCCATGAAGACTGCATATGCAACCGTTTCCTGCTATATCTGTGGAATAAGCCACCCGGCATGAGCAAATGGGGTTTCCATTTGGAGCAACTCCAGAAGCTTGAGAACTAAAAGGACTTGTTTGAACAAGAAGCTTCATTTAAGAGCACCTAAGTACATTAAATGCAATAGGAAAAGAAGGGTTCAAAGGTTGCTTTCATCGATTCGGCTCTTATGCAGCTGAAACGCCGGGTTCACCCAAGTTCCACAGCTACACTGCATACCTGCCCAGTTGAAGGAACCTAAGCGAGCTTTGCAACCCAAGCACTGAAGCTTTTCCTCCACAGTCCCATCTTATAACCGTCAAAAATCAAGGTTAATAAGTACAGATGATTAAAATTATATATACGTAAGCAAAGTAACAACCAGTAATACCTGCTTCCATCCATTTCAATGGTCCTACGAATATAGAGGAACACTCAGGTTTCTTATCAATTTCCAATGGATTTCCCCTTTTCTTCCACTTAAAACATTTTTCACCTTCTCCCTGTTTATGAGGAACCACATTCTCTTCGGCAGCAACAATTCTTCGACATCTTTTACAGCGATATATGATTTGTGGTTTGATGTTGGTCACTGCATCTGAGCTATCAACTTCCATTGAACTTAGGGAAACGAGATCCTTTATACACAATGCTGGAACAAGTAGACTTACACATCAATGATACATGAGTTAAAGGATTTACAGCCTGCAGATGCGGTATAAACAATCCACACTGAAAAAGATGAGCTTCTTCTAAAGCTAATATAACTCAAGCCATATGGTCAAAATACATAGTAAAGAAACAGTTTGAAGATCTCCACGCAACTACAAAATGAAATTATCTGGATCACTTAACTTTTAACTGTATTCTATGAGAGAGTGTGTAATCTTATAGAGAAGGAAAATTGAAAGAAACAAAGAGAAACCACCTAAAGATACTACAAAGGATTTGAGTTCATCAATTCACAAAATTAGCAGCATCTTCAGAATAGCTAGTGGCACAGTAAATCTTGACACCGTTTGGATGGTTGCGAATAGCAAACCATGAATGGGGAAAGAAGAAATCCTTCATTTGTTGTTCCCCAGAACTGAGCAAACCCTGCTCTAAGAATTCCATGAAGAGGATAAGTGCTTCAAAATTTTATCCATTTCTTACACCCCAGAGAACAACAAATATCAAAATTACTAAGGACAGACCAACCAATAATAATAATAATAAACGGTTTTTCTGAAAACAAATCAATAACAAGAGAAAATTTCAAATTCAGTGACACGGTCACAGAATAAATGATTTAGCATTGACCCACCTACTGCATCCGATTAAGCTGTAATATGCAAAAGCAAGAGCTTCGGGAAACCTAGAAAAGCTTCGACCGCAGTGGCCCAGATCCCCCAAAAATCCAACAGAACTAATGCACGGTAGATGCTCACTGAATTCTCCCAGAGAATGACAGAAAACAATAATGCCAAAATGAGAAATGCGAATCCAAACCATTACGTTTCAAGAACGGTACGCAAAGGCACTGATACAAGCTGGTGATTAAATGGAATGGCAAAGACATCGATAAAATGAAATCAACGTGAACGAAACAGAAAACCAAAACCCTATAATCGAAGGCAGCAGTTATCCATGAAGGCGAGGAGTTAGGAATATATTAGAACAAGAAGACGAACTTACCTTGGTTACAGTAGCGAAGAAGCTCAGAACATCTGTAGTACTCTCCCACCCCCTGCAACTCTCTTCTCTCTAGTTGCGAGTCTTAAGGCAGCCAAGTTTGCTTACTTCCACGGTTTCACCTCCACTAATGGGTACGGCCTAATGTCCAGGTCACAAGCATCCCTGGGAGCGGGAAGAAGCTGGTGATCAGTCCGTCCTAGAGACTTGGCATTTGCAAGTAGCTTAAGAGATAATTGGTTTAAGAACTTTGGATCAGCCAATATATGCAAATAAAATATTCTTTAAGCTATGGGTATCAATTATTTTAAATTAATAATCAAAGAGAAATAAAGTTTATAACAAATGATCTATTAAATTACTAAACTACTTCACCTTATAAAGACATATAAATGGTCTTTTATAGATTTAGTATTTTAATCGTTATAGTTACATTGCTTGGAGACTAGAGATGGTTTGGATAAGCAATATGCATTATGAAATATATTATATAATAAATTTAATTATCTATATTAATTAAAAATAATTTACATGTTGGTATAGAAAATATGATGCACTGGCGTGCTGAATTTTTTTTTATTACTAAATTTAAATAAAAAGAATACCTTGTACAAATAGCTAAGAACTGTAAACTTTCAATATGAAATGATATAAAAAGTCTAGATATTGGTGGGGATAGAAATATCTATAATTTCTAACTATGTTCATATCTTCAGTTGATAACACAAGAACAACCTTTTCTAGCACTATTTTTTGTTTTCTTTTTGGAGAACAGTTCATCCAAATTGTGCAAATGGATGGAATTTTGTTACTCAGTCGTTTTTTTTATTAACTTAAGGTAAAAAAGTCATGCAAATATATAATTCTTTAAGAAGAAATATATTTTTTGTAATTATTCATTGAACTTTTATTTAAGAACATAAAGGTAGTTTCCATTTTTGAGTAAAGGTAGATTATGTATGTTTAAGAAAGTTTTGTGGTCAAAATATTGGGTTCATGTGTGATTTAGCTGCACATATCAGACATAAGTCCACCATATAAAAGCATTTTTAATGACTTCTTATGCCTCAACAACAAATTGGTTTTTGCCTTCTCTTAAAACTAATGGTTTATAGTTTTACAAGACTTAAATTGTGATCAAGGGATGTTTTTGTTCAAGAAAAAAACAATTTTAAACTATTAGTGGATTTTTATTTATTTTTACTAACATACATAATACTAATTGATCTAGTAGCATCGACCAAGTTTGGACTAATCATCTAGTTATTAAAAATGAAGATGTAGTTATTGGAAAAAACAATTTCTAGATGATGTATAAACCTCAAATTTGAAGATTTTATATAAATATACTCAGAGAAAGAAGCCATGTGTAAAGACAGGATTACATAGTGGCTTGTAATACATGCACCTCTTGTTTTTTCTCATGAGCCTCCCATGAAATTATATGGAAGGCTATTCCTCTTGATGGACCTAGATTTTTTAAGATCTAAACCATTTACAATCTTGTTCCGAAGTTAGATGAGTCATGCTTCAAAATTCTTATTCATTGGATGATCCTAGGAGGTGTTGCTTTAAATCTTGAAATGGATGGCAAAAGGTTTTACTGTCCATTTATAACTTGAGGAAACAATGGCTAGGAATCATCTAATATATGAAAATTTTAGAGCATGGTCCACCTAAGTCAAGAGTAAGATATTTAATAGTTCATGTCTTCAAAAACATCAGCCACCTAGAGTTAGAGCCATTTTATACTATCCATTAGGCATTTAGAAGGGAAAAAAGGGCGCATATATCACTACCCTATATAATTAGAAATGACCAAGGGAAAAGTAATGCCTAACTTTAGTTAACATATATTCATAGAAAAAGAAAAACAATTACTATTCCTTCCATTGAAACCAATTCTTTATCCGATTTACATGACGTCTTATAATATTATTTTATCAACCAGGCATAAGTTGATGTATGAAAATAATATAAGAAGTGAAGACGAACATAAGGAGCATACTATTAGCAGTTAAGTATAGAGCTTTAGATGGAGAGAAAACATTAGACGTGCAAAAGAGCATACCATGTTTTTCACATATACATAAACTCAGTGAGATTAGATGACCCAGAGTAGTATTGAAAAGAGGTTAATGTTAATCGTAAACTAAATAGCTTGATATGGTGAGAAAAGATAAAATAAACACAAAAAGAATAATATCTTATTTTTAACTTTAGATAGAAAGTGAGATCACATATATGTTTAAAAGAGCTAAAAAGAGTTGAAATACTAACATTTGGGAGAAATACATATGAGAAGGGGGAGCCTTGGTGCAACGGTAAAAGTTGTCGTCATGTGACCTTGAGATCACGGGTTCAAGGCGTGAAAGCAGCCTCTTGTAAATGCAAGGTATGGCTGTGTACTTTAGGCCCTTGTGATCTACACCTTCTCTAGATCTTGCATATGCGGGAGCATCGTGCACTAGGGCTGCCCTTTTACATATGAGGTTCCTTTAGAGGTAAGCAAGAGAGAGGTAAGTAGAGGGTTCAAAAGAAGAGAAAGAATAACGACCATTAACAATAAAGAGCTATTATTGTCCTATAATGAGTAGTTAAAAGTCAAAGAAGTGTCAATTTAAGAAGTTAAAATAGAAATACTTATTAGATCTAATAATTTATAAGAAATCTATATGATCAAGATCTCTAAAAAATATAAACTCACTCAACTTCATTTTATAGCATTCATCGGCAACAAATTGAGAGAGAATCATTTATCAATAGAACTAGGACAATTATGTAAGGAAAGAAAGGGCAGCCCCGATACACAAAGCTCCAGCATATGCCGGGTTCAAGGAAGGGTCGGACCACAAGGGCCTATAATACGCAACCTTACCTTGAACTTGTGACCTTAAATTCACACGATGACAACTTTTACCGTTGCACCAAGACTCCACTTCAACTATGTAAGAAAAGGATATTAAAAAGAGGAAAAAAAAGAGAAGAGAATGTAATATAATACAAATTGAGAAAAACATTTATTAATAGAAACAAGTACAGAAATATAACACGAAAGAGAGTAGAGAGAGATAACATTTATCTATCTACTATAATAGGAGGTAATGTATCCTTTCGTGGGAGAGTGTCATGCGTTACTTCTTCCTTTTCTCTCTTTGCATTTTCTTTTCTACTTAATATTAATATTTCTAATAATAATAATCATTAAAATAGAGACCCTTGCATTAATTATCTATCTATCTAATGTAATATAAAACCAAAGACATCTATTTTAATGTCATTTATGGGTATAACTGCTAAAATTAAGAAGAAAAGAAATTATAAAGAGAAAAGAAGAAGAAGAAGCGACACATAATAAGTTCCAATTAAAAGGCACCCCATCTTATACGACAGTAAATGGATACAGTTTGGTAAGGTAAGGCCCGTACATTCGGCTTATGATTTGTGCAGCATATTATGCCACAGCAAACTTTCAACCAACAGCATAAAAATTTCTTCCAGAACAACATAACACACAGTGCAAGTCTTTGAGTTCCTTATAGTCAAATGCGGGTCTGATCGGGAATACCTAAATGCACAAGCTTCCAAGCCTAACCGTAAAAGTTGTCGTAACGGTAAAAATTATCGTCATCTGACATTCAAGTTATGGGTTCAAACTATGGAATCAGCTTCTTACAAAATGCAAAATAAGGTTGCCTACTATAAGCTATCGTAGTCCGCCCTTTTTCCTAGTACAGCCAGAAACTTCGTACACCGGGCTGCCCTTTCGAAGCTTCCAAGCCAAGCCACCAAACCTGGCCCTGCCCAGCTAATAAATTCATCGAGCAGTTGGAGTGCGTACTACGCAACTGTTAGTCTGTTATAAGAAATTCTGTAGTCTCCGTCAGGCCATCATCATCTCGAATGCATCGTTAACCAAACAAAGAGGAAGCTTCGTATTCACCTCCTACCCGCTAACAAAACACAAACCACCATCTATCCGCCCCACTCAATTCGATCCAACCACAAAAACAACGTTTCTGCTTCATACCATACCTTACTCTCTTCGATTTCTCGCTCGCAGCCAACGCTCTCCCGCTTTCGTTTCTCCAAACAAATCTGGAAATCCAAAGCCAGTGCAAAGAAAGCCAATCCGGGAAACCCTAAACTTCCAGGGCTATGAAGAAAGACGAGTAATCATGCCTTCATCTACGAAATTCTTTTACAAGCAGAGTCGATGGATTTCTCAAATGCGGAGATCCACCTTCTGTCTCGTTTTCGGAATTGCGGGATTTCTTTTTGGATTGATCGCGATCGCGAAACAGCCTTCTGGATATAAATGCCGTGATTTTGATCCTAGATCTGTTTCTGTTTCGTGGGAGACTTCGAACGGCATTCCCGATCAGCGTGGTTCCAATGGGGATGAAATTCTGGGAGAAGGTCCGAAGAGATACAAGGTGATGGCATTTGTTGGAATTCAAACCGGTTTTGGATCGACAGGGAGGAGGAAATCTTTGAGGAAGACGTGGTTTCCTTCAGATCGGCAAGGGCTTCAACGGTGAGTCTTTGGTTAAGTTTCTTCATCCTGTTTCATTGAGACGCTTCAGGTTTAAATCTGGGAAAATGTATTTGCAGTGAGGTGGAAATACTTGTTTTTTACCGTAGTGCGTTGAGTCTCTGCTTTGGTTGATATTAAGATGTGAATATGACTTCTCGGACCCCTTTCTGCATTTATTTGACCACTTCAATGGATAGCACTTCTTCAATACAAAGGTTGCCATTCTTGCTTGGGGTGTTGTTGAGAGAATTTAAGTGACGACTCCTTGGGATTTCCGTTCGCCAATTTCCTGGCTAGTTTGAGGTCATAAAGAGTGTATTCAGTCTCCAAACCAGCAGAAAGAGTGTATTTAGTCTGCACTTGTGCTCTGCTTCTGAATAAATTTGGGAGTGCAACTTTGGTTAATCTGGAAACAATATTCTGTCTCGGGTAACTTTAAAACATAATTAATTTCTCTGGCGATCCAACCGATGAATGATTAAGTTGAGAGTTCACCGGAATTCATGTTTTTTATGATTGACAAACACGTCACAGGTATCAAATTCAGTGAAATTTGTACTTCAGGGAAGTGCTGAATGATACCCATGTTGATTAGCATTTCAGGGATCACAACTCAATTTGGAAGTGTTTCATTCGTACTAGGCTGAAAAATGTTGTATTGGGTCGTTGGATTGAGTTATGTGCAAGGTTCTGGTTCTTTATCCTTCTATTATTCCCTTCTTCAACTTTTTTCATGGTTCACTGGGCTTGCAAGAAGAAGGGACCTCTCGCTCCATTTGGGCTGCTCCTTGACCTGTTATTGGTTCTTTAATGGTGGTCTTCCATGTCAATATGCCATTTCCCTTTTGGGGCATTTTTGTAACATTTGCTTGAATCAACTTGACAGTCTTTAGAGGGCTTCAGACATAGCAGTGTGAATCATAAAACTAAATCATAAAGTTGCCAGAGCTGCTTTTCTCACTATCTAAATAAACATTTCATTATCTGTGGGGGCCTAAGTATGCATTCTCAAACTCATTCAGATATTGAATTCTACTTTGCTCTTTCAAACACCTAGTTCCATTGGACAAGATATATTTGTTTCTTAGTTTCCCTCTCTTCTGCCTCTAAATCTGGCCACAAATTTATCAACCTTTCTAATAACACTTGCAGCAATCACTAGACAAATTTAATTCTTGTGTGCAAATTTAAGGAAGGCAAAGCATGCAATTACAGAATATAATGCTACTGGAATCCACTGGCCATAATATGTTTATTAATCAAAAAGGTTTTGCATGCTAATACTTGTGTATGTAGAAATTTCTGTTCACCACTGGATTTTTGTAAGTCTGTTATTGTTCATGCAGTTTGGAAGAAGCAACTGGCTTGGCTTTCAGATTCGTGATTGGAAGAACCAATGATCAAGTGAAAATGTTCAATCTGAAAAAGGAGGTGCAAGAATATGACGACTTCATGCTCTTGGACATTGAGGAAGAATACAGCAAGCTTCCCCATAAAACGTGAGACATGCAATCTATCCTCTGTTTATTAAAAAGAAAGGGCAGCCCGGTGCACAAAGCTCCCACTTCTACGGGGTTCGGGGAAGGGGCGGACCGCAAAGTGCCTATAGTACACAGCCTTACCTTGCATTTTTGCAAGAGGCTGTTTCCACGCCTTAAATCTGTGACCTCCTGGTCACACAGTGACAACTCAACTGTTGTTGGCCGAAGGCTCCCCTTCTATCTACCTTCTATTTATTATAGTTAAAAAAATTTCTGTTGTAAAAATGCTGAGAAAATCTTGCTCATTCTTGTAGGTTGGCTTTCTTCAAAGCTGCTTATGCACTTTTCGACTCTGAATTCTATGTTAAAGCTGATGATGATATTTACTTAAGACCAGGTCAGTTGTCCAGCTATTGGTTTATTGATATCCTTCATTCATGTTTTGAAATTTGCTATCTCACATAGTTGATATCTAATGATTCAATTCATCTTTGTTTCTTCAAATGTCAGATCGCCTTTCATTGCTTTTGGCAAAGGAGCGATCTCACCCTCAAACTTACCTGGGATGCATGAAAAAGGGTCAAGTTTTCACTGATCCAAAACTCAAATGGTTAGTCCTGGATCTTAGCTCAATCTCTTCTTGGATCTCTCTCTTAAAGTTCACTAATATTGCAATTTTTCTGTAGAGCTGAATTTTGCAGCCTTTTGATATTTCAATTGACTGGATATTGTACTTTTGCAGGTATGAACCTCTATCTTATTTGCTAGGGAAGGAATATTTCATCCATGCTTATGGTCCAATATATGCTCTTTCTGGGGATGTTGTTGCAAGCTTGGTTGCTTTAAGAAACAACAGGCAAGTCCTCCCCTTCTAAGCCAGTAGTTACACCTAGTTATTTCCCCCAAATTAACCGGACTCCTAACTACAACTCTTCTGTGCACAAAGATACAAATGCAAGATAGTTATGGGATTAAGTTTTTGCCTTATTATGTTTCTGGTTTCCTTGCCATCAATGAGGAACTATACATCTCCAATAAAAATTAAGCTTAGTTATTTCTTTGAGGCTATATTTCTTGAGCAAAATTCACCACTGAAACAGCTTTTTGGTCACTGTTAATATTACACTGTTTAATTGTTAATTTGTCTTGAAGTTATACTTAAGCCCATGGAACTTGGTCAAGACCCCTGTTATTGAACCCTGCGATATGGGCCTTGGCTTCTCAATTGAGTCTTAGAGAGTAAATTTTTTGTTAAGCACAGTTCTTTTGAACAATGTGCTTATGCAAATCAGTGTGTGATTACAATTTACTATTGCCTAGAAGAAAATTATATTCTGGAGATAACTTTATATTTTTTGTTATTGGGTATGCTACATACCTGATCTTCATATGAATTTAGTGCATAGTGTTTTCTTCCTGATGCTAGTCTTGTCAATTTCTCATGCTTCCATCAACCATTTTTACCTTGTCTGTTACTCTACCTTTTTTTACGGGAAATGATAAACTGGAGCTCTTTAACCAAGCCTCAAAACGAGTCTCCCTCTCAGCCTGCCAGTTGTCCCATTTAACCACAATAAATTGTTAGTGCATGGAACTGTTCAAAGGGAGTTAACCAAAGTGGGTGGTTAAATGGGACGCATGGCAGATTGAGAAGGAGAGTCACTTTGAGGCTTGGCTTAAAGTGCCTGAGTTTATCGTTACCCTTCTTTTCACAGCAATCATAAGACAACATAGTACCAGTTAAAGCTTCTTTTCATATCTGCAGTATTAAATCTAAGTCAAATATCCTTTGAAGTTTCCTCAACATTAGTCAAGTTCCCTCTAGATACTATCTTAGCACTTGCTACATTAAAATACTTTTTATTTTTTCTTTCTATCATGAAAAGAAATAAGTAGCAACTACTAAATACGATTGAAACCAGACTAAGAGATTCTCTCACAAAGCCTTGATTTGAACCAACAGTAATCTCATTAATTTTCTGCAGGATGATGCTTTGTTTCTTTCAGTTGCTGTAAACTGTGTATAGTGTCTTACATGCATACAGTTTGTCAATGAAACTTATGTGCATGTACAGAAGAAAGATGTTCTAGGCACTATCTTGTCTCCATTAACAAACAGTAGCGATGCAGTACATGTGTGTATGGTGATGGCCATCACTGGTTATCTGACTCTAGTGTCTGATTGTACTACTTAATCACCTGCTCATGGGAGGTTTGTATTTACCTCCATATGTTCAAGAAGTGATTTTTAGCTATCTCTGATGAGCAGACAAAGGTCTCTGTTTGGCAATGCATCTGGTCCACCTTATAGATCCAATCACCATAAATGTGGGCGGCTAGCGGGCTTTGGAGGGTGAAGCCACGTATACACAATTAACTAATTGGAAGGACTGGTATAGGGAGTCCTCTCTTACAAAACTAAGCTTTGGCACCTTTTGTTACTCAGGCTGTGGAGGTGGTGGAGTGTGTTGGTCGTTTAGATGTTAGCCAAGTTACTTGGGGCAAAAGTGGAAGATGAAAGAACTTCCAATTAGCTGGTTTCAGTGAATCCGTATGTTGTCCATTATTGTTCCAGGTAGCTACAAATAGAACACTTTCCTCGAAAGGCATCACTCATCAATTTGATCTTTAAGTCATAGCTACCATAGAAGCAGCAACATGAACTAGAATTGGCATCTGCAAACAAGTTTTGAAAATGATTTCGGTGTCATTTCTTTTGGTTTGTGTTTGTATGAGTATACATAATGATTACGGACAGAATAGAAATTAAAATATGTAGACAACAGAAGTTGTATGTGTAATACAATCTTCTGTCTTTATAATCTCTATATGTGCGGTCAATTGGGTACTTCTGAGTGGTTCTTCTATAGTTAGTTTCTAACTCCTTTTTGAGTTCTTAATTTACTAATTTTAACTTAATGGTCAAATTTATTATCCTCAAGTGTGCTAAGTCTTATAAAATAAAGATGACTACTGTGGCATACATTTAAAGTTGCAAAATTATAGTAAGCTGAGTTAAAAAGGGCAACCCTGGTGCATGAAGCTCCCGCCTATGTGGGGTCCGGAGAAGGGGTGGACTACAAGGGCTTAAAGTACACAGCCTTACCTTGCATTTTTGCAAGAGGTTGTTTCCATGCCTTGAACCTGTGACCTCAAGATCAGACGACGACAACTTTTACCGTTGTGCCAAGGCTCCCCTCTTATAGTAAGCTGAGTTATTCTCTGCAATTGTAAATAGATATGCCAAGTTTCAACTTCCAAGTTTGAATCTCCTACCAGTAGCTGCTGACACACACACACACACACACACACACAGATAACTACTATGGCATACATTTAAAATCTTGCTAAGTTATAGTAACCTGAGTTATTCTTTGCAATTGTAATACATGTGCTAAGTTCAAATTTCCTTCCAGTAGCTGACTTTCAGAGAGAGAGAGAGAGAGAGACCTGCCAATTTCTAATTTTATCGTCATTATTGTCTATACCTTGTTAATCGTGACTCTTTCTTCAGCTTCTATGACGTTGCGTACTTGATAATAAAGCTCCTAAAGCATATCTTCCCCTGCAAAGATAGAAATCATGATTCCAATGTGATTTAGATGTGCCACTCCTCTAGCATGTGACTTTACACACATTGTCAAGTAGCGAACCAGCCTTCCAATTCGAATTATATATTGACTTCTTTTCCCTTAAGCAACCATCGCATTCATAATTGAATTTATAGCTGTAGATAGAAGTTAAAATACTCATTACGTCATTATCTTTCCAGAAGATTTTTTTTTAAAATAATTATAAAGTAAAAAGACTCCAAAATATCCAAATATATGGAAAAACTCTTTAACTTCATATAGAACATTGGCTTAATTTCCTCTCCTTTCCTTCCATTGTAACATGATTGAATTTTGCATTATATTACAGTTTCAGGATGTTCAGCAATGAGGATGTAACAATTGGAGCATGGATGCTCGCCATGAATGTGAACCATGAGGATAACCGAGCACTATGTTCCCCGGACTGTACAGAGTCTTCTATTGCTGTGTGGGATATTCCAGCATGTTCAGGTTTGTCTTCCGCTCAGGTTATCAGCTTGTCCTTTCTTTTGCAGACTAATTCATCATTAGCTTTATTTTCTTTACACACATGCCAGTTTCTACCTCTATATATTACGGTTGATTTTAGAAAACTTATAATTGGTCTTACTTTCAAATGTCTCTAGCACTGAATATATAAATAAGTTCTGGGTGCAAGTTTATTGAAAACTTTTTGCAGACGTTAATAGATTAGGAATATGGCTTACGAACACTCATGCAGGTCTCTGCAAACCGGAAACGAAGATGTTGACACTCCACCAATTGGAAAGGTGTTCCGGTGGCCCAGCTTTGATTTCCAAGGATTAAAGAGTGTTGTCTCAATCTCCTGCTGCTGTTATGAATCACGAGGGCACCTGTTTTACATGAGAATCCAAGCACAGCCATCATTTGCTGGTGTTCAGGCCATTCAATACTGGGTGACCATGTTTTTGTTGTACGAGAGACGCCAGGTGCAGCCATCATTTGGCGAGGTTTAATCCATTTGATTCTGGGTTGCCAATTTTTGCACTTCTAGTGTAGTGCATCGCACATCCAGCAGAGGTGGAAAAAGTTTTCACACGACAGAAACATCAGAAGACGCCTGTTGAATGCAAATTTTGGATTCTTATTCACGTGTTCATTTTTCGACCAGAAACTTCAAAGGTTACGCTGACTTATTGCTTGTAAAGATTGACTTGCAGTTAATTGTTTTCATAGCACAATCCTTGAGCGTGGTTTCCAACGTGTTTGTAATGCATTCCAAGAAATTATGACTATTTTCGTCGATGTTTCTCCAGCCCTCTGCTGCTTAGGCCTAATCTCAGCTGCGTTTCATTTACTAATGAAAAACATGATAGTGAAATCACCACTAACATTGTCTTGCTCAATTTTTAAGCACAAAAACTAAGCCCGTAAGCCGGACTTGAAAATATATGTATTAGCAAGTTCACATGTACTAAATAGATGGTTTATAGCTAAAAACGCTTGGATTTAACCCCAAACACAGCAACCCAATAACCGTCCTGGCAAATAGCCCAGTAAAATAGTACTTGGTGCAATTCAGAATTTTCTATCAGGCTACTACAACTGACACATTTAGGAACGACTCAGTCGAAGCGTCTCCCTCTCAAGAATAAACAGCAACCTTACTGAAACAGTACCCTTCCCGAATTAACTAGATTGACGAAGCTCCGGACGCACAAAATCTGCATCTTGAGGAACGGATATGTCGACTGTTGGCCGCAATTGTGCACAGACTTCGATTGCACTGTGGACTGGATCAGAGAAAAAGTTACCGAGGAGATCCTGATTGATGGATGAACCGTTATCCACGGCCACAAAAGCCTGCTGGCTGAGAATATAATCGAAGCGAGGAGCCCACTTTCTTGATCCTAATCTCGCTGTTGTGGAGCAATTATCAACCATGAAAGAGACTCCACGAGCATGCATAAACGGGTTCAAGGAATCCACTGCCTCAATGACACTTTCGTTAATAATCTCAGAGTATGAGTGTCCCTTCTTCCTCAAAACCTCGATCTGCATTATTAGTTGAAAACAGATAAAAACCATCCATACATGCAGAGGGATTTGGTCAAGCGTTAAAAGGCAAATCTGTGCCAATCTTACCTGAGCCATCATTAGTGCTACGAAAACACCAGCCGTGAAGGGGTATAGGGGACCCAAGTCACCTGCAGGCCGGGTTGCTCTGACTCGTTCACCAACCTTCCACATCCGTGTTTGATCAATTTTGCCCATGGGAAAAGCTGGTAGCCCTTCTTTTTCCTGTCGGTGAAGACCAGAAAATAGAAATTTACCAACTTAAATTACAACAACTACAGGAATATATTCCATCATCAACGCT
The DNA here is from genome assembly GCA_035236585.1 of Warburgia ugandensis. NCBI lineage: Eukaryota > Viridiplantae > Streptophyta > Magnoliopsida > Canellales > Canellaceae > Warburgia > Warburgia ugandensis. The sequence continues at coordinate 68,256,063 of CP141134.1, forward strand.
TTACAATCCAACTTTAATGACTCGAATAATTCGACAAATCAGGAGAAAAGTGTACATAGAATCGTCGCCCAGCTAAGACAACACTGCGGATCTCACTTCCAGACGCAACATCCTCGTAGCATTCATATAGGATATCCATGCAGGGATAGTACGATGCACTGTATGCAGCCTGAAATTCCTTTTTCCCTTCTTCTGGCAGAGCGTTGTACACAGACAACATACCCTGCAAGAAACAAACAGACTTCAAAGTAAGCATCTATTGAACGACAAAAGACTAAATGGAAGCAGATGATCCAGAACCCAAAGGCAAGGTTTTAAACCTTTGTTGAAATGGTCTTTGATATTACTCCTGTTATGCACTCCACAGTGTTCTTGTAAGCCAGGTCTTCACTCATTCCACTTTCAGTGTACCTTCTAAACAAGGACTCCACAATTCCATGGACAGCTCCAAGCAAAATGCCTGCATATAACAAAGGCAATTAGACACCCAATAGCCAGAAGCAAATAATGAAATGAATTAACAAGCACCAATCCACAAAAACCAAAGAAGATAACCAGTGTACTCACCACGCTCCCCAAAAATGTCACTCTTGTACTCCTGCTCCAATGTAGTGGCAAATGTAAATGGAGAACCAAGAGCAACTGACCATCCTAGAGCAACATCAGTGGCTCTCCCATCAACATCCTGTAGAATGCAGAGAAGAAACTTGGGCTAATTACATGATATAAATACAGGGCATATGACCTATATTTTACAAGCAATGCACCGGATTTCATTGAATGGCTTCATATATTGAGTGAGATGAAGAAACCTGGTGAACAGCAAAACTAGAATTGATTCCTGCACCATTTATTTCTTTGCCCTGAACATACAGTCTCCTCACAGAAGGACCCATTCCCTTGGGACACACAGCGATCACGCTGAAGTGCTTGGGGAAATCAAGTCCCTGAGATTGCAAATGCCCAAGAAGAAACCCATGTGAAAGCCCAAGGAAGCTGTTTGGTTTCATGTGAGAAAATACTTTCTCATAATTATCGGCCTGCAAAACAGGTAGGATTTTGCCTTCAGAGGGCGAATATATGAGCACCATAATGACCACCACAGATGCACATCACAAGAATTCAGGCAGATGCACCATTAAGATCTCTGACACAGAACAACATCAAATAGATAACTTATAAATGCACAAAAACCTCAATTGTGCTGACAATATAAAATAAACAGTGGAGATATATAAGAAATCAAAATTCACACAGAACAACATCAAATAGATAACTTATTAAGTGTGCAAAAACCTCAATTGTGCTGACAATACAAAATAAACAATGGAGATATATAAGAAAATCAAAATTCAAAATTACAAGACTGCCAGGGTAAAAAGGGCTTCATAATAGCTCCTGAGACTTGTATCAGGTATCATTTCACAGATTTTAGAGGCTGCAATAGAAAAGAAGATGCAAGCAAACTGCCAGCCATTTGAATAGTTTTTCCAATGGATGAGATGGTGAATAAAGTCTAACTCTTGAAGCTAACAAATATGCCCAAACACAGGATTATGAGTGGCCAGTCATGACGAGAGACACCAAAACCTGAAATCTATACCTTAACTGAAAAAGCTTGATCATCTGCATCTTAAAACACCTTAGGACAAAAAAGGCAGACACAAGTTCAGCAAAGAAATAGGCACAGAACCCTTACCCAGAAGAAAGGTACAGCAGAAGTTATAAAATAATAATCCTGTCTAATAAGAAGAAGCTACAGGATAAAAAAGGTTTTTGACATCTTATTTTGACCTGTGCTGCATCTGAAATCAATAGTAACACTAGATCACTGCCAGAAACAGTTTCCCAGATATCACCAAGAGTACCATTTTCTTCTGAAAATCCAGCAGTGCGAGCTTCAGTAAAAGAACGAGAACCTTTCCTCAGCCCAATCTGCAAAATTGATAAATCAAAACTCAAACATGGAATATCAAGAAAAGTAAACCCAAATGTAAAATTGCCATCAACATAACAATGCTACAGAGGAAACTTTTTTAGCGGACAAGAGTTCTCTAACACGTCAGACAATAATATAGCAGTATGGACATAGGTGCATTGGGTCAGACATAACTTAAATATAAAAAATGAAGCATTAGAGCAAATATCTAGTACATTATAAACAGTCAAAAAGTAAAATTCATAAAACTCAGCTGAAATTGTTGCAATGACATTAATATTTCAAAAGTTTCATGGAAGAGGAAAAACTTCTCTTGGAACATCATATCATCAACATCTACTTCATTGATGCTTACTATGGATAATATCAAGTTGGTATAGTTTTATAGATATGGATGCCCCAACGTGAGCCCTCTTTTAGTGGTAGCAGAAGCCGGTGTCCATGTACATGTCCATGAATGTGTCAACATGATATGCATACACATACATAACGTGTGGAACACACAAAAAGACACACACACACACACACGAGAGAGAGAGAGAGAGAGAGAGAGAGAGAGAGAGAGAGAGAGAGAGAGAGAGAGAGAAGCAAGCCAGCTTCTGAATAGTTTGATTATTTCTATTTCTTTCTGGCCCCAGTCAAAGAAACTACTACCAAATACTCTCCAAAAAATAAAATATCAGAAAAGACTAATGATATCAGATTGCAAGGAGCATGACTTGCATGATGCCTTGTGGATATCCAACTGGATGCAATAAAAGGTTGTAGATATTAGACTGTTACACCCTGCTAAAACAAAAGAATTATATACAAAGACAGCATCCAGATTAGAAAAAGTAGTGCATTTTATAAACGATGGACAAGTGTATAGTCAATATCCAATTGACGTCAGATAAAATGCAAGAAATTTATATCAAAGTATTGAATACTCCCGAAATAACAGAAGGAAAACAAATCACCTTCACCACAATGTCAGATTTGGCCTCTGCAAGTGAATCTTTCAAATTCTGAGCTTGGGCAGGACCCTGCACACAAAACAGAACAAAATATTTAACAAACACTTTTGTTGATATAATCATTTCAAAAGGATATGAACAGAACTAAAGAATGAAGGGGAGCCTTTGGCGCAACAGTAGAGTTGCCGTTGTGTGACCTGGGGGTTATGGGTTGGAGGCACGGAAACATTCTCTTGCAAAGATGCAAGGCTGTGTACTATAGACCCTTTGTGTCCGCCCGTGCACCAGGCTGCCCTTTTTATGAACAGAACTAAAGGATGCCATTTCTCCTCAAAAAAAAAGAAGGTCACTTATGCTCTTGGGAAAGCTAATCTTAAATTTCTGAAGGAAATGTATAAATTAATTGATCAGATATTTTGTGAATTAAGTCAATTGATCACTTGTCCTACGCTGATCACCAGACACATTTCTAACACAACTACAGAGACATTCCATTTCTAGGATCTTAAGTTCGGACAGACAAACAAGCCTTGCACAACAATTCACTTGCAAATAAAAGTCGATTTCCAAAAAAAAAAAACACCAAGCAACTATGCAGTGCTTCTCCGAATTGCTCCAAAATTGGAATATAAAATAACAGAGAAACCAGACACTGCTTCCCCCTTTGCTCGCGGTGAACATGAACCAGTACAGACCACACCGTAGTTTAATTGAAGAAATGAGATGACTTTGGAAGAGGAATGGGAGACAAGAAAACACCATGATGAAACTGAAGACGGAAAACAGATGAAAAACCTAATTAACAGAGTCCACAAACTGAGAAAGAGGGCACTAGTTCACCTGAGAACCCCAGCCGATTACTCCGATCTGCTTAATCCCCTTAAAAGCATCCGGCAGCAGATGAAAGAGGTCTCTCCCTCCTCTAACAATGTACTGAAACCCAACAAAACAAGAAATAAGTATGAAATCAAGCATTTCAAAGAATCAGAGAGAGAGAGATTTACCTCATCTTGGCCTGCGAGGGTGACTTTCTCCTTCTTGAAGACTGAAGTCTCAAAATCAAGATGGGTAGACGGCTTGATTGCAGGCATTGAGATCATTCTGGCGCCAAGGGATGAAGCACCACCATTGGAAGTAACATCCATCGATATTCGAGAAACGAGAGGTATTAGGGTTTTGGAAGAAGATGATAGAAATCCCAACCCTGATGGAAGGGTTTTGGGAACTTGCTTTAGGGTTTTGGACTGAGAAGGTGCAATGGAGGAAGAGACAGAGGTAGCCGCCGCCATGGATAATGATGACAAGCAAGTGAAGGAAAGGTAAGCTAATTACAAAGAGGAGACGATTAATCCTGGGAGCGGCTCATTTTATAGTCTTGTCAGGTTTTTTGGGTATGCAATGGTATTGTACGCGAGGGGGGGCGGGGTCGAAGGGGGCAGGATTATGTACATCTGATTTTGATCAGAAAATGGGAAGACTTTTTTGGTTTTGGGTCGAACCCCCGACTCAATGGGAGGGAGTTAATTTTGGCCCTTCAAGTTCAGTGGAAGTCGCGGGTGGTAACATATGGATAAAACGAAAATTCCTGAGGGTAGGCCTTCGGTGTTTGAGTTTCCATTTCGTGTTTTAAGTTGTTTAATTACTGCCTAAAAAGGGCAGCTCTTGTGCACAAAGCTCCTGCATATGCAAAATTCAGAGAAGGAACATACCACAAGGGTCAATACTATGCAACCTCATCTGGCTGTGTTCAACACCTTGAACCTGTAATCTCCAAGTCTTAGGCAGCTCTTGTGCACAAAGCTCCTGCATATGCAAAATTCAGAGAAGGAACATACCACAAGGATCAATACTATGCAACCTCATCTGGCTGTGTTCAACACCTTGAACCTGTAATCTCCAAGTCACGCTACGATACACGTTTGGTGTTAGAGTTTCCATTTTGTATTTAAAGTTGTTTAATTACTGCCTACCCGCACCAAATTTTGTCTGGGTCCAGTTAATTGGCTGAGATATTTTTACTTTTGCAGTAATATAATCCAGTCAAACGGCGAACAGGAACCAAATCTACTCAGTCGAGGCAATGAAAGCTCTGAGGAACTGGGTCGAGTGCTTAAGATCGTGAAATTGGCGTCGGATTACTCGTTGGCCGTTTATAACTCATCGGCTCGTCGTTGGATATGCGTCCGGCAATCAGGTCGAACCACATCGCTAGGTGAGTTTTTTCATCCCACAGCATATGACAAATTCTCAGAAAGCAAGACACGTAAGTTACAAAAGCCGGCTTACTATCCGGTACTAAATAAGCCTTTTTTACAAATACTTTACGCAAATCCACGTGTCCTGGTGCACTAAGGTGATTGAGAAAATAAATGAACAAACAAATTCAACGAAGAACAGAACCAGGGGCTCTCTATAACACCGAGAGAGGCCTAAAAAGAGCATTGCTTGTTAGTTTGTAAGAGCATGAGCCCCTTAGTTAATGCATCCAACGTCTGAAGTAAAACGCCCAATTTCCCAGTACTATCTCAATGCAAACGACATTACACAACAAGCCAATACGTTGAAGTATCAGTTAGGCCTTGGGGAAAACATAACAGAAATGAAGTCCGCCGGGGAAATTGGAACGATGGCAACCAAATCACCATTGCGAATAACTTGTTTAAATTATTTACCAGCGGCTAACAATGTCAAAGGAGTTAATCTTATTCCCAAGCTGATTTGGCCGACCAAATCATGGCAGCCATTAAGAGAGAGAGAGACGAGATCAGAGCAATAAGTACACCGGCCCACCTCATAGTGCTGGGGAGGAACACTCTACCCTACCAATCATCAAATTCTCATCTTTGCAACACGAAATTATCCAACAATAGAAGCATATACTACGGGGAAACAATAATCCTGACCTCAAGCACCTCAGAAATTTACAAAAAAGTACAGAAGGGGTGGCGTCCTTCAGGTTAAAAGGCTGCTATCATCCTAAGCGCCGCTAGAGATCCCAACTTCGCACAACTCCCGTTCTCCCACCCTTCTCTACAACAAGGAACCTCACCACGAGTTTCAAAGAATATATATTACACGCTGATACACGAGAAACCAAAAGTAGAAAAAGAGAATAAAACAGAAAAACGAATAAAAAAGGGAAGAAGATACTAGTTTGTCTCCATAAGGAGATGCTCCTTCCCATTTTCTACTACCTCACAACCGTCCTGGCAAGTGCAAGAACCTCCTCTCCAGAAGAAACTTGTACACGGTCGCCTTTGGTTTTAGTAACCCATGGGTGGCATTCCATAAGCTGGCATGGGAGGAGGCATTCCCCCCATCGAAGGCATTCCCATTGATGGCGGAGGCTGGAATCCCCCACCCATACCACCCACTGGCGGTGCTGGCAACGCGAGAGGAAGCAATTGAGCATACATGTTCTGTATAGGGACACCACAGCAGATGATTAGAATAGCAACAACGAAGCCATGCTTTTGAATGTAAAATGTCACCATCCAGTAGCAATATTTACCCACAACGACAGAACCATTTCAATAGTTCTCTAGCGTGAAGTTTGAAAAACAAACGGAACATGTCAAGAGAAAATGCAATGGAAGTCATTGAGAAAAAAAATACAGCAGGCACACAAGCATTTGAATGCTCATGACATGTTCATCATGATCACGAAAATGCATCATTAATCATTTTGTCAAGAAGAAAACAATATCCATTAAGATGTGATTAGAAGGCAAATGCAGGGAAACTAGCAATGGGCACCTTAAGCAAGCCTAGAATGATCAACTTTGTTCTCTTGGGCTTACCTGTTGAGCAACCATTTCTTTCTCCTCCTGCTCTTTGCTTTTCACTTCTTTAAGAGCTTCAAGCTTATGCTTCACCAGCTCATCTACTTTGCTCGTGTACTCACGAAGAAACTGCACTCATGTTCAATTTGTAAAAGTTTTAGCCAAAAGAAACAGACAGATACAGGAACATCTAGACATATCTGTAAAGGAATCTCGCCATCCACCTGGAGGAGGTAGGGGAACGTGAAGTCGATCATGTTGTTCATCCAAGCTAGCTCAAGAGCAACATCAGGTCGAATCAAATCATAGCAAGTGAATAAGCACGAGGCAAAGCATTCCTTCTTTCCCTGCACGTTGTAACATATGTATCATGACTTAGTGAACTGTCTTAAAGAATAACCATGGAAACAGAATCAACTTCAGCAAAGCGAGTGTGATGAAATCAGATGATCAACAGGGAAATTACCACAGATTTGAGCTATATAGAAAAGGTAATTAACTACCTTCAAGTCATAACCAAATAAAACTACTGGGAAATGATGGTATGAATGAGTACTGATAAGTTGACTTCAATTAAAAAACAACAAAAAGTAAGGCCTTAGAGCTCATGATTTATAAAATAGAATCATCATTGCCAGGTATTCACATACCTTCTCAACAAAATAAATGAGCAACTGCTCTGACAGCTCACGGTCACCAGATTGAGAGCAAGTCTCCATTGCATCCTTGTAGAGGTTGTCCTTCTTTGATAGTTCAACTGATTGCCGCCATCTGCCTGCCTTCTTGTATATGTAAGCTGCAATCCTTCGCATCTCAAGAAGTTCATGTTTCTCAACCTGTGCATACAAGTACCCATGAGACTCTGACTAATGACCTTGATATATTAGAGAAGAAGTGAAAACTGAAGAAACAGAAACACATACCTTTTGTGCAAGTCCTATTTGATCAAAGTTATCGTGCATATCAATAGATGAACGTAATCTGTCATAGTCCTCTTCTTCAATGTAGATTCCATTCAGAGCTTCATTTACCGCAGCCACATTGTTGCTCTGTACTGCAACCATGTATGGCTTCACGAGATGCAAGTGCCCAGCCTGGAAACACCCAAGAAGACCAAGAAAGATGAATCAAAACATGCTTAACCCAAAAGCTAATCCAACAGAATCCACAGAAAATACAACCATTTAGCTAGTAGATGCCTCTACTGGACTATGTCATTTTATATAATCATACAATATATACCATTTAGAAAACAAAGAAAAGGGAAAACAGAATCCGTTTCAAAATCACAAAAGATTTTCAGGGACTATCTAATTTTAACCCTTAATTCAACTCCAGAGTGTTTTGCAGATACTACCATTGAAACAATAATTACGGAACAATTATCACATTCTTAGGCTTTGTGGAACAATACATTAAAACTAATCACATTTACTAAAGCATATTCAGGTAAACACAAAATAGGAAGGCAGTCTGTTTTGGTAGCTTTCATATGTTTAATCTTTACCAAGTTTTTCAGATTAGTTACTAATTTACATAATTCAACAAAGCAAGAGAGCTTCCAATAGCTGTGACGTGTCCAATGATCAGATATTGAGTAAAAAGCAGAAATTAACTTCAAACAAACAGGATTCTTCATCTAATCCAAGAACCTTGGTCGAAGACTAATTATGCAAATAGTCTGTTTCTAGCTGCATATGCCCTTCCTTGAATAATAAACACTAAAATAAGATTATGGCAGGTCCACATCTAAGGTAGAAGAAGCATGCACCTTGCGCATTATGTCAACTACACGAGTATGGTCCACTTTAAGTGCAAGAACATGAAGGAGATCATTGATGAGGTCTGGGTGCTCTTGCAAGTAAAAGTGTACAGCCTTGTAGTACAATTCCACATTGGCCACCTTGACAGCAACATCCTTGAATTGCATATGATCCCATGCTATAGGGCTGTGATTCATAATCGTCGTAGCAGCATTGTCAAACTCATCATACTGAATATATAGGTACGTAAGCTCCTGCCAGTGCTGCTGCTCATCACAAACACGGATAAGCTTCGGAATGTTGAGACGTGTGGAAAATAACTTGATGTGCTCCATCAGCTTGTCAGTGCGGTATCTTGCATACAATATGCCCAGTTCAGTAAAGATGCCCATGTGTGCCCTTTCCAGTCCCAAACCACTCTCCATAAGGGAAATAAGTTCATCAAAGCACCCTCTGTTTTGATAGTAGTCGCTAACTTCTTCCAGGTCATCCACCTGCAATAACAATGTCACAACATACATCCGAAATCCAGTGAGTCACAAGTAAAACATGCCTCTTTTTGCTCAAGCAATAAACAGAAATTTCAAACACTCTGAAACAGGGATAATGGAGTTGAAGTCATGGTACCTGGACAATGATGTTAAGACCACATATTTGAGCCAAGCGGAACTCCTCTGCATCAACACAAGCAAAGCAGACTTCCTTCCATGTCTTGGAGCTGTTGGCTTTGCGAGCAGCATCAACAGCACCCTGGAACTGCCTCAATTTCACAAGTGTACTGGCAAGTTTTGCCCAGTTTGAAATAAATGCAAATATGATCTTTGCAGCCTCGTAAAGAGCTTCATCATAAAGGCGATCACCAACATTTTGAAGATTAGCAACATTTGGCGTTAGAATAAAATCTTCAATTTCAGCAAGTCTATCAATCTTGGCATAAGCATATATGAGCTCACTGTCCACCTTGGGCTCTTTAGTTTTTTGTCTAACCATAATCAGGTACTTGACCAAGTCATGGTACACATTTGCTTCCTCGGCAGCTCTAATTACATCTAAGAACTGAGTAGCATCATCTGCGCGGATGAATGAATCTATTGCATCACTTACTAGTCCCTCCCTCAATTGGGCTTTTGCTACCTGGCTCCATACAGCATCCTCTTCAACACGATATGCAAACTCAACAGCACGCTCAATGCTTCTGATATTATCCAAAAGGACATTCACTGCCTGCACATTCAAATTGAACTTTTTGAATATCGCAAATGCCTCTTCATAAAGCTCTCCCTCAACAGCAATCTCACCAACTGCAGGGCCATCAAAATTGTCTAGTCTGTTAACATAATCCATGACCCTTGATTTGTCTGCCCTAATAGCCGTAAGAATAAGCAGGTTTTGTAGGTTAGAATTGCCACTGAATGCAGAATTTTGGAGTACAATCTTCTCAAGAAGCTCAATCAGTTCATGAGGAAGATCGGCCGTCATAAATGCTTTTACGGTAGCAGACACTTGCTCTGGGCTCTTGCTTTCAGGCAAAGCTGTTGATACAACTTGATCAATTAGTTGTCGACGATACTCATTCTCAGGATTTAAAACTTTTTCCCATAAGTCAGCATCCATCCTCTCCACAACATATCTGAGAAAGATCAAATTGTTAAAGCTGATTCACTGAATGAAAGATGTGGCTATGCAAAGACATGACCACTTAGTCTTACAAAATTACCAACCATTAACCAATTTCACATGCATACCTAGCTTGAAGTTTGAAGAGAGAATTTTTATTTGTGACATTGATGAGTTCATCATCACATTGGCCTCGCCTATAAGCAACGACTGCAAGAGTGGGATCCCTCTTCTCACAGTACTTTCCAACAACACGTGAGTCGTAGTATGGATTGGTGGTAAGGAAGTGCTCCGGGTTGTTATTGCTGTCAATGACAATCTTACCAAGAGCATTATGAACATGAACATCTTGGCTCCCCTCACTAACTAGATGTTCTAAGAATTGAGTGAGCAGCCGTAGACGATTCCTACAATCAACAGAATGGTGTCAAATCACAGCATTTGTGTAAAATACATACAACCAAGCAACTAAGCACAAACAATGCAAAGAGCAACCATGCACAAACCAGTACAGAAATGAAGAAATGAGTGAAAAGTGGAACATAGAGAACTCATCATGCACATAAAAGTATGGTACATGATCTGTAACACACAAAAAGACAAATTGCACTCACATTGCAACTAGGACTAAACCAGACATGTATACATCAAAAGCATACATATAGGGTGAGTAGTGTGAGTGAGGAAGATCAGCTTTACAAAACTAAAGAGAACCAACCTCTTCTCGCACTCCTCAACCAGAGGCTCAACAGGAAGAAGAGACCGGACAGAAAGTATAAGACCTTTAATGAAATCTTCAGGACACTCGTCATCTAGTAGTTGCCCCACAACTAAGGGAGCATTACCTGGATTGACCTGTAAAGCCAAACCAATGACCGCCATTATAAGGAAGCAATGATAAAAAACAGTTTGTAAATAATACAGCAGCAAAATAAGCACTGTCAGATTCCTTAAATTAATAATGAAACAAGTACAACATGAAAAATGCATTTCAGAGGAACTCACTTTCTGGACATAGCCCTCAATATACCGCAACATATTATTCGTATAGAGATAGTGTGTCAGATCTGGAACAAATCCAAACCGATCACAGACATTAATTAAGGGTCGAGCATCTGGAAGTTTGGCTTCCATCAAAAAGTTCTTCGTTTTCTCAGGGTCATAGAAATTTGATTCTCTTGTAACACGCTCAACTTCTTTGATTTGGCCAGTTTTAGCAGCAGCTTCTATGTATTTGAAATGTAAATCAGGATCCTCGCTGCAAATGCAAGTAAACAGTCTATTAGAAAATGTTATGAGATGTAAAGCAAATATTGCAAATATAAAGCTCATACCAGTACAAAGGGCAGCCCCGGTGCACGAAGCTCCCGCCTATGCGGGGTCTGGGGAAGGGGCGGACCACAAGGGCCTATAGTAGGCAGCCTTACCTTGCATTTTGCAAGAGGCTGATTCCACACCTTGAACCCATGACCTCAAGGTCACATGACGACAACTTTTACCGTTGCGCCAAGGCTCCCCTTCATAAAGCTCATACCAGTATAGAAAAGAAATACAATACCTGGAGCTCAAAAATGACCCTAAGAAAAAGTAAAGTCCTTCATAGGACTTGAACTGCTCAAAGAGTTTAATGCATGCATCCAGCCCTAACTGGTCTGAATATTCTTTTGCTGTCTGCAAATAGAAAGCGAGCAATGAGAAAATGATAAAAATTGCATTCTTGAAAGAGAGAACAACTAAAGAAGGGAGGAAGATGTACCTGAACAATTATCTGAAGATTCCCTCTCAAGTTGACCAGTAGAAGATCTTTCATGCACTCTAATGCCCACTCTCTAGATAGTGTTCCAAAGAACTCTACAAGCGACTGAGAAAAGAAAAGAATAAATTGGGGCCCACAAATATTGTTAAACATTATAGGCAAGTGAGATTATACAAACCTGAGGCTCAATTGCATGAGTGTTCACAATCACACGCTTAATATCTGGTAGCTCAGTGTAATGCTGCATCGAAATCAAAGGTCAGATTACATGCATGCTCTAGTTGCAAGAAATCAACAAAAGTTCAACTTCTGCTTCTCTAAAGTCAGTATGCAGAGCCCTCAGTTCGACCAACCACAAAGTAGTTTGCTAGTGGCAAAGAATGTTCTACATATTTGCATAAAGTAGAACTCATTTTGAGCAAAAGAAAAAATGATACAGCAAACCACTAAGATAAATACAGGAAGTCCTAAAGCCAACAGGTGAGTTGAGTAGAACTCACAACAGCAGCTCATATTCTAGAAAGATTCTCCTTTGGAAAATGTCATGTAGGAAAGACGACCTAACATGCATGGAAAACCTCAGGAGACACAATTTGCTGACAATAGAACCATGCTTAAATATCACTAAAACATAAACAGATGTGCTGAAGTTGCTAAAATTACAACTTAAAGTCAACAAATAGGAAGAGAAGATGACGGGTAGAGAAATGCCCAACCCTTTATGTACTTTGATGCACAATTAATTTCACTGACATTTGGGTAACTAGTGAACAAATCCCTTAATAGGATAAGAAAAACAAAAAATCTACCATCTTCTAAACTCATTCTCAACTATTCAGTACCTTCCCTCGATGCTACTCACAACAATCTTTAGATACCCTCTTCTCAAGGAAGAATTTATAAGAACCAATAGAAAAATAAACAGAGCACCACCATCGCCCACTCTCATCAAGTTGGCATATGGTGCCAGAAACAAAATTGCTTAGGAATATGAAGTGCACAAATCTTTAACTTCTATCCTAATTGAAGTTAGAGTGAAATAAATAAATGTTACAGGTATATTTTTCAATCACAATTCAGTCTGAATTCATATTCTAACTTTCCTTTTTACTCTTACTCCGCTTGCATTCTTAGGATTGTTTCCTTTCTTGAATCTTCATTACAATATTTATGGATGTACATGTCACCCTAACTTAGTAAGGGGACCCCAGATCAGGCATTTGTGCAGTAAATGACCACCAGCTGCAGTCAATTGAACTGGAACATTGCACAGAGAGAGAGAGAGAGATCAGCTCATCCGTTTTTACCTGAAGTGCACGCATGAAAAGACCAGCCTTTTCACAAAGTTGAGCAATCCTGGGACGGTCATAGTGACTGAACATCCCATTAGCCAAGATGGCATCAGCAACATTTGGGAACGTAACTAGATTTATCTCCAAAACCTGAAATTGTGAAACATAGTCAGGAAGAGATAAGAACTAGCAACCATAACGGATCTGCTGAAGGTGTTACCTTTGTCTGAAGGTACCCATGTTCTGGCAAGTTTGGCTTCAAGACATCTAATAAAAATGCAGTTGCCTCCCGTATCATATTTCTCTGAAAAAATCAATCCACAGTAAGACCAGTCAAATAGATGTGAGTTAGTGAACTAGGCTTCCTCCAAACCAAAAACTAGTGCTCAACTTACAAATATAAAAGAGAAGTTGAATGTATCACAAAACTGAAAAGCAAGTAATTTGTCACCCACAGAATTCCATGAGACAGGCCGGAAAATTAGCTCATGCCAATTCACATTCTTTTGCCTGATTTCTAAACATTGAAGAGCATTCAGCAACAATTCAACTTCATGCTCAAACCATTTTAAGAAGGAACAGGCACATGCAGATCATAAACCATAAAGAGTGCTACATGTGGTGAAAATAAAAACACAAAAATGGTCAATGAGACCATTCTGAAAGAATGCATGAACTTGCCAAGTACTTGGTTTTGAGCAAGCAACACAGAAAGGAGACAAAATATCAGAAGCATCATTCCAAAACAAGATGACCCATAGGACTGCAAACAAGAAAACAAAGAAGGACAGTGCATTCTTAGCAGTCAGACAGCTTCAATGGAATAACGACTATCTGCAAGATCTATAGTTGAAGAATCAAACAGGGCAGGGCCACATAACGGAAAAGAGAATTGTTAGACCTCCCATACACCAGACGTATTTCAGGAAGAGGAGGTAATTGCAAGGAAACAAAAAGTCATCTGTTGCCAGCAGATTGTCAGATTTTTCCAGTTAGGATATATCAGTTAGGATATACAGATATAATTAGTTGTGATGTAGTCAGTTAACAACCAAGTGATGTAGTCAGTTACCAACCAAGATATCCAGTCTGTTACAGGGTTCTGGGGGAATGGAAGGTAAAGGGAAGATAAAAGGGAGACGAGAGAGAAGAAGAGGGGGGGAAAAAGAAGGAAAGTAAAAAGGAGTGGGAAGTGCAGAGGAACTGAGGTTTCTACTTCCTACTAGTTCCAGTAGTCTTCTTTTTTTTTTGCTTGATTGATTGTAAGGTTCCCTGTAATTCATCCACTTTATCAATAAATTGAGCTCCATTTTGTTCTAAACACTGCTTATCATCGAGTTTCATTCCTTCCTGGCCCAACAATGGTATTAGAGCATGGTTTCATTCTTGGGACATGGTAAGGACTAGATCAGAAAAAGTAGAGAACATGGAAAAAGAGCTAGAGAACGTGAGATCGGAAGTGGGAAGCATGAAAGAAGACCTAGGAAGGTTGCAAACCAACGTCGCGGCTATAGGAGAGTACCTGATGGAGATCCGGGCTTGGATGAGGCAGAAGCAGGATGGGGAAGAAACGCCCTTGAATCAGGCTGGGGATAGAGGACGAGCTCAAGCAACGGAGGTAGGGGAGTCATTGAGTGGGGACAACCAGGTTCTGCCGGTGATATCGGAGAACCCTAGGCTCGAGCCTAGACGTCTGGACCTCCCGATCTTCAACGGCAACGACCCTCATGGCTGGCTGTGTCGAGCTGAGAGGTATTTCCAGTTAAACTGACTCCCCGACGGGGAGAAGGTGATGGCGGCGTCCGTGTGCTTGGAGGGAGGAGCCCTCCACTGGTTTCTCTGGACCGATGCCCGATCGCCGGTCCGTTCCTGGCAGATTTTCCAGACTGCCCTTCTCCAAAGGTTCCGGCCATCGCAGTCTGGCAACAACTACGAGGCCCTGTTGTCACTCCTGCAGGTCGTCTCTGTCGCCGACTACCACAGGGATTTCGAGCCGATGTTAGGCCCCCTAGTGGATCTGCCCGTCGACCTGCTGAGGGGGGCTTTTCTAAATGGTCTATGGGAGGAGTTAAAGGCCGAGGTGAAAATGTTCCGGCCCGCTTCGTTAGCTGGGCTTATGGACTTGGCCCAGAAAATCAAAGAAAAAAATGAAGCCCTTGAAAGGGTACAAGCCCAAGGGAACAAGGGTGGGTCTGGACCTCGGACATCGTGGGGTCATGGGCCTTCCCTAAAGGGCTTTGGTGTTGAATCTGGCCCACAGGGGCATGTTCGTAATTCTCCCTTGCAAACCTACTCCAGACTCCCGGAGACGATGAAGGAGCTAGGGTTTTGGGGAGAACCTTCCCTGGCCCGGCGCGACACTTTTCGGCGACTTTTGGAAAAAGATATCCAGCAGAAACGGGCTATGGGGCTTTGCTTTCGATGCGACGAGAAATTTTCTCCGAGGCATCGATGCAAGAATCGCCAGTTGCAGGTGCTTCTTCTAGGCGAGGATGGCGACGAAGGGGAAGATCTGGAAACCCAGAACCGCGACGATGAAGGTCCGTACGAAGAGGAATTGACCCGACTCGAGCTCTCCATGCAAGCTCTAGTCGGGATGTTGGTTGCCAACGTGATGAAAGTATGCGGGGTTCTGGAGCACCGGGAAGTTGTTGTCCTTGTCGACACAGGGGCATCCCACAATTTCATAGCTAGGAGGTTGGTAGACGAGTTGCACCTCCCAATCACCAACACCAGGCCGTTCGGAGTGCAAGTTGGTGATGGATTTTGCGTCTGGGGTTATGGGGTATGTCGAAATCTCATCCTGCACCTTCCTGGGTTGGTGATCAAACACCATTTCCATCCCTTCGAATTGAGTGGAACAGACCTGGTTCTCGGCATGGCATGGCATGGCTGAGTACTCTCGGTAACATTTCTGCCAACTACCTCGAGCTCACCATGGAGTTCGTTGTGCAGGGACAGAGGGTCACTCTGAAGGGCGGCCCATCCCTGTCATGGTCACTCTTATCCTTCAAGGCCTGCAGCGTGCCCTCCCCAGCTCAAGGGCAAGCTACATGGTTGAGTACCAAGGCCTGCAGCTAGAGATGGACCTACAACCACCCTCGGACCATCCCAGGCTAAAACTTCTCTTGGACGAGTATGCCCATCTCTTTGATCAGCCGTTAAAATTACCTGTTAGCCGACCACAAGACCATGCCATCAGGGTCCCAGACAATACTACACCCCCTAATATTAGGCCATACCACTATCCACACTGCCAAAAGAACAAGATTGAGCGGATCATCAAACAATTGTGGGAGGCGGGCATCATTCGGGCAAGCACTAGTCCCTATTTCAGTCCAGTACTCTGTTAAGAAGGACGGAGGTTGGCGTTTTTGCGTTGATTACCGCGCCCTTAACAAGATCACCGTTCCAGATAAATTTCCCATCCCAACAATTGATGAACTATTGGATGAACTAGGTGGAGCTACTGTTTTCTCTAAGCTGGATCTTCAATCCCGCTACTATCAAATTCGCATCAAGGAAGAGGATGTTCCCAAGACAGCGTTTAGGACGCATGAGGGTCACTACAAGTTTTTGGTCATGCCTTTCGGCCTGATCAATGCACCCTCCACTTTTTAGGCTCTTATGAACGACATCTTCCGCCACTATCTCTGTAAGTTCGTGCTGGTTTTCTTTGACGACATACTTGATTACAGTACTGATATTCACCTACATTTAGAGCATCTGGAAATGGTACTGAAATTGTTGGGCTCTCATAACTTAGTTGTTAACAAAAAGAAGTGCTGCTTTGCCCAACCTCAATTGGAATGTTTAGGCCATATAATATCAACAGATGGGGTCGCCGCAGATAACTCAAAGATAGACTGTATGCTCCACTGGCCTACTCCACAAGATGTTATAGCGTTAAGGGGTTTCTTGGGACTCAACTACGGCAAATTTGTGAAGAACTATGGCATTATTGCTGCACCCCTTACCAGTCTTCTCAAGAAAGATAGCTTCCATTGGTCAATGGAGGCACAACAAGCCTTCAACGACTTAAAGTGCGCCATGACGACGGTGCTAGTATTAGCTATTCCCAACTTTAACAAGCCGTTCATTTTGGAGACTGATGCTTCGGGTAAAGGCATTGGAGCAGTTCTCATGCAAGAAGGCAAGCCAATTGCATTCTTCAGCCAAGCACTCGCTCCCCGCACTCAGTCCAAATCAGTATACAAAAGAGAACTTATGGCAGTTGTCCTCGCTGTTCAAAAGTGGTGTCATTACTTGTTAGGCCAAAAGTTAACTATCTTAACAGATCAACGGAGCCTCCAATTCCTCCTTAACCAGAGCGTCCTCAGCAGTGAGCAGCAGAAGTGGCTCATCAAATTGCTTGGTTTCAACTTTGACATTCACTACAAACCAGGCAAGAATAATCGGGCAACAGATGCCCTCTCCAGAATGGATAACACTGGCTTCACTGATGCACGCACCACTTCTACCCCTAAGGATGCATCAGACCTGACGCACACTTCTCCTTTCCTCGCCCTTTCGACAATCCAGCATTCAGCCTTACACGCTCTAACAGATGAGATCAAACAAGATGGGACTTTAGGCCCCATCCTCCAGGACTTATTGGCTGGCCTGAACCATCACAAAGGATTCTCTCTTCGTCATGGCCACTTGCTCTTTTATGACAGACTCGCTATTCCAAAGACTTCTGTTCGAATTCCCACCTTACTCAGGGAATTTCACTCTACTCCAGTAGGTGGACATTCAAGGACCTTTAGGACATTCAAACGGCTTTCTAATGTGGTGTTTTGGAAGGGAATGAGAAAAAACGTGCAGCAATTTGTGGCTTCTTGTGAGGTATGCCAGCGGAATAAATACCAAGCACTTAAACCTGGAGGTCTTCTTCAGCCCTTACCTATTCCCGAACAAGTCTAGGATGACTTATCCATGGATTTTATTGGCGGCTTACCCAAATCTACGGGGCTGGATACTATTCTGGTGGTAGTAGACCGTCTTTCTAAATACTGTCATTTCCTTCCATTGGGCCATCCGTTTTCTGCTCAGGAGGTGGCTGCTCTCTTTGTCAAAGACATAGTGCGGTTACACGGTTACCCGCGCTCCATTGTATCCGAAAGGTACCGTCTCTTTATTAGCCAATTTTGGGCTGAACTATTCAAGATGGCAGGGACTGAATTAAGGATGAGTATTGCTTACCATCCTCAAACAGATGGCCAAACGGAAGTCGTCAACCACTGTCTAGAAACATATTTACGCTGCTTCACCTCCCACCATCCTAAGCTCTGGCCCAAGTGGATTCCTTGGGCCGAATTCTAGTATAATACTACATTTCAAGGTGCTGCTGGCATGACCCCTTTTAAATCACTTTATGGGCATGATCCTCCTACTGTGTTAAGGCTTTCGGATGAAGGGTCAGTCATGGAGGAAGTCAACAGACAACTTCAAGACAGGAATACCATTTTACAGGAGCTTAAGAGTAACCTCTTAATAGCCTAGGCTAGAATGAAATCCCAAGCAGATAAGGGCCGCAGGGACATCCAATTCCAGGTAGGTGACCGAGTTTTTCTGAAACTCCAACCCTTAAGTTCAAGAAACTGGCTAAGCGACCCAATGAAAAACTTAGCCCCGGTTTTACGGTCCCTACACTATTTTGGAGCGCATTGGCGAAGTTGCCAACCGCCTTGATTTACCTTCCACCACTAGAATCCATCCCGTTTTCCACATTTCCCAACTGAAGGCCACCCTGTCTAGTTCAGCCCAATCTCAACCCCTACCTACTGGCCTCACTGAAGAGCTGGAACTTGTCATGTATCCAGACTCCATCCAGCACATCCGGACCATGCCAAATGGTTGCACAGAAGTTTTGGTGAAATGGAAACACCTCCCTGATTGTGATAGTACCTAGGAGCTCTATGTGTTGGACACTCAATTTCCCTCTTTTCACCTTGAGGGCGAGGTGAAACTCCTTGGGGGGGGTAATGTTAGACCTCCCATACACTAGACGTATTCCAGGAAGAGGAGGTAATTGCAAGGAAACAAAAAGTCATCTGTTGCCAACAGATTGTCAGATTTTTCCAGTTAGGATATATCAGTTAGGATATACAGATATAATTAGTTGTGATGTAGTCAGTTAACAACCAAGTGATGTAGTCAGTTACCAACCAAGATATCCAGTCTGTTACAGAGTTAGGATATACAGATATCCAGTCTGTTATAGGGTTCTGGGGGAATGGAAGGTAAAGGGAAGATAAAAGGGAGACGAGAGAGAAGAAGAGGGGGGGAAAAAAGAAGGAAAGTAAAAAGGAGTGGGAAGTGCAGAGGAGGAACTGAGGTTTCTACTTCCTACTAGTTCCAGTAGTCTTTTTTTTTTTTTGCTTGATTGATTGTAAGGTTCCCTGTAATTCATCCACTTTATCAATAAATTGAGCTCCATTTCGTTCTGAACACTGCTTATCATCGAGTTTCATTCCTTCCTGGCCCAACAAGAATGAACAGAATGGCACTAGTGATTGTTACTTCTCAATGCTGCAGATAAAAGACGGAAGGAGAACTTTGTATCTAGTGTGTATCGGGTCTAACAGAGGGCACACACACAAAAGCAGAACAAGCAAAAGTAAAAGAAGACCGATGCTCCGGGCCAGCCAAGGTGATTAGCAGATCAAATTGGGTCAACTGAGGATCATTACCAGGTGCTACAGCGGCCAAAGGTGGAATGTCAATATTGAATATTCTGTCTTGAACACTAACCACAACAAGCAACTCAGAAGAGGGATGGTGCAAGCCAGAAGTTGAAGATACAGCATTAGGCAATAGGATCATAATTTACAGAAAAAGCATTAAGAAAATTGCACCTGTTCTAACACACTTGGAAATTCAGAGTAAAAAACCTTCAGAAAAATGCACATTTATTAAATAACGATGAACCTATCACAGATACCACAGACATTACCAATACTACCAACAATAAATCACAGTAGTCGTTTGTCTAACAATCCTTCTGTCACAACCGCACATATTTCCTCCTCTCTTATACACATTACAGTTAAACAAAATGTTTTGGCCTTACTGATCTAGTTTATTATGCCACTAAAAGGGCAGCCCCAATGCACGAAGCTCCCGCCTATACGGGGTCCGGGGAAGGGGCGGACCACAAGGGCCTAAACTACACAGCCTTACCTTGCATTTTGCAAGAGGCTGTTTCCACGCCTTGAACCCGTGACCTCAAGGTCACATGATGACAAATTTTACCGCTGCGCCAAGGCTCCCCTTCTAGTTTATTATGCCACTACTAGAGAATATTCAGAAAGGCTAATATACAGAATCTAATATGACAATCTGCATGAAATCAAAAGGAAACATAAAAATCACAATAGCTGAACCAAATACTTCTGATCATTATGATAGAGGACAAACAAGTTCAGCAATTATAAATTTCTCTTTTATCACAATAATTCAGTTTCGACATGTACACAGATAAACAATTCCATTGAGTTTCTTATCAACATATCATGTGAAAAATGACGGCTAGCACCTACAAGCAAGGTTTCATTGAATAAGGAAAAAGAGAATAAAGAAAAAGCACATATCATAGGAAAGAGATCTGATGCAAACACTCTCTCAAACAGCTCCAAATACATAATTCACACAGTAGTAATGAAGCCATCATGTAGTGTTCCACGTTGCCTCCAGTCTAGTCATTAGAAAGTATCAAAATCCACAAAATAAAACAAATGGAAGATAGGCACTTCTTGAGCAAACCTGAAGGAAAAGATCTGTAATTGTGTTGTAATCAACGGGGCAGCCTCCCTCCATTTGAGACATCATAAGCGCAAAATTCACAGCACCCTGCATTATTTTCCAGGATGATACATGAACTAAATCGGTATAAGGTCTTGATGATGATATATGAACTACAAAAAATTTGTTGTGCAGCAAAAGAAAATTGGAAATAATATCCTACCATAAACATAAAGAAATATTAACAACTTTTTTGCATCTTAGCAGCCATACCAATTAACACATCTGACATTATGACAAAGAACAAAAGCAACAGAAGAAATACCTGAGGATCAGATCTCAAGATTGTTTGCAGAAGGAACAGATAATCTGGGGTATATCCAACCTACATCAAAGAAGAGAGGAAAATGTTTATGTTGCTGACCTAGACAAATGGAAAATAAAAGATGCTAGATTTATTTCAATCTTAAAATTTCAAATTGAATGTAAATTAGAAGGAAAAATAAAAGGTAAAAGTGGACAAGTATGAGCTGATGCATGTGTCTACTCACCTGTTTGGAGTAAATAAGTATTTTGTCAAATTCCCTCCGCTCAGCAAAAGCAGCAACAACTTTCGGGGTGGCCCTTGCCTTGATGTATATTTTCAGTGCAAGATCATTGTCCACCGTCTACAAAACAGCCAAGTTACAAAGGCCAAAATTCAGAAATGAATTAAAAAACATGAAATGATTGAAGTGACTTTAAGATAAATTGACAAAACAGTCATGCACATGCAATTATCAAAGATCTTCTCAAAATTAAGTCTCAATCCATAATTTGTTTGAGAAAAGATAAAACAGAACAAAACTCTGCTGCTATTGAGTCGTGCTCAACATCCTGCCATTTTCAATCATTCCTGTTGCCAGGTGACACATAAAAGTTTTTCCAAAAGAGTTCTGCAACTTGTAGGTTGCCAAATTCTAAAATGAATTCTTATCAATTTACCAGCGTAAGGTAGTCTTGCATAAAATCAGAAACACACTGCTTTAACCATTGACTACTATGTGGAAGGTATAACAAAAAATAAAATAAGGTTGTCTGACATTCAATCACTGAAAAGAACAAAGACTTCTAAAGATAAAATAACTAGTAAAATGCATCATGGAGATAATAGAACATTAACATCAATTGCTTTTATAACAACACATGGGCAAATAGAGAGCACCTTGACAAGATCACCTAGCTCCTCACTGCATTCAAGCTTATCCTCAGCAAGCCAGTTTTCCAGGAGATTCTTTTTATTCTGGTTCACAACCAAACGAGATAACTCAAGAGATTCAAATGCATTAAGCTTTCCCTTTGTGAGCAACGTCCCAAAGTACTGTAGCAGTGGCGGTGTTTGTCCAGATTGCACGGGAACACTCTACATGAGAAACAGCACCAACATATTTAGAAGACCCCCAAGACTTGTAATAACTGCCATAAGGCACTGCACTAAGTAAATTAGAGTGACCTTAAAATGGCTAGCTCTAATTCTTCTTAAGAAGTCCAAGCTTGAAGGTATAGGGCGTGCAAAGAACAAATTTTTTATAGCTGGCCATCACAGTATCCAGAGCAATGTTTCTTAACAGAATACATTGCAGACAACATATATTACCAGATGCAGAAGTTCACAAAAGTGTACATCATAAAAAGCAGATGGAAGTAATTTAGTATCAACATAGTACCTGAAACTTCGCTACAGTATCTGGAGTACGAAGAATTCCTTGTGGAGATTCAGCAGCAAGTTCAGCAGCCTCCTTGTATTTCATTTGAGAAAACAATTCCTGGAATCGTTGAACAACCTGCATTTGCAACGAAAAAATCTATAAGAAACTTTTTATCTTTCAAAATTAGGGAGAAGCCAATATAACATTGTGTAAACAAGAATGTAATTCTACTTGTATGAATGTAAACCACTCGGTGCAGGATAGATGAGGGTCAATTGAAAGACCCTCAGATGAACTTTATTTTTTTGATAGGTAAGCAGTAGGCTTGAACACACAACCTCTTGGCTCTAAGATGACATTAACCAGTGTGACTAGGTGCTCATGTCCACCTCAGATGAATTTGTCACCGGTTCAATTAAATAAGCCCAGCTAAGTGCAGGTGATAAAGGGGGGCAGCCCCGGTGCACGAAGCTCCAGCCTATGAGGGGTCTAGGGAAGGGGCGGACCACAAGGGCCTATAGTACACAGCCTTACCTTGTATTTTTACAAGAGGCAGTTTCCACGCGTTGAACCCATGACCTCAAGGTCACACGACGACAACTTTTACTGTCGCGCCAAGGTTCCCCTTCTGCTAAGAGGAGGTGATTCATCTAATAAAAGACTGAGTTGAAGCTCCTCATAGTTTGTCACAAAAATCGCCCATGGGAAAAGCAGATTTTTTGTTTTAAACCAATCCCAATTTAATCGCCTACTCAATTTGAACCTCCTTAATCAAAAATTAAACTCCAGAAAGGGATGAGTTACAGAAACAGAGAGATCCCAGAACACAATAAAGCTACTTGAAATTTCAAATAAACATCACCAAGAAGGAAAATGTTTTGAATATCTGTTCTCAAAACTGCTTTGAATTGTTACTGGATTGTTCTTTACAACTTGCTTGGTCTTACACAGGCAATCAATACTTAGTCAAAAGGAAAGAAAAAGAATGAACAACCAAGAAAAGTAAATCCAGATTATGCGCTTCAAATAATAATTCAGTTAAGATCCTTCCACGTAATATCTAGATTAACTGATGAAAAGAAACCCCTCAATACAGTAATGCACTTAATTCAATATCCTACTCAATGAAGGAATTGTGAAATCTCTCATTCATGTGCAGTGGCTAGATTCAGGTTTAACCTAAGCAAAAAAGATGCAGCGTATTAACCCACCAATACCACTAAGAAGTATGTGCTCTTTCCTAAATGCACAAATGTGAGGAACATTAACTCCTGGTAAACGCGATGGAAAGACCCAAGAAGAGACATCGAGACTAGAAATACTCAAGCAATTGTATCCAAAACAGGAGAGAGATAAGTTAAAAGCTCACCATATTTTCTGCTCCAGGAAGATTTCCCCTCTTGGCGAGGTTAACAGCTAGCTCTAAATTGTTTAGCTGCAAAATACACAAGGGTCAAAATTCCTGTTCACCAAAGTTTACTTCAAGAACCACTCAGAAGTTCCAGTGTACCTGTCCACTGATAAAAGTAATAATAGTTGCCTCATTAACAGTCGCAAGCAAAACTTGCCCGCGCCTATTTATAGCATAAAATCCCCCGACTGATGAAGCTTCTGCAGTTAAAAATATGGGATCTGGACTAATTCGGTTACGGTAGACTGCGGTAGCAGTCTCAAGGTCATAAACAAATAGAAGTCCAAGCTTTGTGATCACATATATAAGACTGTACTTGTGTGACATCTGCACACAAGATGAATAAGAAATCAACAGGATGGTAGTAGCTTAAGAAAAATATACAGAACTACATAGTTACCTGCATTGACACTGGAAAATCATCTGCAAAATCTGGCGGGAAGAAAAGGTCTGCCTGCTTCTTTGAGAAGCCCGGTTTTCCTGGTTAAGCCACATAGCACATTAGTCTGTTGATGAACAGGACAGTGAAAAGAGGAAGCAATAGTCAAACAAAATGACATAAAATTGATACAAGTACATCAACAAGCCATAACCAAGGTTATTTAAGAAAACAAGTGAAGTGACTGAGATTGAGAAATAGCACGGAAGATTTCAAGCAATATATATTAGCAGGTTTCTTAGTGTTTTCTTTCCCTTTTCTTCTCTCGGTAAGGGTTAGTAGTTTCGGTGGACGCTGCAAGAAAACATGAGTAGCAGATTTCAAAACAAAATATGTAAACTTTTCCATCTCTAGATGCCACTTGAAAATAGAAATTAGAAGTGGTATTTATTTAGGATGCTCAAGGGCAGAAATTGACTAACACTAAGCTAGAGTTCCATGTATATAATGAAGTTTTGAAGTACCTTCCAGGGATGATAAAAATTTACAAGTTGGCCCGTTAATTATGGGTTAAATTACAACTTTTTCCCTTCGATTATGGGTTCTAACTTTTACCTCTGATCAATGTTTGATGAAGATGCCTTTCTTTTATCTCTGTAGGATGTAAAGATCTATTTCCATTTTTTAGGCAATTAGGAGCAGAAACTCCAAAGCATGCTCATAGTATCAAGTTCTACAAGTTCAAATCTTACAATCAGTGAGAATTCAGAGATATACACAGAGATCTGTTACAGAAATAAAAATTCAAATCCACCACTGTTTCTCCCTTTAGCATTGTTTAAAAGGGCCTATTTGATGGCTTGTATGGTTATCATTTTAACTAAATTCCGTAGCAAGTTCTCTATTTCTGCTAGATTTTTATTTGCATCAAATTTTCAAGATGCTTACAACAATTGTCATGTTCTGCAATTTAGATCTTTTAAATATAAAGAACAATTATAGAGCAGTACTCAAAGAATACTTAAATAACAATAGGTGTTTATCGTTGAAAACACAAAATTGCAATGCAAACATCAACAAATGTAGGCAGAAGCAGCATCGAACAAATCTTCCAGTAAGTTAGTGAACTAAGAAGCAAAGGCCAAATATCTCAAGGTAAATTACTGAGCTAAGACATAACAGTCAACGCATCCATGTGCCCTTCGGAGAAGCATGGAGACACTTAAATTATGACTTAGTGTCCAATGTAGGAGGCAGCAAAGGAACAAGGATGCAAACCTGGCTGAGCACCAAGCTCAATGACATGCAATTTGGAAACAATCTGACCAGCATTCATTGTTTTTGATGCAAAGCAAATAAGAGTAGAAGGGGTATCATGTCCTGGAACCTGCATGGAGAACAGGTAGTGATACACAATGTCAAGAGCATAAAATAGCGAGGACATCATCGAAAAAATCATTAAGCACTAGGAAGAGGTTTGATATATCTATTAATTTAAAGATAAAAAGAGCTTCAGTGCTCACTTTAAACGTTGCAAATGCTGCAGCATGTGCTTCTAGAGCTTGACTACGTTGCTGATCAACAGAAAATAGCTGCATGTTTCCCTTGACAAGTTGTGGTCTCTGGCATATGGATATCCCCAAAATGTTCATAAGTGTTAATTCAACATCAGAAATAACCAAATATCAAAACCTAGGTCATTGAAGAATAAAAGCATGGCTGTACCTCAGGTGCACCAGGAGCAATGCCAATTAAAACAAGCCATTTCTCAGAAGGATCACAGCGGTAGTTGATTATCTGATTGTTAGTTAAATTTGCTGTTCTATCGAACATTTTGACTGGCTCAGAATCACCTGGGAACAAGTTATGGTAACATTAATCCCAGCCTTCTCGTACATAAAATACCAAGACCAAATTCTTAATCAAAATATAATTCAGTTCTGATTGACACTACATCGATGACAGTATGGAAAGATGCAGTCAAGAATGGAACATGACAGTAAGGCAACTGAGAGAACATTTTCCTACTCACCTTCCATAGACCAATGGTAAACTGACATTTGTGTAACTAATCCCAACAGCTTAGGGGTGATCCATTTCCAGAACATAACCTAGAGATATCACCAAGCTACCTTCAATAACACGTAAAACTCTACCTTTGAATTACAATACCATGCTATGCAAGAGATGAGGCATAAGTACCTGCTCAGGCATCTGATGAGATTTCACTTTCTGCTTAGCCTCAATATTGAATATCTGGAGATGGTCCTGAGTAGTTCCCGCAAGTTGAGCTTCAATTTGAGTATAGAACCTCTAGTTAGATAGTAACCATTATACAGAAACTTTCAAGAAGAAGAAATGGCAATAGAAATTGTACTTAGATATAGGAAATCACGATGTGAATGACAAGATAAGGATTCTCTATAATGACACTAATCAACAATTGACAGGGACGTAGCACAGCTTGGTAGCATGTTTGTTTTGTGTACAAAATGCCACGGTTCAAATTTTGTCATCCCTACCTACTCCCATGAGCAGTAACAAGGGATCAATTAGAACCGATTCAAATTGTCTATCATTTTATGATACTATATGCATAAAATATCACAAAAAGATCAATATCCGAGTAGAATAGACGAGTTGTTTTCCAAATCTTTTCAAACACAAAATCAGAAAACTATGGCACAGAGAGAAGAAGAAACTAATTTTCTTTCAAGGACAACAAATCTATCATAGAAAAAAATGATAGGGCCGGAACAGCCATGGCCGGAGAGGCACACAGTTAGGCCTGAAAACACAATAAGCCACCTGCAGTTGAGGTGGCAATCCATGAATTAGTTACATTCCTAAGGATATGATCAAGACTAAATGCTACTTCCTAATGATCTTCGTATAAAAAGCAAAACTTGAAATAAAAAATACTCTCACAGTCCAAATCATTAAACTATAAACGAACATAAGAACTTTCAGTACTCACACATCCCACACTCCAACTGATACTCTGCAAACTTGGGAAGGAGGGGGGGGGGGGGGGGGGAGAAAGATGTCCAGCTAAAGCAAGAAATTACATAAACAAAAACCACTTCAGGAGACTGATCCAAGTAGAACTTTGTGCCGTTACCAAGCTCTTCTCAGAGCTCTAGTATATATATATAGCAATCCCCTATATATGGCTGCACAACTTTTCAGCTTAAGGTGCCACTCTCACTCTAAAACTTAGCGGCTTCAAAAGCATTTCCTAAAATGGTTTAGGTCTATCTTCTACTAAATAGTTTAGAACTTTAGATTTACTGTGTTGAGAAACCAATTTACACTTCTTGCCACTTCTTTTAGCTACGTGTGACTATGTATGCAGTCCGCATACCAATGCAAGGTTTTTTTGTACCAGCTTCTTCTACCTATACCACAGTAGAAGCATCTAAAGGAGAATTTCTTCACATACATACATAGATACATGCATGCATGCATGCATATTATATATATATATATATATATATATATATATATATATATATATATTAACCTTGCAAACCAATGACCGTATTTGAAGAAAAAGAGCCGCCCAGTGCACAGAGCTCCACGTATGCAGGGTCTGGGGAAGTATATAATCTGGAGATATTACCCAGGCAAAAAGAGAAGTATATAATCTGGAGAAAGTCCTAAGAAGTACTATGAACAATAGAGAAGATGAGATCCTCACGTCTTGGGCAAGAAGGGTTTCGACAAGTGTTTTAGCACACCTTTCAAGAGACATTCAGAGTGGCGCTTGAGCTGGATCCTAGAAGCCTGAACGGTGTTGTCTTTTAACTGAGTTCCATTGGTCATCAACATAAATGTTGGTAGGACAAGATCATCAGGATGTATTTTGACTATTAATTGCATGAAGGAGAAGCTTTGATTGTTTTTAGGTGGAAGATACGTAGGATAAAATGAACATATATCCCTGTCTATAGGAGATCACTTAGTTTCGCTCAAGTGTTACACTCAAAATAATCAAAATCATTGATAAGATTGGTTAGCAGCCAATTCTGAAGTAGTGGCATTGACAGAAAATGCAAGGTAAGGCTGTGTAATTTAGGCCCTTGTGGTCCGCCCCTTCACTAGACCCCGCATAGGTGGGAGCTTCATGCACTAGGGCTGCCCTTTTTTGGCATTGACAGAAAATACCGATTGCAACTCACAGCTCTGTAGAAATCATTGTTCAACTTCAGCTTCCAACTTCATTTCAAAGTGTCATACAGGCCCAGAACCCTTGTTATTCAATCACAGCATAAAACCCCTCTTTCCTTCCCCTTTTTTATATGTAGGCAGTGACTTGAACCAACAGCCTCTTGGTTCTGAGACCAGGCACTCAAAAACAGAAAACCTTGTATGGCACTGTTGATATAGGAAAAAAATAAAAGCATAATGATTGCGCAAAAATGTGCACAAACCATTCAGAAAATGAGCACAAACCATTCAGAAAATGAGAAGTGGCCAAAAGTATCCAAACTAAGGATGAAGATCCAAAAGATTTAACGCAAGCATGACATGACACATGCTTTCAGAATGAAAAGTCAAGTCAGAATTCTGCGATTAAGAAGAAAAAAATAAAAAAGCTGTTCAAGATTGTGAACAGTTAATTCAGAAAATAAAAAATTGCAGAACTACCTAGTATGGGGGAAAATGGTCAACAAGTTGAATGCAAACGGTCACAGCACATGCTTCCAGAATGGAAACAGCAAGAACAAGAACAAGTTGCTACCTTTCAAAGCCAGGATTCTGCTATTGGGATTCATCAAAGCAGAGTCTGCAGTAATTGGCCTCCTTAATGGCTGCATAGGCATGTTCATATCGACAATAATAATACTATTTTGTGGAGCAGTTTCACGTACACAAATGTACTTGTCTGATTCCATGGTCACATGAGTGAAGGTAATAAACTGGGGGTTGATCCCTAAGCTTGGAAGCTGCAAAAAAGGCATACCGAAAAATAAGAAGGTATTAATTAGAAGTACTTGAAACACGTACATAATGAACAGAGTATAAAGATGCAAGAAAGAACTGGACATATAAGATAGCATATCCTACAGAGTGCCCTACTGATGAAAATACATAATTGGAAACAAAACAAAAAAAGGAGAGAGACAAAGAGAGAATTTTTTCTTCTTGGCAACAACTTTATCTTCAGCTTTACTGAAATTCTGAAACCATTTTCAGCAATTACAGAAAACCAAAGGTGAAAATATGGGAAGCAGAACTGTGAAAATAAAATCAAACTTCAGTTAATGTAATAAATCAATTATCTAGAGAAATGCAGCAAATAATTCCACAGAATAGTGTCACTGTGAGACAGTAGACTACATGCTTCTGTCAGGTGAAAATCACAGAGCCAGTTCTTACATACAATATTCTCAATTTCGTACAAAAAGTAGAAACAGATGAAACTTTTAAGTCTACACAAGCCATGATTAAGTATGAACAAGAGACTACAAGCACGATCCAATGCTTAGATCCATACTCCAGAACTTGAATTCACAAAAATGCAAGAATTATCCAAAATATTACGCATTACTTAAGATCACATCCAAATTCATACAACAACGGCGGGATTATAAAACAAATTCGCCAAATTTAAATCCAACGCTTCGACTTAAGTCACAAAACATCTTCCAGATTTCAACCGAGATCACAGAGTCCACGGATCGAGCATGAACCACTACAAATTGGAATCACAAACAGAAATTCGAGAAAAGAAAGAGAGATGAAGGAGAGAGCATAACGCACCGTTAGAGCTTCCCTCATCGTGATAGGAGCATTGGCAGCCGCCATGGTTGCCGATCGAGATCACTGAATCAGAATCAGCGAAGCAGATAAGAAGCCCTGCGAAGGTGTCAAGAACCCTAGCTAGGGTTTCTAGAAGAAGAGTAGTGGAGAGAGAAAAGCGAGCCCTGGCGGATCGGGAAATGAAAGAGTAGCGGCTAAATCGTCGTCTGCAACCCTTTACAAGGGTTGAAGCCCGACGTGAAAAATAACAAAAATGAAAAGCGAAGGGTGGACAGAGAGAACACTGCAACTCGTACCGGACAGGGAATTTTCGTTCTTGCTTTTCCTTCGACTAATCAAATGAAATCCTGATGCAGCGTAAATTCAAATGAAATTTGCGCGAAATGAAGCTGGCGGCTTGAACTTCCCACTGGGAAACAGTAATATGACCCTGAATTTTTACTTAATTACGAGACTATGCACGTTTTCTAAATCCCAGATTCCTTCGGACACATGTAAAAATACGAAAAAGCCGGGGAAGTGGTATTTCCGTTGTTTCCTGCTTAAAGAGGGGCTATTTGTAGTTTAATTCCGGGATGGAATATTACTGCCGGGGCTAATCGGAAACAATTAATCAGGGGGTTCTTGAAAATATGATACATCAAATACTTGATTACGATGTATATGTAGCGTACGATCCTGGTCATTAATAAAGAAAGATGGCCCACCTTCGAATGATCTAAGCAGTTCAGTTCATGGGTCCACGATTGACAATGCAGGCCCAAAAAATCATTTTAATTACCTTTTAGAAGGGTTATATAGCCCTTGCCGACCAGCAATCCTGTCTAATAATTTATAACACGTCAATATTCCCTAATTATATAAAAAACCGCAATACAAAAAAGTCCGACACATGTAAAGGGAAATGCATTCCACGTGAAAGGCACATGAGAAAACGCACTTGGCACCTAGATGACATTAGCTTGATGCCATAACCTTCATTTAGTGAGTCTCGGCGTGACTTGTCGTGGCTGCATTGTTATTAGGAGAAGAGTTAATAGCACACACACTTATCTTGTATTTTGTAAGAGATTGTTTTTGTGCTTTGAACTCGCAACCTCAAAATTACACCACAATGATTCTACCGCTGCGCCAAAACTCTCCTTCCTAGTTCCACGATGATTCTACCACTGCGCCAAAACCCTCCTTCCTAGTTCCTAATCTCAATCGTTAAAATGATGGTCTACAATTTGACAGTCAAGAATACACTAACCGGCCATGTTCAAGTTCTAGAATCAAATGGAGAATGTAAAACCTCTTAAATTAATATAAAGAAATGAATAGTTATTTTAAACTAATAAAAGGTATCTTGTCCCAACTTCGCGAACGTGGTAAATTAATTAGATTATGATTTTTTAGAATTTTATTAAGAGCCCACTACTTGGATAAATTAATATTATCAGCATGCCGGTAATTGTTTTCCAACATGGCTCATCTACACACCATTTGACTAGCTTAATTGGCGTTGACCTGCTGACGTGTTATTTTACTATTGTTCTCGCTCTCTCTCTCTCTATATATACGTGTATATATACATAGAAAGAGAGTAGAGAGAGAGAGAGCAAACTAATACATAATGAGCACCTTCTCATTTTGATAACCACAACCTTCATTGCCACGGTGTCTTTGAACCCTCAAATCTCATAATATATACCCATACCCAAAGCCTCTTTCTGAAATGCGCTCTAGTTCTTTTGTTAACTTTTCATGAATGTAATCAATGGTTGAGCCCCACAAGCAACAATTTGGATGTAGAATTAAATTTATTCTATAACTCTAAGTACTGCAATGTCATAAGTGAATAGTTTTAGAAATTAAAATGTCATAAATAAGTAGCACTAGAAACTAAAGTGTACTTTTATAGGCCCAACAATTTGTTTTGGTATTGGAAAATTAACAAAAAGACTCAAGTGCAACCTAAACTAATAGTTTGAGGGTCAAAATTGTTTTTTGAAATTTAAAAACTAAAGTTTCCTACGTGAATAGTTTTAGAAACTAAGTGTATTTTTTCTTTATTTTTTATTTTGAGTAAAATAAACAAGTTTTAACATGCACAAGATATCAATCTAAATGGTATTAGAACTTTACTCATGAAATGGTTATGGAGGTTGGAAGAGGATTCTCAAAACTTGTGGTAAAAAGTCACTACTTTCCGAGATAATACCATCATTCAACTGGGCATAGGAAACTATATTTTGTCTTGAGAGGATGTTTGGTGCTACCAATGAAGAAAGATGAGTTCATAGGAGGGATTAATTGAGGATATTTACTTTGTCAATGTAGAAGGAGAGTCTTGGCGCAATGATCTTAAGGTGACGAGTTCATGGTGTGGAGTCAGCTTCTTGTGAAGTAAAACTGCCAACCTTAGACAATTTGTGGCCTGCCCTTCCCCGGACCCCGCATAGGCGGGAGCTTCGTGCACCGGGGCCGGATATCAACTTTCAAAGTCCCCTCCACCCGACAACAAATGATGGTGTGGACTGCATCGGAAGAGAAGATTCTTACGTTTGAGAAGCTCTGTAGCGGGGCTTGGTATGGCCCCTCGAGATGCTTTCTCTCTGTTAATGATGTTGAGGCAGTGGATCATCTGTGCTACATTGCCAGAGACTGCAAGGTTTGTAACAAGGTCCAAGTGCTTGTAATCTGATGAGGTGTTGCCCGTTGAACCTGAAATCTTTCACTTCCCAATGGGTTCTGAAAAGATTTCGTAGATTTTTCTGGGGACACTGAACCCATGGAAGCTGTGATCATGATCGATGCCTTGCGAGCAGATGTTACAGTGGCTTCCGTAGAGAAGGAGCTTCGTGTTCAAGCTAGCTGGGGACTGAAACTGATCGCTGATGCTCTGATTTCGGACCGTGCCGAAAGCTTATTTGATCTCTGTAATCTCTATTTCTTTTTCTATCTGATTATCTGTGCATCTCTGAATACGTTTCAACTTTCTATGGTGCTTAGCGATTTTCTAGATTAGCTTTTTGTTTCTCAAAGCAACCTTTATTTGTTAATGTAGTTTAGTGAATTTGCCCTCGTTCTGAATTCTGTGTGATTTTCTATAGAGTTTTATCGATCTTTTTGCACGGTCTTTATTCGTCAATGAAATTCACTAATTCAGGCTGTCTTAAGGAATCCCTTTTTTTTTTATTATTCTATTGAGTTTTAGCTCCTTTTTTCAGATCAGCTCTTTGTATGTCGAAGCTACTTTGTCACTCGTTCATGTAATTCAATTTTGAAGGGAGGAGTGTTTGGTTCAACTACTTTGAGGGATTGCGGATTTTTGGAAAATATGACGAAGAAGAATGTAGCTGAAGGGCCGATTTATGCTGCGATTTGTGCGGTTCCTGCAGCTACTCTTGGGGGTTTGCTGAAGGAATTGCGGGGATGATTTCTTTCATATTGTTTGAATTCTGTCTGGTTTAAGAGCTCTTAATAGATTATAGTTTATTTATCTTTTTGCTGTTTTGTATATTTGTTGGTTATCAGTAATCAAGGTTTTTCAACTTGTCAGGCGACGTGCTACCCTTCCTGGCTGGAGAATGTCTTCTTATGAAACCCTTGTTGAATCAAGGGTTCTACGGATGGGAAGGTGGTAACGAGTCGAGGGCCGGATACTATGATGGAAGTCTCTGTTGCATTGGTTGAGCAATTGTTTGAGAAAGAGAAGGCTGAAGAAGTTGCTGGGCCTCTAGTATGTTGTTTCT
Source organism: Warburgia ugandensis (assembly GCA_035236585.1). Lineage (NCBI taxonomy): Eukaryota > Viridiplantae > Streptophyta > Magnoliopsida > Canellales > Canellaceae > Warburgia > Warburgia ugandensis. The sequence goes on from CP141134.1 coordinate 68,289,895, forward strand.
CTTTTGGAAATTCTAGACTTGCTTTATATAAATGCATAGTTCTACTTAATATCATGGTGGTCAGTGGCTGCATAAGAATAATATTTATGTGATAGGTTTTTGTGTTCTGTTTAATATACTTGTCCATTTCTCAGATACATCATGGTTTCATGGTTGAGCAGATTCTTAGAAGTGTAAACCTTTCTGTTTTCTGACATGGTAAAGTTTACAACGTAAATACCTCACTTAGGAATTCATGGAATGTAGACTTGTTGTATACAAATGATCGGTTGATACAGATTGGTCATTCTTCCTATGAAGTGGGTGATGATGTTGTGAACTTTGCAGTATTGAGTAAGAGCTAGTCTACTTAAGGATGTATTTCTAGGAATAATGTCTTGAAAGATATACAGAGGCTTTGGAGGAAGAAAAGCTGGTAGAGAGAATTAGTGTACTAAGTAGATAAAAAGCAGAGTGAAGTTGAATCTAGTCACTTGTCGATTGCTGGATTGGTTAAGGTGCTTTTCGAGATTCGGATAGATGTTACAAATGTCCAAGTAACCAGAAGTTGAAAAACATACCACTCTCCGGATGGACACAGTTGATCTTATTTCTATTATCTTTCAAAAAAGAAAAAGTCAAAAATTCGACTCTTGTAAAATGGATTGAGCTGGCAGGAATGGGATTCTGCGGGTCATAGTTTTGTCTAGACATTGAGTGATGTATGGAGGAATCTTCTCCTGTAGTTAAGCCATGGTTCAGGTCTGGTAGTTGATTCTGTTCTCATGATAGGGACAGGTCTTATGGGAAGATGACTTAGAATGGTGTCCTTATGTTTTAGTATTTGAGGGTAAGTTCTCACAATGTACGTAGAGGATGGCAAGTAATGAACAATCAGTCAATGAAACAATAACACCAAGGAATGAGACATCTTTGGAGATGATAAGTTGCTTTGCAAAGAAGGAAATCATATAAGTTGTCTGCACAATTTTCCTTGTATCTCTCATAATGCATAGAATTTATAGATGGTAGTACAACTTTCGAGGCATCTTGCATTTTTTCATTCTATCTCTATTAAGATGTGGATTTCAAGGATGTGGTACATCTTGTGACATGCTTGCTTTATTTACTCTATGACCTTTCTGCCTGGCTTACTAAACCCTTCAAAGGACATGTAGGGAATTCAAGATGTGGTACATCTTGTGACATGCTTGCATTATTTATGCTACAACCTTTTTGCTTGGCTTACCAAACCCTTCTAAAGACATGTAAGAGGAAGCGACTATATGTCATGACATCTCCATGGGTTTTTGTGACAACCTGGGTTTTCAGAAAAGAATTTTTGAAATAAAATTTGGAAAAGAAACTTTCTTGCAGCATTTTTTGAAAAAAAGAAGAACCTTTGAAATTTATAATACATATATATTTTCTCAATTCCACCCATTAACCTGGTGTCACTTTAACAACCTTCACATATAATAGTGGAATAAAAATCATAGCATTCCAGGGTTCCCTAGTCACAGTCCAAACAATAAGAAATTTAAATTCTAGTAATAATTTAATATTTAAATGTCACTTGTCTTATTACATTCATAGTCAAGTGTTCATTGTTCCAAAATCAAAATAATAATAATGTCCAACTAACTACTTATTCATACTTTTCTTCTTCTAATTCTCCTTATTCAACTCCATTTAGCCGACTACTTAGTTCTCTGGTACTTCACTTGAAATGTTTTGTAGGGGTGAATACAATGACTCAGTAGGAAAATGCCTAAATCAGCCATTTGAAAACCATGGTTTCAATCATAAGTGTGATATAAACATCATTAAACATTTATACTTTTACAAAAATCCTGTTTTTCTAAAAACATTTAATATTTCTTTCAAATCTTACATATACAAGCCCATTAGGACTTCTGCCAAAAAATGTCATATCACAATCTATTATATCATTGAGTAGTAGCGTCTTACCACAAGCCATCTAGGCAATGGCCAATATCTTCAAGGATAACCTACATGTCAGTTCATGTTCAATCACTGTATGGTATACTATGAATGTGGAGGGTTGTCATGCCACTATACCGGCTGTGGATACCATGCGGGCTACACTAGTCCTTATTGGTGCACTGGATCAATTCGACTCCCCATGAAACATACTCTCGACTCTAAGCCTCTCAAGGCAGGTATCTATATCGGAAGCCAGTGGCCAACAGAACTTCCTTGCACAGTAATTAGAGGGATCTTACAATTTGCCCTAGGCTAGGCCCAACTCTTATAAGTTGCCTAATTTTAGGTTAGGCATAACTCTCTTAGGTCGCCTAATTTTAGGCTAGGAACAACTCTCCAAAGTTGCCTAATTTTCATTTATTAAAACATTTCATCTTGTTCATGGAATTCATATAGAGTCACAGTTTTATATTCCACAATGCATCATACAAAATCGTTCACAACTTTCACTTCACAAGCCATATTTCAATTAGCATAAATCATTGACTAGCTTATTCTAGTCTTAGCATGGGTACTTGTACATCCATGGCTCAACATTTCCAAGATCATCTATTGTACCATACTATGTAGACTGTAGAAAACAATAGCTTCATTTCAATTATCAAAATCATTAATTAGCAGCTATCTCAATCATAAATTGTACTTACCATAGATCAAATATGATGCACATGTATAGAACTTACATTCATGAATCAAATTTCCAAAATCACATGATATCACACCATTAAAACTCTGTATACCTATTTGCCATTGTGTGCACTATGGTCTATGTCTATATCCAATACCAAGTGTTGTGCACCATGTCTATCTGTTGTGCGCATGCCAAGTGCCATGTACACTGATCTGTGCCCTGTGCAGTGCCTATGAGCAGAGTGTTGGTGCAATGCACTAGGCTTGGCCTGTGTGTGGTGCACTGGAGTGATGCACCATGCCTGATCGAGGGGCAATGTATTGGAGTAGTTCATTGTGCTGCCCGGAGCGTGATGTGCTAGAGCAATGGCCTTGTACTTGGTACTAAATTTGCTAACTGGCGCTAGGTGCTAAGCTTATTACTCATGTGCTTGGTGTGACGTGGGCTACTCATGTGTTGCTACCAAGCACACCACCCGCGTGCTGGGTGTCATGCCTATTGCCCACGCGCTAGGTGCCATGTACACAGCCCAGATGCTAGGTGCCATACACCATGTGCAAGCTTTTAGTGCTAAGTAAACTGCCATGCATTAGGTGCTAATCATACCACCAAAGTGTTGGATGCCATGCGTATTGGCAAGCTAAACTTCATAAAAAATGCTCATATTGTAAATGTCAATCACGTCACCTAAGTGGCATGTCATGCACATACTCAAAACATGCATCATGAAAAAAACATCACGTGCTTGGTGATAATCATGCACCCAAGTATTGGTGCCATGCATGTCGTACTGTGTTAACGTAGATTCCATGATTTAAGTCAATATAGAATATTGCTACATGCTTAGACCTATACACATAACAGTAAATTATTAATGCTCATCCAAAATCAAAATCAAGATCAATGTACCCACATCTACAATCAAAACTGCTTGAACCAAAACCATAATTGCAGCATGCTAGATCCAAATAGGAACCGTAAATCCACATGCTTAAATCTATACAATATCCTAACTTAATCATGTTCAGGTCATGTGATAAACCTTTAGATTAACTTGTTAATTTCTACCTGAGTAATGACTTCATATTCCTATGACCCACATGTTTGAGAGTACAGATTTTTAATTTAATATATCGACTTGTGATACTTAATTATGTGCATCTTGCTCAAATCAAACCACACCTAAATGAGGTCTCATGTTAACAAGTTGGTCACTCAATGAGTGCTTCAAGCTCTTGTGCGCATAAATGAAACCAGGGCAAGATGTTTAACAGAGGCCCATATTGGTTAATTTTTTTGTGATAAACCATTTGGTCCATTTTATACATCAATTGTTTATTTAAAATAAAGAAAATTAGAAAGGTTTCTATGCGCCCATACGTGAAGGGGCAGCCCCGGTGCACAAAGCTCCCACTTATGCGGGGTCTGGGGAAGGGGCGGACCACAAGGGCCTATAGTAGGCAGCCTTACCTTGCATTTTTTGCAAGTGGCTGTTTCCATGGCTTGAACCCATGACCTCACGGTCACATGACAACAACTTTTGCTGTTGCCCCAAGGCTCCCCTTCATTCGCCTATACGTGTAGAATTTAATTTTATAAGAACTAATAGACATGGAAGGAGCACTTAATCCTAACAGGGTCCAAGCAAAAGATCCAATTGTTGTAAACACCATGCACATATGATCAACACATCACGCATTGAAATCCTATTGAAATGTGCTAATTTATGATGCATATTACATGCATTGAAACGTCAAACCTTCAATTAAAAAACGCCCAAAAACGATATGCGTCATCATCAATAATAAGACATTAACATGAATCAAAATTTCTCTCATTTCTTTTAGAGTCTTATACATATGGAAAATAGAGTATAGGTATTTAGATAAAAAATGGACATGATAACATGTACCTATGTATTTTTTAAAACCAAACTAGTTTAGGGAAATTCTTACGCCTCCTACCTCTTGAAGAACACCAATCTTTTATGGTCTTTTTCTGCAAAATGCAAAATGAATGGTGATCCTTAGTGTAGCTAACTCTCTCTCTCTCTCTCTCTCTCTCTCTCTCTCTCTCTCTCTCTCTCTCTCTCTCCAGCCTAGCCAGGTGTCCACCACTCTATATGAGATGCCTTGGCTAGTTTCTAATTTGAGAATATTTCTTTTTCCTTTATGAAATTATCTTAGAAGCTTTTCCTTCCACTCTTTTACTATATAGTATCCTGTCATTACACTATAATATATCATTTATTTCAACTTCTTTCCCGTCTAAGCTCCATGGATCTCTGCGTTCTTTTTTTTTTTTCCAGATCCTCACAATCCTAGCCTTTGATTTTCTTATAATCTAGTTCTTAATCTTAGCTCGACTTCTTAGATTTTTTTTATTTTCCCCAGATTACATCTAATTTCCTTCTCTTTTCTTTTTTATACTATTATATCCTTGTTTCCTAACTCGTAGTGGATGCACACACTAGGTGGATTAATTGGATGTGAATGTCCCTTGGTTTTGGAAAATAGATTTTCTCCAAAAAAATAAGTTAACATGTCATTTTGGTAATTTGAACTCTAGACTTAAGTCATTAGCACTCGATCTACAATCAGTTGAGCTAGCTTTCTTCTGGTGATAACTTTTGCAAAAGTAAATATTTATGTTATAAAAATGCAAGTTGTCACAGTTTTGATGTGAACTTTATTATTATTGCAAGTGCATAGATCTATTGGAGTATAAACAAAGCAAATACGGGTCAATCCCATGAGGACTCTTTAATTAACATGTTTAATTAAAACCTAAGTTGCTATAGTCTAACCTAGCCAAAGATTAAGGGAAGTAAGAAATCTAAGCATTAACTAAACCAATTAAACTAAGCAAGGAAATAAAGAAAGCAAGAAAGGAAAGGAAACTAACTAAGAACAAAATAGAAACTTTCATTAATAGAATTTGATTGTAACAAACTTGAATACAATAAAGAAAAGGAAATAAACAAGGCAAATAAAGTAAAGAAACATCCTTTGAAGTGTCCGTTATAGGAATCCTTAGTTGAACTAGGTTCTTTACACATCCGCCTCTTTTCCCTAGCTTGAATTCCGCTTCTTTGTTGTGTCACTCAATAAGGCTTGTACACTTCTCTTAATTGAAAATAAACTAAATCTACCACCTAGATTTTCTCATCTTTATCCCATAATGCCATTTACCCAAAGTTCAAATCCCAATCCAATAATCACCAACCATAAAAGAAGATGGAATGGGAAAAGAAAACAAAGTTGTGCTTCTCCTCAGCTATAAACTCTATAAAGAGGGTAGCTTTTTGAGGAGAAAGAAAGAGGAGATATAAGTGTTCATCTTAAGTTAGGGTTAGCCGTAGAAGAGGCACCCTACCTTAAGGAAGAACTGGAAAAAGGAAAAATTAAAATGGATACTGTGGACCTTGGCTTAGGACTCATCAAATTTTAGCCTTAGGAGATGATGAAAGAACTAGGTACTTACCTTTAAGTCTTCCTACTCTTCAGCATGATGCCTTTAGCTAAGAATTTTGGATGGTTTTATGGATGGATTTGATTCTCCTCAACCATACTTTAGGATTACAAGAAATCCTTGGCTGCTATAGAAGTGACACAAGGTTTTCTTCCTTTTCCTTTTTTTTTTCAGATTCCAAAAGAAAAGAAAAGAAAAATGGAAGGTAAAGAAGGGCTATATGTGGAATGAAGTGTGAAAGAAGGAGGGTGTGTGTAGGTGAAAAGGGATGGTGGAAAGGCTAATGCGTGTAGGACTAAGAAAGGAGGAGGTGTGGATGCTTAAGGAAGTAAATGCGTGTAGGGGCTATGGCATGCAATGGTGGAGTGTGCAATGACATGGCATCCAAGGGTGCATAAAGGGCAGCCCCGGTGCACGAAGCTCCTGCCTATGCAGGGTTGGGGGAAGGGGCGGACCACAAGGGCCTAAAGTACACAGCCTTACCTTGCATTTTGCAAGAGGCTGTTTCCACGCCTTGAACCCGTGACCTCAAGGTCGCAAGGGTGCATGCTATGCTAGGAAGGATAGGTGAAAAGGTGGCTATGTGTGCAATGCAATGATGCGTGTAAGTTAAGAGGATGGTGGAGTGTACTAAGGCTAATGTGTGCAAGGGTGGTTGGTGAAGGGCATGGAAGATTGATGCAAGGTGGTGCATTTAATAAAGAAGCATGCAATAGAAGGAAAATGAGAAAGAGGATGAGGAAGAAGATGGGAAAATAAGCAAGGGAAGTGGGGATTAGTTGAGACTCTTGCATCTTCTCCAAGGGTGTGGATATGTGAATCAATGAGAGTGTTGGTAAGAGTGATCTCTCTTTCTCTCTCTTTGTTTCTCCAAAGTTAAGCTTTCAAGTCTAAGGAAAAGTAAGAGATCAGTTTTCTTTCTCCTCCACCAATATTTATAATTTTCTAGGATGGAAGCCCTAAGGATTGGACTGCTAAGATCACGAGGAGAAAAGAGTGATAAATGGTGAGGATTTAAGGAGAGTGGAATGAAGGATTAGAAGGAGAACTCAAAATACAAAGGTGGATGAGATATGAATATAAGAAAGGAAGAAGGTAAGGGTGGAAGGGAAGGAGATATGGGTGGATCGGAAGGAAGATAGGCTAGGAAGGAAAGAGATAGAGGGGAAAGGAGGAAAATCAAGGAAAAAATGTGGGAAATGGAAATGCATAAAGGAGGATACGTGGAGCTCTTTGGTGTATGTGTTGAAAGTTTCAAAAAGTCTGAAAGAAAGTTGAACCATTGGATGGAAATGGATGGTGAAGATTTCTCCTCCTTAGGGTTTTAACATGATTTCTCATAGAGTGGGTGGTGGCTAGGATCTGTAGCTTTTTTTTGCGTCACTCTTGTTCGTTGGATCGTCTTTACCCCAACTTGAGTGGATGAGATTCTGTTGAAGTTTTCCTTATCTAAAAGGATATCTTTTTAACTATTTTTTTCTCTACCGTTGGATAGAATGCCTTAGAGTGGATGTAATAGATTCATTTGAGATTTCCTTATCCAAACTCTAGGTTATTTTTCTTTATTCTCTCTCCCTACACCTTTATTTTCTTTGGCCATAGCATTCATGGAGTGGGACGTCTCCATGCTTAGAATGGGAAGCTTTTCTCCTAAAAAGTAGGTAGTCAGCCAACCAAAAATATCTCTACCAATGAGGCTTCAGTTTGGTTTTCATTGCAGTCTATCTTGTCGTTGGTCCATCCTTGTTTGAATTAATTCTCATTGGTTGCTTAGGATATGCATAAACAAGGATAGATCTTGGCCTTTAAATGCTTGAAAAGTAAGGATGATTTTCAACTGTAGATTTTTAGTAAATTGTCTCTTATCTCACCTCCTTTATTTTCTTCACCTTTACCCTTATTTTTTTCTTCCTTAAAAACGTGAAATTGAGTGTGAGTATACTTGCTTACGTGGAAAAGTCGTCCACTCCCTTAATTGGTCTTGTTTTTTGGTTGAGTAGGAGAGAGAGAGAGTGAGTGGAGTCTTCTGACTTGTTTTGTTTCAGAAAAGCTCTTATTGTATGTGTTTCCAATGTATGTGATTTGAGCTTCCCCTAGAAACTTCCCAAGGAGGTGATAGCTTACATGAAATGTATGGGAAGTTTTGTTATCTTTACTTTTAATAAGTACACCCCTTTTAGTACGGATAAGATTCGGATTTCATATTTGGCATGTGGGCACATGATGTAACTTGGACTCTACACTTGCTCTTTTTAGGGTTTTGAATGCCAAAATATCCTTTTTTCTCATTTGTACCCTATACCTGCAAAATATTGAATTAACTCTAACTAGCGATATTTAAATGAAATCTAGGGTTAGAAACTGCTAAATATAAGGATATTATATGTCATATTTCTAAGTATATCAGGTATGATCTTAAATTAACTCTAGCTAGTGAACATGCTATCGTTCTGATTATCTGCAAAAGATGCTTCCTAACCATCTACTTGGACACCAATATCCAAAATGGTACTGTACCAAGTAACAACAGCTGGCCTGTGCTGGTCATATAACAATAGTCATTGGGGGATCCAGCAGTGACATCTCAGGCTTAAATGGCATAGATGTAATCACAGTAAGTCATTTGTGGATTAATTCTCAACCACATATCCTAATGGTGCATCAATTTCTTTTAGGTGATGCTAACACTCACAATGCAATTGCTCTCCAGTGTCAGCATCTTATTATGTAGTGAGATTAAAAAAGAAAAAAAACATGAGTGCAAAATATACGAATTCATCCCTTCATAAACAAATGGAATGCCAACAAGAGTAAGGCCTGATCTCTTATGGACAGTGTCAGTGATAGCTTTTCAAAAAGAAGGAATGGTGCTGTTAACTTCAGATCTTACCAATTTGAATAATGCTTATTGTCATTCTTTTCAGATTTACTTGTTCTGTGGAAATGTGTAACACAGCCTTCCAGACAAGGACCAACTTTTACCTATGATATATTTGCTGTCCAATGGGCTACTACAGCAGTTCATCTCTTGTTAGAAATTTAGATTGTTGAAAACTTAAATTAGGCCCTTGTGGGAGTGGGAATAGCACAATTAAGTGATAAACATGATATGTGGGTCACAACCGATGGTTGATTCTGGCAAGGGAGCCTTTGTGCAATGGTAGAGCTGTTTCATGTGACATAGAAGTCATGGGTTTGAGGTGTGGAAACAGTGTCTTTGAAAAATGCAAGGTAAGACTATGTATTATAGACCCTTTATGGTCTGCCCCTTCCCCGGACCCTGCTTACATGGATCAAGAAAGTCCTCTCCCGGAACTGGAAAAATGTCTGAAGACCCTATATTTCCTTATTATTTGCGTCTCCAGGTTTCACCCTATAAAGAATGAAGGAGTTCCATGCAGCCGGCTGCTCTTTACTGACAGGTTGATTCTGATCTGTGAAGCATAAGCAATTTGAAAACCAGATTGAAAGCCTGAAGGATGGGATTATGGTAGGAATTTATGTGGTTTCTGGAAGTTCAAAAATGCTGCAAGAATAGACATATCTTGGGAGTTTCAAAACTCTATGCTCTTGAAGGAAATGGAACAAAATTCTGGAATCTTGTGGAGCAATTTAGTACCTAAGCTGGATTCTGAAAGATTCCTGTGTTTAAAGTTGGAAACATAAAACTAAGCTTTGGTTGAATCTCAGACAGCAATTGAAAATTTTACTGAAGACTTAGACCACAATTCTTAAACTACAGGATAGAATTCTAATGGGGTTGAGATCCCATTTGTTGTAAATCAAGTTAAAGTCTTATAAACCAGCTTGAAGCACCTCCGAGAAGTCTTCAATAATGGCAAAAATAATTGACAATCACCCAAGTAAAAGCTGCATCAAATCTTATTTAATTCTGGGACTTGATGTGCTTTACGTGCTACACATTCCCTTTTCTTAGAATTGATGTTGAACAAATAAGCCTTATTAAGTAAAACTTGGGAGGTAGAAAGTAAAACTCAAAGTAACTAACAACTGATGTTAAAAGATTCCTAATTTAGTGACTATAAATGATGCCTTTTCGAGCCTTGGTGCAACGGTAAAAGTTGTCGTCGTGTGACCTTGAGGTCATGGGTTTAAGATGTGGAAACAGCCTCTTGCAAAAATGCAAGGTAAGGCTGCGTACTATAGGCCCTTGTGGTTCGCTCCTTCCCCGGACCCCGCATAGGCGGGAGCTTTGTGCACCGTGGCTGCCCCTTTAAATGATGCCTTTTCCGGCAATAAGTTTTTGGAAACATGTAGTAAACTGTTCTAATTAAATGGGACTCACATAATAATGTCAAACAGGAAACTCGTCTAGAAGGACTTAAAAAATGTATGATTTTGGTCAAACTGATAGAAAATTTGAATATTTTCCAAGATATCCAGCTATATCAAGTAGGACTTAGATCTTGTAGTCATCCAGAATTCCTCAAGTTTGGATCATGGCTATTTTACCAAAATATGCCTGACATTGTGGCTACATTTACAAACTGCTCCTTCATGCAATTTGATGGTTTCCTCTGCATGGACAGTGCTTGCTGTGGGGGTTTCATCCTGCTAGGTAGGTTCACCGTTAAAGCATTTATTATCTGGAAGTTTGTACTAATGAGCATGAACCAGGAGTGGTGACATTCAGTCTGTGTGTGCGCGCGCGCTTGTGTATGTGCGTGATTGGTTATTTAATAAAGTAAAAATTATCAAGCAAAGGTACAAAATAAATGGTCCAGGCCAGATGATTTAGAATTAGATACAATCACATAATACAAAATAGACTGGAATGAGAAAGATAAAATGGAGTCAAAATCCAATATTCCATATTCTCTATTGATAAGTCTTTTGGTCCTGATTGTTGGCCAACCTCCGAGTTTGGACAATGGACCACCTTGTGCCCTTGTTAAGTCATGAGCTTGCTCAATTAAATCGGCAGCTTGCTGTTTTGATCCATTTAACCACATTTCTTGACCAGAAGAATACTAAAGCTTGGGTATACTCCTCTTTGGAGTCTGTCACAACATTGGTGCCTGCAAACAGAACTACTGGTCAAACTTCTTATATAATATTCTTTGATTTCCAAAGCCTTCTAACCTTAGACTAAATTAATCAAACAGATTTGTTTCTGTGACTGCAATTTGCATTTGCCAATGTACTTCTGTTGATTTTTGGTTCAGGTAATGCATTCTAGTCATGGGGCTGATTATATTATGACTGAGTTAAATCCATTCTAATGGACATTCAACAACACTCCCAGGTGAGGTTTGAGTTAGCTGTATAGTTTTTGAGCTGAATTTTTGTGTCATGTTGCTGCGCAGACCTTTTCTTGAGTTCTCTTTACTTGAAAAAATCTTGCAAATTTTATTGTTCATGACTTTATGCCTATTGTAAATTGCGGAAAAGGCATGTGGTTGTATCTATAGGATTTCTTGCAATACATGTTGATCAGATTAGAGCATACTGGGCTCTCAGCTCTCCCTGATCTAGAAATAAAAAAACTTGATGCCTTCAGCCCAGAAATATTGTGAACAGATTGCTGAAGAAAACATAAAAATGCTGCAGATCAGATGGAATTCCAGCCAAATTTACTGCAATGTAAGTTAATGCATCAAGCAGCGTATGAAACTGAACCAAGAGCCTGAAAATGGAGAATATGAACAGCAACAAAGAGAGAGAAACGTCTATGAGTTATTAGTGAAAATCACAGAAACTTTGTCTCCAAACCAGGCTTACTTTCTTTTTGAATGTTGAATACGCACACCCATGGGCATCTCGAACCTGTAACTTACTAGGTATCACAGAGAGGCCCTTCTCACCACTGCGCTAGAAGGCAATTGCTCCTAACCTGTTTACTTGGGACTGCCTGATTTTCCAAACATGCATCTTCTCCTCTCCATTGCCCTCGCAAGTTACCGGTGCATTAGCTCACATTTTCTGTTTCCAGGGGAACCATGCATGCATAGTTCCACTTTGAAATGGTACTGGTGCAATATTGGTTTCAGAAACCGGTATATCAAACTGCCATTATGGATTAATATTGCAGTTCTCTGACATGTATTGTCTGCTTGGTTCTTCTATGCGTTTTGCGTGCATTTGGTTTTCCTAATATTCCTATGCATTTGCCTATGAATAATGAGTGAAAGTCACGGAAAATTCTTTCTCCAAACCTTTTACTTGAGACCCTGATTTCCCAAATATTTCTGTTCCTTCTCCTATGCATTACCCTCAGAAGTTAACTGTGCATCCTTTGCATTTTGTTTTATGGGGAACATGCATGCATGATTCCACTTTGAAACGGTACTAGTGCAGTATCGGTTTCAGCAACAAATATATCAGACTGCTTTACGAATTAATTTTGCAGTTCTCTGAGATGTAGTACTTGCCTGGTTCTTCTATGTGTTTTTATGTATCTGTTTTCCTATCCAGTCCAACTTCTGTGCTCTAGCGTCTTTGTGGCACCAGATGCCTTGTAAATCGTATGCCCATATTATGTCTTCAATAAATGTAACTTCTGCAGAGGAGTGTGCAAATGTCTTTCTAAAAGTTCGTGTTCACTGGGAGCAAATGCCTTCCTCGAACAGTGGTGCAAGAAGGCCCTGTCACGTGGTATCTTGTACGTCACGAGTTTCAGGTGCTCAGGGGTGAGTGTCTTCAACATTCAAAAGAAAAAAGAAAGTTGGTGTCACTGTTTTTCTGTTTTCTGGGGAGCTATGCATGCATAGTTCCACTCTGATATTCTGTTGCTATTGTTTCTGCTCAGCTCAAATGGATGCTTTTTGATACATTAGGAAGTTTATCTGTCTCACTACTATCATACTTTATTTTGCAGATTCTTGTACTGACTGCCAATGGCGCAGAGGAGATGGAAGCCATTGAGATAATTGATATCCTGCGCAGAGCAAGTGCCAATGTAGTGGCGGGATCTGTTGAAGATAAATCAGAAATTTTGGCTCCTAGAAAATTAAAATAGAGGCTGATATGCTTCTTGAAGAGGCAGCTAAGATGCCTTATGACCTAATTGTTTTGCCAATAATTGTCACCTGATCTGCCAGCTTCCATGCATGAAATTTCAGAAGTGCAGAATTATCACAACCATCTGCCTGAAAAGAAGGAAGAAATGGACATTTTATTAATTAGCTTATAACATTTCCTACACAATGCCCGCTGGATTTTTTGGTAGGAGAGGGGTTTCTATCCGTAATCACCAATTGGGTTGTGTTTACAGGGTGGACTAGATTGTGGCCAAGCGTTTTCAAACTCGTAAAAGCTGGTTAGTCTACCGAAAAAGCAGCGGGAACCAAGTAAGCTTTATGGAGCAATTTGTGCATCCCCGGCATTATTGCTGGATCCCCATGGCTTGCTTAGGGTATGAGGTGCAGCGTGGTTCTCTGTCAGTTTTTTCTCCTTGTTATTTCTATTTTACAAACGCTTATCATGAAATATCTTTGAAGGGGAGCCTTGGCGCAATGGTAGAATTGTTTTCGTGTGACCTTGAGGTCATAGGTTGAAGGAGTGAAAACAGCCTCTTGTAAAATGCAAGATAATATTGCGTACTATTGACCCTTATGGTCCGCCCCTTCTTTGAACCCTGCATAAGCAAGACCTTCGTGTACTGGAGAAGCCCTTTTTATCATGAAATATCTTTCATCCAATACAGGGAAAGAAGGCTATGGCTTTTCCAGCCATGTGCAACAAGCTTTCATATCTAAGGGAAGCTGAAACTAGGGTCTTGGTTGACGGCAATCTGATTCCCAGCAGAGGTCCAGGCACTGACAATTGTTGTGATGCTACTTGGCCTTGAGAAAGCACTAATTCTTGCAAAGGCTTTGGGTCTTCATAAATCCGAAACGACTGCAAAGGTAGAAGGGAACTTGACTACAAGACTCACCCATTGAGCAGTGACGAAAAGTCAGCCTTAGTGATCTGCCAATGCCAAGCGGAAGGACTGTTGCAAGGAGGTTGACTACCTTAGTAGAGGAATCTTTCTAGCAAAACTCTAGAAAGGATAGCCGTATATAATATACATATGTATATGTACTAAAATGCTAAACGATTAATCACGACCTAAATTCATATTTTTTTATGATTGTTTATATAAAAAATTTCAGAATTCTTGTAAATCGATTCCAAAAGGAAGCATCAAAGATTCAATAATCAAACACTCCAGAGTTTGAAAGATGATGAGAATAAAGATAAAGTCTTGTTCTGCATCTACTGCAACGAAGATGGGCTGTCTAAAAGTTAGTGTAAATAGGATTGTCAGTTGGTTAGATCACGATAGACTCTAACCGTGTTGTCAGAGTTGAGAGAGGGAAAAGTTCAGTTGGACTGTGGTATTTGCGGCAAACCTTTCCTTCTTTTGTTCTCAACACAGTTTACCTGCCAATCTCAAAAGGAATAAGGTAATAAACGGATGAAATTTAACATTTGACAGTTCCCAGAGAAATATATATGCTGGGGTAGTTGGGTCTTACATCCACAATGACGACCAGCCAAAGATGAGTTTTTGTGGTTAGCAAAGCATACGTACAAGGCTTGTACAAGGCTAAAAGAAGCTCGCATCTTTCTTTAGTCCAGGGGAATAAATCATTCATGCAATGGATATTTTAGACTGCTTAGGCTCCAAAATGTCAGGCAGCAGCCCTGTGATTGATCCGTCAATTTTATACCTCAGATATGAGGAAAAAGTATAAGTAATTTAATAAAACACTAATGTGCCCTCAAATAAGTTCAATAAACAACTTTAAGGGCATTCTATTTTGATAAAAAATTTGTTAAAAATACTCATTGTACCCCATATAAATCAAAGTTCACTACAAAAAGTGCGAGAGAATTCTAGCCTTGTACAATTTTCTTTTTCATTCTCAGAACATTTTTGGTTCATGGCATCAAATTGGAACCAAACAAATATAATTCCATTCGGTTATGGCAACTTTCCTCTATAGCTTTTCAATCACTGGAACGATTAAAACGCAGGGCAGACCCGGTGCATAAAGTTCTCACCTATGCAGGGTCTGGGAAAGAGGTGGACCACAAAGGTTTATGGTACACAGTCTTACCTTGCATCTTTTGCAAGAGGCTTTTTCCACACTTTGAACCTGTGACTTGAAGGTCACATGATGAAAACTTTGCCATTGTGCTAATCCTCCTCTTCAAAAGATAACAAACAAAATTTGAAGTTAAAATTGAAAACTCCTTTTTCAGTTTTAAAGCCTACTTTGTAACATGTAAAATAATGAGAAGTGAACTTGTTTGCTTGAGCAAGAGGTACAAATCAATGAGTGCCATGCGACATTTTTTTTTAGAACCTGTGTTTATTGGGCATTTTTTTATAGAAGTTAATTGAAGGAAAACACAAAGAAAAAGTGGCGCACGGCACTCTCAAAGCATAATCCCTCTTAGTTATACAAATTAGGAGATAGGGGAGCACAATCCCACAACTTTTCCCCTGTAAGACTATGTAATTCACTTTTGCATACACCTACCGTGCACTTTACTTGTACATAATGTAGTTAGAAGTGGTCAGTAAGCTGTTTATTTAGACGGATTCAACTGCATTCTAAGCATTTCTTTTGGCCTCTTGAACGTCATTTACAGCTAGATCGTCTCAGTTCGTTGGTTGTTTATATGAGAAGCAATCCTTTTGGTGACATCAAATTATTTAAGGCGTCAACCCCTGGTTCACTTGGAGGGTGGTCTTTGTTGCAAACCTTCGGTTCCACTGTTTTCGTCACAGTTTACCTGCTAAACTTCAAGCAAATAAAGCAGGTAAGACTAACGGATGAAATATAATATTCAACAACTCTTGCGAGAAATGTATATTTTGGGGCAGTTCCTCTTCTCCAGCTTAGTGTCTACAACCAGTTAGGTGCTACATCCACATTCACGACCCGCTACAGCTTTGAGTTTTTTGCAGTGGTTGGTGGACTCAAAGTAGTACAATGTTTGTAAGCTGGCCTACTGGGCTCCGCTTTAGTTCTGCTACAAAGATACAACTGTAGCCCTGTGATTGCACAAGACTTCTTGGACAGCTCCCAGTGCAGAAGCTCTCGCATATGCAGGGTTTAGGGAAGGGGTGAACCACAAAGGTCTATAGTATGCAGCTTTACATTCTATCTTTACAAGAGGCTGTTTCTATGCCTTAAACATGTGATCTCAAGGTCACACGAAGACAACTTTACTGTTGTGCCAAGGCTCCCCTCGCAAGACTTCTCTATCGTTAAGTTTTAAGATTTTCTCTTTCCATCGATTTTATTCCTCTTAGCCTAAGGTCATGCAGTGTACAAGAATGGCTTGGGCAGTCAAGTGGGCTCAACGATGAATGATTTGGGAGATCAAACGCAGGCCCAGCTTGTACTTTCAGCCGTCAAACCTAACTTGTCTGGCCAACCACCATATAAATATGCCTAATTAAGGGTGCCGATATATGCACTCCTGTTCTTACTTTGGTCCCCCTTTTTCTCTCTGTTCTATCTGTCTACAAAAAGGAGTAGCGCAGGTAAGAAAAAGGACTGTATGGATCATCACTCCTAATTAATTGTCCACTGCCTGTTTGGTCTAAAACCACATTTTTCATCCACCCTATGCTCAGTATCCATTACAAGGCGATAAGCTATTTAATTAGTGTCGACACGTTTTCATCTGTGTACTACAGGGAAGATGGTTATGGTATCAGCAGATCCAGTTCGCTACTTGACTGCACATTCAAATCATGAAATAATATTGAGCCCGTAGGGGTGTTTTTCCACCAAAGGAAAGTCTTGGTGCAACAGTAAAGTTGTTGTCCTGTGACCTTGCGGTTCCGGGTTCATAAAATTTGAACCGGAAACGTCTACAGGGGAGCAGACCTACGACTCCACCAACTCACCACAACCCTATCCTCTAAATCTTGCGTCTTCACAACACTCCAAGAACCTCTCTCCTTGAACTAAAACCAAGTGTTAGGCGCATATACTGCCATTGAAACGTGTGTTTGACAAGGCAAGTAGGTGATGTAAGGACAAAGGAGAGAAGAGTTTGGGGCTCATTAAAAATTCCCAACTTATCTCAAATAAGGTGAATCTAGACAAACTCCAAATATAAAAACTTGGGCTTCTCTTTTATTAAGAGTTTGTGCTTAATGGGGAGAGGAGCTCACCATCAAAGGCAAGGAGGATGGCAGTGCAATCCCCAAAGCCTCCAAAAGAAGGCCTAAACTGGGTATTAATGGGGAGATGCTGTTCTTTTCCTCATAAGAAAGTCCTTGAAGAGCAAATGTCAATGTTAAGTTAGTAGCCCATTGGCCCTGTAAGCCCTAGGGTGATGGATGGCTCTTCGTCCCACGTATATTTTGTCTGACCCTGACCTCATGCCAAAAAACATATCCAAATTTCAATTAAATAGTCATGGGCTGCTACCAAAGACAAATAAAATAAGCTTGTGGGAGAGACAGATTCAAGAGTCCCACATCAATCGAGAGTAAGTTTGTATTTTTATGATTTGAATATGGACGTTGATATTGGTATTATCTCATAATCTGGTAGGCACATACTCGGTGGCAATTGTTTGGGAGTATCTTGGTTCTAAGAGAATAGACTGTGGACAGAATTATTCATGGATAGTTGCACTCAATCGCCATTGGTAGCCCTAAAAGTAAAAGTAAAACAGTGACAAAACACTTTCTCCCTCGTTTAGCTTGGGAATAATATTAGAACAGTATTAGTAGCATTAAAAAAAAAGTAAAAAAAAGAAAAGAAGAAGCAGTCAGGCGGACTAAGCTCGGGTGTGAGAAAGGGGTGGACACAAAGGCTTTATAGTATGCACCCTTATCTTATATTTTGCAAGAGGCTGTTTCCATTCTTCGTTATCAATATGTTTTTTCACTTGTTCTCTCACTTTCACACGGCTGCATTAGGTTTGTTCTAACTTCAAGAGAGAAAAAAGAAGAGTACAATGTTCATATTAAGTGTCATGGAGATTAATTGGCAAGGCTTACATAATCTGGTTTATGTGATTATGTACCATACCTAAAATAGTTATGCACAATATTATAAGCCAAGAAACATCTAGTGCGATTGTAGACAACTTTGCAAAGAAAAAATCAGATTGTATAAGCCTTGATTGGCAAGGCATGGGGGGTTACACCACTTGCTAGTTTGTACAAGAGAAGAATGAGGTAACGACTCTAAACACCTTATTCATAGGTTGGCAAGGTTTATATAATCTGATTCATTAGATTATTTGACTCTGACACAACCCAATAGTTCAGATAATATAAGCTTTGCAGATTGGGTTTACTGCAACAGTAAAAGTTATCGTCGTGTGATCTTGAGGTTACAGGTTCAAGATATAAAAACAACCTCTTGCAAAAATACAAGATAAGACTGCGTACTATAGGCCCTTGTGGTCCACCCATTTCTCGGACCACGCATAGGCAAGAGCTTTGTGCACTGAGCTGCCCTTTTTAAGAGTGGGCACTGGCTATGAGTGGATAATGTAGATTATTTGTGGACTTTTTGGATAGGCAATGGCACTAAAAACTTCAGTGTGGATACATTCATTGCCCATTAATCATAGAAAATATAAAAGCAAAAGAATGGACTTGTACTTTCTCTCTTTCTGTCGGTGCCTACGATTCATGTGCTAATCTCACAATTTGTCAACAGCCAACGAGAGAAGTAATAAGTGAAAAAGGGTGGCAATATCAAAATGGAGTCGTGGGAGAATCGGTGCCTAACTCCATAATAAAATTAGGGAAATTCAAGAGATCGAAAATAAGTAGTGTATCAGAGAGAGTCTATTATTAGTAGATAAAATAATTTCAATTAATAAATAAGAAAATTTGCAAAAATGACGGTGGGGTCACGATCACTTCCTTTGAGACCATTATTCTTCCTAGTTTGGCTGTGCAGGGAACCTCGACCGTTGATTTTTGTAGACTTAATCTGAGGCAAAGTAGATCCATTTGGTGCTGGAACTACAACCATGCAAATGTCCTCTGTACAAGATGAACGGCCTGGATCACAAGTATATGTCGTCGACATGGGAGCGTTAGAAACGGATCGTTACGCTAGATTGTGACGGTAACCTAGGGTTCTCTTTGTTCGTCACAGAAGTCGTTTTGTCCGTTCTTCCTTCTTGCAAACCTTTTGAGCTTCTTATATGGCTGCATGCTCCTTTCTTACCTTCGTAACCCTCTTTGGATTGTAGGGTTTTAGAATATCCAGCTTCTGGGTATTGTAGATTCATACATTCTGCTACTGGGTTTTCAATATCTCTTCAAAGGAAACCCGTCTTCGTAAAATGCCTGATTTCATACCCAATGTGGCGAAGATGAAACGAATTTTCCATTGATTTCAGTTCAAAATAGCTTGTTTCTGCGGAATGGAAGCAAACAGTGGGATAAGAAAGGAATTTATCGCAGACAACAACCTGCAACGCCGTAGATTTTCATTCTGGCCAGCTCCAACGAACCGTCCACCTGGTTTTGATCAGCGGTTGAGATTCTCCGGCTCTGGTTCATAAATTAGGCTTTACTTGAAAGAAATGGCATCTTATGGAGATTTTGGCACTGCTTTTGGAAGTGGTTTCCCGGGACTTTTTGGAGGATTTTCCCAGAACGGGTTTCGACCGACGGATCACCGGAGCAGGTCTTCATCGTCGTCGTTGGTTTTGGATAGTGATAAAGGAGAGCTTGTGAAGGCTCCTGCGAGGTTGACGCAGAAAGGAATTGCAGATGCCAAGGCGAAAGCTGCTTTGAAGAATCATAGTGAGGCGGAGAGGAGAAGGAGAGAGAGGATTAATGCTCATCTCTCTACCCTTAGGAGCCTCGTTCCAAGTACTGATAAGGTTAGGGTTTGTGGGTTTCTTTCTTTTCTTATGCTTGATCTGGGTTTGTGTTTGTTTGTTTTTTCTGTTCTGATGGACCGAATCGCCCATTTTCTTAGCGTTTCCTTCGATTTCTGTTTGATGCATTTTGCGTGTTCTTATGTTTTCTGCATGATGTTTCTGAGGATGCTCAATATTTATTTGATCATCATGGTGGGTTCATGTTACAACCACATCCGCTTCTGGTTTCTAGCCATGCATCAGTTTGGAGAGTTGTATTTCTTCAGAAGGGAAATGGCAAGGAATCAAAATACCTCATAATGCCGAGCTGCATTAATTACAGGTTTTGATCACAATTATTTAAATAAAACAGTAGGTAGAATTTTTGCATAAAAATTAGAGGTTTGGCATCAGTTGCTACAATTTTTTTTTTTTTTCATAGGTTGTATACAACTAGGAGATGCATGCCTTCAATCCTATTGCATTCCCTTGTGGGATTTGCTAGTTGGTGGTGCTTGAGATGAGATGATCTTCCATGATATGGACCATATCACTGTTAGTGGTCCTTGGGAAGCTTGGAGCTGAGATGAGATGTAATAGTATCTCCTCTTCTCGCTGTTGGTTGCCCTTGTGTTGACTTCAGATGAAAATCATCTCATCTTAACTCACAAATAAGTTGAATTTTCAGTCATTTCACTTCATCTCATGCTAAATTTGGACATCTCAAGCCAACTTAAGTCATCTCAAGTTAGATTAAATATCATCTCATCTCAAGTCAGCTCATTTCAACTCAAGAACCACTAACACCATGTCAGATATAATGTCTATCTATGAGGGAAAATTGTATGGCAGGTCACTAAATGGGTCGGCAGCTTCAGCCTCTGGATAGTCAATGTTCCTTTGCTTTCTTTGACCAAATGGATCAAGATTTCCAGGGGAGTTCAGAGAGGTTTAGTTCTATATGATACATGGATAAACTTCTAAATCAGCATCCTTTTTTCTCACCTAGAAACGCTTTGGATAATTTCTGTTGAAATAGTTATGTATTATGCCTCATGGAACTTTCCAGTTGTCGTGTTGTGACCCTCCACAAGTTGGAATAATTTTGCTAATTTCTTTTCTTGAAATACATGCTAACCTTTGTAATAGAAATGGTACTGATTAGACTCAGAAAAAGCAAATAAATTTCTAAATAAGGTGTTGGCTACTTTAATTGAGGTACTTCCTCTTTCTGGATCTGGAGTATAGAATATAATGATACATGTAAGATTAGTTGGCAGTTGTTAAGCTATGATCAGTCTGTTGAGTAGATTATATATATTAATGTTATCAATTAGTAATTGATGCTGCTATTTTCTATATTTAAGTCATTCACTGATGTTTAGAGAATTCTCTATTTCTGAGATTTCTGGAATATGTTTCTTTTCATATGGGCGTTTATGTTTTTAACTCTTACAACTACTCGGACAGAGCCTTGGCGCAACGGTAAAAGTTGTCGTCATGTGACCTTGAGGTCATGGATTCAAGGCGTGGAAACTGCCTCTTGCAAAATGCAAGGTAAGGCTGTGTACTTTAGGCCTTTGTGGTCCGCCCCTTCCCCGGACCCTGCATAGGTGGGAGCTTCGTGCACCGGGGCTGCCCTTTACAACTACTCGAACAACTGGTTTACTTGAAACATATGCTGTGTTCAATTGGAGATGCCAGGCTTCTGTGAGACTTGGTTATTTTTTGTACGTTAACTATTTTGGTCAAACTTGTAATTCGAACCTTAATGCAGATGGACAAAGCTTCACTGCTTGCTGAAGTGATTAGTCATGTGAAGGAACTGAAGAGGCATGCGGCAGAAGTCAGTAAAGGATACGTAATTCCAACAGATTTTGACGAAGTGAGAGTTGAGCGAACTGTGGATGGAACTTCAGGAGAAAGTTTCAATATCAAGGCATCTGTCTGTTGTGAGGATCATCCCGAACTTCTATCTGATCTGAAGCAGACCCTGCAGACCCTTCGGCTGAAGCCAGTGCGGGTAGAGATATCAACTTTGGGAGGCAGGATTAGAAATGTTTTCGTTGTGACCTGTGAAGGAAATACCAACGAAATTGAACAACGAATCTTTGCAACTTCCATTCACCAGGCATTGAGGGCTGTTCTTGATAGAGTTGCTTCACCAGAGTTTTCACCAGCGACAGCTCTATCTAACAAAAGACGAAGGATTTCGCCGCTTGAATCTTCAAGCTGTTCTTCATGAATTAGCACCATGAGATAATTACACTGTAAATACTCTGTAGCACTGGACCGTGTTTCTTCATCTGATAGGGTCCAATCTGTTTATCGGCAAACCTTGTTGACGCATAAAGGTGGTGGAGGCATGGTATGTGTATTGTTGTTACATAAAGGGGAATGTGCAGAAAGGATGCCCACCTGTGGCAGCATCGTTACGAAGTGCAGCAAGGCGCCGGGAGTTTGATTCTTACTTGTGAGAAAGAGAACGCAGTTACCTTCCTAGTTAATATATGAGCACGATCAATGCACGTTCTGGGTGATTCCTGTATTTTTATGTCTCGATCTTGTAATACAGCCTTCTGTAACCTATGCCATCAATAAAAACCTCTTTGCATCTGGTGTTTCTGTTTTCTTTGCTTGTGGTTATTGTGTGGGAGTTGGTCGTTCCTTGTGGTGATCATAAAGTTATTCTTCCTAGTGAGATTGCTGAACGAATCCGTAAATAACTTTCTTTCAAACTTCGGATTTCATTTCATGATTATCAAAGTTGAGACTAATCCTAATGATCTTTGAAGTGAACCAAACTGCATTTTTTCTTGAGGCCATGATATCCTGTTGTCTTAGCATCAATGGATAAAAGTGTTTTATATTGCACCCAACTACAGATGGTTATAATAACATTTTTGTTTCACCACTTCTCACGGATTATGTGGAGAAATATTAGAATATAAAGAATTTAAAATCAGCTGAACTAAGACAGAATATATTGAATACAATTTTAGTAAGGAGAGGAGCAAAAGTGGAATATCAATTAAGATTGATAACCAAAAAGTCCTCGTAAAAGACCACTTTCAATACTTAAGATCAATAATTCATGAGAGTGTAGAGATTGAGAGGGAGGTTACCCAGAGAATTTAAGTGGGTTGGAACAAATAGAGATATGCATCTAGAGTTTTGTATGATCGGCAGGTGTCATTCAAACTAAAAGAAAAATTCTATAGGATGGTCATAAGATCGGCCATGCTCTATGGATCAAAGTGTTGGGCAATTAAGGAGTATCATGTTTATAGGATGGGCGTCGCAGAAATGAGAATGTTGAAATGGATGAGTGGGAAGACAAGGAAGGACATAATTAGGAATGAAAATATTTGAAAAAAACTTAGCGGTAGCACCAATATGTAACAATATGAGGGAAATTAGAATTAGATGGTTTGGACACGTTTAAAGGAGAAAAAAAAGGGCACCGGTTAGAAGGAGTGAGGTAATGCGAGTAGAAGGTTTTAAAAAGACAAGGAGAAAGCCCAAAAGAACATGGATAAAAGTGGTAAGAAAAGATTTAAAAACTTTGAGGCTAAATAAAATCATGGTACTTATTAGAAAGGAATGAAAGAATAAGATTTATGTTGAAGGAATGGAAGAATAAGATTCATGTTATCAACCCCTAATTGGGATAAGGTCTTAATGATGATGATGATGGCGACGGTTCTTCTCTGAAAGAAGTGATGCTATCTTTGTGCTAAAGTTAGGTTGCTTTGCAAATAAGAGCACTTCTAGAGACTTTTACCGAACCTCGCTCTAGATTACGTCCGTTTGGGAGCTTTGCCGGATGACATGAAGTGGTGGCTTGCTTTAGATTCACCACTGACTAGTGGCTGATGACTCACATTCCATGAGCTGAATCCGTCTGTTTCTACTGTTGGGCCCTTATGTGGCTGGAGCCCCTTGTATCCATCTTTTGCAGTCATTACAGATAGGCTTGCAGAATGGAAACGATACGGACTGGGGGCCCCTACTAATCTTTTTCTTCAAGTGACGATAATGTATAAAAATTATTGCAAAGTGGAAGGCTGCTACCCAAACTTCAGACCCTCCAAGTTACACTTGGAGCAAATCGGGTGATTGGAATTGCTCAATCGGAAGTACGACACATAAAATGACAGAAAAGAGGAACACAACCATCAGAAGTGTTCTGCTTCACATGGGTGAGGTGGAGTTGCAGGAATTGACTTGCTATGAATGAGGCATCGCCATCAATTCAATCTATCTTTTATTACAAGGGCAGTTATATCATGGACCATGATTTTTTCCAAGTATGGAAATGTAAGTGCAGCTCATTTGTTCACTGATCAAAACAGTTGATTTACTGGGGCCCCAATGGCAAGGCTATACAATCTGGTTTATGCAACGGATTGTTCCATTAAATCATATAGAATAATGCAGCACAAACCCATGACCCATATTATATAGCCCACTGCCAATCTGACCCTAGGTCTTGCTAGTTGGACGGTACATGAAAATTCTCCATCGTTGGATGATTCTTAAATCTTAAACAGTTAAATGGAAATTTATAATTGTTGTTTGCTTTTACATTTCCTAACCGTCTATCTGGTTCTGGAAGCCAGAAAGTAAAGGGTTAAAATTTTCAGATAGAGTTGAATTTTGTTCAGGACTTCACATCTGGTTTGGTCCAACGCAGATAAACTGCTTAGAACCTTAGAACATTAGAATAGCAGGTCCTGCTTGTTCTTGTGCCTGCTAAACAACCAACTTGGTAGGATAAAAAACTACGTAAGCTTGAGCACTTACCCAAGTTAGTCAAGTGCTTGTCTAACCAAATTTGTAATAGGTAACTTATCTACCCTTTTGTTGCTTATTTTATTGGTTTTTTCTCTCTTGTAGTCTCAAAGAGGCTATGAAGAGATCCAAACACTGCTTAACAGAGAGAAGGAGATATCATTTCATCTCATCTCAAGATCCATTAACAGTAACATGACCCATCTTATCTCAGGTCAGCTCACTCCATCTCAAGTAATCATCCTTATGTATAGCTGATTTGGTTATAATGCAACTCCCAGAACCACTAATCTCCAGTTTGGTAGGAATACACTAAAAGGTCGTTTGGTTATTATGGAAATGCACCGAAACCAATTCTATTTCCAGCCTCCCTTGATTGACACGAAAATCTAGTTGCATGGAAAATCAAGTTCCAGTTTCTAATCTGGAAACATGGCCAAATAAAATATGTATAACCATTACAGCTTGTTTTTTTGTTTAGGGAAATTGCAACTTGTTGATGTGCCCAAAGTCGCTTCTTATTTTCTTGATGACTTTGGACAAGTTTCCTATGAGCTCATTGTACATAGGTCAGTTCTAGAAAACAACTAGAGTCGAGCAGGAGCTTTTGGAGGTTTGGTGAGGGTGCCTCTTACGGATTGGTTCAGGTCATTCAATTAGAGGACCGATTTCTTAGTAGAAAATAGGCCTACTGTCAAGTTGCATTGCAAAGGGGAGGCAACATGATCTAGAAGGTCCACTCTCATGCATTGTAATGCAAATAAAAAATAAAGAGGAGCCTCCTTAATTTTGCCAGGTAAACTTGGATCAAGTTGCATCTCATGGCTGTTTTCGTGGGTGTTGCTTTGTGATTGCTTCACTCTAAGGTTAGAAACTTGAAGGGCAGCTTAGTGCACAAAGCTTTGGCCTATGCAGTGTCTAGTAAGGAGTGGACCACAAGGGTCTATAGTATGCAGTCTTATTTGGTATTTTACAAGAGGTTGTTTTCATGCTTTATGGTCTGCCTCTTCCCTGGATCTTGTATACATGAGAGCTTCGTGTACTGGGGCTGTCTTTTTTGTTTCCACACCTTGAACATTGACCTCAAAATCACACGATGACAACTTTTACTATTGCTCTTAGGCTCTCTTTTAATGTGCAAATCCACGGCTGTTGGGTGATGTAAGCCGTTTGTGTACTGATGGTGCAAAACCTTCTCCATTGGATGGTACTAGCCATTGCTATCTGGAGTGTAAGATGACAGCACTCAAGGTTGGAGGGAAAATGGATAAACATCGATTTGATACGCGAAGTATGAGGCAGCTGAGTTGTGCATTTTCTTATTCCTTAGACTAAGGGAGCTCCCAACATGAAGTTTCATACGCAATGTGTGTGGTAAGATTGTTCCAACTTCTAAACAAACCAGCAGATTTCACCAAGCAATGTCATCGTTTCTCATTTTATAGTCGCACTGGCCGGTTTTGTCAGGCTGAGACAAGTCCAAGGACTCGTTTTATGTTGAAACTCCTCCGTGTCAAAATTTTCTTGTTGGCTGTTGTCATGTCCATCGAATATTTTAACTATAAAGCCAGTGGGTAAAACCCTCCAAAGGACATGATTTTTGGCACACTGTCTAAACAGGGCAAGCCGGATATGACGAGCAGTTCAAATCACTCAAATATGGGGCCTATTTAGGTTGTCTTTACTTGGTGTTTTTGTTTAGTCATAAAGATGGTAAAATTATTAGCAAGATAAAGGCTGACAAAAATACAAGATTTACCTCTTGCTTGAGGAATCCTAAGTGGGTTAAAGGTAGGGATTATCTGTTTAAGGTAACACCAGCACGGGATTGTGGGCCCCTCTTAAATTAGATTTGATCATAAGGCACTCAGGCAGTCACATACTGGACCCAAGATAGGGTTGTTGGGAAACATGGTGACTGCCTTTGCCATGATTCCCTTCTTTGGTAACTCTATGACTAAAGCAGGCAAGTCGCATTTCATTTGCATTCACTCTTAGATTGAAGGGCATAAAATATAAAATCCGGCTAAACTAGCTGGCTGCAATGAATTAATCTTGCTGGTCACTGCTCTTTTTTTTTTTTTGCCTCTCATTATTGGTATGAAGCTTTAATGGCAGATCTTCATGGCATTTACTTGCCTTATTTTGTTTCGTTCTCTAGTTAATAATCAATAATTCCTGCCAACAATTGTCTAGTATAGTTGGTCACAGACAACTCTAACTAGGTTTCTTCACTGCCGTTCTCTTGATTGCAAGCCCGAGTCATTACCTTTTTCTTTTGCCGGCAATTAGAGTTAAGAGTATGTATGAGTGATTTCTTTTGAAGGAGAGCTTTGGCGTAACGGTAAAAGTTGTCATCATGTGGGTTCAATGCGTGAAAACAGCCTCTTGTAAAAATACAAGGTAAGGTTGACTACTATAGGCCCTTGTGGTTTGCCCCTTCCCCGAACCCTGCATAGGCGGGAGCTTTGTGCACCGGGGCTGCCCTTGTATGAGTGATTTCTTTTGTAATTCCTCACTTTTTTCTTTTAGAAAAAAAATAAAAGCCTTTTAGCTCAGTGGTGTGAGAGGAGTCTCTCACTAAAATGCCATCTATTCAGCCATATCATTTGTGTTTTGTTCAATAGAGGAGACTCTCACCTAGGTGACCAAGGTTTAAAGTTATGCATGGGCGTGTTTGTGTCCAACTTTCACACACAGACGTGCACAAAAAGGGGTATGCTATTGCTGAATCAATGTCAATCACCGTGCAGTGATAGTAAAGAAGCTGCCACCT
This sequence comes from Warburgia ugandensis, assembly GCA_035236585.1. Taxonomy (NCBI): domain Eukaryota; kingdom Viridiplantae; phylum Streptophyta; class Magnoliopsida; order Canellales; family Canellaceae; genus Warburgia; species Warburgia ugandensis. The sequence continues at coordinate 68,317,368 of CP141134.1, forward strand.
CTGGGATGGAGACATCCAAAAAAAAGTGGGTGACCAATGTTTCAGACAGTGCATGGTCATCCCAGTGAGGAAGGCCTTGCCTGCATATAGTTGCCATCTTATGCTCTTGTGTGAAAAATGCTAGATAGATCCTGACATTTCCATGATCCACCCTCCAAACGTACGTAAACAATACAAACGGAAGGCAACCCGCATCAACAAGCAGGTAGAACATAAAAAATACAAAATAATAAATCCACTTTATATCTTCCTTTTACTGTACGTGAATGGAATAAAAGTTAAAATAAATATTAACAAAATAAGAAATAGTCTACCTTCTTCTTCTGCAACATCTGTACCACAGAATAAATAGACAAAGTAACCTATACCCACAAATAAACCCCAACATAACCACCAAATTGCTCCACTTTTGAGACTCTCTCAACCCTTGCTGCTTTAACAATCCCTCTCCATTTAACAAACACATCCCTCCATCTCTCTGAGCACATCTCCATCTCCCCCTGGCCCCACCATACTCATTTATCATAAAAGCTTCAAATGGGTATTTAAACAGACTCAAATAGTGCATGAAAATCCAATACTTGGGTATGTTATTATTGGCAATAAAATACCCAGAAAACAGAAAAAAACAACCCATTATCCCAGCAATCAGAGAATTACCCATGATGAAGTTAGGCACCAGTGCACTGAAGCATGCCACCAGAGAATTCGCCATCAGAACTACCATCCAGACCACCAATGAGAAGTAGAGAAACCCATCAAAGTCCCTTCTCAAACCCACCAGCCAGTACACCGGGGTTGTGTATAATAGAGCCACCATTAGAAGAAAAGGAAGGAACACTAGAAAATTGGCTAGCACATAAGAGGAAACCCTGTATGCTCCTCCTGAGGTCTCTCTCATCAAAATCCTCCTCTCTTGCAAGTAAATTGGCAATCCTTCCGTAGTGGACGATAACAAGAAAGTGAGACTGAACGCGAAAAATCCGAGTCGGGTCTGCAATGCGACTCGGCCCGATTCCGTTCCAACATTCATGAAAATCGTTCCCAGTCCGAAACCGGCCAATAGTGCCTGTAACGTCCTTGCTACGAACAACTGCTTTGTTCTGAATATGTTCTTGCAGAATCTCTGACTCAGTATTAATATCTCCTCACCTCGAGAGTTCGGGTAACAAAATTCCATTTTTTCTATTTTTGTTGGAGGAATTCTTATGGGTTTCTGGTCGTCGTCGTCGTCTTCTTCTTCTTCTCCATTGGATTGATCTGTAAAGAAACTGTCATCCGGAGATCCGGTTTCTACAACCAAGCTTTCTATGGCATCTATGGCGAATTCAAGCACATTAACATGCTTGGGAATGCAGTGGGCCGCGGCATGAAGCCTTGCTTCAAGGAGCTGCAGAGATCCACGGTGGACAATGCTTCCTTTTGACAAGAGCACTACTTGATCGAACAGCTCGAGAATTCGGAATCCTGGTTGATGGATGGTCAGGATTATAGTCTTACCTTGATTTACAGCCATTGATTTAAGCAGCGCGACAACTTGAAGTGCGGACGCCGAGTCCAAGCCGGAAGTTGGTTCATCTAGCAATAACACAGCCGGGTTATGGACTAAATCGACTCCGATCGAAACTCGCCGTTTCTCGCCACCGGAAATTCCTCGGCAGGAGTCATCGTCGCCGCCTATTTTCGAACCTGCCACGTGGTCCAATCCCAGCTCCTTCAAGAGTTCTCTCACTCTAACCGCGGCGTCACGGGACCCACCGGAGCGTCTGAGACGTGCACTGTACACGAGAGTTTCTTCGACTGTTAGCAACGGAAAGAGTGCGTGATCTTGAGTTATGTATCCGGAGACTCGTCGGAAATGGGCGACGTCGATTGGACGGTCATTAACGAGTAACTTTCCGGAGATTCTACTCAGTGGGACCATGCCGGCTAGGATTTCAAGCAATGTGGTCTTTCCAGCGCCGCTCGGACCCGCAATGGCTAGTATCTGACCAGGTCTAGCTTCGCAGGATATGTTCCTTAGGATGCATTTGGAGTCATCTTCACCGTTGGATTGTGAATGAATTGTGTAGAATAGCTTCCTGGTTTCTAATCTGTAGGGGGTTTTCCAGCTGCCTGAATCCGGCGTATTTACCGGTAACTCCATGGAGGAAGGTGGTGGGGTAGTGGGCATGTGAAGAGAGGAAGAGAAGGGGAGTAAGAGGGAAATGGAAGGCAATTTTGATGTTGGAGAGGAGATGAGCTAACACACCAAACTGACCGTTTCTGTACACGCCAACGATGTTGTGGAAATAGTACGGTGTCTGCGCGGGTAAACCACAACATTCTAAACAAACGTGTAGGCCCCAGACACGCTACGATTACAGACGTATATATCCTTATGGCTCCACCTGAAAACCTTCTCCGTGAGATGACATCAAACCTCAACCTGGTTAGGCTTCAATTATTTTGATTTCTAAAGTTTCGGGCCGTCGATTGGTTCCTATTGGAAGGTCAATATGGGGCAGTACGTGAGATTTGGAAAAAGAGCAGACTACAAAGGTTTATACTAAGCTTATTTCGCACGTCTTGAACTTATGATCTCAAGTGCACATAACGACAACTTTACCATTGCATTAAGGCTCTCCTTCTAGTGGCTAATATTTATGCATGCATGCATGCTCTAACTAGCTAGCTAATGCATTATCTAAAAGATGAACGGTTTGGATTAATAACCTCTGGGTCCCACGCGGACTTTTTGCAGTGGGAAAATCCTCTGTACTGATTTACAAGCGCAGATAATGCATAAAAACCTTTGAATGAGAGGGTTGGAACTTGACTTGCTAGCTTATATTCCTGGGTGGTGTGTTTTGGGAGGGTGAGTTTGGGAGAGCTTGCAACGCATTTCAGGTGAGCTGCTGTTTTGACCGTAAGGGGTCGTTGGTGGAGGTGGCCTCACCCTCTCCCAACTGACACCTTTGCACTCTTTTCATCAGCCGTTAAAGGGTGATTTCGTCATTTCAAACGTACACGGTACGCTGCATGTTTTGGTTGGGCTTTCCCCGTGAGGGCTTCAGTCAGTTGATCCAACGGTCGCTTTTAATGCTTCATCAAGATGACCTAATTCCCGATGCTTGATCTAACGATGAGATCTGCGTTCGGCATGAGCTTGGACCCTCAGGGCGGTCGATCTTCACTGCATTGATAGATTTAGCTAAGCAAATTACATGATTTTTTTATAGTTTTTTTGCAAAAAAACATTTTAGATGCTAGAGCCAACCAAATTACTTGAGTTAAAATTTTTTTTGCAAAAAAGGCATTACATTTTGGCATTTTTGCAAAAATGTCTAGCATTTTTTTACTTTTGTAAATTTGTTATTAAGTTTTCCTGAACTTTGCAAATTTGTCATTTTAAATAGTAATAGTATTTTGCTTATGTTTTAAACTTGAATTTTTCTTTAATTTATTGTATTTTTAATTGATTCAAAGCATTGATTATGTTATAATTTGTATTAGACAGAATTTTATATCAGTTTTTAGTGACAAATAAAGTTTAAATTGTTTAATTTCATCAAAGAAGCTTAATAGATAATGTTGCACAAGTTGGTGAACTTGGTATATTTGTGATTGAATATCTCACTATTGGTTAGTTTTTGTTAAAATATAACCATACTCCTAGATTCCTTGTTCTCAAATTATATTAGGTATCAAGTTTTTCTAAAACTTTCCATTTGTGAGATAGCAAGTTAGCTAGAACGTATTAAAAGAGAGAAATAGAGAAGGGTAATATCAGAATTTAAATATAAAAAAAAATGAAAAAGGAGGATTAAAAACTAACAGAATGACAATTTTGTAAAGCTCACGAAAACATAATAAAAAATTTGCAAAACTCACAAAACATTGGACTTTTTTGTGAAAATGCCAATATGTAATGTCATTTTTGCAAAAAACCCTTTGTGAATCTATAAGACAACAAGTTAGACCATTCAAAAGTGGGTCTCGCTAAATGTGATAGCTAGACCACACCGATTGTGTAGGGAGTTTAGCATTCCTACCATGATTTACGCTGCTTGAAATGCCATGCCGGAATTCATAACCTTGACTTTTCTATTATATTGTAAAAAGGGCAGCCCTAGTACACAAAGCTCCCTCCTATGTAGGGTTCGGGGAAGGGGCAGACCATAAGAGCATAAAGTACACAGGCTTGCCTTGTATTTTGCAAGAAGCTGTTTCCACATTTTGACCCTGTGACATCAAGGTCACATGACGACAACTTTTACAATTATTACGATAATATCAATTCAATAAAAGATTTAGTTAGAACAGACTCAAACAAACTTCTGCTGAGATACCAGTTAGCTAGTATATATTTTGGCCAGCTACTATTAACTTTCATATGAAGGAGAGCCTTAGTGTAATGGTAAAAGTTGTTGTTGTGCGACTTTAAGGTCACGGGCTCAAGGCGTGGAAACAGCCTCTTGTAAAAATACAAAGTATGGCTGTATACAATAGGCCCTTGTGGTCACCCCCTTCCCAGGACTCTGCATAGGCGGGAGCTTCGTGCACCGGGCTGCCCTTTTTATGAAGGAGAGCCTTGGTGTAGCGGTAGAGTTTTCGTTGTGTGATCTTGAGGTCACGGGTTCAAAGCGTAAAAACAGTCTTTTACAAAATACAACGTAAGACTTCATACTATTAACCCTTTTGATCCGCCCATTCTTTGGGCCTTGCATACACAGGAGCTTTGTTCACCGAGGCTGTTTACTAATAACTTTGATCATCCTCGGCTATGTCAGTGAAGGGGAGCCTTGGTGGAACGGTAAAAGTTGTCATCGTGTGACTTTGAGGTCATTGGTTCAAGACGTGGAAACAGTCTCTTGCTAATGCAAGGTAAGGCTGTGTACTTTAGGCCCTTGTGGTCTGCCCTTCCCCAAACCCTGCATGGGCGGGAGTTTCATGCACAGGGGCTGCCTTTTATCCTCGGCTATATCGGTATAATTTTCACACGAAGTTGCAGCTTGTTCAGCCAACTTACAAGGTCTGGTTTTCATAACATGAATCTTATCCTCGAGTAGAAGGAGAATGCATCCTGGACGGTCTTTGATCTCTGATCTAGTGGGCCCATCCATGCTAATAACCAATCAGACATTGCTTATCTTTCCACTAGCAGTTAGATGCATCATATTAAAGAATATAACCAATCCATTAAAAATATAGCCCCATTACCTGTGAAATGTGTCGAGCCAAATTCCTCACACCCATACCACAAGCTAACAGATCAAGTGTGCCAAACATAGATGGCACGACTCAAAGAGTGGTGGGGCCTGCAAATCGTTGATCAGATCCGTTCATCCATTTTTCATGCCTCTGGATCATTATTGTTCTGAAAAAAAGCAAGGATTGGATGAGCTTAGAATATAATACAGAACATGGACAGAGAAAAACCTTGTTTAATAGTCTTGATGTTTGGTATACAAGTAATCCAGAGGCATAAAAATCGACAAACGGGTCTAACCAACAATTTATAGGGCCCAACATGCAAAAGCAGGACGCACCACACAATGACCCTAGCAAGTTGATTTGGCCGCCGGCCCCTTCATCTGATTTTCCCAGCTGGATTAATCTAGATTGCACTTGAGAGGTGTGACCTGGAGGTTGAGCTGCTGCCTGGTGATTTGGAGGTCAAGGGTTCAAGGTGTAGAAATAACCACTTGCAAAAATACAAGATAAAGTTGCATACTATAGACTCTTTTAGTTTGCCATTTTCTCGAATCCTGCATAAGCGAGAGCTTCATGCACTTTTTTTATTCCAAAGGAGGAGTTTTTTGTTGCTAAATATGGACACTTGCCTGCCAGAAAGTTTCTGACCATTGACAATTAGCCCGATCTTTTGGCCCCTAGAAGTCGAAGTAATAAGATGAACAGGCAGAATCAACCAAAGGACCTCATTTGTAAAATTGGGGTGACCCAAATTAATGTGGCATGCTAAGGAAATATTACATATTGGAATTGGAAATATTTAGGCATTCATACTGAGTTCAAAATTGTCATCGTGTGATCTTGAGGTCACTGGTTCAAGTATGTGAAAATAGTCTCTTACAAAAATACAAAATAAAGCTGCGTACTTTAGACCCTTGTAATTCGTCCATTCTCCAAATCATACATACGCAGAAGCTTAAAGTACCAGGCTGCCCTTTATTCAGTTCAAGATTGTTTAAAATATGAACAAGATTTGATCAATTTAGCTGGGGATCATAATCTATCGGAAATGGGAGCCTCGATGTGAGACTCCCATTTGGGCATGCTCTCCGGAATATTTATTCCAGTCATATTATTTGGCAATCGAATGATTCTAACTAAGTCTTTTTTCAGCATTTAGAATCAGCAGTCGTGATTTCTCTCCCAAAGCAATAAAGGCTATGATCATCAAATAAGCGTGTGGAGCTAGCTTATTCAGAGATTCATGAACAAGATGAATAGAATAGATCTTTTAGAACACATTCGTAAGAATCTCCTGCGAAAAGAGCCTCAGTTTATCATTTGTCACTGGACTATGTCCCTATCTTGCACAAGTGATCCATGCTCACGAGTCTTGATTCATCGATTTGAATCTTAAGGTTTCCTCAAGAAGAAAAAATGAAAATCCCCATCTACCATATGCCTCATCTATTAGATACTTCTAAGAACTTGTTTCTTAAAACATTTGTGGTCACAAAATAGACAGCGCCGGTGCACAAGGCTCCCGCCTATGTGGGGTCCGAGGAAGGGGAGGGCCACAATGGCCTAAAGAGCTCAATAGTGTCTATTTTACCATAAAAAAACCCAAGAACAAGTTCTTATAGGTATATAGAATGTTTGCTAACTATACTATATAGGATAGGCTGAATCAGTTGAATAGCTTGGATTACTAGAAGGTAAATACTCTCTCTCTCTCTCTCACCTTGCTTTACACATGAGGCCCATGTTTTCGGCACTTAACAAGCCCATTCATAGCAGCCAACCCACAAGCTAGCTCATAAAACTTTGGGTTCGGTAGATTCCCCTCAAACAAGTTGTTTCTATGTTTTTGGTAAATGTTTTTTCTGTACGTTTCTCTTGCTCTAACTTTCTTTATTCTGGGCTTGGGACTTAGGATTACTAACCCTCACAATTTCACAGGATCCCAGACGTAATAGACGGTGCAAAACGCACTTGGTAAGAGTGGACTGATCTTATTTTTGTTTTGATCGTCTCCTTGCAGAGACACCATGTAAGCTACACCACATGGAGCATACCCTGACAAATTATGTGATATGTGGAAGAGAATGACTGAGAGGTCAAAGGAAATTGTCCAGAAGTGCCCATGGATAGCCCTGATAAGAATTTCATATTGGCCATGATGGAAAGATGGTGTCCTTTAACAAAGTCCTTCCACTTCTCATTTGTAGTGTCACTCCTGTGGATTTCTGTATGGTAACGGGGCTTCACATGGGAGGCAACAAAGAGATCCCTTTTGGATGGGTTAGGACTGATAAAGCAAGAACTGAAAAGCTATTGGGAGCTTGCATTACAATCGGAGTTCCTCAACCTGACTGGATCAGGCCAAGTTCATTAGAGTTGATCTTCATGAGCTGAAAGCAAGGTATGGCTCTATAGACGACCCAGGGGAAGGACAATTGGAACTTATGGAAGAGCAACCAATAGAATGAAAAGCAAGGCAACAATAGGAGAAGGGTGAACGACAAATCGTGGCTGAAATGGACCAGGAAAGAGGAGTTAAGAGAAAAAGAAGAAAAGGTGAACAAGTGCTGAGAAAGAGAGAGCCAAGCCTGCCAACAGTGTGGACGAGTATACCTCTTGAGCCTTTTTGCATATTCGCTGTTCTCTGATTCACACTCTCTTGGGGTTTGCTCGATTGTGTGGAGAATTTGGACAACATTGATCATTATGCCTGGAGAAAAAAGGCACAAGCTAGAATGCTGAGTTAGATGCGCCATGCATCAAATGGCACTTCCAGATCCCTAGTTGGACTGCCTTACATTGCCAAGGTGTTATCCTGTCGATTGTGCGAGAGTGGTAGCTACAGATAGCTTGCTCAATGCAGATGTGGGCTTTCGAATATTTCAAAAGCTTAGCAACGAAAAGTGGCATTCAAGTAACTGCAAATTCCAAGCAAGTCTGAATTGGCTAAAGTGCGACGAGCACTTGACTGCACTAAATTTAAAGAAGTGAGGGAGTTTGGAGATGCTACTTGATTTGTTCTACTGTCGAAAATCAACTAACCACATATTCTGGACAGTGCAGATAATTTGGAGGAACTGGGGCAACAGTGCATAAATTGACAGGGACGAAGTAAAAATGGCACTCAAGATGGAGAAAACCAGTAGGGTGTTTCTAGGATCTAGTGGAATTCCTGAAAGTTATAACCCAGAATGGATAGTTAGGCAAGTAGAAGATTAGACAAGTGCCGCTGGACCTGTCTCAATTGATCCAAAGTTGCGTTTTGGTGGTTAACTAGGAAGAACTGTTAACTTGTGATGTTTGATTCAAATCATGGGATCTCTACTCATTATGACCTTGGAACCATGCACCAATGTATACGAACCTGTTTGATCTCTACGGTAATTGATCAATTCGTGATACCTGTTTGTATCAATTAACTTGGACTCATGATCACTCAAGAACTAGCATATAAAAAGGGCAGCCTCAGTGCATGAAGCTCCCACGTAAGCGAGGTCTGGGGAAGGGGCGGACCACAAGGGTCAATAGTATGCAGCCTTACCTTGCATTTTGCAAGAGGCTGTTTCCACGCCTTGAACCCGTGACCTCAAGGTCACATGACGACAGCTCTACCGTTGCTCCAAGGCTCCCCTTCAAAAACCATACAGCATTGTTGATTCTCTGCGTTTTGTCGAAGTATGGATTTTTTACTGAGCAGTAACGGGAACTTTTGGGTTCTTCTTTTGCATCCACTGGCATTCAAGACATTCTTTTCGGTATCTATATAAGCACCATCTCTACTCTTAGGAATTGATGTTGTCTGCTCCTCAATTTTTTTACTGCTTGAATTGTTGGACTTTGAGATCACGGGTTCAAGGTGAGGAAATAGCCCCTTGTAAAAATACAAGATATGGCTGCATACTATAGACCCTCGTGGTCTATCACTTTCCTAAACTCCACATATGCAGAAGCTTTGTGTACTGGCTGCCCTTTTTATGGCTTAAATTGTCGTAGCATAGCATAGCAAGTCCTTCATGTAGTTTTTCCACCCACCATTATTTCACCCTTGCATTGTCTTTTCCTATGTTTTCTAAAACTTATTTCTTTTGTCCTTCTATGCAGTAAAATATCTTGTCAAGATTTTCTCTTTCTCTTTCTCTTTCCCTTTCTCTTTCTCTTTATAATTTTTATCTTTTTAATGCTTTTAGCTACTTGAGAGAATCCTGATTTATGTGTTTTTTGTGGATTAAACAACTGAGTTGCTTAAAGTTGTCTAGCTATTGATTTATTTTACTACAAGTGCACGGGCTATTGTAATATAGCTAATGCAAGTACAGGTCAAATTAAAAGAGAAGTTTAAATAAAATTTAATTATAAAAAAAAAGGAATGTAACAGAAATAAACTAACAATAAAATAAAATTTTAGATTTATTTAAATAATGCAATTTATAGATTTTTTAATTAAAAAATAAAAAATAAAACTAAATAGACAGTCTTGGATATCACTGTTCCTAGATAGGCAGAACAGAAATGAGGAAAAAGTAAATTTATTTATTTTTTCTAAGGGCAAAATTGAAAATTTACTGGAATTTTGGTTTTAAGTGAAGCGAAGAGTTGGAAGCAGAGAACAAGGAGCAGAGAGAGACTAAGAGAGACAGTGAAGAGGAGAAAGTGAGAGGGGGAAGTGGTGACAGAGAGACCTTGTGAGAGAGGGAGAAGCAAGAGAGAGAATGGAGAGAAAAGGTGAGAAGAGGGGTTGTTGGGTGAGACTGAGCAGAGAAACAAGAGAGGGATAGAGAGATGAAGAAGGGGAGAACTGGGCTTGGTTTGCCGGTGCTGAGCAAATAGATAGAGAGAGGGGAGGTCAGGTTTGGTCAGGGAGGAGAAAGAAGGAAAGGGGCAAAGCACGAGAGAGAGAACAGAGAGAGAGTGAGAGTGAGAGAAGGAGAAGGAGAAGGAGAAGAGTGGCAAAAAGAGATGGAGAAGGGGAGAGAAGAAGATGAAAGCGAAAGAGAGAAGGAGGGAGAGAGAGAGAGGAAGAGAAAGAGTGAGAAGGAGAGAACGAGAGGGAGAAGAGAGGCAAACAGAAGAAGAAGAAATAAGAGGGAAATAGAGATGAAGGGAGAAGGGTGTGGTTCTAGGTTCCAAGAGAGAGAGAGAGAGAGAGAGAGGTGGGAGTTCAACTTTTTTTTCTTCATTTTTCTGCTCTTTCTATAGACCTTTCAGAGGAGTTTAATTTTGATTCAAACTCTTCTTCCTCCTTATCCATCTATATTTGTGACGACACGGGGTTTTTATATGATGCAAATTTGATAAAAAAGGCGAGATATCTTATTTTATAAATATGAAATGCGTGAAAATCTATTTGTTTTGGAAAACAATCTTTCGTAAAAACCCCGAGTGTCAAAACACATTTTCAAATTGTCTAGCCATGGCAAAGTTTTAAATCAACATTATTCTTAAGAAAGTGTTAGTCACAGCCTCAGCTATAAAGAGTAACTACAATCAAGTAACATTGAAAGATAAGGTAGGGGTTTACTCACTTGCACTTAGTCTAGTTGTCTTTTGTCACAAGCGTTCCTTGCCCTTAAGTGTTTACTTTGTGTCTGAAAAATGTTGAGAATTGGGTGAGTGTATACTATACTCAGTAGGAGTCCATCACTACTAGTTTTACAATGCATGCTATATTTAAAATCATATACTCTTTCAAGACATGTGCATGTTTGAACACTCATGCTTAATATCAATATCAAAAACCATTGTCAAATTGAAATATTAACGACTTAAAGAATCGCACAAACCAAGTCGAAAGTATCATATATATCATAACATAACGATATGCATAATATGCTTCATTGAATCCAACTCATGGATGTCTAGTATGGTATGGTCGACCAACTTTATATCATGCCATATGCAATGCAAATAAGTCTACGAAACCATAGGGTCCAACTATGCTCACGACCTCGCCGCCATGTGGTCCCTAGGTACCTAAGGACACTCGGTCATAGCCTCAACGGGGCCTATGACACGTCGACCCAGTGCTGTGACACCAATGGTAACCCCCTGTACCACATGCAGTCGATGTAGGGACGTTGCCCTTTTTGGGCGTGGTACCCATCCATCTAATAGTGGTAGAGGCTGGAGGCTAACCCAAACCTCTCGGCATAGCGCCAACAAGCTTATCAACTCAAATCATATCAGATCAAATAAGCGAAAACCTCTTTTTCAAAAATTGTCCTCTTTAGGTCCCTCACAACTGCCTACCCAGCATCTTTTGGGCACTCCAGGGTCTTTTGGTAACCCTCAAGGACATGCAGTCTTTCAAAAACTCAATGCTTCACAAATCATACCATGTATGCAATTGTTTGCAAAACATATCTATGCATAATGTATATTCAATTATTTTCAAAACATATCTATGCATAAAGCATTTTTCATATGTATGCTGAATTAAGTTATACTAAACAAGCCATATACTTAAAATATGCATTCTTAAAACAATCATGGCTCTTTTAAAAAGTCTAGTAGCGATAGAGCACCTACCTGGCTAGGTCACGCTAACTTCTTTGTCCTCGTACGCTCCTGAACATGGTTTGGGGAATCAAGGTTAGTTTGACCTATCTTTTTTAGGTTTTAGAGTAGTTGGTCTTACTACTTAGGCTTTAAGGGTTTATCCCCATGCCTATGAGTGTCCTAAGGTCCTAATTGGGCCTTGGTATCATCAGTTTTCCAAAGGTCTAGTGGCCACGCACCACCATCCTATTCTAAGGGTCGTGCCTACCTTTAATTGGGCTTGATTAGGGATCGTCCCTGAGTCCTTTGTGACTCTCCAGGGCCCGTTTTTGCATGATTTTTTATGCAAAAACTTAGGGAAACTGAGCTTAGGACTAATGTGAAGATAGGTTTTGAGAGATCTTGGGCATACCTGGCTTGTTGCTTGGTTTTTCTCCATGTTTCTCCTCTTGATAGCTTCTCCAAAATAGGTTTTTCTCAAGCTTTTGGGCTGCCATTAGAGGCGCCCAAGAGCTCTATTTATAGAGCTATAAGAGGGTTCTGGAGGGGGCTCTCACTGCCCTTGAATGGCGGTGGAGAAACCTCCACAATGGCGGTGATTTCTCCTCCAATCACCGCCGTTCTAGAACCCTCTAGGAGGTTGAAGATGAAGGGTGCCCGTATCAAAACGAGCCCCTGTGTTTTGCAGGCTAAATCCGTTTTTAGTAAAAATTACATTTTTACCCCTAAACTTCAAAAGGCTATAACTTGCTCATTTTAACTCCGTTTTGGGTGATTTTGGTCTTGTTGGATTCCTTTTTCTGAGACGCACTTAATGGTACCATTTTTAGGACCAAATTTCTGGGTTCAGTCAAGGTGAATAGTGAAATGACCAAAATACCCTTATTTCCAAAAAGTGACTTTTCATTGCTAACTTGGGATTTTAATGTTACAAAATTGGAGTCATTACAATATTTTATGATGATTTTTAATTTCATCTTTTTCTAGGAAGCTTTCTCATCTTGATATGATATATCCAAGTTAATCTAGATCATCTAATGTTGATTTGATTGATCTGCAACACACAGGATCAAAATAGAATAATCTAAACTGTTCATTACACCTCTAATTAGCTTTAATGATCATTTGACCGTTAAATTTTATAATTCAATTGTTGGATGGCCTATTAGTGTTAAAATGCAAAATTATATATAAAATCTCAAAACTGATTGATTAGATTATCTAATTAGATGCTAGATTAAGAATATTTTAGCCAAAATTTAACACTTAATGCTAGCGCAGTTTGTCAAAGAGAGCAAGCATCTCTCCTTGTTTTTGTTTCCTAGAGCAATCTTGATTTAAGTTATTTTTTCTTCTTCATTTGCCCTCTTTGTTTCTAAAAATAATTCACTGACAGAGCTAAGATGGTGATTCATGAGAGTGTGTATTTGACATGGTTCTGATCAATTTATACTCACTCTTTGCCCTTTGTTTGGGTAATCAATACATGACTTGGCTTTAATTGCTCATACAACTTCCTCAAAGACTAATTTGGGCAGTTAAAATTCTAAGAAATCACTTGGCTTACCATTTAAGAATGTAATACATATACACCCACATTTATGTACACTAGTATGTGAGCTGTTACACATGTATGTACACCGCGCATATTTTCACTAGGAAAATAATAGTGGGCCAAAGATAAATTGGGCCCAAGTTTTGAGTCATCCATATGGTAGGGTGTCTAATGGTCAGTGATGCATAAAAATTCTCCATCATCTCAAGTTTGCAAGCCTTTTGTAATGGAAGCTTTTGTTGATGATAATAGTTCATTTTTTCTTGAAGAACGCAAGTTGGAGGGGGATAATTATCTAGTGATTTTAAATTTTGGTGATAGAATCATCCAAATATCTTTTTCTTTGCCGTTTAGCCTATTTAAGACGAGATCTAAATGATGAATGGCTTAGATAGACTAGAAATCATTTATAATGCTTGAAATGGCTTAGATAGACTAGAAATCAAAATTCATGGTCATTGGCCTATGTTTCTTTGGGTAAAAAATCAAGATCTTCTAGTTTCATTTAATCTTTCAATGGCCAGGACAACTGGCTAGATTATCCAAACGTATTAATTTCTCAAGAGTTACTTAATTTCTATAAGTTGTACTTGATGAATGGCTCAATCTTCCAAAAAATGCTCCAGTGGCTGTGTCTGCTTCTTAAGATAAACCCTTACTCAACAAATAAATGTCAACATGGTTTACCTTTTAGAAAAGGGAAAATGATAAGTATGCCCATTTCAAATACCATAGTACCTATAGTGAGTGTCATTTGATGTTTTTGAAGTATCAAAGTGTGTTAAATGGGTGTCAAATAGGTGTTCATGATATTTGAAATAAATGTTCCTATATTTTAGGGGTATCAATTTGATGGGATTTTTGGTCACGCTTCCATCTTAGGAGGGGGTGAATTCGACCGAATAGATAAGTCAAAAAATGGAAAGATAAGGCTGCTTGACTCGCTTATAATAGAGGGAGATTATTATGTGCATGCATCACGTAGGAACCTAATTTTAGTCTATCTAAGCTATTCTAGCCATAATAAATGGCTTACTATAAAATTCTAATCATTAAAAAGGCAGTCTTGGTGCACGAAGCTCCTGCGTATCTGGGGTTCAGGGAAGGGGAGGACTGCAAGGGTCAATAGTAGGCAGCCTTATCTTGCATTTTGCAAAAGATAGTAACATGATAACAACTCTACCATTGCACCAAGGCTCCACTTCAAAATTCTAATCATTGTAAATGAAAAAAAAAGACAGAGTTATGTCTTAGGACGCTTATGGTGTGTCTACTCCTACTAGGACTCATGTTTAGAAATTAATTAGGATTTAATTTACATTCTTAGGGAATTAAGAAATCCCTACAGAAGATATGTGGGTGAAAGAACAATGCATCCGTGGACTGATTGAGATCTTTTCGAACTTCAGATGGACTGATTGGATCACTGACAAGATTGGGTCCCACTCGTAATTTTGCTCACTGCTTACGTAGGCAGGTTGTGCCCCAGAAAGTTTTCCACTTGATGATCCTGACCTCCATTCTAAATCTCTAAACTACGACTGCATGGTTGCGATGATGCAAGCATAACTATTCCGGGGGACCCATCAAATTGACGGTTGTGATCACCAAAAAAGCCAGGTCCCACTTGCATTTTAGGATCATTTGCTTGGTGGTCGGTCGATCACCATATAAAACCTTCCAACCTTGGCTCTCTGCGTGGCGAGTGATAAAGTCCGCCCCCTCCCTTCTTTGGTTCCTCTGCCTGGAGGGTTTTACGCATTGTCTCTAGGATTCTTACAATGGCGGTGGCGTCCCTCGCCCGAACCCTAATCTCCAAAACCAGTCTCACCTCTGTCATCTCTCGCTCTTTCGCTTCCTCTTCTGCTTCTCTCTCCCTCTCTCGCTCTTCTCCCCTTCTCCGTCTACGTCCTATCGTGGCCCTTGCTGAATTCCGTCGCTTTCCTGCAACCGTACGATGCTACTCTACTCGCCCCACTACGTCGTCTTTGAATGATCCGAGTCCGAACTGGAGCAACCGGCCTCCCAAGGAGACGATTTTGTTGGATGGATGCGACTTCGAGCACTGGCTTGTTGTGATGGAGCCACCCGAAGGAAGCCCTACCAGAGATGAAATCATAGATAGCTATATCAAGACACTTACGCAGGTGATCGAGAGGTAAGGTTTCTTCTTTACGATGTGGGTTTTCATATCAGGGTTTAGGGTTTTGTTCGTGTTTTTGTTATCTGATGATATAGGGGCTTGGACTTTGTTCGTATTCTTGTTATTTGATGATTTGGGATTTCTGATGGTCGGTGGAAAATTGTCTTTGGTTTTGAGGATATAAAAATGGTTGATTTTTCCTATGGATAGGATTGAACTTAGTTGATGGATGGTTGAAATCATATAGATTGCTGTTGTTACTGATTTGAATTTCGCTATCATTGAATAAACTTATCGCGGGCTGTTGTTTTGTTCCCGTATGAAACAACACTATTATGGCTGAAGCTAGATTGTATCTCTTTATCGTTTTTCACAATGGAAATTTCTGCTTCAGAGTGCTATGTTGATTTTGTTATTTTATTACCGTACATTGTTTTTCAATTTTGTCTGTTCCTTTTATCTAGTATTTCTTTCTGTACTTGATTGGGTTTTTACAGTGAAGATGAGGCGAGGATGAAGATATATTCAGTATCAACTAGGCACTACTTTGCTTTTGGTGCCCTCGTTTCGGAGGAACTCTCGTACAAGATTAAATGTACGGCTGCAAACATACCTTCAAAAGTTGTTTTCATTATTGAACTTTGAGAATGATGGTTTTGGTATTACTTTTGCTTTCAATGCAGCTCTGCCAAGAGTTCGATGGGTCCTTCCTGATTCTTACTTGGATGTCAAAAATAAAGATTATGGAGGTGAGACCTGAAAGCCATGCATTTGTGAAGCTGGAATGATTATCCTTTATTCGCAAACATCACACCTTCTACAATTCCTCATAAATACATATATTTACGCATTGTTTAATGTATGTGTTTTAGTTGAGGTTATATTGAATCTATTCGTACTTAGATGCATGCTTACCTAACTTCTTGTGGCCTCTGGAGTTTCTGAAAAGATGGCTGGTGCGTACATTTTCATATGCTGGAGCTGTTTGAATAAATGAGTTGTGTTATCTATCTTTATGTTTTATGTAAAATTGGCTGGAGTCAATTTAGGGGCTTTATATACATTTTCTCCTGTGGTGAATGCTTGGAGTAGGTTTTTGCTCCTAAACTTTGAGAACTCAATTGCCTCCCTGCTGTTTTTCTCCATGTTATGGTAGAAAACAATCTAGGAAGTGCTAAACATCTATTTGTTTTCTTTGGCTGTACTTTTGGCAGGGGAACCATTCATTAATGGACAAGCTGTACCCTATGATCCCAAGTACCATGAGGAATGGGTCAGAAACAATGCACGTGCTAATGAGAGGTCAAGGCGCAATGATAGACCTCGTAACTTCGATCGCTCGAGGAACTTTGAGAGGAGAAGGGAGAACATGCAGAACCGTGATTTCCAGAGCAGGGATATGCCTCCAATGCCCAACAGGGTTGCCCAGAATGTGTCAAACCCTATTCCTGGTCAGAACATGCCTCCGGCCCCCCATCAGAATATGCAAAACCCCATGCCTGTTAGAGACATGCCTCCTAATCCAAATATGCAGAACTCAATGCCTGGTAGAGACATGCCTCCAATGCCCAATCCTAATCAAGGACCAGGCGGTGTGCCCTTCAGAGAACCCGGACCAAGTGGAGAGTACATGAACAGAGGTGGGAGGGGAGACTTTCAGAATGCTCCACCTAACAATTATGGGGGTATGCAGAATAATTATCAGAATAGGGACATACCTAACAGAGATTACCATAACAGCTATGCGCCTAACAGGGAAGTGGGAGTGCAGAACAATTATCAGAACAGTTATGCACCTGACAGAGACATGCCTCCCGCGCATGGTGGAAACAACACCTATCCGGGAAACAATGCATATCCTGGAAACAACACATACCAGGGAAGAGATTTACCTGGCAGAGACTATTAGTAAGGCAGGAGTATGTGTGTGTGTGTGTGTGTGTGTGTGTGAGGGAATCGATATCCATTTACAGAAAGTGCAGGGTTCTTTTTGATGTTTATTTGACTTATCTACTTCAAGATGTGGCTATGGTCGTCATACTGCTTTTAAATCTTAGCTGGTAGTGTGGATCTTAGCTTTTCCATTGGGGGTATCCGTGTATGAGCATGTGGAATTTTATTTTAAACTACTATGAAGTTCATTCAGATAATGGTTTGTACTGAGTTGAACTTGCCTTCTACTGTTCATTAGTCTTGGACGAGCATAGTCATGTTTTTCTTATTCAATATAGTTCTGCTTTCTGATTCGTGGTTGGCATTGGCTTGATGATCCATAAATGTTCAATGTTGTTGTCAAAGATTTAGAATCAGCCCTAGATATGATTTTAGACAGCAATTAAAAATATTCAGCCCAATTAGATACTTTTGATGAAATCTAGAATGCTAATTGAGAGATTAATGGTTAAAGGAAGTTAATTATCCTATGGTATGAAGGGGAGCCTTGGTGCAACGGTAAAAGGTGTCGTTGTGTGACCTTGAGGTTACGGGTTTAAGGTGTGGAATTAGTCTTTTGTAAAATGCAACGTAAGGTTACCTACTATAGGCCCTTGTGGTCTGTTCCTTTTTTGAATCTCACATAGGTGGGAGCTTCGTGCACTGGGCTGCCCTTTAATTATCCTAAGGTATCCAGCTCTATTTAATCTTCATATTTAGGCCGAAACTATCTCGTTAAACCTATCGCCTACCTTCTAGCAACCCTATCAATATTAGCATCCAGTGAACAGCAATTATCTACGTCTGAGGCTGCATATGAAAGGCGCAAAGGGACAATGAGCTGATTTGATAAAAGTAAGAGAAAAGGTTGGTTCGTTTGCGGAGCAATGTAAGAGAATATCCGTGGAGCTAAATTATAATCTCCTTGGACCCTTCATTGAATGTAAACTGCCTTTCTTGAGTGGCACATCCGAGGTATTATAGAGCTTTATTTCTTTTGAGAAAGAAAGATCTCCTAAGAATTAAGGATGTTTCAAATCTTGAAGATTACAAAGATTGAAAAAAAGAGAGAAGATCTTATCCTTATTTAAAGGATATTCTACTCAAAGAGATTACGTAATAAAATAAGATCATGACAAAAAGAAAAACAAATTAAACAGATTACATAATAATAAAAATATACTAACAATTAAAGAAATAAATTAAATTTTCTAAAAGACGGGTGACATGCCAAACTCTATTACTGTCAAAACTGATTTGACCTGATCCTGGCCCATCTTGGATTCAGTCAAGGGCCTGGGCCTAGACCAATGTTTGATTCAAGACTGCAGGCTGTGTCGAAGGCATTATCCTATTCTGAAAGCTATTTTGGAAATTTGCCGTCCTGGCTGGCTTCTGAATTCTATGTTGGAACTTTCAAATATTTCATAGTTTACCACTTACACTTATCAGTGAGCACTGTAATCCAAAACTCAGTTGGCTGCTGTAATGTTCTCCAAGGATAAGCAACTGCCCTGCCACCTGATTTCTAGGTGTTGCTGTGATCCTTTTAAACTGGGTAAGAGTTGTTTTGCCTAAGGTATTGTCAGTGTTAGCAGTTCTATTTCTCATGATTCAGCTGTCTTCGGATTTGCTAATGAGGTATTACTCCGCCTACTAATTTAATTTCAGTATCTTTGATATTGTCTAGAAAGGGGCACCTTTGGTACACGTGCACAAAACTCTTTATTTTGCGGGGTCCGGAGAAAGGGTGGACCACAAGTGTCTATGGTATGTAGTCTTACCGTGCATCTTTGATACTGTCTATCAAGGATAATCAACTTGCATTTGAGTTGTGCAAATAGAAAACAGGAATTGGGCGAAGAATGCCTCAAAAGCTGCGCAGATTGTTAGCTCCACACCCACGTCTTGTGATTATTTGAGAACAAACGACTTCATGTTTTAGCTTTGCTTCTCCATATTTAAACCATCTTATAAACGCTTTGATAGTCGGTTGGAGTTGCACCTTTGGCTGGAGATTAGAATTAAGAGTCTGTGAGAGAGTAGTCTGCTTCTGCTTTGTAAAAGGGCAGCTCTGGTGCACGAAGCTCCCTCCTATGCAGGGTTCAGGGAAGGGGCGGACCACAAGGGCCTATAGTAGGCAGTTTTACCTTGCATTTTGTAAGAGGCTGATTCCACGCCTTGAACCTGTGACCTCAAGGTCACATGTTTTCAGGCTTCTGCTTCTGCTCTGTAAAATGACAAAAATAATCTTATACATGTTTTCAGGCTGCAAAGTATTGGAGTAAAATAATCTGTCTTGGAATAACCCTATCCACAATTTGCTATTCCTTACCAGAAGGCCCCTTTTTTTTTGTCTGAAACGGCTATGGATGAGAGAACTTATCCATCTTTCAGTTGTTACAAACATTGGAAAGCAACATGTAAACATATTCAAAAGTTCCAGACGATTTTTACGTTCCAAGCTGTCAACAGTCCCTTTTTACTTCATTCTGGGGTCGCTTCTTTTTCAGCTTTTGGGAAGCTCAAGTTGCTGATGAAATTCCTTGGAGTTGTTTCGTCTATAGGTTAGGGTTGTGATGATTACTTGCTGTTGGGTTGGCAGGAAATGAAAAGTGCTTTAGTTCTTCAAATTGAATTGTGCCAAAGATTCAAAATCTCTATGCCACCTTGGGTATAATTCAATTCCTTTTTCTATGGAAATCTGTTTTCATCTATTTTCGGCCAACCAACCAAACAAGCCAGGACGTTCCCCATAAGCGACGCGTTGCATCAGATCTCGGGTGCGGTGAAAAATAGGCAAGCGCTGCTAGAGCATTTTCCCAGAAGCGACACGTTGCATCGGATCCCAGGTGTGGTGAAAAATAGCCAAGGGCTGCTAGGGCGTTTTCCCAGAAGCGACACGCTATATCGGATCCCGGGTGTTGTGAAAATTGGGCAAGGGCTGCTAGAGCGTTCCCTCAGAAGCGATACGCTGTATCAGAACCTAGGTGCAGTGAAAAGTGGACATTGGTTCATACCATGGAGGTCAAGAAATGCAATAGTAAATAGGGTATCACCAGAACATAAGATTCGTATCGCCACATGGAATATAGGGTCACTAACTAGCAAGAGTTTGGAGTTAGTAGATGCGATGAAACGTAGGAACCAAGTGAAAAGAGGCTAAAGCAAGAGAAATAGATAGGTATAAATTATGGTACGTAGGAAAGGAAAATAACAGAAAGACGTAGGAATAATAGTTGATAAGGAATTAAATGATAAAGTTGTGAATGTTAAAAGAATCAGCAATAGAATTATAATAATAATAATTGTTCTAAGAGAGCAGATTATAAATGTTATAAGTGCATACACACCACAAGTAGGGTTACAAGAGATAATCAAAAAACAGTTTTGGAAAGATATGGAGGGAGTCATGCAAGAAATTTCCAATACTGAAGGGATATTTATAGGTGCAGACTTAAATAGCCATGTAGGAAAAGATAAGGAAGGATATGATAGAATATATGGAGGATATGGTATAAGTGAACGAAATGAGATTGGGGAGAATATCCTCGATTTTGCTTTGTTGTATAACCTATCCATTGCAAATACACTCTTTAAGAAGAGGGATGAACATTTAATAACCTTTAAAAGTGAACTTCATAAAAGCCAAATAGACTTTTTTCTACTTAGAAATAATGAACAATCTACATGTAAGGATTGAAAGGTGATACCTGGTGAGAGATTGACCTCATAACATAGGTTAATGGTTATGGATATCCACATCAAAAGATGCAGTAAAAGAACTAAACTTTATACGCATCCAAAAACTAAGTGGTGGAACTTAAAAGGAGAGAAAATAACCTCCTACAAAAATAAGTTGATGCTAGAAGAAAAGTGGAACTATGAAACAGAAGCAAATATTATGTGGACTAATATGACTGAGTGCATTAAGAAAGTGACAAAAGATGTCTTAGGAGTATTTAAAGGTAAAAGGGTATTAGCAAAGGAAACATGGTGGTGGAGTGAAATAGTTTTAAAAATTATTAAAGAAAAACAGATGCATTTTAAAGCATGGCAGAAGATTAGAAATAATGAAAACTATGAACAATATAAGAATGCTAAAAATGTTACTAAGAGAATAGTAAGTGAGGCTAAACTTAAAGCATATGATGAGCTCTACAATAGACTAAGAACAAGAGAAGGTAGGAAAGATGTGTTTAAACTTGCAAAAGTAAGAGAACAGAAGGGTAAGGACTTAGATCATGTTAGGTGTATTAGAAGGGTTAATCAAAGGGTATTAGTCAAAGATGATGTGATTAAACAAAGGTGAGAAACATACTTTCAAAAATTGTTAAATGACAATGGCCCTGAGAATATAGAGATTGAAAATACTATAAATCAAAATAACATTGGATATTATAGGTATGAACGTAGGATTAGAATACCTGAAGTAGAAGAGGCATTGAAAAAGATGAAATCAGGAAAGGCCATGGGGCTTGATGGTATACCAATAGAGGTTTGGAAGCATATAAGAGACATTAGGGTAGTTTGGTTGACCAAGTTGTTTAACAAAATTATAAAATCAAAGAAAATGCTTGATGAGTGGAGGAAATGCTCTATTGTACCAATCTATAAGAATAAAGGAGACATACAGAGCTACACTAATTATCGAGGGATCAAACTTATGAGTCACACTATGAAACTTTTTGAAAAAGTGATTGATAAGAGGCTGCGACATGAAATAAGTGTATCGGAGAATCAGTTTGGTTTCATGCTTGGGAGGTCTACCATGGAGGTTATTTTCTTACTAAGACAATTAGTAGAAAAATATAGGGAGAGGAGGAAAGACCTCCACGTGGCTTTTATCGATTTAGAGAAAGTTTATGATAGAGTCCCTAGAGAGTTAATATGGAGAGTGTTGGGTGTTAAAGGGGTTTCGCAAGGATATATAGACATAATTAAAGATGTGTATGAGGGAGTGGTAACAAATGTTAAGACCACTAGTGGTGTAACTGGTGATTTTCCTATCACTATAGGATTGCACCAAGGATCGGCATTGAGTCTATACCTTTTCACATTGGTTATGGATGAGCTAACAAAACATCTGCACGAGGAAATTTCCTAGTGCATATTATTTGCAAATGATATAGTCTTACTTGATGAGATAAAGGAAGGTGTAAACATAAAGCTAGAATTATGGAGAGAAGCATTAGAATTTGAAGGATTTAAAATTAGTCAAACTAAGATAGAATATATGGAATGTAATTTTAGCAAGGAGAGTAGGAGTAGAACACCAGTCAAGATTGATAACCAAGAAGTCCCTGTCAAAGACCACTTTCGGTACTTAGGATCAATGATTCATGAGAGTCGAGAGATGGAGAGGGAGGTTATCCAGAGAATTCAACCGGGTTGGAACAAATGGAGATGTGCATCTGGAATTTTGTGTGATTGACGGGTGCCACTCAAACTAAAAAGAAAATTCTATAGGATGGCCATAAGGCCGGCAATGCTCTATGGATTATAATGTTGGGCAGTTAAGGAACATTATACTCATAAGATGAGCATCGCAGAAATGAGGATGTTGAGATGGATGAGTTGTAAGACAAGAAAAGATAGAATTTGAAATGAAAATATTCGTGAAAATTTAGGGATAACACCAATAGGTAATAAGATGAGGGAGACTAGACTTAGATAGTTTGGACATGTTTAAAAGAGACCAACAACGACACCAGTTAGAAGAAGTGAAGCAATACAAGTAAAAAGTTTTAAAAGGGCAAGGGGAAGGCCTAAAAGAATGTGGATAGAAGTGGTGAGAAAAGATTTAAAAACTTTGAGACTAAATGAAGACATGATATTTAATAGAGTGGAATGGAGGAATAAGATTCATGTGGCTGACCCCTAATTGGGATAAGGTCTTGATGATGATAATGATGACTAAAGAATTTATAATGTCACTGTCGGCATCCTTCTAGGAGTTGAAAGATTATAAACCTAGGAAGACAAGGAAACAGAAGGATCGATCATTGAATTTGGGGCTTCTTGTGGGGCTAAATTTAGATGAAATGAAGATGTTTTTCTTCTCTTTTCTTTTCTCATTTAATCTTTAGGGTGAAAGCAGCAAGGTAAGGTTGTGTATTTAGGCCCTTGTGGTCCGCCCCTTTTCCAGACCTTGCATAGGGCGGAGCTTCGTGCACTGGAGCTGTGAAAGCTGCAAGGTGGCCGCTAGTTGTTTGTATTATGTTTTCACAATAAAATTGTAAGTGCTTTTGAAGACGGAGATTAGGACCTGTATTGGCTTCTATGTTCAGATAAGACAACGAGAAGTTCAGAGACCAAGGGGAAAGAAAAAAAAAATCATGAAAGAGCAAGATTAGCATTCAGCTGTGCACCTCGCTTCTTCGTGATGGGCCTACCAAAATGTTGATCAGACCTGTCCATCCCAACTTCTTCGTGATGGGCCTACTAAAGGTTGATCAGACCTGTCCATCCCAATTTTGGATGACCAGGAGCTCAATTAATAATGAGTAAGAATGTAGATAATGAAGCTACATTGAAGTGGGAAACATGGTTTAAGGAATGATCCATATTCTGTAGGGATAAACTTGCATATGATCTATTCCAATATGAAAAAGAGAAGGTGATATGTGATCGCTGAAAAAAGGTCAAAAGTAGAAAAAGTTAGAGAAAATGGTTGCTTTTAACTTTTTTCTAGCCAATCACATATCACCTGTACTTTATACATGTATTAAATAGCTTAAATTATTACTCATTATATATATGTAATATTTTGGTTCTTGTAATTGTGAGCGAGAGAGATTAATATGTAGAGAAGGGTGAGAGAGTTGATGAAGGCTTTTGAGCATTCTCCTCATAATGTAATCTTTTTTTTGTTTAGATAGATATAGATAAAGGAGGCCAAAGCCTAGAACCTCACGGTGTAATCTGATGAGATAGTATATTTCTCCTATCCTGTGAACATAGGCATGCTAGGCCGTCTACATATATCTTGTTTTTCTCTTTATATGTGTAATTTCATCGGATTTTTGTTTTCAAACCATGAGAGATCTGACCGCAACAAGTGATATCAAGATTTCTCTTCTTATTCCACGGATTTTCCAGGAAATACTTCATGGGTTTCGTTTTCATCCAGTCGATAATTGTTTTTTCCCTAGTAGTGCAATGCACTATGCTTTCATTCCTCTTCTTTTAATTAAGATTTACAAGTAAATTTTATACACAAAATCTCTAATATAAATTATCTGTTAGTTTGAGAAGGTTTAGAATATTTTCGAAATTAAAATTAAAATTAGAACGAGGAATTAAAAAAAAAATAAAAAAATCATCCTGTCTAGCTTTGGAAGCCAATTAATTCATCTCAAACCCTCCGAAACATCCTGGCCATCGAAATCATAATTGGATGTCCTCATCATCTCCCTTCAGCTCAGCAGACCATTGCACTCTCTTCCTGCGGCCCACGACGGGAACAGCCATCTGAGAAGTCTGAACTCTGTGGTTTGTACCGTCGTTGGTGTTTAGCGAACGGCAGTGAAAAGAAATCCACCGAAGCCGGTTGAAAAAGAAAAGGCAAACAGAAAACCGATCTTCCGTCTGTTTGACGGAAAGTTGCTGAGAGAAGCGAGTAATTACCAGCAAAGAGGGAAGGGAAAACCCTAACGCTGGCCATGGCTCCAGTTTCAGAAAACCTACCTGCGGAAAAGGCTAAAACTTCTACTTCCTCTTCAGATCCTTCAAAGGAGCGCCTTCTTCAATTCGCTCCCTTTCAGAGCGCCGTGGATGAAGGATTCTGGCGCAAATTGTCTTCTTTGAAACTCGACAAGTTGCGACTCGATCAGTCTCCGATCACAATCAACGGTAAGTCATTCCGAATTTTGTTTTTCTTAGATTCTCGAAGAAAGTTCGCTTTAAAAATTTATCTTTGAAAAACTCTATTTTTAGGTTTTGTTTGGTAGAGAATTTGTTATAGGAGCTTCCAAATCTTTTTACTTTCATTCGGATTGGATGTTTAGGAACGGTACGATGTTTAAATTGCTCGATGTGTCGCTGAGCTACTAGGATTCTTGTCACTTTGTTAAGATTTGTATTTGTTGGTGCAAGAATTGGCCTAGAGGGACGGCGGCATGATGTAGAGGTTGTATTCATGCCAGAAGACCGAAGGCGTTGAATTTGAGATTACGTTTTCTGTTATTTTGGAAAACTGTTTAGAGTCTTTATTTGATCAAAGAGGAGAAATGTCCAGTGTTTGACCTGGTGCTTTTAGAGTTTTGTCTTCCAAGACGCTCTGCTTCTTTTAGATTCATTGCCTTCAACCTTCATTAGACATCATGGAGTTATTATTTGATGGCAGGATTCTATGCACCGTGTTCTCATGCACAAGTTTCAAATCATTTGTCACTTCTAGCTGAATCATTGCCATCTGACCCGCTTGAACAGTCATCGTCACCAATGACTTGTCGCGGCAACAGGAACAGATGCCCAGTTCCAGGCATTCTTTACAACACTAATACGCTGGAAAGCTTCCATGCCCTTGATAAACGGAGCTTGCTGAAGATGGAAGCAAAGAAGGTACCAGTAAAGCTTTGATTCCTCATTTGTTGGATTTTTTTGTATTTTCTTTTATATGGTATGGTATTACTACATTGGTTGAGGAATTGATGACATTAAGATGTTTGGCTTTAGCTTTCCCCTATTATGAAGCAAACTGAGATAATGAAACTGCACCTTTGCATCATGCAATTTGGAACTAGATTTGGGAGGACATCCGTTCTGGCAGAGCAGAGAAGGACCCTGCACTGCTTTCTAGGTTTCTTGTGATCTCATTTGCTGATCTAAAGAAGTGGAGCTTCCACTACTGGTTTGCATTTCCTGCTTTGGTGCTTGATCCTCCTGCAGTTTTAGTTGATATACAACCTGCTTCACAGTGGTTCAATCCAGTAGAGGTATCAAAAGATATTATTTCTGAATACATGATTTAAGTTGAACCTTATGGCTTTTTTTTTAATGTTATTACTTATGTCATTGTTATTGGTGTAATAGGGGGAGTCCATATCGGCAGCTTGTAATGAATGGCGTAAATCAAGCACAACTGCAGGTTGGGCTTCTGCTATTGCTGTTGTTACTTCACTTAGCTTTATGAGTACTAGTGCCTTCCATTTCCTTCCCTAATGGAACTTTGTATTGTTAAACGTCACTTAATAATTAAAACACTGCAGATGTACCATTCTTTCTGATAACAATAGCTTCAAGTTCACATGCCACTATTAGGCCATTAAGAGACTGGGAATGCTGCCAAGGTGATGGTCAAAAGGTTTGTCCATGTCCCTGTAATACTTTTAAATTTATAGTCACCTTTATTGAGATAGAAACTTTGATTCCAAGTGAGTGTAACTTGTTTGCTTGTATAGAACTACAGGGTGACAAGAATATAATGTGCTTATGTCTCTATCATGGGGTTAATGGGCTTGAGCTGATATGAGATGAAAATAGTATCTACTCATTTCACTGTTAGTGGTGCTTGAGATGAGTACAGATGAAAATCAGCCCATCTTAACTACCAGTTAAGTTGAATTTTCAGTCATCTCACTTCATCTCATGGAAGGGGAGCTTTGGTGCAATGGTAAAAGTTATCGTCATGTGACCTTGAGGTCATGGGTTCAAGGTGTGGAAACAGCCTTTTGCAAAATGCAAGGTAAGACTATGTACTTTAGGCCCTTGTGGTCCGCCCCTTCCCTGGACCCCGCATAGGCAGGAGCTTCGTGCACCGGGGCTCCCTTTTTTTCACTTCATCTCATGCCAAATTTGGTTAACTCAAGCCAGGTTAAGTCGTCTCAAGCTAGATCTCATATTATCTTATCTTATCTTATCTCACCTCAGTTCATTTCATCTCCAAGACCACTAACACCATGTGTAATATATGTATCTACAGTTTGTTACCTTAACGAAGTTGCTGTACTTGTTTCTGGCAGTTGCTGTTTGGCTTTTATGATGCATGTCATCTTCCAAGTAATCCTGGTTGGCCTCTGCGCAACTTCCTTGCTCTTATTTGTTCGAGATGGAACATGGAGAGAGTCAACTTTCTATGCTATAGAGAAACACATGGTTTGGCGGATCTAGGATTGTCTCTTGTTGGCCAAGCCCTGGTTTCAGTTCCCGAAGGTAGAGATGCAGAAAATGGGTAAACGCTCTGCTCAGTGGATTTACCTACTATCTTAGAAGTTAGAATATATTAGCATGGCCTTCACTTGCATCACTTGTGCATGCTCTTTTAGGCTGGAAGGACCCCGAATATGTGCCTAAAGCTGTTGGGTGGGAACTAGATAAAGGGAAGCTGTTATCTAGATGCATCAGCCTTGCTGAATCAATGGATCCAACCAGGTATTTATCTACATATTTATGTAATAGGAGCTCATTATTTCATTTTTTTTTTTACATTTGACAGTAGGTCTTCACAGGTTAGCCATATCTGCAGCAGATCTGAATTTAAAGCTTATGAGATGGCGTACTTTACCTTCTCTGAACTTAAATATTTTATCTACTGTCAAGTGTCTTCTCCTAGGAGCTGGTACACTTGGGTGCCAGGTTGCTCGAATGCTTATGGTGAGCACCAAAAATCTTGTGCTTAAATTCTTTATTTCTTCTGAAACTCACAAGAGGATTATGTCTATTTGCAGGCTTGGGGTGTACGAAAAATCACGCTACTTGATAGTGGCAAAGTAGCCATGTCTAATCCATTGAGACAGTCTCTTTACACTTTAGATGATTGCCTCAATGGTGGTGAGTTAAAATCCATTGCAGCAGTCAGAAGTCTAAAGCACATATTTCCAGCTGTGGTAATTTTCTCTCTTCCACCGTGTTTATGTCTACTTAGCATAAGTTTCTGAATTTTGCTCCATTTTTCAGGAAGCAGCAGGTGTTCAATTGATGATACCAATGCCAGGGCATCCTGTTCCTGCCCACGAAACAGCTACAGTGCTTGAAGATTGCTTGCGTCTTCAAGAGTTGATCACTTCCCACGATGTGATTTTCTTATTGACTGATACAAGGGAAAGCCGCTGGCTTCCGACCGTCCTTGCTGCAAATTTTAACAAGGTGGACCATTTCATCTTTTTATTTGATTTATGTGACCACAGTATTTTCTTTATTGTTTGTCCCTGTGGGGATCAGCTATTTTCAAATGTTTCTCATTAACGATGAATATGTTTAATTCATGATTCTCTTGATACAGTGGGATAGGTACTTCAGTCACCTAGTGTGTTTAGACATCTCATCTGTTTCAATGAATGCTCATATAATTAGTATTTTTGAAGCCAAGGCAGCAAAGACACAGAAAAATCCACTTAAACAAGATTAAAAAAAGATAGGAAAAAGAAGAAACATTAAGTGCAACTGGCTCCAGATACCAAAGGCCATGAAACTTCTCCATGCTGCTGTGCTTGAGTAACAACAACTGGGATTTCAGAGTCAAATTTCACTAACTTCAGTTAAGGCTTGTTTTGTGCTCTGCAGATAGCTATTACAGCCGCTTTAGGATTTGATAGCTACCTTGTTATGCGTCATGGGGCTGGTGACTCTGGTCCTATCCATTCTACCCCTGATGTACTTAAAGGGATTGGTGCCAAAGATGAAGGCAGTGATGCTTTGGTTACTGGCATGGACAACTTATCTATGGCAGATGTCGATGGAAGGCACCGGTTGGGTTGTTACTTCTGCAATGATGTTGTTGCTCCTGTAGATGTAAATCTCTTTAAACCATGCATCTGACTGTTCTAATTGTGATTAGCTTATATCACTCTTGTTTACCATCTCTTGGTATTTTCTGTAGGTAGCACTTTCCAGTAGTATTATTAATCTTTCTGTTTACTCTGTACTACACAGTCAACTTCCAATCGCACGTTGGACCAGCAATGTACTGTTACACGTCCAGGGCTTGCTCCAATTGCTTCTGCTTTGGCAGTGGAACTGCTGGTGGGAATTCTACATCATCCCAAGGGGTAAACTTTCAGAACTTTGATTCTTTTGCTAGTAGGCCAAATAATTTTCCCTGTTTTGACAGTTAAATGGTTTTCACTAATTGCCTCTGCCACCCATTTTGACGCCACCTGATTTGAAAGTAATGTGGTTTTGCTCAGGATGCATGCTCCAGGTGAGATAGCCAACTCCACTGCTGGGAGCAGTGAGCCGCCTCTTGGCATATTACCTCATCAGATCCGAGGCAACCTTGCTCAATTCTCTCAGTTGACACTCATAGGTCACTCGTCTAATAGTTGTACAGCCTGTTGTAGCACTGTAAGCTGTCTTTTTTATCTTACAATTTTCTTGTGCTTAACAATATGAGCTGTTATGTCATGCATATTCATATCCTTCAATGATCTAGTCATTACACCACTAAAGACTACCCTGTTGAACAATTCTACCTCTTAAAGCATTCAAATTACATTCTGTAAATGGAGATTGAACATTTTACATTCTTCAGGAAGGGTTTCAAAAACTCAGTGTTGGTATAGTTCTACGGAGAGATTATTGGGTCGTGCCCCATTCACAACAAGGCCTGGCGAATAAACAGTTTTTAGAAACCTAATTGATCCTCACTTGTACTTCTGACTTGGTGAAAATATGCACATGTATCATATGACTGAGAACTGAAAGCAAACTGATTTCTGGACTACATAATCTGCTGGTTGACACACTAGTCTTGGTTCAATATGCGCTAGTATTCTTGTCTTAGCATCAAAGTCCATCCTCCCCAAGTTTTACTAGTATTATGCACACCCCAAGTTTATCGGACCTCTTTGCAAGTAGCAAATGTGCTCACAGGTTAACTAACTTCCCTATTTCAGGTGATATCAGAATTCAGAAGAAGAGGAATGGAATTCATTCTACAAGCAATCAACCAGCCCTCTTATCTGGAAGAACTCACAGGTCTGAAGGAGCTGATGGAGTCGGCAAGCTCCTTCGAAGTAGACTGGGACAATGATGATGACTACGAAGAGATCTGACACACTTTATCTCACTTGTACCATTATTTCATCTGAAGACATTTGCCCTTTGTAAAGGCTAACGGATAACGGATATATAACAATTTCCTTCATCATCTAAGCATTTATTCATCCAGGCCATTCTATTATTTCACTGAAGCCAGGACAGTTTATCGTCTGTTATATTTCTGGTCTAAGCCCTTTTGTAAACAGAAGGGGTATTTGCTATAGCAAGAGAGTAAGAAAAAGAATGACACATGCGGTAGCAAAAGCCATGGTAGTGTTTGTGGCTCTGTCTAGATATTTAATGTGAGAGGTCGAGAAACCTGCTCATTTTGTTACTTCGTATCGGGGCATGGTTCGGAAACCCCAGAAGAATACAACGCACATACGAGTCTGCTCAGCTCCCATGTCATCGGAATTGGTTATGCATTTGATGTAGGTAATTGACACAAATTCACTAGGACATGACATCACTGATCATAATCATCCTTGCTAGAGTAACGGACTATCCGCTGAGAAGCCACGAGTTACGTCCTTATAATTGTCAGATGAGCAGTATTCCTATCAATGCAAGCCAAGAATTATTAAGCAAACTATTCGTAAATTTTAACAAGTTTATCTTAAATATATGTTTTGAGTCTTCCTAAGAGGAAGCTGCCTCATTGTCCATGAACAGCTGTGGTAGTAGTACTGACAAAATGTTTCTTCATAGAAAAAACTGTGAATTCATAATCAAACAGTGAAAAAGCCAATAGTGCCACAAAGACAATGAGGTAAGAAAAATACAAGGAACCACCGTCTACGGTTTGAATAAGTAATCCATCTAGGAACGAAAAGGGGTGCAATATTAGTCTCACTCCATGTAAGCTCATGCATCTTTGCTACCAAGCTGACAAATATGAAAGAATAAAATGAATCTGCTGGTGCCAAATTGCGAACTGCCCAATTTAATATACCTGAGCAAAGGCCTTCTAGCGCAGTGGGGCAAGCAGAGCCTCTACTGTGCTAGACCACCGGTTCAAGGCAGCTCAGGGATGCAAAGGTCCAACATTCAAAAAGAAAAGGAAAAGAAAGAAAAAAATTTCAAAACCTGTTCTTATCCTTAATATGGTGAATTTTTCAACACAGAACAATTGTAATTATAACCGACTGGTAGAGTCTTACTCTGGGTCATGAGCAATAGCGGCGGAAATGGCGTCCTAGGAAATTCATTCCCTTGATACCTGGCTATAAATAGTGGGAAGTATAAGCCTCTACACTAGAGCTTGCTGCAGTCTAGATGATTCACATTTGATCCATAATATCATTTACTGTATCAACTCCATGTAACCAATATTCGATTCCTTTAATGGGCACCTATATGCATTATCATCTAACACGGATCATGCCAACTATCCTTCATTTCCTACATTAGATAATTCTTCAAGTGCTGTTACGTGAATATAACACACTTCTTTTCAGCCCAAAAACACTAGAAATTTGGCTTCATTTGTAGAAATAGCATACGTTTATTAGAAAAGCAAGAAAAAAGTAAAGAAAAAGAAAAACCTCAATTGAACAAATAGTGAATAATTGTTCTACAGTGGTAGCATTAACTAACAGAACTTTGGTGAATGCTCACCAATCGCTGGTTAATACTCCAGCCCAATGTCAATATCTCTGGAGACTCTACTTGCTCTGCAATCAGTTTTTGTACTGATACATGTATGCCTGTCGCCACAGGATCTATAAAGGCTTTCCTCCGCCTTATGTGTCACTGCAATGTTCATGAAAAAATATAGAAATTCAGGCATGCATAATTGCGATTGGTGCATCAAGAGAGAAGTTCATATATAATCCAAGACAACAAGCAATAATGAATTGATTAAGTATTAACACCATGCTTATAGCTTATCTATCACATCTTTATGCTACCTGTTATCGTACCCTAGTAAGAAGAAAGTTACCTGCCTAATGCTCTCCCTTCGATTGAGGTATTCAGTGATGAAGCTTCTTTAGTAGCAGGTTGTTCTCTTCTAATCTTTGCAGCACGTAGCTGATCTGCGAGTGAAATTTCCATACGCATTTTCTCCCTCTTTATAAAGTCCAGATCCCATTTCTCAATAGCGGACTCCATTTCATTTCCCATTTCTTGTTGGCTAGCAGTTGTATCCGCCACAGACTTTTTCTGTTGCACCTACAACAGGTAATGAAACAAAATTAGTGCATAAGCTGATTGGTAACTGCATTTTTATTGTCCAAGAGATGTTTGCAGTCTTACCTCCGCTGATTTTGCCTTCTGTTCCTTCTCCTTGCACTTTTGGGCAAGCAATGCATTTTTCTCTGACCTAGCTTTTGCTGCTTGCTCTGACCTTAGTTTTGCC
Organism: Warburgia ugandensis; assembly: GCA_035236585.1. NCBI lineage: Eukaryota > Viridiplantae > Streptophyta > Magnoliopsida > Canellales > Canellaceae > Warburgia > Warburgia ugandensis. The sequence continues at coordinate 68,350,029 of CP141134.1, forward strand.
ATCTCCTTTGCCTTTGCCTTCTCTGCTGTCCACTGAAGCTGTCCACAAATTATGTCTGCTTTCGTCTTATCATAGCTATCCCAGTCCAGTTCTACTTGGTCAGAGCCACCCCTCTTGGCTTCAATTGCAATGCTTTCCGCCCATTTTAAATAGCATTTCTCCTGTGATCTTTTCTCCCTGAGTCGCTCTCCCCAAACCCTTCTCGGTGCAATGCCTATTCTTGCCTTGCTCTGAATACTGCAAAACAAACAGTCTGGTTTGAGTTAAGTGGTTCACTTTACAATAGCCTCTCGGAGGGACCAATTTCCAAGTTTAAAAGCAAAGTGCCTACATGCTATGAGAATCTAGAAGCACAAAAAGACTTTCCCGGCTTGAGGGAATAAGCACACCTGTGAGCACGAGGACACTCAGACATCTTCTTTCTGACCTGAAAATAAGGGAAGAAACGAATAAGATATTTTCTGAAAATAGAGATACAAGAGGGGCAGGAATGACTACTATATGTGTAATAACCTTACGAAAAACAGCCCGAAACTGAATCTTACATGACATCACCTTTGGTTTACTCAAGGCCTCTACTGTTCTCTGATTGATTAGCTCTTGAGTCTCTGTAAGTAAAAGAGGAAAAACATCAGTGAATCAGACAAGCTGATCCAGATTGTGGACTCAAGCTTTAGAGTTTACCGCCAGTGTGCTTTGTGCCTTTGTTCCATGGAGTTTTTCCTTTGTTTGCTAACCCAATTTTTTTCCTTCTTTCAATTTCCTTCTTGTCCACATCAGTGCATTTTGCGAAGCCAGATGGAGTGCCCCCTATGTCATATAAGATCCCATTCATATCATGCAATAGATGTTCTTCATTTTTGTCTACTGAAATCATCTTATTTTTTGTCTGCTCAAATGATGAGCCTATACTCAATTGTGACTTAAAATTAGGTCCGGTTTCATTTAACCACATGTTCATGCCGTGTCGCAAAGGTCCAGACAATTGAAATTTTGGGAGAGGATGAGTGAGTGCAAATGCCCGGGATATCTTCTTCAGGAAAAGCATTTGATAACTTGGTCGCATCACATTTGGTTGCAACTGTCCACAATTCACCATCATATTACAAAATTGTTTCTGAGCAGCGTTAGGAACAGATCCAAAGAGTGAAGTTGGAACTGAGACCCTGCGACCAAATTGTTCAGACATTACTAAAGCAAGTACATTTATAAGTAACATGGTAGAAATAACAACTTCATAACATCAATGTGCAAAGCTTGAATACTTCGGTTCAGCTTGTTGTGATTATTAGCTTTCTTTCTCCATTTTTAATGAGGGTCCTTCCTTGCCTTTTCCAAGGGCTTCAGACATGCTAATCATTGGATTTCAGTCCTCTGATACAGTTACATGCATTACAGCAGCAAAGAAGTTTCCATTACAAGCAAAGTAAATTGATTATTGAAGCAATCCATGATGGCACATTTTACTTAAGGAATTAGGAATAATCCAAGTGAAAGAAAGTTGGGTGAAATATCGAGTCAATAAAAGACATAAAATGGAGACAACAGCTAATCTTGATGAGCCAGAAGCTTACACACTTATATTGGCAGGTAACAACTCCATCAACACATCTGACAAAGGCATTACGTGTGTCCCAATATAAATCTGGAAACTCTTAGGCACTTTCACTCTTTGGGATGCATGTTCGCAGTATGCACTCATGAATGCACATAGTTGTGCCTGCATGTTCATGCGGATTGCATGTGCGTAGGTTATTTTATGTATGATTTCACTGTCTGCACCCACCTAGTTGGTATTTCTTCAAGTATAATATACAAACATACAAGTTAACAGTCAGGCAATCAGGATTATATTTATAAGTTGCTCTCTGCAAGCACATGCTGGCCACACCTATTAACAATGCAAATTTCCTCCTCAAACTGTAAAATTTGATGGATCAAGAAAGACATGAAAGGTACAAAGATACAAGGATACAAACACTCAAGAATATGCATCGGGCAGATTTATTGACAGAAATACACAGGCCAGATCAATTGATACGGACATCAGGCCTGGTCTAAGCACAGGCCCCATCTAGGCCTAGGCACGTCAGGCCCATTCTAGACCCAGTCAAATCAGTTTTCAAGGCTACCCTTATCTGCTTGAGTTGTTTCCTTAGTTGTTACGATCTTTTTTATTATGTAATCTCTCCAAATTGGGTTCCTTTAAATGAGGATCTGTTTTGTTTTCTTTCTTTCTTTCTTATATCTTTGCAATCTTTAAGATGTGAAACCTCCTTAGTTCTTGGGCGATCTTCCTTTCTTAAAGGAAATAAGCCCACTATATGTACCTTGGGTGCCACTCAATGAGGGCAGTCTACAATTGAATAAAAATTCTGTTTTTTTGGATACTCTTATGCTGAAGCAAGAGGACCTATGAAGATGAAGGTTCCAGGGGGATGCCAACTTCCCTCCGCCGGTGTTCTCTGGCATTGCTTTGTAAAGACCAGCTTGTGCCAATCGAAAAGTGAAGATGTTGTCTCTTGGCATGGCATGGGCAATTTTTTATTCTACCTTGTAGTTGTTTGACCTACCTTTTCTGTCTCTTTGATCAAACCAGCCCCCTACATTAATTTGATTGAACGAACCTACTATTCCCGTTGTTGGCCCTTCCATATGCAGCCCTAACTAGAGATACTGGCTGTCCACTGTGTGCTAACAGTGATGGGGTTTCCGGAAGGTTGGCAGCAGGTTTGGCAAGATAGTTTTGACCTAAATCTGAAGATGATTAATTTGGGCTGGATACTTGAGGATTATTTACCCCTTTCAATCGTTAATCTCCCAATTAACATTCGAGGATTCCTCAAGGGCATCTAATTGGGTAAAAAAAAAGGACAGCCCTGGTGCACGAAGCTCTCACATATGCGGGGTCCAGGGAAGGGGCGGATCACAAGGGTCAATAGTATGCAGCCTTACCTTGCATTTTGCAAGAGGCTGTTTCCATGCCCTGAACGTATGAATTCAAGGTCACATGATGACAACTCTACCGTTGCGCCAAGGCTCTTGTTCAAGGGCATCTAATTGGGCCAAATATTTCTAATTGCTTTCTAAAAATCACACCTAAGCCTTATTCTGCATCATCAATCCTTCTTCTATCATTTGACACATTTTATTATCTTATAAGATGACAGATGTTGATGTGGTAATATGATCACTTTTCTTGGGTGTATGAATTTGGAGCAGTGGCACAAGAGTGAGCTCCATCTTGCAGATCTTTGCGGTTACAACTGCCCCAGTAGAAAATAGAGGACAATATACTGAAACTTTGCGGTTACAACTGCCCCATGGCCTCCATTTATAGACTTTGGAAGTTCTAACTTAGAATGCAAATAAGTAATCACTCTTGGATTTGCAGTAAACTAGGAAAAGCTACATGGCTACGGATCTTTACTCCATCTAACAGAATTACCTAGTGTCACTAGCAAAATCTCATCCAAACCCAACTAAAGGTGCTCAAACTTATATCTGAATATAAATCCTATTTGTCTCAATCAGTCAATCCAATTCAAGAAACTCCAAGTGAATAAGAATACTGCAATTCCTTTAAGCAATCCAAGTTCTCGTTCAATTATAAAACCTTAATAGTGCCCTCATTGAAATATTCAAACATCCTCTTCAAGAACTACATAGTATTCATACTCAAAAACAGTAGGAAGAGTGTCCTTTCGGTTTCCCCCTTCAACTCTTCGTCTACATTCTCTCATAAACCTAGACAATTCTCCTTCGGGGCAGCACAATGTCATGACGTCGGGAAATTCTGAAAGTAAAGGATAGAAGATCAGGTTAATTAACGATAATCGTCCTGTACAATGGAGAACAGAGTTTTATCTATGACTACTGGTATAAGGGCGTTTCTTATCTGGACCATTGGAGCGTCATTCCTTAATGGGTAGCCTAAACAAAAATTAGGAGCACTGAAAGCACCATTCTGAAAAGCAAATGTTTGAAAGGAAGAAAAATCTTGAACAATTAAATCTCATGGATTTCTTCATAGGGCAACTTTCAAGGGAGAAAGTTGGATTTTTATTGGAACAATATTAAAAGCCCCCGAAATAGGAAGGCCATGAAAGTTGAAAGAGAGACAGAAAAAGGGAAGAGATGCTGAGACTTACAGGTGAAAGTCGGGCATCTGTGAGATGGTTTGATTTCTTTGCAACCATCTAAAAATCCCAGCTCTCTCTCTCGTCGTTGGAATTGGAAGTTAAGCTCCGATCAATCAGAAGAGGGAGGAGTGCTTGGCCAGGCTGCAGAGGTTCTCGACTCTTCACAAAATTTTTCCAACTTCCATGTGGTTAAAACCCACGGATTTACCTCCGCAGCTAAAACTAGAAGATGGGCTCCAGGAAATGAAAGGTTGAGATCACCTTGGGCCCCTAGGAGATGAATAGTCAAGATCACCTTGTTAGACCTTTTTGTGTTGAGAAATGGACAGTGAAAGATCTTACCAAGAGTTGGATACATGTGAATGGCAGATTTCTGTTCCCCAAGCCAGAGCAATTAGATGAACGGATTGGATCATTTAAGAGTAGACCCTTCATTCCAATAGCATTAGCATGGGGCGCTTTGGTGTACTAATTTGCTGACTAATTTAGATTTACTGTTCCCCAATTATCCGAATGATTTGATCTCAATAAACTGGTGATGGCCACAAACCATCACTTCAACGACAATTTAGGCTCTTAGAACATTAGATTTGCGAGAGAATATGATTGATTGGCTAACAAATAAAATAAAAAAGTCATCCTTCTAGGAAAATTTATTGAAAGTTATTCTTTCTTATTTTATTTTTTTGGCCAAATTCTTGATCAACGGCATCTTCCTTAGTTCACAAGTTCTTACAGACATAAGCACAAGCACATATGGGATGGGTTTAATGTTGTTCATCTCTCTCTTCTACCCAACCCAACCAAACCAAACCAAGCCGACAGACAGAAGTCCGATGGAACTGCCCCCATTTACCTAACGAAATGCGTACAAAATCAGCAAAACCCCTTCCCGCGAGGTTTCTTGGAAGCCCGACAAGACATATTCCTCTGCTCCATGGCTGGTGCAATAGCAGTTCAATAACAAGGAACCATAGTCTGGGCAGCATCTCAATTGCTAGTCTTCAATGTGCAGCTTGCCTATAGATGCAGCATAAGTGGGCCTCTACAGAAAGCAACTCTCCGTAGACTCTTGGCCCACTCTCTTTATTGATCTGGGCCTCCATGGGTAACCATTTTCAGTATGAAACGATGTCCCACTTGGGCTTCTACCCAGATGATATGTCTCATATCACGTAAACGACGCAGGGAATGGGAGATCAATTGGCAAACAAAAGTCAACTATTTAAGGCAATAGACGGCCGGATGTTGGTGGCTACAGATTAGAGTAGTCCAACTTCTCCCAAACTTGTTCGTCGATCCTTCTTCCCATCTCCAATTTTCTGTTTCCCGTCCGGCCCTTTTTCACTTTTTATTCTTTGTTGATTTTCGGTGCCTTTTGCCTTTTCATCTTCGAATCAGAATTTGCATTTTGATCATGGAGAAAGAGCAGCAGAAACCACCCACATCAGATGATCCGGGCGTGGAAGAGGAAGAAGCAGAGGCAGTTGAACTGGTGCTCTTCCAAGTCAGTGAATGCTACGTCTATCTGGTAATTTTCTGCTGCTCTTGAAACTTTGATTTCTGAACATGATTTATCTCATTTTTGTTTCCTGGGTTTAAAAATTTCTGAGTTGTAGAACCCCAAATGTTGCAGTTATATGTGATATTGTGCTAAATCATTGACAAATATAAGCACTGAAGGAAGTTCCTTCAGATATTAACGAAACTTAGCTCAGCTGTAGCCATAGTTTTCATTGGGTTGTTGAATACATTAAACCATTGGATTGTCGATGAAGTTTGAAGTCTCTGAGATAAAGATGGGAAAAGAAAACGCCAGATTTTTCTCCATTAATTTACTGTTATGAAGTTCCTGTGAGGATATTTTGTTGGGCTACTAAGAGTAGGAGTCTCGTTTCTTCCAATTGTGGAAAAATTTCGTGCTGAATCTTGAACCCCAAGGAAATTTAATTAGTACCATGGCCGCAAATTGCTTATGAATGAGCTTTAATTTTTTTAACAGTGTGGCATGTTGCAGTTACAGGCATAACTGAAGGGCCTTATTGGTATAATCAACGATGCGCCTCTTTTGTCCACAGTAATCAAGGACTTCTTGGCGAATCTGAATTTGATCCCAACATTATTCTGCCCTCTAGTTATAGCACAGGATGTCAGATGCACACAATGCACTGCCTAGGACAATGTTTCGATAAAGACTCCAAAGCTATTTGTCTGCAAGACTTGTCAACTTCTGCATGCTGGTGGATATGTAATTGCATGTGCTGATGTGGGTTTTCTTCCAAGTTTATGAGATGAAACAAACCATTGATTTAAGGGTTGGTCTAGCTCTCAGTTAAGTACGTGATGGTGTCTTTGAATTCTGAAGAGTATAGAATTCCTTGTTCTTCAGGCCACGCTTCTCTAGACTATGTTGGAAGATGCATATTATGTGTGTATGTGCACTTGTGTAGAGTTGTTCATTTTTGGCCATGCTTTGTTGGGGCTTTTATGTGCTTGTTGTGGTAGCAAATTTTCAAATCAGTTTCCTGGTTTCTTTTGAAATTATTTGATAAGCTAGATCAAATTACCTTTAGTATTTGACTGGTATACAAATTTGCATAGTCGTTATGATTAAGTATTGATCAGGCATCACCACAGTACTACATGTTTGCTTTTTTATGTCATGTGAAATCTGTTTCTTTGGCACTTGATATTATAATTTTTCTGGTTCTTCATGCAGAACCATCTAGAAGGTTGCCAGTTATCTGTAGATTCTTTTGGTGTATTGATCATATGAGTTTGTTTGAATTGGACAGATACCTCCAAGAAAAAGTGCAGCTTCTTACAGGTTATACTCATGACATCTCTTTGTTCCATACTTATATTTTACGATGCTATATGTCAACTTGAGACACATGATTGTCATAATTATCAATTTATCATATAATGTCACGTTGTAACTATGTCCTCTCATTGAAGAATTCATGAAGTTGTCAAAAGGAAGGATTCATGTACGGTTCTGGTTATTCTCTTTGTTTTTTGGCTCACTTTGACAACTTGCATGAGCTAGTAATCCTTCTATGGTAGATAGCCATGTTCTGCTGATGTTCTCAGGATTCCTATTATGATTTTGAGAAAGGCCAATCTAGAGACTGGAATAGATCACAAGGGTGCTCTTATTTGTAGCTTTCAACTTCTGTTAATTTCATATGGGTGTATTTCTAGAGAGGAGAAAATGGAAGGTTCTAGTTGAGCATGTGCTCTATGTTTACCCTTCTAGAAACCCAAGTATTGGCTTGCATTTTCTCCTGTACCAACTGTCTTGCTTCTAGACTTAGAACTTGGAACCGAGCTATCATGTGCCCGTATTTATTTTCCCATAATCCAAATTGATCCTTCACCAGGATGCATATTGTTCCCCATACCACTTCTTTCTTGTTTGAGAAAACTAAAATACTGTGGCCTTCTAATACTCAGGGAACTTAGAGGTTAATCATAAGCTTTTGAAAACTAAAAGATATCACTGGAAATAAGTTCCGCTGCAGATAAATCATTTGATATCCAAATAGAACAACGTACAGACCAGGATGTATCAACATTTCAGGTCTGTCAAGACTACTGCCAACCGCTGCTTTTTGGTCTGCCCTGATTTTTACTGAAACCACCTACCATGTGCTTCTGTTTTATTTGCCCATAATCCATATTGATCTAAACAAATATATTGTTCCCAAATCACTTCTTTCTTGCGTGAGAAACACTCAAATACTATGGCCTTCTAATACTCAGGAACTTAGAGGTTAATCATAAAGTAAAATATAGAACTGGAAATAAGTTCCATGGCAAATAAATAATTCCTAGATTTGAATCCCAACTACACCAACATACAGGGATGGATGCATCAATGTTTCAGATCTTCCTCAGTCAATGCTCAAATTCCCCAAGTTCACTACTACCAACTGCTGCTTTTTCTATGATCTGATTTCTGAACCGCTGAGTAGACGTGTCTTTCCCATGATAGCTTTTTAAGACAATTGAGTTACATCATTGTCAGTGGATTAACCTAGTTTCAGTTTGATTATATTATTCTAGTTCTTACCTTGTCACTTACATCTTTACTGTGGTTCTGGTATGCACATTGATCTTGAGGACCCAAATGTACACTTGTCATCCTTGGCTGTGGTTCAGAATATTCTAAAGCCAAATATACGATGTAAGGTCCTCCTCAAAAGGATAATTTTCTGGTTTAAGGTCTCATCATATTGTGAGTCATCACGTAGTTGCTTGATGTAAATGTTGGAAAGACCTCTGCTGGTGCAACCATTATCCCTGTGATCCCAGAACTTATGCACGACTGACATAGTTACATGTGATGAAAGGGTCTTGCTTGCAAAAATTAAATACATCCATATCTGGCACGCTGACAATCACTTTACATTGCAAGTGGCAATGCGTGGCATCATGATTTGCATTTTCCTACCCGAGTGTGAAAATTACATTTGGGAAAAACCCAAACTCAGTTGGGATTCCTCTCTGACCTTGCTGGGAGACAAAAAAATTTATGCAACAAATTGTAGTCCTGAAAGTTTGCATCACTGAGAAGGCAGGTGCAAAAAAAGGGAAGCGAAGAACCATCACATTACACACCTTTAAGTCCCAGTCGGTCAGTCTACTGGTATCTCACCTCCCATCTCCACCCAATAATACCACAACTCCAAGCAACAAGGAAAAGCGTCAAATGTCTATTCTTAATCAGCATCATTTGGTCCCACAATTCCATGCTACTTGCTGCCAATCCCAAAGTAAATGGTTCTAAAGTGAAATTCATTCGTCTGCAGAATGGAACCTTGGGGACAAGAGAGATGCAGTGTCTAAGGCATAAAATTTTGCAGGTTTGGACTGAGAAAGAGTTTTTACAGTCTTCTACTGTTTTAATCAAGTCAAATATGTCAACTGTATTTAATCTTGTGCAGCTAGCTGTTGTTTCAGGTTTTTATGTTAGATGCAGATTCTTGTGCAGTAGTTGTCGGGAACTAATGGTGGTGGTTAACCAATGTAACCTTTCATCACATTCAGTTCTTTTGTCCGCACAATGCTATCCAAGAGACTTTAGCATGTATTTACATGTGTGTCACCGGGATACTTTATGCTGATTGGAGGTAAAGCTTCTAAATTCTTTTGTTGTTTCTTAGGGCTGATGAATGGGATGTTAACAAATGGGCGTGGGAGGGGAGGCTAAAAGTGGTCAGTAGGGGAGAGGAGTGTATTATCAGGCTTGAAGATAAGACCACAGGTACATCTTTTACTTGTTACCAGAGAGAGAGAGAGCAAATATTATCTCCCAAGAGTTATTCTTTCTTATTAAAAATGTTTGAAGCAGGAGAGCTTTATGCTCATGCTTTTTTAAGAAATGGAGAGCCCCATCCAGTGGAGCCTGTAATTGACAGCAGCAGGTTGGTTCTCTTTGTACCTTAAGCAGGGCCAATCTTAACTGAATACTTACAGAGTTATGAAGATTACCTTTCTCCATGATTTGCTGACTTATATATGAATTGCTGTAATCGTTCTTCTTTTTCTTTGTTTATTTTGCACATTTCTTTTCTTTGTTTTGTCATTCCTTTATTAGTTTCAGCATTTGGTTACTGATGTTTTACATGTATTTAAACTTGCATGTCTGACCTATTTTCCTTGCTTCTCCAGATATTTCGTTCTTCGGATTGAAGAGAATATCAGTAAGCCTCTGTTTCTTCTACTCTAATGGCAGTGCTTTAACTTTTTTTTCTTCTATTTCATGCAAACATTTCCGCTAAATTTTAAACTGTTAAATTACTTGTCATCATGTGCTGAGTTTAGTTGGTCACAGACTACCTGACAGTTAGCTCATCCAGGACTGCTGAACTAGTTTGAACTATTATTATTTCCAATCTTAGATATTTGGTTTTCCATTTTGGTGTCAGTGTGTCTTTGCTGTAATATTAGGTGGTCTTTGATATGCCTGGAGGATCATTTTCTTAATGTGTAAATGTAATAGTAAGTTTTCATCTTTATGTTTTGGGTTAAGCTGCCTTGAACATCTACCATTTTGGTTGGGGATTGACGCACCTTGCTGCAATAATATGTGCATTGCTGCAGATATATTGAAATAAGAAGTATAACCATAAAACCAGATTGGGAACTTCAAACTTCTCATAAGAATTTCCTCAGAATGTATATCGTTAGACCTGCTAAAGACCGGAACCATAGAGGCTGTACTGGTAGCTATTGCTGCTTGCTGTAAGAGCTTTTTCTGAAATTCCCAAGAAAAGGTTATGGGTACAAGCTAATATGCAGTTGAAGTTTAGAAAGAGAGAGAAAACCAATCATCTTGCTGAATATTATAAGGAAACATGTAGACTAATAATTGCATTTACTTATGGTTTCAAAGAAATTTTGAATGTTTCTAATGGCTTTCTAAGATAATTAATGTGGATGTACCCACGTGCAGCTGTTTCAATGAGGTCTTTTTTCTTCATTTGTATTTGAACCAGGCCTGTAGGATCTGACTTTTGTATACATCCACCAGATACAATTGGATTCTGCATTTCAAAGGACTCTGTGCGGATTACCTCATATTGAGGAGATAAATTGTTACTCGTCCTGTACAACAGTTGACAGCCCCTTGTACAACTGATCCTGAACCATGAGATCATTCATTCATAAGTACCATGAAAACGAAAATTTTAAGCTTAATGGGGCAGGAATGGTTATCCTATCTCTTGTTATGGATGTTTGAAAACAGGGATGGAATGTAAAAATTGTCAGTAATTTGTGGAAAAGGGTTGTCCTCCCCTAGAAAAGCCAATCCTTGAATCACTATTTCTGCACATGACATCCCCACATGATGATAGTTAGATTGGGACAAAAATTTTAAGCCCAAAGCGTGAAAGGTGGAACAGTTGGACTAATAAGTGTTTTCTGTTCATCCCTTGATTGCTGAGTAATCACCTCTTGCCCTCTTTCCTTTGAGACCTTAAACTTCCTGTCAAGATCTAAATTTTATTTAACAGAAACTACACGTTGGCCCTTAATGTGAGTGTGCTTGAGTACACATGCAAAGTTAGAAATTTGAAAATATGTTCTTGTACTGCAGGTGGTCGTCTACGGCATGCTTTTATTGGCCTAGGTTTCAGAGAAAGACCTCAAGCTTACGACTTCCAGGCCGCCCTTCATGATCATATGAAGTATCCTCTTGTGCATTCTGCTTTGTTCTGTCTTTTTCTTTCTCCATCTTTTCTAGTAGCATGGAAGAGGCACTCATCTGTCAATGCTGCAGTACAGTTTGACCATGTGTTGGCTTAACTAGCTGAATCATGGGACTTTTCAGACTATTTATACTTTGGAAGTTTGAGCTAAATCTGTGAACTATTGAATATTGCAGTTTACATGAAATTGTTTCTCCTTTAGACCCAAAAGATATATAAACAAGAAGAAGACGGCTGAAAAGATGGAGCAGCATTATCAAAAGGCTTCATCAGCTGATTACAGTCTAAAAGAAGGGCAAACCCTGGTGCTGCAGTTAAAGAATGTAAAATTTCTTGCCCCTCTAATCTTCAATCTTGCTTTCACATTGATCAGTTTGTTAATTGGAATTTGGTGCTGAGTACTCTCATCTCTGTGTCATAGAAAGGAGCTGACACGAAGTCTGCATTCTTCGAGCAGGGTACCAACAATCCGTCGCTGGATCAAAAGTCCAATGGAAAAGAGGCCAAAATTTGTCTTAAACCACCGCCTCCCCCAGCCGCATCAGTTTTGCCTGCTACCTCTATTCGGCAATCACTAACCAACATGCCACCTGATATGAGTCTTGACACCTCTGATTCGACAAAAGAATCACAAACGGAAGAACCGCTATCCCAGGACAAGCAAAGTTCTCAAGATATTGTGGATGATGACTTTGGAGATTTTCAAACAGCAGTTTAACTTGGTTTCAACCTCTTACTTGCTTTGTTCAAATGCTTGCAATAGCCACATGTTTCCATAGAGATGTATATCATGGTTTTGGTTCATGCACCACACACATTTAAGTTGAGATTTGAGACGCACGACACTTTGCAGGGATTGATGGCTACCAACTATGCCGAAGATACAGTTCTATTCAGAAGTTTCAGCCTGATCTTTTCAGTCTAATAGCAGCATCATGCATGAGGTTCCGTTTGCAGTTCACCACTGCACCATGGTTCTGTTAAGACAGTGTACCTTAAAGAAAAAGGGTAATCCTGTGCACGAAGGTTCTGTCAAAACACACAGTAACATAAAGAAAAAGGATAGCCCAGTGCACGAAGCTCTCCAACTTATGCAGGTTTTGTGGAAGGGACAGACCACAAGTGTCTATAGTATTGCATCCTTACCTTGCGTTTTTGCAAGAGGCTGATTCCATGCCTTAAACCTGTGACCTCAAGATCACACAACGACAACTTGCTCTAAGGCTCCCTTTCTAATACAGTGTAATTATTTTTCAGAAATTAAATGAAAGTCCAGTCTTGCCAAATATAATCACTGGGTTCAAGCCATTTCTGTGAAGCCTCTTAGCGAGAATTGGTAGAAAATTTATTTTTAAATTTGAAAGAAAATGATATTCCCACCCCTGCAATTGACATACTTTGCCCTTAATGGATTTTTGAGCATTTACTGGCTATCAGCCCAAAAAAACCACCAAGGGTGAGAAAGCGCAAGAATCTCAATACAGTGGCATTCATGCATGTGGTGAAGCTCATCTCCCACGACTAAAACAAATGTGACGGACGGAGATAGAGAAAATGGGTTACTATCAATTGGTAGGAACCAAAACTTTCAATTAGATGCGAGTCAAAATAAAAAAGATGCACCAGCCGGGAATCGAACCCGGGTCTGTACCGTGGCAGGGTACTATTCTACCACTAGACCACTGGTGCTGTTGTTGAAAGTCCTTGCAGTTTTTCTAAAAGAATCTAAATTTTGGTATGTACATGTTAACGAAGGAAATTGATATTTCCACCCTATGCACTCATCTTACCAACACCCCCTACCAATTTTTTGGGTATATGCAGCTGTAAATAGTTGACTTTTATGTAGAAAATCAAGAAAGGCAACTGTAATTCTATTGATGACCGACAAATCCAGGCAGTAAGGTAGATTAAGGGGTGGGAATACCATTACCCATTAAAGAAGTTCATAGCCGCATCATGTTGAGATATTGTGGTGGTGGGCCTGTATCCGCTGGTTGAGATTAAAAATGAAAAGAAAAAAAAAAGAAAAAAATTCTCCTTCTGGTTGCAGGTTCCATTCCAGCTTACCTACCAAAAGACAAGAAAAAGAGTTGGAGAAATATATGGTAAGGGTTAATTATGTAGTCCAATCTCACTCAATACCCCTGCATCTAAAATCCGTTGTTGGGCTACCAGATGGTTGAGGATCCAATCTGTTCAACTTCGGGATGATACATTTTCGATCGGAAAAATATCCCTGATTGGAAGATCGTAACGCTCTACATTGGCCATCGCATGGAGAAGATCTTTGAATAACTAGGTTGGTTTACTAAACTTGTGGTCTCTGCTTGTATCCTAGCTAAGCAGAAATCTTACTCATTCACAAGTTTAGAAACCGTATGAGGGCTCCATAAATGCTCGTCCATTTAGTTGATTACCAATCCATGCGCCAACTCCTGAACCTTAAGTTGCTAGTGAATTCATTAGAGGATGCGTGCCTATATCTGCTTACAAAAAGTGTGAGGAGAACCACTTGCTCAAATTGATCTAAACCCCACGACTCAAAATGACCCTAACCCTCTGATTGTGCCTTTTCATGATTTTAGGCATGATTTTCGGAAGTACACATTAATCTTGTTCAGCCATCACAGATTACCTGCACAAAGAAATACTAAGTTTTTCTATTTTTATTTTTTTGGCGCTTTAAACCAGGGCTTAGAAGCTAAAAAGAAAAGAAAAAGGAAAATAGTTAGAATCATCCCATCCGTGTGATTTTTCATATGTAGCCCAAACATGAAGGGCCAAACAAGATGAATGGATTAGGTCTAAGAAAGAAAAAATAGAAAAAGGTGGCTTGTACTCACAGATGCTAGTTTAGGGGTCCAAGATTACCATTCATCAAAATTCAGTAGTTTCCAACTGACAAACATCAAAAGACTCAAAAGATGCTCTTTAGGTAGCCAAGGAAATCCTTCCTTATAAACAACAAACAACTACAAGAACCAGGGCAGAAGTCCCTAACCCCATGTTCCATAGACTCCGAAGTCCCTATGAGATATTGATAAAGGATCTGGCAGATCCACTTTTTCCTTTCTAAGTAGATAGATAGTTGCAAAATCATTTTCTATCCGTCCACAATACATTCAATGATAAGTGGAGCAAGCAGTTTCATCAGCTCATGGTCTCATGCATCGAAGAGCTCAAGCTCTCTTCCAATTGCCGTTGTTGACTCATTGGCTCTGAAAATGCATTTCCAATTTCAGTACTACCACGGTACCTAACCATCTAGTGGAAAGTCCCTTAAAGTAGCATCCTTTTTAAAGCTAGGTGTCAAAGCAGGCTTCCTTTTGTTCCTTCATGCAGCCTTTTGTGCAGCGTCTTGAAAGCATTGTACCTAAGAGACAAATCTCATATGATGTTCACTGAGGAGTTATGTACCAAAGGGTTTGCGAGTAAAGTAGAAAATAAAGACAAATGATACGACAAAATGGGGATGTTTTGGCATGGGGATAACAATCTTCAGACGAAATTGTCTATGGGTGATGATCTCAACTCTTATCCCTGCTTTTGAAAGCCCTATAAGTGTTGAATGTTTGTTCTAAAACAGCTTCATATTTGTTTTAGTACTTCCTATTTTTCGGTTTTATAATTAGAGCAAAAGTTTTCATTAGGTTCAGGTGGGGTGTCATAACAGGAGAACATCGTTTATTGTTTGTACTAAACGTAGAAAGAAAATGCTAAAAGATACTATTACTAACTGGTAGCCTAGCCACATTATGATCCCATGTGATTTGCTCGTCGGTCGAGTTAAAGACGATAGCATCATTCTATGTGATTGTTTTTGAAATTTCCTTGATTAATTGATTCTACCCACTTGATTTAACAAGCCTTATGCAGAGTTCTACCAAGAAAAGCTAAACTATTACTTTTTGTTGGACTGAATGGTCTTGAAAGTAATGAGATTTCCTTTTGGCATGTGGCCGTGGCCGGGAGCCGGAAGGTTACACGATCAATGCCCTTCTGATTCTCACCATTGATAACACTAATCCTGTGGCAACACATAGCAGTTATACAGTACCATCGCATGTCTATATCAATCTCCCTGACAGAAGGAATGGATAACGGAATTACATCTTGCATTAACGAGTTAATATATGGCTTTTTATATGAAAAATAGAATACGTGGCTTATTAAACACCTATTTTTTATAGTTTTATCAAGAAACACCTATGATTAACAACCAAGCGAAACAAGACTTACTATATGCCAAGGCTAACATGACTGAATCACGGGAATCCAAACATCGTTTCAATGCTTTTCAACTACAATTTAGAAAATAGAACAACAATAGGACGGAAACCTAAGCACCTTCAAGATTAGGCACTTCTGAGTAGCTCTATCAACGATTTGGTTACCTCTCAGAATTGGAACTGAACCATTCCGATTTCAACAGGATTAGAGCTGGACTAAACCAAAGTTTGGTTCCAAATTTAAAGACTAGGACCAAATTGTTCGGTTCTGATTTGGTTCTCGGTCCTTTTGGGTTCTATTGATTAAAGTAATTCAAGTATTTGGGCTCATAAAAATAGGTGGTGGGAGAGAGAAAAATTCATGTCCAAAATTGGGTGGGCAAATGACCTTTGGCCTTCTCCATTCCTCCCTTGAGGGTGCGTCCTCATAAGTCAAATCATGAACCTCCAAACATTCAAATACATTTTTGTGTTCGGCTGCTACTTGCATTATAAGATAGGCGAAATTCTATCTAGTTGCAATATCAATACATAAGCTTTTACTTACCTTAACTAGTGCTTCAACTAAACCATCTCCCATTTCTTGCAACATCTCTATATCTTCCAAAGCTTAAAATTATGCCTGTGAAACCTTCACATATTTCACACTTCTGTGGACATTAGTTGTAATTAAATCAATATCTTTTAGACCCTTTTGCACTATCATGCATTTGAGGGTATAATTAGTCTTATAAAACTTAAGCAAAAGTGACTAATTTATCCTTAGGTAAGCAAATACTAAATGCATACTACTAAGAAAATACTAGTCTAATTCTTTAGTCCTCAATTCCAGTCTAGTTCGTGTGGTATATAGAATTGGAACTAAACCAAACTTAATTTGGCTCCATTTACAAATTAAAGATTAGAACTAGACCATCAATTCCAATTGAAGAATGAAAAATAAAATTTTGGGTCCCGTCCTTTGGTCGTGGTTGACAGCCCTACTTCTATGCATGTATTTACGAGTTCCTAATTTAGTTAGGCCTTGCCCAAAATAATCTCCAGCTTGTAGTTCCGTGCCCTAAACAAACGGCTTGCTCAGAAAGTTGCCAGACAACGAAAGGTGTCAAGATATTGACCAATTAAGACGAATGTGGGAGTTTTTGCCTATAAGGGAAGTGATACACTGAAGCTCTTTAAAGAGACCTCAAAGTAAGGCTTCGTCTTAAGAAAACAGTTGTTCCATCTAAAACAAGTAAATGATTTAGATGACCAAATAGTTTAGTCACGCTTGATCGCCTGCATATAAGAGGCCACTGACATGAATTACATGCCACACTACATTGCCTTGTGTTAATGGAGGAAAGTATAAGCCCAGTCTCTCACTGCAGGCACGTGAATAATAGACGGGAGTTTTTGGTCCACGTCATGTCACCACTTCCATGGCTTGTGAAATGATCGATCTCGTGATCCAACAAAAACCATGGCCACTGTTATTTCGATGTGGATGGGGAAGGCGACCGGAAAGCCAACTTCCTTAGCCTCCGTCTCAGACCAGATAAACGACGACGAAGAACAAGAACCCGACAAGGAAGTGGAATCCGACATGGCAAGACTTGGACGAATCCCAGATACCAGAAAGCCAGTCATGTAGAACAGTTAAAGCAGAACATGTGAGGGACACATTACATAGAACTGTTTCCGGGGCTTTTGGGATGCCGGAGGGGAGATGCCGGGGTGCGCCATGTGATGCACATAGCCGGGAAAATTACAAACTCCGGCGTGGTTGACGCCAGGGACGACAACTCCTTGCATGGACAGTCTTGAAGTTGGAAGCTTGTCGCTTGATAGTTTTGTCGGAAATAGGATCGAAATGCAGTTTAAAATCGAGGGTACTCTAGTCATTGGAGTTGGAGAGGTCATTGTATATTATCTTGTAACTGTTCACACCTGTTTGATGAAAAGCTATGGCATAGAGAGGTAACGATGGGATCATGTAAACCCTGCAGACTGATTATTCTTACATGAATCAGTGGTGCATAATGTATTCGTAAACTCAGTGGTGTGAATTCTGTTGGTGCGGCTATGGCCCGAATACCATCAATCCATGAATTTAATCGTCCAACTTTGGTGGCTCAAAATAGTGAGAGTTGTAAACCGTTCGACGTTGACCGAATCGATAAGTTAAATTTATTTATCCTAACAGAGAGGCTTGTTTTATTGGACGTAATCAATATCTTGATTGTTAACCCTGCTAGAGTAAGAAATTTTGCTATGTGGTGATCCCCTCGTGACCAAATTATCACACTACTTTTTATAAACGAAAAATATATCATGGAGTCCTACATATCATCTTTGTCCTTTGATCATGATTCAACAACTCTAGAGGACGTTTGCATGTTATTCTTTCAGGTTATGACCACTTCACTACAACCGTAGATGAAGGCAAAGTGTGGTTGGTAAACAATGATTGGTTTTTTAGCAAGGTATATAATGTATCCTCTAGGGAGGAGATTCTCTGGTGCATACTATTTGCAAATGATATAGTCTTACTTGATGAGACAGGAGAGGGTGTAAATATAAAGTTAGAGTTATGGAGAGAAGCATTAGAATCTGAAGGATTTAAAATTAGCCAAACTAAGATATAATATATTGAATGTAATTTTAGCAAGGAGAGTAGGAGTAGAACACCAGTCAAGATTGATAACCAAGAAGTCTCCGTAAAAGACCACTTTCGGTACTTAGGATCAATGATTTATGAGAGTGGAGAGATTGAGAGGGAGGTTACTCAGATAATCCAAGCGGGTTGGAACAAATGGAAATGTGCATCTGGAGTTTTGTGTTATCGGCAGGTGCTACTCAAACTAAAAGAAAAATTCTATAGAATGCTCTATAGATCAAAGTGTTGGGCAATTAAAGAACATCATAATCATAGAATGAGCGTCACAAAAATGATGATGTTGAAATGGATGAATGGTAAAACAAGAAATGATAGAATTAGAAATGAAAATATTATAGGTAATTTAGGGATAACACCAATAGGTAACAAGATAAGGGAGATCAGACTTAGATAATTTGAACATGTTCAAAGGAGACCAACAACGGTACCAATTAAAAGTAGTGAGGCAAGACAAGTAGAATATTCTAAAAGGATAAGGGAAAGGCTCAAAAGAATGTAGATAAAAGTTGTGAGAAAATATTTAAAAATTTTGAAACTAAATGGAGCCATAGTATTTAATAGAATGGAATGGAGGAATAAGATTCATGTGGCCGACCCGTAATTAGGATAAAGTCTTGATGATGATAATGATAAGAATGTATTGTCAAATATTAAGATGGTGTAGTATAGACCTTTGTAGTCTGCCCCTTCCCTAAACTCGCGTCGGCGGAAGCTTCGTGGTACTGTCTTTTATAGCTTTCGTATGCCAAAAGAGGCAGCAGTAGTTTAATAGATTTAGGTAAATTAGGCCTTATAGTTAACCTTCCTAATCCGTGAATTGTATACTCCACAATGACATATACGGCCGATCGTCTTCCCATATAATACAAATAAACGAAGCGCAGTAGGATTTGCCTCTCTCTTGTATATCTCCATGGCCATTCTAAAAACAGTGTTTGTGCATGTGATGCCTGAAATCTCTGTTGGCTTGCACCCGGGAAAAACCACCTATTTCTTCTCCTCTCTTTCTCTACATATTTTGCATTGAAGGAACTACAGGAAACCCAACACAGTCCCACAAATCTCTCTCAGGCCAGAACCAGGGAAAATCGAGAAAGATATCGAAAACTAATTCACCGTGTTTTCTCGTACTATAAGAAGCTCCGATTCTTTGCCCAAATCAGACGGTTTCTGCGGATCAAGACCAGTAGGAAGAAGTTGTGTTCTTCGGAGAGACGCGACAACGAGAAAACAGATGAAGGAAAGGAAGAGATGGGGAAAATAGTTGTTGCGGATTGTTTCGTGTTGCAGAGATCGGTTACCCAACTTCACTTTGGAGGTTTGGATGAGAAGCAGATTGCAGCCAAGGAGACTAGCAGATTGGCTGCAGAGGATTTACGGACCATGAAATCACTTGGGTCGCTCGGAGTAATACCGACGCTGGCGGAGATGCTAGAATCGGAGGTTTTGGATCACCGGGAATCGGCGGTTCAGGCTTTGATTGAACTCGCCAATGGAACGTATACGTAAGTTTCATTTCCCTTTAATTTCCGAATAATTATTCTTCTGATTTTTTTCTTATGCAAATCTAAGAGTGGATTATGGAAACCTGGGATATACCCTTTTTACTTTTCAATTTTCTGACTGCCGGAATTTGCCTTGATGCACCGAAGATTAGAAACAGTGCCGCAGTCGCAGAGAGTCTTATAATATTCGCAAATACTACCGCGGGAGTGAAGTATGGACGGCCAAAATGGTGCGGGCGGGGTCTGATTCGAGGCGATCCAAGCCGTTTGTACTCTGGGCTCCTTCTTAGAAGGCCATGCCATGATAATCTCATTCTCTTGATGATCGTAGCATTTGTTTTTCTGAGACGGAAAATGGACGGTTGGACTTTTTGTCATCCACTATAAACTTAGAAAATGGCCAAAATCATCCAATGGATGAGATTTTTGAGGTATGGCGTATCTGAAGATTAAGGTCGGAATAATGCAAAATCTGGACCCCACTTGTACTTTGTCTCTGCCATACTCTCGTGCTAGTGGTAATCGTACCACTAACACAATTCCTCTCCTCGGGAAAGAGTGCGCACTTTAGAGTAGAGGTCGTGATAAGTGCCTCCTTAGACCTGCTCACCGTTGAAGGATTTGATAAGGCTAGCAAGGAAATTCATGGTGGTGATCACCTCCCTACAAGGGGCCCACATCTGCACTAGGTACGACTTTCCACTGGACCACATGACTAAGCGGTTAGCTGAAAATATCAGGGCTGGTTTTCGAACACAATTCGACTTTTGAGCGTGGAGAGAGAGAATTTCCGTACAAGGAAAGGCTTTACAAAAATCCTTAAATTTAGTGGCTGAGGATTTCATGATGAGGAAAGACCTAAAGAATTCCTTGTTTGGTAGATGAAGCATGTGAGTAGATGCTAGAGAGAAGTGCTTGCGTGTTTTAGGCATAGAATATTAACCAATGTTCTATCTAAATAATGCGACTAATTTCAGTTTCTCATGGATGCATGCTTGTGGAGCTTTCGCGTAATGGTAAAAGTTATCGTCATGTGACCTTGAAGTCATGGGTTCAAGGCGTGGAATCAGCCTCTTACAAAATGCAAGGTAAGACTGCCTACTATAGGCGCTTGTGGTCTGCCAGACCCCGCATAAGCGGGAACTTTATGCACCGAGGCTGCCCTTATGAATGCAGGCTTAGGAATAAGATGGTTTCAATTTCTAAATGAAAATCATGAGACGTAAAAGGGCCTCTATGATGAAATGGCCTAACCTAATGATCACCATTTCATCTATTCTGACTTGAGATTGTTTATTTTATTCTAACACCCACTTACCTGCCACATGGCGACATACGACCAAACCACTAAAACATTTTAAGTCTTTGGTCTAAGAGGAGGAATGCATCTCCTCTCATTTACAAATTGTTGGCGACTAATCATCATCATCATCATCAAGACCTTATCCCAATTAGGGGTCGGCCACATGAATCTTATTCCTCCATTCCCCTCTATTAAATACCATGGCTTTATTTAGTCCCAAAGTTTTTAAATCTTTCCTCACCACTTCTATCCACGTTCTTTTGGGCCTTCCCCTTGCCCTTTTAGAATCTTCAACTTGTATTGCCTCACTCCTTCTAATTGGTGTCGTTGTTGGCCTCTTTTGAACATGTTCAAACCGTCTAAGTCTAATCTCCCTCATCTTGTTACCTATTGGTGATATCCCTAAATTTCCTCTAATATTTTTATTTCTAATTCTATCCTTTCTTGTCTTATCACTCATCCATTTCAACATCCTCATTTCTGCGACACTCAGCCTATGAGTATGATGTTCCTTAACTGCCCAACACTCTGATTCATAGAGCATGGCCGGTCTTATAGCCATTCGATAGAATTTTCCCTTCAGTTTGAGTGGCACCCGCTGATCACATAAAACACCAGATACACATCTCCATTTGTTCCAACCCACTTGGATTCTCTGGGTAACCTCCTTCTCAATCTCTCCACTCTCATGGATCAAGGATCCTAAGTATCGGAAGTGGTCTCTCATTGGGACCTCTTGGTTATCAATCTTGACTGGTGCTCCACTCCTACTCTACTTACTAAAATTACATTCCATATATTCTGTCTTAGTTCGGCTAATTTTAAATACTTCCGATTCTAATGCTTTTCCCCATAACTCTAGCTTTATGTTTACACCCTCCCTTGTCTCATCAAGTAGGACTATATCGTCTGCAAATAGCATGCACCAGGGAATCTCCTCATGCAGATGTTTTGTTAACTCATCAATAACTAATGTGAAAAGGTATGGACTCAATGCCAATCCTTGATGCAATCCAACAGTGACAAGAAAATCACCAGTCACGCTACTAGTGGTCTTAACATTTGTTATTGCTTCCTCATACATATATTTAATTATGTCTATATACCCCTGAGAAACCCCTTTAACACCCAACACCCTCCATATTAACTCTCTAGGGACTCTATCATAAGCTTTCTCTAAGTCAATAAAGACCATGTGTAAGTTTTTTCTCATCTTCCTATATTTCTCTACTAATTGTCTTAATAGGAAAATAGCTTTCATGGCAGACCTCCCAGGCATGAAACCAAACTGATTCTCCGATACGCTTGTTTCATGTCGTAACCTCTTCTCAATCACTCTTTCAAAAAGCTTCATGGTGTGGCTCATAAGTTTGATCCCTCAATAATTAGTGTAGATCTGGATGTCTCCTTTATTCTTATAGATTAGTATAATGGAGCTTTTCCTCCACTCATCGGGCATTTTCTTTGATTTTATAATCTTGTTAAACAACTTGGTTAACGAAACTACCCCAATATCTCCCATATGCTTCCAAACCTCTATTGGTATACCATCAGGCCCCATGGCCTTTCCTGATTTCATCTTTCTCAAGGCCTCTTTTACTTCAAGCATTCTAATCCTACGTTCATATCTATAATATTCAGTGTTATTTAAATTTATAGTATTTTCAATCCCTATATTCTTAGGGCCATTGTCATTTAACAAATTTTGAAAGTATATTTTCCACCTTTGTTTGATCTCATCATCTTTGACTAATACCCTTTGATCATCGCTTCTAATGCACCTAACATGCTCTAAGTCCTTACCCTTCTGTTCTCTTACTTTTGCAAGTTTAAACACATCTTTCTCACCTTCTCTTGTTCCTAGTCTATTATAGAGCTCATCATATGCTTTAAGTTTAGCCTCACTTACTATTCTCTTAGCAAAGTTTTTAGCATTCTTATATTGTTCATAGTTTTTATTATTTCTAATCTTCTGTCATGCTTTAAAATGCATTCGTTTTTCTTTAATAGCTTTTTGCACTGTTTCATTCTACCACCATGTTTCCTTTGTTAATAGCATTTTACCTTTAGATACTCCTAAGACATCTTTTGTCAATTTCTTAATGGACTCAGCCATATTAGTCCACATGGTATTTACTTCTGTTTCATAGTTCCAATTTCCTTCTCCCATCAACTTATTTTTGAATGAGGTTATTTTCTCTCCATTTAAGTTCCACCACTTAGTTTTTGAATGTGTATTAAGTTCGGTTCTTTTACTCCATCTTTTGATATGAATATCCATAACCATTAACCTATGTTGTGAGGTTAAACTCTTACTAGGTATCACCTTACAATCCTTACATATATATCATTCATTATTCCTAAGTAGAAAAAAGTTTATTTGGCTCTTATGAAGTCCACTTTTAAAGGTTATTAAGTGTTCATTCCTCTTCTTAAAGAGTGTATTTGCAATGGATAGGTTATATGACAAAGCAAAGTCAAGGATATTCTCCCCCATCTCGTTTTGTTCACCTATTCCATACCCTCCGTGTATTCTATTATATCCTTCCTTATCTTTTCCTACATGGCCATTTAAGTCTGCTCCTATAAATATACCCTTAAGTGTTGGGAATTTCTTGCATGACTCCCTCCATATCTTCCAAAAACTGTCTCTTAATTATATCTTGTAACCCTACTTGTGGTGCATATGCACTTATAATATTTATAATCCGCTCTCCTAGAATCATTTTTATTATTATAATTCTATCACTAATTCTTTTAACGTCCACAACTTTATCCTTTAATTCCTTATCCACTATTATTCCTACGCCATTTTTATTATTTTCCTTTCCTACGTACCATAATTTATTCCTATCTGTTTCTTTAGCTTTAGCCCCTTTCCACTTGGTTTCTTGGATACAAGCGATGTTGATTCTCCTATGTTTCATCGTGTCTACTAACTCCAAACTCTTACCTGTCAGTGTCCCTATATTCCATGTAGTGATGCGAATCTTATGTTTTGGAGATACCTTATTTACTACCGCCTTTCTCGACCTCCATGGTATGAACCCATGTCCACTTTTCACTGCACTGGTTCGATGCGACAAGGCCGCTTCTGAGGGGACGCTCTAGCAACCCTTGCCCATTTTTCACTACACCCAGGATCCGATGTAGCGCATCGCTTCTGGGAGAATGCCCTAGCAACCCTTGCCTATTTTTCACCACATCCGGGATTCGATGCAGCGCGTTGCTTATGGGGAACGCCCTAGCTTGAGCGAATTTCAGTTTTCAATTCATGTCATGTTGGGGTTGCCATAGTTTTTAAAAAGCTGAAGATGATTTTCATTAATTAAAATCATCTTTAGCTTCACCCTTGCCAGCTAGCTACCTGACGCAAGGGTGGCCATATTTTAAGAAGCTGAAGATGATTTTCATTTCTTCCTCACAAACTAATATACAAATGCATATTTATTTGTAAGAAAAAAATAATAGAATCATCTTCAACTTCCCCCTTGCCGGCTGGCTACCTGACACAAGAGTTGCCATCTTTTAAGAAGCTGGAGATGATTTTCATTTCTTCCTCACAAACTAATATACAAATGCATATTCATTTGTAAGAAAGAAATAATAGAATCATCTTCAACTTTTCCCTTGTCGGCTGGCACCTGACGCAAGACCCTCCTCCTTTTTTATCCGGGCTTGGGACCGGCGGCTAACCAACCTTGAAAAACAATGGCTTAACCATTGACTTCTACTTCAAACACAAGAACCTTATCACAAATAAACTAAGCCTTGGGTTGACTCTAATTAACTCACTCTTAGGCTGTACATTGGAAGAAAAACCCCAAGAATAATAGTTGTACCAAGTTTTGATGTATGGTTTTGTTTTACAGAAACAAGGCGTTAGTGGTGGAGGCTGGAATCCTCACAAAATTGCCTCCAATCATCAGCGTACCCGAAGCCTCTAGACTCGAAGAAGTCGTTTTTCTCTTTCTCCTGTCTCTCTCTTCACTTGCCCGTGTTCAATTTCGGATGCCCTTGGCGAAGATTCTCCCATCACTTGTTAACGTTCTCGATTCCAATGTGACAAATGGGACAAAGAGGGCATGCTTGGGCACTCTTTACAACTTCACCATGCTGGACCACGTTGGAAGTCTAGTTTATGGTGGTGCAGTGCATAGTTTACTAAGAATATCGTCCGAAAAAGAGGTTTCGGAGAGAGCTTTGGCTACTCTGGGGAATGTGGTGACTTTGGCTGGGAAAATTGCCATGGATAGTGATCCTTTGGTCCCTCAAAGTTTGATTGAGATTATGACATGGGAGAAAAGGGCAGCTCCCGTGCACGAAGCTCCTGCCTATGCAGTGTCCAGGAAAGGGGCAGACTATAAGGGCCTATGGTAGGCAACCTTACCTTGCATTTTACAAGAGGCTGATTCCACGCCTTGAACCCGTAACCTCAAGGTCCCCTTCAAATTATAACATGGGATGATAAACCTAAATGTCAAGAACAAGCAGCATATATATTGATGGTCTTGGCTCATAGAAGTTCAACGCAGAGAGAGAAAATGGCGCGATTGGGAATCGTGCCTGTTCTTCTAGAAGTTTCTTTGTTAGCGACTCTTTTAGCTCAGAAGAGCTCTTCGAGACTGTTGCAATGGTTTAAAGATGAGAGGCAAGTGAAGATAGGCTCACGTTCAAGACCCCAGACAGGTAAAAGGCCAACTAGTTCTCCTATGAGTGAAGAAGATACGAAGGGATGAGAGCTATTAAAACTATGGTGTAGCAGAGCCTTGATAAAAACATGGAGGTGATTATGAGGAGAGCTCATTGTCACGGACTTGCACATCAAGGCCCGTGACCAAAGCTTGCAACTTCTAAGGAAGGTTCATTTGAGACGTGGACCTGACCTTAGAGACTGAGGCCTGTCAAGGAAGGTCCATGGAACTTGGCTTGAATCTAGAAGGCCCAGTTTCTAGTGTATTCTTTGTACATATTTAGAAAGGTAGAAGGTTAGAGAATTGTGTAGAGTTTTCTAAAGTAAGTTATAGGGTACTCCTTAACCGTTGGATTGTTGACATATGTAATAATCCGGACCATCCATTGAAGAGGTGGATGGAGGGGAACAAGTATAAATAGATATAAGCTCCTCACTTGTAATCAGCTCATATAAGGTCAGGTTAGGTCAGCTCAGTTAAGGTTAATACATTGGAAAGTTTCCTTTCTAAGTTCTCTTGAGTTCCTCTCATTGCTTTAGTGGGTGAGTGAGTGTAGTCCTAACAAGTGAGAGTTTGGGGGATTGAAGGTTGACTTATGCTAAGAAAGGGAGTTGTGTACAAGTGCCACATGGGTTTAGCAAAGGTGAAAGTGCGACCCTGTGACATCATGCTGCAAGGATTGGTTCTAGGCTCAAAGGTTTGGATGTTAGCACGATGTCACGGACTTGCACTGCAAGGCCCGTGACCAAGGCTTGCAGCCTTTAAAGAAGGCTCACTTGGGATATGGACCTGACCTTAGGGACTCAGGCTTGCTTGTGAATGTCCATGGAACTTGGCCTGAATCTAGAAGGCCCGGTTTCTAGAAGTCTCTTACATATGTAGAAAGGTAAAGGGTTAGAGAATTGTGTAGAACTGTGTAGAGTTCTCTAAAGAGAGTTCTAGAGTAGTCCATAACCATTGGATTGTAGACATTTGGAATAATCTGGACCATCCATTGAGGAGGTGGATGGGGGAGAACAAGTATAAATAGGTGTAAGCTCCTCACTTGTAATCAGCTCAGAGTTCAGCTAAAGTGAATACATGAGGAGAGTTCCTTTCTGAGTTCTCTTGAGTTCCTCTTATTGCTTGAGTGGGTGAGTGAGTGTAGCCCTAGCAAGTGAGAGTTTGGGGTTAAAGGCTGACTTGTGCCCAGGAAAAGGAGTTGTGCAAAAGTGCCGCAGGGGTTTAGCATAGCTGAAAGTGCAACACCGTGACAATTGGTATCAGAGCAGGTTGCTACCAGGAGTTGGTATCAAAACTAGTGAACGTGGGAGTTGCTTAGCGAGTCCAGGGGGAAGCTCGTGGCAGCGTTATGGCAAGTGCGTCAGGGGAGGCAAACATGCCAGTGGAGGCCTAGAAGAAGTCAAGGAGGGAGAAGTCTAGAGAGCCATCAAGGGACTTGGCTTTGGATGCTCGCCTGACTTTGCTGGAGGAAAGGTTCGGTAAGTTCGAGCAAACTCTTGCTAATTGCTTGGACAAGTCTAATGCTTATGTGGAGGCAATCCATGGTCTTCGTAATGAGATGCGTTGCTCCTTCGATATGGTCAAGGTCATGAATTCCAAGACCATAGAGAAGGTGGAGGGCATGTCTGATCGCCTTGAGACCATGGAGGGAGAAGTAGCCAGCCTACATGAGGAAGTAGCCGAGCTAGATGATGTGAAAATTCGTTTGGCCCTATTGGAGAAGGCTGTGGCTAGTGGTGGAGGGCTTGCACCAAAGGAGTCTGCTCCAAAGGTCAAGATTCCTGAACCCACAAGCTACAAAGGGACCCGTAATGCTAAGGACTTAGAGAATTTTCTGTGGCAAATGGAGCAATACTTCAAAGCAGCCAAGATTTTTGAGGAAGCCATGAAGGTGGACGTGGCCACAATGTATTTGTGTGATGATGCGATGCTATGGTGGAGACGAAGGCATGGAGATTTAGCTGAGGGTCGTTGCACCATAGCCCTGTGGGAAGACTTCAAGAGAGAGATCAAAGCCCAATTCTTCCCAGAGAATGTGGAATACTTGGCTAGGAAGAGTCTGAAGCGCCTCAAGCATACAGGATCTATTCGGGAGTATGTGAATCAATTCACGGCTCTACTCCTGAACATTTCAGATATGAATGAGAAGGACAAGTTGTTCTTCTTCATGGACAGTCTGCAACCTTGGGCGGAACAAGAGTTGCAAAGGAGGGGAGTGCAAGACTTGGCCACTGCACTTTCAACCGCTGAGAAGCTAGTGGAGTTTGACACGAGGGCCGAAGGTATTAGGAAGGAAGAAAAGGCCAAGGCGAATGGAGGCAACAGTGAGGAGGACCAACCTAAGGGTCATAAGGAAGGAGGCAAGGGAGCCCGACACGACCCAAAGGGCAGAGGTAAGTTCATTCCTCGACAGATTCGTTGCTTCATATGTGATGGAGATCATAGGGCAGTGGAATGCCCAAAGAAGAAGACCCTTAATGCCTTAGTGGTTGAAAGGGAGAGCCACAAGGTAGTGGATGAGGAGGAGGAGGAGGCTAAGATGGGGGCCCTTAGACTCCTCAATGCTATGACGGGGCAAGCATCAAGTAAACCTGCCAGTGAAGGGAAAAGTCTAATGTATGTGGACGTGTGCCTCAATGGCAAAGTCGCACAAGCTATGGTGGATACAGGAGCTACTCACAACTTCATCTCAGAAGGGGAGGCTAAGAGGTTAGGCCTCAAGGTGAAGAAGGTTGAGAGCTTCATCAAGGCAGTCAACTCCGAACCAAGGTTCATACTAGGAGTTGCTCAAGATGTGCCAATCAAGGTGGGAAAGTGGCAAGGTGCCATCACTTTGATGGTAATTCCTTTGGAGGACTATGAGGCTATCCCGGGGATGGATTTCCTCACCAGGGCTAAGGCAGTCCCTATGCCACACCTTAGGGTGTTGAGCATCTTTGATAAGGAGAACCCTTGTGCAGTCCCAGTGTTGAAAAATGGAGGGAACCAAGGGAAGGTGCTATCAGCCTTGTAGCTGATAGAAGGTTCCACAACAAGTGTGGAGTTAGCACAACTAAGTGTCATAAGGGTGCTAAGGTCTAAGGGGTCCAAGGAGAGATCAGTTGAGGACAAGGGTGTGTCTCAACCAGGTAACTCTAAGAGGGACAAGACAAAGCCAGGACGTGCTAGTGCAGCTAGGACCAGGAGAGCTTGTAGCTACTACATCCAGGTGCAGGAGGCACAACGATGAAGTGTAGCAAGGGTGGAGGGCCAGAGGAATGATGCCATCCAAAAGTGCCAAGGTTCACATGTGTGCAAGGACGCACACCACATGGAGGAACCAAGGGAAGTCCCAAAAGTGCACAAGAAGGGCCAGAGGGCAAGGTGCAAAGGAAGGGACACAACAAGGCAACACGAGACGTGTCCAAGTGCAAAAGGTGCGACAATAGCAAAGGTGTGTCGACGAGGGCGTCGACGTTATCAGGTGGGGGAGTCTGTCACGGACTTGCACTGCAAGGCCCGTGACCAAGGCTTGCAGCCTCTAAAGAAGGCTCACGACCTTAGGGACTCAGGCTTGCTTGTGAATGTCCATGGAACTTGGCCTGAATCTAGAAGGCTCGGTTTCTAGAAGTCTCTTTAAATATGTAGAAAGGTAAAGGGTTAGAGAATTGTGTAGAACTGTGTAGAGTTCTCTAGAGAGAGTTCTAGAGTAGTCCATAACCGTTGGATTGTAGACATTTGGAATAATCTGGACCATCCATTGAGGAGGTGGATGGGGGAGAGCAAGTATAAATAGGTGTAAGCTCCTCACTTGTAATCAGCTTAGAGTTCAGCTAAAGTGAATACATGAGGAGAGTTCCTTTCTGAGTTCTCTTGAGTTCCTCTCATTGCTTGAGTGGGTGAGTGAGTGTAGCCCTAGCAAGTGAGAGTTTGGGGTTAAAGGCTGACTTGTGCCCAGGAAAAGGAGTTGTGCACAAGTGCCACACGGGTTTAGCATAGGTGAAAGTGCAACCCTGTGACAACGAGCTCAAAGAGCTTGCCAGTCTGAACTTGGTGAAATGTTGATTAAGAGATACTTCATTCATGGCTCATTGAGATTGAAAAATCTGGGGGAAATCGAATACGATGCTAAAAAAGACAGTCCTAGTGCACGAAGCTCTCTCACATGAGGGATCCGGGGAAAGGGTGGACTACAAGGATTAATAATACGTAGCCTTGTTGTGTATGCCCAGTCTCCCACACTGGAAGATCATGGCCACTATTTTGCCAATGTTTAAGCTCAATACATCAGGAAATGGAATGGTAAAGGATATGAAATTACTAACCTATAAATGGCTAAGATTTCCGATGCTTGAGAATTTTGTGGCACAACCCAAAACGACACCGACTTATGAATTGTTTGTAATTGATGAATGATCAGAAAGCTGGGCCTGCTTGTACTTTGAGCCTCGCGTGTATGCTGTTGGGGTTGAATCCCCCACCTGGAAAAATTCAAACAAACGGACTCCAATATGTGATCGAGTGTATTTAAGGTGAGATGCCAAGTTATTTGTGACTTGCTATGCGAGCAAAATTTCGCATGCAAAAGGGGCTCTTTTTTTCTAGATATAATCACCATTTACATGATAGTAAATACCTTCCTAGTGCCTTTTCTAGTTAGGATTGTTCGGAGGTTAAAGGTTGCACTTTCCCTCCCTCTCCTCGTTACACTTACCATGTCAGCATTGTAAGGTGGCACTTGCCCTTGTTTAGAGATTTGAAGTATGATTAGAAATTACGATTATGGGGTCTGGGTAATTTGCTTCATAATTTAGCTGTAAAAAAATGGTCAAAAGAAATTTTTTGATCAATCAAATATTAAAACAAGCAAAAATGTCCAAAGGAAAAAATTTCAAACAAAAAGGATCTATAGAAACTAAAAATCATATCAACCAACATTCCAATGTTCAGTAATTTCTTTCCTTTCTTTTCCTTTTTTCTCTAATATTGGAACACGCACCATGAGCAGCCTCCAACAAGCGACCTGCCATAGGAGAGATTGCTTCTTGCTTTGTCCTTAAGCATGACTAAATTGTGCACAAGGGCCCCGAGTTTTCTCTGACTGGATCATTAAGTGTCACAAGGCTCGTTAACGAATGGCTCCTAGCAGGAGCTGCTAGAAAAAGGGACACAAAGCAACAGCCAAAAAGGGTCTACAACGGAAAAAGCTACTGATGCAGATCCTCCCAAGACCTATTGTACCACTACCTAATTTCTCAATATCATGAAAGTTTTGTGCTGTGTTTAACCGTTCAACCTATCTCGAATAATTAATGCACATCCCAGATTATACATAAAGGAAAGAAATCCATCACATGGACCAATCTCAAAAAATTTGTGTCAATTTTTGCCTATGACCCGCACCTGCACAACCCAAGGTAGTACTTAGCAAAATGGATTGGTAGATTCAATTCGATCCAATAGGTGCAGATATGCGTAGGATACAAATTTTGTCATTGATCCGAGTGGATCGTAGATCAAATACCCGCAATCAATATGCAAGCTCATGGATTCGCGGATAATCTGCGGAAGATGGACAAAGACCATAGCATAGAAGCATTCACAAACCATTACAAATCCAACTTCGAGTAAGATCCGAGTCTCTTTTTCTTCTCCTTTAATTCTAGGTTCAGTTATTTCAGTTGAGATTTTGGTCACTAAGATACAGATTTGATTTTGGGTCTTCTTCGATTAGGTTCCCTTGAACCTAAAAAGTAAACATCATCAGCATCATCATTATCAAGACCTTATCCCGTTGAGGGGTTTGTCATGTGAATCTTGTTCCTCCATTCTCCTCTAGTAAGTATTATGGCTTCATTTAGTCCCCAAGTTTTTAAATATTTTCTCATCACTTCTATCCACGTTTTTTTGGGCTCAACTAGCATTGCCCCACTTCTTCTAATAGGTGCAGTTTTCGTTCTCTGATGGGCAAGTCCAAACCATCTGAGTCTAATCTCCCTCATCTCGTTATGTATTGGTGCTACTGTAACGACTCAGGTTTTTAAGGCATTTTTAAAATAACAAGCTTTCACTTGCTAGATTGATCTTTATTTAAAACCAATTTGTAAAAACAATAGCAGCAGGAAATTCCTTTCTATAAACTTCATTTTTAAAGATCCTGAGTGTCATTTTTTGTTTCAGCACATAAATATGAATATAACATACTTGACTAATGAAACATGCATCTGATAATTTAAAAGATGACTAAAAAGTTAATGCATCATGTTCTCAAAATTATGAATCACAACTCAAGTTACAAAAAAAGTCACTTAAAGTCAATTTACATTACATGGCAAAATGATTCACTACTAATTCTAAGATGACTCTATCAAAACCTCACACTTACTTCTCCTACTCGATTGAGGCACTAAAACTTTCTAGTACTTCTTCTTTTACTGCTCAAGCTAATATGTGATAAAGATACTAGGTTAAGTATTTATCATACCCAATAGATAATTTAACACTACAAAAATCTAAAACATGGCATAGAGCATATGTGATTTGAAGAATGACATTTCAAAAATAAAAACATATGGCGATCTTACTTGAGCCGTCTAATGCAATGCATCACTAGCATCTAGATACATATTTAAATATTTACATGTATCTACATTCAAGCAAAAGAATTGTTGAACAAATCCATAACATAATGATTATTAATCCTTAAAGTAGCAATTAGTCAAATCTTATGTCAATAATTCCCAATTTGATTGCAAATATCATGCACATAGGCATCTTGGCAACATATCAGCCAATTGGTCACGAGTCCTCATTTAAAAACCATCACAAGCTCACCTTATGTGGGGTCACAAAGCAGAAATCATGTGAACCACTATGCTCATGATTAGCTCACTGAATCATGTGTCTCCAGTATCTAGAGACTAGCCATTGCAACCTCCACAATGACTATGGATACATCTCGAAAGTGTGCCATGATCACCTTCAATGGTTGTTCCTACCTCAACAGTAGAGAAAAACTACTACACGTTGGGCATGAATACATTCACATGTGGTGGTAAGAGGCCAGGAAGCCACTCCATACAACCTCTTAGTATAACGCCCACCAGGCTCATTAGCTTGAACATGCGCGCACACACATACACACACATATATCCCAAACTCAAATATCATAGAGTCATGTAACGTTTAACATATGCTAAAATTATGCAATTTATGCCACTTATCTCAAAGCATGGAATTAATGCATATATGGATTTGTCCTTTCATTTAAAGATAACAATTTAATGTGAGAGATGTAAATGATATTATTTTCAAATAAAAATATAAATCATGGAGATAAATTTGCATGCTCATTGGAAGAATACTATATGCTCGATTGTTTAAAGTATAACCGAACATAAGTTTCATAAAAATCATGTATACTAAAATTGTATGCATAGCTATCCTTACTATCCTAGAAAAAACATATTAAACTTAGAAATAATTTCAAGGAAACTATTTAAGTTTTGAAATTCAATTGAAACTTAATAGCATTAGAGTACCTGCCTCTAAGGATGTTACTTAGGTTTTGTTTGTGCTTTTCTTCAGCTTGAATCCTAGATCACCTTCAGGATCTTTGTAAGGTCTTGGTCATAGTTTATGTGTAAGAATCCAATTATTAGTTCCTATTCACATGTTTACATGGGTTCTAGTGAAATTTGTCTTGAAAACCAATCTATAGAACATATTTTTCTTAATTAAGATTGTGCTTGCATTTAGAATCATCGATATGCATAGATCATTAACTGGATTCATAAATCGACAACCTAAATCACAAATCTACCTTGATCCTATTTATCGATGGTCATATCTATGATCTAGGGATCGATCTCCTTAGATCAGGGTTTGTCTATATCTAGATCTATTGCTTCCTAGCATATATCAATGATTAAAGACCAAATCAATAGGTCTTTATCCTTGGATTGACATTAAGGCTTATGATTAAGAGATCCTAAGTGATGTAAGGTTGGATCTGT
This sequence comes from Warburgia ugandensis, assembly GCA_035236585.1. Classification (NCBI taxonomy): domain Eukaryota; kingdom Viridiplantae; phylum Streptophyta; class Magnoliopsida; order Canellales; family Canellaceae; genus Warburgia; species Warburgia ugandensis. The sequence goes on from CP141134.1 coordinate 68,383,778, forward strand.
CCTATTAGCTTACCAATCAATGATCATTGCTCTAATAGGTCTAACAAAACCATAATCCATTGTAAATCGCACCTCCTTGGGTATAATTAGGGTATGAAGTTTGTTAAATTGAGATTCATTGCTAATCGACAGTTAGATCTATCCTTTTAGGTTACAGATAATTGATTAGTATGTTCCCAAGCTAGATCCTAATTAAAGATCCAATATCTAATAGTTAGATTGCTATTAATAACCTCCATATCATCAAGAACTTGTAAATGAACAGTTAGATCATGCAGATCGCTTGTCTCGAATCTTAGATTAGGATTGCATTTGACTTGAATGGTTGGATGAGCTAGGATCAGGGATCTGACCTTTTTGTTCAAAGATCAAGCTGAAAAACTCTAGGACCGGGAATTTTATATTGAAATTATGTGTTGTTAGAGGGAAGAACAAACGGGGAACACAATGCGTGAGAGATTTATCATGGGGTGTCGTTATAAAAAATGGCCCCCTCCAATTCTAGCCTCTCTTATTTTAAAACGTGTAAATGGGTCGGCTATGAAATTACTAAAATGCCTCTATAATTAAAATTTCCGTAACTTTCTTGTCTGAACTCCATTTTTTAGTGTCGTTGGATTTCATTTTTCGAGTACAATCTAATTATTAAGGTATTGCCACTTGATTTTATTTTTATAAAAAAATTTACTTTTATGATTCAAAATTTTAAAACTTTCATGTTCCCATTCCATCAAAATTTGGAAAATAGGGTTAGAAATTTAGGTTGTTATAGCTACTCTTGTGTTTTCATTCCAAATTCTATCCTTTTTTTATCTTACCACTAATCCATCTCAACATCCTAATTTTGGTTACATTCATCCTACGAACATGATGTTCCTAAACTACCCAATACTCTAATCCATAGAGCATGATTGGCCTTACAGCAATCTTATAGAATTTTTCTTTTAGTTTGAGTGGACCTGTCAATCACACAAAACTCCAAAGGTGCATCTCCATTTGTTTTAACCCGCTTGGATTTTATAAGTAATCACCCTCTCAATCTCTCCCTTTGGTCATATGGCTTCACCTCCTATATATATATATATTAGCCTCTTTTTTTTTAATAATAATACTACTCAAATATATACACACTCTTCGAATAAGATATTTAGCCTATGAGCATGGTACGGATGTGCAAGTGCAACATCTTTATTGGATCAAATGAATTATGTATCTACAATTTTAAAAAGATAAGGGCCAGCTTGTAAAGTGAATTAGAGCTATACATTATGGAATTCAAAATAAATCATGAACTAAGTAACAATAAATATATTATATTAATATGTAAGTCATTTCATTTTTATCTTGTTGATTGAATCATCCATACCATATGATTTTTTACCTATAAGAAAGTTTAAGTTGGATCAATAAGATGAATTATTCTAATCATGTCAAGATGGGCTCTAAAAATTGTGCTTGCTATATTGCACCTTATAATTTCATCTTTTACTGTTGTTGTTGTTATCATTACTACTACTACTATTGTAGATGGTGGATTTTTATAAAGAGTAATGGGAAGATAGTTGCATATCAAACATGGTTGAGAGAATAAAAAAATCCTAGGCCTCCAATAAAAAGAAAACACCATCCACGAAGTTTAGTAATGGGCAATTTCCATAGACAGTGAAACAAAACTAGCAACCATTGTTAGTTACAAAGAAAGAAAAGAAAAATAAAGATGTAAGGGTGCATTTGGGAACATGATTTTTTGTGTTTTATATTTTTATTTGAAAATGAAAATATGTTTGGCTACCATCTTTTTTCCCCTCAATTAGAAAAAAGAGAACCAAATTAAGAAGTCAAACAAAAAATACTAAAGTCAGTGCTTCAGTAGAATACATCGAGATCAATTTGGTTTCATAGGCATTGAACCATCTCTTTCTCTCGCTTCCCCAAAAATGTGTTTATCCCCTTTCTCTATTTGTCACCTCATAAGTAAAAAATAGTATTGGATGGAAGCCCTCAATTTCTTTTTTCCTTCATTAGAAGTGTCATTGTATCTAACGAGTTTGAAATTAGAACCCTATATTTATGTTTCTCTCTCCATCTCACTTCTTCAATACCAACAACATAAAAACTAGAAACAAGACTCGGTTTCTCTTTGTCACTCTATCTCTCTATTTTGGAAATAGATTACAGCAACAAAAGGCATCCTATATATCAATGAGAACTAGAGAACAACCCTTTTGGTCTCCCTTTTTTTATTGATATTGGCACCCCTCCTTTATAATACAAAAATAATTGTTGATATTGGCAGCCCTCTCTCTGTTATAACACAAACACAAATAGTGTTGAATTGTTCTAAACATCTATTCAATTTAATAAAAATAGTTCAAATTCAATTAAAAACAAACACCAAAAAACAATTGCTAAACACACACTAAGCCAACACACCACTAATGCCTTTGAACATCAAAGGGGCTAAAATATATATATATATATATATATATGCCAACTATATCCAGTTATAATGAAACGATGAGGATGAATATTGGTGCAATGAAACATCTTAATAAGGAAAATGATAAACTTTTCTTTATCACTCACGAGTTATGAAGCAAACTACCTACAACCATGTCCAATTCAAAAATCTACTTGAAATCTCCCCCGTAAGGAAAAAGTGCCACTTTGAACCTCCGACCAAGCATAATGAGGTGAGACACCATGATATTTGCGACCAACTATGCTAGATGAATTTCATCAACCTATTTAATTCAACCCCTCACTTAGGTTAGCTTCCTTTAAACATTTATATGCAACATCCATTTAATAGGATTAAATAGGACATGTATTATGGTAAGAAAGAGCCTAACTTAAAGAGCTACAAATTATAGCACTTCACTCTTAGCAAATAGGTAGTCTAGTTTGGATTTTGAACACTTGTCCTACATCATCATCATCACCATCAACAAGACCTTATCCCAATTAGGGGTTGGCAACATGCATCTTGTTCTTTCATTCCACTCTATTAAGTATCATGGCTTCATTTAGTCTCAAAGTTTTTAAATATTTTCTCACCACTTCTATCCACTTTGTTTAGGGCCTTCCTCTTGCCTTTTTTGAAACTACGACTTGGATCATCTCACTCTTTCTAATCGGTGCCATTTTTTTTATCTCTATTGGACATGTTCAAAGCATCTAAGTCTAATCTCCCTCTTCTTGTTACTTATTAGTGCTACTCTTAAGTTTCCTCTAATGTTTTCATTTATATTCCTATCATTTCTTATCTTGCCACTCATCCATCTCAACATTCGCATTTTAGTGATGCTCGTCCTATGTATACATTGTTCTTTAACAACACTTTGCTCCATAGAGTATGACTAACCTAACAGTCATTCGATAGAATTTTCTTTTCAATTTAAGTGGTACCTGTAGATCAAACAAAACTCCAGAGGTGCATCTCCATTTATTCCAACCGGTTTGGATTTTGTGGGTAACCTAATTCTCAATCTCTCCACTCTCATGAATTATTGATTTCAAATATTGGAAGTGATTTTTAGGGGGACTTCTTAGTTATCAACATTTACTGGTGCTCCAGTCTGGTTCCTTTCCTTGGTAAAATTACATTCCACATACTCTTAGTTCAATTAATTTTAAAATCCTTTAGATTCTAATGCATCTCTCCATAACTCTAGCCATTTGTTTACACCTCCCTTGTTTTATCTATCAAAACTATATTATATGCAAATAACATGTGCCATTAAATCTCATATGGCAAATGTTGTGTTAACTCATCCATAACCAATGTAAAAAGGTATAAGCTTAATGTTGATTCTTGTGCAATCCTATAGTGATAGAAAAATCACTAGTCTCTTTGCTAGTAGTCCTAATATTTGTTGCCACTCTCTCATACATATCCTTAACTATGCCTATATACCATCGTGAAATTCCTTTCTTGCCCAACACCAATTATATTAACTCTCTAAGGATTCTATCATAAATTCTAAGTCAATAAAGACCATGTGGAAGTCTTTCCTCCTCTCCTTATATATATATTTTTTATTAATTTTTTAAGCAGAAAAATAGCTTCCATAGTAGACTTCCAAGACATGATATCGAATTGGTTCTCCGATACAGTCATCTCATGTCATAACTTCTTCTCAATTACTCTCAAAAAGTTTTATGGTATGGCTCATAAGTTTGATCCCTAATAATTAGTGCAATTATTTATGTCTCATTTATTCTTATAAATTAGTATAATAGAGTTCTTTTATTAATTTGGAATTTTCTTTAATTTTACAATGTTATTAAATAATTTTGCAAACCAAACTACTATAGTATCTCTCATATACTTCCAAACCTATATTGGTATGCTATTAAGCCTCAAGGCCTTTCTTGATTTCATCCTTTTTAAAGCCTCTTTCACTTCAGGTATTCTAATACTGTAGTCGTATCTATAATGTCTGATGTTACTTTCAATCCTTATATTCTCAAGGTAATTATTATTTAGTAATTTGTAAAAGTAACTTTTTCACCTTTGTTTGATCTCACCATCTTTTACTATAATGACCTAGATTTTTCAATACTTTTTAAACAAAAATTTTCAAAAGGTGGGGCCCTAATTTTTTGAAAGAAAACACAAAAATAATTTCAATGAATTTTATTTTAAGAAAAACCCCGAGTGTCAACCACCAACTTAAAACTCAAATAAATTTTTTATTTTTCAAGTAAACCTTTCCAAAACAAGTTTACTTCTTCAAGACCCATCCAGTCAACGGCCACATTCCTACAGCAATATAATTAAGTCCACATAATTTAGATGCACATGTACAGTCTAAGTAGAATTAAAAATATACCTTTAGTTGAGATGTCTCAATCGACAACTCGCTTGGCTCCTCATTAGTAATGTCTATCTCTCAATATCTGAGGAATTGCAAGAATAACACAATTGCTCAACAACCAATGCTTGGTAGGGGAATAAGATGCTTATGTAATTCAAAATATAATATTTGCTTTCACAATATAATGATCATTTCAATGCACAAAACATTATGCATCAATTATCAATAGTCTGCTTGGTTAATTTGGAAGTAATCTAAGACTTTAGAATATAATTTTCAAAGCATTTCATATGAATATCATGAATAAATCGAGCCATAAAACATCATGTCCAAATCCAAATCAGTATCTCAAGTAAACTTTTTGAATAGATATAAACATAATAAACAAAGCCAAAAATGTCAAATCATGTCCAACCACAATTTAAATCACAAATAAAGATACTGAATGTGTAAATGAGTTAAATGGTATTAAACTCATAAACTAGTGAATATAGTCATCAGTGGTCACACCCCTACTATGTGGAACCCACAATCCTCCAATTAACATTGGATATCCATAATGGTCATGAGCTCATACCATGCATATCACTATGCTATATAGTCATCAGTGGTTATAGCATTCTCATCTCACAAGAAAACCAAGCACACATGCTATCACTCCCTTGAGATTACAACACCATGTACAAGAATACAAGGAAACTACTATATTGCAGTGATAAACAACACATGATCTATCAAGTGCCGCTCCCTGTCCACATCGAAACAGGAGACTCATCATCCGTCTGCATGGGTGGGGACCAAACTGATAATGTGGGCTACCCATGATACCAACCCCTACTGAGTGCCATCTACAGGTGGGTGTTTATCATCTCATAATCTCAGAAGGATGGGTGACAAGCTTGTTGCCTGAACAAGCTTGTCAAAACACAAAATCCTTAGGCCTCCATGCTTGGATATAAAACAACAGTATTAGGCTACATGCCTATCTCATATTAATCCATGAAAAATACAGTATCATATACATAGCTAGCACCCTATACTAGATTAAGCCTACATGGCTTTTACATCAAAATCATGCGGTAATAAAATATGTCATGCACCATAAAAAGCATGTCTTTTTAAATGAATGGTGTACATATAAATCTAAGGAGGTATAATCACAATATAATCATCCTCTATATACAAAATCATATCCTTTCCATTTCATAATTCATGCCATAAATACCGCATGTATACTGTAAGATAATAACCATATTTTATAAATGATTCATGCAACTCAAATCTCACGCAGGCGTCAAAATCACATCATGAGTATATAAAGAAATCATGTAATTTATGAAATTAGCATATTAAATTCCACTTACCTCGAATATAGCTCTCAAATCCTTAGAATAGCCCACGGTCTCAATTGCATATCCATCAGTGTATTTGTTAAGTCATAGATACATCTCAAGTTAACCACTTATTCACAGTTTCTCACCTATTACTCATCTAGTCTTTCATCATCATTAATCATAATGATCTTGCTTTTACAGACCTTCAATCATGCATATATTTCTTTATTTTTATAATATCCATCAATTTTGATCATTGATTAAAGATCAACAGCTTTCCCCAGACCCTACATAGGAGGGAACTTTATGCATCGGGGTTGCCAAAAAGAAAAGAAAAGAAGCTTAAATCATTTGAACTATTATTATTCAAGTCAATCTAAGCTATGATCAGCTAAATAGATGCATCATGATCATCACAAGGCTTAATCATTCCATTTCATTGGAATTCGGGGCGATCTAACCATTTAATCGTTCTTTAAAGCCTCCATTTATGATTAGGTGTAATATCCTTAATTTTTGGGTATAAATTAAGAATTTATTTAATAAATTAGATAAAAATTTATAGATAGAATATGATCCTAAAAACTTAAGAATTAGAAAGTGCTCATCGATAGGATTCCAACGCCATAAAGAACACAGAAAACGGAGCTCAAATGAATGAGTTATGAGCTATTGAAGTTATAAGGTATTTTGGTAAATTGGTAGAGATGTAAAACACAGGGGCCTGAATTAATAACGGCACCCCCTTCTTCAACACGCCTCTACCAGATCCAGCAATTTCGCTAGAGAAACCGTCAGAAGGAGACGTGAAAGGGAAGAGTTTTCCTTTCTCTTTAACTCTATAGCCTATATCTCCCTCCTCAGTCGCAAAATCACACCACCTTTCCCGTTTCACTTAGTTTTACTCAAAACCCTTTTCCGGCGAGTAGAGCTCCGGCAACGTCCACCAAAGCCTAGCAAAACGAGGTAGGTCTTAAACCCTTGATTTTTATATTAAATATGTATATTGAAAAATAGAAAATGCTTGAAAAACCAGTTTTTCTTGGAATTAAGGCGTGTTACTATTGGAGCGTAAATTCATAGATGAAACCATGTTTGATTTTAAATTGGACCTTCCATCTAGCGTACAAGAGACCCAAGATGAAACCTTTTAATTTGGGAGAGATCCAAAGGCTGGTATTGCCGAAAAATGTGAAAAACAGTACATAAGGAAAATTTTAAGAACATGAGAAAAATCGCATAAAAAACATAGTTTTGGAAAAAATCAATGCAAAATTAGGGTAGAAATTAAATCTATACAAAATTCTGAGAAAAACGATGCAAAAATTGCATGATTTGGATGGCTGTAGGCTTGCCGGAGAGGACTGGAATCCGGTCGTCTTCTCTAGCGGCGTCGACCGCGTCGGCACCCTGGCTCTGACGCCGAAACACCCAGCAGGACACTCCAATGGAGACGCCACACGAGCGCCCGTCGTCGAGCATGGGAGAGCCCGCATGCACTGTCTCGGTAGGTCAAGAAGCGCAGCGTCCTGGCGACTGTGATGCACGCGGCAATGCGTCACGGTAACGAGGACACACGCTACGCATCCCCGCTGAGCATCTCGGTGGCGGGCATCTTCGTGACGCAAGTTTATGCCGGTATAAACTAGCGTAAACTAGCGACGCCAATGCAAAAGGGGCTGTGGTGGTCAGTCAACCCTATTTTTTGAGTAATTTCACTAAAATTTAATTTTTGAGAGCTATAGGAGTCCAAGTCGCGATCCGAAAGAGGCGTTGTGACCGTATTGACTACGCGGACCTAAATTTAAATTAAAAACTTATAAATAACTATTTTTACTTTGAATTTTTTTTTAAAATAGTGATGCGACATTGACAGGTGCATGCGAACATATACGTTAAAGGGATTTTACTAGCGAACGGAGTGATATAACGTAGAGGTAGGTGATGACAATTAATGTTTATTTTGATTTTCAAACTCTGCATGATTATAGTATCATAATTGATTGTGAATTCAAATTGCACTTAATAGAAATCGTTGGTTTTGATAAATTTAGAATTCAATACTATGATCGCTACTTGATTTTCAATCATGTATTAAATGAATTTATTATAAATGATTTCATGAGAATGATATTATCTATTATGCATAATTAGAAATTCCTTTTCTTTATTACATCACTGAAAATTGATGGATTTGCATGAGAAAGAAAAGTGGAGACTTGGTGGCTAGTCCTTTTATAGGCTAACCCCAAGATGAGGGCGTGCCTTGGGGATTGCGAGCTACAAGTACTCTTGAGTTTTGACATATATATGATTTTCGTGTTTTATGTTTTATGACGGGTGCTCTCACCTAGTGAGCATCTGCTATGAGGGATATGGCCGGCCACCCACCTTCTGAGATTTGTGATGTGATGAGATTTTGATATGATAGACACCTGCCCGTAGATGGCATTTGGTAGGGGTTGGTAACATGGATAGTCCACACTACCGGTCTGGGCCTTTCCATGGGGACGGACACTAAGTCTCCCATTATGGTGTCGACGGGGAGCGGCGGTAGTTGAGACCCATGGAGGGTTGCCACTGCGGCATGACGATCCATACTTTTATTATGTATGCTTGTATGATGAGCATAGTGATGAGATGATATGCCTGGGCGTGACAACACTCAGAGGTTGGATATGAGTACTCATGATCAATGATATTTATTTATATGACGTTTGTGGGACCCATTACCTTAGGGTGCCATTATTATTCTATGCTCATACACGAATTCATATCATGTTTTAAATCCATGGAATGCATGTTTAGGCATACTTGATAAATGGATATTATGTCGGCATGAGTTATAATGATTTTATCGTTATAAATGATAAGTATTTTATTTTGCCATTACTGCTATTTCATCTTTATTGCATTAATTGTCTATGTACCTATACAAGCAATAGCTTGCTAAGGCATTGCTTTGTTTTGTAATGCCTCAGATCTCGAACGCGGCATCAAGAAGGGCAAGACTGTTTAGAAATCGTGATAACAGTGGGGGGATTACTTTACTTGATTGATAGACAGTGATGTGAGTTAATAAACATGATTATCATTTAATTTTCTTTATGGACTGTATACTTTATTCTATGGATTTGATTAAGTCAATTAACATATGATGGACATTTAATGGGATGTTATGATGGATAGACCCTGGGCCATATTATTCTTGTGTTTTGGATATTTATTAGTTTGAAAATAAAGGCGCCGATACATTTTGACGTTGATTGACAGGTTTATTATTTCAATTCTATTATCATGAAATTATACTTATGTTGTGAATGAAATTGTGATGTTTTGGAAAAGGAAAATAACACCCGAATATTTTCAAAAAATGTTTTAGTAAACAAATTAATAAAAAAAAAATTTCATGAGATCCCAAATGCTATTATTATTATTATTATAAAAATGTCAGAAAATCCCGAGGTGTTACATTAGGTCACCAATTCTAATCTTAATCATCACAATCAATTCCATTTCATATTTATCTAACTATTCAAGTGCATGTCTATGATTTATGTCTTAATCTAACGGTCCGATCACTCTCTGATCAATCAAATCTAAAATTCTTGGTCAGACCAATGGTTTAGATCAATTTCTAGGATAAATACATATGATCTGATCATTAGATCAATCAATACATCTCTTGGATCATATAATTGTTTGAATTCTAAGGCCTGATCATCCCCAGATCTGTCCTGATCTAAGTTATTGGATGACATTTCATAGGTTTGATCTATTTGGTTATGATCATATCAAGATTCTGATAATAATCATGTCTGTGTCATCGAGATGATTCCAACAAATGTCTCAGATAAAAAATCGGGCTTATATAGCCTCTATAATCTCAAAATTACTGTTTCAGGTCACTGTTCAATGGGTTGGATCAAAATTTGGGCTGGAATAGTAAAAAACCCAATGTTCTTAGGACGCAGGCGTCCAGGATGCACGTGCTGGAATGTGCTGTGTGTGTCCTGGTTGCCAGGACGCTCTTGCATGCATCTCGGTCGCTAGGATGCTCCCACGTGTCCTAGTCTCCAAGATGTCTGGGCATCCCACTTAGTCGGACAGCGTGGCAACACCCGTACACACGAGTGCTTTGCTCATGTGCGATTGTGCTGTGTGTCGTCCTCCATGTATGCGTCATCTATTGTGTTTTCAAAACAACATCTTGGGAGTGCCGTCCATCAGGGACAATGTGCCCGGACCATCCATTCTGTTTGGCTCAATCTACGATCTAGATGATCTAAAATTTCTCTATTTTTTCCATTCTTAAGGTTTTGAGGGCCACTGAATCTAATGGATGGTTTAGATCATCCATTTGAGTTGTCTTTGTGATGAGTTTTCTACTATATCACGGTTTTTTCCAAATTCAAACCCTACTCGCATGAAATCTTTGATCTAGGTGTTGGGAACTATAAAAGGCAATGAAGGAAAACCAATGAAAGGAAAAAAAACAAGAAGAAAACTGAATCATATCTCTTAGATCGGTGGAAAATCCGATCTTGATAGTTTTACTCGAGAATGAGAGATGAAGGGAAAAAAGCATGATCGCGATGTTGTTCAGGTGATTAGTCACTGTAACTCCATGGAAGAAAGTGAGATCTGTTTACGACGTTAAACACAGTTAGATCTGATCACGTTTGATTATAAAAAAAAAGGAAGAGAATTGGAGGAGAAGAAGATGAATAGTGTTTAAGAAAGATGGGTTTTTGCCTTAAATTCAATTAAGGTGAGATAATCATGATTACTCACGTAATTAGCATATTTTCTAATCTATTTTAAGCTGTCTAAATTCTAGAACCCACATCAGTGCACTGTGGTCTCACATATCAAATGATTATTTTGCCCTTTTGTAAAATAATTAGGCACATTTTTGCTCGAACTCCGATTTGGGCGTTCTCAATGTTGTTGATTCCATTTTTTGAGTACAATCCAAATATCAAGGTTCCAACACTTGATTTGACGTCTATCAAATTTCTTATTCATAAAACTTCAAAATTATGAAATTTTATTATTTTCTTTTTATCCCAATTTAACATTTTTCAAAATCCACTCACATTGGGATTTAAAAAATTAGGGATGTTACATTTAATAATACCATTTTTTATTACATCTAATGCACTTAATGTGGTCTAAATTTTTACTCTTCTGTTTTCTTTTGTAAGTTTAAAAATATCTTTCTCACCTTCTCTTTATACTAATTTATTAGAGAAATCATTATATGCCTTGAGTTTATCCTCATTTACTATTCTTTTAGCAATCTTTTTAGTATTTTTATATTACTCAAAGTTTAAATACTTATCCTACATTAAATTCTAAAAATATAGTACTTTGGTTGAAAAATATTTTCAAAAGAAAAGAGAGAAAGTATCATAGGTAGAATTTTCTTAGGTGGACTCTATTTTATTCCAACCCGGAGCGGGTCTCCACTTGTACACAACTTTGGCTGGCTTACGAGTTGCCTGGGCTTACCATGCGGTAATTATGTCCAATGGTTTCAAAACCGATTGTGGCGGTGGGATTGGGTAGAATTTGGTTGAGTTTAGCGCAGTACAACGTGGCCCTCTCCACACTTGAAGCCCACTGGTTCCAAACATGTCTTATCATACCTATAGCTACACATCATTTCTCGAAATATGAGTGGCCAAAATTTTATTGGAATCTAGTAGCTCAATGATCTAAAATATTGATTCACACTTCTGTAAAGACATAATCATGTTTCTTCAAATAAGGCCGTGAAGTCCAGACCAACGACCCTGCCTACCAACGAACAGCAAGAATTTACCCAAGTAGTAGGGCAGATGCTTTTCTTCCTCTGTTGACTAGTGGATCCAGTAGGCCCAACAGACAGTGGCTATCCAGATTTGGGCCAGTAACTTGTGGATCAAACCCTATGTCACGATACTCTACAGTATCATCCAAAGCCCATTGAGGAAGGCACAGGGATGCACATTCATGATTATAGTTTGTGCATCCATAACATAACAGGTGCGGATGTATAACACAATTTTTCAATGGGAGCAAAGCTGCTTTGCAACCCCACTAGTGTAAGATGTCTTGCAACGCCCTAGTTTGATTCATCTGAATTCCCTGACTTGGCAAAATTATTGCATACCCCCGTTAATCGTTGGGCTGTCAAAACTCCAGATTTGGTCTAAATGAAGACCCATAGGAAATGCTGTGCCAGTCGTTGGATTCAACCCATGATACCAGGCCCATGGCCATCCATACCTAGAAGTGAAGGGTGCACCTATAAACGCCTTGCCCCACTAGCTCTTCCGTCCCTCACATGCACATTTCTCCGAAACGATTCGGAGCGCGCTCGCACGGCCCTTTCTCTTCTCCATCCTCGTTAGGGTTAGGCTTTTACATTCCATCCAGTCCGGTCTAGTGCCTCCTCTGTCCTGTTACCACCATGGATCCTTCTCTCAAGAAGCGAAAGGCCGACGAGAACGGCACCGTCGTAGACGGATCTTCCCTCTCCAAACTCACCACCGAAGACGCCCGCAAGATCATCGAACCCTTTACCCAAGAACAACTGCTTGACATCGTCCAAGATGCCGCCATTCGACATCCAGACGTCCTAGACGCAGTCCGATCAATTGCCGATCGCGATCCCACCCAGCGGAAACTCTTCATCCGTGGTCTTGGGTGGGAAACCACTACAGATGGCCTCCGCAACCTCTTCTCCGCGTATGGGGATCTCGAAGAAGCCGTCGTAATACTTGACAAACTCACCGGAAAATCCAAGGGTTACGGGTTCGTCACCTTCAAACACATCGACGGTGCCTTACTTGCCCTAAAAGAACCCAGCAAGAAAATCGATGGTCGGATTACGGTCACCCAACTCGCTGCGGCTGGCACAACCGGAGTGAATGCTGCGCCCGCCGTAGATGTTTCGATGCGGAAAATCTATGTCGGAAATGTGCCGTTTGATATGCAGGCGGATCGGCTGTTAGCACATTTTTCTTCTTATGGGGAGATTGAAGAGGGACCTTTAGGGTTTGATAAGCAAACTGGGAAATCTAGGGGTTTTGCGTTGTTTGTGTACAAGACGCCGGAAGCTGCTAGGGCTTCGCTTGTGGACCCTATGAAGACGATCGATGGTCATCAGTTGGTCTGCAAGTTGGCTATTGAAGGTAAGAAAGGGAAGCCTGGTGGACCTGTTGGTGCTGGAGGAATCCAAGGGCAGGCGCCTGGCGGGCCTGAAATTCCCGGTGACAGTGTTGGATTGCCGCCGCCGTCTTCGATGCCGGGTTCTTTAGGTTCTCAGTACGGCGGACCCGGCGGAATTTCTTCATATGGTGGATTGGGTTTCCCTGGGGGCCACCAGGGGCCTGGTTTGGCTCATCATCATCTGAATTCGCCTTTACAGTCGTCGATTGGTGGGCCAGGATTGTCATCGGTTGGCGGTCAGGTCCCCTCATCGTTGGGTAGTGCTGGAGGTGGTTTGGGAGGGCCGTATGGTGGCTCTGGTGGTGGACTGGGAGGCCCATATGGTGGTTCGCAATTTGGTGGGCCTGGGTCTGGTGGATATGGTGGTTTGGGTGGTGCTGGTGGGTTGGGCGGTGGTTCATCACTCTATCATCGGATGCCGCCAAGTTCAGTCGGAATTCCTTCAGGAGGGTATCCTGAAGGTGGGCACTATGGGTTGTCATCTTCTGGTTATCAGAGTCAGCATCATCAGCAGTCAGGTTCTTCGCCGGTTCCAAGGGTTCCATCTGGGGGGGTATATCCGAACATGCCGCCATACTATTGAGGTAATGTGCGTTATCTTTTAGCTTATTTTCAATTTTGTTCATGAGCGTTTGAATTTATTTAGTTCCGTTAGTCTTAGTTATTTATTGGTATTCGTAGATATGTTTTAAGTTATTTCTGTAGTAATTCAATCCTGTAATGGTGCCTATTTTCTTGTACTCTTCTATATATGTTGTTGGATTGCTACATTTATTTGTTATTTTGTTAGCTTTTGCTTGATTCCAGTGTGATTTTATATTAGGGTGGAGCCTTGTTGTAGTGTCCGTCGCTTTGCTTATTTGAAGTCGTCGATATCAATTACTTTCTGATCCATTTATGTTTATTCACTGTTTCGGTTACATTTTGTAGTTCTTCCAATTTGAGCGGGGGAATGCTTTTGTTTCAGTGCTGAGATCATGTGTGTCTTTCGAGGTTGATTTTCTGTATTCTCTGGCGTGTGTTTATGGTTTATTTTGTCCATGTTTCTCTCTGGTTTTTATGTTTACATGATAGACACAAGTAGGATTAAGGTGTTGTTGGCTGAGTATCTAATGCTTCACTGCTTTTTGGTAGGTGATCCTTCTCTTTTGATGGTTCTTGTTGAATGGATTTCATTTGTTTGAGTTATTCCCTTGTACTGAGGATTTCAATTTGGTCATATTTCAGTGTGTATTGTTTTTCAAGGATCATAGCTTTGCTGCTTTTGTGCTGTCTCAAGTATTTTTTGGATTTATGCTTCTATCTGCTCATGACTTTTCCAAATATGATGTCTAAGTTAGCTTTTCTTTTTCCTATTTGCTCCCTGATTTTCTTTGTGCTTTTCAATGTTTTGTCTACCTGTAGACATGTGCTGTTTGGCATCAGTTTTTGCCATCAAAAGACTAAGGTAACTGGGAGAAAGAAAATGCTAGCTTGAGCTATGTTTCTAACTAGAATACAGAATTATGCTTTTTGGCTTGGGTTGATCTTGATGCAAATTGATTGCATTTCTCTTGAAAGAATTGTATGGTGCATGAAATGTCAATGCTTAGGTTTGTCTAACAGGAATGCAGAATTTTGAATTGTTTTCACTTGCTAGTTGCAAATTGTTGTATGTTTGTTGACTGTGAGAAGCATACTTTGCAACAAGAAGTTAACATTATACTTCATATAAAATTTGGGACTAAATGAAGCCATGACACTTAATAGAGGGGAATGGTGGAACAAGATTCATGTGGCCGACCCCTAATTGGGATAAGGTCTTGATGATGATGCATTTGCCATTTATACAATAATAAATGTGATGGATTTCCTGCTTTAGCAAAGTTAGGCAAAGCAATAAGCATTGAACTGAGAGCAGGCATGATTGAGACATGATTCTACAACTATATAGCCATGAAAAAGGGATTAATGAATGATGTTTCTTGTTTGTTGGAAATGAAGGATATTACATACACGTTTTATTTATCCTAGAACATGCGTGTCTTCATATTTAGTATATACAGTGTCAGGACATAATGTATGCTATATTAAGCATTATGATTGGCTTGACTTGGTGATAACTCTAATATGCTGAAGGCTGAAGTCTAGAAAATGAAGGAAATCTGTAATCAATTCAGTATGAAGCCCCAGTTGGGGGGGCTGAAGGATAGTTTATGGTGACTAGGCATCATCTGGGGGATCATATAGTGTCTGACCAAATAAGAAGGATTGTGAGAGCATTTTTGAATATTTTCCATTCCAGAAGAGTTTCTGTTTTGAGTAGTCCTTGAACAACAATTACTGTCTAATTGTTATCTGAGGCTTCTCAACCCCTTATTTCCCTATAATTAATGGGAAGTTGATTTTGAAGGCATTGAAGTGCTCTAGTGACTGATTCATAAGGATTTTCGTCTATATTAATTTAGGCTTCTGTTCTTTTGGTATTACTATGTCATCAAGTTCCTAATCTAAGCAATGTGGCAGATCATTGGTTTCTCCTCATTTCAGATGGTACATATTAACATTGTCTGCAACTTGGGTAGAAGCTTCTGGTGTTGCGAAGAACTTTGGTTCATTGTGAATGCATCTCTGATATCTGCCAATACTAAATAGGCCGTTTTAGTTATTTTGAGTATCAAGAGCAGAAAAGGTTAGATGATCTCCTTAAAAGGACAAATTAGATACAGCTAGCTGCAGACATATTTTTTTCACATAGCAAAGACTTCTGGGGTATTGAACTTGAAAAATTGATCCTGATATAGGGCTACTATTGGGTTATGCCTGTTTCTTTTTATTTGGCAGGCAAATTATACTGTTCTCAAGTAGGAATCTCTAAAGATTTTGGTGATACTTTTTAGTAGTTCTTTGATATAATAGTTATAACACGTTTACCAATTATAGAACAATTCCTAACTTTGGTTGCAATTTATTGAAGTTCTATTTTAACTCATGTAATGAGACAAGCACACACATACACACACATATTTCTATTTTGGCCTGTAATATATTGTCTATCATATAGCTGAATTCTGGTATTAGATCGGATAGTTTCTTTTCTTACTGTTGGTTGCGCATCATGGATGCTTGCCCCGTGTCATGTAGTAAACTTATCGTTCGCTGCTTTCGGTTCACTGTGGCTATGCTCCGTTCTTTGGTTTTTCTTTCTCAGTGGTGGGGTTTTCCTTTTTGGATGATTGCTGAGTTCCTTTTTGGTGGGGTTCCTTTCCTTGTTTGAAGATGTTAAATTTGTGCTTTTCTTGTTTGTTTGGTAGGTGTTTCTAATTACACATCCCATATGCAATTTCTGGTGCTTTGTTGTTGATCCCAAACTTGATGGATCTGTGTGTCTGTGTTCGTGGGGTTGTGCCATATATTGCTTTTTGATGCTAGTGTGTATAGAGTGGGTTCCCCAACACACTAATGTCATTAATGGTGTTATCCATTTTGACAATAGATGTTGGAACTGGCCCCTGTAGAATGGGAAATTGGTTTGAGAAGGGAAATAAAAATTCCTGTTGGAAATGGTGGAACAGGAAACACCTGGGCAATATATGGGTAACATTTGGGAAACAGACATGAAATACATGTGAGCACTTGGAAGGCCTGTGGGAAATGCCTAAACAACACAAGTGAGAAGCATCCCTGTTTCTACCATGGATCTGGCATTATTTTCATTTTATAATGTTCCCAAATGTTTCTTCTCCATTTCTCTGTATGTTTCCCTCTCATTTTTGAAAATGGCTGATATTGGTTTACTACAATGTTTTGCTGTTGTGTTTCATAAACGTATGGTAGGTGCTCCATACATGATTTGTTAGAGTTTTCTGGTCTCTCGTTCCCAGCTTCTTGCCCCTTCTATGGTTCTCGTTTCCTTTTTGCAATTTTCTTCCCTAATTCTTTTCCCGGCCTGGTAATTCCGACATGTTCTACGTGATTTTACACAACACTGCTTTTTTTCTTTTGTCACTGTAATTTGCCTGAATCTTTGTGATTCTACCTCGATGTTTTGCAATGTTTTCTGTTTTAAGTTTGATGAGTGTCGCTGCACTGTTCTTTACTGGCATACTTGCCCTGTATGATGCATATACACTTAATTGGCTTTTGGTTGTTAGCTTTCTGTTTAGGGTATGGTTAGTGCTGCCGTCAATGTGTGAGTGTATTTGTTTTCTTCTGAGTTTGGTTTTTGCTTTGGTTCTGTTTTTGACATGTATGTGCATTGCATTATTTGCATTATTACGTGGAAGATGGTTCATGTTTAGATATTTCCGAGGGTTGTTATTCCTTTGGAATCTGAATTTTGGAGGGTTGCTTACTTTGACTTGTTTTGTGGGGTGCTTGGTGGCTTCTTTATGCTTCTTTGTTGTGCTAACAAATTGGTTTGCTGTTTTGTTGATGCTATTTTGGTAGTAGCTTGAACTTTGTTTGTGAGATGTGGAATTATGGATTGAGTTCTGATGGGTGTGTTGTTCAGGTGTGTGACACAGCTCTTGGCGCAAATGCTTTAAATGGTTGTGGTGAATGCAAGACATGTAATCTGCCTTGATGAATGATTTGCCAAACATTTATGGCCTGCTGCTATGCCTTTGAGATGCGGTTTGTTATGATGGGTGGTAGTTGAGGTTGAGGAAAGTAGATCAGTATATAGTACCTGAGGACTTTCTTTTAGTAGTGGGGGCCCATCTCTGAACTCTATAGTTTTCATATTTCTATTTCATTAACTTTATACAATCATCTGACCTTCCCTTTTGTCATTTACATTTTCATTATGCATGATTTGCTAGTTGTATGTGTGCTTGTTATGTTTTATTGCTTAGTATGCTCATCCCTTACAATTGGTATCATTTTTTATTTTTTTGATTTTGTGGATAGTTTACCTGAGAGCTGGCTTTAAGTTATTTTACGGTAATGTCTCTTTGTTTAGATTTCTCCATTCACATTAGGGAAGACATACTAGTACAAGTATGAACAGGGTGATTTCAGTAACAAAAAGTGTTAAAATCGTTTATTTATTGGATAGGGTTGGATATAGTCGCAAAGGTTTGCTTAGTCACAGCTTGTGTGCTTCTGAATTCTGACTCATTTTCTCGGGCCTTATCATGAAGTCGTGTTATATGAACTTTTCCACTAGTGTAACTATTTCTTTATGGACCTACTACAAATGTATTTTGGAAGTTTTGTATGCTTATATTGATTTCATTATCTTTAAAAAATTCAAACTGAGTCATAGAAGGTGTCAGCCCCTTTCCCGCTCCTGCATACCCGGGGGCATCGTGCACTGGGCTGTCCTTTTTTTACTATAATATAAGCAATCCCGTAAATACTAGTCGAGTGTACTGTGTCATTGATTTGTGAACGTACAACTACGTGGAATGATGCATCCAATAATTTATTATTTTACATACTGTATCAGTAAAATACAAAAATCCATGGGCAATCTGAAGCTTGTATTGCTTTGCATATGTGCCTTTGAACTTTAGTATATAATGATCTATTTGTGCAATGGGTTTATGTAGTACATGCAATTTTATTTTCCGGTACTAGTGTATTCACTTTGCTTGTACAAATGTTGATTTACTGTGCGGAGTAGATTTTTCTGGTTTGAATTGTGTGACACAGTTACGGAACGATGAATGCTTTATATGCTATTTGGAGTTAGTTGTGTTGATCTGGAGTAACAAACCTCTCGAGAGGTTTGGTATGGCTGGCTGTCTATGATCCTTCGTTCAGTGTTTGTTTGTTGAAGCTAGTCGCCACTTTTTGAAACCGAGTTGTGGTATCTACTGCAACCAATCTACTACTACACAACAGTGACAACATCCCGATCCCGATAGTGGTCCTTAGGGTCGTCTTTAGATCACAAGAGAGGTTACTGGAGCAAGGAGACTGCTTAGTGCGAATAATTATTTTGTATTTCAGATTAATTTGTCATAAAAACTAAACATGTTCAATTGGAAGCGTCAAAAGCTTTGGTATTATTTTAAATAGGTACAAAATATTCTTGCACAAAGAAGATTGTTGAAGCAGTAGCAATGTCGCATTTTGTGGGCCTTTTTCCACCAGCCTGCTTGCTGGGAGGGCCTCTGTGAATTTGTTTTGCAGTTCTCTGCTCTTATGGAATTACAAAAACCCAGCTGCTGCTGAATCTGCCTCTAAAGAAAAAGATTGAGAATTTTAAGTGCCAGATAAAATGATGGCATGGGCTTCATAAGCTTTCGTTTCCCCTTTTCCTTGTTTTAAGTTAGAAGACCGGTCGTTTATGACATGGGCTTCACCTGATGCCTGATCCCTTGCATATCTGCCAGTTCTCGGTGCATGAACAGGATGTTCCCTTTGATCCTTAAATTGTGATTATACTGGTTCGTGATTGTTAAGTTCCTATATGTTTTGATTCTTGACGGGAGGTACCTTAGGGGAATAGGGATTTGTTTATCTAAGAATACGGTTGTTATTCTCTGCTCTAAATGAGGCACATTTGTTAGTCTCTGTGGGTGTCACAGACCATCGTGTTGCGGGTTGTGTTATGATTTTATTAATCAGCCTAACAAACAATAAGAACCGTGGATATTTGTTGCTTTGGAATTCTTTTAATTGGATCATAAATTTTCATGGTGTCGGCGAGATAAGTACCTGGGGATTTCATTGTATTTTGGAGTGTTTTGCTTTTACCTGGAGTGGCAGGGGTAGCCCAAGACCAATCTTATTGGCTGTGGCGTCTGAGTTGTTCAATCTGTAATTCCATTAAAAGGCAGATCGGTGGCACCCGTAGTTGTTCTGATCTGTTTGGAGGGAATACGCAAGATCTCTTGCAAACCAGGTCATCAACTGTACTCCGGCAGAGGCTGAGAGATCTTTAATGGAATTAGATGACTTTATAAATTCTTTTCTTTCAGCTCATTTTCATTTATTGTCATCTTTTTAACTGTTAAAAATTGCTTTAATTGCAAACCTGTAGCTGAATATGTGGGTAAAATTGCTTTATTCGAATAAAGAGTAGCTCATTGAACAAGGATCTTTGCTATCATTTCATTTTATGTCCGCTATATTTGTTGGATCTACGGCGGGAGCTATGTTCTTATGAGTACTAATTGATTTGCTTCTCAATGTCACTTATGGGGCATTGAAGTCTAACAATCAAAGTTTGACCCACTTTATGTTTACGCCGATGTCATGCTTTGGAGGCCCATTTGGAAATGGAGAGTTGTTTGTTTGGTCGTTGTAAGGAAAATGTCTTTGGAATGTGGATAAGGATGCCAAAAAGTTGCTGACCAACCTCGGCCGATTTATGGATAATATTTGGTTTGCCTTAGATTGGTTATACAACAAATTTCATGACCGTTGGATGATATGTGACATGATGATAAAAAAAAGGAAAAAAAAAAACCGTCCACGGAAGATCTTAATAAAAAGCTAAATGGAATGCAAGTCTGATGACCGTCAGTGTATTTACATAGAAGCGTCCATGTTTTAGCATCTTAGAAACAATGCTTTTGGGAGTTGAATGTTGATCATTGTTTGGACAAGGTTTTTAACCGTCAGAGATTAAAATAAAGTGATCGCTATAGTTATTCAATTCACGAGCTGATTTAACCATAAGATATCCAAAGCTGGAGCAATGAGAGGGTGGTTCAAATGTGAGCTCATTTTATGTTAGAATAACTAAACCAGGGGTGCTTTGATATGGCTTTCGCCTGAGTGTTTCTCAAAAGCTAGTTTGTAGAAGCTTTTGATGGCACGAGTTTTTATTCCTAAAGAAGGCTTGCTGAACAAAGCGAGAAGCTTAGGATACCCAGTATCCTGTCTTGGGAGAAGAACTCATGAAACCAAGATCCTTGATTCCTACCACAAAGTAAATCTTGAAATGAGCGTAATGTGCTCTACGATAGCACAATCCTTAGTCAAATACCGACATAATATTTTGTAGGTCCCGTTAGCACAGTGCAGATGCTTTAATGGAGTCACCTAAAATAGATTATTATTGTACTAATTTATGAGAATAAAGAAGATATATAGAGTTGTACTAATTATCATGGGATTTAACTTTTGAGCTATATTATTAAACTTTTTGAAAGAGTAATTGATATGATGTTAGGACTTAGGCAGACCTAAAATGCTATACGTTAGGACTTAGGCAATCCAAGTGTGGATAGAGGTGGTGAGAAAAGACTTAAAAATTTTGGTGCTAAATGAATATATGATAATGAGATTCATGTGGCCAACCCTTAGTTAGGATAAGGTCTTGATGATGAAGATGATGAACATGGTGAAGTGGCTTTGATTTAGCTATTCTTAACATTGGCTTAGATCTACCAAATAGGCAAGTAAAGCACATTTACTTAAGAGCCGGGTAAGTTAGCACTTGAAGTTACCTTTTTGGTCTAATCACTACTTGTATACCAAAACCTTCCGGGCCATATGTGGAGTCTGCGTGCTGAGAGAGAGAGAGAGAGAGAGAGAGAGAGAGAGAGAGAGAGAGAGAGGAAAATTGGTGTTTGCCAGTTGACACCGAAAGATTGCTCCAAATCAAGGACGTGATAGGTTCTTGCTCGGAAGAAACGAGCCGCCAAAAGTTGTGATTGACCCACTTTTGAGACTCTTTGAGTCTGCGATACAGTTCATGTTAATGTTCCTTTAACTGAATTTCATGTCATTTAGGTTCTAGGTCTTACCTTTTCTTTTTCCTTCCTTTTCTGGTGCTTGTTCCTTTTACCTTATAAAAAAAAGGAAAAAAAAAAAAAAACGTGTCCATGGAACATCTTAATAAAAAGCTAAATGGAATGCAAGTCTGATGACCGTCAGTGCATTTACATAGAAGCGTCCCGTTCTGGATATCTGATGAAAAAGTGAAAGACAAGATAGTTTAGCATCTTAGGAACAATGCTTCTGGGAGTTGAATGTTGATCATTGTTTGGACTAGTTTTTAATCATCTGAGATAAAAATGTAAATTGTTTTGATGCTACTGCTATTCAATTCACGTGCTGCTTCACCCATAAGATATTCAGAGCTGGAGCAGTGAGAGGAAGGTGGCTCAAATGTGAGCTCATTTTATGCTAAAATAAGTAAATGAGGGGTGCTTTGGTAGGGCTTTCGCCCGAGTGTTTCCCAGAAACTAGCTTGTAGAAGATTTTGATGGCACGAGTTTTTGTCCTAAAGAAGGCTTGCTGAACAAAACGAGCAGCTTAGGATACCTAGTATCCTGTCTTGTGAGAAGAACTCATGAAACCAAGATCCTTGATTCCTCACAAAAAGTAAATCTTGAAAAATGAGCGCAAAGTGCTCTGCGATAGCACTATCCTTAATCATAATACGGACTTCATATTTTGTAGGTCCCATTAGCATACTACCAGTGCCTTACCATATGATAGTTTAAGTGCTTCCTTAACATAGTCACCTAAAATAGAGTATTTATTGGGCATGAAATTTGTTGCCTACTCTAATCTAAGTTTTATTTATTTATTTATTTATTTTAATGATAGCACGAGAGATATTGGATTAGTTTGGTTGATAAAAGTTGTTTAACAAGATGTAAATCAAAGAAAATGTCAGATGAAGAGTAAAGGAGACATAAAGTTGTGCTAACTCTTGTGGATAAAACTTTTGAATTCCATTGTGAAGCTTTTTGAAAGACTGATTGATATGATATGAGACAAGTGTATTAGAAAACTAGTTTCATTTCATACTGCAAGGTTTATTATGTAAACTATTTTATTGCTTAGACAATTGATAGAGAAATATAGAGACAAGAGGAGAGACATCCACATGGTCTTTATTAATGTAGAGAAACCTTATGAGAGGGTTCCTAGAGAGTTAATTTGGTTGATATTAGGTGAGAAAGGGATTTTATTAGGGTATGTAGACATAATTAAGGATATGTAGAAGGGAGTGGTACAAAATGCTTGGATTACTAGCAAAGAGATCGGTGACTTTTTTTATCACTATAAGATTGTACTAAGGATTGGCATTGGGTTCGTATCTTTTCATGTTCGTTATGGATGAATTAACAAAACATCTGCATAATGAGATTCCATGGCTCATGTTATTTTTCAATAATATAGTTTTGATTGATATAACAATGTAGCGCGTAAACATAAAGTTAAAAGATTTAAAATTAGTTGAACTAAGATAGAGTATATTGAATTCAAATTTAGCAAGGAAAGGAGTGGGAGTAGAGCACCAATAAAAATTGATAACTAAAAAGTCCTCTTAAAAGACTACTTATGATACTTGGGATCGATAATTCATGAGAATGGAGAGATTGAGAAGGAAGTTACCTAGAGAATCCAAGTGTGTTGGAACAAATTTAGATGCATCTTTGAAGTTTTGTGTGATCAGCGCGTGTTATTCAAATTGAAAGGAAAGTTTTATAGGATGAATGTAAGGCATACCATGCTCTATGAATCTAAGTGTTAGGCAATTAATGAACAACATGTAGATATGATGAGCATAGATTAAATGAGGATTTTTAGATGGATGAGTGGCAACACAAGAAATAATATAATTAGAAATGAAAACATTTGAGGAAACTTAAGTGTAGCACCAATAGGTAATAAGATGAGAGAGATTAGACTTAGATGGTTTGGACATGTTCAACATAGATTGAAAATGCCACATGTTAAGAGTTAGACAATCCAAGTCGAAGGTTCGAAAAGGGCAAGTGGAAGGCCCAAATGAAAGTGGAAATAAGTGGAGAGGAAAGACTTAAAAACTTTGGAACTAAATGAAGATATGATAGTAAGATTCATGTGGCTGACTCCTAGTTGGAATAAGGTCTTAATGATGATGATAATAATGAACATGGTGAAGTGTCTTGGATTAAGCTATTCTTTATGTTGGCTTAGATTTACCAAAGAGGCAAGTAAAGCACATTTACTTAAGAGCCGGGCAAGTTCGCACTTGATATATATTGAGATGTATAGGAAAATTGGTGTTCACCAGTTTTGTAATAAAAAAAGGCTTTTTAAAGAAACTACAGATGGGACACCGAAAGATTGCTCCAAATCAAGGATGTCATAGGTTCTTGCTCGGAAGAAACGTGCACCCAAAAGTTGTGATTGACCCACTTTTGGGACTCTTTGGGTCTGCGATCCAGTTCATGTCAATGTTCCTTTAACTGAATTTCATGTCATATATGTTCTAGGTCTTACCTTTTCTTTTTCCTTCTTTGTTGGTGCTTGTTCCCGAGGGTAATATTGTACATACCTTAGTGCCGGTAGCAGTAGGTGCTCTTAAATGTGCTAGGTAATATGTTTTGTAGATCCAAGTTATTTATCATGTTGTTTGGAATGGCTTAGATAGTTTAGAAATCAAATTTTATAACCATCGAATGTTTCTATACTAATTTTTTTGGGTTAAAAATAAAAATCAGTTGTTCTTATTTAGTGTTTTAAAGACCCAAAACAAGTGGTTAGAATTGTTAAAGTGCATTGATTCCTCTTGCTTTACCATTTCTGAACATTGTACGCTATGAATTGCTTAGTTCTTCAAAAAAATAAATTCTCTAGGTGCAGCATGTACTTATTAGGATGCTTATGAGCGTCAACTTCTACTGGGACTCGTATATTTATCTAATAGTCAATATAAAAGTTTCCATTTTAACCTTGGATGGAGCGAACAACGAATTATGGAACATGCAAAACCTACGTGACTTGCTGTGTCCTACAGCCCACACTACATTAAAAGGACCGTCTTCGAAAGAAGAACAACTAAGTGAACGCGAGGAGCACGAAATGAGATACAATTTTCTAATGCTGTGCCTCACATCTTGCTGTTCTTCAATGAGTTATTTGAAAACAATAGTATATCTGGATTTAGGATTTTCTTCGTTGTTCATCTTCTAATCACGATCTCTTTATGGCACTTGGCCACACCCCTTCCACCTCCTCCTTTTCTTATATTTTCTTTTCTTAATGGTAACGCAAGTCTATTATTAGGTAGCAAAGAATTCTTCCTGCTGAAATATAATCCCAGCATTTCTGTGAGATTGCTTCCGCCGTTGTATGTGATTCAAAGCAGCCACTCTGAATCTACTCCATAAACTTAGGCAAATGCAATTCAATATAAAAGCAAAATTACGAGCAGTTAATCACGTCCTACTAAGACATAGCTAGAGGCAAGATATAGAATTTTGAGAGGGGAGAGTGCACGACGTAAGGAAAGTCCACAAGGACTGGCTTGGTCAGTTGAAATTGAAAAGATAAGAGCAACAGGCAGAATTTTTTTAGTAGAAGCGTAGTAAACTGTTCAAATATAAAATAACAAAGTATTAGGAAACATCCTTAGTCAAACAAATCAAGAAGATTTGGCATCACTGGAATTGACAATTATGCAAAATCAAATCCCTCGATTGATATCTCCATCAGCTCATTACATTTTGATTATGGGATCTGTAATTATATAAATGAAGATGCAATGGTTGATTGAAATATACAAAGAAATATTCTCTTGTTGTTATGGTATTACAGCATACAATCCAAGGTTTTTTTTTTCTTCTCAGTCTTGGCATCTTCTCCTGCAATCAGCAAACATCCCCATTGACCACTGTCCTTTAAAGATTCCAGTCACTCGTCCATATTGGCGATCATCTCTTTTGGGGATCTAATTCGAACTCCCTCTCAAATCCAATATCTCTACCGCTAGCAGCTACTCCTTGAGCCTCTGCTCCTCCTCCCCCGGTTACTGTCGGGGCCCACAGTTCCCACTAAGTGGAAGTGTAACTGAACAGCTCACTTAACTTGAGCTCACTTGGCTTTCTACTCTACTCTTAGAACATACTAGAAGGCCACTATTTATAGAGGTTCTTCGGGCTGAATGTCAACACCTTCGTCTGCCATAGTTGACAAAGGTGCTGCGACGACCACAAATGTTGGCGTTGATTTTGATGAAAAAACGGCTGCCTTTGTTGACATTGACAACGAAAGAAAAATCTAAGCTGCTTTTGTTTACATTGTTTACAATATAATCTATTTTACAGCCTGCCTCTTTTGACGATGAAAGAGAGACAGAGAAAAAAAAAAACATTTGAAAAGCAAATGAAGTGGCTAAAAGAGATGTTGTCTCTTTCAACTTTCAAATGTGATAGAATTTATAAACCAGATATGAGCAAGGGTAAAAAGATGATTCAAGCTAAGGTATGAGAAATTACCAAATTACCCTTAGGGTTAAAAACTTGTATAATTTGAATTTTTTTAAAATTAAACCTAAGATTAAAACCTCTTATAGTCTTCTATTTAGGCTCAACCAGCAGAGTTTTAGACTATGATGAATCCTCATAAACCTAGAATTGTTTTACAATTCGATAATTTTGGATTTGACTGATATTTAGGCAAGCACTCGAGGAGCAGCTGTAAGTCCTGATGATTATAGATTTCATCGATGTTTTGGGCAGGCACTTTTGGATAATTTGAGTCATCTAATAAATCATTGGCTAGCACCTTGATAAACAAGTTATCATCAATGAGACTCACTAGCACCAAAGGAGTGCACAAGCACATTATGAGGATGAGGGACATAGTCGTTCAACTGAAGTCATTACAGATTGATAATTCTGAGTTCTTTTTAATGCACTTTATCTTAAACTCTCTCCCTCTTCAATATGGACAGTTCAAAATTTCATATAACACACATAAAGAAAATTGGTCAATTAATGAACTTCTAACCATATGTGTTCAAGAAGAAGGAATATTAGTTCACGAGATGGATGAAAGTGCACATGTAGCGATCCATAAAAGGAACAAGAGGCAAGCCTATAAAGGGAAAGTAAAAGGCAAAGTT
Source organism: Warburgia ugandensis (assembly GCA_035236585.1). NCBI lineage: Eukaryota > Viridiplantae > Streptophyta > Magnoliopsida > Canellales > Canellaceae > Warburgia > Warburgia ugandensis. The sequence goes on from CP141134.1 coordinate 68,410,939, forward strand.
GAAGCCCATTCTAAGAAAGAGGAGGCTACTAGGTGTTTCTTTTGTAAAAAAAAGGACACATAAGGAAAGATTGCCTTAAAAGGAAGGCTTCGTAGAGAAGAAAGGTAATCTCAAATCTTTTGTATGTTATGAATCCAATATAATTGATGTTTTATATACCATATGGTGAATTGGTTCTAGTCCTATAATCCATATTTCTAATACCATACAGGGTTTTCTAAACCAAAGGAGACCGATGAAAAGTGCACGAAGCATCTATTCAAAAAATCGGATGTGCTCACTTGTTAAAGCTATTGGGACATATAGACTAGTTTTACCAATGGGTTTTGTACTTGGATTGTGAATGTACCTTTTATATTCCTTGTTTTTTCATAAATTTAATTTTGGTATTTAAACTTATACCATTGAGTTTTTCATTTTATTTTCATGAATCTTATTTCAATTTATATAAAAATTTAGTGGTTGTTGTAAATGGTTCAATGGATGATGGTTTATTCAAAATTCATTTAAATAATGATGTCTCTAATGAAATAATGGTTGTGCATGGCGATGCTAATACTAAGCATAATGCTATGAATGAGAAATCTTTTATGTTGTGGCACCAGAAATTGGAATATGTCTCTATTAATAGAATAAAAGGTTAGTAAATGATGGAGTTCTTAAGACTCTTAATTTTTTTGATTTTAATTCATGTGTGGATTACATTAAAGGCAAATAAACCAACAAGTTGAAAAAGGGTGCTAAGAGGAGTTATGACATATTAGAGATCATATGTATTGACATTTATTGTCCTGACTTAAGTTTAGATGGTAAAAACTACTTTATTACCTTTATAGATGACTACTCATGATTTATGTATCTCTATTTACTCCATAACAAGAGTTAAGCATTGGATGCTTTTAAAATATATGAAGAAGAGGTAGAGAAACAATGTGGCAAGCAAACTAAAATCATGAGATCTGATGCTGGTGGTGAATATTATGATAGGTACACAAGAACTAAACAAGTACTTGGTCCATTTACTAAGTTTCTTCAAGAGCAAGATATTATAGCTCAAAACACCTTATATAGCTCACTAGATCAAAATGGTGTAGTGGAAAGAAGAAACCAAACTTTAATGGACATGGTGAGGAGTATGCTCAGCAACTTCAATCTTCCTTTGTCATTATGGAGTGAAGCTCTAAAAACAGTAACGTATATATTAAACCGAGTTCTAACTAAGGCCGTTTCTAAAATGCCATTTGAATTATAGAAAGATTGGAAATCAAGTTAGATACATATACGCATTTGGGGTTGGTTAACTAAAGTTAGAGTTTATAACCCATATGAAAAGAAGTTGGACCCGAGGACTGTTAGTACGTATTTTATTAATATGCTAAAAGGTCTAAGGGATGCATGTTTTATTGTCCATCCCATGGTAGTATAATTGTAGAATAAAGAAATGCTAAATTTCCTAAGAATGACATTGTTATTGAGAGTTATCGACCTCAAAACTTAGTTTTTGTGAAAAATCATGTTTCTAATCAAACTCCTACATCAAGCAGCAGACTAATTATTATTAACGACACTCATCAAAATATGATAGATATTGGATAACCAGTTGTTGAAAATCTATATTCGGCTGATAATGTTTTAGTAGATCCCATTGATCATCAACCACAACAAGTTGTTGATCAAGAGCCTCCACAAGAAGCTGATGATGTACCTTTGAGCAAATCTATTAGAGTAAGGAAATCAATAGTTTCTATTGATTACATTGTTTACTTACAAGAATCTAACTATAATATTAGTGCTGAAAATGACTCTAAGACATTTTCATAAGCAATGAATTGAATGGTAGTAAATCTAATTTATGACATGATGCTATGAAAGATGAGATGAAATATATGATGAAGAATCAAGTCTTGGACCTTATAGAGTTGCCTAAAGGGGAGAAGACCATTAGTTGTAAATGAGCTTTTAAAACCAAGAAAGACTTATTAGGCAATATTGAGCTATAAAGGCTAAACTTGTTACAAAAGGATTCATACACAAGGAAGAAATCAATTATTGAGAAATATTTTCTCCTGTTTCTAGGAAGGATTCTTTCCATATCATCATGACACTGGTTTTTCATTTGGACTTAGATTTACATCAAATGGATGTGAAAATGACATTCCTCAATGGTGATTTAGAGGAAGATATTAATATGAAATAACCTGAGGGGTTCATTACAAGTGACAGTTAGTTTGCAAGCTTAAAAAGTCTATATATGCACTAAAGTAAGCCCCCTATCAGTGCTATTTAAATTTTCATAATGTTCTCTCTTCATTTGGTTTAGAAAACATTATAGATGAATGTGTACATTACAAGGTTAGTGGGAGCAAGATCATTTTTCTAGTCCTGTACGTGAATGACATTTTGCATGCAACTAATGATATGAGATTTCTATATGAGGTAAAATGATTTCTCCCTCAACACTTTGATATGAAGGATATGGGTAAGACATCTTATGCCATTAGCATTAATATTGATAGAGACAGGTCTCATGGTATCATGGGCTTATCTTAGGAAGCCTATATTAATAAGATTATTGAGAGATTTTGGATAAAAAATTGTTCATCCAATATATCACCTATTGTTAAGGGTGATAGATTCAATTTGAATCAATGTCCTAAAAATGACTTTGAAAGGGAATAGATTAAAAGAATTCCTTATGCTTCAATTATTGGCAGCTTAATGTATGCTCAAGTCTGTACTAGACCAGACATTACATTTGAAGTTGAAATGTTGGGAAGATATCAAAGTAACTCAGGTTTAGACCACTGGAGAGTTGCAAAAAGAAGGTCATGAGATACCTTTAAGGGACTAAAGATTTTATGCTTACATATAGATGGATCGATGACTTGGAGGTTGTTGGATATTTTGATTCAGACTTTGTTGGTTGTCTTAATTCTCGCAAATCAACATCTAGATATATCTTTTTATTTGTTGGAGGAGCTATATCTTGGAGAAGTGCAAAGTAGTCTTTGATTGCTATTTTTACTCTAGAAGTGGAGTTTGTTTCTTACTTTAAGGTGACAAAACAGGGTATTTGGTTCAAGAGTTTCAACTCTAAGCTTTGAATTGTTGATTCCATCTCTAGGTCACTAAAGATATATTGTGACAATTCAGCTGCTGTGTTCTTTGCTAAGAATAATAAGAGTGGAAGTCAAAGTAAGGACATTGACATTAAGTTCTTAGCAGTCAGAGAACATGTTAAAGGAAATGAAGTGCTCGTTCAACACATTCATACTGAGCTGATGATTGTAGATCTTTTGACGAAAGGCATGCCACCAACGTTGTTTAAGGATCATGTAATGCGAGTGAGACTTTGTTCTCATTTGTCACTTTCAATTTGAATTATGATGCTACACCTGTAGCATATATTAGTAATGAAACTCTGAATTCTTGAATTTGTCTCCATTTTTGTTTGTATAAATTTATGATTGGATGACAAATATTTATGTTTGAACCTAGAATAAGCATTTGAGGCTTATTAATAAAGATAAAGTGTCACATAAAAGGCTTTTCAAAGAAGATAATTACATTGTAATACATGGAAAGTAATACTTGTTTATAAAGAAATTACCTCCATGATTCATGTAATTTATTTCTTTGCTTGAGCATTAAGTGATTTTTGACTAGTACATTAAGATTTATGATTTTATAAAGTTACAAAGGCCCATAACATTTTTATTCAAACTTAATGTATTTGTATGTGGTAACTCCCCATGGCAGTTATCCTTGATGAAAGGAAAACTTCCATTAACCATCTATTTGATATCTATATATAGGGGTCTTGATTCAAAGCAGTATCAATTGACACTATGGAATAAGCCATCATTCAGCACTGCTTAAGAATAAGAAGATCTTCCTACTTCAAATCTACTGCTAACGGCTAGAGGTAAGTTCCTAATCTTTTAACTTTGCTTCCGCTTAATTTTTATTACTGTAAACATGAAAAACATGGTTTACAATGGACGCCATCTTCATTATGATTATTCATTCCATGACTGTAGTTGTTAGTCTTAGTGGTCATTTAAGCCACATAATAGGAGTATAGCTAATGTATTTAAGCTATATTAAGAGTATGATAATCTAATTGGCTTGAACTACATATTTGATGTTTTGGACAATTAAGATTAAAGAGGACATGTTCATGTTAATTAACAAATTGACCCTTAGTATTATTATTTCTCCCTATTTAAGTAAAACCTTTAGATCAACATATAAGCAGTGGATAGCTAGGATTCCAGGTCAGCATTAGCTTGCTGAGCAAGTATACTAATTGGAAACTCCAACAAACTAGAAGCATGGTACAATTAGGAAAGCAAGGGAAACAAAATTAGAAGTCTTATACAAAGTGAAAAAAAACCTACAAATTGCTAGATGGACGTAGGTTTCTCCTCTTTGGTACAGTTTTTGGTTCCTCTCTTTGGTGAACCTTTGGAGAGTTGGACAATTAACCTTGATTGTTCCAAACTGGTGCAAAGATTGGTGATACAATTGCATGCGTTTCAAGTTGATCAGGAAAAAGTTCTATGAAGTTTTTTGCAGTTAAATTGCAAGTTTTCTATGTTCTTTTATATTCCTTAGATCTCTAGGTTCAGGTTAGAGATTGTTGATTGCTTGAAAAAGAACTTGATAAAACTCTGTTAGTCAATGGAGGTAACATTTATGCATACTTGAATCTCAATTTATTTCATGTTAACTTGAAGCAAGTTATTGCTGTCTCCGAATCCGTAAACTTGAAGCAAGTTATTGCCGACTCCAAACCGGTTAATTGAGTGCAATTTTGTAAAATAATTATTTAAGTCCTGAACTAGCATTAATTTAAGATTTTATTCCATGCAAGTCAGTGACCACGTTAATTGACTTGATTTTCTAGTTGCTGCCAAGTCAAGTTAAATCGGACGAGCTGTCCAGTCAACTCGCAAGTTTTAAATTATGATTTAGACTTGTTCAATCCGTGCTTCGGTCGTCAAAACTATTTGAAAAGTGCGGCGCATCTATGCTCTTGGCTTCTCTATCTTCATGTACTTCTAATATCTTTTCGTGCCTAAATCTCATATTGATTTTGATGCCAAGACCCCATGGACATTTTTTATTGGAATTATATGAACTGTGGAACACTTTATTTCTTTCCATGGGTACATAAAACATGAGAAGCGAAATTGCTAAGGAACATACAATGTAGAACGTAATGGCTAACACAACATAAAACGTCAATAACATAGAAGAAATACAGGGCAATGATGAACTGGCACAGCGTTCAGGTGTGATCTTCCGCAAACAGTGGTGGTGGGCTCGAGTCAGCGTGGCTACCAACTTTCAAAGGAAACTTAATCGGAACAAACATAACATGGCATATAACTAGATAAAATGCACATTCTTCTGGGCAGTAGGGTAACTAGCCTGCATGGCAATGCCACACAAACCCTCTCTGGCTTCTACTTCCCTTTTCATCCTTATGTAGCCGTCTTCACCCCATCTAGTGCCCCACGAATTCTTCGCGAGCCAGTACTTGCTTCCATCGTCAGCTGTTCCATAACCCACAACAGTCACTGCATGGTCGAGGTTAGTACCACAATCGCCTGTGAAGACACCACTCGAGTAAAACTGGAAACCACTGTCATCGACGGCAACAGAAACCGGCTGATTAGCCACAGCCTTCAATAGTTGCTCCTCACTGTTGGGTGGCACCTTTTCGTAGCCGTTAATGGTGGCCGAAGGATTGGCTGCTTTCTCGGTATCGCAAGTGCCATCAACTCCCTGGTAGGGATACTTTTCCTCATTCGCAAGGCCTTGGTTGTTTTTAATGAATTCGAAGGCGCCAACCATTAAACCACCACTGCAGCCATGATTCTTTGTGTCATAATCCACAAGCTCTTGCTCAGACAGAGAGATCAACTGACCTGTCTTGATTTGGGTTATTCCCTCCACGGCTGCAACTGCTGAGAATGCCCAGCAACATTCTATTTGACACATTAAATTACAAAGTTATTAATGGCATAGAAAGACCTACATTCTTTAATAATCATTGAAAAAGGTTGGCTTATCTGCTTACCACAATCATGTTGGTCCTTAACGGGTGTTACAGCTCCTTTCTCCCTCCAGTCCATAGTAGAATTCATGTCAGTCACGTCTGCATACATGAATGGTGTTGATTTGGATGTCCTAGCACTTGAGGGCCTATATCCAGTTTGAAAGGCCCTGAATTCTTCATTGGTTAGATCAGCAAATTTGTTGACGCTTAGCTTGTAGGTTTTGCCACTGCAGTTGTTGAAAGCTTCTGTGTCGACGTTCTCCTTGAATATCTTGACACGTTTTTCCTTCTCTGCTGGGTCCTTGTACACTCGCCCATGTTGAGCCATCCAGCGCTCGTGCCTCTCTGCAGGCGTAATGGGATCATGGAGAGTGCGTGACATAGCTTGAGAAGCCCATACTCCCAAAATAAGTAAGGCCAGCAGGGAGTTTTGATATGTCGAAACCATCGGGTAAAATCAAGTTCTAGGACGATGATTTCGAGTCAAGTGATCCTAGAAGTGAGTGATGACATGCATACTTAGCGGCTGTGGTTTTTATAGGGATGAGCATGAGAAATTATTCCTCCTTTTTTTGTAATACAGAAAGCTATTTGATCTGGACAATTTTGAACATCGTGTACGTTGTTACCTCCCTAACTTCACGCATGGGTCAATGCAGCCATTTATAAACCCTAATGTGGTCACTGTGCATGTTTGAATATTGTTGCACTTTCTTTTCTTTTTTATTTTTGTACAAGGCTAAAGCAAAAAACCTTTCTTTTTTCTTTTTCTTTCTTGGATGAATATTGACCACACACACATGAACACATGAGCACTGAGTAGCCTCGACCTTCTGAATAGGATCGCAAAAATATGGGCTCCCCTTGAGCTTAGACATACCATTGATGTAAACCTTAGACTTAACTAATGGTTTTGATCTGTCCCGCGGATAACTGAAATGATAAAACTTATCTAAGACGGGGTCCAGCAGACTAACCGTTTGAATAATGAAAGGCTAGGGCTATAATTCTAGGCTAAGGGATGAAATCTGTATAAGCGGGACCCAGGCAGATCAATGGTAAGGATACAAAAACCTCGCGATGCTCATATGTATGCAGAATGAAAAAGTACAACCAGAGCAACACCTTTATGATATCCAAACCATTCGATTCCGGGACCCGTATTAGATGCGTTAAAACTAACCGTAAGGAACTAATTAGACCCATCTTTTGGTGACCTAAAGCATTTTCGTTCTGGACCATGTTCTCTTTCCGCAATCTTCTCCTCATTTCATCTTGTTCTGGAGATAAGAGGCGTCCATCTCAGCGGACAGCTACAAACTTCCTCCATCAGGTTCCATAATTACCTCCAGTTCTTTAGCTTTGTCAGTTTAGCTTGCAGTTTAACACTTGTAATCGAGGAGAAAATTTTGGCAAAAAGCATACGAAACCTTGATGGTGCAGATTGACTTCTCCCTGATGGCCAGTCAACACCCTATTTTGTGATTTAGTCCATGCAAAGCTACGTTTGTTGAGCCTGCTTCACGGCACTTCAAGTGAAGGCTCTTCCCACTGTAATGTTCCTTTCCTACTACTGACCAAATTGGGGGCCATCACTTACACCTTGGGCAAACCGGACGGATGTGATCGATTAATTTTGCGTTTCAGTTGTGGATATTATTGTTCCTCAAAAGTCATTTGGTTGAAAGCGTGGTGTTTGCAAACATTGCTTCCTGAATTTTGCGCTAGTGCGTCTGATTGCTCCTTAGTGTAGGTTTGATTGGCCAATTCGACAATATTACATTTAAGCTGGACGAACAGTAAGTGTTTTATGCACTTGCTTGTTTGAGGAAGTAGAATACTTTTTGAGACCAAAATGTGCATGTTGGCTTGATCCCATCCTTTAATACTATAAATAATGACAAGCCCTGCTTATTGACCCTGATTTTTGTCTTGATTAGAGATTTTAATTTGGCCCTTCGTCCAAGTAAGCCTGTTTAAGTTTTTGGCAGGAATGTGTGAATCAGTTGTATTTGAAGAATTCTAGCTTGGAGATGATGTATCTGTTTGGCATGGGACTAAAGCTACATGGTTTAGCTGTTAATGGTGAGCAAGTTTGCTGGTGTCGATCTGCAAAAAAAATTTCCATGTGAGCCCAAAAAGTGTACTTCTTCATTGACAGGAAAAGTACCTTGCTTAGCAGTCGCACTTATAGTCATAATCCACCAGTTTATTAAGAGTTTTTACCACTTTCTCTGAGCATTTCTCAACCGTCCGTATTTGGTACTGAGTAACAGAGGTCAGGATCATCAGATACATATGATTTAGGCCTTTGATCTTGGCCGCAGGCATGTGGTATATATGATGTTGCTTTCTTATTTTCTAACCATCTATTTCAATGCCATAGGTCTAGGATCGATCATCTGAAGAGTCCGAATATTGGTGTGCTCATTCATGCCTTGACTTACGGGACATATTGCTTGGTAACATTGGCCATAAAGTTTGGGTCGCGTTCCTACTTTCCCTAGTTCTTCAAGCGTATATATCCATGACACGTGTATATTTATACGCCGTACATGACGTAGCAATTAGCTTGGTAGTCTAATTTCACTGGTTTTGCTTCTCTCTCTTTGTGCAGCAAATTCATCATCATCATCATCATCGTCATTAAGACTTTATTCCAATTAGGGGTCGGCCACATGAATCTTATTCCTCCATTCCACTCGATTACTTTTATCCACGTTCTTTTGGGGCTTCCCCTTGCCCTTTTAGAACCTTCTACTTTTATTGCCTCATTCCTTCTAACTGGTGTCGTTGTTTGTTTCCTTTGGATATGTCCAAACCATCTAAGTCTAATCTCCATCATCTTATTACTTATTGGTGATACCCCTAAATTTTCTCTAATATTTTCATTTATAATTCTGTCATTTCTTGTCTTACCACTCATCCATCTCAATATCCTCATTTCTGCAACGCTCATCCTATGAGTATCATGTTCCTTAATTGGCCAACACTCTGATCCAAAAAGCATGGCCAGCCTTATAGCCATCCTTTAGAAATTTTCTTTTAGTTTGAGTGGCACCCGCTGATCACATAAAACTCCAGATGCACATTTCCATTTGTTCCAACCCGCTTGGATTCTCTAGGTAACCTCCCTCTCAATCTCTCCACTCTCATGAATCAATGATCCTAAGTACCGAAAGAGATCCTTCACAGGGACTTCTTTGTTATCAATCTTGACTGGTGTTCCACTCCTACTCTCCTTGCTAAAATTGCATTCCATATATTCTATCTTAGTTCGCTAATTTTAAATCCTTCAGATTCTAATGCCCCTCTCCATAACTCTAGCTTTATGTTTACACCCTACCTTGTCTCATCAAGTAAGACTATATCATCTACAAATAGCATGCACCAGGGAATATCCTTGTGTAAATGTTTTGTTAACTCATCCATAACTAATGTGAAGAGATATGGACTCAATGTTGATCATCCTACAGTGACAGGATGTAATAACCCAAAATATTAATAATTTTATAATAATAATAGGAGGGGTAAAATTGTAAATATACATGGCCCTACAGGGCGTGGGACCTACAATGAGGCTATAAAAGCCTGCCCTGTCTCGTGTGCGGCCAAACCATTCACTTCTGATTCTGAGTTGGCGACGTAAGGTAGCGACGAGGAACTCCTCGAGTAGGCGCACGCAGTGGTGATCTAACCACGGTAGGCCACCCTCCACCGTTTCTGTGTTTTTCCTATAGTTTTGTTGTTTTTAACACCAGAAAACGGTGTGGATTGCCGTTTTCCGGTGAACAAGTAGGCAGTAGTGTTTTTGTTGAAGTAAACTAATGAAACAAAATCAGATTATGATCTGAACTGTCCATCAAAGGCATTGTAACATGAAGAACAATCCCATGAATTTTCATGGTGATCGGATGGCTAGATATGCCGAAAAACTCATAAAACAGTAGATGTAAAAAATTTTAGGGACGTAACAAAAATCGTGTAAAAATACTAGATAATGGCATAGATGGTTGAAAAGTAGCTTATAAATGGAATCTACGCGAAAAACTGAACGAAACGGTGCAAAAATCACACCATTTGGACACCTGTGCGTGGTCAAGGCGACCGCAGTCCCATTGTCTTCTCCAAGAATGGGCCGACCTATCGCGACATGCGTCACCCCCTGTCGCACGCCACACAAGCGCCACGCACATAGACGGCACGCTCACGACACATGACACCACGCGCGCAGTACCTACACGGCACGCGCCCACATAGGCGACACGTGGCGCCATGCACCACGCGGACGACAGCGCACTAAAGCATCGACAAAATGTGCGCACGAAAATCAACGCACGAGGGCATGTGCACTAGCATACATGCGCACACATGGAAATGGTGCACGTGCACGCAAGAATTAGGTACACGCGCGTGCGCGCCTCACAAAAAACGACGCACAGCGTGTCTGTCCACGCGCCACACGAAGACGCAGTGCAGACGTGTTCAGCATGTCTGTGCACACGCTCGCCCGAAAAAGACACCGCATAGCGCGTCTGTGCACGCACCCGCGCGAAGACAGGCATCTGCCTGTCCAGCGCATCTATGGATGCGCCCGCACGTGCGAGCACATGCGACGCATGAGTTTTGGGATTTTTTTCGGTCTTTTGACCGTCCATTTATAAAAACTTGATTTCTAGGAGCTATAGAGGTCCAAATCGCGATCCGAAAGAGGCATTGCGACTGTATCGACGGCATGGACCTAGATTTGACTTGAAAAGTTAGATATAAATTCCTTTTTAAGAGTTAAACCACAGAATGTTGTGAGATAGTCTCAATTAAGCTAATCAATGGACGATCAGGCCTTAGATGTTAATGGTATACATCAAATGTAAGATAATCTAGGTGATTATAGGGTTAAACAGTATTGAATTACCAAATGATGAAAGATTTATGATGTAACAGGTACGTCAGAGCGCGCAACGTGATATTTTTATGCGCTTGATTTGAGCACTGCAATTACTGAGGTAGGTGATTCTATTCAATTATTTCATGATTTCAATAACCATGAATGGATTTTTAAAGCTTTGAGACATGTGTTTTACATCTTCTCATGTACATAATTAGATCCATATTTTCGTGTTATAGCATGACTTTTCTATTTGGTAATGACAATATTTGTCGGGCTTTAATTGTGTTATTGAGATTATTTATAACGTATTTACAAGGTTTATAAGATTTATACTTTGCCGATGATTTATGACGGGTGCTTTCACCCGGTGGGTACTATGCTAGGAGGGTTGTAGGGTTGGCCACCCGCCCTCTGATTTTGTGATGATGATGATGATAGACACCGCCCTAGAGTGATACAGGGCCAGGTACGTAGGGGTGGTATCATGGGTAGTCCCCCCTACGGGTTCGTTCCTTCCCATGGGGACAGAGAAAGTCTTTCATTTGGTGTCGACGTGGAGCGGCAGTGGTTTAGACCCTGATGGGGTTGCCACTGCAGCATAGTAACCCATATAGTTTGTGCATGCTTATACAACGTTATATGTATGGTGAACCGGGGCAAGTCGGGCCTAGGCCGTGAGAGACTCCGGGGGCTGATGTTAACTGCACAGGAGGGACCAAAGTTAGTATGGGTACACATCACCGGTGATTGAGTATATTGGAGAAATTTTGGTATAGTTTTGATACAGTGTTTTGGTATCAATGATTGCATGCATATGTTTCCATGGGTATATATACTAGTATGGTTTTGATGTACTTACCTTGTATTTTGATCATGCCTTGCATGCTATGCTGATTTACCTCGGCATCTGATTTGTGAAAGTTGTAATTGCAAGCATTTCAGTTATTTGACATGTTTTGGGTATGCTTCCCTTATGAGAATTCTATTGTAAATTTTGTTAAACTTTATTTGAGTGTAATCACCTACATAAGCATAGCTTGCTGAGGCATTGCCTTGTTTTGCAATGCCTCAGATTTGGAATGCGATAACAACAAGGGAAAGCAGGCAGAGTAGCGGGGATCTCGAAGGAGACTTGAAGACATTTCATTTTATTTTCTCCTTCGGACATATATTAGAGTATGTCACTTGGATTAGACTTTTGAGACTTTCTTAGATGTGGATACATATTATAGATTGGACTCATATTATGTTATGGAGGATTGTTAAAGTTTAGATGGAAATATTGTGGTGATTATGGATGGAACCTGATGATGTTTGAATTGATTTATTATCATTTTTAATTAGCACGTGTATTTATCGTGGTTTTTAGTCGAGCATGCTCAAAGTATCAATGTTTTAATGTTGTTTATGATCATAGTTTTGAATGTAGTTGACCCCTGATGTTTACGCTTTCAAGCAATTCTTTTTAAAGTTACGCTAAAAGTTTTATAATATAAAATTTTAAATTTTAGGGATCCCGTCTATTTTCTTAAAACGTATTGTTATTTTTATATTAATGAGGAAAAAGTTTTGAGAAAACCCGGGGTGTCACATAGGAAAATCACCAGTCACGCCACCAGTGGTCTTAACATTTGCTATCGCTCTTTCATATATATCTTTAATTATGTCTATATACCCTTGAGAAACCCCCTTACCACCCAACACCCTTCATATTAACTCTCTAAAGACTCTATCATAAGCTTTTTTTAAGTCAATAAAGACCATATGTAGGTCTTTCCTCCCCTCTCTATATTTCTCTACTAATTGTCTTAATAAGAAAATTGCTTCCATGATAGACCTCTCAGGCATGAAACCAAACTGATTCTCTGATACACTTGTTTCATGTCGCAGCCTCTCCTCAATCACTCTTTCAAAAAGTTTTATGGTGTGGCTCATAAGTTTGATCCCTTGATAATTAATGCTCTTTGAATGTCTCTTTTATTCTTATAGATTGGTACAATAGAGCTTTTCCTCCACTCATCAGGTATTTTCTTTGATTTTATAATATTGTTAAACAACTTGGTCAACCAAACTATCCCAATATCTCCCATATGCTTCTAAACCTCTATTGGTACACCGTCAGGCCCCATGGCCTTTCCTGATTTCATCTTTTTCAAGGCCTCTTTTACTTCAAGTATTCTAATCCTACGTTCATATATATAATATCCAATGTTATTTAGATTTATAGTATTTTCAATCCTTATTTTCTCAGAGCCATTGTCATTTAATAATTTTTGAAAGTATGTTTTCTACCTTTATTTGATCTCATCTTCTTTGACTAATACCCTTTGATCATCACTTCTAATACACCTAACATGAACTAAGTCCTTACCCTTCTGTTCTCTTACTTTTGTAAGTTTAAACACATCTTTCTCTCCTTCTCTTGTTCCTAATTTATTATAGAGCTCATCATATGCTTTAAGTTTAGCCTCACTTACTATTCTCTTAACAACGTTTTTAGCATTCTTATATTGTTCATAGTTTTCATTATTTCTAATCTTCTACCAAACTTTAAAATATATCCGTTTTTCTTTAATAACTTTTTGCACTGTTTCACTCCACCAACAAGTTTCCTTTGCCAGTAGTCTTTTACCTTTAGATACTCCTAAGACATCTTTTACCACTTTCTTAATGGACTCAGTCATATTAGTCCACATGGTATTTACTTCTGTTTCATAGTTCCAATTTCCTTCTACCATCAACTTTTTTTTGAATGAGGTTATTTTCTCTCCTTTTAAGTTCCACCACTTAGTTTTTGGATGTGTATTAAGTTTAATTCTTTTACTCCATCTTTTCATATGGATATCTATAACCATTAACCTATGTTGTGAGGTTAAACTCTCATAAGGTATCACTTTACAATCCTTACATATAGATCGTTCATTATTCGTAAGTAGAAAAAAGTCTATTTGGCTTTTATGAAGTCCACTTTTAAAGGTTATTAAGTGTTCATCCCTCTTCTTAAAGAGTGTATTTGCAATGGACAAGTTATATGACAAAGCAAAATCGAGGATATTCTCCCCCATTTCATTTCGTTCACCTATACCATACCCTCCGTATATTCTATCATATTCTTTCTTATCTTTTTCTGCATGGTCATTTAAGTTTGCTCATATAAATATCCCATCAGTGTTGGAAATTTCTTATATAACTGCCTCCATATCTTCCAAAAACTATCTCTTGATTATATCTATTAACCCAACTTATGGTGCATATGCACTTATAACATTTATAATATGCTCTGCTAGAACAATTATTATTATTATAATTCTATCACTAATTCTTTTAACGTCCACAACTTTATCCTTTAATTCCTTATCCACTATTATTCCTACGTTATTTATGTTATTTTCCTTTCCTACATATCATAATTTATACCCATCTATTTCTCTAGCTTTAGCCCCTTTCCACTTGGTTTCTTGGATACAAGCAATGTTGACTCTCCTACGTTTTGTCGTGTCTACTAACTCCAAACTCTTACTTGTCAATGTACATATGTTCCATGTAGCGATGTGAATCTTATGTTCTGGAGATACCATATTTACTATAGCCTTTCTCAACCTCCATGGTATGAACCCATGTCCACTTTTCACTGTACCTGGGTTCTGATGCAGCACGTCACTTCCGAGGGGACACTCTAGTAGCCCTTGCCCACTTTTCACTACACCTGGGATCCAATGTAGCGCGTCGCTTTTGGGAGAACGCCCTAGTAACCCTTGCCTATTTGTCACAACACCCAGGATCCGATGCAGCGCGTTGCTTATGGGGAACGCCCTAGCTTGAGGGAATGTCAGTTTTTGATTCATGTCATGTTGGGGTTGCCATATTTCTAAAAAGCTGAAGATGATTCCATTTCTCCTTACAAACTAATACAAATGCATATTCATTTGCAAGTAGAAAAGAAATAACAAAATCATCTTCAGCTTAACCCTTGCCAGCTAGCTACCTGAAGCAAGGGTGGCCGTATTTTAAGAAGCTGGAGATGATTTTCATTTCTTCCTCACAAACTAATATACAAATGCATATTCATTTGTAAGAAAGAAAATATAGAATCATCTTCAACTTCCCCCTTGCCAGCTGGCACGTGACGCAAGACCCTCCTCCTTTTTCATCCGGGCTTGGGACTGGCATTGGCGGAGTTTTTGTGCGGCAAATTGAAGACTAAAATTATCATGCAGCCAGGACAGGATATGTAGCCAGTGTTTAAGTGGATCGGGTCAGCACTGGTTATAACTTACGTGGCGAACATGGGACTTCGGCCACTTGGGTGGACTGCAATTATCAATAGTCATATCCAAGTAACTTTTGTATGAGTTTGCTACCAACAAATGTGTAACTACAAAAAACCAGCAAACTGTAGTTTAAACAAAAATTGCTCTTTTCTTACTGGAACCATATATGGAGATAGAACTGGCAGCAGAGCAAAGTGCCTAGCTATAAAGAGCGTGACCAGTTAAAAGGTAAATTACCAATGACAGCAAACAAGATACATTGCGCGAGACATGGTAGAAAAAAATTCGATCATTGAGTGGACGCTTTTAAGCGGCCCAAAACTAGAAAGCATATGCCTATGTGCTACTATCTTTCAACCAGTAATTTGGTAAACTACAGCGAGCTTGATTCTCTCTTCTTGTCGGCTTCTCTTTCTGGTAACTCACACGAAAATCTTTGGGATTGTGAAGCAACAAATTGGGTGGCTAGAGAATAGCCATTTGGCTATTCTAAATTCATGTTGTTGTCTCGCCTTCTAACGAGGGTTGCTTAAAATTGAGCCTGAAGTATGATCAAGTATTTGGATGATGATCTTGCCCCTATCCATAATTTACTATTCCATGTGTCAGGACAAGACCCGTACCAGGCATAATCATATGAGCGAGAAAATGATATGGTAAAGCCCGTGTAAAATTCACGAACAGAGTATAAGTGGGACTCGATTTTGTAAGCTATATACCGCAACTTCAAATCCTGCCCCAGGCTACCCCGCGCGATGTGCATATTTTGTGGGTGATTCCGCCGCATCCGCAGCGACACCAGTGACATCGAAAAGAAGAAAAGGAAGGGAAGAAAAGAAAAGATGAGCTTAAAGGATGATACCCAAGACGGACACAGCATATATCAACAGAGATTCTACATGACAGATTTGGCCTGGAGAGCGCGTTGAAAACAACATGCTTGTACTCAGCATTATACACATGCATGAACAGAAGGGATGGAATTATATAAATAAACCATTATCAGCAACTCGGTTAGAGGTCTGCATCGCAATTCTAGAAAGACGTTCCATGCCGCGACACCCCTTTGCATCCTTATGTATCCATCCTCCCCGTCATTCAGCACCCCTTGAGTTCCTCCACCAAACAATGCTTTGTTCAACCATCTGTGATTCCATAACCAACAACAGTAACGCACCGATCAACATCGGTGCCGCATTCTCCAGTGAAGACGCCACTAGAATAGAATTGGAAGTCAGAACCACCGGCATCGATGGCAACAGAAACTGGTTGGTTTGCCACAGCTTTCTATAGAGCGTTTTCACTATTGGCCGGCACATCTTCGTAGCCAGTAATGCTTGCTTCAGGGACAGCTGCTTTCATGGGTGACTTCTACCATGGTGGTGCTAGAAGTCACTCAACTGGGGGACTAGTGTACTATATTTATTAAGTCATTGTGAAATATAGTTTTCATGAACCACAAACTACTTTACAAGAGGCTTTTAAATTCGGTAAAAAATGCTAATAGTAGTCACTTAAAAAATGACTTCTATTGTTTAGATAAATGACTTCAAAAGTACTTTCTTCTTTCTTTTTTATTTTATTTTTCACATTCAATCATTAACTAAATGGCTTCAAAAATGCCTTGTTTTTCCTTTCTTTTTTTTCATTCTATCACTAACACCTCCTGTATATATTCAATATCACTGCCACCTATTACATTCAGTATAACACATATCTTACAATCTTTATATACATAAAAAATAAACATACATTCACTTTCACATTAAATGGTTGCTTTTGAAGTTGTTTAGACCTAAATGACTTTAAAAATAGGCACTTTTGAAGTTGTTTAGGATAAATGACTTCAAAAGTACAATTTTTTTTTATTTTTTTTTCATTTTTCACATTTCGATCACTAACACCTCTGTGTGTGTGTGTGTGTGTGTGTGTGTGTACCACCTGTTACATTCAATATAACACATTTTATACAATCTTTATACACATGAAAAACAAATATATATTCTCTTCTACATTGAGTATGAAACATTCAAATTCATCATTATCATCCACGTCTACTTGAAAATACTCAATAAAAGAAACCACAACACATGCATTTACTACAACATCCACATTCGCTTCCATATTTGGGTACAAAGCATCCAAATTTAGCATTATCTATCCACATCTATCTTGAAAATCCTTAATAAAAGTAATCACAACACATGCAATCACTACAAGCTCATTTACTCCCACACTCTCCACTCATTCATTGTTTAATATATATACATATATATTAAAGAAAATAATAAAAAATAAAAGAACACATACAAATGAATGAAAAAATACTTGTTTATATATTTTACACATGTAGTTACTCCAAGTTTTTTAATTGAAACCCAATACATACTTGGTGTAATAACCCAAAATTTAAAAGTTTATTTTATGTAATTTTTATTATAAAACAAAGATAAAATAGAATTTTATGAATGACCTTTTTATAGAAGCCAAATAAAGTGTTAAAATTTTAATAATTAGATTGTATTCTAAAAATGAATTCCAATGACACAAAGAACACTGAAAACAGAGTCTAGATGAGAAAGTTATATGATTTTTAATATTAGAAAATTTTAATCATTTTAAAATGGGCCCCATTTATATATTTTTAAAACGAAAAAGTGTCTAAAATAGAGGGGTCACTTTTTATAACGACAAATCCTCTGAAACAGATCTCCCACGGGCAACAACATCGTCCTATGCATTTCCATCTTCCTTGTTAAAAAAGCAGGCCAGTGATCACGCACCTACCAGTTGGAAGGGCGGATCACCGGAGATAAAGAGACTGCCCAATCCCCAGTGCGGTGCCTCTCTCACCCTCTTTCCGAGCTTCGGTCTCCCCCTATTACTCCATCGTCGGCCAGCGACACACACACGCCCAATGCCAGCCCCCTCCCCCCCCCCGCCATTTCTCTCTCTCTCTCTCTCTCTCTCTCTCTCTCTCTCTCTCTCTCTCTCTCTCTCTCTCTCTCTCTCTCTCTCTTGTTGGTTTCCCCTCTTTCTTCTTCCTCCAGGCGACACCTATTGTGCACCTAGGTTCCCCTATCCCTCTCCACTGGCATATCACCAATATGCCACCACTAGACCTAGGTAACCCCCTTCTCCTCAATTCTGATTGTGTTACTGGCTGGCGACTCATTGGTGAATGGATTTGACCAGCTAAGATGGGAACCATGATTAGGATAGCTCGAATGAAAATTTTGAGTCTTCCAATGGAATCTTGGGGCCTCAAAACCCTATGAATTTTAAATTGGAAATTTATGAAACAAATATTTTATTAAAAATTTGAATACTTATAAAAAAAGTATTTAAAATTTTTAGAAGGAATTATTATTCGAAAAGGTTAAGAACTCAATATTTAATGCTCTCAAATGCTTTAAAGCTATATTTAGAAAGGTTTGGGAAAATTTATAAATCTGAAAAGATTTGAAAGGAATTGAAAAGGACTTTTTTGAATTTTTGTTGACATATATCCATATTGCATTAGTTCTTTTGTTTATTTGTTCCCACTTCTGTACCTTGGGGATTTATTTTACTTCACTTCAGACGTCGGTGGAGTGTATTGCTTTGGACTTCATTTGATCAACTGTGGTCATAGTAGATGACCAGACTGAAAAGTGCTTTAGCAAGGGCCTTTGTTGAGATGTGTTACATCAACAAGGTTTCAAGACTTTTGACTTAGATTTATTTGTACTAAGATTTGATCAACGTTGGATATTTGTTTATAGGTACTTTGGACCCCATGTGATCAGTGGGTAGTCGACTCATTTGGATCATATGTCATTGGGTACCACTTTAATTGATTGTGTTTGATGTACAAGTTGATGTTTTGATATTTGAAAAGTAACTGATATCGGTTTCTATTTTTGAATTTGGGCTTGAGTTTGAAAGAAAGTTGATACATGATTTTGAATTAAATTAGCATTTATTTATTCACAATTATTACATTTCATTTATATGAATATGTTTGATATATTTGTAAATATGTATATTGAAAAAGTAAGATATTTGTGGTAAGAAAAGTAAAACACACACAAAATTTTAGTTGCTTACAAAATATGATTTCGTTGAGGTATGTTGCATATCTCATATTAGAGACAATACTGTGAAGAAAAACAATTTGATGAGAAAAGAGTAAAGAAAGAAGACAGCTTAGTGTTCATGATATTATCATTATAGTTTATTTTTGTAATTGATGGTCTTGAAAATTTGTATGAACCATTATTACTCTAGTATTGACATTTATTAATTATGTTTGTATGAGATATGTTACGTCCCTATCCTTAATAAATGCTTCCACATTTTGGGGGCGTGATACATGCATGTCTAGATCTTTTAACTGTGGAACTATTCCATTTGATAAGTAAATCAAACATCTTTTTTCAACAATGCTACATGGTTCATCATCAACCAAATAAACTTTTCTAAAATCCTCTTTTACATAATTATGAAGACTGTTCTAAAGTGAAGTGGTCTAAAACAATGCACTAGAATCTACTATTCATGAATCATTATGACTAGTCAACAAAAGAATTAAAGCATCCATCATAAATATTTACTAAGGGTGTACTTCTTCTTTTTTTCCTTTTTTTGTACTGTAATTGCTTCTTTGGAGCTCTGCATCTCGTTTAAGTGTATCTTCTTGTCGTAATTCTAAAAACCTTCATCCTTTTCTCATGGAGGTCTAGATTTGTTGATTCTAGCCTTTGATTTTTAGCGATTGTTGTTTTCCCTCTTTGATGACCTTTCACATCTTGGGATGTTTAAGACATTCTCAATGCATTAATTGAGGATCCCATGGGTTTTCTATTTGATTAGTTGCTTAGAAGAATACTCATAACATCTTTGTATTACAATTTTCTCAATCCACTTGAGTTGTTTATTGGCATTACCAAGCCGTCCCAACTATTTGGTAATCTTGATAGAAGTTATAAGCCATGAACTTCATCCTCAAAATTAATAACCATTGATTCCAAATGGGCAATAATATTATTAAACTCATTTAGATTCTCTACAATACTTTCATTTGTGGCCATCTTCATATTGAACAAATTTTCATTAAAAATACCATATTTGATGCTAAGGGATTTTTCTATATTCTAGATAAAACAATTATCAAATTTTTTGTTGTCTTCTCTTTAGAGATATTGAACGCTACTTATGTAGTAAGAATTAAGCGAATCACACACATAAGGCTTTTTCGCTAAGAATTTTCCACTTGATATTCATCAACATCTCTATTTTCTTCAATTTTTTCCTAAGGGAAAGATGAAAGTTCCTTTTGATAAAGGTAGTCTTTTATTTGCATCTTCCAGTATTCAAAATTCGATCCATTGAACTTCTCGATTCTCACTTTCTCTTCTTCCAACATCGCTCCCATTTGACCTGAGAGTACTAATACTGTTAAGTATTCAATTTCAGCCAAAATACCTATAATCTAACATGTAATTAGATAATCTAATCAATCAATTTTGAAATTTTACAAAATATTTTGCATTTTAGCTCTATTTGAGTATCCAACTGTTAATTTGCAAAATTTAACTATTAGATGATCATCAGAGCTAATCAGAGGTGTAATATACTGTTAGACAATTCTAATATAGTCTTATATAACTTATATAAAAGGGATAGAAGTTTGAAGAAAAAAAAGGTTAGAAGCTGGAAACTGGTAGAACTCTCTCTCTCTCTCTCTCTCTCTCTCTCTCTCTCTCTCTCTCTCTCTCTCTCTCTCTCTCTCTCTCTCTCTCTCAAGGGTCCAAGACAAGGCTTGAGAAGCACAAAATACAACAATGAACAAGATCAGGTAGTAGTGTTGGTATTTTGAAGCCATGATTTCTGCTTAAAGAAGATGTTGGATGATCAAATGCAGTGATCTTTAGAACTGCTTGGTCCACTGTTACGGTAGCCTTGGTTTATATAGACACAAACAAGATGGATTACTGCTCTCCAATCATAGTTTGTTATTATTTGGGTGGATAACAAGACTTGAGTGTGCCGTGGCAAGAGTTGTGATTTGGATGGCTAGGATGATAGGTTCTGAATCTTTTTGTGTACGTTTTTCTTCTATTAATTTAACAACTCACCTATGGTGGACACACACACACACACACACACACACACACACACACACACACAGCATTTCACTAAATTGTTTTGGTGTATGTTTTTCCTCTATTTAGTTAACAACTTACCCTATGGTGGACAACGAACACTGTCAAAGGTCTACCTTGATGGCTGAAGTAAAATTGTGCCACAATATTTTCATGAACCAAGCCTATCTGGTTCCCATCTTATAATTTGTCATCTGCAAGGTCTTCTCCCTTGATGGCTCAGAAGTTATAAGAATGAAACCAACTCTTCCATTGTGAAGGCGATAGGATAATTTGATGCATGAGATCATTGTACTTTGACCAATCTAAGTTAGGAGCTAGTAAATGAAGTGTTTAGATCATAAGAAAGCTGCCCTTCCTCTTGTACTTTTAGTTACGGTTTATGAATTGAGTCAGCCTATGAAGATATGAAATGTTTGATTATTTTCCCAAGCATTAGTTTATTGTTAGTTGCCATCGTGATGGAAAAAGACTTCCCACAAATGATTAGGAGTTTGGACCAATAGAATAGGTTCCAACATGATAGGGAAACACTTATGCCAAATGATTAGGAGCTAGCATTTGTTCTTTTGTCACCTCCCATATCCAGTGATATCATATGTCGATGTGCTTTGTGTGGGCATTGAGTTCTTGCTCAAGTCCAGAGCACTCTGACTGTCATAATGTATATTATATTCTTCTTGCATGAAACCAAATTCCTGGAGAAAATGCTTTAACCACAACATTTACTTGCCTGCTTCAGCTACAACAATATATTTAGCTTCTGTTGTTGATAGAGCCACACACTTCTACAACTTGGACTGTTATAATATAACTCCCCTGCAAAAGTGAAAAGAAACCTTGATGTTGACTTTTTTTCATCAAGATTTTCAACCATATCAGCATCTATGAATCCTTCTAGGATTGTCTCTGTACTTGCAAAACATAAGCACAACTTAGATGTACCCTTCATGTACCTTAGTATCCACTTCATGGCTTCCCAATGATCTTTGCTTAGGTTAAACAGAAACCTGCTTAGGACACTTACTGCATGAGCGATATCCGGCCTTGTGCACACCATCGCATACATTAGACTCTCAACTGCTGATGAGTAAGGAATCACAACCATTCTGTTTGTCTCTTGTGTTGTTGAGAGACACGTTCATTTGCTTAGTTTGAAATGCTTGCTAAGAGGAATGTTGACTAGCTTAGCACTTTCCATGTTGAACCACTTAATTACTCGTTCAATATACTTTTCCTATGACAACCATAACTTTCTTGCTTTTCTGTAATGTATGATCTTCATCCCCAAGATCTACTCACTTTCTTGCTTTCTTGCTATTCATAGTTGTATCCTGACCAACTATATCATCTACATAAAGTAAGAGAATGATGAATTTACCCTCAAGTAGTCTCTGCATGTACTCACACTAAGCTGCAGCTATCCTTTTAAAACCTTGACTCATCGTGAATGAGTCAAACTTTTTGTATCACTACCTTGGTGCTTGCTTAACAGCATAGAGATTTTTCTTCAACTTGCACACTAAATGCTTCTTCCCTTCAACTTTGAAACCCTCTGGTTGTTCCATGTATATCTCTTCTTCTAAATATTCATGTAGAAAAGCTGTCTTTACATCTATCTACTTAAGCTCCAAGTTTTATCTTACCTCTAGTCCAAATACGATACAGATTGATATCATCTTCACCACTAGTAAGAACATTTCGTTAAAGTCAATTCCTTTCATCTGTTCGAAGCCTTTGACAACCAATGACACTTTGTACTTGAATGGTTCTCCTTTGCTATCTTCTTTCAACTTGAAGACCCACTTGTTCTTCAGTGCTCTTTTCCACTTGGGAAGTTTCACTAGCTCATATGTCTAATTTTTCTTTAATGAGCTAATTTCCTCTTACATTGCCTGCTCCCATTTGCCCTTGTCTGCGTGCATCAGGACTTGCTGGAAACTCTCTGGCTCCCCCTCATCAGTGAGCATAATATATTCTGATTCTGGATATTTTTGTGATGGGAGCCAAAATATGACCTCTTGTTGACATCTTTGGTAGAGGCTCCACTTTTGGTCGAGAAGTTGATCCACCATCTAATGGTCCTCTAGTCTCTGGTGCAGGGGTTGATGCTCCCCCTGCTCAAGTTCCTCTACCTCTTCTTTAGCTTTAGGTATAGCTTTTAAGTCAACCTGTCTGGGTGCAGAATCATGTACTAGATCTAGAACAATGATACTTTCTTGTTAGCCTTTCTGGATTCTTCATAGAACTAATTCTCTTGAAACACCACATCTCTACTTCAGATGATCCTTTTTGCTTCAGGGTCTCACAATCTGTATCCGTGTTTTTCATCCCCGTATCCGATGAAGATACAAGGAGTAAACTTCAAATCCAATTTCTATCTCATATCTAAGGATACTGCAAGAGCTTTTACACCTGGAAATCCTTGTGTGTGAATAGGTCACCTTCTTACCTGTCCACTTCTATTATAGGATTTTGAAGTCTAATGGTGTTAACGGTGATCGATTGATCAAGTAGCAGGCGGTTCTGATAGCCTCACCCCATAATGGCTTAGGTAGATTAGCCATACTAAGCATGTATCTTACTCTTTACATAATGGTTCAATTCATTCTTTCTGCTACTCCATTATGCTATAGGGTACATGGGACCATTTTCTCGTGTCGAATACCGAATACTATATAGCATGCTTTGAACTCCTTTGAGGTGTATTCTCCTCTGTTGTCTGTTCAAAGACACTTTAGCTTCTTTCATGTTTGTCGTTCCACCATCACTTGGAATCTCTTAAAGTATTTGAATACCTTGTCCTTATTTTTTACAAATTATACCCATACACTCCTAGATGCATCATCTATAAAGGTTACAAAATATTTGTTCTCACATAGTAACTCTACTTTCATGGGACTACATACATCCAAGTATACCAAATTCAAAAGTTCTTTTCTTTTATTACTAGAAGAAGAAAAAGCAACTTGGTGTTGCTTACCAAACAAACAATGATTACACAGGTTAAGAGTTATACCTTTGGTTATTTCAATGAGCTGCTTCTTTACAAGTGTGAACAACCCTTTCTCTCCCATGTGACCAAGTCTCCTGTGCTAAAGGTTTAGCGATGCCTCATCTTCTACTACATTAAGACTATATCTACATATGCTCGTGAGGGTCTTGTACATTGTACTGCAAATATTCCCCTTTACTACGATCATCTCTCCTTTCATTAGTTTTTAGGTTATTGTTGAAGTAGTTAGAGTAGCCTTGTCTCTCAAGGGCTAGGACTAAGATCAGGTTTAGCCTGAGTTCTTATATGTGCCGCACCTCCTTTAACACTATTGTGCAGCTAAGGTTTGTTTTTATCTACATATCTTCAATCCCAATTATCTTTGAGGAACTATCATTCCCCATCTTCACAGTACCAAAGTCTCTTTCTTTGTAGGTGGTGAAGAAGTCCTTGTGTGGAGTGGCGTGATAGGACATTGATGCATCTATCACCCACTCTACTTCACTCTTGGTCATGTGCAGACACGATTCTTCCTCAGTAGTGAGCACTACTTTGTCCTAAGTGACAGTGACTAGGGTTTCACTATTGTCGTCCTTTGGTTTGCCTTGTCCTGTCTCCCTCTTGAGTTTTCGACAATCCTTCTTCATATGGCCTAGAATGCTACAATGAAAGCACTTGAGTTGTCCTCTATGTTGACTCTTTGATTTGTCATGAGTATGCGCTCCCCCTGTGTCTCCTCCTACTCCTCCCCCTATGCTTGTCTCTCCCACTATACTTATTTTCTGTTACCCGGGCATGTGATTAGTCTGTACCGGCTTCTTTTCTTCTAACCTCCTTATTGAATAGGGCATCCTTGACTATAGCCATAGTCAATTTTCCTTCTTGAGCTAAGTTGCTAATAGAGATTATCAAAGTCTCCCAGGTTTCAGGTAGTGAACTTAGCAATAGTAAGGCCTTCCATTCATCTCCTAGTTTTAACACCACTAATTTCACTAATATATTTAGCTATAGTCATTCCGCTCCTTAGTTTGAGATTTATCAGCCTTTTAATTAGGAAAGTCTTGTTTCGAGTGGTCGAGTGGTCTTGGACTAATACATATTCTCTAACCTTTTCCAAAGAAGGTAGGATTTTCTTCTTAGGCCATGTGGTGAAATATGCTACGGTCGAACTATTGCTTGATCTGACTTATAGTGTTTTTATTAATTTTTGTCTAGTCTTGTATTGAGACACACTTAAGTCTTTTTGCTTGATCATCTAGTGGGTCGTGGAGATGTTTGTAGTATAAAAGATCCTCCATCCTAGCTCTCCACAGAGTATAATTAGTGGCATTGAGTTTTATCATAGCTCCAGCCACAATATTTCTTTAATCGTACTCCATGGGTTCTTAAACTTTATTTCTATCTTTTCTGAGTCAAATTGTGAAAAATGAAGTGTATGGTTGAGTTCAAAATTATTAAAAACCTTAGGCATGGTATTTTTGACAAATTTGAGGGGTGCCCTAAATTTCGTATATATGGGGGTGTCTTTATCAAATTTAGTGGGTGCTAATTAGGTGTAAAGGGGTGTGCTTGTAATTTTTTGTGGTATTAATTTAATTCATAAAAGGGTGTCACTATCAATAGCGGTCTAGTTTATTTCTGGCCTTAGGGGGTGACCTTATCAAATTGAGACCAGCATTTTTTAATGCTTAGTATAAAAGTATAAGGATGAAACCCTAATCTATTAGTTTCTCTTTTCTCCTCCATGCAGTAGCCCTTCAAACAACCCTCTTGACTATTGAGAATGTCTATTTTCGACTCCTAATCCACCTTCCAAGATCGAACATGTTGCTCATCTAGTTACAATTCAAAAAGAGGTTCTCCTATTTGAGCATTCTCCAATCTTGGCTTTCTTTGATTTGGCTGTTCTTTGATCTAGGCTCGATGGCCTGGGCTAGATGTGGACTTGGGCTGCACCTAGTCTGGATTTGGTTTGGGCTGTTTCCTCGGCCTGGGTCTAGACTGGATTTGGGCTACACTTTGGCTTAGGTCTAAACTGGATCTGGGCTGTGCTTCGGCCTGGGTCTAAACTGAACTCCAGTCTATCTCTGGTGCTCCTCCGATATTCACTAACTCTGATACCACTTGTTATGCATAAACTAAAATTAAAACATCATCGCAAAAATACACAACACAATGTATTTACGTGGTTCGACCAATTTGGCCTACATCCACAAGAAGAGGGGGAATATAATTTTCACTATGAGAAGGCAATTACAAGGGATGCTCTCAACACTGTCTCTAGCTTCAATTTATAGAAGTTTAAAGAAAAACTTGATCTTTTCTACATTAATTTGATCTTTATTTGATAATCCTCATCTAATAATCCTTATCTGGTAATCCTTATCTAATAATCCTTATTTGGTAATCCTTATATGATAATCCTCATTTGACGATTTCTTTTGTTTGCAAATTTCTTTATGTTGGTTTTATCCATATGGGGATGGACTACATCACCAATTGTGTGAAGAATCTTCTACTGTTGTTAAACTTTGTGAGAAGTCCATTTTTTGTTGCGGGCTAATAGTGTTTGAGATCAATCCTACAGATTCAATGGTGGAGCAGATCACCAGATTGCAGAGGTCTACCAAATGAAGCATGTGATAAAGTCTTTCCATCAGGCTTCAGCGAAGACTATAATAGACTTCATAAGACTCAATCAGTAATTCTACTATTGAACCTTAACGAGCAACATGCAGCTGGCATGGCAAAATCTGTGAAACTAAAATTATACATCTTTATGTACAAATGTACCCTTGACAAGTATAAGCAAATTGGTTAAGTAAACTACAATAAAACATGTACAAATTTCACATATGCCAAACAATTTAAGTGGGGTTGCACAATGAATGGGCTAATGAAGGAATAGATCTACAAATGCACTATAGAAAAATTATGCTGAGATTCATACCTCAGAAAAAAGGGCACGTTAAAAGGCATGATGATTCAAGGCAGTACATAGTGATGCCTACTAGTTTCACTTCTTCGTTAAAGCATAGTTAGCACTCAAAAGCTCCCACCACTTAGGTGATTTTGTACTCATCAATAAAGTCACAAGAGGTTGGATCAAAGACTTGGGTTCAAAAATAATTCCTACTCTGGGACCACGAATGGAATTGATAGTGATCTTCAAAAATGAAATGTCAATTAGCCATGATAATCTACATTACTTGCCACAGGTAAAAAGAAATATGACTGCCAAATGGAAACAAGTGTATATGTTTTATTGGAGGACTTTTGACTTTGGCCTAATAGAAGCTAGTCCAGGGAGTTTTTTGGAGAATCACTAGAAAATCCTTCAAAGCACAAAATAGTGGTATTTTTGTTGTGTGAAAATTGTGAACATTCTAACTTTAGAAGATGTTGGCTGAACTTAGTGTTCAAGATTCTAAGTAAGGTTCTGATTCTAGAAAATAAAGGTGAGCTTGTGTATCTTTGCCCATGAGCTTTTGGATAGCTTTAGTGCAGTTTCATAACATGACAACTATGTCCTCATATGTTCCCTCTTACTTGTTTCAGTTTTAATTTTCCTTTTTTTGTGCATTTTAGTCAAGCCCCAAATGGAAGCTTTTACACCACATCTAGGTACAACACTAAAACATATGAAGGCTACATCTAAGACAACAAAACAAAAATGTTCTATCAAGAGGGTTCAAAAAGTTAATTTCACCAATTATTTGGATGAATCATGAAGTGGTTGGAAATAAATATATATAATGCTATAACCTACGTCAAGAAAAGAGAATGTTTGAAAGTAAGGAGTTATTTTCCATCCCTGGAAGTATATGATTCATGATTATATCCCTTATAGAATGAATGTGAATTTTGGATGCTCAATCAATGAACTAGCTTTGTGGAGTAAAGTAAAATTCATATTAATTTTTAACTAGATTTACATATATAAGTTTCAGCTTTTCATTTAAATTTTTAACTAGATTTATAAATACTATTTGTAACTAGTTTTACATATTCAAAACTAAACTAAATAAATCATTTTCATATGTGAGTTTGATCTTTTCATTTTAATTTTTAACTAGATTTACAAATAACATTTGAGAATTTGGAAAATTATTTGTAAAATTTTAGTTTTATTAGATAAATTTTTATTAATTTATTGGAATTTTCTTTGAATTTAGAAAATATAAAAACTCATGACGAGAAAAGTCAGTGTTTTTTCAGAAAACTTTTAATTATGCTGAGAATTTTGTGGCTATGTATCATGCACCTATTTTTCAAAGGAAAACATGTGCACCAATTATATAACAACTCTGATAACATATTTTGCTTACACATGTAGCACAGTTGGAGATGTGATAGGATTGTCTCTAATCAGGTTGTCTTTCTTTCTAAAGAGATGCAACCTACTGCAATGCATGACACTCCGAGGCGTGCCACTCAACAAGAAGATGTCAAAAGCACTCCTGATAGTTAATTTCGTTATCTTCTTAGAGGCAGTAGACATCGCAGAAGCCTCATGCATGATTAAAGTCTTAACATTCTCAATCATGATTAAAGTCTTAAATGAGAAATAAATTCTTGGAATCTACTCTGTAGAATTCTTTTCATCTGCATTTTAATCACAGTTGTGGCAAAGTAAAAATGAGTGAGAATTCAAGTCAAACAACCAAAGTGAGAATAAGTTAGAATTGAATTCCGCCCCTGAGAATTCATGCCAAGTACTGGTGTTAATGAATAGGTGTAAGGAGAAATGCTAACTGTAAGTATGGGGCCTCTTCAGATTCGTACAACCATTGCTCTAAAGTAAATATAACCTAATCCTATGTGATGTACCAGTTGTTGACTTTCAGGTACTAAGTGTAACTTGAGCTGACAACCGATTTCTTTTGAAAGGGAAAGTAACAGGGGTGGAAGCGGGCCGCAATCTACCAAATCGTCTGCTTTTCCCCAAATCTAAACCCTCCGGACGCATCAACAACCTTCACTGTTTGTTTCAATCAAATGACCAAATTATTCTTCATCATTCCCCAACGGGTATCAAATCCGTGGAATTCACACCCTTTGTAAGCAGCTGTTGGGCCTACCATGGATGAGTTATGCCCGCAAATATCTTCCTGAGACAACGATCAAACATGAGAATAGCCTTAATACCCTAGGCTGTTTGTTCTTAATAATGGAGTAATTCATTACGTAAATATCACTGGGCAAAACTATAAGTGGGCATCCAATCCCTCTATACTTTAATGCATGCTAGGGACAAATATTCAGTCCTATCTCACA
This sequence comes from Warburgia ugandensis, assembly GCA_035236585.1. NCBI lineage: Eukaryota > Viridiplantae > Streptophyta > Magnoliopsida > Canellales > Canellaceae > Warburgia > Warburgia ugandensis. Next base: position 68,440,586 of record CP141134.1, read on the forward strand.
CTAAACTTCTATTTTTCAAATATTGGGCTAGAAAAGAAAAAATTCATGGTCTATATTCATCAACAAATCATTTACAAGTGAAAGACAAGTGTCGTTTATCGTTTAGAGATCTCGGTCTACGGCTCATCCATAGCATACCCTACCTGATAAACCGGTTGGATCCGCTGGTTTTCATCGTCCCGATTCGTACTTTCCAAGTGAAGTAACGCGCAATAGATGGTTTCCATTATTATCGCTCTCTTCTTCGTTAATGTATTCTATTTCTCATTTTTTCTACTAAGGAAGTTTCTTATTGTTAATTTATCACATCGGCAATTGTTTGTAGTTCAAGACATCTCGTCTCCGTGCTGATTAATTTGCGGGCAACTGTCTCTCTTAGTCTCTCGCTTGCCTTCTTCGTTTTTCCTTTTGCTGTCTTCTTCATTCTTCAATCACCGTGAATAAGCTTTGATGAAAGCGTTCACATTCATCATATAACAGCCCATCACAGAAATCGTTATTCACGGATAACTAAATCAGCAGCTTGTTATCCGCATGTCAACCAACCTCGTAATGAGAAAGGGCAGTCGTGTCTTTCTCCCTGGAAAGAGTAAGTGCGGAAGTAGATCAAGAAGATTGAGAGGTAACCTCTAGTCTTGTAAAAGGTCTTGAAAAACGGCCCGTCCATCATTGCAAGGGAGCAGGCACGGAAACCTTTCTCTGATCAATAAAAGATGGTTGCTGTGCTACTCTGTAGGCTTTCTGGGTCTCCTAATCCTAGCTGTTTGTCTCTATCATGAGCAGCAACCAACGGCTCAATCACTGTTCTTCATGGTGGTATGGACAGCAAATTACCAAAACTGGTCGAGGGGAAAGAGAAATTTAACATCTTTGATGAGAGATGGGTTTTTGACCCAAAAGCCTATCCACTTCAACATGGAAAGCAATGCCCATTCTTTAGTGAGCAAGTGAGTTGCGAGAAGAATGGCCGGCCCCGCTCTGCCTACGAGAATTGGAGTTGGAAGCCTAAGAACTGCCAGACTCCTAGGTATGTAATACGTCTAAGATAGTTGCCTCAACAATAACAAGTCTCTGCAACGTCCAAGACAGGTCAAAGTCAATACTCATTTTACCTTCTTATAATCTACCATTTCAATAGGAGAAGGGAAAAAAAAAATGGAGAAAAAAGGAAAAAATCTTACTTGTAGCATGAAAATCCTTGTTACTAGTGGGGCATTTCCAAAATCTAATCTTTGTTTCAAATTTTTCAATGGGATCTTTTGTGGCAACGGAATTTCAATACTTCAATCCTAAGTTTCAAGTCGGTCTGTAATAATGGAATTATTATCTAAAATATGAGGTTTCATTTTATATGTGATATATAATTTTTATGCTTGAGTTGTTAAACCGGTTGTGGTTATTTTTTTTTCATATTTTCTATAATTTTAAGATATAGCTACTTTTTTCCTACCTCTTTATCAAAAAATTTTACTTTTTTCACTCGCCTACTTTTTCCGACTTCGAATTTTATAACTGTGATTCGAACTCGTTGAAAATTTTCCACACGAGCTACTCCGGAAATATGCATGCGTTTTCCTTCATGGAACACTAGTAAACATTGACCTCCGCATTGTATATAAATAATGTCTTACTTCTTAAACTAGATTCAAATCAGGGATGGAATGGAGTGGGTCAAATTGGAGCGTCACCCAGATCCACACTACCTGGACAAAGCGGAGTAAGAGGTCAGTGACATAAGCTAATAAACCATAAAACGTTGTGTTTAGGTTATTAGCATTGCAAATATTCCTTAAACATAAAATGCCCCTGATCATTGGCAAAATGGGTAAATTTTGGGGGGGTTTTTCTTCTTTTCCATCACACTTTTGAGTTACCAATAATGTCCATTAATTTGTATTTAACAAATACCCTTCTATTTAATGACTCAAATGAGAAGTGTCAATCCCGTTCTTCTCTTTTCCTATCCTGTTTCTTTTCTTCCTGTGTTGCAACACCGGGAGATTGAAAGACCAGTTCTCTTCAAAAAAGTAACATGCGGTGGGTTTTTCCAAGGTTGGGTCTTAAATCTCTTGCAATTGATGCCATCTAGATTAGTTTTTTCTTCTTCCTCCCACACACACCCAGATATAATCTAGATGGGTTTTCTATTTCCAGCAGATGTGATCTAAATGGGTTTTTTGTGAGAAACATGGCACTAGGTTTCGATTTGTCCCGGTTTCACAAGGGCTGGCTCTCTCACACATTCATCATTCTTTTTATTAAGACATCATTTTGCGGCTGTTCAGCCAAACTTCAGACAAACAAATGGCTGATACACGCTTTCTGTTGTTTTCCTTACTATGATTATGTTTTCTAAACCATCTATCCTGTTATCCAATACCATAGAATGAAGAACATAGTGCTAGGCAACTCATGAGCAGCAAGCTGCAAATAAAAAAGGGTTTTTTGCAAAAAATGTCATTACATTTTGGATTTTGTCAAAAAGTTCAGTGTTTTATGAGTTATGCAAATTTGTCATTAAATTTTTAAGACCTTGCAAGATTTTTACTATTAGTTTTTCGTCCTCTTTTCCTGTTAGTTTTTTTTTTTTAAATTCTGATATTACCCTTCTGTATTTCTCTAAGTCAATACGTTCTAAGAGATCTGCTACTCACAAAATGCAGACGGCCGACAATGGCCTTACTCAAAGTTCCTCGGCTCTCTTCCTTGCCAAAAGTAGGTGCATCCGGCCCTCATTTCTTTTGATAGATGACGGTGAACAAGAGGCTTTTGCATATGATTTTCCATTCAGTTAATCAATGAAAACCCCTAAAAATTAATCTTGCTAGATAGAAGACATTGAGAAGAAGAAGACTCAAGTCTTAGATTTTCAAATCTCATTAAAAAAGGCATCCAACAAAGAACTTAAAACATGCTACTCGTAGTTGCAAAGCTCATGAAATCAGAACATCAAATTTGCAAAATTAAAAAAATGTTAGATATTCTTTTAAAATATCAAAATGTAATAACACTTTTATAATAATAAAAAACAATATAAAATTAGAAAATGCTGAAACTCAAATTGTTGCAGATAAGGGTTCTTCGTGAACCTCTGAATATCTAACTCCATCCGTAAAACTGTAAGCCGACGGCGGGGGTTTTGAAGCGGCTCTCTCAAGAAGTGATCCACGAGGAGTCGGACCTCTCCTTTTCCTTCTGGGTCGTGAAAAACTGAATGAGAATGGATGTGATAAGTTGAAGTTGAATGAACTATTCTGGTTTTCGATTTGCGGGCAGAGAGAGTAATTCAGTTCTGGTTTTGGGTTTGGAGAGGAGATGATCAAGAGGACCATATTCATATCTGATATTTTATGATCTATCCCCTTATTTTGACATACAAATGAGTTTGGTGAGGTGGGTTTCGAATGAGGGTCGTCTCGGATAGAGATTTAAGGCTTTTGGGTCAAATGGTTCTGTAGCAGTAAAACGTAAAACCAAAAAACAAAAGCCCTCTTAACTAACACCCATTTGTATCGGTGAGGGCATTTTTTGTGTCCAGTAAAATTTTGTGACGTTGATAACATATACAAAACGGGATCGAGGTTATCAGCTGCATACACACAGACACCTATATGAGGGCATTTTAGTTAAATGTGTATATATTTGAAACCTTTACTAATATTCCAAAGAATTACAGCCATTTGGTAAAAAAATTGCATGCATTTCATCAATTTTGCCTCGCTGCTGCTCCTGCCTTAACCCCATTATAGCTAATGGGAGAGGCAAATCAAGATAAGTTCTTAACATTCTTGCCCCGCCCTACAATGGAACGGAGCTGTCAGTCATCCGTGTTGGAGCAAAGCGGGGCGAGGATGTCATTGACCCATTGTGGGGTGGAATGGGACAGGTAAAAAACCCATTTGTTCATCTCTATTTGTAATTATCTTTCACTTTTCTAAAGTAAGACATGCTACATAGACGCCAAATGCAAAAACATTTAGGTACCACTTTAGAGCATGCATTTACATGACTCTACTCATTTATGCGATTGATCCTACTTTGGATGCGTAATAGATTAATTACAAACTTCAACAATCAACCGGGATGCTAGAATCATTCTATCCGGGTGTTTTTGATCCATTACACATTCAGTGAATATTCGTGATGTTACAATCATCCTGTCCACATGTTTTTTGATACTTTCATCACATGGATGAGTTAGATCACGCCAATATCGGCTCCACAAACGCTCTCGTAGCATCTATTTACCATTCTTCTAAAATTAATGAACCACACGCTTTTGTCTTCTACAACAACAGTTAGAGCAGCTTTTCTAGTGTTACTTGGTTGTACTAACAGACCACAAGTAGACATAGCTTTCACTTAATTACTTTATTTTATTTCACTTCTTTAATTTTTAATTGACCATGGCATGGTAAATTATAACATCGTCTAAAACCCAACTTGGTATTCAATTATCAAAACAAAAGGGCATGGAAACCTCCATCTCCTCCGTGTGCTTGTGCGTGTGCACGCACTGACAATTGGTTATTGGAATACCAATTTATCAGTTGGGGGCCTTGCCGTGACCTGACGCCTGGCCAGATGCCACTAGGGACTAGGGAATTCCCAAAGACCCACTCAAGAGCGCAGAGAATCTTAATGTGAGCGGGAATCTCATTTTGCTTCTATAACTACCTTGCTCTACAAGTGTTCGTTGCATTTGCCTGCAGTGGCAAAACTAGGGATGGCACAATGCAGTCCTTTTAAGGTTACCAGATTCCCCATTTAAAAACACATTCCCTAAATTTCATGTTCTTGTAGAAATTATAGCTTACAGAACCAGAATCAGCCCATGATGAGAATACAGAAGCAATGCAGAACCCACTTTGGTTCAAACTGGCACCACCAAGGTACGTGGCGAACTTCCAAGGACAGATCATAGCATCAGATATCAGTGAAGAGCAAGCATCATGCAACAGATTTTGGCCCCATAACCCTAGTATTAAATGATATTAGTTCAAGCTGTAAACCCTCAAATGGGGGCAACTGAAGAAGCTAGTAATTTCCTTAACATCAGGTTCCAAGAAAAGATAACTAACTCCATCAGAATTGATGGATCAAAATCACCATTCTTTAACTTGATTTGTAATAAACAGCACTTTTGCCCCTTATTAGTTGACGTCTGGGCAGAGACGAGCAGCGGCATTACCATTATCTACAGCAGCTGCAGAACTAGTAACTCGGTTGCCTCTTTTATTTACAAAACACTTGCCGTGTGTCTATAGTAACTCCCAATCAGATTCAGAGAAGTCCTGACTTGACAATTTCTTTGGGTCTAAGTTATCGACGAGGGTGAAAGATGAGGAAATCCCCCCTCTCAGCTTGGTTTCCATATCCATGTCATTGTACCAAACTGCAAATTGCTCATCATCATGTTTCTTTGCTGTCTGCAGTTTGGAAGCAAAAGCATCCCGGATTTTTTTCTAATAGAGAAGAACATCACAAATTAGACACTTTGGAGAAGGTGCAACTTTTTAATCGGTTGATTCTGCTTTTGAGCTTACCTTGTATGATCTGTTCTTGCCTTCCTGGTGAGAGATGGAACAATGTCCATTCTTTTCCACGTGTATACAACTTTCTTCAACTTTAACATCCTGAAACTGTTCAATGGTTTCAGTGTTTGGCTCGCTTGCATTATTATCCTTGCATGCTTCAAGCCAACCAGAACTATCCAATCCTGTTGTAACAGCTGCACGCAAATAAGTCTAATAAATCTCATCTTCACATATCACAATAAATCTTAGAACCGAATTCAGATGCAAGATGTACATTATATTAGATGATTTTTTCCTTCTTTCACCAAACGAGGAACCAATAGTACCATAGTGTTCTGCAGAAAAAATTCAGAAACAAAAGATTCATGTTTATATTACACTTGCATACATGATTGCATTGGTCTGTATGGATGAAAGAGTAGGAAGAGACTCCACACGAGAACCGTCTTTCCTGTTCTCCTTCCCCAACTCTTATTATATGAACATGGCGTATGGATGGGGGATACTCTTATTTATTTTTCCTCTCTATCCTAACCTTCTTTGCATATCATGTTGTTTCTATTCTTCTACCTCTTTAACCTAAAAGATGCCTTTTAGTCCTTCCTCTATGCTTCAGCCTTTTAGATTTTCAATCTCTATTTTCTCTCATTGCTACCTCCTCCACTTTCTTTCACCTTCCACCTCAACTAGTAATTTAAGACTTTTTTTGTGACTTCTTAAGCAGGGTCAGATTCTCTGTTACCCATGCCTAAGGCCCTAAACGTAAGTAGCTAAAATGATCATATTTGTACTCTCTAATTGGTTGGTTAATAGCAAGGAAGCTAATGGCTTGAGTGACAAAGTTTAGATGTTCTAATAGGAAATGGAATCCCCAGATAATTACTGTACAACAAGGATAACATGCCAGATGACTGCCGTTAGATTTACTGGGCAGATACACACACACTCTCTTACAGACAAGTCTGCTTTATCCATCATCCCTATGGTCACATGCCTACTATTCCCCACCCAATCTCGGAGCTTCAAGTTCTGGTCTGATGTCATTCACCAAGGTTGCCGTTAAGTCTCCCCTGCACAGTGTCATTCTTATGCTTCAGTCTTGGGCTGTTCTAGTTCATTCTCTACTAGTTTCAGATATAAAAGTGGCTACTGTCAAGAGCTCGAACGTGTATGACTGAAATTTTTTAAAGACCTCATTAATTTTATGCTGGAAACAATCATGTTCAATCAATGCATGGAGAACATCCAGTGCTCAAGGAGGACTTTTTTTTCTGGGCCACGAACTCCAGCTACTGTTTCAATTCTATTCAAATAATACAAGATCAATTGTCTCCAATCCTCCCAAATGATATGTTTGCAAATCTACTCCAACTACCAGTTTTCTAGCTGCAACAACTATCTATCTGCATATTGATACTGCTGAATAACTCTTAGCAGGATTTCTCTCGTAGCCTAGAACCATCACATCTCCCAACCCACTTTTAAGGACCTTGTGGGTGATTGATATAGGTACCACCATCACACAATTAATGGCTCAGATAATAATGCTTCCTCTTATTTCACTTCATCTCATATAGCATGATCATCAATCCTCTATTCCCAAAGCTCATGTAGGTACCCCATGGTTCCTTACAGTTTTGGCTCCTATAATATCCCCAGGTGTTTATCTTGAGTGTGACATCCACAGCTAGTGAGGTTTGTTGCCTTTCATTTTGGTTCTAGTTCTCAATGATTATTCAAGTCACACTTTGGATTTATTTTGTACAGATGTTCTGCGTTTTTTCTTGTTTTCTCTCGTTATTATGCATTGTGTATCCAAATCCACTACCCTCTAAGTGATAGAGATGGAGAATTAACTCAAAAGGGATTTCAATAATTATGTTACATTGTTGTCTTCAGCAGCAATTCTTGTGCCCTCATATTCCAATCTATAATGAAGTTGTTGAGCCCAAAAGTGCCACATTAGCAAAGCTGCTCTATCCATTTTTACCGTACAAAAACTATGGATGGAGGCTTTGCACACAATGTCCTCCATGTTACTCTTTTATTTTCAACAATTTTTATTGATCAGACGTTTAGGTTCGAGGTACTCATTAATTTTTGGAGATCAATGGGTTGTGCATGTCCCTAGTTAGACTGAAGTTCTCTGTAATGCATTGCTTGTCTTTCCATTGGATACTGCAAATTTCATAAGATATTCTCCACTGAAAGAATCCTAATCTACCAGTGTTGTATTTGGTTAGCTCACTTTTGTCATCATCCTGCACTGGTGGCAACAGAGAGACTGATATGTACTGAACCCAAACGAAAAGATGTGACCCTCAGCAGTCCAGGCTATTTGTACACCCATGCACGTTCAGTTCTTAAGTGAAAAGTGGACCACCACGTAGAATGATTCACAATGGAGTACAATAGTTCATTGAAAGGAATATGATTACAGTTAAAACTAACACACACCACATACAGAGGGAGGAAAGCAGGAACTTATGCATCATCAAAATACTCATACCACTTTCTGACGTGACTAGAGGCTCCAGTAATACGGCAGATTCCTCATCCTCCTCATGTTCAATTTCAGTACAGCTAACCGGAAGCAGTTTCTCATGTGACATGCAGATTCCTGAGATATTAGCAGTTCAAGATATTCATAGCAACAAAGGACGGAGCAGTTCTAGTCTAAATAAACAACAAGAAGATTTGAAGATCGATACCATTTGCATCAGTTGATAAAGCACTGTTTGACAGAATTGATTGACATTCCAATAATTTGCTGTCATGGGATACAATTGGAACAACTGATTCAGATGAGAAAGTACTTGGGAGACTGGCAATACTTGCAGCAAGATTGGACATGCTGTTATGATTTTCTCCTGTTACTTCTGAACAGGTATATTCTGGAACTTCAATTGACATAGTGACATCAACTGATTCTCCATGATTTACATCTTGGGGCACATCATTTGATGAGATAGCACTTAGATCTTCTCCCTCAGAAAAAATTGTCTTCAGTTCAGCAGTTAGCGATGGCTTCTCACTTGCATGACATTCTTCGGAACCTTTCTTTGATTTTTCATACATACTGACATCCATATCATATACTAAAGACAAGTCGGAAACTGGCCCTTTGACAGAACAAGCTGATGAGGACAGCATATCTTGCACGACTCCATTGCAAAACTTCCGAACATTTACACCCACTGTTTGGACCTGGCTCTCGACATACTTAGTTGTATCCTGTACAAAGAAAATCCAATGTTATTTAAGTATTAGAAAAACCTACAAGCAAAAGTAAACAAGCCAACAGCTGAAGATGATATCATAATAACAGGAGGAATCTTATAACTAATTATGATAACGACACCATAACTTGCAATTGTCTGGATAAAATGTATTGGCCAAAAAAAATGAAATATCAGTTGTTCTTAGTTGTTGATGATAAAAGTGTGCTTCAGTCGTATAAATCACAAAGGATTGGATGCATCCAGAACAAACTGTGCACTAGATAGACTTTACCCAGTGTAAGGTATTATCCATGAAAAGTTATTCCATAACCAAACAGCTCCTGAAAGATCTGCAGAGGGAAAACTAGCATCTACGATAGCTAGCACAGAGCATTAAGATGAGAAGAAGTACCTGAACCATAATACTGTCTACATCCTGGCACACCTCCTGGCACATAGCTTCCAGCTTCTGGTACATGTTCCCAACCCAGGTTATTCCTGTAGATTTCAAATCCATGCTGAGCATTATATTCCTTCCTCTACCAGTTTGTTCTGTTCTTTGTTTTACTTTCTTCAGCAAGAAAAAGAGCCCAGTTCCATTGGTGCTTATCCAGCGCAGTTATCTCTGTGTTTCAGATGACAGTGTCACTATGATTCAAAGGATGTTGAATCTGCCACTATTTTCAACTGAACTACAGTAGAAATTAAAACAGGTATAATAGGAAACTCACAAAAAAAGGTCAAAACTTGAAGTTCTTAACATCCAACAATTTATCAACTCATGAAACATTCAGGAAGTGCTTAAACAATGGCAAACACCAGAATGTTATATAGTAGTCCCTTTATAACAAAATGACATCAAGATGGAAAGAGAAAACTTAAAGGATGGAAGGAAAACTACTTATTACAAAGCAAAGCCGCACAGCAGCAGAGCTAGGACTAACAACCTGCAATTGCACTCATCTGTCACTGAGATTCACTTAATTGTAGAACTCTGACTCCTAGACTCTTGTGGTCATAAAAATATTACTTCCTAATTTTTTGCCGTTGTTTCATTTGATCTTGCTAATAAGTAATCATTACATTAGGTGAGTAAATGGTATACCCGAAACCATAAAACATACAGGAACCGAACTCAAAAATTTGGGTATGGTTATTCAATTGGAACTGATGATATACTAATGGTTTTCATTTTAATGAACCAAGTATTATTAATACGGTTTTTTATGCCCAAGTACCCAAACCGAACCCGGAACTAAAAAATATTAATTAGTATTTAGAAATATCCTTACAATGCTATCTTAAACTTTAGTAAATTAGAGATAATATAATAATTTACATCTAATAAATTTTATAACTAATTAGTTATGCTTTTATACTATTTTTATATTTAATTTATTTTAAATTTAGGTTAGGACTTAATATAGTTTCTCACTAACTAAAATTGATGTATGTTCTTAACCCTAGTTTCTCACCAACTTTAGTTTTGATTTTGGTTTCTCTGCTTATTTGCATTTGGTTCTGATCTGCATGGCTTCTTTACTTTATGCATTTGGTTCACTAATTCGTTACTTGTAAATAACATAGTTAACATTACTTAAAAAGAAGGTTTAAATCTTGAACAAACAGGTTAGTCTTGTATATATTTTTATGTTAACTCTCTCTATGCCTTGTCAAACATAGCTGCTTGCCTATTTTGAATTCATGTAATAATTAACTTCTATATACCATAGATACCAATATGATACGTGTTTTTAACTTTTATGTTATTTATTATTCTATATTTTTACTTGCCTATATAGTAGTAAACAACAAATATATGAGTAACAGTATATAAAAAGGGCAGCCCAGTGTGCAACGCTCCCACGTATGCAGGGTCCGAAGGGGCAAACCAAAAGGTCTGTAGTATGCAGCCTTTCCTTGCATTTTTGCAAGAGGCTATTTCCATGCCTCGAAGCTGTGACCTCCAAGTCACACAGCAACAACTCTACTATTACACCAAGGCTCCCCTTCACATGAGTAATTGTATATAAATAATTTTTAAAAAAAAATGCATATCCTAACTTTCCATCTTTTAATATAGATATTCATAACCACTAACCTATGTTGTGAGGTTAAACTCTCACCGGATAACACCTTACAATCCTTACACATTAATCTTTCGGTATTCCTAAGTAGAAAAAAAAAAAGTCTATTTGGCTTTATGGTCCACTTTTAAAGGTTATTAAGTGTTCATCCCCCTTCTTAAAGAATGTGTTTACCCTATCTCATTTCGTTCTCATATACCATACACTCCACGTATCCTATCATATCCTTCCTTTTCTTTTCCTAGATGGCCATTTAAGTCTGTTCTTATAACTATCCCCTTAGTGTTGGGAATTTCTTGTATGATTCCCTCCATATCTACCCGAAATTGTCTCTTGATTATATCTTCTAACCCTACTTGTGGCGCGTATACACTTATAATATTTATAATCTGCTCTCTTAGAACAAGTTTTATTATTATAATTCTATCACTGATTCTTTTAACGTCCACAACTTTATCCTTTAATTCTTTATCCACTATTATTCCTATGTCATTTCTGTTATTATCATTTCCTATGTACCAGAGTTTATACCCATCGATTTCTCTAGTTTTAACCCTTTTCCACTTGGTTTCTTAAATACAAGCGATATTGACTCTCTTACGTTTCATCGTATCTACTAACTCCAGACTCTTACCTGTCAATGTTCCTATATTCCATGTGGCAATACGAATCTTATGCTTTTAAGATAGCCTATTTACTAGTGCAATTCTTAACCTCCATGGCATGAACCCATGCCCACTTTTCATTGCACTTGGGTTTTGATGCAGCGCATCGATTCCGAGGGGACGTCTAGCAGCCCTTGCCATTTTCTACTACAACAGGAATCCCGATGTAGCACATCGCTTTTGGGGGAACACCCTAGCAACCCTTGCCCATTTTTCACTACACCTGGGATCCGATGCAACATGTCGCTTATGGGGGGCACCCTAGCTTGAGGGAATGCCAGTATTTGATTCATGTCATACTTTAAAGAAGATGGAAAAAAGGAAATTAACTTAATAAGTATCCAAAAACTAAGTGGTGGAACTTAAAAGGAGAGAAAATAACCTTATTTACAAATAGTTGGTGATAGAAAGCAACCAGAACTACGAAACAGAAGTAAACACCATGTAGCTTAATATGGTTGAATCCATTAAGAAAGTGGCAAAATATGTCTTAGGAGTATCTGAAGGTAAAAGGTAAAAGACAATTAGTAAAGGAAACATTGTGGTGGAGTGAAATACTACAAAAAGTTATTAAAGAAAAAACGGGTGTGTTTTTAAAGCATGGTAGAAGACTACAAATAATGAAAACTATGAATAGTTTAAGAATGCTAAAAAGGTTGCTAAGAGAATAGTGAGGGTAAACTTAAAGCATATGATGACCTTTATAGTAGACTAGGATCAAGTGAATGTGAGAAAGATGTGTTTAAACTTGCAAAAATAAAAGAACAAAAGGGTAAGGACTTGGACCATGTTAGGTGCATTAGAAGTGCTGATCAAAGGCTACAAGTCAAAAATGACTAGATCAAACAAAGTTGGAAAACTTACATTAAAAATTTGTTAAATGACAATAGCTCTGAGAACATAGAGATTGAAAATAATGTAAACCTAAATAACATTGGACATTATAGATATAAACGTAGGATTAGAATACCTAAAGTGAAAGAGATCTTAAAAAAGATGAAATCAGGAAAGGCCATGGGGCTGGATGGTAAACTAATAGAGGTTTGGAAGCATATGGGAGATACTGGAGTAGTTTGGTTGACCAAGTTGTTTAACAAGATTATAAAATCAAAGAAAATGTTGGATAAAAGGAGGAAAAGCTCTATTGTGCCAATTTATAAGAATAAATGAGACATGCAAAGCTACACCAATTATCAGGAGATCAAACTTATGAGTCATACTATGAAACTTTTTGAAAGAATAATTGAGAAGAGGCTATGGTATGAGAAAACTATATTAGAGAACAAGTTTGGTTTCATGCCTGGGACGTCTACTATGGAAGCTATTTTCTTACTAAGACAATTAAAAAGGGCAGCCTCGGTGCATGAAGCTCCCCATACGCGGGTCCAGGGAAGGGGCGGACCACAAGGGTCAATAGTACGCAGCCTTACCTTGCATTTTGCAAGAAGCTATTTTCATGCCTCAAACCCGTGACCTCAAGGTCACACGACAACAACTCTGCTATTGCACCAAGGCTCCCCTTCTTCATTGACTTAGAGAAAGCTTATAATAGAGTCCCTAAAGAGTTAATATGGAGGATGTTGGACGAGAAAAGGGTTTCGCGAGGGTATATAGACATAATTAAAGATATGTATGAGGGAGTGATAACAAATGTTAAGACCACTAGTGGCGAGAGTGGTGATTTTCCTGTCACTATAGGATCACACCAAGGATCGATATTGAGCCTATACCTTTTCACATTGGTTATTGATAAGTTAACAAAACATCTACACAAGGAGATTCCATGGTGCATGCCATTTACAGATGATATACTCTTAATTGATGAGACAAAGGAGGGCGTAACCACAAAGCTAGATTTAGAGAAGCATTAGAATCTAAAGGATTTAAAATCAGCCAAACTAAGACAAAATATATGAAATGCAATTTTAGCAAGGAGAGTAGGAGTGGAATGCCAATTAAGATTGACAACTAAGAAGTCGCCGTAAAAGACCTTTCGATACTTAGGATCAATGATTCATGAGAGTAGAGAGATTGAGAAAGAGGTTACCCAGAGAATCCAAGCGAGTTGGAACAAATGGAGATGTGCATCTTAAGTTTTGTGTGATCGGCAGGTGCCACTCAAATTAAAAGGAAAATTCTATAGAATGGCTATAAGGCTGGCCCATGTTCTATGAATCAGAGTATTGAGCAGTTAAGGAACATCATGTTAAGATGATGAGCATAGCAAAAATGAAGATGTTGAGATGGATGAGTAACAAGACAAGAAAGGATAGACTTAGGAATGAAAACATTAGAGGAAACTTAGGGGTAATACAAACAGGTAACAAGATGAGAGAAATTAGACTTAAATGGTTTGGACATGTCCAAAAAAGATTCAAAACGACACCGGTTAGAAGGAGTGAGGCAATGCAAGTAAAAGGTTTTAAAAGGGCAAGAGATAGGCCCAAAAGAACATAGATAGAAGTGGTGAGAAAAGATCTAAAAACTTTGGGACTAAATGAAGTCGTGTTACTTAATAGAGGGGAATGGAGGACCAAGATTCATGGGGCCGACCCCTAATTGGGATAAGGTCTTGAAGATGATCATGATGATGATCCTACCTTTCGTAATCTTATTATTTGTCTTTTGCAATTTTCCCTTTTATGTATTAGATCTGTTAAATACCCAGAACTAGACTCGAACACGTGGTATGGGAACAGTTATTAGACTAGGAACTGAACTCCAGAACAGTAAACAGTACCAAGAAATGTAAAATATTAATGGTAAAATTCTGGTTTTCTATGGAACCTAACTGCTTGCACCCCTACATTACAGTAACTCCAGCAAGATACCAAGCCACAAAATATCAGTCATATTTTTCAAACTTACCAGTGGCCTGAATGGCATTCCTGTCATTTATTTATCTGCATCGAACATCTCAACACCTTGGGCTAGGACAGCGAACGAATTTGAACAGAGGCATTTAGGTGATCTCACAGCTTAAGATAATTTTGGTTGGGGTGGGGGGAAGAATAATAACTGTCAAAAACTCAGGGCAGATTAAGTACAGCATCACTAAAGAACCCTTAATTTTTTGGCACCATTCCAGTTGTTCCAAAACCCAAGACCACATAGATCTATGAAGATAAAGTTGTGAAGTAACAAAAGACTGTGTGCCTATCAGGGAACAACCCTCGTTATGGATAGCATTCATGTTTGTCAAAGTCTATAAGCAGGATTAAATAACTAACAACAGTAATCCTTGTATGAAGAAATGTACATTTCTGAAGATTTCGGTAGACAATCTTAGCCTGGTATGAACATCACCAAATGGACCCAAGTTAAGGTCCTGCAGTAGAACCTCCTTAGAATGCAAACAACTAATAAGAGTATATATAGATAGTTTTACAATGTATAGAGTTACTAATAGGTGAATCTTATAAGTGAAATATTCTGCACAAACTTTCTGAACTGAGACCCTATTTGCCGAACGTGACGCTGCCATTTTTGTTACAACAGATTCTGCTTTGATGATTGCCCAATTAAAAGGAACACCCAGTGGCCTAAAAATGTATTTCACAGTTATTCTTCAAATATTTTGAACAAAATTTCTGAACTTATACCATAGTGACTGCATGTTTCCAATACAAAGTAGACAAGGTTAACATGGTCCCGAAGCTAGCTAAAAATTGAGATCATTGTAATAGCACAGTTAGTTCAGGGATTACTCTCTTTATCATCAGACCCGAACCCCTAAATTTGACACAAAATTCAACTCGTGAAATATATCAAACATAACACTTGAAAAACAAAAATCACATATTAACATGTTATCAATTGATGCTAATATAATGCCAAAACCCTTGAAGGAATAAACCCATCAAATCCGAGAAAGATGCCAACTAATAGTACTAGCTCTAATACAAACCGCACCATATCCATTGCATCTTTAGAACCCATCACCATTTATTATCATACAACGACAAAACCCAAAAAATAACGTTTTAAATATCAATCTCTTCTTTAGACACTAAAACAGCAACTCCAATAATGCTATCTGATACCAGTATTTGTTGTAATCATAGTTACAAGTTCAAAATCAATTCAATCATACTTATTTCGCAATTTTACTACGCGCCTGTTATGATTATCACAGAAGCTGCCTAGCTCATCATTTAGCACACACATTCAAGTCCCGATTGTGCTGAGGACGAACAAACTTTGACAATTATGGCGATTACGACACTGAAACACATTAGCACAAGATTATACGGTCATGATCATAGAAGAAAACAACTGCACAAGGAAAAAAGAAAAGCCCTTTTCTGCCATAGCTACACATTGAAGAGAGATGAGACACTGCCAATAATAACAAAAACAACTCTAATAGAGAAAAACAAAAGGTTGCTATCACAATTTCTGGTTGGAACCCAACACAGAGACGGATGAACCCCAAGCCTTCTAGGGTTCTATGACTACTTTCAATCTATGATCACCGTAAATAGTTAATCCTTTTAACAGATGCTTCAGATTATTCACAGACAAACAAAACCAAACTCCACAACAGTTCCAAGAACAAAACCAAAACCCTTCTGCTACAGAAAATTCACGAAATACTAACCCCATGAAAATCAAACAACATTAAACAGCCGATCATCACAAGAAAACCCATTTCAGCAAACATTCAAAGGTAGAAACCTACCATCTTGAGCAGAACCCAGAAGGGTAAAACCAGAAAAATAAACAAAAAAGATTGAAATATTCGGAATTTCAGTTCGTTCACTTACAGAAGCGCAAACCTTGCTGCAAATTTTAATGATAACGGCTAGCCCGGAATCGAGTAATCCCCGTAAAGAGAAGACAACTGAGGAAGAACAAACAGGAACAAGTAGATATAAACGAAGTTCGGGCATCCAAAGAGGTAAAGAAACTGAAGAAGTAGAAGAAGAGGCGAAGAAGAAAATGGAAAACTCATCAATTATCAGAAAAAAAAATTTTGAAAAAGGAAAAGGGTGGGGCCACAGTTAATGTGCGGCTAAAGATAGAACAGGAAAGGAAGGAGAAATCATGGCGCGAGAGAAAGATGAAATTGATTAATTAAGAGTTCTGTTTTACATAAATGACCACCCTTTTGGCAGGTGAATTTGTACGGCACTGCGGTTTAGGGTTTATCAACCATTATGATGATTAGTATTACCATCATAGGGAGAAATCCTAGCGGCCAGATATCGGTCCCACATAATCTGGTGACCCAGATGACATTGTTTTCGTTGGATTTTGGTTGATATAAGATTAGTTAACGTTTAGCTCAATTGTGTCAGTAGAATTCTATAAAGCGGAGCCAATGGACCAGCATATTACTGTAGTGCGCCCCACTTTGGAATGACGGGGCCCACTTTTAGTTGATCAGAACCCTCTGATTTATCTATCTTTGTCTGACCAGTGGTCTACAAATAGCGAGGATTGAATAAGCATGCAATCTGAAAAAATATGCCTTTGATCAAAGCATATGGATGGTTGAAAACACTGATTAGCCTATAACCTGTGTAAGACGCACAAAAACAATTTTGGATGTTAAAGTTCATTCGACTATCTTCACATTTGGCATATAAAATATCCAAGGCCACAGAAATCAGATGGACGGTTCTGATCAAGCAAAGGGCAGGCCCATCATGCCAAAATGGGAAGGGGGGGGGGGGGGGGGGGGGGGCACTGTAGCAAGCTGCTCTAGCGTGCCGCATTATACCAGCATTCTTTAACTTAAACAGTCCCAATGTATGTAAAGTTTTGCTGTTATTATGAGATCCAAAAATCATTGTTAGCAAAACAAAAACACCTTGGGGTACTCAATCGGACATGTTCGTTTCAGCAATCATGGATTAATCAATTTGGATCACATCTCAAGCCTAAGATTAAGGATTAGAAATTGGTGAACAGTTCATTTCACTAATGGGCTGGGGCCAACATCAATGGGCCGGTTTCGTCCTGTTTGGTCTGATCAACAAACTGTAGCAGGTCCTGGCCCCAGCAAAGTAGGTTAAGAAAAGGCTGATTGAATAACGCTTCTAATTACTAAGCTTAAACTTGAAATTTTGTACTACTTAGAATAATTGTAGTGGTTCGGACCCTACTGACAAAGCTTACATATGAGTGGTTTATGCGATTATGCCGGATTATTAAATATAAAATGCACAAACAGGATTATATGTATGAGCTTTGCCGATGGGCCTCAAATAACCCTTGGTTAGGATATTTGTTAAGAATTAAATCTCAAAATACAAGAATTTCTCATGATTATTTGGCATTTTAGTTTATGTTTAAATTCATCTTTATACCTACTTTAATTCCTTTCTATGGACTGTCTGACATGTTCCTAGGTTTCTTAACAAGCGAAGGGGAGAGAATCTATTGTTAGTAAGCAAAAGATTGCTTCAAGGATCACCCACATCTCCAGGTGAACTTCAATTTCAAGGAAGCCGATTATACATGGAAAGAGAGAAGCTACACAAGACATGCACATAATTTTGCCTATACGCATTTTGGTGGTGGCTCATCTCATCGGAAATCCTACTCAAGGATTCAACTGTCTCGTGGAGATTGCACAAAATTTTCATTTTTGGTACAAGCAAAAAATTACAAAGCAAAGCACTTGTGCACTCTATAAAGGGCAGTTCCAGTGCATTCAGCTCCTGTCTATGTGGGCTTTGGTGAAGGATCAGACCACAAGGGTGTTGTTTCCACGATTTGAACCCGTGACTTTAAGGTCACACGACGACAACTTTACCATTGCACCAAGGCTCCCCTACTAAAATATAATTTACCATTATGAATGACCTCAAGGTCACTTGTACACTTTACTAAATATAATTTACTTTCCAAGAAAAAAGAGACAAGTTGAACCTGTAACCAAATATATTCCAGCCAATATATAAGTTATTTACAACCATCTAGACATTATTGGCAAAAAAATTGCCCATGCTTTTTCTCAATATGTTAGAAGCATTTATATTTTAGTTACAGGCCAAATGATAAATCCAAATTCAGCGGGCTTGATTCATTGACAAGGTAAGAGCTTGATGAATTATGAAGATATTGATCAAGAAATTGAATTTTAACTATTGTGATATGTATTGTTTGGTCATTGAAATGTTATTTTGCCATAAGTGGACAATAGCAACATGAAGGCCTAAGCTTGGTTCACACCATTTCAAAAATAGTCCCAAGGTTGGTTGGGACTCAAAATTGACAGAAGGTTCATTCATGAAAGACAGAAGTTTGGGACTCGTACCATTTGGCTTCCCCTCTGAACTATGTTTTATTGTACAACTACCTACCACATACTTTCTCTTTGGCAAAGGTTGGTGGGTGGGGATGGATGTATAGGCCCTCGCATGATGATTACAGGTTCCTATTTAATTTCTACGGCAATGTCTGACTTTTTAGGAGATCTCCTCAATCCATAAATTGCAAAGCCTGCAACTCTTTCACTTTTGTACAATGGGCCTTACTATACTATTGATCCACGCCATTTATCTTACTTCTCTAGATTTGAATACGTACCCGTGAAAATTCATGCCAAAAGGGCAAGTCCAGCATCCAAGAAATTCTACTTTGATGTGCTGGACATGGACAGTGAGAAACTCTTCACGAGCAACTATTTGCATTTAGTGATACATTTTCAAACTATTTTTGTAATTTTTTAGTTAGACATACCTATCCATTATCTTTGACCCTGGTTACCTAAGCGAGAGACTCCTTGAGCCACTATGCTACAAGGCTTTGTTGCTACTATATAATCAATGCCTTCACTTATATAGAAAAACGACGAATGGATGAGTTTACACAAGCTCAATTCCATATATCAACTCTGTCTTCGATTGAAATACAGTGTTCTTAAGTTTTAATTGACAGTAAAAATCGTTGGTCCAGATCATCCTCCAATCTCTGATAGCAAATAAGTAGCATCTATTATTATCAAGGAACATTAGCAAATAGATCTAGCATGATGTAAATAGCAGAAATCAACAAAGATATAACTTACCTTGATCAACTGACAGAGTTTGTCTAAACACCATGCATATAAATGATCTCTAAGAACAAGAGAAAATACAAGATGATAAACTTATAAGTAATAGAAAAACATTGATTGCTAGGCCTTCTAATGATCTATTTCGTACTTAACCGTAGCAGATCTGCCAATATGGAAACCCAAGATCATATCGAACGCATAGGAGAGGAAGGACGTGTTTTCTTTCTTTCTCTATTGTATTTAAAGAGCATACCAAATTCATCCCTAATAAGGTTCATTAACTGATTATACCCTAGATTTAAAGGCCCTAGCATCACGTGGGAGATGTTTACCTATAAACTTAAGTAACTAGGGCCCATGAATGCGTTACATGGTAACTTTAAGTGTTATCTAACTATATCAAACGATCTACTGTCCAAATCATTCACTTATGTGATCAGCTTAGACGGATGATCCCGACTAGAAATCCATCCTGTGGTTTGGTCGACCAATAAGACTATAAAAACACAAAGAGTAGCCATCATAAGCAGAGGATCTAAAATTTATAAGGGTTATAAATCATGACAAGGAATTTCGTGTACATTTAGCCAGACAAAGACTGAACGGGGCGAGGGGAGAGCAAAGGAGATATAAAAGAGAGAGTAAAATGAAATGGATCATCCAGCAATGAAAATCATTAGGAGCTAGTCACCAGTTTGATTGAGCATGTTGCTCAAATAAAGCGTGCCTGGTCGCTTGCTATGACCCGCAAGCAATTGGGTGCTCTCTATGCTCGTCTGTTCGTGCTTTCCACTTAAAGATATGCATGCATCGTTTAACGGCCCTTAATGTTGTTATGAGGCGTAAGGTAAACACAGATCTCCATGGTAATGAGAAATAAAGCAAACCACATAATTCTCTTTTCATGCACGTTGCTGATTCCTGATATGGATCAACTTCATTAAGTTAACCTCTTCCAGATCACCTGCTTTTGGAACTACTAGACATCCGAAGCTGGAGAAATCAAATTAACGGGTCTGATCATTTAAAAGATAGCCCCATTCATGCAAAAGTGGGGGATTCTACAGACATGAACACCTTATAAAGTGTCCGCTTAGCTTTCCTGTCAAATGAATATTACAAATAAGAGAAGATTATGAATAAGGTAACGGTTCATTCACTGGACAAAAGCACATGGTTTGGGTTCACATTACTCCTTTTCTCAATTCCTCTCCAAATGGAAAAACATCTTGGCTCCACCATGGGGCTGGTTCAAGTTGAATTTTAATGGGTCATCAGGATTTGGTGCCATTTTAGGAGAGAGGCAGTTTGAATTAGCAGATCCTCTGGGGATAACTGACTCAACCATGGCACAGATGTCCTGTTGTCTTTGCTATGAAATCATGGAGGATGAATACTCGTCTCTTTCATATCATTGAAGGGACTCTCTCAATACCACTAAGTGAATTGGGAAGAAAACCGAAGTGCCATGGAAAGTTTTGGACTTGGTGGAGATGATTAGAGAACGGACGGATCATTATCAAATTTCTTTACTCCGATCAGTAAATCAGGAGGCAGATCAACTGGCAAAAGAAGGTGCTGCCAGAACAGATGCCAGATACAAAGTTCCTTTATGCTTGGTCAGGAGACGGGGGATCCCCCGTAATTGTCTCGACCATCTGAGGTTGGTGTTTGGCAAGATGCTTTGGGGCTTTTGTGATTTCTTCTTGGTTGGGTTGCTGCTGTTTCTATTTTTGTATTGGCGGGATGGATGATGACCTTGGTCATTCAGCCTGCTAATTTTGTATTAAATTCCTGTTGGCACAAATGAATCAATTTAAAATAATAATAAACAAAAGAGAAAAAAGAAAGGTTAACTGTTCATCTATATCAAATCCACCTCCTTAAGAAAGCGTAAAAACCTTCCTAATCTTCAACAGACAATGGCCAAAATTTGCCTAATGGCGCGGCAAATTCAAGTTAATCATTGGAGGGGGAGGAGGATTTAATACATTTTCCTATATTCGTCAAAAGATCCTGTGTCAGCCCAAAACCTACCAGCCCAAAGGTCGACACAAACAAGTAAGAGAAACAACACATTCACCGAATCATCGGTGCAACTAGGTGGCTACGCCTTCACCCTCTACCCCATTAGGAAATTTAGGAGAGTGTGTTACGGTGGCTTACTTTGTAAAAGTTATTTATAGTTCTCCGACTGAAATTCTGTCTTAAGGCTATATTAAGGTTTCAATTGCTAATGAGTCATAATGGCCCATGGCTGAATCTGATAACAGTAAAGCGGTAATGTAATTTACCATGGGACCGAATCATTTCGGGACATAATGACTGAGATTAACAACCAAAGGAGATATAACTGAATTCAGGTAATGTGTTAGAATGACTCTTATCCATTTTAGATCCAAGATTGACGGTCCAAATCATATAAATGCAGGGCTGATTGTGTAACTATACTGAAATTACGCCCTATTGGAGCATTCCACTTCAAGCAAATAAAATAAAAGGAAAAACTGAATGCTACATAAACCATCTAATTAGTGGCCTTCAATCTATTGAACGTAGCAGAAACGCTGGTTAAAATGAAGGCGCCTTCTCCTTAAGCGTGAATGGCACGTTGGCACATCTAGCAATAGATATATGAAATTGATACGTCTCGTTAAAGGACCATTTTGAATTAAAGAAGACGAACGCGATCGCGTTGCGCTGCCGCAAGCAGGTCACCCATGGCGCCTTTTTTGCGTCCACGTTTTGTTGATCCGATCTGTTCATCTAGTCTCTGCATGCCAACTGCTACAGAAATGGTACGGAATGGATGAATTTAGTACCTAAAAATAATCTAACTTTGATGAGTGAAAACAGACGGTCAGACAAAACTGTATAAGCAATGGCTGATGTCCATCAATCAAACAGTAAAGTTTTCGGATGACTTCTCTGATAGTCACAATTTTTGTGCAAGCAAATATCCAAGGTCCAGGAAATCACATGAATGGCTCGGATCAACAAAGGTGGCAGTTGTCACACAAATACATAACCACTTTCCATGTGATCGCGAGTAGCAATCAACTTCAAACTCCCCTATATCCTAATAGAGTACGTGAATAAGTAACAAAAATATGAAGCAAAATTCCGTGTAAATCATGTATAGGAAGGAAGGAGTCACTTGGTCCCTATCCAAATCACCGCATTTGCCCGGGCACGCAACGCGCAAGTTCCTCTTCCAACCACGATAAGAAATTGCTCGTTAGAGAATAAACAAGTCTTTTCCTCTGTATAGTCTTACCGTTATATAACCTCACAACCAGCTTAAGCTGCATAACCAACTCCCATTCTCGCATCCCAGTACCATCTATACCATCCAAGAACTCCATGGCTTCAGCATACCAGTGCTACTTGGTGGCCTTCTTTGTAATCGGAATTTGGGCTTCTCAAGCCATGTCCCGCATACTTCCAGAGGCATCCATGTCCCACAGGCATGAGCAGTGGATGGCCCAATATGGGCGCGTATACAATGATGCAGCAGAGAAGGAAAGACGTTTTGAGATATTCAAGAACAATGTCGAGCTCATTGAGTCTTTCAACAATGCAGCGGATAAGCCCTACAAACTAAGTATAAATGAATTTGCGGATCAAACTAACGAAGAATTCAGGGCCTCTCACAACGGATTCAGGTCCTCCCCTACGAGGTCTTCAAAAACAACATCTACCTTCATGTATGAGAATGTTACTGCAGTGCCATCGAGCATGGACTGGAGACAGAAAGGTGCAGTGACACCTATCAAGGACCAAGGACAATGTGGTATGTGAAAGATCCCACCTTGCAGAGATTCGTTCATATGCTATTCATAAAAAGGTCGATCAAATTATTACTTTACGTTATATTAGGTTGTTAATTTAATGTTTTGCAGGATGTTGTTGGGCGTTCTCAGCAGTTGCCGCAATGGAGGGAATTAACAAACTCGCAACAGGTAAATTGATTTCTCTATCCGAACAGGAGCTAGTTGATTGTGACACTAGCGGTGAGGATCAAGGATGCGGGGGTGGTCTCATGGATGACGCTTTCAAATTCATTCTACATAACAAAGGACTTGCGACTGAATCAAACTATCCCTACGAAGGAGTCGATGGAAATTGCAACACCAAGGAGGCAGCTGTTCATGCAGCCAAGATAAATGGTTACGAAGATGTATCAGCCAACAGTGAGGAAGCACTGCTGAAGGCTGTGTCCAATCAACCAGTTTCAGTTGCTATTGATGCTGGTGGATTTTCCTTCCAGTTTTACTCAAGTGGCATTTTCACGGGAGATTGTGGCACCGATCTCGACCATGGTGTCACTGCTGTTGGTTATGGGACAACTGATGATGGGACTAAATATTGGTTGGTAAAGAATTCATGGGGCACTGGGTGGGGTGAAAATGGATACATAAGGATGAAACGAGACGTTGATGCTAAGGAGGGTCTCTGCGGGATTGCTATGGAGGCCTCGTACCCTACCGCATAAGGGCCAACATTTCGTTACATGTTCATAGCCGTACGTATAAGTTTCTACCACTCCTATGATGCCTCCATGTATGATTTCTAGAAGAAAGTGTTGAATGTAGTAATCTTCTCATAACGATTCTAATACATGGTTAATTTCTAAATCTTACAACCTACTTTGGAGAAAGTCTCCAAACATCTTAATATTACACTCTTGGTAATTCGAAATATCCACCTTCCTCATCATTTATGAAAAGTCCCTGTAGGAGTAGACGCTTATAAGAAATATCCACCTGCGAAATATCAGTGAACACGGACTAGAGAAAGAAAGGTGCAATGAATCCAATCAAGACCAAGTACTTTGGAAAGCCATGTCCAATAAGCCAGTTTCACTTGCTAATGATGCTGGTAGATTTAACCAGTTCTATTCTAATGATATTTCTTGGGGGCTTTATCGAGCCGATCTTGAACATGCATGGTGTCCCGCGGTTGGTTTCCAGACAATTGACAGTAGGACTACCTAGCATGACGTTGTTTCAGGCTGCCTTTTCAAGACGCCACCCCTAGGCCCCACATTTGGGCTATCATACCTATTCACCTTGTTTGGTTTGTCCCATTTAGGCTATCTCCACGATTTTAGTCATAAGTTTTTTTGGTTGAAAACTTTTAATGCTCAAGATTTCAAAATCTGAAATGGCACAGGTATAATCATCCACAAATCATGAATTTTGAGGTATATCCCATTTAAGGCAGACCAAACATGATGAAAGGAATAGATTGTCCGAAGGTAGGGTCTAGTATGGGGCATCTTTTTCAAGTTTGCAAAGAATTTTCCTAAAGGAAGTCCCTACTTCATGCTGCAATACATTGTGCCCGGTTTTGAGTATATTACAAATTGAGTCTTGTTAGGCATACATGCTCTTGTTCGTAAGAAAAACTCCACGCTCTCTTTTTATGACTAGTGAAACCTTGTTCTTTAGATCTAATGCCCATGACTCACTACTGGGAGTCGTGGATGCTGTAGAGCTTCTCATAAAAATACAAAATCCTATCAGCCCACAGTGTCTAGCTATTCTAAAGATAACTAACACATGATGGAGGCCCTCTCCAACCAACAGTTCATTGATTGGTAATATTATTTGTATAACAAACTAGATATTCATCATGTTTGAAATGACTTTAATAGGTAAATGCTAAAATATCATATTCATTGAATGCTTTTAGCCTATGTTTCAATAGCAGGAAATAGTGAACATCCATTTTCATCAATTTTTTTAAAGACCCAAAGTAAGTTGTTAGTATCATTCAAATGCAATGATCTGATAAGTTACCTAATTTTGGAATGGAGAACATGACGAATGTCTTAGATAAAAAGGGTAGCCCAGTGCAAGAAGCTCCCGCATATGCTAGGATCCGAATAAGGGGCCAACCACAAGGGTCAATAATATGTAGCCTTACTTTGCATTTTGCAAGAGGCTATTTCCACGCCTTGAACCTGTGATCTCAATGTCATACAAAAACAACTCTATCGTTGAGCAAGGCTCCCCTTCATCATGAACAGCTTAGATATTTTTAAAAAATATATCATATATGAAAAAGAAAGGGTGTGACCTTCTTCTCACTCTTATCAATTAATCTAAACTTTAAAGAAAATTAGATTCATAGAAATACCTTTGGATGAAAATCTCTAGAAAAGGCAAGGGTATGATCAAGTTATGCACTGTTTGGCTTAAAGATAGTCTTGCATGAGGAAAGTTGAACACAAGCACATCTTTAAATAAGTTGTTCTTTCACCAGATGGTGTCTCTTTGGATGCATTCAAAAAAATTGAAATGATATAGAGAAGCTTAGCATGACCCTTGCACAAGGATGAAACGCACAAATCAAGTAATGGTTTGGAAAGAGTATTGCTAATTTGTATGTTTGACCCTAGACTTTTAAAATGAAAAGAATGCATCCACAATATACAACCACCATAGAAAAAGGAAGGTAAGTGGAATTTGAAAAGACGTGCATCCACAATATGCAACCACCATAGAAAAAGAGATAGGACAAAGGTTACATGAACTTGTTGGAGGCCTTCTTAGCTTAGGTAGTTATTTTCAATTACTTATATATAGGTGATTTGTGAATGCTATGAAAGAGAAGAGAATTAATTTTAAGTCTTGTAAGGAGATTTGGCCCCTAAAGTGGTATTCATGGATCTTTTAGCCCCCTCAAAGTGGCTGTATTAATAAAGCATTAGTGGTCACATTATATATTTTTTTGTTTGTTTTCATATATAATAATTAGTATGAGAGCCACTTTCCTGGTTGAAGATTGTGAGTGATGTGAGAGAAAAGAAAAGCAAATTGTAGCCAAAGGTTTGGAAGAAGATCCTCTCAAAATCATCATTAGTAGGAGACCCCCTCAAAATGGCTTTACCTTTTCCTAAGATGATTTTTCTTTGACGACTCTTAGTTATTAAAGATGATCTTGCTAGGAATCCTTGAACTTCAACCTTGAGGAAAGGGTTGATTTGAGGAAAAGGTTGATTTGAGGGGGATGGAATGTTATGTATCTATATGCCTATATATCTTAATCTTTGAATAACTCCATGCATGAGATGAGCATGGCAAGGTTAGTTAATATAGTGGAATGATCATGGGTTGCATGGCTAGAGTAGTTATTATAGTATGATGATTATGGTTTAGTTAAATAGTTTCAGTAGTTATTTTAGAGAGGATGGTCATTAGAAAAGTTAGATCAAATTTATATATAAATAGGTGATTTATGAGTGTTATCAAATAGATGAAAATTGATTTTAAGTCTTGTAAGAAAGTTTACCCCATGAAGTAGCATTCATAGAGGTTTCAACTCCTCAAAGTAGTTGTTTTAATGAAGTATTATAAGTTAGATTATGTTTTTTAGTTTATTTTCATGTTTGTACACAACTGAGCAGTTTTACATATTTGGAGGTACTCATTTAATCAAGGATCATGATAGATTCATTGAGGGGGCATGGAGGAACTTATTAAGCTTTCCAAAAAGGAAGGTATCAATCAAGAATTTGAATTTTGACTACTTTTGGACCAATATTGTTTTGTACAACTTAGACTTTTATATTATAGAATTTTCACTATGTTATAATTGGACGAACCTAGCCAATGCTCAAATCTTTAGTGTTTGCAGAGTCTAGGGAAGGGGATGATTAAAGGGTTTATAGTATGTAGCCTTACCTTGCTTTTTTCTTACAAGAGGCAATAGCCACAACTCAAACCTTTGACCAAAGTCTTAAAGATTTTTAGTCTTTTTAGTACACTTTATCTTGAACTCTCTCCCTTCTCAATATGGGATATTTAAAATTTTATACAACATGTATAAAGAAAAATGGTCAATTAATGAACTTTTGATCATAAGTGTTTAAGAAGAAGGGAGCTTAGTTCAAGAGATGTGTGAAAGTGCACATATGAAAATCCATAAAAAGGACAAGAAGCAAGCCAATAAAGGAAAAGGAAAAGGCAATGTTGTAACCCATGCTAATAAAAAGGAGGCTACCAAGTGTTTCTTTT
This sequence comes from Warburgia ugandensis, assembly GCA_035236585.1. Classification (NCBI taxonomy): domain Eukaryota; kingdom Viridiplantae; phylum Streptophyta; class Magnoliopsida; order Canellales; family Canellaceae; genus Warburgia; species Warburgia ugandensis. Next base: position 68,468,128 of record CP141134.1, read on the forward strand.
GTAAAAAGAAAGGACACATAAGGAAAGATTGCCCTAAAAAGAAGGCTTAGCTGGAAAAGAAAGGTAATCTCAAATCTTTTACATGTTATGAATCTAATATAGTTGATGTTTTACATACCACATGGTGGATTGATTCTGATTTTACAATCCATATTTGTAATATCATTCAGGGTTTTCTAAACCAAGAGAGAATGATTGAAAATGAACAGAGCATCTATTTAGGAAATCAAATGCATTTACTTGTTAAAGCTGTAGGGACATATAGACTAGTTTTACAAATTGGTTTTACACTTGATTCAGAACGAACCTTAACCATTTATATTCCTTATTTTTCTAAAAATTTAATTTCTATATGTAAACTTATACCACTTAGAATTTTCTTTTATTTTCATGAATATTATTTCAATTTATATAAAAATTTAGTGGTTGTTGGAAATGGTTCAATGGATGATGGTTTATTCAAATTTTATTTAAATAATGATATCTCTAATGAAGTAATGGTTGTGCATGATAACACTAGTATTAAGCGTAATGCTATGGATGAAAAATCCTCTATATTGTGGCATTGCAGATTAGGACATATATCTATTAATAGAATCAAAAGTTTAGTAAATGATAGAGTTCTTTAGACTCTTGATTTTACAAATTTTGATTCATGTGTGGAGTACATTAAAGGAAAGTAGACCAACAAGTTGAAAAAGGGTATTAAGAGGAGTTTTAATGTATTAGAGATAATACATATTGACATTTGTTGTCCTAACATGAGCTTAGATGGTCAGAAATATTTCATTATATTTATAGATGACTACTCACGAGTTATGTATCTTTACTTACTTTATAATAAGAGCAAAGCGTTAGATACTTTTAAAATATATAAAGCAAAGGTAGAGAAATAATGTTGCAAGCAAATTAAAATCATGAGATTTGACAGAGGTGGTGAATATTATGGCAGGTACATAAGGATTGGATAAGTACTTGGTTCATTTGCTAAGTTTCTTCAAGAGTAAGGTATTTTAGCTCAAAATACCTTACCTGGCTCACTAGATCAAAATGGTGTAGCATAAAGAAGAAATAGAACTTTAATAAACATAGTGAGGAGTATGCTCAACAACTCTAATCTTCTTTTGTAATTATGGAGTGAAGCTTTAAAAATAATAGCATATATATTAAACTGAGTTCCAACTAAGGTTGTTTTTAAAATGACATTTGAATTATGAAAAAGTTGGAAACTAAGTTTGAGACATATATGCATTTGAGGTTGTCGATTTGAAGTTAGAGTTTATAACCCATGTGAAAAGAAGTTGGACCCAAGGATTGTTAGTGCATATTTTATTGGACATGTTAAAAAGTCTAAGGAATATATGTTTTATTGTCCATCCCACACTAATAGAATTGTAGAATTAAGAAATACTAAATTTCTTGAAAATGACATGGTTAGTGAGAGTTATCGATATCAAAACTTAGTTTTTGAGAAAAATCATATTTCTAATCAAACTCCTACCTCAAGCAGTAGATTGGTTATTATTAATGATACTCATCAAAATATGATAGATATTGGACAACCAGTTATTGAAAATCCATGTTCAGCTGATAATGTTTTAGTATATCCCATTGATCATCAACTACAACAAGTTAATGGTTAGGAGCATCGACAAGAGGCTGATGATGTACTTTTGAGGAGATCTACTAGAGTAAGGAAATCAACAATTTCTACTAATTACATTGTCTACCTATAAGAATCTAACTATGACCTTTAAGAGTGACAGATTCAGTTTGAATCAATGTCCCAAAATTGACCTTGAAAGGAAACAAATTAAAAACATTCCTTCTGCTTCAGTTGTTAGAAGCCTAATGTATGCTCAGGTTTGTACTAAACTAGACAATGCATTTGCAATTGAAATATTGGGAAGATATCAAATTAACCCATGTTTAAACCACTGGAAAGCTGCAAAGAAGGTCATGAGATACCTTCAAGGAACTAAAGATTTCATGCTTATATATAGACGCACTGATGACTTGGAGGTTATTGGGTATTAAAATTCAGACTTTGCTGGTTGTGTTAATTCTTGCAAATCAACATCTGAATATATCTTCTTATTTGCTAGAGGAGCTATATCTTGAAGAAGTGCAAAGCAATCTTTGATTGCTACTTCTATTATGGAAGTTGAGTTTGTTTCTTGCTTTGAGGCAACAAAATAGGGTATTTGGTTAAAGAGTTTCATCTTTGAGCTTCGAGTTATTGATTCCATCTCTAGGCCACTGAAGATATACTGTGAGAATTCTCCTACTATGTTCTTTGCTAAGAATAATAAGAGTAGATGTCAAAATAAGCACATTGACATTAAGTTCTTAGTAGTCAGAGATCATGTTAAAAGGAATGAAATGCTTGTTTAACACATTCATACTGAGCTGATAATTACAGATCCTTTGACTAAAGGCATGCTATTAAAGTTGTTTAAGAATCATGTAACACAAATGGGACTTTGTTCTCATTTGTCACTTTCTATTTGAACTATGATGCTATACTTATAGCATATATTAGTAATAAAACTCTGAATTATTACATTTGTCTCCATTTTTGTTTGTATACATTTATGATTGGATGACAAATATTTTATGTTTGGATCCATAATAAGCATTTGAAGCTTATTCATAAAGTTAAAATGTCACACAAAGGGCTTTTCAAAGAAAATAATTACATTGTAATACATGAAAGGTAATATTTGTTTATAAAGAAATTATCGCCATAATTCATGTAATTCATTTCTTTGTTTGAGCATAAAGTTTTTAAACTAATACATTAAGATTTATAAATGTATAAAGTTACAAATGTTTGGACCAAGTGGGAGAATGTTAGAATTTATATGATCCACAACATTCCAATTCAAAACCTTACATAATTGTGTGGTAACTGCTCATGGCAGTTATCCTTGATGGAAGGATAACTGCTATTAACCATCCTTTCTTTTTTATTTATTTAAAGGAGTCCCTAATTCAAGGAGAAATCTCTTGGTTATGATCGAGTGTTGCTTAAGAATCAGAATATCTCCTTAAGGTTCTGTCAAATCAGAAAATCGAAACTTAAGACAGTTTCAAATATATTGTTGTACCTAGAGGTAAGTTGCTCTACTATTTATTTGCTTCCGTCTTATTTCTGATTAGTGTAAACATATATAAAACGGTTTACAGATCCCAGTCCAAAAAATGAAATAGCAGCTCTCATATTGAAAGTGAGACCACAAATATCATTCCCCCAATAGGGGAAGACAATGAACGGGCCAAACATATCTAATGTAGTGGATTCCTTGAGATGAGAGCGTCTTCAATATTATCTGGTTTTTATGAATTCTAAGTTTTCTCTAACTTTCCAACTCAAGAACTACTCATTGTAAAAGCAAGTATATGAAAAGGACTGTGAATTGCAAGAAATCTTTTTGAAATTATTAATCTTTGCTGGAATACATCTTCCATGTTGAATATCCATTAGGAGCAGGATCAATGCCTTTGTTGCTCTCTAATTACAATAGTCGCCATCAACATAGATTCACTCACTTGGTCAGAAAACGTACACTCGAATGGCACAATTGAATGAATTTATGAAGAAGGTACCCTGTCTCCACGTGAAAGCCAAGTTATTCTTTCTCACGTTCATCTGTATATGACTATAGCAAGCTGGAAGCGAACATCAGCACTCGATTCTAGAGCACCAGATCAGATCACTTTTTTCGCCCTTTTGATAGATGATCACATGATTAGATCATCCAGTTGCAATACAATTGACCTCATTTGCAGTTATTTTTAGTTGGATGTTCTGTTTTCAATCAGCCTTTTGGATTATGTGAAACTTTAGTTCCAAGAGAAACTGAGCTGCAAACACATGTTTTTTGCATCGATTAATGAAGTCTCCATTTTATTCCTTACCTCACAAAGAATGGCCCAGAAAAAAGCAAAATTTCCCTATTTTCCATTTCACCTATACCGAATCCTTGTTGGAGTAAATGATGTTTCCTGGTTCTACTTAGCCACCTAAATCAATAAACTGGAAAAGAACTTGAGCAATTCCAGTTTTCGTTCTCTCTCCATGTTCCTTCTCCATCAATGGTTGTTTCGATCCACTCAGCTTCTTGAAACAAATTCCGGTTAGTGAAGTCCCACTAAGTATGCATACAATATCTCATTCCATGTATCTGGAACTCCAGGTAAACACCAGTGGATGCAGTCTGCATAAGTGTTAGGATCAGATCTCTCTTCCTTTGTTAGAAGCTTGCCTCTTCTTTCAGTGTAAACAGATGTATGCCCATCTTTCCGATATTCTGACAATTGGGTGATGTTCAGGAGAGTTACATTGATCGTTAGTTCTTGCAGAGTATCCCTGACAATTTCCATCATATCCAGGCTAGAACCGGTTCCCCAGAATGATGGATCTTGGATTGGATAAGATTCATTGAAGCAGTTTCCATTTTCTCCTTTCCACTCCCAATTCCTGCAAAGAACAAAGCTTGTTTCTGCAAGCACAGTTGATGATTTGCCTTTGTAGCAGTTCTGATGAGATTCACCATAAATGGGTTGGGGACGTGCTCATGAAGAAGACCCTTTGGGCATGAGGATTGATGTGGGACTCCAACCAATTGATCCAAGTTTTCAGAGCCAACCTGTATGCAGTAGTAACATTGTACTCTTGAACATTGTCTACTGGTCCAACTCTATAAGAGGAAAGGATATTGTAAAAAACATTAGTAGCAGACCTCGGGCCTTACAGGGATTCACTTTTAAGTAGAGAGAAGAATAGAAGCTACTGACGTTGCATTGATGATAGGCTTGTACATCCACCACACATAGCTTTCAAATACCATTACATCAACTCCCTCCCAAACGTCGCTATGCTTAGAGATGGCGTCAAGCTTCACCAGCCTTTTCCGGACCGTATGTTTCTTAAAGTGATCCGAATTCGACTGCACGATGAAAGGAGCCCAATAGAACTCGATGGAGACATTGAACTCCTGAAAACCAAACCTGAGAAATCAAACTGTTGGATCAAAGTTTGTCACTCCTACATGACTTTCAATCTGAGGAGCAAGGGTATTCAATATTGGGGCCATTTTGCAAGGGAATTAAAACGACGGACAAAATTATCCATGGTCCCTACTATTGGAACTACCATTGGAAACCCTTAAATATGGGCAAAAACCATTTAAGAACAAACAGCAGGGTATTGTTTAGGACCCTTTTATTTGTGTTCCAGGACAGGATAATAGCTTTCCATGGGTAATTAATTCTGTCCTCGTATTGCTGTCCCTGAGCTAAATAGAACTTAAGAACTATCGATAGTAAAATGCAGTCATGGGGCAGATAACTAATTACCTTTGCTCTGAAAATCTTCCTGGGTGGATCTCTTTCCATTGATTTCTTTTCAGGGGGAATGACAGACTGGACAAGACAAACCATTGATTCCCACTGAGTTCTTTGAATCGAATCCCCTATAAACATCAGTCTCTTGTCCCGTAAACTCTCCAATAACTTCACTGCATCAAACCTGGAAGTAGGCCACGAAGAAAAACCCCATCAGATCATTGGCAAATAGCTTACATAGTTGTTATTTTTTTACATTTTCTTAAACGTAATTCCAGATCCAAGAATCTAACAATCATTATGTTACAACTCTTTTACCTCTGCACAAAAATATTTTAGTCTGTTAGTCAACCCGAAAAAAGAGATTGACACAATCCCTTTGTCATTCACTTTCCATGTTTTACATAACTAAATGGTGATCTTATGTCATTAAACTTGGGCAATTCAGGTCAAAAGGTTTTCGGCTAGACACTAACCCAAGCTACATTGGCGCGGTTGCAGGTACCAATACTTAAAGCCTGGAAACATAGGTGCACTGTAGATCGAAGTAGCTATAAGAATATTTGAAGTTTTGAACCCCTCGATCTAGACTTCAAATTGTTTTGAGCGAGAAATAGCCAGTGGGTCTTTGTAGAATAAGAAAATGCTCATTGATCTGATGGCCAGAAACCTAGCTTTCCTGCAAGTTGGGTTATGGTGTTCGTGACCCACGTTTCACTATGTCAGTTATTCTGTTTGACCTGATATATGGCACAAACAAACCACGTAGAGTAGATAAGAGCTTTTACCTGGGCAATTTACATCCACGAGGCTCCCACCGCCAGTTCTCATACAAAGAATCCGGCCTCCCATTCCTCTGGCAAGTGACCTGTTTAGTCAAGTAGGGACAGTCCTCTTCCCTATACAGAGGCCGAGATGCACCATCCAGTACCCATTTCCCGTCGAAAACATGGCATCCATGAATGAACGATATAACTTCTGCAGAATCAGCAAATCTATTGGCATGTCCATTTTGGCCATTGATCAAATGCGAGTATTCTCTAACTAAACGTGAAGTTCCTAGGAAGAGCAGATAAGCCAGAAGGAAAGGAAAGAGGATCAGAAACCGGCGGTCGGACGAGGATGGGAGCGTCATTTAGGTAGACGTACGCGGCAGAGGGCGCATTTCCTCTTATATTTTTGGGATCTATATGTTGGTAGAAGTATCTTGATGTTCAAGTGTGCTTTAGACACACTCCATGTAACCACCGGTAGATTTAGTTACGATATGCTTTTCTAGGTCCTACATGAGAAGGAAAGAGGTGGGATACATACGGAATGTCTTGCTTACTAGCTAGATCTACAACAAGGCGAAACTCCACACAGTTGTAAACGGCATGGGATCCATGCAGTGCACTACTGGGACCTGGAATATGAAAGTTAAAGTGCCAGATTCCGTGTGTCTTGTATATACATCTTAGTTCAGCTCATCAACAACGTATCCTATCATGGGATGGTTGTCACTGTCCAAACTTTCTTTGAAATGAAAATCTTCTAATAATCACCGCTTTGGATCTCTTTTACTTATGTGTGCTGGTATTTTTTGAAAAGTAGATGGAATTTCTATTACTAAGGGATCAACTGAATTGCAAAAGTAGTACAAACTACTTCAGAAAACGCATAAGAATCTCGAGTAAGAAAGAGATAAGAGCACGATGGAGGTCGAATTATGAGTCCTAGAATTTTCAAACACCGTGGCAGCGTCTTATTTTTGGACACTGTCTTTTTGTAATTTTGATCTAAAACTTTCATATTGTTTGGACCTCTATTGTCTGCTTGCCCTTTAGAAATCATGTCAACTGAATGATCCTAACTTTAATTTTTATTTTAACGGTTGTCATTCACAATATAGAGAAATATAAGGCTACAAGCTTACAACAGAAGTGATTTCACTACTTTGGATCTACGTTGTAGCTTTTTTTAGATCTAAGACATTCATATCTGTTCAGGCCTCTATTTTTTGCCCGTCTATTAGAAATCATGTCAATTGGATGATCTTTAACTTCTGCTTTTGTTTCATTTTTTTTTTAATTTTTATTTAGTGGTTATGATTTAAAACAAAGGAAAACATAATGCTCCAATCGTTTAATAGAAGTGATTTTTGGTATAGGAGTAATCTAGGAGATTTGAATGATATGAATAAGTTAGATCTTCTAAAAAATCTAGCCTAAAATTATAAAATGGCAGTGCCTAAAAATAAGATGCTATCTTGCTTGAAAATACTACAACTGTGTTCTTATTAATTTAGTTTTTTGGTACAAACAAAGAATTATGATGCAAATCACTTGCACACACTTCTAAATCTAATTCTAGACAAAAGGGGAAAGTGGCAACCTGCAACCAAGTGTATTTTTAGAAGATGACCAATTGCACTAGACATTGTTGGCACTTTGATCTCAATTTAAACTTTAAATAATCCCAACAGCTCGATCTTAAGTTCTCAAATTTTCTAAAGTAATAAATTTAAATTTACCAACTTGGATGAATGATCATATATATACTGAATGTTTATTGTATACATACGTTATATTAAAAAATAAGTACATGGGCAAAAGGTACACTTCTTATAAATAGTGGCCATAATTGTGTACAATAGGTGCCTACATTGTTAATGGGCTGAGCCATTTATCTCATAGTCAATCCTAGATAAGCTATACACCAAAAGCCTAGTCCATCTAAAACTTATATAACCTGCTGCTTTATCTAATTATCTAAACTTGTATAGCAGTAGTCCATCTAAAACTGGCATTTGGTGTATAGCACCATCCAGTACCCATTTCCTCAGTCGATTCGAACCATTTGACGAAGGGCCTGCAAATAGGGACTACAAAGTAAAAAGAATGCACGAAAATAACATTAAAAGCTGTGTGTTTTTTCAAGAGAGAACCGCTGTACATTATTTTGTGGAGGTGCGGGGAATCGAACCCCGTGCCTCTCGCATGCGAAGCGAGCGCTCTACCATATGAGCTACACCCCCGATGTAATGATCATGTTCTTAAGAAATTTGTTAACTTCTTCGTATTGCGAATGGTGAACCAAACAACCAGTGGAAAACGCCTATTTTTGGATGAAGACCCCACAACTGATGATTCGATATATACTTCATCTTGCTTCTTCTGCTCTGGATGTTTGTTGGTTGTTCAAAGAGCAAGCTGATTGCGTGATGCTACCATGCTAACATCTGTACCTTTGATCAAAGGAAACGCATGCAAGATCGGAGAGAATGCATCAGTAACTGTCTAAATCAAAGACCAAAGGCGTGGGTTTCTTAGACTTGGTAAACTGTCGTATTTTTTGTTTACAAGATGTCAGAAAGACAGCAAATGGATTTATAGGTTTTTTATTTGATTTTATTTATTATAGCAAAGAATTACAAAGCAAACTAGCTAGAACATATTATCCTAATTCTTAAAACTACGGAAAAATAATTTTCCGGTAAGAAAAAAGTGTCACCTTGAATCTGCAAATACAAGTATGATAATTAGGTGATAGCACCTGCCTACTTAGACTTGCCAGGTCAATCCAAATCGATCGGGAGCCACTTGAAATGGAGAATGATTGCACGTTCTGAATACGCTAAATTGTTTGTGGATATGTCAGGAGTGTGTTTGGCTCCTTACTCCGAGCACATCGAATCGGCAAATTAATGTGAAATCCGTGAAGTGAAAGAGCCCACGAGTCAACTATGGGCCAAGCATCAGTGAGACAGACTGCAGTATGAAACCATCAATATTTATGGCGTGTCCTGCGGAACATCCAAGCCAGGCAAACCATAGGGGGTTGGTCCTAGTCGCTGTTGCTTGTACATGTTCACCTCCATGAAGGCTCAGGAGACCACCTGTAATAAAGATGAGAAGCGTATTAAATTTGCTCATATGATGGCAATCTGCCTATAGTTATAAATTCAAAGAAGGTATGAAAAAGAAAGTGTACATCGCAGCGATACTACAAGTACATTCTGATAAGCCTTGAAAGATTAATTGGGGGCACATGCACCAGCACGTGCATATATGAGATGGAGAGAAAAGGAACATTAGCTGGAGACTTATTACCGGCGAAATCTGTATTCAGGCCTCCACCACTGTCTTTAATTTTTGAAATACACTTGCTTTCACATATAATGCCCCCTTTTATTTTTTTAAATACCCTTCTATATAAATATTTACTGATAAACCACCCCTTTTAGCTTTTTGGAATAGTTTTTCTCAAGTGACTCCGTTGACATTCTACTTGAAGGTCATCGTCATGATCATCATCAAGATCTTATCTTAATTAGAGATAGGTTGTTCTGCTGAGAGCGTAATTGTCACATGTTTACTTTATATATAGTATGGATTTGAATGAACCAACCGATATAAGATCAAAGCAATCCGATACAAACCTTAATCTTACCACAAGAATATGGTTGACCATCATATACATGTAATCGTAACCAATCAATGAAGCACCAATGCTAATCATATGTGTGTAATCTTAACCAACCAATGAAGAACCAATGCGTTCTAGCATAGTGGCACAGGACTCTCCCACTTGGGTGACCAGTGCAGATGCATGGCCATGTGTGTGTCTTTCCAACTAAAAAAAAAAAAAAGAAAGTAAAGAAAAAAGAAAAAGACAAAAAAGGGAATCTATGAACGACTTCCATGCATTACTAGTTGAGAGACTTCTTGTGCCATTATACTCAGTGGCTTTTATTTTGTTTAATTTTAACTATCCATTTATAGGCCTTTGTGGTCCGTCCCTTCCTTGGACCCTGCATAGGTGGGAACTTCGTGCACCAGGCTGCCTTTTATTCCTTTGAGTCCTGGTAAGAGACACTCAAGGAGCTTAGGAACTTGGGAGAAGTAGACGTTTCTCTTTGTTAGGCATTGTAAAATATATTGAAAGATCTAAGCTTGTTAGCTGGAACTGGCTTAGATAGGCTAAAAACCAATTTTAATATCCTTTACATTCTTTTAGCCTATTTTCCTTTAAATTAAGAATCATGATTGTCTATTTTTAATAATTTGTTCAAAGATTTAAAGCGCGTGGTTGAGATCATCCTAATACATTCATTTCTAGTCAGTTACCATTTTTGGAATGCTCTAAATGCTGAATGACTTAATCTTGGAATTTTTTTTACCATGCATGTCGAAAAGGGTTGCTGACTTCTCACATGCCCTTCAGCTTCGCCTCCTACTGGGACTGTTTTACTTGATTAATGGAATCACACTTGGAAATTTTATGGTGTCTACGTCTGTACTCCAACTTTTTACGCCTGCAGCTAAAAGTACATGTTGGACCAACCTGTTTGGCGATTTAAGCTCTGCTTGGCCCCGTTTTCATGTGCCAAGTTCCAAAAATAGCTGATCTATCCACTGTTTATCTTTGGTCAAAATAATAGGCTCAAAACGTGCATTCCGACACCGCCATTCAAACAAAAAATGTCCCGACTTGGCAATGGTGGGATAGTTACCAACTGGATAGTTCTTGACTGTCGGATGCATGATTTAGGATCAGCTTAGTAGATGAATGGCTTGAATCACCGGCACCTTAGTGCTGGTATTGGAAGCTCTAAAAATTAGATAAAACTTAGGATTAAACGGCCAATAATCTAAGGCTGTTTTATCTAAGTTCCATAATTTTGGTCAAAAAAGGCATTAGCACAGTTGGTCGCTGACAACAAAGTGTTTCTCCATGTTACTCTTGGAGGTTCGAGGTATCACTTTTTTTATATTGAAAAGATTTTAAGTAAATTTAAAAATTAAGATAATAAGTTGAAGTGTGTTTCACAAATTTTTATTATAATAAAACAAAAAAGGTTCACATAATTTTGTTTATGCTAGCATTAGTACCGCCGGTAGCGAGGGTAAGATAATAACCACGGACAACGTTATGTGCGGTTTGCTAACCAACCAAACAACCCCATATGATTTCTCCACACAATCAATTGCTCCGCCATAAACAATCTAGGTCATACTGGTGTCGCGAGATGGGTCCGACCAAGGTATCTCGTAGAAGCTCGAATGAAAAGCCAGTAGATCCATGCTCTCAGTCCAGAAGAGGATATTATCCACAAAACTCAACAGACTGCAGCTGTATTCCATTTAAACTTCTAGAAGAACAAAATCGGATAGAAAGCGTTCCACTCACATATACTGCTTGCTCAAATCCCATTATAGAGGGCACACCAGATAAGAACCGGGCACCCCGCGTTCACTTCAACTGCCCCATTAGCAGCCCTCAGCATGTGCCAGACATTAGCACATACTAACAATTCAATACCAACCAAAAGGTTTGCTTCCCCGTCAACGAAACCATTAAGTATTTGAGCTGGATAGGGACCATTCTTGTCACTTAGCTGAGTTGGTGACTTCACGCATAACCCAACCAAGAGGCTGTGGGCCTTTTGAAGAATTGCTTTGCATGCAAACCAAGACAAAAGCAACCAGGCAGTGCATGGGTCATTGGTGTTGTCATGATTATTAGACTTCCATTATGAAAGGATTAGAGACAAAGTCACCTATCCATGTCCCTGTACCGAAACAAATCCATCTCGCTTCCGTAACAAGCAAGCCAATCACCTAATTAATATTCTGTGGGCCCTTGGGCCCAACAGAATTTAAAACTATATGCTTCGATTGAAACAGACCCACGTATATTTCTGGCCCCACCTTGCCGAAAATTTAAAGAACTAATGTAGGTGAAGTTACAACCATCAGATCTTAATCAGATGGTTATTACTGGAACTTGACGTGTCTATTCTTGCACCAAAAGTTCTAACAGGAACAAACTTTCAGGCACTGTCCGACCTAGAATCAGCTAGCAGGACCACAACCCTTTAGGTCTGTGGATGTATGCTTCCCCCCCCCCAAGTGTTGGTTCCTTGTCATATGAAGTGTTTGATCAAGACTGCAATTAAGTTTGTAAAAATCTTTCACATAAGACTATAAGAGCACAGCTGGATAGAGCGAAATTAGTACAACTGAACGGACAGATCGGTTTTCTGTGACCCACTAATCCATTCATAAAGTGGACTGCGGGTTGGGGAATTAGGACCGTCTCTCTTCCGCGCCACCACACAATTGTAATGGCCAGATATCCTTCCATGTCAAATAAAAATCTTTTGAGGAGAATATATACCAGAAGAATGGTTAATCGCATAAACGGGATTATATAAGCACTGCCTGTCGGGACCCTCACGTATGAAATAATCCGGCATATTCCCCTCGACCAAATTATCTAACACTCGCCAATCAGGTCCTTGGTTAACGGTTGTGTCATCTGTTTGGCCTGAGAATCAATTCAACGGCGGCCAATAAAGATTATCAAAAGTCCTACTATCATTCATATATCACATCTGCATTAGCTGGCACACAACGAGACAAGTTAATCAATTACATAAAAGGAAAAATATACCTAAATAAGGTTGTGGGACCCATCTTGATTACCAATTACAGGGGATGAAAGTGTTGATCGTCGCTTTAGAGTGGGACCAGAAGCCCCACATGTGAAAACGTAGACCAATCGCATGATTAAGACTAAACAGTGTGGGACAGCCATTTCATTTCAAAGATTCTTAACAAAAGCAACAAGACAGGCAACGAAGACTTTCGTAGTTAATCTAACAAGTATTTTTGAGCTCGGAAGCTGGAGATTCCAGCTATTCTTAGGTCCTTTCACCCGTTTCTTTCAGTTAGGATGTGTTCCAACGCAATGTAAGAGATTGACTACAAACGGGGGCGAAGACAGGACTGTGTAGTCTTTGTAAAAAAAGGAAAAAACAAAAGATAAATAGAAAAAAGATACAGATAATACTTCAATTTTGGTAGTTCCAACCTACGTTAACATCAATTACAAATTTTCAATCTTTGTAATTGGAAGTGACTGTAAGCACATACACGCTTAAGAGTGAGAAGAAGTCCACACCCTATTTTACCTAAAGAAGTCAATACATTTTTATTAATCTTTTCCAAGGCCTAAAACAAGCAATTGACATCATTCAAATGTATTAATTTATACTGGGTTACCAATTTCAGTATGGAGAACAGTACGGCCGGCTTAGATCTACCAAAATAAAATCATGTATAAAAAAAGGCAGGCATAGACTTTTTTTCACATTGGAGAGGATATACATATACTCTTACTAGGACTCTTGAAAACAAGGCTTATATAAGTTATTTGGATTGAGTCCCAGTAGGTATAGACGCTTTTAAACATCCTAAAAAGTATACATTGCCTTTTCTTAATTATGGTGATTATGTTATTTAGATCCAAATTATTCATCATGTTTAGAATTAGTCAGATATACTAGAAATTAAATTTAATAACCATTGACTACTTTTAGCCTATGTTTCTTGAGTTAGAAATTATAACCATTCATTCTATTTCATTTTTCAAGACATAAAATAATTGATTAGGATTATCCAAATGCCATAATTTCTAGTGGCTTATTAAATTTTGCACGTACATGATAAACAGCTTAGATCTTGGAAAAAAAAGAATGCTCTTGGGATAACTTCTATACCGACAAAAATTCATTTGACTTTTACACCCATCTCTTCAAATACATGTGCGTGCTCACAAGGTAAGTTCCCTTGTGGCTCCTGAGTTTTGCACGAGAACCCTGCCTTTGTTTGATTACATTCATTCATCTGATCTGCCTAACTTTGGATTTCTTCTAGCATCTTAAAAGAATATACTTTTGATCATAAAAAATGGATGGCTAAAATCTCAATTTTTGTGCATAGAACGTTCCACATTTAACAACCAAAAGGACGGTTTTTGGATGCTAGACTTGACCTGTGATCCTTACTGCTGGTCTGCAAGATGCCAGGGAAATGCGGAGGCCTACATCAAAAATTAATTTAAAAACCCTAGCCCTCCGATGTGAGTGGATGCAAATGAGGCTGAGATTAGAGCTCTCCTAGCTGGGATTTAACTTTGTGGAAGCAATCTCCTTGCTTGCCTTTATGCTGTTGAGGGGGACTTGGTAATGCTATATCTTCGATGACTACATCAAGCTCCTTTGTCGATTTGCAGGTTATGGACAAGATCAAAGTCCTGACTGCCGGAGCAGAGATAAACTATGTGCACACCCTACGCTCGGCTGATGACATGTCGATGATCATGTTGAGGAAGGCGTCAGCCTCCCTAATTTAAGGGCTTAGATGAACGGGCATGCTGTAGAAGAGCATGCTATTTTCATCTTGTTTTTTACATTTTTCTATTCTTATATACTTTGAGATGTTTTTCAGATTATCCCGATCTGTGATTGTACGGTCACGATGAGGGCTGTTTTCCTCCTATCAATAAAATTATGGTGAGGCCTACGGGCATGTGGATGGCGGCACGGCAACTTACCCTGTGGGCGACGCTCAGGTCTGTCGCATTCGTCTTATTTAATGAATTGATAGTGTCATATACATCGGCTACGAAGAAAACACAATTGATAACGACATATTTATCGAAGTCTTCTCTTTACTCCCTTCCCAGTTTCGTCTGGTCTGAAAGCTTGCTCTAATCCATGGGGAATGTATATTTTCCCGCATCATTAGTCAAATTTCCATTTTTTTACTTTATTTTGATGTTGATAATTTTGTCTGCAAATTGCTGAAAGCTCATACAAATGGTTATAGAATTGGATAATCCATATATATCCAAATCAGATTGATGGTATGCCCTCCAATGGGTATGGTTAGAAAATTAAGTGGTCATTTTCTACATCTAACGAGTTAAGCTAATCGATTAGATTGTTCGGATCTTTGCTACGAATAATATTTATATGTTTAGATAATTAAATGGTCTTTTTCTACATCCATTTAACTAGTTGATTGGATTAGAGTGTTTAGACCTTTGATAAATACAATACTTGTATAGTTGGTCATTTGTTTTGGACCAAACACGTGGATCCCTATCTGGAACCCACAATTACGTGCATGGCGGTGGCTAGACCATCTAACCATACACTTATATGTATGGTGGCGATGTTTCACTAACCCAACTTTAGTTACTTCGAAGTCCAAACTGTATGTAGACTGTTGCTCCTAGTATTATTTATGTTGTTTTTGTGTGGTTATTCTTGTTCTTTCTACCGGGGAGCACTTTTGACTTGGAATCTTATGGCGGCAAACAGTATGTAGACTGCTGCTCCTAGTATTATTTATGTTGTTTTTGTCTGGTTATTCTTATTCTTTCTACCAGGGAGCACTTTTGACTTAGAATCTTATGGTGGCTTTTCATATTTTCTCACTTAGGTTAGGCCTGTCGTTTTGATAATGCACCAATTTATAAATCTACATATCTCTAAGGTGACCTACGATTTTGTCACTATGTAGGTATTCAGTTTTCTTCAAGACACTTGTTATGTGCTCATAGCACTTAGGGGTCATCCCAGTTGACACCATTGTTGATCACATAGACATGATCACATGGAACAATCCAGTATAATCCCCTAAATGGGATTATCTAAGACTTGTCAATCGGGGTCATGGTTTAACATTTGAAAATGACAGATACTGATTCTTACACATTGAATCAAATTGTATTAGTAACCAAGTATGATTTGATTAGGTCAGATCATCCGAAAGTGGGTTAACTAGAGGCGTCCCGACAGTAAATTTGGATGGCATTTCTGTTGATCCTAATGCCACAATTCTCACTTGGTTTGCACAACTGTGTAATCCATCCTTTCCCCTGATGTTGTCAGCGTAACGTTTTCTCTGCTCGAGGGCCCAGGGCCCAGCTCCGTTTCTATTGTTCCCTTTGACTAAGAACTGCTTGTAGTACAATGGGAAAAATCAACAAATTAGAAGTATAGAGAGGATGAGAACAATCATGTAGAATTGCCAATAATCGTACGTGTGTGCCTCCTTTCCTAGTTAAGGTAGATATTCACAAAGCGGTACACGCGTGTACATGCGAAAACACACACGCGCACAGAGAGAGAGAGAGAGAGAGAGAGAGAGAGAGAGAGAGAGAGAGAGAGAGAGAGAGAGAGAGGAATCACTGCTTAGCAATAAAAATGTACTAATTCAAAGACAATGAGTTAACCCCGTCCCTTTCCCGAAAACAAAGATCATGGCTGAAAATTCCTCTCTTTCACGGGAAACTCTGAGCAAGATGCTTGCCCAAAATTAAACAACCCAACCCAAAATAATTACTTAAACCAATTATTCTGTTGCTGAACCTTAAGTTACATATTTAGCTCATGTTGAGCTGTAGACACTTCAAGCATAAGCCACACGTAGTGCATAATTTTGGAACACTTGACTCGAACTCACCTGAGTCCACAAAATTAAATGTGAAATTTCGTCATGTCGTCATACTACTCAGTCGGCGATTCCTCCATGAAATTTAGTATTTTCCATATAAATATGCCTACAGTTTTCGACTCTCAGGTCAGTCGAGTCAAGTCAGTCAGCTCCGCTCACCAAGCTTTTGAGCAATTGTCCTTACGTGGTATTTTGCCGTCTAGCTTAGTGCACGGATTTGCGCACTTGAAAAGTGTTATAAGATCCGCAGTTTGGTTGTCAAACTGCTCGTCATCTGGGCCGCATCGCCCATAGGCACCTACAGGAAAAAGTATCTCTCCTGTTTGATCCTAACGAATATCATTCTACATTGGAAATAGGCATCGTAGGTAGGAGTGACAAAATATGACACGACACGATAACACAACTTGAATTCTACATGAATTTGGCAGGTTGGGGTCAAGTCTTATCGTGTCATTTTTGGGTCAACTCGAAAATGACACACCAAAAATCTTGTGTGTTCAGGTCAATCAATGTTGACCCATAGTGTTCACCTGTTTGACACACGACCTATTAAATAATTGTGTTAACACATTTAACCCCCGATTAAAAATATAAGATGGTTTATCAGAAACCGTCCTATATTACTAGTAATATAGGACAAATTTTTAAAAACCATCATATATTAGTTATTTTATATTTATTAAATCGTGTTACGCTAGTCGTGTCATGTCGACTCATTTAATAATCGTATCGTGTTTGAGTCAAGGGTTCTTGACACGATTATTAAGCGAATCGTGTTTGTGTCGACCCATATACTATAATGGGTTAGTCTTGACACGACATGAACACGACCCACTAACCCAAATTGCCAAGCCTAGACGTTAAACAATATGATATAGAGGAAACTTTAGCAAACATCATCTAATAGAGAAGATTTTTCAAGTATAGCATGTCTAGCAATCTAGGATGTCCTCAAGAAAATGAACGATTGGCATCAGTAGCCAATATATTTGCATCCCACGAGGGGTTTTAACAAGTGAAGCTCCACCTCATAATCTACATACGCATACACGTATGTAAGAACTTTTTGAACAATGTGTGTAATATACCCTGTAACATCTAGCTTGCTCTTGTTATAGTCTATGACTCTATGCCACTTCTAGCGCCTTAAGAACATGAGATTTGATTACCCCCGTTCGTTCTGTTAATAAGTTTGGAAAGCTATGTACTTGGGAAGTACTTGTAGTGCGAAATATACTACAAAGGATATCCAATTTTCTAAGCGTCCCACTGACACGACTACCAGATGTTTTCATAATAGTTTTATCATCTTCTCTCACTCTTTTCTGCCAACAGGCCAGTTCATTAGGAGGGTGCTTGGTCCAAGCACATTTTTAAGCGAAGAGAAGATAACTAGTCTAGGCCACTAAAATTGAGTTGGGTCTCAAATGGTCCAACAAGTTTCAATCCGGAAAATGACATTTTCAAATACAATTAAAGGAAATGTAACTTGTAAGCTAAGGCCACGTTTGGTCAGGTTTCACGATTCAGGATTTTTCTTCCTTTTTTTTCTTTTGGTAGGCAAGCGGAGTTTTTGTATGGATAATCCCAAACCCACTAGCAACTCGGACCTCCAAGCTAGCGCAGAAAAGCTCCATATGTGACTGCGGTAGGAGGCCAGGACTCAGGGGAGGCATTTCTAGCTGAAAAAAAAGGGGCCCTAAGCATTCCCATTTACAAGAACGTCACGTGGCTGAGTTTATCTGAGGAAGAGACGTGATGAAAACCGCAAGGCAGGTGAAAGTTTGGTTCATCGAACAAAATATGGGCTTTTGTATGCAAGGAATGAGATTCACGGGCAAACATAAAGGAATAGTCGAGCGGAAGGAAAGGCCAGCTAAGGAATGCTCGCCGAATAGTCGCTTTCAATCTGAACAGCCCTGCTGGCCAATAGGCAAAGCCATCATATTCTCCACTAATCTCATTACTATGCAATTCCACTTGGTATTTTATAAATGGTGGTCCAGTCTACACCGGCGGCTTAAAGTACAAGTGTGGCCGGCTTTTTCATGATTCAACAATTCATCCCTTTGCCCCAAAACTCTCATGCATCAGACTATACTGGCCATTTGATTGCTCAAGTTATCTATACATTTTTTAAAATATTTTTGAGGGAAGTTTTACTTCTTAGTAAAAATGTAAGTCTTGGGCCATCCAATGGATGAGAGTTTGGGTTTTGGCTATCTACGTGGGGCCCTACTTTATACTTTTAACTGCCTGTTTTGGCTGACCAACTACCGCATTGGAATTCCTACTTTGACATTACGACATATAATTACCATGGTGTCACTTGTACTTTCTAAACGATTTTGTCACCTTGGAATGGGTATCGTACAAGACTATTGGTCTCTCCTAAAAATTCTCCTGTAGTAACCTTATCCCAATATTAAGGTACAGACCCTCTCCTAATTATACAAATCTGTTAAAATTGGCACTTAAAACTCCAACATCACCTGGTAGCTTCTTTCTATGGCGACTCTAGTATTAGGCCTCTTTAATTACTAACAGTGGTTTCTGGAAGCCCACATCTGCCATCTGCCTTTAGGCACCATTGAATCCCTTCAATCTGATAACTGCCACAGTTCCTCCTGATTTCTGTTATTATTTTGCCTGATCTCTCTTGATCCTAGACCGTCAAACCATGAAACCCACTAGAATAATAAAAGTCACTGATTCTCGTTAGACTATATCTTGCAAATGGGTCATCCACTCTACACAAGGCAGCGAACCTTTTGGCCTGGCTTCTTATCCATGGTTTACAAGTTCAATGATATTGATAAATTTGCCCATGTGGACACCCAAAGTTGAGCGTCATGAAAGATCTCAGATCATAATTGACATTTTATGAGTTTAGACAGCTTAAAGTATCACATTGGCGAAGCATACTATCTTTCTTAAACATCCTTCTTTGGCAGGCATTTTTCTTTTGGTAGGTTCCCTTTTGCTACATGATTACCATGAGAAACGGGAAGAAGTAACAAAAAGAGCAACTCGAATTTCATAGTTTCCAAACTGAGACCTACGATGATGATATTACTTTCTGGATCTAGAGCGACGGTCAACTTTCCGAGCCGATTTGGCTATCAGAACCGTCCAGGTTGGAGACTTATCAGCTGGCGGTCCACATGATTTCGGATAAATAAACAGTTCACCAAATTTACAGACTTTGCAGGCCGAGATGTTTAGGATAATCCTGTCAAGTCAAGATGAGCTTCTGGACAGATTACTTCAATCCAACATGACAACGTGGATCATGTTGGACCCCAGAACAATTCGTTTAGGAAAGAGCATGACATCCATTTCCTTTAGCTTTTCACATGCTAGAGTTCCAATACGAAACCTCTCTACAGATTTTTAAGAGAAATTGCCCGCGGGTCTCATTTGGGGACTCGTTTCTAGTCTAAAATGAGCTACGCTGCCTTTGCGTTTCCTACTTAGCTTTCCTGTAAAAATTCAAGTCCATTAGATGCTTTAATCTATTAGTATTTTAAGTGGAAAATGCCAAGAGGCATAATTTAAACACAGAAAATAACAAAGTTCAAATAATCAAACGATCTAGAATTCTAGTCTTTGGCCAATCTAAGACACCCCAAACAAGATAAATGGGTCAAATCATCCAAAATAGATTTAAGTCTCAAAATAAATCCCGCTATCATTTCACGACTCTACGCGAGTCAGCGAGACAAAAAGGATACAGTCACGACAAAGTTAGGGTTATACATACATGTACAGTGCATTCTCAGCCAACGAAACTCAATCTGAGTAACGAGATAGTGGGCCTACTAGCACGAGCAGTTGTGGTACCACCCACGACAAGTGCCTGGTCCTTGGCCCAAATCTATCTCTTTCTCTCTCTAAACACAAGTTTCAAATAAGATCCGATTAGAACGCCCTCTCCCTCATCTATCACACGGAATCAATACAAGATTCCCCCTCAAAACCCAACTCATTTTTCCCAAAAAATTATGGGATTTTGTGGCGCAAACCATGTGAACTCAAGAATCTTCGGCCCCAACCCATTAGCTTAAATTTCGATCTCTTCCCTCTCCCTCTCTATTCCACCTTTCTTTCTCCCTTTTGGAACGCAAACCAAGATGGGTGTTGGATTCCGAGTCCTTTGCGCCTCTTTTCTAGCTGCTTTCATTCTCCTTCCCTTCCTCCAACAAGCAAAAGCAGAGCATTTCTACAACCAAACCAGCTTGCGAGCTAGAAAACAAATAAGCAGCTGCAATTTTTTTGTGGGCCGTTGGGTTTATGATGCTGCATATCCTCTGTACGATTCTTCCACTTGCCCCTTCATTGATCCTGAATTCAACTGCCAAAAATACGGCCGAACAGATAAACTATACTTGAAATACAGATGGAAGCCCACCATGTGCGAGTTACCCAGGTATATAACAGTAGTACAAATCTTCCCTTTTGTAGCTTCTATCTCTGCTTTTCTCATTTCTTTTGGGTGCTTGGAATCTGCAGGTTCAATGGGTTGGATTTTTTGAAGAGAAACGCAGGGAAGAAGATCATGTTTGTGGGGGACTCACTGAGTCTGAACCAGTGGCAATCACTGATTTGTATGCTGCACGCTGCAGTGCCAAAGTCCAGAATCTCGTTTGTGAGAAAAGATGATCTCTCTTCATTGACGTTTTTGGTGCGTATTTCTTGCTTTTTGGTATTTCCACTCCCTATTCACGGGCCGTCGCACTTTTTCCTTTCGGAATTTTCCCACACGCCCACTTGCATTTTTTGTATGGGGGTTGGTATAACAGAAGGGGTCATTTTTTCAACTTTCAAATCCAAAACAAATTCGCTTTGATAATTGAGAGACCACCTCACATGGTTTTCTCATTTATTATTTCTTCTTTGTTTTACATGCACAAGCATTATATTTCTTGTCCTACAGTAAGTGTTGTTTTTAATAGTGAGGTTCATGTGAGAATCTAAGGTTCAAAGGATCTGATTCTACCTGGTTACCACTAAGTACCTCTAGATTTTCAGTCTAATAATTCTGAACCGTCCAATTGAGTGGATGTTAAAACATGTGGGGACCTGTCTTAGAACTGAGTGGGTCACATGCGACGGTGTCTTGATTAAGGTCAGGTTTCTGTGTGTCTGTGTACAGTGTTAACTGATTGGAGTGTATATACCCTCCTGAGTTGGATACAGAAGCCAGCAATTATTTCGAGATTCTTCTCCAGTGACTGGTTCAGGACCTTCAAGAGCCGAAACATCCCTAAGGAAGTTAAAATAAAAAGACAAAGGGTTTATCGAGAGGATTGTTATCATAGAGAACCAATACATGTAACTTGCCGTGTAGTGCTCACTTTTGCACTCATCTTTAGCTGATCCGACCTGTTCATCTGATTAGATAAATGTCCAGTACTCCAATTCCACCGGCTCTATTGGAGCGGTAATGATGAAATGTCCAGTAGGTAACACAAATGTTTGTGATTTCTGGCACACACGATATCCGATTTTGGTGAAATCAGATGAGCAGGTCGGATTGGCTAAAGGGTAGGGCCCTTCATACAAAAGTGGGGCGCCACTTTTCAAGTTACCATGTGTTCACGCTGCATGTTAGCAGTAGATAAAGTCTGATCCAAAAAGTATATACATTGAATGATTGTTATTACTTTTTTGAGTTCAAAAATCAATGGCAAAAAATTAATAATATTAAAAAACAAAAATTAATATTTAGATTATTTATAGTAAATGCTTAAACTGAAGGGTTTGATTACTCAAAAAATTAAATCATACATGTAGTTTTCCCGTAAAATCCGGCATTAGTACCAAATGCCAAAGGTGCGACAATATCAGCTCCTTCATATATTGTTGTTGCAGACTTCATTTTAGGCTGTTTCTTACCGACAACTGGATCGTGACAAAATGCTCACTCTTTTCGAAAATGAAAGTAAAGAACAAGTCTAAGTTGGTACGAGTTGCCATTTTGGCATTTGCTACACGCTATCATTCTATGACTCCGTTAACCTATAGTCTCCAACTTTCATATCATTTTTGTTTGTTTTGCTGTTCATTGGCCGAATAAACGAGGATCTTGTGCAGGACCATGGAGTGTCGGTGTTGTACTTTCGCACAACCTATCTGGTGGACCTTGTCAAGGAGAAAATCGGGGTGGTCCTGAAATTGGATTCCATTGAGACTGGTAAAGCATGGAAAGGGATGGATATGTTGATCTTCAACACCTGGCATTGGTGGACCCACAAGGGAAAGAGTCAACCGTAAGATCTACTCTCTCTCTCTCACACGCACACACACGCGCGCGCGCACACAATAATAGCTGAATCTCGTGTTTGGGCCGTTGCAGATGGAACTACTTGCAGGAAGGAAGTAGGGTGTACAAAGATATGAACCGTTTGATTGCATTCCAAAAGGGTCTTACCACGTGGGGTAAATGGGTGGACGCCAATGTGGATCCTACCAAAACTAAAGTCTTCTTCCAAGGGATTTCTCCAACCCATTACATGTAAGTTGTTCTTCTCCTTCCATTAAAAAGAAAAAAAGTTGTTTTTCTTCTCCTTACTAGATCAAAGTTGAATCCGATTGATTTTTGGTTAAAAAAAATAAAAGACAAAAAGACAAGCCAACTAGACCAAAGTTGCACGAATGTCCTGAAGTACGAACCCAATTTCAACGGCTATGATCATTTACTTGGTGGGCCATCGGCTTCCAGGCGCAGTCCCTCTGTAGCAATGATTGAAATGTCGAAAGCTTACCAACATCATTTTTCCAGGACGTGACATAATGTGGCATAGATAAATTGCAAATGAGTTCCATGGCGGTGGCAAATCTTGCCGATTGTGGGGTTTACGCATCTATACTCCAAGGATTTTACCAAGAACCTAAAATTGTGAATAAGTCCTTAAGATTCAAAAGGTTAAAACTGGGTGCCATCTTGGGCATTATAGGAAATGATCAGAACCGTTCATATACTGTCTCTCTTGTTAGACGAAGCATGCAGGGAATTGCCAATTCAAACCACACATAACCAACAAAGGCTGCTAAACCACCATCTGCGGTTCTTTGTATAAAGCCGAGCTTTTGGGCTAAACATTACTGTTGACATCTTCTGAGTGGAGGATAGCGAAAGTACCAGCCCATCACTTTGCACCAAACCAAGCAAGATTGTACGAGAAGCGGACAATGGTACTTGCTTGGTTGATATTTTCTTAACCCCAACCGGGGCTGCGTCTTGGTTGGAGTCGTGGGCTTGCTCCCCGAAGCTTCCAAGTTCAAGTCCCAGCGCAGGCTGACACTATTGTCAATGCTTGTGGCCTATCACGTTGTCAAAAAATGGGCCGTCTGGGGCATGGACTCATAGGTAAGCCAGTAGATGAATGGTCCCAATTACACACAGAAGAACATTTATCTCTTTTGAGGCTCCGCATCATGTAAATTACGACCTTTGGTTGTAAAGCCACTTGAGAAGAAAGTGAAGATTGAATCTATGAAAAGAAAGACGTGTAAAAGCTAAGGGCCTAATAAGGCAATTCCTCCATTTTGCTGCGCGGGGTGGAGACTGGTAACAAAGTTGAGGTTGCGGTTATCATGTTAGGGGGGTCCCATTGTTTCCACTTGTGGAAAAATGCTGATGACCACATACTATCTACCGAAAATGGAAAACACGAGTTGAAGAAGTGAACATGGCTGTCACCGTTTTCTCATTCCCGGTATTAAAGTGAGTTACTAAACGTTACGAAGAGCTGTGACACCCTGTAGACCGACCTTTCCCAATGTCCCGAGTCATCTGCAATGTTGCCTTTGACTAACAAAGGATTTTGAAATCTATTTTACTGCTAAAGGCAGCGGTTGCTTGTATCGACAAGTAGATGAGAAATTCAGAGTATGATCATCTAAATTAAGGATAACAATTTGGATATTCACAAATGTAACTGACCTGGAGATATAGCCGTGCATAACATTAAGAGGCTTGGCTCGATTGGGAAAAACAAGGGCGGCATATAAATTTTCCTAGATGAAACCTGACAAGTAAGTGGAAGGACTTGTCTTTCCTTCGATGGTGGTCCAATGCGGTGCACGCCCCTGGATGATTTACTTTTGCCCGAGTCTTTGAGCAGGGGACATGATCTTGCCGTAAATAATTCGATTCATAATAGCTCTGGCTGCTCATACTTTTTCCCTAGGGAATTGGGTCGCCAATTATATGAATTTCGGCCAATACCCAGCTTTATCATCGAACCAAAACTTACCTTCTTACTGGCGTTTCTGTCTGTTTTGCTGAATGCAGAGGGAAAGATTGGAATGAACCGGGAGCAAAGAACTGCTATGGCCAAATGCAACCATTGAGTGGCTCGGAGTATCCCGGTGGTTGGCTTCCAGCATCTGCGATCTTAATAAATGTTATTAGGAGGATGCAAAAACCAGTGGATTTACTGGATGTAACATTGCTGTCGCAGCTTAGAAAGGACGGACACCCTTCTGCATACAGTGGTGACCACCCAGGCATGGACTGCAGCCACTGGTGCCTCGCCGGTGTTCCAGATACTTGGAATGAACTTCTATACTCTTCCCTTGTCCTTGGAAGATAAGGCAGGGAGAATTCTTGTCAAAATTAATTTAGAAATGAAATTTGCTCATTGTTCTTCCAAATATAGTTAGTAATGATAAGATGTAATTTCAGTTATCTTCGATCATTCTATGTTTTGGGTCTTTACTTTTCTTTGGATTGCAAATAAAACGGGATAAGGTTCAAGAAAGAAAATCAAACAACAAGGCTGACGTTGCTCCATATTCGCTGGTAAAGAGAAATTCCTAAAGGAAAATCTTCCAATTATAAAAGGACATAGATAGCTTTTGAAGGATCACTTCATTGACTTATGCACTGTTTATTTCAAACTTCTGCAATTGATGTGAACTGTTAACAGCTTCATGGAACCACAGAAGTCCAGCAGACAAGGAGAAAAAAAAGAGGACAGTCTCAACCTCAAAATAGAAGCTGGAAGGAATCTTGGTAAGAAAAATTGGAGCCTCTTAACCGTTAGAATAGCCCAATCCATCTCAATGATACAACCCAATGTTAGACATCAGTTCGTACACACTGGCGAGCCCCGGATTGCAACTTTGGTGGGCATATATGTAATCGAACAATGTAAGCGTCAAACAACTGGAATTAGCCCACTGAATGGGCGCAACCCACGTATAGGCTTGTTGTAACAGGGCTAAGATGTGGCCAACGGCCTTTTTTAGAATGGCTTTATGATAGATATTCCTTCCAAAAAGGACACTTCACCATAGATAGCCACTTTCCAGCAGGACCCACATGCATTAAAGACCCGATCACGGGATGAATGGCCCAAAGATGCCTACCTGCAGCTACTGGGGTCAAACAAAAAGTTAAAAGACAAAACAGGCAACAGTCTGCATTGATGAGCAGAAGTGGGTTGATCAGACAACTGGTATCCTCCAATATACGTGTTTTCCAAAAGCACTACGTCTTCGGTGAGACAATGCCTCCATAAACGGACGGCATTGCCCCTGAACGGACTCCCCATTCACTCTTTTTTGTCATCATCAGACGCATAAGCAGCTTGGAAAGTGACCTGCTTCCCTCGTGACTCCTTTAACTCCTTATTTTCTAATCAGACCATCTCACCACCTGATTAGCAGTGTGTTACCAGAACTGGAAGGAATTAAGATCTGACTATAACAGTGATAGAGAATGGAGTAGGGATCTGGTATTTGGAGGAACCAGTAACCTCCAAATTCACAGTACGATTAATATTTTTTCCTCCCCTGCTTAATCCCTGATGTGCTCTTTATATAACAGACCTACAATTACTTGCAACAAAATAGGAAACAGAATGAAACAACCTATTCTACTGATAAGATTGCAGCTGCTCTTTATTTGGTTCCTCCTATAGTTTCTCCAACTACAGATATCCCTCTAAGGTTGAGATATCCATGACACCTGTGCCGCTAATAGATATCCATGACACCTGTGTTGCTAACATTCCCTCCCACTTATGCAACATCCTTGTCCTCAAGGATGAAATCTGGGAAGCGCGATGTCATGTTGTTGCGATTCTCCCATGTAGCCTCAGTAGGTGATAATCCCTTCCAATGAATTACAACTTCTGGTTGGTTCTTACGAAGTCGTTGGTCTAAAACTGCTTGTGGTGTAGGGATAATGTGATCTTCAGCATTGGTGATTGGTGGGTCATCCATCGTAATGCATCTAGTTCCAATTCTCTTCTTACTAACTGAAACATGAAAAACATGGTGGAGCTTGGAGTTAGGTGGCAATCTAACTTATATGCTACTCGCCTAACTTTTTCCAAGACTTCGTATGGTCCATAGTAGCAGAGCTGATAGTTTCTGGTTTCTTCGTAGAGCTAGCGAGGTTTGCCTATACAGTTGGAGTTTGAGATAGACTTGATCACCGACTTGGAACTCCCTATCTGTTCAGCCACTATCGTATATCTTCTTCATCCATGACTGAGCAAGAACTATGTTGTCCTGAACTTCCCACAGCACCTGATCACGAGTTTTGAGCTCTTGGTCAACTGCTTCCACCTTAGTTGTA
Source organism: Warburgia ugandensis (assembly GCA_035236585.1). Classification (NCBI taxonomy): domain Eukaryota; kingdom Viridiplantae; phylum Streptophyta; class Magnoliopsida; order Canellales; family Canellaceae; genus Warburgia; species Warburgia ugandensis. The sequence goes on from CP141134.1 coordinate 68,495,365, forward strand.
CCAGGAACATAATGCAATAGATTGGGAGCTGCTCTTCCATATACAATTTCAAAAGGAGTTTTTTTAACAGAGGAGTGCCAGATGGTATTGTAACAATACTCTGCCCATGGCAGCCATTTAATCCACTCTTTGGGTCTTGAACTGGTGAAACAACGCAGACACATTTCTAAGGTCCCATTAACGACTTTTGTTTGACCGTCTGTTTGAGGGTGATAGCTTGAACTGAAGTTCTATGAAGTGCCATTTAGGCGAAAAAGTTCGGTCCAAAATGTACTTGCAAAGGTTGAATCTCTGTGGCAAACTTTTGATGTGGGATGTCTCTTGCTACACTAACTGCTGTATATGGATGAGAAAGAGGCAGAAAATGTGTATATTTAGACAAACAATCAACTACCACGAAGATAGTAATTTTACCTGTAGATGGCAGCAATCCGTCGATAAAATCCATAGAATGTCCTCCCATATCCTTGTCGGAATAGGAAGTGGTTGTAATAACCCCGTAGGAGATGTGTCGTCCTTCTTGTGCCATTGACACACATCACATTCGCGCACATAATTCTTGATGTGACTCCGCATTCCTTGCCAATAGAAAGTGGACCTGATACGCTGGAAGGTTTTTTCATACCCTTCATGAGTGCTACCATGAAATTCATGGATAATAGGTTTTGTCAATTGGGAATTGTTGAAAAGATATATCCTATCCTTGAAAAATATAATCCCATCATATGTGTGCCAGGGGCCCACTGTTTCGTCTTGTTGAATTTTCTTCAACAATGTTTGTAGTTTAGGGTCCTTCAAAACTTCATTCTTAATGGCATCCATCCATCTTGGAATACTTTGAGAGATAGCTAGTAAGGGGCCTGTGTTGAGTATCGTCTCAGATTGTCTTGATAATCCATCAGCGACTATATTTTCTCCACCCTTCTTATGTTCAACTATAAAGTCATAGCCCATTAATTTGTACAACCATCATTGTTGTGCACTAGTGGTGATTTTCTAGGTCCATAAACGCTTCAAACTATGGTGGCCAGTACGTACAATGAAAGTTCTACCCAGAAGATAAGGTCACCACTTTTAAACGGCAAGTACTAATGCTAAGATTTCTCTCTCATAAGTTGAAAGGAGAATGTGTTTACCATGAAGTGCTTGACTGAAATAAGCAAGTGATCGTTCTTGCATTAACACTACTCCAACCCCGATCCTAGATGCATCACATTCCACAATAAACGGCTTTGTGAAATCCAACAATGATAATACAGGTGCTCTAGTCAATGCCAATTTTAGAGCATTGAAAGCCTTCTTAGCTGTTTCATTCCAACCAAATGAGTCCTTTTTTAACAAATTGGTGAGAGGGGCAGCAATTCTTCCATAGCTATGAATAAATTTCTTGTAGTAACCTGTCAACCCAAAAACCCTCTTAGGGCCTTTACAATTTGGGGCTTTTGGCCACATTGTGATAGCAGTGATCTTTGATGGCTCAATAGCCACACCTTGGCTATTGATCACATGACCAAGATATTGAACTTCCATATGAGCAAACTGGCATTTTTTCACTTTCACCTTAAGTTGGTGCATCTGCAAAATCTCAAAAACTATTCATAAGTGAGTAAGGTGCTCCTCCCATCCATTGATGTAGACCAAAATATCATCAAAGAATACTAAGACAAATTTGCGCAAGAACTTGTGAAAAATATCATTCATAAGGGCTTGAAAGGGAGATGGTGAATTAGATAAGCCAAAAGGCATGACTAAAAATTCATAATGGACTTGATGCGTACGAAATTCTGTTTTCTCAACATCAGCTATGTTCATGCGCACTTGGTGGTAACCGGACCGGAGATCTAATTTGGTGAAGAATTTTGCCCCATGAAATTCATCTAATAATTCATCGATAACATGAATGGGAAATTTGTCTTTGACAGTAATTTTATTTAAGGCTCTATAATCTACGCACATGCGCCAAGTTCCATTGTGCTTCTTGACTAGAATAACAGGTGAAGAGTATGGACTTGTGCTTGGTCGGATGATTCTGGTTGCTAACATTTCTGCCACAAACCTTTCAATTTCATTTTTCTGAAAATACGGATACCGATAGGGCCGAGTTGCAACCGGCCCATACCCTAGCAAGAGAGAAATTTGGTGATCATGAGTTCTCTTGGGTGGTAGACCATTTGGCTCTTGTAGTACCTCTTGGAAGTTCTCCAGCAATCGTTGCACTTCCAAAGGAATTTGGCATCTCTCCACGAGTTTCTCATCTTTGCTCAATAGCTGTGGTGGTACTCCATGTTGTGATATCTTTGGAGGTGTTAAGGATTGGTCACATCTAGTTTGTTTCCTGCAGATGCTGCACAAAATAATTTCATTAGCATGATAATTGAATTTCATACAAAGTTCCTCAAAATTCCTTTGAATCATTCCCAAGGTGCGTAACCGCTGGGTTCCTAGAACCACATTATATCCCTCCAATGGAAGAACAAAGAACTCGGCAAAAAAGCTCATTCCCTGGAGCGTTAACTCAACATGCGAACATTTCTCAGGGCTAAACGGTCGTTCTCTAGAAGCTATTAACATCTCCAATGCATGGTTGTCATTGGGTTGCAATTATATACATTGTGCCACTCGAGAACTTATAAAGTTGTGTGTCCTCCAAGTCTACAAGGGTCATGACTTGGTACCCTTTAATTTCTCCCCATAACTTCATTCCTTTGGTGTCAGTTTTCCAGCCATGGCCTGTAGAGATATGGCTGGTGTTGCATTTGTCTCTGCAGCAATCTCATATACTTCTCCATCATGGTCCCCTTCCTCCTCTAGGCAAGCCTCGATTCGAATAGCTTAGAGCACTTATGGCCTGGACTGAATTTGTCATTGCAGTGGAAGCACAACCCCTTGCATCGCCTTTCTACCAATTCATCTAGTGTCATCCTCTTTGTTTTTGGTGATGCACCTGTATTATAGTAGGTAGGAGCAGAATCCACCCTGTCAGAGTTTAAGGATCGATTGGAAGGCAATAGGGAATTATGGTGTGTAGCATCCCAAGATTCAACTCCGCCAATGTCGGTCCCAAGCCCGGATAAAAAAGGAGGAGGGTCTTGTGTCAGGTGCCAACCGGCAAGGGGGAAGTTGAAGATGATTCTATTATTTCTTTCTTACAAATGAATATGTATTTATATATTAGTTTGTGAGGGAGAAATGAAAATCATTTCCAGCTTCTTAAAAGATGGCAACCCTTGTTTAGGTAGCCAGCCGACAAGGGGGAAGTTGAAGATGATTCTATTATTTCTTTCTTACGAATAAATATGCATTTGTATATTAGTTTGTGAGGAAGAAATGAAAATCATCTTCAGCTTCTTAAAATATGGCCACCTTGCGTACGGTAGCCACGGTATGAAGCTGAAGATGATTTTAATGAAATTCATCTTTAGCTTTTAAACTATGGCAACCCCAACATGACATGAATCGAAAACTGAAATTCGCTCAAGCTAGGGCGTTCCCCATAAGCGACGCGCTGCATCGGATCCCGGATGCGGTGAAAAATAGGCAAGGGTTGCTAGGGCGTTCTCCCAGAGCGACGCGCTACATCGGATCCCGGGTGTAGTGAAAAATGGGTAAGGAGTTACTAGAGCGCACTAAGCTGACGCGCTGCATCAGAACCCAGGTGTAGTGAAAAGTGGACATGGGTTCATACCATGGAGGTCGAGAAAGGCGATAGTAAATAGGGTATCTCCAAAACATAAGATTCGCATCGCTACATGAAATATAGGGACACTGACAGGTAAGAGTTTGGAGTTAGTAGACACGATGAAATGTAGGAGAGTCAACATCGCTTGTATCCAAGAAACAAAGTGGAAAGGAGCTAAAGCTAGAGAAATAGATGGGTATAAATTATGGTACGAAGGAAAGGAAAATAATAGAAATGACGTAGGAATAATAGTGGATAAGGAATTAAAGGATAAAGTTGTGGACATTAAAAGAATCAGTGATAGAATTATAATAATAAAAATGATTCTAGGAGAGCAGATTATAAATATTATAAGTGCATATGCACTACAAGTAGGGTTACAAGATATAATTAAGAGACAGTTTTGGGAAGATATGGAGGGAGTCATGCAAGAAATTCCCAACACTGAGGGGATATTTATAGAGTACTTAAATGGCCATGTAGGAAAAGATAAGGAAGGATATGATAGAATACACGGAGGGTATGGTATAGGTGAACCGAAACGAGATGGGGGAGAATATCCTCGATTTTGCTTTGTCATATAACCTATCCATTGCAAATACACTCTTTAAGAAGAGGGATGAACACTTAATAACCTTTAAAAGTGGACTTCATAAAAGTCAAATAGACTTTTTTCTACTTAGGAATAATGAACGATCTATATGTAAGGATTGTAAGGTGATACCCGGTGAGAGTTTAACCTCACAACATAGGTTAATGGTTATGGATATTCATATTAAAAGATGGAGTAAAAGAACTGAACTTAATACACATCCAAAAACTAAGTGGTGGAACTTAGAAGGAGAGAAAATAACCTCATTCAAAAATAAGTTGATGGTAGAAGGAAATTGAACTATGAAATGTATAAATACCATGTGGACTAATATGGCCGAGTCTATTAAGAAAGTGGCAAAAGATGTCTTAGAGTATCTAAAGGTAAAAGGCTATTAACAAAGGAAACATGGTGGTGGAGTGAAAAAGAAATGAGCAAAAAGCTATTAAAGAAAAACGAATGCATTTTAAAGCATGGCAGAAGATTAGAAATAATGAAAACTATGAACAATATAAGAATGCTAAAAACGTTGCTAAGAGAATAGTAAGTGAGGCAAAACTTAAAGCATATGATGAGCTCTATAATAGACTAGGAACAAGAGAAGGTGAGAAAGATGTGTTTAAACTTGCAAAAGTAAGAGAATAGAAGGGTAAGGACTTAGAGCATGTTAGGTGCATTAGAAGCGATGATCAACGGGTATTAGTCAAAGATAATGAGATCAAACAAAGGTGGGAAATATACTTTTAAAAATTGTTAAATGACAATGGCCCTGAGAATATAGGGATTGAAAATACTATAAATCTAAATAACACTGGATATTATAGATATGAACGTAGGATTAGAATGCTTGAAGTAAAAGAAGCCTTGAGAAAGATGAAATCAGGAAAGGCCATGGGGCCTGATGGTATACCAATAGAGGTTTGGAAGCATATGGGAGATAGTGGGGTAGTTTGGTTGACCAAGTTGTTTAACAAGATTATAAAATCAAAGAAAATGCCCTGAGTGGAGGAAAAAGTTTCTATTGTACCAATCTATAAGAATAAAGGAAACATTCAGAGCTGCACTAATTATCGAGGGATCAAACTTATGAGCCACACCATGAAACTTTTTGAAAGAGTGATTGAGAAGAGGCTACGACATGAAATAAGTGTATCGTAGAATCGCTTGGTTTCATGCTCCTGGAGGTCTACCATGGAAGCTATTTTCTTACTAAGACAATTAGTAGAGAAATATAGGAAGAGGAGAAAAGACCTACACATGGTCTTTATGACTTAGAGAAAGCTTATGATAGAGTCCACTGAGAGTTAATATGGAGGGTGTTGGGGTGTTAAAGGGTTTCTCAGTGGGTATATGTACATAATTAAAGATATGTATGAGGGAGCAATAAATGTTAAGACCATTAGTGGCGTGGATCGGGTGATTTTCTGCCACCTTTGTCGGATTGTACCAAGGATCAAGCATTGAGTCCATACCTTTTCACATTAGTTATGGATGAGTTAACAAAACATCTCGCATGAGGAGATTCCCTGGTGCATGCTATTTGCGACGATATAGTCTTACTTGATGAGACAAGGGAGGGTGTAAACATAAAGCTGTAGTTATGGAGAAAAGCATTAGAATCGGAAGGATTTAAAATTAGTAGAAACTAAGACAGAATATATGGAATGTAATTTTAGTAAGGAGAGTAGGAGTGGAGCACCAAATAAGATTGATAACCAAGAGGTCCCCATGAGAGACCACTTCTCCGATACTTAGGATCATTGATCCATGAGAGTGGGAGAGATTGAGAGGGAGGTCACTCGCAGAATCCAAGCAGTGTTGGAACAAATGGAGATGTGCATCGTGTGTTTTATGTGATCGGAGGGTGCCACCTCCAAACTAAAGGGAAAATTCTATAGATGGCTATTAGGCCGGCCATGCTCTACATGGATCGAGTTTTGGGCATTAAAGGAACATCATACTCAAAGGCTGAGTGTCGCAGAAATGAGGATGTTGAGATGGGTGAGTGGTAAGACAAGAAAGGATAGAATTAGAAATGAAAATATTACAGGAAATTTAGGGATAGCACCAATAGGTAACAAGATGAGGGAGATTAGACTTAGATGGTTTGGACATGTTCAAAGGAGGCCACCAACGGCACCAGTTAGAAGGAGTGAGGCAATACAAGTTGAAGGTTCTAAAAGGGCAAGGGGAAGGCCCAAAAGAACGTGGATAGAAGTGGTGAGGAAATATTTAAAAACTTTGGGACTAAATGAAACCATGGTATTTAATAGAGTGGAATGGAGGAATAAGATTCATGTGGCCGACCCCTAATTGGGATAAGGTCTTGATGATGATGATGATGATGATGATGATGAGCATCCCAAGATTCATAAAGCTTAGCCAATCCAATAGCCATTGTTAAAGTACTAGGACGGTTGGCTTGTACATCAGTTCAAATGTTATCCTTCAAACCAGTAGCAAAACAACTTACCTTCCGCACCTGAGGTAAGAGTTCTCACCTTAGCGAGAAGCTTCTCAAATTTGCCTTGATACTCCATAACAGAACCAACCTGACGGAGCTTAATAAGCTCACTGAAGTGATCTTCAAACTGGTTGGGCCCAAAGCTAGAATAAATTCCATTTTTGAAGTCTTCCCAACTTACACACAGGATCTCTTGCTCTAAGGTTTGAAACCACAGCTGAGCATCCCTTTCTAGATAAAAAGAAGCTACCATCACCTTATCAGATTCAGCCAAGTCATGGAGGGTGAAATATTTCTCGGTGCAGCACACCCAAGTGGTTGGATCATCACATCCATCATATCGAGGTACGAGGCACAAATGCATGAGCTCAGTCTTTGGAAGTGCTATTGAAAGTTGCATGTCTTTCTCTTTTTGGTTGCCAGAAGCCTCTCCTTTCTCGTTCCTGTTGGAGCACTACTGACTCATCTTCTCTAACTGATCTGTAACGTGATTGATGAGTTCTTTCTGGCCATTGGCTAATGCTGCCATGGTATCCTCCAATTTGGACATTCTCTCCTGAAGATCCATACCTGCTCTGATACCACTATTGTTACCGGAACTAGAAGGAATTAAAATCTGACTATAACAGTGATAGAGAATGTAGTAGGGAGCTGGTATTTCGAGGAACCAGTAACTTCCAAATTCACAGTACGATTAGTATTTTTTCCTCCCCAGCTTAATGCCTAATGTGCTCTTTATATAACAGAGCTACAACTAATTGCAACAAAATAGGAAACAGAATGAAACAACCTATTCTGCTGATAAGACTGCAGCTACTCTTTATTTGGTTCCTCCTACAATTTCTCCAACTACAGATATCCCTCCACGGTTGAGATATCCATGCCACCTGTGCTGCTAATGGATATCCATGCCACCTGTGCTGCTAATGGATATTCACGCCACCTGTACTGCTAACACGGTGTTAGCTAATTAAATTTTTATATCTTGATGAACCAGTCAGTAAGAAGTTCACATGGCTTAACTTGGATAAGTTATTTTTATAGGTAGCATGGATACTGATCTCTTCCCGTATTGACAGCACTAAAATGCGGGCAAGTTATCCTAACGTAGATAGGACACCCCTAAAACCTTCCCATGGATTATCCTTAAATAAAGTCTCACTTTTCTCTTAGAGGGGCAGAAAACAGGAATTCAATACATGGACAACACAATCCAGGGACACTTATCCCTCATTACAAACAGCACATCGTTGATTAATTCAGTTCATTCATTTCAGCAACTATTATTTGCAAGGTGATGTCTATCATGTGGGCGAGGCTAGGAACTTAGAGGACATCCACGACAAGTCAGAAATATTCTAGGTTGGATTCGTCACGAACCCGCCACGAGCTCGAAGTCATGGCCCCGGGCCTAGACTGAGAACATTTCCGAAGCCTAAGATTGGGCAACGGATTTACGCCAGCACTAGGTTTGTACTCCAGAGTCTTAAAATTAATCTGAGAATTCGCCCACAATCTCGTTCATTTAACCCAAGCCCGGAGGGTTCGCTACAGGCCAAGCCTGAAAGCACAACAGTAGGATCTGTTCCAACGGGATTCCAGCTCATTCTACCTAAGTCATAGTCTTCTATCGAACTTACATAGGACCTCAAAATTCTTGGACAGATTTAACTGATGACAACAATACAGTGTGACAGGTTCCCGTGAGACGCTATGGTAGCGAAGGTAGTGCTCAAAAGCGTCTATGGAGGAGCTCGCCCCTTGCGGCTCCGGTTCTCAATTAGCCCCTCCACTTTGCTCGTTGTCTGTACGCAGCCTTTCCACTTCAAATCGTCTGTCCCAAGCTTAAAAATCTGTTAGTCCACAAGGCCCTGCCCAGTTGCCGTTTTCAGTTTAGTCATTGTTGATGTTTAACCACAAGTGCACGGGCTATTGCAGTATAGCTATGCAAATACGGGTCAATTTCACAGGGACTCACTTTAAAAATGGAGTTTTAAATAAATTTTAATTATCTAAAATTAAAAAAGAAGAAGTAAATTACTAGAATTAGAATCAGAGTCCAGATTAGTTCAATTTCTAAATATTACAGAATTTTCAATTTAAACAGAAATAAAATAAACCAAATAACAAAAAAAAAAACTACTTTCCTAGCTTAATCATCGTCAATATCTTCAACTCTAGTCTTTTGAGAGTTGATCAACCTTCATCAATGTCTTCAAAACATTCTTGATTAGAGATTTGCCAGTTGGATTTGTCAGATTCCTAAAATTGTCAAGATTTGAAGTAATTTGTGATTTTGGGATTTGGACGGATCAAATTGATTTCTAAATTTCAGATCGAAGATCAGAAACAATAGATAAGCTAAGTGATGTCTTAAAAATGATTCTTAAAAATTAATTAAAAATCATAAAAGAAATAGAGGAGAAATTTAGGATTTTTGTTTGATTAAGTCTAACCCATTGATTAATTTAAGCCTTAATCAATCTGGCTTAATTAGATTGTTCCTGGATATGAAAAACACAGATGTAACAGAACTGTGATAGACAGGGACATAGAAGAAAATAAAAACAGAGACATAAATGTAATTTTAGAAACATAGCATGGGTAAAAATGGAATTAACATGAAAATCTGATTAAAATGAAAACAAACAGAAACCCAATGGAGTGGAAGGAGAGGGAGCCGGAGGAGAAGAACAAGGGAGAAGAAAGAAGGGGGAGAAGATGCCGGAAGAAACCCGGATTGGGTTTACCTCTCCAAACTAGCCAACAACGAGAAAAAGATGTCAAAGAAGGAGGAGAAATCGAGGAACAGTGACGAACGAAGAGAGCATGGGAAGAAGGAAATGACTGGATTCAGGGGGCTGGCTGGAAAATGGGAGGAGGACAGGGGGACAACCTGAATTGGGTTTTCTTCGGTGAAAAGGGGCGGTGGGCAAATAGAGAAATCTGATGGTGAGAGAGGACTCGCAGGGGGTGATGATGCCAGTGGATACTGGCTGCCTTGCGGTGCTAGTCTATTACGCTGATACTGGGCTTAGTGCTACTAGTCCAAGAGAGACGAGAAACGCTAAAGGGAAGAACAGAGGCTGGGACTGGGCTGGTATGGTAGCCTGCTGGTGATGGAAGAGAGAAAGGACAGTCCAGTGGAAGGTGATACGTAGGCCGGTGATAGAGAGAAATAGGAGAAAGGGAGAGCGGGATGACAAAGGAAATAGAGAGGGATGAATAGAGGGAAGCAGAGGGGGTAGAGGCATCAGTTTCTGATAAACACGGGGTAAGAAAGAGATTGAGATTGAGAGAAGAAGATGATAGGAAGAAAAGGGGGAGTGGTATGTGGGTAGAGGGAGTAGAGGGAGAGATGTGGGGAAGAGAATGGTGAGCTAGAGATGGAGAGGGAACGAGTGAAGGAGAAGGGGAACAATGTTGGTGATGGAAGATGGTGGAAGCAGTGGAGAGGAAAAGAATTGAGGGGGAAAGGAGTAGTCTTGCTTGCCTCCTACGATTCAACCCAAGGGATTGAAGAGCATGGAGGTGGAAGTGAAGAGAGAAGGAAAGAGGGACTGAGAGAAAGAGAAGAAGAGGGGGTGAATCGTAGGAGAGAGAGGGAAGGAGGGCTGCTAGAGAAAGAAAACCGAGAGAGAGAGAGAGAGAGAGAGAGAGAGAGAGAGAGAGAGAGAGAGATGGAGAGGAAGTGGGGTCCACCAGTAGCTCAACTTTGCCACAACTCTGCAAATTTGTTTTGATTCTCTAAGAGTGTTTGTATTTGATTTCACCTCCAATTCCTCTCAATTATCTAGATTTTTGCAATTAATGTCCTAATTATCTTCAATTTGTTCTTTTTCCAGGAAGCTTCCTCATCCTAATCTAATCTCCTTGATTTGATCTAAATTATCTAAGCTTGAGTTGATTGATCTGCAAGACCCAATTAGAATCATCTTAACCATTCATTACACTTCTGAGTAGCTCTGATGATCATCTGACCGTTAAATTTTGTAATTCAACGATTGGATGGCCAATAAAAGCTAAAATAAAATATTTTATGTAAAATCTTGAAATTAATGTCGTAGATGCTCTAATTGAACACTAAATTAGGGGTATTTTGACCAAAAATGAACACTCAACAGTCATTTCAACTATCCCTTTCTTCTTCACCACAATAGTGTGGGAGAAGAAACAACTTTTGAAAATTTATTTGGAAATGATCCTGATCCTAAATTTTTTTTTTGAAACATTTGAAAACATATCATATATATTTAAGGGAGCGGTAATTTTAGTTAGGAGTTGTAGGTGTAAAGTGTAGGTGATGTTTAATTGGTCAGGAAAAAGTTTCTAACTGTCATTTCCTCTAACTTTTTTGTTTTTTATTTTTTTCTAACCAATCAAATGTCACATGCTCCTTGCACCTGCATGAAATAGCTATATATATATATATATATATATTCGAAATTGCCCTTTCAACCTCAGACATCTTATTAAAACTCCAAATATATTTAAACTAAGTGCTTAAGAACAAGCACTACCAAGACTCACTAGTCATAGCCCAAACAAACTTAAATTAAACCATAACTAAAATTAAACCAAATTCTCACGTTTGTAACAAAGTTTATTGTCACATGACATCATTGTTCTAAATATTCAGACTTTTATTCTAAAAAAAATAAATAGCTAATTCACTGTTATACTTTTGATTTCCTACTTCAAAGTTCCTGCACTGCTTCAACTCTTTATTCTTGCACAAAAGACTGAGCTAAAATTGTTGGTAAGAATGAGTACGTTACTCATTGAAAAATTTTAAGCTAAACAAAACATGCAAAAAAACACATAAATACATAGAGATATAAGGATGCAAGCGATTAAATGTGATCAATGTCAAATTCATGTAACGATTAAATCTCAAAGTCCACGATAAAGCACATTGAGTATTATAAATCTCAATAAAAAAGTATACAGCATTAGAAGTTATATCCAATATCTAAAATATATCACATAGTATCAAACTGGTCAAACAATACCGTCATGATGATACCATAAAGGCAAATAGTCTAAACCTTTTAAGGTTGACCAAGATATATATTTATGTCCACATCATATCTTGTCTGCCATGCACGTAAAGAGAACAAACATCTCCTGCATACGTTCAATCTTGGATACCACACGACTTACACCAATCCTCATGGGAGAGAATAGATCACACTGAATGAGAGGTCACATGACCCTTAAAAACGCACAAAAGCATTTACCTTAGGTGGGTATCAAATTTTCTTTTTTAGAGTGTCAGTAGCCAAATACACTCCTAGCATGGCAAACTATGTGGATCTCATTTGTTAACCCTCACCCACGACTCCAAAGAGCCTCTAACTAGCACAAATCGCACCCTTAATGCATAGTTAAACAGATACTCCTTAGAGTAAAATTTATAAAATCTTCATTAATACATCGACATAAATAATGTCATAGCATTTCAAATCCTCACATCACATACTTTTGAATACACATACCCTTAGGCAAATATTTGACAAATTAGTAATTCAAGAAAATATAAACTTTATTCCAAAATCGTCACGCTCAATTTCAAAATTATCATTCATATGCAATTATCATAAAATTTTCTCTAGTTTCAAAATCATCCCAAAGATGCTCCAATTGCAATGACCCTTAATTTTAGGTTTTTTTCTGTGTATTATGTTATACTTTTAGTTGAAATAAAATTAGAAATTGAATTCTATGAAAGTGACTCCTTTGAAAACTTAAAATTGGCATTTAAAACTATCATATTTGGAATATACGTTTTGAGACAATTTCAACGGTATAAAAAACACTAAAATTGGAGTTCGGATGGAGGAGTTATAGTAAATTGAATAGAAGGACATTTAAAAAAATAGATAATTACTAAAAGGTAGGGGTTGTTTTAAAAATGGCACACCCTTCTTTAAGATAGGTGATAGTCGATGACTATTGATCGACACCAACACCAAAGAAAGAAGAAGAAGAAGAAGAAGAAGAAGAAGAGGGGGAGAAGGAAAAGAGGAAGAGGAAGAGGAAGAGGAGAAAGAGAGAGTGCAGGATGAGGCCAGCCAGCGAGAATGGCATGCAACACTAGCGAAGAGATTTGGGGGTTTTTGGGTTATTAGAATTGCATAAAGTCATTGAAGATGATAATTGTAACACCCTGGGTTTTTATAACATTTTTTTATAATAATAATTATAATCGGGATTACAAAATCAAAGTATTTTATTAATTATTGTATTAGAACATTTACTTAAAAACCTTCGGGTGTTATCTTCTTTTTCTAAAAACATCACAACCACAATTAAAAGATAATATAAGTACGCAATAATAATTTAAGACAATACTAACATCAAATCCAACATCAAAATCAACGGCGCCTTTATTTTTAAAATAATAATATCTAAAAATATAATAATGTGACCCAAGGTTTATCCATCATAATATTCTACTATACTTAAATACATGTTCATAATCTATATAAAGTTATAATTAAATCCATCTAATAAAGATATGCAGTCCATAAAATAAGTTCAAATTGTAGTTCATCTAATCATTTACATCGAGCTATCTATCAGCCAAATCAAAGTAGTCACCACTGCTATCACTGTCCCTCCACGGCCTAGCTCTTCTTATTATCACGCTTAGTATCTGAGGCATCTCAAAACAAAGCAATGCCTCAACAAGCTATTGCTTGTGTAGGTACATAGACATTTAATGTAATAACAAGGAAAGCAAAATCTAATAACAATGTTGATATGATTTGTAGGACAATTATCCATAGAATTATAAGTATCATAAGCAATGCCAATATAGTCTTAAAACATTATATGTGATGAAACATGCATCTCAAGAGTTTAAAACATGGTGATCTCAGGGTTTAAAATAGACATGATCCAATGTAAATGAGCATGCAATAACAACCAGGGCACCTTAAGATACGTGAGTCCCACGAGTGTCCCATACATTTGTATAACAGATCATGAGTACTCATATGAATCCTCTAAGTGTCGTCACGCCTAGGCATATAATAACATCTCTATGCTCATCATACAAGCATAAAGAACAAGAGTATGGATCATCATGCCACAGTGGCAACCCCTCCAAGGTCTCAACCACTGCCGCTCTCCATTGACACCATAACGTGAGACTTAACATCTGTCCCCATGGAAAGGCCCAGACCAGTAATGTGGACTATCCATGTTACCAAACCCTTACCGAAAGCCATCTGTGGACAGGTGTCTATCACATCACAATTTTAGAGGGTGGGTGGCCGGCCCTATTCCCTTCTAGCATGATATCCACTAGGTAAGAGCACCTGTCATAAATCACAAAGTACAAAAATCGTGTATCTCATAAAACTAAGAGCACTCATGGCTCACAATCCCCTAGGCATACCCCTCATCCCAAGGTTAGCCTCTCAAAGGACTAGCCACTAAGCCTCCACCATCAATTTTATGAAAATCCATTAATCTTAGTGATGCAATAAGGAAAGATAATTATTAACCATACATCAGATATGCAGTATCAATCTAATAAAATAATCGATCATGAAAACTCATTCAATATATTATCAAAATCTAATATTGATCATAGCATAAAACGTTGAATCTCACAAAATCTTAAAATAAATAAACAAATGACAATCAATCACAATCAACCATGAATGCTGTGATAATGCAAAGTTTTAGAAATCAAAATATAATAATAAATGTCATCACCTACCTCAAGGTACAATTCTATGTTATTTATTCCATCTCAATTGAATCTATGGAGACCCACGAGTGTCCCATACACTTTGATGTACCTGTCAGTATCACGATACAATTTTGTGTTATTTATTTCCTCTCAATTGAATCAATGGCAATCCAACCGTTGGATTGTTCTCTAAGATCCCTATTTATGATTTGGTCCTTAATCCCAATGTTACTTATTATTAATTAGTCCTCTCGCATGTTCATCTGCTCATTTTTGTACGCATCCACAGTTTGCACCTTGATCTAACGGTCAAATCATCCTTAGATCAACAATTTTTTAAGATCTGGTTTAAATCAATGGTCTAGATCAATTACTAGAGTAATTACACCTAATCTGATCCTCAGGACCCTCAGTTATTATCATATCTTATCTAGTTGTCATAAGTCCTGGGGCATGATCACCCTTTGATCGGCCTATCAAAGTGATTTGGTACTATTTTATAAATTTGGCCTGATTAAACATGATTAGATCAAGATTCTAATGCTAAAATCATGTTCGCATCATTGATACAATTCCAACAGACCTTTCGGATCGAAGATCAGGCTTCTGTAGCCTCCAGAATCTCAGAAAAACCATTTCAGATAAAAAAATTAGATAAAAACCAATTTTACACAAGTTTACATTGGCAGAAGGGAGTTTACACCCATGGAAAGACATTTACACTAGTTTACACTAGTGTAAAATGATGTCCCGGAGCGCACAGACGCCAGAATGCGCAACGTGTTCCAGTCGTCTGGGACAACACATGTGAGCGTCTCACGCACGTGCACGCGATGAAGCGCCTGCTTGCACCATCCACTCTAGCGCGTCCCAGTTCATCAAGGGCAATGAGTCCAAGCCGTTTGATTTCTTTTGGCTTGATCGGAGCCCCAAATGCTCTGATTTTTATTTTATTTTCACCGTTCTTAGGATTTTTGGGTCCAAAGGTCACAATGAACAGCTCAGATCTCTCATTGGAGGTGTTTTTAATGTGGGTCTAGCCATGCTCCACGGTTTTAACTTCCTAGGCCATCCAACGACCATTTAGTCCAGATTCAGCTCGGATTTGAGAGAGAAAATTGAAAAATAAGCAAAAGAGAAAGATAGAGGGTTTAGCCTACTTGATTAGAGCCGAAGAGTGGAGATCAGGGTCGTCTAGTGCATGTGAAGTTTGGTCCAAGCTTGGAGGAGAACAAAGTGGAGATGGCACGATCCCATAGTTGTTTTAAGTAGGGAATGAAGAGGAAACTCATTTTTGTAGGTTGAAATATGATTTTCTGGCAAGGAAAGGTAGATCACCGCCTTTCTCCATTAGAGCTAGAATGGAAATGGAAAGGGGTGACGTTATCAAAATGACCCCCTCTAATTCACTTCACTGGCAATTTACCAATTTACCCTTGTAACTTAAAATGGTCATATCTCACTCATCTGAACTCCATTTTCGACTTTCTTTATACCGTTCAATTTCTATCGACGTGTACTTTCTAAATTTAGTTGTTTCAAAAAAAAAATCTATGCATAAATTTTTTATATCCTTCCCACTTTATAAAAATTTCATCCTCAAAATTTCAGTACATACCTCTATGTAAATAACTCTAGGTGGATCCTCCTCATCTCACCTTTTGTCTCCCATGTGACCTCCTATAGTGAATGATGTTGCCAAAGGACCTTGACTAATGGTATAATTTTAGTCCTCAACTCCTTGACTTTCCTATCCAGTATACGCACAAGTCTCTCCTCAAATGTTATATCAGGCTGTAACTCTTTTGGAATCTACTCCAGCACGTGTGATGGGTCTGGCACGTACTTCCTCAGCATAGATACATGGAAGACGTCGTGTACATTTGCCAATTGTGGTAGTAAGGCTAGCTGGTATGCTACAAACCCAACTCTACGTAAAATCTCAAAAGGTCCAATGTACCTAGGGCTAAGTTTCCCTTTATTCCCAAACCTCATCACTCCTTTCATAGGGGAAACCTTTAAGAATACATGCTCACCTTCGGAGAACTTTAGGTCTTTTCGCCTCTTGTCAGCGTAACTCTTCTAGCGGATGTGAGCTGTCAACAATCTCTTTCGAATAAGTTGAACTTTCTCTGCACACTCTTTCACCAACTAGGACTTCACTATGTATCTCTCTCCTACATCACTCCAACATAAGGGTGTTCGACAAGGCCTGCCATAAGGTGCCTCGTATGGGGCCATGCCAATACTTGCGTGATAGCTATTATTATAGGTAAACTCTACTAGTGGTAAATGGCCCTCCCAGCTACCCTTCTAATCCATAACACAAGCTCATATCATATCCTCAATCGTTTGGATGGTCCTCTCGGTCTGACCATCTATCTGAGGGTGAAATGTTGTGTTAATTTTCAGCCTCGATCCTAGAGCCTCTTGTACACTCTTCCAGTACTTTGAGGTAAACTAAGTATCTCGATTAGATATAATCATCAAGGGAACTCAATGTAGACTTACGATCTCCTTGACATACAATTTCGCTAGACTATCCACTATCTAATTTTGCCTAATAGGAAGGAAATGAGTGGACTTGGTCAATCTGTCCACAATGGCCCATATCATGTCATGTCCTCTAACAATCCTCAAAAGGCCCACAATGAAATCCATGGTAATATGATCCCACTTCCACTCAAAGAGATCCAATGTTTAAATAACCTTGATGGTCGTTGATGCTCTGCCTTAACCTACTCACAGGTCAGACACGTGCCACGCACTCCCCAACATCCTTCTTCATTCCATTCCACCAAACATGTCTCCTCAGGTCTTGATACATCTTCGTAACTCTAGGATGGATCGTATATTGGGACTGGTGTGCCTCCTGAAGTAACTCACGCTTCAAATCATTATTTGCTGGTACCACCAACCTACCCTTGAATCTGACTCCTCCATTCGGTCCTCTCATAGACTCTGTCCTGTTTGCCAGATCCTGCATCACCTTATCTTTGCCCTGTGCCTCTAATATCCTATTGAGAAATTTAGACCGAGTCGATAAATTGGCAGTCATTACTCCAGACTTCCTACTGAAGGCATCTGTGATGATGTTAGCCTTCCCTGGGTGGTATTGTATGGTGAAATCGAAGTCCTTAAGATATTCCATCCATCTACGCTACCTCATGTTCAAATCACTCTGAGCAAAGAAGCACTTGAGGTATTTATGATCAGTGAGTACCTCAAATCACCATATAGATAATGTCTCTAGGACTTTAGTGCAAATACCACTGCTACTAACTCCAAATCATATGTCGGGTAATTCACCTCATGTGTCTTAAGTTGTCTCGATGCATAGGCAATTACCTTTCCATGCTGCATCAACACTGCTCCTAATCCTTTACCCGAGACATCTCAATAAACTACAGAACTGCCTACACTTGATGGTAATGTCAACATCGGGGCAGTAGTAAGCCTCCACTTGAGCTGCTAGAAGCTCTCCTTGCATGCATTGGTCCAAACGAACTGAGTGTCTTTCCTGGTCAAGGTAGTTAACGGTAATGCAATCTTCAAGAATCCCTCAATGGACCAACGATAATATTCTACTAAACCGAGAAAACTACGTATCTCTATCACTGTCTTGGGCCTCTCTCAATGTAGCACTGCCTCAACTTTGGTCGGGTTTATAGTCACTCCATCTTTAGATACCACGTGGCCCAAAAAATATACTTGATCCAACAAAAAAATCACATTTACGTAACTTGGAATACAATCGATGTTGACGAAGTGTGTCCAATACCATGTGGAGATGCTCCTTGTGTGCCTCATGATTAGGTGAATAAACTAAGATGTCATTGACAAAAACAATTGCAAACTTATCCAAGTAAGCTTGGAAGACATGGTTCATTAGGTCCATGAACACTACAGGTGTGTTGGTCAATCCAAACGGTATAACTAAAAGCTCATAGTGACCATAGTGTCCTGATCTTAAGTCTCAAGTCTATCTTAGAGAATACTCATGTTGATTGGAGCTGATTAAATAAATCATCTATGCTTGGCAAAGGGTAACGGTTCTTTACAATGACACTATTCAACAACCGATAGTCAATACATAGCCTTAGTGACCTGTCCTTTTTCTTCACAAAAAGGACTGGTGCTCCCCATGGAGACTCGCTCGGCCTAATGAAGCCCTTATCAAGTAACTCTTTCAACTGTACTTTAAGCTCTCTTAACTCTGATGGGGCCATCCTGTATGTTGCCTTAGAGATAGGTGATGTACTTAGCATCAGGTCAATGGTAAAGTCAATCTCTCTGCTTGCTGGCAATCCTGGTAACTCCTTAAGAAAAACATTTGCAAACTCATATACAACATCAATATCTTCAATCTGTGGCTACCTTTTATCCTCAACGATCACATAAGCGAGGAATGCTTTGCACCCTCGTGAATAAAACTGTGCCGCTTTCATAACAGAGATGATGCATATACTTTCCAGACTTTTTCTACCCTGGAAAAATATTTATGGTTGCCAAGGTATATCAAAAACTACCCGCTACTTATGATAGTCTACGATAGCCCAGTAGTTAGCTAACCAATCGATTCCTAATATAACATTGTAGTCAACCATGTCTAATAAAATGAAGTCTGAGTCCATCCTCATGCCTGATATCTCCACGGGTATCTCTTGGAGATACTCAGTAGCCTCAACTGTCTCTCCCACGGGTGTCATAATATCCAATCCAAATGCTAATTTATGCACACATATGTTATGGCAAGATGCAAAAATGCATAAAATAAAAGAATGAGTGGACCATGTGTCAAAGAGGGCCCTTGCATGTCGGTTTGAGACTAGAAGAGTACCTTCGACGACCTAGTTCGAGGTCTGTGCGTGCCCTGATTTGATGGTGAACACTCGTCCTTGACTATGTGGCACGGTAGTTGTCTCTACACCCATCTCAGCTGCTTCTCCCTCTTTCCCTTAGGACAGTCTTTAATAAAATGTCCCACTTCTCCACAGTTAAAGCACCTGTATGGCTGTCTCTAAAAAGGTGACTGGTGCTGTCACTGCTGTTGGGGTTGCCTCTGATGTTGTGGTCTGTCAAATCTATTACACCCCCACCCAAGGTGCTAACCCTTACACCTGTCACATCTCTTCTTCTCTATGTCTGTCTTAGGCTTGGCATATGATTTATAATCTGGTACTCTATGTGTCTACATAGCACTAAAAGGTCTCTTGCCCTTAGTGGGCTAGTATGTGCCCCCTCTAATCCTAAGAGAATTCTTCTCTAGCATGGAGGCCATGTCAGCTGCATCTCGCACAATCGTGGGTCGTGAAGTAATCACCCGATCTCTCACCCAAGGTGTTAGTCCATCCACAAATTTGTCTATTGCCTCCTTATCTGAGGCAAGCGCATTAGGAGCAAACCTCCTCAGTCGGGTAAATTGGTTTAAGTACTATTAAACCATCATATGTCTCTACTTCAGGGTGGCAAACTCTTTCTTCAGTGATTGCAATGCATGAGGTAGAAAGTACTGAGTATCAAAAGCCTACTTAAAGGCCTCCCATGTCATCATCTCTATAGGGTCTAGTCGCGTACGTGTAAAAGGCTGCCACCAAAAGCCTGCCTCACCCTTCAGTAGGTAGGCTGCTACCCGGACCTGATCCTTTGGTGCAATCTTCATCGTGTCAAATGTCCTCTTTGTCTCAAATAACCATTGCTCAACCTCCTCAGTATCACCGTCACCATAGAAGGGTGGCACCATCTTTTGGAATCCCTCTAATAGTTTATCCGTCTTCTTAAAGTCATCCCTAGCATCACCCTCAGTGGTCTTAGGTGCTGATGGTGCCTGGACCAGATGGGTAGAATGAACAAACGAATCCACTGGTGCTACTAGAGGCAGTGTCGCAAGGTTAGGGTTTACAACCTGAACTGTAGTCCTAATCTGCTGCTGTATGAGGGGTATCAACCCCAGCATCACCCTATTCACTAAGTCAACATCACAATCCCCTTGATTAAAGGACTCGGCAAATGGGGCAACTGGCGTAACAGTGGTAGACCTTGTCCTTCTTCAAGGTTTCAAGTATCAATAAGTGTAAGTTCCTCTCTCCTAGTTCTTCTTTAAGTGCAATTCATGGACTATCATCTATATATAAGTGGATCTTTACAAGGAATATGATGGAATAGATTGGCTCTGATACCAATTGTAACACCCTAAGCTTTTATAACAATTTTTTTTATAATAATAATTATAGTTGGGATCCCAAAATCAAAAGATTCTATTAATTATTGTATTAGAACATTTACTTAAAAACCTTCAGGAGTTATGTCCTTTTTCCAAAAAACATCACAACCATGATTAAAGATAATATAATTACGGAGCAATAATTTAAGGCAATACTAATATCAAATCCAACGTCAAAATCAACAGTGCCTTTATTTTTAAAATAATAATATCCAAAAACATAATAATGTGGCTCAGGTTCTATCCATCATAATATTCCACCATACTTAAACAACATGTCCATAATCTATATAAGGTAATAATTAAATCCATCTAATAAAGATATATAGACCATAAAATAGGTTCAAATTGTAGTCAATCTAATCACTCATGTCGAGTTATCTATCAGCCAAATCAAAGTAATCACCACTGCTATCACTGTCCCTCCCCAGCCTTACCCTTTCTAATGTCGCGCTCAATATCTGAGGCATCGCAAAACAAAATAATGCCTTAGCAAGCTATTACTTGTGTAGGTACATAGACATTTAATGTAATAACAAGGAAAGCAAAATCTAATAACAATGTTAATATAATGTGTAGGTCAATTATCCATGGAATTATAAGTATCATAAGCAATGCCAATAGTCTTAAAACATTATATGTGATGAAACATGCATTTCGTGGATTTAAAACATGATGATCTCAAGGTTGTAAGATAGATATGATCCAATGTAAATGAGCATGCAATAACAACCAGGGCACCCCAAGGTACGTGGGTCCCACGAGTGTCCCATACAATAAAATTTCAATACTCATCATGCAAGCATACAGAACAAGAGTATGGATCGTCATGCCGCAGTGGCAACCCCTCTAGAGTCTCAACCATCACCGCTCTCCGTCAACACCATAACAGGAGACTTAACGTCCGTTTGCATGGAAAGGCCTCGACTGGTAGTGTGGACTATCCATGTTACCAAACCCTTATTGAAAACCATCTGTGGGTAGGTGTCTATTACATCACAATTTCGAAGGGTGGGTGGCCAGCCCTACTCCCTCTTAGCATGACATCCACTAGGTGAGAGCACACGTTATAAATCATAAAGCACAAAAATCGCATATCTCATAAAACCAGGAGTACTCGTGGGTCACAATCCCCAAGGCAGACCCCTCATCCTAAGGTTAGCCTCTCAAAGGACTAGTCACCAAGCCTGCATCATCAATTTTATGAAAACCGATCAATCTCAGTAATGCAAGAAGGAAAGATAATTACTAATCATGCATCAAATACACGGTATCAATCTCCTAAATTAATCGATCATGAAAACCCATTCAATATACTATTGAAATCTAATATCAAAACATAACATTAAATGTTGTCACCTACCTCAGTAAGAGATAACCCAAATCAAGCGTGTAATCCTCTCAGCTCGCACACTCTGATGTACCTGTTAGTATCACACTACAATTTTGTGTTATTTATTTCTTCTTAATTGAATCTATAGTGATCTAACCGTTGGATCATTCTCTAAGATCTCTATTTATGATTTGGTCCTTAATTCCAATGTTATTTGTTATTGATCAATCATATCTCATTTTTATCTACTCATTTTTGTGAGCATCTATAGTTTACACTTTGATCTAACGGTTAGATCATCCTCAAATCAACAATTTCACAAGATTTGGGTTAGATCAATGGTCTAAATCAATTACTAGAGTAATTACACCTAATCTAGCAAAAAGATGTTTACACCAGTTTACACTGGCGTAAAACGATGTCCCGGAGTGCACAGATACCAGGACGTGTGGCGCATTCTAACCATCTGGGACAGTGCGCGTGAGCATCCCGCGTGCGCATCATCCATCGAGGACCATGAGCCCGAGCCACCTAATTTCTTTTGACTTGATTAGAGCTTCAAATGCTTTATTTTATTTATTTATTTTTTGCTGTTCCTAAGATTTTTTGTCCAAAGATCACAATGAACGACTCAAATCTCTCATTGGAGGTGTCTTTAATGTGGGTCTAACCATGCTCCACAGTTTTGAGTTCCTAGGCCATCCAACGGCCATTTAGCCCAGATCCAGCCTAGATCTGAGAGGGGAAAGTTGGAAAACAAGCAAAAGAGAAAGATAGAGGTGTAGCCTACTTGATTAGAGTCAGAGAGTGGAGATCGGGGTCTTCTAGTGCATGCGAAGTTTGGTCCAAGCTTGGGGGAGAATGGAGCAGAGATGGTATGATCTCATAGTTGTTTTGCATAGGGAATGAAGAGGAAACTCATTTTTGTAAGTTGAAATCCAATTTTCTTGCAAGGAAAGGCAGATCATTGCCTTCCTCCATTAGAGTTGGAATGGGAATGGAAAGGGGTGTTGTTATCAAAATGATCCCCTCTAATTCACATCCCTGACAATATACCAATTTACCCTTATAACTTAAAATGGTTATATCTCACTCATGCAAACACCATTTTCAACGTTCTTTATATCGTTCAATTCTTATTGACGTGCACTTTCTAAATTTAGGTTTCAAAACCAAATTCTATGCACAAGCAATAGCTTGTTGAGGCATTGCTTTGCTTACAATGCCTCAGATACAGAGAGTAGCAACATGTTTGACACACTGATAGAGCAGGTAAAAGTGGTGATAGTTCCTAGTGAAGTATTGAGGATATTTCAAAGATGATAGGGTTTGTTTAAGACCTCACTTCAGTTATTTTTTATGGACTATACATTAATATAATTGCAATGTAACCTGGAAGTAAGCAAAAGTATTTATGTTGGATGTAATGACTGTGTATGGACGAACTTGGGTAATGTCGTTGTATCTTGATTTCTTATCCACTGTTGGAGTATGTGTTTTTAATAAAAATAGTATTTGAATTGGATGGATAGTTGTGGAGACTAAGTCTCCCAATTGTTGGGTCATGTATTATGGTTATCAGGTGAATTTGTATCACACGTGTGATGTGTAATGGTCCAAAATACAGAGGAGACTGTTGAATGGCTCCCAGGATTTGAAATAAATGCTTTTATTCAAGTTTTTGTTTTTAGTGACTTTAAAAATCAAAGCTTTTAAAACATGGATCCCAACACATTTTATAAATTGTTATTTTATTGTTGCAAAAACCCAAGGGGTCACATGACATGATGCAACAATTGAATTGCCACACCTGCCCCTCCTCCCCCTTTCATTGGTACAGCCTCAGACAAAAAAGAAAAAGGGGGCTTGCTAAAAAATCTAGGGACCCAAACACCCGCCCAATCGATACGTTTTTCCACTGGCGTGCAAATCCCTTCTCCGAGCAGCATCGACATCGGCACGCAACCCATCCTGGCCTCCCTTCTTCTCCTTCTTAAGCACAGGTACAAAGATCCCACACACGATAACTAGATCTGGGTTTTTCCCTATTGGTGCTTATTTTCTCTCCTTCCCACACACCCACCGGAATGGATGATGTAGGCATTTCCTCTTCCCTCTTTAGTTTGAACACCCATTGGAGCAGGCCACTGTCGAAAACCCCTCCCTAGTGACACATAGTAAGAAATCCTCCTCTCCAGTCACGCAATCTCCCCTTCCTTAGCACCCGTGCCCACCTCCTAGGTTTTCCTGATTGTTTTTTGTTCACTAGTAGGTAGCCCCTTGCCCGATCTCCCTTTTCCTCGTTTCCTCTCTCTCTCTCTGTCAAAGTGAAACTCCACCTACAAGTGCCTAATAGAAAACCCATTTCGGGTTTTTCTCTAGCAACATGAAACCCCCATGATGGCACAGCCTAACCCACATAATAGGCCAGCACCTTCCTCCCTCTCTATTTGTTTCCTAAAGCGCAGCTAGCTCGGCATGCCTGCGTGTGCAAAAGCCAGCTGCACGGGCTGCCCTTCTTCCCCTCTGTTTTCGCTCTCTACGATCGAACTCAGCTAGAGACATCATCACAGCCACTGCTACCCACCAGTCTCCCCTTTCCCCTGTTTTCTCTGTGCTTGCGAGTTAAGTCAAGTTGACTTGGCGAGTCAACTCCCTCCTGACTTGTTTTAGGGAGCTAAGTTGACTCAACTAACTCTAATTAAACCATTGAGTTTGATACTCGATTTTGACCAATATAGGAAGGATCTCAAAGATTCAAGATAACCCTCACGATCCTTGCAATGCTTATTGATCAGGGAAGATCCAACCGTCAATTTGATTAGGCCTTTGATCGGATGTCAAATCATCTAATCTATGATAATCTAACCTTATTTTCTAATCCAAATAGTCCATTATGATCTCGTGAAGTTTAGATCAAGATCTATACAAGATATTTGGGATCTAAAGCCTTCTTAGACATGAATTAGCCGATCCTAATCAGCGACTAAGATCAATTGAGGACCTAAGTATGAAATTGGATCAAATTCTATGATCCATAATATGTAAATTACTTAATTGGATTTCTTAGTTAGAATTACTAAATTGTTATTTGATTTAGGACGATTAGGTGGAGAATTATGATTAGATCAGCATAGATATCGGAGATCAGGCACTATTGAAGTGATCGGTGGACGATCCGGTCAAGCAGACAACTTGATGCTATTCAAATTGACTTGTATAAGATAATATTTCTATCTTAACCATTTGATTTGGTTGATTTGACTATAGTTAGATAAGATCATAAATAGCATAAAATAATGCCTGATTAATTGATTCAATGATAAGTTACTTGAGATTGATATGATTTGAGCATGATCTATGTAGTCGTAGGCGCAAGGGGTGCTACTTGTGCCTAGAGGGTATTAAGCCCCTAGTCGTACAACTAGGCGTCAAGGCCCAAAATTGAGTATTTTAAATTTTTAAAAAAGGTAAAATTAAAAATAATTCCCAAAATTTATAAATAAATACAAAAAATAAAAAACACAAAGAAATATAAAGATATGAATAAATACTTATAAACAATAACAACTTAAGGTTAAATCAAACAATCATACACAAAGAAGTAAGTTGAAAAATATACAAATACAATAAACAATAAATAATCAAACAGGGGGAGTAGTAGGGATTACTCCCTCAATCTTTCGTGGTCTCATCATCATCGCCATCATCTTCCTGTAAATCAAGAAAGAAAAAACAATCAAACAATAGTTTTATAAATAAAGTAAAGCAAATATTGGAGTTAACTATTAAGACTTAAGAGTCATTTTCCTGCACCTCTTTCTTATTTGGAAGATCAAGATCATCATCAGAATCATTTCCTTGAGAGATGTAGACATCCTCCTCCTCAATCTCCTCATCGCCATGCTTTTCTCCAACATCCTCATTCAGTTCTTAATTAGCATGAGCTTAAGACTGAGAAATGCGGCTCCCCCTCCATTCCCTCCCTCACCTCTTTTAATGCCTATTAGATGGAGCAACATGTTCAATTGATCTTTCACAAGCTCAACATCTAACTATGTGAGGTCATCAACTTGATGCACTAAATCATCTCTAGCATCTACTTGAACAATCCACTCATCACTTTCGTCGACCTCTCATAACAGAATAGGATTTGTATATGTTTGCATTTTCAAATGATCCTCATGTTCACAACAAAGGCACTGATTGTATTGAACATATACTAGAATGTTTAATGTCTTAACGTCTAGCCTATTCCTCTTCTTAGTGTAGATCTGAAAAGAAAAAGTAATTATAAATTTAGAATACAATGAACAGTATACTAATAACTAATAATTACTAAATCTTAATATCTAAGTAGCTTAGTTTTTCGATGACACTCTAGTTTCGCTCACAAGGAGATATACTATATATTTGGAAGAGAACCTTAATGGCGAATGTTTGAAGATGTGTGGCTTCAGCCTCAAAGTTAATCCACCACTCACCTACAAAAGTTAAAGAAAATTAGATAAAATTAATATTCTAAAATAAAATTTAGAAGTTAAAACTTATAACATAGAATAACATAAAACACTTGCAAGGGGATAGGGTTTTTCTTTTGTGTATTGCCAGGTCATTGCTAAACAAGCCTTTAACATGTTTGTATATGGATATCTGATCTACCACCATGTCAGCCTCATCTCCATCATATAACCTATTGATGGCATGCATTAGACCATTCTTGATATCACTGTTATGCTTAATTTCAATGTCATTGTCGTAGTAGAAGGATGGGTTGAGATAATATCCTAATGCGTGCAAAGGCTAGTAAAGCTGAGAACTCCATCTACTGTTTATAATCCCTCAAATATGAGTGGCCATAGCTTGAATCTTGTCTTTGGTCCCAGCTATAGCCTCAAAGATGTATCCCATCACTGGCTTCTCCTCACTATCCATCACCTTCTAAACCTCTACAAGTGGAGTCATAATCTTCAAACAAAAGAGGATGTGGTTCCTGAAGCTGATGTGCGATATAATCTTTTCACCTCTTTTAACCTTAGGCCTTTTAGGCCATTTACTGTTCATCCACTCTACATAGTGGAACATTGCCCTCAACTCTGGCTTCAAGTTGTTAATACTTTCTAAGCTCAAGAAGTTAGTGGCGAAGCGTGTCACTATAGGTTTAACTAAATATTTTTTCTTCATAAATCTTCTCATAAGATGAAGGACATGTGTGTGGCTATATATAAAAACTGTCATCACCCTAGCATATGCCACAGTTTTCTTCACAATGGGTAATTTGCCTATGTCCTCTAACATCAGATCTATACAGTGAGTTGCACAAGGAGTCCAATACAAATGTGGCCTCCTCGCCATCAACTCTCTTTTTGCAGCCACATAGTTAGAGGCATTGTCAGTTATGACCTAATATATATATATATATATATATAAGACCATGACAAATATTAAATTTTTTATGATGCTTGCATCATAAACAAGTTAAAATACTTAACAAATTATAGATACAAAACTAAATAATTACCTAGACTACATTAATCTCCCCAACTTCATAGCCACTAGAACCTGAGGGTAGGGCCCTACCTAAGGTATCACAAAACACTACATAGCCACCAGGACTTGAGGGTTGGGACAACACTATCAGGGTAGTAAGCCTTCTCTTGAGAGCCTGTAAGCTCTCCTCACATGCATCAGTCCAAATAAACCTGATGTCCTTCTTGGTTAGAGTGATTAAGGGCAAGGCAATCTTCGAGAACCCCTTAATAAATTATTGGTAATAATCGGCCAAGCCAAGGAAACTATGAATCTCTGTCACCGTCATAGGCCTCTCACAGTGCAACATAACCTCCACTTTGGTCGGGTCCACTACCACACCATCCTTATACACCAAGTGGCCCAAAAAATGCACCTATCCCAATTAGAAGTCACACTTACTGAGCTTTGCATACAGACAATGTCAGCAAAGCGTATCCAACACAATGTAAAGATGCTCCCTATGAGCCTCGTGGCTAGTGAGTATACCAATATGTCATCTCAGAAGACTATCACAAACTTATCTAAATAAGCTCAGAAAACGATGTTCATCAAGTCCATGAATACTATCAGCACATTTGTCAATCCAAAGGGCATCACCAAGAACTCATAATGGTCGTATCAACTCCTAAAGGTGGTCTTAAGGATGTCCTCCTCCCTGATCCTCAACTGATGGTAGCATGATCTCAAATCAATCTTAGAGAACACTTATGCTAACTAGAGCTAATCAAACAAGTCATCAATGCGAGGCAAAGGGTATCGGTTCTTCATAGTAACACTGTTCAACAACCGATAGTCTATACACAGCCTCAAAGACCCGCCCTTCTTCTTAATGAAGAGGACTAATGCTCCTAAGGAGATCTACTCGGCCTGATGAAACCCTTATCCAGAAGATCCTACAATTGTATGTGAAGCTCCCTCAACTTTGTTGGGGCCATCCTGTAGGGCATCTTGGAAATAAGCACATATACTAAGCACCAAGTCTATGGTGAAATCAATATCTCCATGTGGTTGTAGTCCTGACAGCTCGTTAGGAAATACATCGGTGAAATCTCACACTACATCAATATCCTCAATCCGTGATTGCTCATTGTCTATTGTCATGACGTAGGCCAAAAACACTTGACAACCTCGAACATAACACCGAGCTGCTCTCATAGCTGAAATAACACAAGGGCTGGTAATACTCCTGCCCTGGACTATGACCACTGGTCGACCTGGTACACTACATACAACTTGCTTCTTACGGTAGTCCATGGTAACCCAATACATCGCTAACCAATTCATCCCCAAAATAGCATCATAATCCACCATGTCTAATAGGATGAGATCAGCATCCATCCTAGCCCATGATATCTCTACTAGCACTCTCTCAAGGAACTCAGTGGCCTCCACTGTCTCTCCTACTCCCATCAGTACTCCTAATCCAAACGTTAACTCACAAGCATGTAAATCGAGATAGGATGCAAATGCACGTAAAATAAATGAATGCGTGGACCTCGAGTAAAAAAGAACTCTAGTATGCCTATCAGCCACAAGAAAAGTACCTTCCATGATCTGGTTCGAGGCCTGTGCCTGCCCCAAAGTAATGGTGAAGATGTGTCCCTGACTACGTGGTACTGGCTTTATAGAGGCACCGGTCTTCGCTGGTCTATCTCTCTGCTCCTTCAAGCACTCCTTGATCATGTGCCCTATCTTGCCACAGTTGTAACACCTAAATAGCTGTCTCTACTGAAAAAGCAGTTGTTGCTGCTGCTGCAGTGGCTGTTGTGGGCACTAATGCTAACGACCTTGTCCTGGGTAGAATTATGCCATGTGTTGGCCCCTACAATTAGGGCACATTCTCCTACCCTGATCTCTCCTCTGTCTATAAGGGTGCTACTAGTATGAAGCTCCATAGGGCTGCATGAATGTGAAGGGCCTCTTGCTCTTAGTGAGCTGACTCATCTCTCCTCGGCCCCGTGAGAAGTCCCTCTCAAGCACAGAGGCCACATCAGCAGCCTCTCTCACTATGGTCGGATGAGAGATAAGTACCTCATGCCTCAACTACGACATAAGTTCATCCACAAAGCTGTCAGTTGCCTTCTTATATGAGGCAAAAGGGGTCCGTACGAATCATCATAGTCTAGTAAACTGATTTAGGTACTGTTGAACCGTTATGCTCCTCTACTCTAAGATGGTGAATTCCCTCTTCATGGCCTGTAGGGCATGAGGAGGGAAGTATTGCTCATCAAATATTCTCCAGAAGTCCTCCCATGTAAGTGGTACTGAGGATGCAGGGCGCGTCTACTGCTGGGTCCGCCACCAAAACGCAGCCTCTACCGTTAGTAAATAAGCTACCAGTCTAACTTGGTCCTCAGGTGAGACCTTCATTACCCCGAAGGCCTTCTCCACCTCGAACAACTATCTCTCAACCTCTACTAAATCACCTTCCCTGTGGAAGGATGGTACCATGTTCTGGAACCTCTCTAACTGCTTAGCCAATGGGTCGCGTGTTCTCAAGGTTCCTCCCTCAATAGCTCCTGGCATAGGAGCTATCGGTGCCTAGTGGGATGATTGCACTAATGTGTCCTCTTGGACTGCCGCAATCATCGCCGGATGGGCAGAGTGTATAGCATGTACTGTTGCCCTAACCTATTATGTAATCTATTATGTATTCTATGGCATGAAGCATTGTACTATACGAGCCACTAAATCACAGTAATAAACAAAATCAAATCGTCGATATGTTGAGCATGCTCAATCAAAAATCACGACAAATTGACACCAGCTGTGAAAAAGGTAGTAATAATGGCATGTCCAAAATTCCCAGGGTTCTTTCCATGATTACCACATCATACACACGTGTAAGTAAATATACACTATACAAAAGTGTGGTTCCAACTATCCAAAATAACAACATCCATGTACAATCCAAAGGACTCTAAACACAAGTCCAAGAGACATATACTAAATTAGTCTCTAAAATACAAAATACATGTGGTCCTCAGTTAATCAATGTTGCTCCACCTGCTTTCCTTTAGCGCTATCGCGCTCTAAATCTTAGGCATTGCAAAACAAAGCAATGCCTCAACAAACTATCACTCGTGTAGGTGATCACATTCAATAAGAAAATACAATGAAATCATGTGGCGCGAAATACCAATGTCATGGCGAATCTCATAAGATAAAACATGTATAAGGCACGTCAAATCATTAGACGTCCATAATGAATAACACATGAAAATCATTAGTCTGAACAAATAGATATCAAATCTAATCATCATGGCATGGAAGGCATGAGCAACACATGAATATATATATATATATATATATATCCTTCAAAAGCAATAAGAATCTGTGTCCATATCATAATATAAATGCATGTCTTGATGAACAGGGCACCATGCACCATCAAGCCCTAAGAGTGTCTCCACTACACTCATATCAATGGCAATGAGTACTCATTCCAACCCTGGGTCCCACACCTATAGCTCGCACATCAAGTAGCTTGCCAGCCCATAGGCTTGCCCACTGAGGCTTCACCCAATATATCCATGTCACATGAGCATACAGAATAAAAGTATGGGCTACTATACTACAGTGGCAACCACACTAGGATCTCAACCACTACCACTCCCCATCGACATTGGAACAAGAGACTTCATTCCTTCATCTCGCACGGAAGGAGATGGCCCGTATTGTGGGCTACCCATGATACCACCCCTATGTACCTTACCCTTTCGGGGGTTAGTATCTAATTATCATCATCATAACAAAGTCAGAAGGCTAATGTATACTTAAGTCTGTACTAGACCAGACATTGTATTTGTAGTTGGAATGTTAGGAAGATATCAAAGTAACCCAGGTTTAAACCACTGGAAAGCTACAAACAAGGTTATGAGATACCTTCAAAGGACTAAAGATTTCATGCTTACATAAATGGACCGATGACTTGGGGGTTGTTAAATATTCAAATTCAGAATTCACTGGTTGTGTTGATTCTAGCAAATCAACATCTAAATATATCTTCTTATTTGCTAAAGGAGCTATATCTTGGAGAAGTGCAAAGCAGTCTTTGATTGCTACTTTTACTATGTAAGCTGAGTTTGTTTCTTGCTTTGAGGCGATAAAACAGGGTATATAGTTAAAACAATTTCATCTCTGGGCTTTGAGTTGTTGATTCCATCTCTAAGTCACTCAAGATTTATTATGACAATTTAGCGGCTATGTTCTTTACTAAGAATAATAAGAGTGGAGGTCAAAGTAAGCACATTGATATTAAGTTCTTAGCGGTCAGAGAGCATGTTAAAAGAAATGAAGTGCTCGTTGAACACATTCATACTGAGCCGATGATTGCAAATCCTTTGACGAAAGGCATATCATCAAAGTTGTTTAAAAATCATGTAACATGAGTAGGACTTTGTTCTCATTTGTCACTTTCTGTTTTAACTATGATGTTATACTTGTAGCATGTATTGGTAATGAAACTCTGAATTGAATTTGTCCTCATTTTTGTTTGTATACATTTATGATTGGATGACAAATATTTATGTTTGGACCTAGAATAGGCATTTATGACTTATTCATAAAGATAAAATGCCACATAAAAGGCTTTTCAAAGAAGATAATTACATTGTAATACATAGAAGGTAATAATTGTTTATAAATACATTACTGTCATGATTCATGCAATTTATTTCTTTTTTTGAGCATGAAGTGATTTTGACCAGTATGTTAAAATTTCAAATGTTTGGATCAAGTAGGAGAATGATGGAATTTTAGTGGTCCAAACATTTTATTCAAAATTCAACGGTTTACATGTGGTAACTACCTATGGCAGTTATCCTTGATGGGAGGATAACTGCCATTAGTCATCTATTAGACAATTTAATATAAAGGTCCCTAATTTAAAGCAGTAGATCGACATCTCTGTTCTACATCATTCATTCACTGCTATTAAATAAGAAGATACCTGGAAGTTATTTCCTATATATCTGCTATAGAAATAGAAGATCTCTTAAAGGGCTACATCAAGTTTGCTGCTAATAGCTGGAGGTAAGTTTCCTATCTATTTTGTTTTTTTTGCTTCCGCTATATGTTTCTGATTTGTGTAAACATGAGATAAAAAGGTTTACATTAGGACTGCGGAGAAGCAATATGCAAAAGCCAAGGAGTCGGCCAGCATAGCCCCGTTCGATGCTGAGGAAGCTGCCGTGCATGGGATAGGTTCAGCCACGGCCTATGCCACAGGGAAAAGCGTCCAGGCTAAAGATACCTCTACTCATGGAGTTCATGTAGCTGCAGAATACGCAACTGACAAGGGTGCCGTGAGTTACACTGCCCAGAAAGCAGCGGAGGGTGCACTGGTGGGTGCTGGCAGTAAGACTATGGAATACACTGGGCAGAAAGCAGTTGCAGCAAAGGATACACTCGTTGGTGTTGGTCAGTACGGCGGCCAGAAAGCAATGGCAACGAAGGATTCAATCACCGGCAGTTGTGGCTGTCGGTGTGGCTCAAAGACCTTTCGGTTATGTTAGTGAAAGGCTACGGCGCTGCGGATTTTACCATACATAAAGCAGGGGGGAAGGAAACGATTATGCCAAGGAAAAGGCAATAGAAGCAAACATATGCAACCAAACCCATGCAATAAGAAGCAAGAGATACCGCTAGAAATATAATTCAAACCAATAATTATGTGTTAATCTATGGTTATGAAATTGTTAAAATTAAGCACGTGATCAATGTGCAATAAATAGTTGGAAAACCATTTGCAACCATGGCAGTTTGAAGTAGTTAACCTGTAGTAATTATTTACCACACAATTCGCTATATAAAGAGGTGATGGGAGTAACGTGGAAGTTGTATTATTTTCAATATCGACACAATTCTCTGTACAAAGAAGTGAGTTGCATTGTTTTAGAAATTGAAAATGGACGTAATGTGCACTTATTAGAGTTCCTAATCTTCATTCCACCCTTGTGTATGTGCTTCCTTAATGGCTTTTATCAGTGAGTTGCCTCTACATAGCAAAAGATAACAAAGAAGATATCATCACAAAAGCTGTTTCCAGTGATAATGCTTTGATATCGAAGCCAATGTTAAAAGTATAGTTCAAACCCAAGATTATGTGTAAATCTATGGTCATATAAATTATAAAAATTAAGCATGTGATCAATGGGTGTTACATGGTCGAGTAACTACTCAGTGACCATCTTACACAACCTCTAGGTGAATTTTATTGCTTTAGATATTGAAAATGGAAGTAAGGTCTCTACTTATTTGAGTTATCAATGATCGTCTCCTTGTGCGCTTTTTAATGTTTTTTACGAGCGACTCGTCTCTCATCATCATCATCATCAAGACCTTATCCCAATTAGGGGTCGGCCACATGAATCTTATTCCTCCATTCCACTCTATTAAATACCATGGCTTCATTTAGTCCCAAAGTTTTTAAATCTTTCCTCACCACTTCTATCCACGTTCTTTTGGGCCTTCCCTGCCCTTTAGAACCTTGACCTTGTATTGCCTCACTCCTTCCCTAGCCAGTGTAGTTGTTGGCCTCCTTTGAACATGTCCAAACCATCTAAGTCTAATCTCCCTCATCTTGTTACCTATTGGTGCTATCCCTAAATTTCTTCTAATATTTTCATTTCTAATTCTATCCTTTCTTGTCTTACCACTCATCCATCTCAACATCCTCATTTCTGCAACACTATCGGCTTTATGAGTATGATGTTCCTTAAGCACTTGCCCAACACTCGATCCATAGAGCATGGCCGGCCTTATAGCCATCTATAGAATTTTCCCTTTAGTTTGAGTGGCACCCGCCGATCACATAAAACCCCCGATGCACATCTCCATTTGTTCCAACCCGCTTGGATTCTGCAGGTAACCTCCCTCTCAATCTCTCCACTCTCATGGATCAATGATCCTAAGTATCGGAAGTGGTCTCTCATGGGGACCTCTTGGTTATCAATCTTATTTGGTGCTCACTCCTACTCTCCTTGCTAAAATTACATTCCATATATTACGTCTTAGTTCGGCTAATTTTAAATCCTTTCGATTCTCGCTTCTCTCCATAGCTCTACAGCTTTATGTTGACACCCTCCCTTGTCTCATCAAGTAGGACTATATCGTCTGCAAATAGCATGCACTGTGGGGAATCTCCTCATGCGAGATGTTTTGTTAACTCATCCATAACTAATGTGAAAAGGTATGGACTTAATGCCGATCCTTGGTGCAATCGACGGTGACAGGAAAATCACCACGGTCCACTAGTGGTCTTAACATTTATTCTTTGCTCCCTCATACATATCTTTAATTATGTCTATATACCCACTGAGAAACCCTTTAACACCTAACACCCTCCATATTAACTCTCTAGGGACTCTATCGCATAAGCCTTCTCTAAGTCAATAAAGACCATGTGTAGGTCTTTTCTCCTCTCCCTATATTTCTCTACTAATTGTCTTAGTAAGAAAATAGCTTCCATGGTAGACCTCGAGGCATGAAACCAAAGCTGATTCTCAGATACACTTGTTTCATGTCGTAGCCTCTTCTCAATGACTCTTTCAAAAAGTTTCATGGTGTGGCTCGTAAGTTTGATCCTCGATAATTAGTGCGACTCTGAATGTCTCCTTTATTCTTATAGATTGGTACAATAGAGCTTTTCCTCCACTCATGGGCATTTTCTTTGATTTTATAATCTTGTTAAACAACTTGGTCAACCAAACTACCCCAATATCTCCCATATGCTTCCAAACCTCTATTGGTATACCATCGGGCCCCATGGCCTTTCACGATTTCATCTTTCTCAAGGCCTCTTTTACTTGAAGCATTTTAATCCTACGTTCATATCTATAATATCCGAGTGTTATTTAGGTTTATAGTATTTTCAATTCCTCTATTCTCGGGGCCATTGTCATTTAGCAATTTTGGAAGTAGATTTCCCACCTTTGTTTGATCTCGGCGTCTTTGACTAATACCTTTGATCATCGCTTCTAATGCACCTAACATGCTCTAAGTCCTTACTCTTCCGTTCTCTTACCTTTGCAAGTTTAAACACATCTTTCTCACCTTCTCTTGTTCTATCTATTATAGAGCTCATCATATGCTTTAAGTTTAGCCTTTCACTTACTATTATAACCCTTAGCGTTTTAGCATTCTTATATTGTTCATAGTTTTTCATTATTTAATCTTCTGCCATGCTTTAAAATGCATTCGTTTTTCTTTAATAGCTTTTTACCTTTGTTTCATTCCACCACCATGTTTCCTTTGTTAATAGCCTTTTACCTTTTAGATACTTCTAGACATCTTTTGCCACTTTCTTAATGGACTCGGCCATATTAGTCGCACATGGTATTTACCTTGTTTCATAATTCCAATTTCCTTACCATCAACTTATTTTTTAATGAGGTTATTTTCTCTCCTTTTAAGTTCCACCACTTAGTTTTTGGGTGTGTATTAAGTTCGGTTCTTTTACTCCATCTTTTGATATGAATATCCATAACCATTAACCTATGTTGTGAGGTTAAACTCTCATAGGGTATCCTTACAATCCTTACATATAGATCGTTCATTATTCCTAAGTAGAAAAAAATTATTTGGCTTTTATGAAGTCCACTTTTAAAGGTTATTAAGTGTTCATCCCTCTTCTTAAAGAGTGTATTTTACAATGGATAGGTTATATGACAAAGCAAAATCGAGGATATTCTCCCCCATCTCGTTTCGTTCACCTATACCATACCCTCCATGTATTCTATCATATCCTTCCTTATCTTTTCCTACATGGCCATTTAAGTACTGCTCCTATAAATATTCCCTCGGTGTTGGGAATTTCTTGCATGACTCCTCCATATCTTCCCAAAACTGTCTCTTTAATTATATCTTGTAGCCTACTTGTGGTGCATATGCACTTATAATATTTATAATCTGCTTTCTCTAGAATCATTTTTATTATTATTCTATCACGATTCTTTTTAACGTCCACAACTTTATCCTTTAATTCCTTATCCACTATTATTCCCTACGCCATTTCTATTATTTTTCCTTTCCTACGTCTGTAATTTATACCCATCTATTTCTCTAGCTTTAGCCACCTTTCCACTTGGTTTCTTGGATACAAGCGATGTTGACTCTCCTACGTTTTATCGTGTCTACTAACTCCAACTCTTCATCAATGTCCCTATATATTCCATGTAGCGATGCGAATCTTATGATTTGGAGATTCCTATTTACTATCATCGCCTTTCTCGACCTCCATGGTATGAACCCATGTCCACTTTTCACGCACTGGGTTCTGATCACGTCGCTTCGAGGGGACGCTACTAGCAGCCCTTGCCCATTTTTCACTACACCGGGATCCGATGTAGCGCGTCGCTTCGGGAGAACGCCCTAGCAACCCTTGCCTATTTTTCACCGCAGATCCGGGATCCGATGCAACGCGTCGCTTATGGAACGCCTGGCAGCCGAATTTCGGATTCGATTCATGTCATGTTGGGGTTGCCATAGTTTTAAAAGCGAGAAGATGATTTTCATTAAAATCATGAAAATCATTACAATCATTAAAATCATCTTGACTTCACCCTTAAGTGGCTACGGCCTCCAGGGTGGTATATTACAGAAAATTTGAAGATGATTTTCATTTCTCCTCACAAACTAATATACAAATGTATATTTATTTGTAAGAAAGAAATAATAGAATCATCTTCAACTTCTTCTTGGTATTACCTAATACAAGGTTGCCATCTTTTAAGGAAAATTTGGAGATAATTCTCATTTCTTCCTCACAAACTAATATACAAATGCGTATTCATTTGTAAGAAAAGAAATAATAGAATCATCTTACCTTCCCCTTCTTGGCACCTGACGCAAGACCCTCCTCCTTTTTTATCCGGGCTTGGGACCGGCATTGGCGGAGTTGACTCGTCTCTATAGTTTCTAATAGTTCTATAGAGAAGAAGTACAAATTTGGTCTATGCCTTTGTATCTTTTACAGATACAAAGGAAGCTGATCTGCATGGCATAGTCATGGCCAGAAGGCAGGGGAAGGAAAAAGTACCGTAAAAAGAAGCCGATGCAAGCCAAGGAATACGCCGCTTAGAAAGCAGATGATACTTAGAACCGCTGGTCGATAAGCATTGGTTTTGTACAAGAGAATTGGCAATGAATGTCATAAATAAATGGACAAACGAATGCTTTGATTAGATGGACAGGCATTACGCTCATAGAGATGTAAATCTTTACAAAATGACTCTTCAGCACTAAATTGAAGCACTCTGCTAGGCTAGCAAGACGTAGACCTTCAATATAGCTTCTGTTGGTGCTGGTTTGGGGACTGCATGTGGCAGGAACGAGCTTTATCTCTAAGCTCCTGGAACGCCCGCATGGTTTCCACGTCGAAACCTCCTGCGAACTGGCAAGTACCGGATAGAGTAGCTAACAAACTTAGTTTGCAGCAAGACAT
Organism: Warburgia ugandensis; assembly: GCA_035236585.1. Lineage (NCBI taxonomy): Eukaryota > Viridiplantae > Streptophyta > Magnoliopsida > Canellales > Canellaceae > Warburgia > Warburgia ugandensis. Next base: position 68,533,337 of record CP141134.1, read on the forward strand.
TATAAAAAATTCTTACTACGCAAGAGAAAATTGCTAATTTCTCTCCAAAAGAACAATGTAGTCAAAGTATTACCTGATGGACACGGAAGGCAAACCTGACGCCCTGAAGCATCAATTCCTCCTCTTCTGGACCACCGCCAGCAGCTTCCAGCTCTGCGGAGACTTTATTCATGTACTTCATTGCCAATTTCACGGATGCTAGCTTGATCTGCATGGAATTCAATTTTTGTAACTCAAATGCACAGTTGATGATTTTTCAAGAGAAGGCAAAAGGAAAAGAATTTCATCAAATTGCAACCGCAATTTTGCGTGCTCTAAAGATCCTCTCCATTTCCCCAACTCACCAGGCTGTGCCCGCTGATCCACTCAACCAGATCTCTCCTACGGCTATCCTCTCAATTCCCCACAATTACCGAGCTATGCTCGCAATTGATCCACTCAACAAGATCTCCCCTACTGCTGTACTGAAGGAGCGAAACTAACATCGGTTACTAACCCGAGAGCTCTTCAATTAGTGCCTGTGAAGAACTTCCGGTTATCACGCTCAATCTTTCTGTATTTCTACGGTTGTTGTTTTGTTATATGTATGGAGAGATTCGGGTTATGAGCCTGAGGGAATTACCGTTCATCACGAGATGATCATAATCTGGGAGAGGTTAACGCGCTAAGACTGTAACTTACATCCAGTTTCAAGCTAGTAGGTGGGTCAATTCCTCACCATTCGCCATCTTTATTATAAAAACAAGAGGAACTTTACACAATTCAAACAAGTCAAGTAAGAGGGAATTCGTCACACATGAACATGATCATGACATTTGGTGACACTTCAGAACCAGGCCTGTGATGCTTCTATAGATGGGTACGAGGAAAGAAAACTTTTGAGGGTTTTGATCATTGGTGGCAAAATCCGCACAAATGCGGGGACAGATTTGGGGTGTCTTTCCCTGTAATAATTTCCTGGCAACTCTTCTCCTAGTGTAGGATCCTCCACTAGTATCATCGAAGTTATATTTGCCTAGGAAATATGGTAATTTGAGAGGTTTCTTGCGGAAATGATTCTGGAAAAACCTTCCAGGCCAGAGACACGTCTGCCAATTCCGGCACGTTTTCTTTGGGACGACAATTTAACCTGGGACAAGTCGCCAGCATATGTCCAACCTCTAGGAATAGGCCAGCATGCGCATCGTTCATCTAAACCTGCTAAAACTAAACGAAGGGACCAACAAGTCATAGTCCAACAGGAAAACATCTAGCGATACCGCATCTCTAGCCTCCTCAGCACAAGTCTCAAGCCAACAGGAAAACATCTAGCGATACCAGATTCGCCTCGCGTGCTCGCATGTTTCGAGACATTGTGGCGAACTTTGTCCAGATTTCATATCCCATTGGAGTTAAAATAATGAAACACCCGGATCTAGAACTACATTGAAATACTAAATTAATAGAAGGAAATGTAGCAGCAAAGTCAATTGAAGGACAACCTCATAGTCAAATAGAAAGAGGGAAAAAGAAAGTACCTGGCTGACAAATCCAGTTTCTAGCATCCATTGCCACGGGATCAGGAATTCTTTGTAACGCTTCATCGCACCCTCTCTTAAACGGGAGATATTGTATACACCATGCTCCAACCTAGTTGAATCAATTGAAAAACACCCAACAATGTAACTATAAACCTATCTTTAAGTCGAATCTAATTTTAGGAAGATGACGGGAAATTTTATCTACTTTTCCAAAAGTGCTCTCATCTTCTTTAAAGCAGAACCACAGGGCTGGCGGAGGTCGTCGGAGAAAGATGACGCCTCTGTTTCGAGCTTCTTCAAATCACAGTAGCCAAATGCAGCCTCTCGCAAGGCATCGGCCTTGTGCTCCGGCCAATCAAAGTGCTTCAGCACCGCCCTCTCATCCACCTGTAAGCAAACTTTTTTATCAGAATTAGAATGGGCAAAAGATAGAGAACCGAAGATTTAGAACGGAATTTTGTGGGCTAGTTAAGCATTACCAGGTAAGAAAGCTCGTCATCGAGCCACTTGACAAAGGCAACAACATCTTCAATGTCCGTAAATGTGGCATTCTGCACTTCCTTTATCAGGAAACGAATGAAGTCTCCCTGCGTTTCTACGTCCGTTTTGATCTAGAAATGCAAAATCATCAGAGATTTGAACTAGCACCAATTGGTCTAGCAAAAGTCTTGCCATAAATGACTTCTTTATTTTGAAACTAGTTTCAAATCAAAAGGGGTTCCCTTCCCTTAAAAGACAGATTACAACAAGGGATGTTCTCAAAAGAGAAAGTGTCCACTTAAGGCGACAGCAAATGTTCATACAGACGCCTAGATTTGATGGCATATTCAGTGCTCTAGTCAAAGGAAATCAAAATTTCAGCGCATTCAGAACCTCGATAGTCTAAAAATTTTGTTAACTAATATCCATTGGAAAAATGCTCTCGAGAAGTCCACTTGCTTGCTCAAGGAAGAAGCACAATATTCGGCACCCACATGTGACACATCAGGCATGATCCAAACCGTTAATCTGGCAGATAAAGATTAGAAAATAATCAAGTTGTAAATTTGATCACTTAGATTACCCGTCTTTTGAGAATTCTCACTACTGTGCAATTTTATTGCAAAAATGGTGTAAGACCTACGACTACATCCGGGCCGACTTGTGCCACACGGTCATGATTGAGTCTTTGCCTCTCTTCATCAGTGATCCCGATTACACATGAATGAGATTATGGGAGACCCAAAATGAACGGGTAGGGTCTGACTGTCTCCCGGTGAACACAATCTTTCAAGAGGAAGAACGGTTAAATTGGTTGCAGATCTATAACCCACGCTTTAGTTAGAAGAACGTAAACAATTGATCAAGGCCTCAATAATCTAGAGGTTTTCAAAGATTTGAGCAAAGCAACTATCTTAAAATACCCCATTTATAGGACCGAATATTGTTCATAATCTACCCACAGATAGATCAATCTCCCCAACTAACAATTAGATCAACCTCACACCCTGCACCACCAACCCCACAATCCACAATTCTTCTCTCTCTGTCCATCACACACACCATGTGCATGTCACGTCTGTCCAACCACATCTGCCAGGATGATAGCTAACTGATAAACGACCTATTATACCCGTAATTGCTAGCAGTCAGAAACCTATACTCTAGTAAAATTGCAGCATCAAAGCTATTACTAATCGAACCATTCATGCGGCGAAACTCCAAAAATCCAGCTCATCTAACTTCCGTATACACAATATTAGTCTAGAACAGCCAAATTGTGGACCCAACTGGATGCCAGGCATGATCCAAAACGCACAGTTGACCCAAACGTCACATTTTAACCAGTCATTAGATCACATTACCATTTCATCAGTACGGTTTATTCCAAAATAAACCTAAAATTTTCCAATCGGATTCTAGAATCACAGGTTTAAGGCTTCCCTTTGGTCTTAGGAGCGATTGATCTTACGCTCCATGATTGTGGACGATCTAGATTGATGCTGGGTTAACACTAAAGACCCGGACAATTTACAATCAACAAGACAGCATTGTGGATATGGACAACCTAAGCGAACACGAAAATCTAGTGTTTCTAGGGCACGCGCAACGAAACAAAGCATTAATCAAGTTAACTTCATTCCAAGACAGTGGCAATTTCGTAAATATAGACAAAAAGTTTGGAGTGGGGAACTGACTCACCGCGAGTAGGTGAGCCGACCGATTCTCGATTTCTCCGATCATGTTCTTCGCATTCGTAGCCGCCGGAATGTCATAAGCTCCGCCGGTGGATTCTCTTTTCGAATCCCTCCGCATTAGAGAATGGTAAAACTCCACCACTTCAGGCACCCTACGTACTTCCATTGCTGCAGCATGTGATTTCTTCGCCGGCGGCGGTGGAGGTGGCCGAGGCAGTCCTCGGCCGGGAACTGTCTCTCTCACCGGCGGTGGCGGTGGGGGTGGAAGCGGTGGCAATGGAGCTGAATTAGTCCTTTTCAAAGTAGGCTCGTGTTTTGTAACGGCAGCCGCTTCGTCGCTGGTAGAAGGTGAGGAAGATGGTGAAGATGTGGAGGAGAAGAAAGGTTTTGGAGGAGGGTTTGGAACTCTGGGTCCTCGAGACTTCATAGAAGAAAGTCTACTCTCCAAAATCTCTCCATTGCAGTGAGATTGCTGCAAGCGTTCTGTTTCTGCATCGTCTCCCTTCAGATCTGGAACATCGACCTTCTGATTCTCCTGATTTATGACAATGTCGATCGATTTCGTCCCTTTCTTCAAGCTCTTGATCAGACTCGATCGAGCAGAAACATCCATCAATCCCTGAAACCTCTGCGACGAAGAACATTCATCCATTTCCCCTGCTTCACTTGACGCCTTGAAATCCGCTCGATTCCTCAGCTCCGAAAGTTCTTCCTCCATCTCTTTCATCTTCTTCTCATTCTCCCTTGAATGACTTCCCATTTTCTCCTTCAAGCTCGCAACTTCCTTCTTCAAAACCTCATTTTCCGCTTCTAGACTCTCAATCCTCTGCGCAAAACACTCAATCTCTGCATTCTTGGAAGAAATCTCCTTCTCAAGAAACGGAACAATAGCAGCGTTCTCCTTCAACAGCTTCTGCTCAACAAGCTCCGTTCTAAGCCTAGATTCTCTCTCCTGCAACTCTTCAACGAGACGCACAAGCTCGATAACGTCCGGTGGTCGCGGCTGAACCTGTGTAGAACGCGGAAAATAAACGCCAAAAGAACGAGAAAAAACTGCCTTCGCCGGAGCTTTCTGCGAGGCCGGCGCTGCCTTGTGCGTGCTCGGAGAACAGTGATGCTTGGGAGTTTCCGGCTTCGGCGTCGCCGGACTTTTCTGGAATCCCATTGCCGCCTTTACTTTCCCAGCGACCATGGCAGGAAACAAGAGCTTTCCGGCTCTTCTTGTTTCTCTATCTTCCGTTTTCCCACCTAATGCAATCTAGTTTAAGAGGGAAATTCGTTCAACATCCATCGCTTTCTGAGACAGGGTTTCTTCACCGAAAGAGACAAAGATAGAACTTAGAGAGAGAGAGAGAGAGAGAGGGGGGGGGGGGGCGATGGAACGAGGGCTACAGCTACCACTTCTACTACATAGACATAGCCGTCGAGGAACGGTCATCTTTCTTGGATCCAGTTTGAAAAAATAGAAAGATTAAAAAAAGTTGAAATTCTTTTTTCTAAATTATAATTAGAATCCAGAGAGAGGGAAATAGAAAGCTGGTTCGAATGATAGCATAGTCCGCGACACTACTTAGACATCAAGTGAGTGTGCTCTCGCAAAAGTGAGCCCCACCCACGGTTAATCTGATCATGTCCGTCTAAATTCTCTAGCCCTACGTATCTCGTAGCCCAAACATCAAGGTGACCGAACGGTTATAACTTCCAAACTGTATGCAACTAACCATTTCCTGTAATCAAAAGCACATTCATTAAGACCCGGGATCATCCAGTCCTCAATATTTTTCTATTGTTGATGCATTAGTCATGTAAAATTAAGATATTCAGATGAACGGATTCGATCAACTATTAGTAGGGCTGATCATACACTAACTTGGTGTAGTGTCGCGGACTATCCTGTCATTCAGGGTCGTGATTTCGCATGCTTTCCAAGTTTCAAAAAGTGGAAAATTACGAGAAATTGACGGCTCTCGCGATAATTTGAACTGAAAATCTTTGTTCGAATCTACTGCTCTAGTTCTCGTTTGAAACGGCTATATTTCATCAACTTTGCTACTTTAAGGCCAGATGGAAATAAGGTTCGGAAGAACTCGTGAGAGGAGGAGGAGAAAATTTGACCTAATTTCTAGAAATAGAAAATAAATAGTCGACAAAATTGTTTTCTTTCTTCCTTTTTCACATTCAATCTGTAAAATAATAAATTTTCTCCTCAATAGTAATAAAGTTCAATAAAAAATTTAGTAGCATTTTAGTTAACATCAGAAACTGTTTATTGGGGTCTCAATTTGTAGTAATAGGCCTCCGACGGTGCAGTTTTTTAATTATGTGGCCCAATGGTGGGCTTCAACTTACGGCTCACAGATGCCTAAATAAGTTAATTTTCTTTTCTTGAAGCCAAATGAACACTTCCATCCGGTGATCCAGTCTTTGAATGCACGGCAGTGCCAAAAGAAGGACACTGGCCGCGTGATCCTGATTACATACGACCATAGATCAGTGAAGATAGAGAGGGCAATACGGTGGTTGATGCTTCGGCCAAAGAGGCAGTATCTAATTTACCTGGCTAGGATTATTTTAAAGCTTTATAGGAAGAATCTTGCAAAAATGTAAAGTGCACACTCTTTATTCGCCGAGTCTTGAATGCTACTGAAGGAGAAGACTGATTCGTAGATTGCGTGTGTGCGCACGTTGCCATCTGCTTTGTTTTCTCTGTTGTTTCTTTCCCTGTTGTTAGAAGTTGCGAACCGGGGCGGGGCTGTTTGGCTAAGGGATGCCAAATCTTGATAAAATTATACCTAGAGAACGGTCTCTCCTGCCAAATAATTTTATGGTTCCAAATATCAGGGTAATATCATGTCCATGGACAATTTAATCCATAGGTTGCCTTCCGTTACGGTTCAGGTGACATCTTCCTTTCACTCAAATCTCCTTTTGCACTAAGTTTAGAAGGCTTAGGCTCAATTTTGCTATTATTTTTCAAGAAAAATGACCGAAAGAAGTGCACTTGCTTGCTTAAAGAAGAAATAGTGCCGCGTGCATGTTTTTGTCTTTGGGACTCGTTTGTTTTTCTCCAATATTTTTCTTGGCACTTATTCATCTGTATCTCTGCATTAAGCAAGCGCCTTGCTCGATAACTCTTACTCTTTTTTGAATTAGTAATTGAGGCTTTAAATCGATCCAAAATTTTAAGAAAATTTTACATTTTAGTATCCTGAATTGTCCTGGCATTCCATAGAAGGGCTCAATGTTTAAATTGTCCAATGGAAAGGCCAAGGGCTGCGATTTATTACTGCACGTCTATTCTGTCTCTCTGCAATTAGTTTTGTTGATAAAAAGCCTCCGTGGTTTTTTAACCCATTAATGAGGGTACTTTGGGCATTTCAACTAAATCATAAATTCTTAGTATTAATTTTTTTCACGTGAAAATCAAATGGCCACTTATATCATCACCTTTGTTTGAATTGGCGATTTTCCAGCGCCCTAGTCAATAGTGTGCAATTGAAGAGGAAGGGCAACAAATTTGGCTTGGTCTAGGGCTTAGTAGTAAGAGATATGGATTGGATTATTCAATCTTAGGCAGATGCCCGATTTGCGGACACTGGAATATGATAAGAGATTTTATTTTATTTTATTTCTGTGCATTGAGTTTACTGATCTTATTTGAGATGAAATAGGAAGTTTATTCATGGTTGGTTACTTCGTCAATTCATGAGTAGTCTTTGGTAATCTTCGTTTTTGTTTGCATTCCGCCACTTTTTGTCTTTTGATGTTGACATGTTAAGTTGTTTGTGGAGGCCCACCTCTGTCTTTCTTTTTGTTGTTTATGGATTTGATTTGATTGAGCGACACTGGCATGATTGGACTCTGGACCATGGGCAACGTGTATGCACATTGGCATGGTTGGGCTCTGGACCATGGCTAATGGACGAGCACACTTCTTGAGGAAATAGTCACGTTGAGGCTTTGGTCATTGATGTATGATTCAACCAATGCTCCCATTGTTATTCCATGCTCGCTGTGTTTGGCTATTTCAGATGAAGCTCTTCAGCTTGCCACAATCAAATTGCACAATAGGGGTCAGTTTAGGAATTTTCCACCTAACACCCTTGCTCTGTTCGATGTGAATGAAGTGGAGCATGATTTTATGTCAATGGTGGAGATTGAGCACATAATGAAATAGGTGGGGCTGAGTGGATTTGGTATCTACTACTGTAAAATACTAGGGAGGACAATGAATGAGGGGTTAGTTAAGTTAGAATAATCTGTTGATGCTAGTGCAATGTGCAATTGCATACCAGTGGAGCCTAAGGAAATAAAATTGTGACAGTGCCTGCCTACCTTCTTTATTGACTGGCTTGAGAAGTTAGCAATTATACGAGGAAACTGGGGATAAAGAAGTTGAGTTAGAAGGGATGGGATGAAGTCAAGGCCAAACCAAGTTGAAACTTGCAGTGGTAAAGAGAAGGAGCCAATGGGATATGGCTTAGAGAATGAGTTTCATGAGAAAGGGAAATCATCTAACTCAAAAAAAGAGGGTAAGAAAATGGAAGTTTGTCCTGACTATAGAGACCCAGAGGATAAGGAGGTTCCTATCTTTGGAAAGGGAATGATGTTTGACAACAATGTGGAGTTCAGAAATGTAGGAAAAGAGCATTCCATCAAGACAAGGAAACCAATGGTCTTTGTGAAGAATGGAAGATATAGAGTAAGGGGAAAATGTAAGGAGAGACTTGTAGTTGGATGATCTATGCAAGTAAGATGCAACATGAGTCAACATTACAAGTGAAGACTTACGTTGGTGAGCATTCATGCAGTTGAAAGTTTGATAACGGGAATATGAATTCCACTTGGCTGTCAAGAAAGTACTTGGAAAATTTTAGTCTCAATTCTAATACTAGTGGCAGGTCTTTCACGGAAAGTATCACGCATTATTACACCTCAGAAAAGAGATCCAATTTAATGTAAAAATCCAGCTTGTTAATTTACTAACAATCTTTAAGTGTATAATCTACTTCACTTATTACTAACAAACTTAGGTGATAATCTACGTCATCTATCAATTTTAAGAGCATAATCTACTTCATCTGTTGCAGGTTGGATGCCGGAAAGGAGTTAGAACTTCAACTAAAGTTAGAGTAGCACCCAAGAGAAGCAAGAGAAGGCACCAGAACTAGGCCATAGTCAGGACCAAACTCAGATGAGCCCAAGTTTCAGGACTAAACCTTCTAGAAGTTAGTGATCTCAAGGTCAGCAACTCCAATAGTTAGTCTTGTTTTGTAGTAAATGAAGGCACTAATGAATGGTCTAGACTTTTGTTTTGAATGGCCTTGAGCCTTTTTTAAGCTTGTCAAAAGAAGTTCCTTAGATACTTTTGGCACATGGCCTTAGCCCTTCCTTTTTTGTTAAATGAAAAGCCTTCGATAATGTTGGTATTTTTATTCTTGAGATGAAATGAAACACATTATTTACGAGATGTCTTTTTGAAAGTAGGGTACTCTCTCTCTCTCTCTCTCTCTCTCTCTCTCTCTCTCTCTCTCTCTCTCTCTCTCTCTCTCTCTCTCTCTCTCTAACCAAACCTTTCATAATCAGTGACAAATGAGTATCTTCATTCAAGCAAGTCCAATGAATAATCCAAATCCAATAGTTGAGTTAATGCAAATCAACAATTCATGATTTTTACACCTAAAGAGTATTTAAGCCAATTGGTGCTCAAATGAGTTTAACTATTAAGCTTGATGAGAAAGATATATTCACCAAGCCCTTGAATGAAGACCAATATTACAGAATTTGTAGGGAACTTAGCATGATCAGTTTTAGTTGAATATCATTTTTAATACTTTAAATATCCTGTTTAATGCTATATGTTGTATCGCGCATGGATTCTTTATCTTTTTGTGTTGATTGATGAAATTCATGATCATATTAAACCTGAATAAATAAATAATGAGATTGTAAATACTTAGTTTTGAATTTTTAGAGTATTCTATTCAATTTCAAATGTCCATGGATGTTTTAACAAGTCTTTAAAAAAGGTTTCATAAATAGGTTTTCCAAAAAGATCAAATTCGTAAAAAAATTCAAGGCTTTGCTAGGTTAACTGATAGCTATCGATGGACACAATGCTCATCGACATGCATGAGAATACCCATTGACACACAAGTACACGTCCTTAGATATGTGATGACCTAGGTTTTTATAGTACATTTTAAAATAATCTTGAGAAATAGTTAGGCCCCTGATTTAAAATTCCTTTAGAAAATAAATGGAAAAATACTTAAAGGCCCAAAGTGTTATTTTCTTTTCAAAAATGGAAATTTTTTAGCACAATGAATTTCTCATTTCTATTGAAAATCCTATAGAGTCTCCTTTGTATTTTGAACATTATGCATTTAATGCATGTGATGCAAAACACCTAATAACATTTCAATAATTTTTTTAATTCAAAATAAATATAAATACTTAAACAAATATTGAAGACTTTCAATCACAACCACATCACTTCTTCCCTTAATCATGAATATACATAAGTCCACAATTCTCATTTCGTCCAAGTTCACATATCAAAAAGTAAATCAAACATATAAAATACATGCCCGTAATCTCATTTAAGATTTCTAAAGGCCTTGCTATCTTGAACTTTCAATTTCACAACAAGTAGATCAATCTTCTTGTTTACTATGTTTTTTCTAAAGTCTTATCCTTCAAACCTAAGATATTGTAAAACATATACAATATCTCAACAAAATTGTGCTTATATATGTGTAATTAAGTGCTATTTGAAATATGCTCATGCTTTACAAATATTTGTGCAATTTAGAAAAATCATGGGAGTTTACATCAACTTTTAGTTTCATAAATCATATGACATATACAATAAAGTCATGTATAATCATAATACAATATAGATGCATAACTTAATTGAATATGGTAACTCAATACAATTCAAATCAAATATTTGATTTTTGAAGATAAATGTATAATCATATCTTTTCACAACTTCCACATGCCCTAGATTTTCAATTTAACTATCTACTCAATAAGCAAGACATCGTATTAAATATAATCAAATCACATGACTTTCAAATCTATAAAGATACTGATGATATTCAAGTCACAATATACAACAAGCACTGGGATCATAATCTCAAAAGCAATCAATGATAACATATAGGTAAACAATGGACAGTTATACCTCTGACCATATAAGTCATTGTTGGTCTGATCTTTGCAAAGATAATCATTATGTCTTAACGTGCCCAATCACATAAGGTATACTATATGCACGTAGTTGGTCCACCGCCCAATCTACATTCGACCTTGAATACCACACAGATACACTACTCCTCATGAGGTACACAGATTACTCACTATAGTGACATGCCTTCCCATGATGCACCCACCAAAATTACAAGCCCTCCCAAGTATCTAATTTAGAAGGAGAGGGGCCAATCTACACCACCTAACATAGTGACCAAAGGCAAATATGTTATTAAAATAAAAAATACGTCCTCAATCATCCATAAACATACGTACAACTGTACCCCAAAAGTCATTACATCATATTGAACTAGAAGCATGTCAGTGTCCACACCAGCACCCTCATTGGTCATTCAAAATTGTAATGCATATGGTTTAAAAATCATACATTTATATAATAACCAACATGAGATTTTAAACCATGTTCAATTTCAGCACTTGATTTTATTTCAAAAGAATATACAATGTTTGAATCACATGTCCAAATAGTTCTGGTTCTCAAAAGGTAAAACACAAGCAAAAGCTGAGTATTTCAAGTGTTCACATTCAATTGCATTTTCAAAAGTTTATGGTTCACATGAAAACATAGATTAAAATACATAAAAATATAACTTTCCAACTATAGCAACTCAAATCCACCTATCTTTAGTTTTGTAATTCAAAGTGACTAAACTAAACTACATCAAATCCAAATATCCACAAGCACTTTATCAACAATATGTAATATATACACAATGTATTACCTAAACTTATTATGAAAACATTGTTTGGATCTTTTAGTTTCATTCCAAACCAAGATCAGCCATTGATTCTTTTTCCATTACAAATCTACATGGATTAACATGATCATGGTAGTTCACATTGTTGATTGACACATTTCGTCAATTGTAGATCATTGATTAGACACTCATGGCAATTGGGATTACATGTACACATCGTTAATTATTGATCAATAACATAGATTATTAGTTTAATAATTAGACTTCTATTTTCAAGTTTATCTAATAGTTAGATATTAATCTGATTTTGTAATATCATAATTAATTACTAATTTACACATCTGACCTTAATCCAATACTCAAATTCTAATCAATTTGTTAAAACAATGTTATATGCTTTCAATGATGCATCTAATTAGAATTCAACGATCAAATTTGATTAAACTAATATAACTTTGCTGTATGTAGTTAATCTAACTGTAATCTAAGAATCATTAATGTTAAAATCTTATCAGATAGTGTAAAATACTATAATTAGCATCTAATTTGATAGTTTAATAGTGATTTGATGGTTAGTAATGGTTGGACCATTGGCATAACTTACAGATAATTAAATCTGACGCATTCCACATTTTGATCTAAGTTTGGATGGTTGGCTTTGATTTAGATCATATTTACTAGTCGCAAATCAATACCCTGATCTACTAATTGCGTGAGGAAATCGATGGTCCATATACTCTATTTTTAGATGATGGTCAAATCCTAATTTCTTAGTTGATCCCACCATTGTAACTTAATATATTACTCAGATAGGAGACATAGATTCTGCGATCTAATTTAAGTATTTGTAGGCCAAATAAAATTTAACAATCAATATTTTACAAATAGATGGTGGTCTAATACAAGTTTCATCATTATTGGCTTTGATTTAGATCATATTTACTAGTCGCAAATCAATACCCTAATCTACTAATTGCGTGAGCAAATCGATCGTCCATATATTCTATTTTTAGATGATAGTCAAATCCTAATTTCTTAGTTGATCTCACCATTGTATAATATACTACTCGGATGGGAGACATAGATGTTGGGATCTAATTTAAGTATTTGTAGGCCAAATAAATTTTAACAATCAATATTTTACACATAGATGGTGGTCTAATCCAAGTTTCATCATCGTTGGCTTTGATTTAGATCATATTTACTAGTCGTAAATCAATACCATGATCTACTGATTGCGTGAGCAAATCGATGGTCCATATATTCTATTTTTGGATGATGGTCAAATCCTAATTTCTTAGTTGATCTCACCATTGTAACTTAATATATTACTCGGATAGGAGACATAGATGCTGGGATCTAATTTAAGTATTTGTAGGCCAAATAAAATTTAATAATCAATATTTTAAACATAGATGGTGGTCTAATCCAAGTTTCATCATCGTTAGCTTTGATTTAGATCATATTTACTAGTCGCAAATCAATACCCTGGTCTACTGATTGCCTGAGCAAATCGATGGTCCATATATTCTATTTTTAGATGATGGTCAAATCCTAATTTCTTAGTTGATCTCACCATTGTAACTTAATATATTACTCGGATAGGAGACATAGATTTTGGGATCTAATTTAAGTATTTGTAGGCCAAATAAAATTTAACAATCAATATTTTACACATAGATGGTGGTCTAATACAAGTTTCATCATCATTGGCTTTGATTTAGATCATATTTACTAGTCACAAATCAATACCCTGATCTACTGATTGCGTGAGCAAATCGATCGTCCATATATTCTATTTTTAGATGACGGTCAAATCCTAATTTCTTAGTTGATCTCACCATTGTAACTTAATATACTACTCGGATAGGAGACATAGATGTTGGGATCTAATTTAAGTATTTGTAGGCCAAATAAGTTTTAACAATCAATATTTTACACATAGATGGTGGTCTAATCCAAGTTTCATCATCGTTGGCTTTGATTTAGATCATATTTACTAGTCGCAAATCAATACCCTGATCTACTGATTGTGTGAGCAAATTGATGGTCCATATATTCTATTTTTAGATGATGGTCAAATCCTAATTTCTTAGTTGATCTCACCATTGTAACTTAATATACTACTCGAATAGGAGATATGGATGCTGGGATCTAATTTAAGTATTTGTAGGCCAAATAAAATTTAACAATCAATATTTTACACATATATGGCAGTCTAATCCAAGTTTCATCATCGATTCGATCATCATTCCATAATCTAAGACTTAGATTTGAGCTATACATGCTTGGATATGATCTCTGTATTAGAACTCAATAACAAATTCTATTGATGAAAATTATATCAACCTTGATTGATAGTTCATGTTCATCCAAGTTAAATTAAGTTCAAAATTGAATATTAAGAATAAAATCTTACCTCAGATGCATCCTATAGCATCAATTTAATGCTGACTAGAGTGATCATCATTGTTCTCCATTGTTCCTCAAATTTCCAATGATTGTGTTCTTCCATCTCCCATGAACTCAGGGGCTTTTTGTGACATCCCGAGTTTTTATAACACTTTTTAACAAAATCTTTTACAATTTTAGAGCCCCAAGTTTGAAAAACTATTTAGAAAACAAACAAGGGAAAACACTTTTCATGGGAGGAATTTTAAAATTTTGAGTGTCATTTTTCTTTTCTAAAATTTAGAATTTTCAAAAAAATAAACAATACATTTCTACCAAAAATTGGACAGAGTTTTCTCTATTTTTCAAACTTACACATGCAATGTGATGTCCCTAATAAACACAATTTAAGTCAAATAAATAATAAAGGAGACTCCATCTCCATCCATTCAACTAAACATACAATATTTAAACATGTATAAAAATCAAGTTCTTAACTGAAATGAAATAAGAGTTCAAGACCACGATCAATCCAATCACAGCCACATAGCCAAAATTACAAATTTTTACATATCCACTTGTCCATAAAACTAAAGTCATAATAAATCAAAGTATTACATCAGTTCACAAAATTATCAATTATGTTGTAAACTTGTTTGATGTACATTCTATGTCCTTTTCTTGAGGTCTCTAGCACAATATTCAACTCATATGTCTTATTTTTTCAAAGACGTTGTAAATAATTTGCAATATCTCAGAAGCTTATTCTTGTGTAGGTAGTTTCGTCATCAAAATATAGGAGTTTATACAATTTTAATCTAAAAGAAGTTCCCAATCACATGTTATGTAGTTCTATAAAAGGTGATGCATAAAGAGCATTATAATAAAACTCTGAAATCTCAATTAGGCTTTGCAAATCAATGTCATACTAAACCATTTCAATTTATTAATTTCAATATCCATGCTTATATTATCTCAAATATAATAATAACCTTTGCAAGTTATTTTAAAAGATATGAATAATCACCACAACTCATATCATGTATCATCTCATAAATATACACATCCAAAATGGATAATGAATAGGGCAGCCCTGGTGCACGAAGCTCCCACCTATGCAGGGCCCAGGAAAGAGGCAGACCACAAGGGCCTATAGTTGGTAGCCTTACCTTGTATTTTTACAAAAGGCTATTTCGACGCCTTAAACCCATGACCTCAAGGTCACATGACGATAACTTTTACTATTGCACCAAGGATCCTCTTGAGAAAACTAGATAATGAATCATAAACAAAAATCAATAGACGAAAAGCATTTAAATTATGAAATGCTTAAACACCATCTTGTTATTTGCTGTTGGTCATGAGTACTCATTATAAACCTTAAATCTCAGGGATATTGTGTACCTCTAACTCTACCACGCTACATATGTATGAGTTTCAGATCTCGAAAATACTGGACCATTTGTGCGATAGATAAGACAATCAAGTCTGTGGTTACCACTCTGATACCAAGTGGATAGACTCCCTATACCGTGCCAACAATAGGTATACAGTACCTCAAGCCATGACCTTGCCATGATATTCTTATAACCCAAATTTAGCCTTTTTGGCCAAGTATCTAATACACTTATATAGTTTCATAAGGAGGATAATCAATCCTCAACCCTCTTAGCGTACTGTCCATCTGGCTGTCATATACGCGCTATAACATAATAATACTAGGTATCATCACATGGCAATATAACAGATAAAACCATAGAAATTCATGCACCAGAGAAATCATGCAAATCAAATCTCATTGTATGATATAGCTATGTAAAAACAACCCTCACAAGGGTTGAGTTTGAGGATTCCAAACTCCTATCATTTCATAAATCCCAAAGTTCATGTATTTTCGAATACATTTTCATGTAACAAGTTTTGAACTGTATAATAAATCAACATTGGCGTTCAATAACTATATTTTGCATGAAATACAAGTATACTCCATGGTATAAAATCACTCATGAATCTCTATTTTCAAACTTAATGGAATAATTATCAACAATTTTTCATGTTTTACAGAAAAGTATATTGATGTTAAAAACTACTTATTGCTTAGGCAAAATCTTAGTTCAGTTATGTCTCTTCTTCAACTTGACTTATCGGTCAACCTAGTCAACCTGTCAATATTCCAAATTTTCTTATCAATATTAAAGCATAAGCTAATAATTACAAAAGAGTTTTTTAACCATAATCTACCAGTGTAGATCATCTGTTAATCGTAAAACCATTATTTTCGTAATCCATCACTATTCAACTACTAAAATCACACAATCTCAGCCATTAGGCTATTGATCCATGTTTCCAACCATGGTTCATTGATCCGATTTCCATCAAGCCCTAGATTACCAAATCTGTGCCATTGTTTATACATCAATGATCTAGATTTGTAGTTCCCTATTCCAACCATTTAGTAGTGAACTTATCTTAAATTCTCAACTCATCAGACCATCAGATTTTATAGAATAACATAAGGTAATAATATTGGTTACTAATTCATGCATCTGGGTGTGATCTAATGGTCCGGACTATTGGATCAACAACCCCACTCACAATTTGTCATGTCTATTATTCAAATCAATTTATATAGTTTAGATTCTAAATTCCATATTTATTTAACTATCAAATCTCATTTTACATGTCCGAATCTAGTGAATCAATGTTCTAAGATGAAATCTTTCTACCTTGAAAATTGGACAGCCTAGATCATTTGATCTATGAACTTTTAGTCCATTGAAATTTTTTTGAATTATTCTATCAATTTAGGGATAGGGAACTTACTGGTGACATTTAGTTGTTGATACATTATTTTTGGCTTGAAATCTAACCGTCTAATTGGATGGTTAGGATTGTCTGATCGACATTAGGTTTGGATCAATGATTTTAGGTGAAATTTGAGCTAGTACAACTTTATATCTATGTATTTTTAACCATGGATTAAGAAACGAATGGCTGGATTACCACAAAAACCTAGATATAGGATGAAATTGTACGAGTTAAGCAAAAAAGTGAATTCACAAGTCGGGTTTTATATATCTACCTTTGGGGCGTGTCTTTGATCTTCTTCCTCTCCTGGATGACCTAGATTGACTACCGTTTTCTAGTGAAACTTCCTAGAGTTTGCTACATGCCAATCTTCTCCCCAATTGGAGTTCGTGAATGACACAAATCTCTCTATTACCTTGAGGTTTTAGTTCATGTGGTTATGCTGTTGAAAATGATCGGCTAGGATAAATGATCCAAGCTGTCATCATCTCTAGAGAATCCTTGCAACTCCTCTGGATTCAAAACCCCTTTTTCTTCCTCCTCACCAGTGTGCCAATCTCCTCTAGCAGCTTGATTTCCTCATTCCACTCTCTCCTTTCTCTTTCCTCTCCTCTGTCCTATTTTCTTCCCTTTCTTCTTCCTCTTTTCTCTCCTCGTTGAGTTTCTTTCCTTAAGTGGGAGGGGTGCCAATATCAAAATCGCCACCTCTTTAATTATTAATTTAAATTCTTTTTATTTAATTAGAATTACTTAACCATGATTTTTTTATTATCATGTTGTATGTCGTAATTACATTACTCGTAATGGTTTTTATTACTCGTAATGGTTTTTAAACATTTCTTGTTTATCAAATCTCATATTTCTACAAGTGAGGCCTACTTAGTAGAATTACAAATTTATCCTTCGAGAGAAAAATCACAACTTATTAGTCTAGACTCCAATTTTAGTGTTCTTTATGTTGTTGGATTTATTTTCTTGAGTATAATCCAAAATTTGAGGTTTTGGGGTTCAATTAGATGTGTTTAAAAAAAGGGTTAATTTTATGAAACTTAAGAATGAAAATTTACATTTGCATTTTATCAAAATTAATTTGAAATGGAATTTAAAAAATAGGGTTATTACACTTTTACTCCATGCACATCGAGGAAGATAATGAATGGTCTGAATTTTGGTGCCTAATTGTTACAATCACCGTGAGCCAATGTGTTCTCATTTTCTTTGGTGAGTCATTATCAAATCGAGGACTTATCTTAGGGCTGGTTCTTCTCGTCATGGTAAAGAGAAGCATCCACTAATTAGAAACTTAATTTGAGAGCTATATTTCGACCTTGATGTTTTCTGGATGCCCCTAATAACCAACAAATGACAAGTGTTTTTTCCTATGGACAGCTAGGATCGTCAATCATTGCTGCTATTTTCTCCACCAAATTCACTCTCCAGTGAAAACAAGACCCTTGTCCCTTCTTGTCAATAGCGGACACACGCACACACACAGACATCATTATGACTAGTTGTTGGGTCATTTGACCTCTTTTGCGTTGATTTTTGCAAAATGAAGCCTGCATTATGAAATGGCCAAAATACTTGCCCTTCAATTGCTATATTTCTAACTTTTTCATTCAGACTCCGATTTTAGCCTTCTTAGTATTATTATAATTCTGTTTCTATGTACATTTCAAATATTGAGGTTTCAAAGGCCAACTAAGTATCTTTTGAACGGTCGATTCTATCAAATTCTAAGTTCACATTTCATTCAAATTAAATTTAAATTACATGAAATAAAGTTTAGCAATTGGAGGTATTACAAGATATAGGTGGACTAGAACCATTATGCCCATCAATAGTAAGGGTTGTTCTGGATACATAAATATTTTGGTTTTTAAAACTTCCAAATATGATTTTTTAAACTCGCATACCCAATTTCTTATTCATCCCTCCTCTATATAATACATTTAAGGCTTTTTGTTATTTATATGGAAAGGAATATATTATGAATGTGATGTCTTGCTTATAGTTGGGCAAATGGCCCTTTTTTTAATAAAATGTTTATTGATTCAACGAATATATCTTTTTTGATGTAATATCTCTTTTAAATGTCCAGCTCAAAGTTGTGAACAAAAAATCCTTTCTGGAAATAGCATTACTAATATCCACTTGCAAGATGGTAAAAAAAGAAGAAGAAAATTAATGGAAGGGACAAGTGCATATGAATTTAATAAATTATTACTTGGTTCCCAACTACAATAAAATAGCACTTTGATTCAGTCCAAATGCGTAGAAACCAAATGTCTAGGACCATTTGGATCATAATTATAAAGACGATTGCATATGCAACAAAATTGCATGGGAGTTTCAACGAATTTAGAACTCCAACTCCAACTCCAACTCAGTAAATCATCTCAATGCATCTCCAAATCCAACTCATTACATGCTTTAAAACTCCAATTCTAACCCCAAATCCACAAAGTATCTCATTTCAGCTACAGTAAAGAAGCTTTATCGGATGATTCATTCTCAGTAAATCACGTAAAGAAGAAGATTATCCAGATGAACAATATGTCATGCCAAAATATCTTATTTCTGCATCCTGTCTGCCCATCTCCTTCTCCATCTTATCCAGTTTCTTTAACAATTATGGTATAGTGCCTTTCAATAGCTCCCTTCCAATATAGTGTCTTAAGATCTAGATGTGGAGTTGCACTGAGATCTCCTCACCTAGGGCACAAGAAAAATCTAAATTCGAATGCAGACGATGACTCAAGTGGTTATGTGAAAAAAAACTAATAACAAGAATTTAAAGTTTAATGAAAATTCTCAAACTGCCCTCACTAACGGGTTAATAAACACGCAAGAGGACTTTCGTCAGCAAAACTAACAGTGGAGAGACAGGACGTCCTAGGAACAAATCGCAAACCTTGGGCACTTCTGTGTAGCAATTTAAAATTGGGCCCTTCTATGGGATGGCAGGCAATTAAAGGATACTAAATATAAAAATTTCAAATTTAGTCCTAAAAATATTTCTAAAGGGTCTCCAAATGCCAAACCAAACATGAACATCCCTTAATTCCATACTTGACAGATTTTTGCCTGAAAAAACTTAAGCCCAAAATTGAGAGTCTTACTTTTCATAGTAAAAATAAATAATTCAAGTTTCTTAAGAACATAAATCAAGATTTTTGACAGAAAAGTGCTTAAATAAATCGCCCAAACGGTGTAAACCCGACTAACAAGATATTCTGCGGTCCTTTCCATCATGCTATAATGATTGTCCGATAAGTGTTGCTTTGGTTCCCGGCCTAGACGTATAAGATGTTGCACCAAAATGAATAATAAGTGTCATCCAACAGTACATCTATGTCCAGGCTGATTATGCGATGAACTTATTTGTGGCTGATGGGCATTGTCCCACCAGGGTCAAAATGGCATTAAAAAATAGTAAATGCAAAGAGGTCGTTCACATGTGTAGGCCTATGCTGAGACTAGGAGGCTGCTTTTCATGAAAGTGTTTTGGTTCTTCATTAACGGTAGAGAGGTGGAAATGAATGAAGGCAGCTGTGAAGACGAGGAAGAAAAGAATAGGGCAGTGAGAAGGAATTAAATACCTCCTGTCAACTTGTAGCAAATATTTCATGTACTGGAAAGTGCTACATTGCATGCCATGAGTTTCTTCAGAGGAGACAGTGACCGATGCACGCATTGCCTAACTGTCCAAGTCCTACATGTGAACCAAGGAAACGACACCCACAAACCCAGGGCATACAGGTGGGCTCCATTCTTTTCAATGATCCACTCCGTCTAATTACCATTGCCGGAACCATCCGAGCTGTCTGGATTAATGAGCAAAACTCAAAGACTTGGAATTGTCATTGGTGGTATTTTTTAGATAAATGGTTTGGAACACTGTGAAAGACGCACATTTTTTGTATATAACGGATGTGCATCTCTGTCCAAAATTATGTTTGTCCAAAACAAGTGCGTTCTTCTTGTTTAATTATCAAATCATTAAAGTACAAATTCTGGGTTGCTTGTTAATTATTCTTTGTTTTCTAGAGGCTTTGTTGTTCTGTCAACCGTTATTTTCTAATTTTCGGTCTGGTGGGAACCTGGACCACTGTGATTTGGTGGTTAAAATTGTAAAACATGGATGAATTCTGGTTTAAGAGAGCATTCAAGCCAGCTTAACAGATGAAAAGGTTTCGATAATTAAACGTTAACTTGTTCTCACCCATATTCTTTTGAATTAGATCATAAAAGGAACCCCAGTAAAAGTACATGTTCAAGAGAAGAGCAAGGAATTCATCAAATTTATAATACCAACATTATGTAATTAAATGATAGGAAATCAATGCATTTGAAACAAGATTAGGCACTTGGTTTAGATCTTTTGGAAACTTAACGAATGAATTGTCGTGATTCCTTACAAAAGGAACATAGACTAATAACATCCGAGTGCAGTGAAATTTGATGACTAATCTATCTAATCCATTCCTAGTATGATAAATGTGTTGGATCTAACAAAAATAGTTTTACCATACATAAAAAATAAGGCGTGTGCTGCTTCCTATTGTATGGGGCGCGTACAACTGTACCGGAACCCAGATGAAAATGATGCCCAATCATCAAAGGACGGTATTGCTTGATGAAGTGGAGTTTTCAGCGTGATCTATGTAGGGCGGGCCGGGGGAAGATTGGTTTCGGTCACGGAAGGCTTGGGCCTATTGTACTTCGAACCGCCCAGAGAGGGTTCTACTTTAATTGGATGGCCATGCACCGTATAAAAACTAATCTCTTTATTTAATGAGCTGTTTAGCACGATGAACTGTCAAATATGAACAAGCTAGCACGTACAGCGGATGAAAGAAGCTTAACCTAAACTGGAAGGGTCCGCGTATCAAATACAGTAATGAAAAGAGGAATACACCGACGTCGGTGTGTGAATGTCATTGACACATCACCAGATGGTCTGAACTCGGAATCCGGTGGAAGAATGCTGAGCTTTGAGATATGGCTCCTAGAAGTTCTACCATTGGCTTGACGTTAAAGCATCACCAGTCTCACGAGATTTTACTCTGTGCATGTCTCATCCATTGATGAAAGCAATAGCTTGAGGCACGAGGACAAGAAAGAACAAAAAGAAGATTCCATTTCAGACTTCGCTCGCAAGAAGAAATGGTAGGTGCACTTGGAATTATATTTATTGATCCTCATTATGTACTGTTGTGAAGAATTTACCACTTTTTCTCGCTTTATTGGAAGGAGGGACTTTAGGAAATGAGCTTTCCGTTGCACTGGAGAAAATTAATATGGTCGGCAAGTTATCGATTCAGACTTTTAAGATTTTACCTGATATATATTAGAATTTGGCACAAAAAAGGGAAGAATGCTCATTAAAGCTTGCCCAGTTTTACTCAGTGGACTCCACCTGTGAATGATCCTGACGAACGAATAAGCTTAATGGACCATTTAGAATTCCAATCGCTTGTGAAGTACGCAAATCTGACAAGGTTTACTTCCAAACAATTAATTGTGGTTTTGAACGCTACTTTTTTGTTCCTTTAATGTTCTACACTCTTCCTCAGTGGGCTTTTAAGTTTGTCTCACCGAATATTACACCCCTCAGAAAAAGGTAAAAAGAAATTGCGGTTTTGATCATCCAGTGTGAACTGTATCTTAACCATAATTCTAGCTAGGATCCATATCCGAGGAACGAAAAACCCATTTCATTGGATTCTAGGATTATATATCCTGTTTGCTTATTGGAGATTTTATCGAGGCACTAGCATATGAACGGGTATGAACAATTGTAAGTAGTGTCTCATTGCATTACAGTGAAGCTAACGCCCTAGTGGAGCATCCCTTTTTTGTTTCGGACTTCTCTGTGCTTCGTAGAATGGGCGCAACAGTGGAGTTAGTGGTGGAGGAATCAACACAATGGCAAATTTTCAAGCTAACAAAGCACAAGACCTCGATTTACTAATTTTAAGGGATTGTTCTTGTTATATTACAATGCGGGTTCAATGGTGAGACGAGAAAAGGCAAATGAGTGACAAGCGAGACTGCGTTGGTGGGGTGCCTTTTTGAAGCTCATGGCGTTTTGTCCTCCCTCCACCACGTGACACTTAACTGCTACGTGAAGGTCACGGCCATTCTTAATTTGAATGCGACGTATCGTTATGGAGACCAAAATAAGGGCCCATTTCTAGAGCCTCCATCTGTAGACACCCAGATATGCCAGCGCTGCAACACTCGACGTGTAAGGTAGGACTTGTGTCAATGGTGGAGATGGCTTGGCTGTTCTTTAAGAGACGCATCAAGGATTTGTTTTGGAGTGAAGAATTGCAGGAAGTGGAACAATAATAATGCCAATAGGACAGGTCGCTCTGTCCTCTCTAGATCAGCTATGGCCTACAATGGAGGGCTCAAAATTAAGTGACAAAGAATTGGAACAAAAGTCCTATGTACGCATAAGCCGCCAGGCTAAGCTTGTAGGTTTCAGTCAATCCGTATAAAGATGCCATTGTGTTAGGGCAAATGAACAAGTATGGAGGAACAAAGAAGCCATTTAAAGGGCCTTTCAACGAGGAGTTAGCCCATGATTATGAATGTGGTATGTCAGAGTATGAATTTCCAGTATCAGTGCATTTTCTCCCCCTAAATTCCTGAAGGAAAATGCTTCGTAGACGCAGACGAATTTGCAGGGCACAATCTTGGTGGGCCCAATTTTTTGGATGATCTGATTCATTTATCATGTACAGTCTGCTTACATTGACCACATATCAAAATTCTTGAATGTTATATGATTTTAGCAATATTATTTTGAGTTTTTAAATTAGAACCATTACAATTTTCAACTAAAAGAATTAGCAGCTAGAAGCATACGAAATGGGAATGAAACTTCATAGGTTTCTAACAAACTCACTCAGAGTAATGAACAAAGAGCTTAAAGTGTGCTACTCATTGTTGTTTGCATGAACAGTAACAGTATTTTGTTTATGTTTTGAACTTGGTATTTTCTTTAATTTATTATTATTTTTACTGATCCAGAGCATTAATTATATTCTAACCTATGTTACAAAGAATTTTATATTAGTTTTTAATGAGAAATCAAAGTTTAAATTATTGAATTTCACTAAAGAAGCTTTACATGTACTATTGCATGAGTTGATAATTATAGTATGTTTAAGATTGAATATATGACTACTGATTGTTTTTTTATGAAATCTAACTATACCGTTAGATTCCTTGTTATTCAATTGTATTAGATACGAAGTTTCACTGAAAATTTCTATAAGAAAGTCATTGAACTTAGGGACCAAAGTAAGCAACTTAGTCACGGTTTATTGTTCTAAGGTATGGAACTTAAATATAAAAATAAACACATTGTTTCTTCTTTGGTTCTTCCTCACCAATATACTATTGCCAAAACATCTTTCTTCCTCTCATTATTCTAGATTATGAAAATAAAGGATAACTGATAATTTTCTAGTTTATCTTTTTCTTTAAGGAAAGCCTTGGTGCAACGATAGAGTTGTCGTCATGTGACTTTGGGATTATGGATGCAAAACATGAAAACAGTCTCTTGCAAAATGTAAGGCAAAGCTGTGTTGTTTGTAGTCTATCCCTTCTCCAGACGCCAGATACAAGGGAGCTTTC
Source organism: Warburgia ugandensis (assembly GCA_035236585.1). NCBI lineage: Eukaryota > Viridiplantae > Streptophyta > Magnoliopsida > Canellales > Canellaceae > Warburgia > Warburgia ugandensis. The sequence continues at coordinate 68,557,859 of CP141134.1, forward strand.
ATCTATGTATTATACAAAACATGTATTTTTATTTGAAGTGAGAAATTTAAATCTTTGTTTTATAAGTCTATTTTTGCAATTAGTTGACAATTTTTATACTTTTTTTGTATTTTTAAATATATTTTTATTATTTGTATAAATATTTTATTTTATTTTTATTTTTGCATTGGATCTTTGGCGGGATCAACGGATTCAGTGAAAAACTAGGATCAGTAGCAATCCGAGTTTTATGAGTTTTTAAACACTGGCCACAGCTGTAAATTTCGTACTTCATTTCAGAGCCGTCCATGCGGTTACGATAATCTTGTGGAATGGTTTCGAGGGCATGGCCTGTTTATGATAGGGACGGGCAATTCTATCATGCATCCAACATGCTGGCCTCTCATCTGCTTATAGCTGAGGATGTAAATTGTTGGATAGTATAAAGACACCATATAATATCTCCTGCTAATAAATTCATCAGGAGTTGCTCAAGCAAACTTCAATTGGCTATTCACAACTGAATGACTACTCGTCAATTACATTGAAATAAGACCTGGTAAGGTATTGGCAACTCTGTCAGGCATCACTTTAGGTAGAGCAGGACCACAGCCTCTCAAACCGGGGACAGCAACGCCACCATAAATACCTCTAGGCTGGAGCTTGATGGCTTGCAGACTTAGTCGCATATTGGGTAGACCTATGTCGCAATTGAAGAAGGCCGTGTTCCCCATTGAATTCCTTCCATGAATCTTTACGTGGTGTACAAGTACCAGAAGCAGGACAGGTTGATGCTGAATCATGGCCAAGAGAGTATGGAGGTTCTAAAGACCACTTTTCCTTGACAGCAGGGACGGACCCCCTAGTGCACATCATACAGTTCATAGCATGTTGCAGTGACACGCATCAACAAAGCAACAAGAACGGTTTCCCTCTTTACGAAACCGATTATTTGACCACCTGTGTCATCTCTTTGCAAGCAAAATAAGCTCAAATTAACAAAATCAAGGAAAGTTTTCCTCTATGTAAAAGTTAAAACTGAGAAATTATCAAAGCAACCAGTAAAATTAATAACGTCACTCGAACAAACGATTAGCACCTTCGCCGTCTGTGGGAATCGAACCCACGACCACATGGTTAAAAGCCATGCGCTCTACCAGCTGAGCTAAGACGGCTAGTCATACATATAGCTCGAAGTATTTAAATTTCAAGTTATAACTTATTTAACCCTTCCCAACAAGGTTTAAGGAGAATGTCTTGCCTAACATCCCTTAAATAGTTATATGCTTTAAGAGATGATAAACAACCAGTTTGGATATACTCATTGAGGAATGCACAAGGGCAAGGGCAAGGGCATAACCAAATGGTAAGTTGTGGTATATACAGTGCACTACTTTAACATGATGAACTCCACCTTGTTTGGTCCTACCTATTCTTCTTATCTATGAGACTTCGAATATCAACCCAAAAATAGTTTGACTTGGATGATTTCAGCTTTTGAAAGAATCTACTTCCAATCGGTGGAAATAGATGGATAGAAACTTCGTATAAATAGTAGTCCACATGCAACAACCAAAAAGATAGTTTTTGTATGCTGGAATCATCCAGCTATTCCGAGTATTGGGCTATAACATTTAAAAATTAAAGTTTGAAAAATCTGATGAACAAGTTAGATTAACCAAAGAAGGGGCTTAACATGTAAAAATGGGCGTCACACGCCCAGCAACTTACCATGTGTTCATGCCCAATGTAGCCTTCCTCCCTCCATTCACCAGCTAGCCCTACAGTTTTTTCGTTTAACTGAACATCTAATATTGTCCATTCTTGCAGGGGAATGACAGTCGCATTTCAAATTTCACCAACCGTGCCACGAGATCCGCTTCATTGTACTTATATTTCATAATTCTCCCTCACTGACTAGCTGTTCAACTTGATCCTTTCTGTGTTCTACTTCACTGTGTTAATCCTTCAGCATTTGCTACAATTTTACGTATCACAGGTAGGTTAGAAGAGACAATCGACCAGTCAGCAAGTTGAGAAATCTGAACCAACATGAAAGTTGACATCCTCCAGTGAAGAAGACTTGGGTTTATCCTATGCATCTAACATTTGGGCCTGAAGATGGATGACACGTCCTTTCTTTGCTTAGTCGGTAAATTGGAAGTTTTGGGCCTGAATCCAACAAGAGTTACATCGCCTGAGAACATTCTTGAAGCGGTCCAATTGGAAAGTCACACCCGCTGCCAACAGTTCCTATAATGGTGCTTTGTTAGAGTGGATTGATGCGCAGATTTTATGCCTTGAGAAAGAAGTACGCATGGGCCCAGACGGTCAGCAATCCCCCAAGTCTTCACAATTGGATACGTATTCATGCATGGCTTGTTAAGATGCGATCGAAGAATATGAGCGGTTCAACACAGATATGTGGGCCCCCAACTCAATTTTAGCGCGTGTTATTCCATGAACCGATCTAGCCATGCATTGGGTTCAAACTGGAATTGGCTAATTACTCTACTTCCTGTCTACTGTACTGATGCTGTTATGTTGAAGGTTTTACATACGGCCTTTCCACTGTTGCTCTTAACTGGGTGATTTTACTCTTGGTTAGTCAAGGGACAGTGGAGATTTCCCCTTCTATTTCGGTCTTGTGCTCGACCTTGGTCTTTCTCAGTGAGATGCTGGGTTGGAGGCGTCTGTTAAGGATCCTCTCGATCAACACTGTTGTAAGTTTCCCCTTCCTTCAATAACACTCACAACCAAATGAAATGATCTCCACTGCGCCACTAACAGACTCTCCACTAAACATGTCACTCATATTCAAATTATAAAACATCAAGCCGATCACTTTCAGCCACGTTACTCCCCTTGCCTTCCCTTCATTCCGTAATATACCAGAGCCAAACGTCTGTTCAAGCTTTCACGCAATATCTCAGTCTAATCCATTGGTCTAGCCTTAGAAGAAAGACTTCCTCCCCCCTTGACGCAGTTGCCTCAATCAGCAATGCTGTGATACCACTTACAAGGATGACTATCAATAACATATATGATAAATAAATAGATAAATAAAGAACTTGCAACCTACAACATAACATATGTTCCTATTTTGTGATTTTTTACTTTTGGTACAAGCAGAGAATTATAAAGCAAGTTACTCACACAAGCTACTAAATTTAAATCCCAAGGCAAAGGGGGAAGTTGAGATTCAAACCTCCAACTAAGCTCATTCCAAAACAGATGCTAGTCGTCTGCAATTTCTTGGCATTTTGTAATACTTTTATTGCAACAAAAAATATGAATTATTGCTTCTCTTACTGTGAATGGCGATGGTAAATATTATTTTAATTATGTCATGTTGCAGAAAAAATCTTATGTAAAATATAATTAAATTCTCTTGCAAACAATTGCATTGATACGACGTTTCGCTTGTAAATTATATGCGAGCATCATGAGGTTCGAGACCCAAAACATTCATCTTTTTGGCCATTAGCAGTCAATGAAAAACTTGCCAAATGGATGATGTTGATCTCCTGACTACCTAAGATTTATATCAATTTTCCGAAAAACTTTCAATACCATCTCCATTCTCTACTCTTAATAATCCCGATTGAATTTCTTTTTCTAAATATTGATGGATTTTATTAACTTAGTATGAAGGGTGCTGAAGAGCGGCCTATATAGATAATCCCGATTGGGTCACTGGGTAAGACGCTTTGGTTCATGGCCTATCTAAGAAATGGCCTGAAAGGCGTGCAAATTTTGGATCACTTAGTGTCTGGGTCGCACACGTAGGTTTATCCTGAGTAAATTCGTTCACTGATTTACCTGCATGATAACATATTACGAGAGCATTTCTTTCCCCGAGTTGCTCAGGAACACTTATTTTGAACTATTACATAAACTAATCCATTACGCAATCTTACATTAAGAAACTATCTCTTGCAATGATTTAGATTATCTGCCATAAAAGAAAATGTCACTAAAAACTTAATATCTTGGGCGCTATTTTCATCCCAACGTAAGAGATAATCTCAACAATACGTATCACGTTTACCCATTAAAAAACAAAAAATGTAAGGGAAAAACGAGCTTTAGAAACGATGTGCTGGCAACTTTTAGAAATTTTTTGTCTAATCTCCACTTATTTTTTATTGATAAAATTGGAAAATAAATATGAGATAATTGGTATGTCTTCTCAGGCCATGGAAGAATGATCCGATCGAATTTGGAACTATATCATTTTCAAGCATTTTCTCGTTTTCCACCTGCACATTATTTTAATGAGTTGTCGTAAGTATAAATATAGACAATGGTATAACAAGAACCCATGTGAAAATACAACGTTCTATTGGTGTTGCTAATTATAGGAATCATGACAGGCGTGGCCAACAGATGGAGGGAGATCAATGGCCAGAATAACTGGGAAAATCTCCTCGACCCTCTTGATATCGGTCTCCGGCGAATTTTAATTCACTATGGTGAAATGGCCCAGGCCGGTTATGATACACTTAACAGCGAGAAGGCGTCGAAGTATGCCGGTAGTAGCCGATATGCAAGGAAAAATTTCTTTGATAGAGTTGGCCTTTCGAATGGTAATCCGTTCAAATATGAGGTGACTAAGTTCTTATATGCAACTTCTGGGATTAAAGTTCCCGATGTGTTCACAGCAAGATCTTTATCCAGGGAGGCTTGGAGCAAGGAATCAAATTGGATGGGATTTGTAGCTGTGGCAACTGATAAAGGAAAGGTCGCCTTAGGGAGGAGAGATATTGTGATTGCCTGGAGGGGCACTTCACAAGCATTGGAGTGGGTGAATGATCTTAGTTTTATCTTGGTTTCGGCTTCTCCGATAGTGGGTGGAGGGTCTTCTCGAGGTGGTGATGATCCAAAGGTGCACCAGGGTTGGTACTCCATATATACTTCTGATGATCCGCTTTCGCCGTACAATAAAGCCAGTGCCAGAAATCAGGTGAATTTTGCATCTTAACTGAAGTAGTATGTTTTACTAAATATGGATGTGTATTATATACCTGGTCCAGACAGGGCTACATGCTGGTGAGTTTTATTGCTTGCATTTTGTTGTAGGTTCTCCAGAATGATTTGCGGGCTGCTTGGTAAGGAATTATAACTCGACAAACTTAACCATATACGATGATATTATCACTTGCTATTAGGCAGCTCTAATACGTGGATAAATTTATTGAGACATAGATAAATTAAAAGCACAAAAACCGTTGGGATTGTTTGGTACAGAATAAGAATCATGAATTAAGTTATTTTAAATTAATAAATCTTTTCCGTATCTTTCTTTTGTACAAGCATACAATTATGGAGCCAATCACACACTCTCTTTAAACCTATTCACTGGCCAAAGGAAAAAAGTAATTAGTTGAACCTACAATGGAGCATATTTCAAGAGAGATGCCAAGTTGCTGTGACCAGCTACACTAGATGTTGGTGGCTTTTACCCCACTATTTGGAGCCTTAAAAATAAAAAAAAAAAAAAAAACTGGGCAGCCCAATGTGCAAAGCTCCCACTTATAAGGGGTTTAGGGAAAGGGAGGACCACAAGGGTCCATATAGCACTCAGCCAAAGGTTATTTCTATGCCTAGAATGTGTGATTTTAAGGTCACACAATGACATCTCTAACTTTGCGCCAAGGCTTCCTTTCTTTTAGTTTTAAAAAATATGTAAAATTATTTAGGAACAAGAAGTGTAAATTTCTACAACTACTTTATCTATATTTTAAGTCCACAAATAATAGGGAACAAGTTTTCAATTCTAGAATAATTTAAACCATGATCCTTATTCCTGTGTGTCATACAGCCCTTTGAGATGTATGCTTTTGGGTAGTTTTGTTCCAGTTTTACGCTGCAAATAGAAGGAACTAAAATCACTGTACATGGATAATTAATCAATTCACAGATTTCTATTCCAGGGAATCTTTCTTTTCATAGTTTCAAAACCTAGATATAGAGCAAGATCAATAACTTGGCATGTCACCTAGGTACGTTGGGGCGCCGACTAGTCAGTTAAATAAATAGGTTTTTTATGTTATTTTTTTCTGAATTATATACAAGTGACTCGAACCCAGAATGTTAAATGTGAAACGAGGTGCTGAAAATATTGTTACATTACACTAAACCTTAAAAATATTAATAGGAAATCAAGGAACAAATAAAAAAGGAATTGGTGTATGACTCAACCAAAATCGTGAAATCCGGCCGTTTTCTTGATCAGGTCAGCCTATCTTTGGTAATTCCTAGTTGATTGTCAGATGTTTGACGTATCCTTCTCTCTTCTTATTTTGTTTTGGAGGGAAAGGTAGATGTTTATTAATGGGGAGAAAAGCCTTCCCCGTGGCTTTACAAAGATAAATCGAGAAAATCTACAACGTAAGCAAATATCCTGAAACTCAATTAGCTTTAACACCAGACAACGTAGCAGCGACTGATATCTCATTTTGCAGCTATTTCTTTCAGGCCAAAAGAGAGCTGCCTCTAGTAAAAAGGCTCACTTAGATGGGAAGAGAATCTCACTGTAATGTCATCTAATAAGATTCCTCACACTACAGCATCCGCATTTTCGCTTGCGGATTTGAGAACGTGTGACAGGGAGAACTTTGATACATTGAGGTACCATTTGATGTGATCAATATATGTAGTTCCAGAATCTCCACGGTGCCTCATATCCATCTTGTAGCCACTTAATTGCGTTGGCTGAATCCCTCTCAATAATTAGCGGTTGAGGTTTGTCTTGAACCCGATGTTTATGCCAGCTAAAATTGAGAAAACCTCCAGTTCCACAGAATCACAGAAGCCTATAAGACCAGGAAAGTCCCATAAAATCTTACCTTTGGAATCTCTTAGCAGGTCTTCAACCCCGCTTGCCCCTAGGTTGCCGTAACAGGCCCCCTTAAAGTTTAGTTTGAAGCTGTCCAAGGGGGAGGGGACCATTTAGGAGTTCTTTTGCCTCTCCTTCTACAATCTTCATGGTGCTGATCGATTCTCTTGCAATGGTTTCTGTTGAGTGGGCAAAGCAAAGTTGTGATGCAGAAGTCCAACGTGAAGGATTCCTAATAGTCACCTCATCGATTGCTTGTTGCTTTCTAGCTAAAGTGTCTTGAATTTCTATCATTCCAGCAGATTCAAGAGGCTGACATGAAACATAATTTTTATAGTATCTTACATTTTTTGTTAAATCTCACTCCCTCCCAGTGTATACCAGTGTTTAAAATCTCGGAAAACTTGATAGCTACCGATCCTAGTTGTTCACTGAGTCTAGTGATCCTACCAGCAATCCAGTATAAAAATAATTAAACAAAAATAATAATATTTAAAATACAAAAAAGTATAAAAATTGTCAAATTAATAGCCATGATAAACCTAAAAAACAAAGATTTGGATTTCTCACTTCAAATAAAAATACATGTTTGTATAATGCATAGATGAAAGCAATCAAACAAAATTAAACTAATAATAACAAATATAAAATAAACATAAACTAGAAAATTTTGAAATTATAAATTATCATTTATTTTCATCTTCTAGAATTATGAGAGGAAGAAAGATGTTTTTGGCAGTAATATGTTGGTGAAGAATAACTAAAGAAGAAATAATGGGGTTTATTTTTATATTTATGTTCCATACTTTAGAATTGTAACTTGTGATTAAGCTGCCTAATTTGGCCACTAAGTTCAATGACTTCTTGATGAAAATTTTCAATGAAACTTGGTATCTAATACAACTAAATAACCAAAAAACTAATGGCATAGTTAGATTTCAATAAAAGAATCAATAGTGATATATTCAACTTTAAGCGTACTATGTTTTTCTACTAGTGCAACATTACCTGTTAAGCTTCTTCAATGAAATTCAATAATTTTAACTTTGATTTCTTATTAAAAATTGATATTAAACCCTTTGTAATATAGATTAAAATATAATCAATGCTTTGAATCAATAAAAACAATAAAGTAAAGAAAATTACAAGTTCAAAACATAAGCAAAATATTGTTATTATTCACATGAGCAACAACGAGTAGTACAATTTAAGTTCTTTATTTGATGCCTTTTTAAATGAAAATTAGAAATCTAAGACTTGAGACTTCTTCTCAATGTCTTCTACCTAGAATAATCAATTTTAGATATTTCTATTGATTAATGAAGCAAGAAATCAAATGCAAAGTCTTTCTGTTCACTGTCATCCATCAAGAGAAGGGTCAAATTTTAAAACTTACCAAGTCACCAAGAAACTTAGCAATCTTTCAAAAACTCGTCCGAGTTTTTCAATCAAACTCACTTGATTCACTAAGTCAATTTTATGATGACATCATCTGAGTTATTTGGGCAATCCAACCAGGTTTCCTATTGATCTGATCTGGATCAGCCAATCCCCAAGTCAGATCACATGGGTTTTAAACAATGGTGTATACACATCTCTCCATTGTTCTAAGATGAGTTTAAAATAAGAAAGACGAGACAATTTACGAGTGTGCACATGCATCTAGCATGCCCTTATATATCATAATAGACGTGGATGCTTAGTGCGCACTACTTTATGGTAAGTTTCACATGCGGACTTTCATTCATCATTTCTCTAATTATAACCTTAAAGCTTTTTTTTTTTTTTTTTTAATAGAGAAGAGTTCTATATATGAAAAAACCTAAGGCACTTTCATTCATCATTTCTCTAATATTAAAATTGAACTATGGCCTTCTTGCATAATGATGGAAGGCCTCTCCTACCTAGGTCAAGGCTCAGAGGCTGCTCGTGGGTGTGTATGTCCAACATATAGTAATAGTGAAAAAGGATAAAAGGAAGCTATGAATCTGATATCATACTACTACCTTTCATGATGATTTTATTATAAAATTTGTTTTTCTTAGTTCAATGATATATATATATATATATGTATATATATATTCCCCGAGTCAACTGAATAAGAAACTTGAACTTTGAAGACCAAGGCATCTAATCTGTTGCTCATACAAAACTAGATTACACCTCAATAATAAGGAACTGACTTGGGAATTACCCCTCACGTACCCGTTGGTCCGTCCTCGCAACCTCAGAAGTGTTCAATGTATAGGCACCCCAACCTCCTCCTTTCCGCAATCTTTGCACACCAGAAGCCAATTAATTGCCTTTCTCTTGAGAGCATATTTGCCACAAAATTCACAAAAGTATTTTAAATGTCGAGAGATCTCGACTTTTGTAATCTGTTTCCTTAAAATGGGCACCATATCGAGTGCCGTAGTTACCAAAAATCCGCACATGAAGGGGCGGATAAATTATATCATGGTCTGGAATCTGGATACTACGAGACTACGTGGTACGGTTGCTAAGGGCATTAGCAAGGCGTTAATCGAACTGTCTCAAATAGGCCATGCCCCAAAACTTTCATCCATTGGATGATTCGTGTCTTGTTTTCTGAGATGTAAAATGGACACGGGGACTATTTTACCTTCCAATTTCAACTCCGAAAATTGAACTCCTAGAAACAAGGTCTCGGATCATCGAACGGATGATTTTGGCGCATGGCTTAAGACATGATTTATGAGATGAATGGTTTGGTCACAGGAAATCTGGGCCCGCTTGTATTTCTAGTATCCCCACCTCCACTGTTCCGGTCTCCGGTGGCCATCATTTAATAATCTACAAGAGGAGAGTAACTAAAAGGTTGACACCTTTTACAGGTACTAGGGGAGGTGAGAAGACTAGTAGAAGAATACAAGAATGAGGAGTTAAGCATAACCATAACAGGCCACAGCTTGGGTAGTGCCCTCGCCACCTTAACTGCAGCTGACATCGTATACCATGGCTTAAACAAGCCCAAAGACCACCCGGAGAAACCTAGCCCAGTGACCGCCTTCGTCTTTGCCAGCCCACGCGTGGGAGACTCCGACTTCAAGAAGAACTTCTCTCAATTGCAAAATCTACACCTGTTGCGCGTTAAAAACGCCACCGACGTCGTTCCCAACTATCCATTGATTGGCTACGAAGATGTTGGAGTGGAACTGGGCATCGACACTCGGAAATCGGACTACTTGAAGAGCCCTGGCAATCTGTCAACTTGGCATAATTTGGAAGCTTATTTGCATGGAGTTGCTGGAACTCAAGGAAGTAGTGGAGGATTTAAGCTAGAAGTTGATCGCGATATAGCGCTTGTAAATAAATCAATGGATGCTTTGAAGGATGACTATCTTGTTCCTGTTTCGTGGTGGGTTGAAAAGAACAAGGGAATGGTACAGAAGAGCGATGGATCATGGCATTTGATGGACCACGAGGAAGATGATAATGTTTGAGTTTCAGCTTCTAGTGATTAGCACATAGAGGTAGATCGAATAAGATGAACTTACTTTCCCTTTTTCATCTAGGCATAGGGAGGCATGAGGGTTAAGTGACGGAGAGGTGAAGCTGTTTGTAAGTGGTATTCCAAGACGTGATTGTTAAATAACGTGTAAACATATGGATATTTCTTTGTATTTTTTATTTTTTTTCCCTTGGCTAGTTTGGTGTTCATACATATCACAAATCGTAGTTTGGTGAGCCTGTATATCTTAAATCACCAAGACAGTGACTTGACACACTCGAAAGTCTAATCCTGGCTAAAGAGGCTAAAGGAAAAACGGCAACTCCAACCTGCCACCAAGTATATTCTAAAGGAGATGCAGAGTTGTCTGGATCAACATGTTAGCCATTTCTTGTCTCACAAGGTCTGTTTGGTTGATAGGAAACTCATAGAAATTGAGAAGGAAAAATGATGTTTCCCCCTTCAAGTTACTCACTCTCCAGCACTCCTCTCAATAAATTCATTTTAAAAGTAATTCATCTTGAAGTGTCAAAAATGCCTTAACTTCAAATTTTCGACCTTATGCCATTTGTTTTGTGGCTACGATGTTTAACTCCACCTTGCGGCCACCCTTTGTTGACAATCTCCATTTTTCCATTTCACCACCAACCATTCGTTTATTTAGTAAGAAGTGGGATTTTGTGTCGGCCCTGGGAGTTGTCAAATGGTGGAAGTTTCGGACATGAACCCCGGAAGATAGCTAAAAAACAAAAAGCCTAATTGTGCTGTTGGTTGTTCGCGTCAAGGTTATCAAATGTGTTAACAGGGGATGTGAAACTCGTTTCTCGATAAACTAGTTTTACATAACTATTGGAAACCAATTTTAAAATAAAAAGAAACTTATGTGAAACTTATTCACGATCTTTGTAAAATACTTAAAATATTAATGAAAAATTCATTTTAACTTAGAAAAATTGATGAAGAACTCTACCAAAACACCTATTCAAACATAAATATCCTTTTGTATATGACTACGTCAAAATATATATATATATATATATATATATATATATATATATATATTCCTTTGTGCAACAACTTTTCCTTTACCTCTTTTATTTTTCGATCTCCCTTTCATTTTCACTTTCATTTCTCGCACGTTTTCCTTATATTTCTTTTAAATTTCTAAACTCTAACATTTTCACATTTCTTGTTTCATGTAAAAATTTTGTAGGTCTTTTGTGATTTAGTTTCATGTTGAAATTTGGCGTGTGCATGAGACAAAGAATCAGGCTTGGATTTGAGCAGTTGAATGATCTAATTTGTTCATCTAGTTACTCCTGCATTGGATGTTTGGTTGGTTACAAAGCATGCACATTGAATGATTAGAGTAAGAAAAATAGATTAAAATCCACAGATATATGTTTATCTGTTTAAAGTTCACATAGTTGAATCAAAGAAATGTGATCCATTTTAAGAAATTGATCAAAATAATTTGTTCTATTAATCCGTGACATCAAAAGATTTATTCGTGGATGTCTGTTTAAAAGGAAATTTTTAAAAAAAGTTAGACTGAAAGGGACTGTTTGCGATGGGAAAAACAATTCCTAGAACTAATTTAACCCAAAATATCAATCATATTCCTTGCAATTGAATTTGTTAGAATAAGAATAAGAAGGTGCCAGAATAAGCTAATCCCAGAAAATCACAAATAACGAAAGCTTAGGTCTAATGCAGGATTTCTCCGCTCTAGAACAGCCAACAATAATTCTGAAATAACATCACACCTAGAATAAGATAATGCAGGGAAAAGCTTATTTCTAGATTCTTATTCCCATTGCAACAGCCTATAATTTTTTTATTTCAATAATCAGATGCTATTTATTATTATTTGGCAATTAACACACTTTGGGAAGGTTTTTATTAAAGACTAATGATTATCCACAAAATACCCACCCAAATCACCGAAAGATTTCAATAGTTAATTTATTAATTTTCTATATTTTAATTTTAGTATTGTAAAGCAAATCCATTATTCGAGTGCATATTGGATATGCATTGAAGTTTTTTCATTTGTTTAAAAAATATATAATATATCTAATCCCTTTAGATCCAGATGTGCAGCGACTTTGATCTATCAGTCGTCTTTATAGGCCTGTTGGATAATTTTGGCATCTCGAAATTGTACTTATAATAGACAATTGAACTTATTGTGTAAAACGGCCTGAATTTAACTTCCAAACGGTTTTAATGCTGCTAAAATCAGTCAATCATCACAAAACGGGTACTGACATGAATGGTGATCATCAAAAGCGGTCCATCATGCAAAATCTAAGGCACTTTTACAGACACACGCCCTAAGCATTTCCATTTATCATTCGGTTTATGTATACTATAACACTAGTGGAGTTAGAGAACACTGGTCCTTGCAGGATTCCTTTATCCATACTATAATCCTAAAAGAATAGCCCTACTTTTAAAGAAAAGTATTTAACTGAATTTTCTACTAATATCTTCAATTTTACACATAATTTATTTTATATTAAGTATAATTTATTTTGATTCATCCTTTTTAGTCATGGAAACTATTATCCTCTAATAAGAAATAAAAAGGCTCTGTTTTATATTTCATTCAAATATTATATTAAGAAATAGAAAAAATGGTTTCAACAACATTCCCACATCTCAATATTTTCTCGAAGGAAAGGGAAATAACCCTCCACAACTCCTAAATGATATTAAAGTAATTAGATATTATAAACTAATCAAAATCATACATTTTATGTTGTAGATTCCCTCATCTCTTTTCTTCTTCTTCTTTTTCTCCTTCTTCTTCCTTCGTCCCTACCATTCAATATTGTTATAGATAATCACAAATATTTGCGTTTTCAAAAATTTCTTCTTCCTTTTTTTTTAAATTTCTCTGAAGCTAGCAAAGGTTCAAGGTAGCGCTTTTACCATGATAGAAAGATTAGAAAAATATTTAGAAATTAGGATAATAATTTTTACATAATTTGCTTCCTAACTATTAGCTGAAAAATAAATAAATAAAAATGAAGAAAATAAGACTAAATAAACCTGTTACCTCGATTCTTATCGTCTTGTGGGTGGAGTTTTTTTAATGTATGACTTACGAGTGTCAAACAACTCTATCTCAGAGTCTCTCCTGTAAGTTTGCTCGGGAATGGCCACGTATCTTTTCACCAGTAATTAACTACGCAAAGTAGCAGAAGTGGTCAAATTATATAATTTTTCTTCCCTCAACTAAACATTATAAATTATTAAACTCACATACTCCAACGTTCCATGTACCCATGTAACCTAAACTTTTTGAGGATAACTACTACTGACGAATTCTAAGAATCCCATATTGGCCCAAACGCAGGTATAGCTGCAGCTTTACAAGCACACACTACATCTCTACTTCCTTCCAGATTGCCAGTGACGATCACCACTTCAGCCCTCCATTTCTTAGCAGCTTCAACGCTCATCTCTGCCACATTTGGATTGACCAGAAACAAGAGTATCATGAACAGTCACCTTCTCCTCATCAAACCCACTAACCATCTACTTAATCTCTTTCCCGAAGTTCTCTTCGATCTCTTTCGCCATCCGCACCAAACAAAAATATGCTTTGCAAAGCTGAAATAAGAATAAAGAAAGACGCAGATTCCTGACCCAGTTGCAACAAATATAACTTTTTCATACAGATTGACCAGATAAGGTAGGCCCGCGATACCGTTCGGACCCAAAAATGAGTCCGTGGGTCTGAAACTAAGGCTTTGGTGAAGTATCCTACTACACCGGCCAACATGAATGGTCTTTCTTTCCGCCTGACATTATACCAAATGCATGCCATTCTGATAATGGGATCTGCTGATTCTTCTCAGTATGCCGAGTTTATGAGGGAGGTGTGGCCGGAGGGAGCCGTGACGGCAACAGTTAGTGGTCGGACTGTTAGCCAAGGGAGCACTATGAGAAGGGTGATCATTAATATCAACCAGAATTTTTGTTTTGCTGCAAGCGTTGAGAAAGTAACATTTTGTAAGACCTTGTAGCTGGTCTGTAAGAGTTGTGAGGATAACGAAGAGAAAGAACAAAAAGACTGCTATCCAGCCAGCAAATCGTGGGTCCGCTCGAAGACGTTGGTATGAAGGTGGCGGATGAGAGGAAAAGTAGCCAATGAAGAGACACAAAGGAGAACGAAGATGGTGAACACAGCAGATATTATCTCTTTGGACGTATTTTCGCTATCTTTAAGAGTAAGAACCTGACCGTAGATAAGCCATGCTATAGACGAGATGCCACAACCACTGTGGACCCCCGCCAATGGATTGGAGAAATTAAGTGACACAAATCTTGACTGCAAGTGGAACCCCTGGCCTACCAAATAACTTCACGGCCACCCAGAAAACCATCCGGAAAAAGGCTTCGTTCAGGCAAAGCATGATGATCGGTATGTTTGCGATGGAAATAACAGCTGCTCTCTTTTTTGTGGCAAAATTAAGTGACACAAATCTTGACTGGAAGTGGAACCCCTGGCCCACCAAATAACTTCACGGCCACCCAGAAAACCATCCGGAAAAAGGCTTCGTTCAGGCAAAGCATGATGATCAGTATGTTTGCGATGGAAATAACAGCTGCTCTCTTTTTGGCGTGCTCGAAATTTCCGGTGATGGCGAGAACCAGAGCAATTATGTACAAAGCGAAACAGAGCAAACAAGCGTTTGTAGAATGTGAAAAGGCTTTGGTCAAGTAGTATTACCGATAGCCTTAATTGGCTGTCATCCTTTGCTTGGTCAACTGAATTTCCTCCTGGCAGGCGCTTCTCCAGATCTATAATTTCATCACCACTACCCGATATATCTAGATGGCAGAAATGGCTGTTTGTCGACTACTGGACCTTTGAAGACGGAAGAATTCGACTTCTGGAGTGCCAGGGAAACCAGACCGATTTAACACCGGTTTCATCTACTAGTGGCGCCGGTATCATAAATGGGATATTTTTATTTCCGTTTACCTCGAAGGTGACTCCTCGGCAACTCGAAAATCTAATAAAGAGGAGGAATTCGTGCATACCTAGTTGGCTGTCTCCCAGCGGAAACCCAGTACATCCTTCTCTGCTTTGCTCATCAGCCTCCTTATAGCCAGCTCTGTTAATAGTATAATCTAAACGTGGAACTCGACTTCATCAGGTGCTTCATCTGGTTTCTCCACATTTAACATATTTGGTAGGCCAAATATAAGCTCCTACAATTGATTATGATCCGCTCCGTCCCATCATACATTCTTTTTCACTTAATTTTGTTTAGGATTGTTGTTCCATTACTATTCATATTAGAATGGCAAAAGCCTATTTTAAGATTTGTCGACTTGTTGGATTGATTTTCAGATTGCTTGAGCTCTATTACGACCATATGAACGGTTTGGATCAATTGCAAGTGGAGCTGGCTGTGTAAAAGTAGGACGGTCTCGTTATATTACTATGATGTGGGGAAGTTGCGGGTCAGGGTCCATGATTAATTAGACACAATAGCTGAATGGCTGGTTTGGATGATCAAATATGTTTCTAAATATCTTCCCAAATTATTATACTAAGAGATTCAACGCATGGTTAATAACGAAAGAGCTCTTAGATGGAAATGGTCTGCTGAAACTAAGTTGGTGGTCTCCCACAATTAGAAATTAACCACAAATTAATGGTTTGTTAGCAAGCAACTTTCCAGTTCGGTTTCTCCATTCTATATTTTCATTTCCTCTCTAGTAGGATTGAAAACGACCATTAGACGGTAGGTAGATATTCTGAATGTCATCGAAACCGAATTACTAATGGATAGGGAAGGATTTGTCAGAATCAGTAGCACCTGAATGAGTGTGTTTCTCATAAATCACTGTGAGGTTGAATGCTAACCTTCGATATTGGGTTCCGCATGGAATGTGAGTAAATGAAGCCAATCACGAAGCAATTTAAATGATCCGTGTTGTGGAGCACTCATTCTAAACAGACATCCTTATACCATGGATATGGGTTCTTTCACTAGAAAAATATGAGTGGACAAAGTTGCCAGTGGGACTCGCTTTTTCCAAAAATCAAATACTATAAATCTGGCAAGGCATGAGTGACAGAGTCATATATATGAAAATTCTGGAAAGCTGGATGACTCTAAGTTTTGATGTATGGAGAGTTTTCTAAATGTTTGAATCATTGCTATTCCAATTCTTAGCCATCCTGCCGCTAGGCCATTAATCTGTGGCATAGAATTGTCACATGGGGCTTGAGTTGTGGTGCATACCGCAACTTTAGCACATCCTAACAGATGGTTGGGATCATTAAGAGTGGATCGTGCTTGTACTTTTCCAGATCATTCCAATAATGAAATAATAAGAGGAATGCTAAATCAAAGCACTCATTAAGCTTGTCAGGAAAGCGTCCTACTCTTTTTTACTACGTCCCATCTTGAGATGATCCTATCTATTCATCTGATTGCTCCAGCTTTGGATGTCTAGTAGCGCAAACAGTGAATTGAGTAATTTTAGCTATCTGCAAAAATTGTACTTCTGATCACGATGGTCTAGAGCACTTTGTATAAACAATTTTATTACTTCAGGATTGAACACAGATTTTGGGATGCTAGAAAAATCCAATCTTATTTTTTTGTTGATGATATATATGAAGCCAATACAATTAGACGAATGGTGTGATCTCTAAATGTGGTTGCCTTCATGCAGATTGGTTTAACATTCATCTGGTAGTAAATATTAGGACTCGACTTAGACTCTCTTAACTGGACCAGAATTAACGCGGCTATAATGATCAAAGGATTGAAAACTTGCGATTAACCAACCAAAGGTGCGATGAATGTTGCGGAAACGGGTATCTATCTGGTGACTGGATCAATCAATGCGTTGTGGCATGTACTCGTGTTATCAATACATGTAGTAGTGTTTACGCGACTGAGTTCAAAGAGTGAAACACTTATTGCAGACGCCAATGCATGAAACAGTACAACGAGACAATTATACATCCAATTTCCATAGTACTCTTCCCATCCCTTAGTGGCCAACATTTTGCAGAGGTGAAGCCATGGGTGGAGTACAGTAACGTCCTTCGATCAAACTGCGTGCAACCTGCCGATAAGCGGCTTCTGTTAAATGAATGCCATCCCAATTGGCGTGTGTTGATGGTGTGGCACATGCTCTAGATCCATGGTGTCCACAACGTGCTGAAATATTGAAGTTGTATGGACCGCCTCCTCCACAACAAGCTGATAGTGTGCCACTAGTAAATCCTGCATCAAAATAAGGTCCCCCTATCAAAATTTCTCTTTCTAACCGTCAAAAAAAAAAAAAAAACTCTCATTTCTCATGCTTGTGAGAGCTTGAAATTGTTCGAACTGTTGGTTTTATGACGTCCTAATCGTTTTCTGCTGCTGTCGGTACAAGGTGGGGCTTCATTTGGGTGATATAAGCATTCATCTATAAGACCTGTCTTTGATAGGCCATTCACAAAAATCTCGTATTTAGGGTAATTTTGTCATATCTTATATCAGGAACTAAACCCAGGAACATCTAAGTCATCCCATATGATGAATTGTTTGAATCAACCCTAAACGGGGCAACGTATACTTTCTAAATCCCGGACCATAGGATTTCTCCGGCTACAAGAACAAGTGAGGATAGAATCTGGTGATCCAAACCACTTATTTCCTTGAATGGGCCTGTCTTAAAAAAGATATGCCCCCAAAATCTCATCTATCAAAAGACCTTGCTATTGGGTTTCGAAAGTCGTCCACATCGGGCAGTGACCTTCCAAGATCATCTGATGGATGAGATTATACATGAACAGTTTGGATCATCACAAAAACTTCAGACCCACGTGTTCTTACGGCAGGAGAGACCTTGCGGTCCAAAATGGTACCGAAACCAGCATAGCCTTTCTACTCTCCGGGTATAGGTAATTCTCAATGTGACCACAAGCCTCTAATGCAAAATCAAAACAAATGAATGAACACTCACCGAAATGCCGCGGAGAATGAAAAATGCGCATAGCGGCTCCATAATAATCAGCATATATAATCTTTGCTTGCGGATATTTCCGCCTGAGACTCTCCAAAGCGCTTCTGAGTTGGGAGTTGTGGTACTTGGCGAAATGATTCATAAGATTCAAGCAGCCGTTCCGTGGGTTGTAGCCTGCTTTGTCGGTACTGTAAAACAAAGTGAGGTAAAACGCAGAGCAACCAATTGGTAGGTTTCCGGGCACGACAAGCTCCATTGCACCTTCCTCTATCAATCTCTGAAACGCGGGTCAACCATAATATCAATCATAACATTGTCTCTCTCCCTCTCTCCGTTGGAGGATATTACTAACCACAATAGTTTGTAACAAAAAGTGGAAGGTTCAGATTTTCAAAAACAACGATAATTAAATCTTATCAGATCAGAGAATTATCACCATACACCACAGAAAATTTATGGATTTCGCATGTGTATGGTTGTCCAGAAGATGGAAGGGTTTTGATCATTGAGACCACTCTAAAAAATGCATTCCAAGCACTTGTGAAGGAAATTGGCACTATCTCTTTATCAACAAAAGGGTCCATCTCAGCAACAGAAAGATTTAGACTTGACTTTCTATTGGATTCTCACTATCAACTCCTTTACCTGACTGTACTAGGCCACGTTCTTCGTATTACTCTATTAAACGAGGGGATTAAGCTCTGGAGAGATCATATAGTGCTTTCAACTTGAAGAGTGGCCAGGAGTACATGCTACCGCTAAGAACTACCTATTGGCATCAACTTCCGATGAGGTAAAAGCGTTCAGCTTCTGTGCCCCGTTTTGTTTAGGCCATGCCCGGAAACGCCGCCGATTAGACGTTCCTAGTCTTTTTTTCCTGATTTTGAGACGGATACACAGGGCCAGAAGATGAACGGTTTAGATCACCTAAATATGAACGCCAATTATACTTCTTACCCTGCAGCAGCATATGCCTCCACCCACTCTGCAGAGCACCATATAATATCCTCATGGTTTGACCACGAGAAATTCCATTGAGGTTGGACAGACACCCGTCAGTTGAATGATCAAGTGGGATCCAGTTCCCCTAATCCGTAGTGAACGATTCACCCTCATTGACTCTATGGTATATGTGCTACTTGGGAGCACATTTCCCAGATTAGTAACAGTTTCAGTATTTGCATACACTGGTGGCGTCTGCAATAGTTCTGACGACCATCGGCACCATAGCTCGGACCTGCTCCATGGGGGCACCTTGTAAGAAGGCATAGTTATAATCGTTTCCACCTATTTCACCCACTAGAAACAGAGATTTACTGAAGTAATTGGAGCAGTCTGCAAATGAAAGAGTCTGGTTTAGCAATTTGAAGGAGAGATGAGATTAAAAATGCTGAAAAGTTCTACATTACCTTTTCTAGTGTTGCAAATGGAAGGCTTCAGTTCCTTGAACCAGCCGAGCTGCAAACTCAATGACATGTTTGTCCACATAACACGAGAAAGATTTCTCTCTTCAAAGAAAACCGGATCAAGAGCGGTAGCTCCGGCCACCGCGAAATTAACTCCATGCTGAAAAACCTGGCCTCTGGAATGTTTCAGATATGGTGGTAGCTCAGGTAACCCGTATGCCTCCGCTGCATTAGTAATATCACACGATAATTTCACAATTTCTGTTTTTGTTTTTCACAATCTCTAGTGCTTGCAGTGGCTCTAATAAAATTTAAATTGATGAATATATCCAATAACAATATTATTCTTAAACGTAAACATTTTGATCTAGCGGTTGTGATTCCCACAGGGTACAAAAGTTGGTTAATGGTACATCAACAGTTGGACTATTTAATTTGGTAGTTGAAATGAATAGTTCTATTATATGGACATTACTCAAAATTGGAGGTTGATAGTATGGACTTTTTATACGATCAATGCTCGTGTTTTCTTAGGAAGCATATAAGAGGCAACAAGTGCAAGTAACACCTACTCACTCAATTAGGTGGTTGTCTTTCTTCTCACATTTCTCATGCTAGTCTTTTCTAATAAAGCTCATCTACCTTTTCAGAGAGAAAAAAAACTCATTGAATGAGAGAAGAGTAGTGAACCTAACAAAAGAATGGCTTCTATCATTGAAAAAGTAAACTGCAATTGTAAATTAGCAATAAAATTATACAGATCCTTTCGTGTAAAAATATGTTGTGTGATGGAATTAGGAATACTGTTGGTTGCAAGTCTCCTCTCCACTTGGTCTAGGATTACATCTAGGAGTGCATAAGAGTGTCGTGAGCGATTTGCAATTTATACTTGTTGAAGAATCAAGCCACGTATTTGCTCTCCTGCACTACTGCTGATATGCCAAGAATGGAGGACATCAATAAAACCTCTAGAAAGGTTTAGAACCAACCCTTCAGCGAAAATTTTTGCTATATAAATCATGGATAGACTTACTAAGCTATGCACTAGTTTGGTTAAAGAATCTCCATATTAACGAGTACAAAAGCAGAGCATGTGAGGAACTAAGAAATTACCAAGGAAGTCGACTATTAATCTTCCATCAGAGCAACGGCCTGTGGGACGGTGGAAGTATGTCTCACCATATGGGAACCTAGCGATAGCAGGGAAGTTTAGAGCACCGGACTTGAGAAAGTTTCCTGTATCGGCAAGGGAGTCTCCGAAGCTGAAAATCGATTCGTAACCGGCCAAACAGATCTCATGGAAGTGGAAGCTGCAGAGAGACAAAATTAGAAGGTAAATATTCAAAGCAAGAGAAGATGGGGAGGAAGCCATTGAATTGGTGAAGTGGTGCATGTCACATTAGGAGCGCTATAAAGGATGAATTGTCCAAAACGACAAGAAACCCCTTGGAAATATCTTGCATTTATTGGATCGAACCAAATAAAGGCTTGAAGCCTTGAAACGACGTAAACGTACACAAAGTTGAATTCTAAAAGCTTCTGCATGTATACAGAGCTGGATTTTAACCTTAATTTGAAATTCTGTTAACTGCTGGATTCTCCAATTCAACTTCGGAGTTCTCTTCTTACCTAAAGCTAGAGAGGAAAATTGGGACAACCGATCACATTGACTACTTCCACTGTTCGTTCACGTGATTTATGGGTCCAATGCTGACGATCTTCCATTCGATGGGTCCCATCTCGGTATTAAAATCTTATTGGGTGCTATAGCTGTCTAATAAATGGTCTTCTGTTCCGTCAGTGTCAAACCATTAATGAGTCACCAGAAACAATTTTAGAGATGAAGAATATATGTGTAGGTTATCAGAACAAGAGTAAGCCGTCAGGAATGGCAGTACAGACCTACACTCACGAGGTAGCGCAATGCGCCTCATGTTCGCATGATGAGCCCCACATTTTTTATTAGATCCCTCCATCTAATTTTTCTTATTTGTTGATGACTGCCAATCATAAAACGGTGAGGACTAGATGAGCCTGGAATTTAAAAAATGTATTTTTGATCAATATATGAACCGCTAAAATTATTATATAAAAGACGGTTCATAATCAGAGAGTAAGGACATTTTTTGGGATATTAACATCATCTAATCACCTTGATATTTGCAATATATGATATGATATCAAAAGTTAGAAAAATTAGATGTACGGGTTTGATTAACCAAAAGTGAGGCTTATCATGCAAACGCTACAACAGCATGTAATATCGGGTACTAGATATAATATCATTCCTGGAGAGCTGTTACTGGAAACCTCCCACAGTGAAATACAGTAGTTGAAAGTATTTTTATGGGTAAAATAACAACTAGTAGTTTCCTGCACTATACTATCATTCCTCGCAAGCCATTATTAAACCTTTGGCATTGAAATTTAGTGGTATCAAACCAACTTCGGCGGTGCATTGATTTTTTTAACAGTGCAACTATAACCAACTGCAAGGTGGGTACATCCCTATTTAATCAAGTTTTGCCGTTGATGGGATGTATACCAAAGTTGTCCCTCATGTGACGATTCTAAGCCATTGGCTTGTAGGGGGCTTTGTTGATGATTCTTGACCGCTTATCCTTTTATTTGATGATAGATTTGAAGTCTACAAAAGTTAGAGGTACAGACTTTCAGGTAAGGTTGACTTCTGCTGTCTCCAGGCCTAGTGGGCAAGTGGTTTAGATCATCAAAACACGGACCTCTCGCTTGTACTTCCACCTGCCCGCATAAGAACCCTCTAGTATCAGCATGGCTACAGCGCAGACAGTAATGGACGGATATAGTTTCCACCGAAAACAGAAGAGCAAGAGTTCGAGATGGACGTAGTCATTTCGCGAAATACCCACTGTTCTTAGTAGTGGCTCCACTACATGGGTCTGAACCGTCCACCTAATAGGGCAAATGTTAATCTCTAATTCATTGATCATCAACAAAGCCTCATATAGATTAGGGTTCAGGTATATAAATCTTGTTCCTTTATCTCCCTCTATATCAAGGGTCATTGCCTCATTTACTTTAAAATATTTTAAATCTTATTTCATCACTTTTATTTGCATCCTTTTAGGCCTTTTTCTAGTGTTAAGTGTTCAATTTTAGCCAAAATACCCTTAATTTAACATCTAATTAGATCATTAAAACAATCAATTTCGAGATTTTATATAAAATATTTTATTTTAGCTCTGATTGATCATCCAATTGTTGAATTGCAAAATTTAACGATTAGATGATTATCAAAGCTAATCAGAGGAGTAATGAACGATTTATATAATTCTAATTTGGTCCTGTGTAGTGCAGATCAATTAGATCAGATTGAATTATTTATATCAAGATAGATAGATTAGATTAAGATGAAGAAGCTTCCTAAAAAAAAAAGGAATTTGAAGATCATCAGGAAATTTACATGAATAAGAAAGAAGAAGAGAAGTTTGACTCAAAATCAAACTCTCCAGTAAGATCTATAAAAAGAGAAGAAATCTAATGAACAAGGGATTTTTTTGGCAAGGTCGGAAGCAGGGAGGCTGGTGGGTCTCTCCCACTTCCCTTTCTCTCATTCACTTCGTCTCCCACTTCTCTATCTTCCCTCGTATCACTTTCTATCTCTTCTTCCTCTCACATCTCCCCCTCTCATCTTCTCTTTCTTTAACCGCAACCCTCCGAAACTAGTCGCACCCCTTCTCTTTCTCCTTCTCTCTCATTCATCTTCTCCCATCTCTCTCTCTCTCTCTCATACAATCTCTTTCCCTCTCTCGTTCTTTCTTTGCTTGTTGTCTGTCTAACATTCCCTTCTATCTTTGTCTACCCGACCAGCACCACGAAGTGTTTGAACCAGTAGAGCCAGACGACGAAACTCCCTTTGCCTCGCTACTCCGTCTGTCTCCCAGCTAGCGTTTTTCCTCATCTCCCAGATTGTCTGCACTTACAGGAAGACGCAGACTGCCCTCCTTCCATCACTGGCATCATAGCTCTCAACCACACCTAGCCAGCCTGCCTCTGTCAGCTCCGATTTCCTCTGATCCACTGAGTCACTGCCTGAGCCACCTGTTCCACCGGTGAATCCTCCTTTCTTTCCCTCTCTACCAGCCGGCATCTCCTCCTTCACCAAACCCAGCGGCCCTGCTCCAGTATTCATAGGTTTTCTCTCCCCACTCGCACCCTTCTTCCTCATCTCCTCCAGTCAACCGCTCTCTACTCTCTGTAGAAACCCAGCCAAACCAGACTTCCACATCTCTCTCGTAATCTCCATGCTACTCCTCTTTCCCTGTCACTTCTCTCTTTCTCAACTCCATTGTCCACACCATCTCCTCTGTCTTACACTTTTCGGCTTGCTCCATTGCCTGCTCCGGCGTCACATCTCCCCCTGCTTCTTCCTCGCACCCAGCTCTCTCTCTAGTCCCTCTTTCTCTTGCCCCGTTCTCTCCTCTTCGTCGGGTTTATCTCTCGTTTTCATTTAAAACCAGAAATCTGAAAAAATTCGATATTTGTCCCTCAGATAATAAATTTAATTCCAATTTCATCCTTTTCTTGTGTAATTCCTATTTTCTCCTGTCGCAGTTCTATTTTATTTTTATAGCAATCCAGGAACAGTGTTGTCTAAACCTGTTTTATTCAAGTTTAACCAAATCAACGATTTAGCTCAGTTTAGCTTGAATAAACAAGAATTCTACAAATCACGATCTTGTTAGCCTCAGAATTCCAATTAATTTTCAAGCTTTATTCTTAAGACACCTTCTAGCTTATCGACTACATTTGATCTTTAATCTAAAAATAAAAAAATTAGATCTAAGCCATCCAAACCCAAAATCACTCTTAAACCCAGATATTCTAAAATTATGGAATCTTTTCAATCTAACCATCATATATTCAATTAGATGAACCATAAGGATATTGATGAACACTAATTGAAGTTTCTGATATCATATGTGAAGAATGTTATAACAATAAAGTTAAGAAAGTAGATTTTATGTTTCTTTTAATTAATTTTCTATCTTTTTAAAAATTGGAATTTTGTAATTTTTAGTAGTTAAATAGATTTTAGTTTATATTTCTTTGTTAGTTAGTTCTTGTCATTTCTTTTGATTTTTAGATAATTAAATTTTATTAAAACTCCATCTCTTTAAGTCAAGTCCCCGTGGGATCGACCTGTATTTGCATTAACTATACTATAATATTCTATGCACTTACGGTAAAACAAATAAACACCTAGTCTTTTTAGCGTCTTCAACTTGGATTGATTTCCTCCTAACTAGTACTATTTAAATCTACCCTCCCTAATCTTATTATCTAATGGTGATCCCCATAAGTTTCCTCTAATAATTTTATTTCTAATTTTATCCTTTTTTTTTATCTCTCCACTCATCTATCTCAACATCCTCATTTTTGGCAACACTCATTCTATGTGCATGTTGTTTTTTAATTGTCTAACATTCTAATCCATAGAGCTTGCCCAACCTTACAACCATCCTATAGAATTTTCTTGTCAATTTGAGTGCTACCTACTAATCATACAAAACTTTAGAGACATATCTACATTTGTTCCAATCCACTTGAATTCTTTGGATAATATCCACATTAATCTCGCCACTCTTATGAATTATCAACCCTAAATATTGAAAGTGACCTTTCTGGGAGACTTCTTAGTTATCAATCTTTAATAGTACTTCACTCCCACTTCTCTTCTAGCTAAATTACATTCTATATACTTTGTCTTAGTTTGGTTAATTATAAATCCTTTCCAGTCTATAGTTTTTCTCTATAACTCTAGCTTTATGTTTATATCCTTCCTTAATTTGTGAATAAAAACTATGTCATTTACAAATAACATGCATAATGAATCTCATCATACAAATATTTTGTTGACCCATCAATAACTAACATGAAAAGATATGAGATCAATGTCGATCCAGGGTGGAATCCTATAAAGATAGAGAAATCATTAATCTCTATACTAGTGATCTTAACATACCTTTCCCTTATACAAATTCTTAATTATGTATATATACCCTCATGTAACCCTTTTCTCACCCAATACCCACCATATTAACTCTTTAAGAATCTTATCATAAGCTTTTCCAAGTAAATAAAGAACATTTAGAGGTCCTCCTCTCCCTATTTTTCTCTATCGATTGTCTAAATAAGAAAAATAAATTCCATGGTAGACTTCTTAGGTATGAAACCTGTAACGCCCCCATGGGCCCACACAGTTAAGATATTGTTCGCTTTGGGCACAGCCCGCACGGCTTTAAAACGCGTCTCAACTGTTAAGGTCTACTCGGACCTTTATCAACCGTCCAGGAACTTTCCCCCTGTCGATGTGGGACTAACTCACAGCGCATCCCGCCTTCGTCCCTTAGATTATGTTGGGGACCTCCCCCTCAAACCTTCTTGGCGACGGCAACGGTAGCCCTCTCCCCCTTAGGGGCCACGTGACCTTGCGTGGGGTTAGCCATCCACCCTCGGGGTCGGGGTCTGGCTCTGATACCACTGTAACGCCCCGGGTCTGGGCTCCCTCAGTAATAATATTGTCCGCTCTGGGCTTAGGCCCGCACAGTTTTGTTCTTCCCCCGTAGGGGAAAACGCGTTGCTACTGGTAAAGCCCACCCAGACCCTTATCAATAGCCCAGGAACCTTTTCCCGAGCAATGTGGGACTAACTCTCAGCACATCTCGCCTTCGTCCCTCAGATTATGTTGGGGACCTCCCCCTCAAACCATCTTGGCGATGGCAACGGTAGCCCTTTCTCTCAGTAACAATTTATAAGCATTCACCTTTCATTAATGACTCATTTTCAACACCTCTTTATACACTAACTCACCAGTTTCCATCTCAAAATTCGATATTTCATCTATAGGGGACGAAGATCCTATTTCATCAATTATCAATGATTTTCCCAATATTATAATTTATTCATCAATAAATCTGCTTCAAGTTTAAACTAACACTACACTACTCTCAAACCATTTCTGATCCTTTACCATTTTCATCCTACTATTTTCATTACAAAAATTGTTAGTCTTTTTCCAACAGTTACACACACAATCCAAGTTAGAAACTTGGCTATCAAAATCAATGTAATTGAATATATCTTCTATCATATATTAAAGTTCTCACTAAGGGAACTACCTTAAAATCTTTATTCTGATTCATGATTATAAGAATCATATATTTCCCTGAAAAATGCACTTCCTTGTGCTCATACAAGTACTTAAGGTTACAATTTCTTTAAGAAAGTTTGCCAATCTCCATGGCATTATCTATTTCACGATCATCGACATCGCTCACATGACTTATCTCTGTAACTCATATTTAGGAAACTGCCTCACCTCATGGACTGTATGTGACCTTTGAATTTGTTGGAGTGGCTGTGATGGAGTTGTAATGACTCCAATTTTGCAATATTGAAATTCCAAGTTAAGCAATGAAAAGATATGTTTTTAAAGATAAGAGCATTTTAGTCATTTCACTATTCATCTTGACTGAACCCAGGAATTTTATCCTAAAAATGGTGTCATTAGATGCGTCTCAGAAAAAGGAATCCAACGAGACCAAAATCACCCAAAACGAAGTTAAAATGAGCTAGTTATGGCCCTTTGAAGTTCAGGGGCAAAAATATAATTTTATTAAAAAACGAATTTACTCTGCAAAAACACAGGGGCCTGTTTTGATACAGGCACCCCTTCATCTTCAACCTCTAGAAGGTTCTAGAACGGTGGTGATTGGAGGAAAAATCACCACCATTCTGGAGGTTTCTCCACCACCATTCAAAGGCGATGAGAGCCCCCTCCAGAACCCTCTCTTAGCTCCATTTTGCATGGTTTTTCATGCAAAAACCTAGGAAAATCCATCCAAGGGCCAGGCGTCATGCAAGCTACACAAATGTTAGGTGCCAAACATGACGCCCAAGTGTTAGGTATGCTGATCCGTCATAACCCTTTGCTTGCAATCACGCATGTAAGTCAAGAAATTAAAACATCATGCTCCAAATCTAAAAAGGCCCATTTAGAATTTGCTTAACTTCATCAAGTCTCTGGTTGAAATTGTCGGATGCTGAATGCATGAATCATTACATACTTCATGTTTGGTTTATAACAGTAATGATGACATGAGAAACACTACCCAATGTTCTAACTTTGGCATTTTGTCCAATAGCTAGGTTTCTTATTTAATGACTAGAGCAGAACACAAGGTAGTAGCATGTGGCTTCATGGAACTATTGAAGATGTAACACAAAATAAAAAGAAAACAAGATTTGGGTTGAAAATCCACTAACCAAAGCATGTATCACGGATAAAGACAATTGAGCGGGTGCACTTAGTATACCAAAGAAGTAAATAGTGCCATATCATTATATATATTTTTTGTAAAAGATCTATAGTGAGATGTGAAATCAATCATACTCCTTATAGTTCTTTAAGAAAGAATGGAGCACTCTTACTTGTTTGATCACGCTATCCATAGATGAGAAGTAGAACAACCTCGATCGGCCTTAAGAATAAAAGGGTGCATACATGCGATTAATGAGAGATTCAAAGCCATACCAGAATCTGAGTGCGCATATATCAATGTGGGATTGATGATGAGATTAAAGACAAAACCGAAAACATGGGTGCCATTTATCAGGTAGGATCGATGATGAGACTAAAAAATGGGTGTGCATGCTTCAATTGAACAAGACAAGATTAAACTTTACATGCTTCTAGGTTATGCATGTAAAATGCCTTCATCGATTCAAAATACATGGAACAAGATAGAAATCCAACTAGCTTAAATAAGTTCCTAAACCACAATCCCATACCTCGTAGACGAAATCAATCTTCTACAGTCTTTTAATTCAAAGCGCAAAATTTGAGAAGAATACTTTAGATGAACTATTCTTCCTCTTTCTTTTCCTCTCTTTCCTATCTCTTTTTTATCTTTATATTTCACGCATCTTTCCTTCTCCCTTTTTCTTTCCTTCTTATCATAACCCTTCCAGATTCTAATATGTTGCGTATCATTATCCTTTCCTATCTCCTAGGAAGGGAATTTCTCCAAAAAGATTGTCTTTGGAGACTTGAACTCTAATTCTAAAGTTTTATATATTCATTCTATAGCTATTAGAGCAATTAGATTTTTGTTGTTGTCAATTTCATGCAAAAGAATATTTATATTATGAAAATGAAAGTTGTTACATTAGTGGTGCTTGAGATAGAGTGAGCTGACTTAAGCTAAGATTAGATATGCATATTACTATTACTTGTGCTTGAGATGAGTTGAGATGAAAAGCAACTAATCTCATATCATTTCGCAGTTAAGTTGAATTTTATTAATTTCATGGAAAATTTGAGTCTTCTCAACTTAGCACCAATCTTCTCAAGGCAGATCTTATCTCCAAGCTACTCACTTCATCTAAAGCCCCACTAACACCATGTTATTGATAACTGGTGCTTGATATATGGAGTGAGATGGCTTGAGATGACTTGAGATGAGATGGGCTAAATCATTGTTGTTGGTCCTTGAGTTGTAACTAGATGACGTCATATTTCCTCACATCGCTGTTAGTTGTGCATGAGATGGCTTCAGATTAACAACAATGATTTGGCCCACATGAGAGACACCCTTGAAGTGAGCTTTGGTATGTGAGCTTTAATTCTCATCTCATCTCATCTCAACCTAGCTAAAGTTATCTCAAGTAGCTCACTCCATCCCAAGCACCACTAACACCATGCAAGAAAGATTTCTTGTAATATCCTTAATTTTTAGGATAAAATAGTAAATTATTAAATAAATAAAAATAAAAATTTATAGATAGAAATTTTTCTTGAAAACATAAGAATTAGAAATTGCTCGTTGATACGAATCCAACGCCACCAAGAACGCGAAAAACGGAGCTCAAACGAGGGAGTTATGAGCCGTCGAAGTTGTAATGGCAATTTTGTCATTTGACAGAAACGTATTACACAGGAGCCCAAATTGATAATGGCACCCCCGTCTTCCACACGTCTGTACCCGGATCCGGACAAATTGCCGGAGAAGCCATGGAAAGAGCGTGAATGGAAGAGGTTCTCTTCCCACTGGACTCTAGGCCTATATCTACCCTCCCCAGGTTGCCAAAACGCTTCACTTTGAGCGTTTTCACTGAGCTTTACTCAGAAACTTAGCCTGCAAAAATTCACGTTTTTCCGGCGAGTGGAGCCCCGACAACCCGAGCAACACCAGCCAGGCGCAAAGTAAGCCTCAAATCCATGTTTTTATGTATTTATTAATTAGAAAACTAATTAGAAAAGCATAAAAAAAAAATAGGAAAAAAATCGGATTTTTTGGGAACTTTGTGCACGCTACTGTTGGAGCGTGATTTCACGGATCAAACCTTGTCCGTTTGAAAATCGCACCGTCCAACTAGTGCACAAGAGACCCAAGAGCAAACCCTTTAAATTTGGGAGTGATCCAATGGTGGATTTCTCCATAAAACTCAAAAACTAGTACCTAAGGATGTTAGTGCGATGTGGTGGGACCCATTACCTTAGGGTGCCCTTATTCTTGTTGTATGCTCCATGTTATTGATTCATGTCATGTTTTAACTCAGTGAATTTCATGTTTTAGCATATGAAATAAATTGGCATTTATTTGAACATGGCATTATGATATCACTATTTTCATAAGTGTTAGACTTTTTATCAGTGCTGTTCATTATTTCTTTCATTTATTACATTAATTGTCTATGTACCTACACAAGCGATAGCTTGCTGAGGCATTGCTTTATTTTGCAATGCCTTAGATCTCGAGCACGACACCAGGAAAGGAAAAGCGGTTGATAAACCTTGAGCCGTCTTGAGAAAGTAGTTTTCCCTATAGTGTTAGACAATAATGTGAGTCATTAGAGTGGATTATCATTTGAATTTTATTATGGACTGCATACTTTATATTTGGATGTGATTTAGATCTTTGGACATATGTTGGACATTTATATGGGATGTTATGATGGATAGACCCTAGGCCATATTCTTATTGTCTTTTGGACGTTTATTTGATTTAAAATAAAGGCGCCTATTTATTTGACGTTGATTTATATGCGGATTATTTATTTATGTTTAAATTTCATGTACACCATTTTGAGAAAGGAAAATTAACACCCGGAGTTTTAAGATAGGTTGAGTAAAATGTTAAATAAATCTTTTCTCATGGGATCCCAAATGCTCTTATTTAAAATGCCAAAAAAAAAAGTCTTAAAAATCCGGGGTGTTACAAAGTTGGTATCAGAGCCCAGTCTAGTCCATCATAATCCTTGTGAATGTCCATTTATATGTGAAAAACAGTCCATAATAGTTGTAAAGAGAGAAATTATGAGAGAGGGACTTACACTTAGTGACATGTAAAATTTTGACAGATGGCTCCTCGGAGAAGGACAAGGTCTACCCCTGCTACACCCATGGCTCCACCTGCTGAGTCCTCTGATCAAGGGGATCGAGATGCTGAGTTATTGAATCGTTTAATGTCAGGACTCGTACCACTTATATTGTGAGTTAGGACAAATTGTTGACTCAGCCTAACCCTAACCCTATTCCACCACCTAAAGTGGCACCCATGGTTTCGTCGATTCGGTCTCACCAAGCAGTCTGAGGCAGATTACCTCAAACCACGGAGGGCGATGCTACGAGTGACTCTAAGAAGATCGACAAATTATTGGAAAGGTTTCAAAAGATAGTGAAACCCTTTATGACGATGGTAACACGGAGGCCGAGGCGATGGTTATTTGAGGCGGAGGAGAGGACATTCGACGCTATGAAGATCTCACCGATGATCAAGTTAGAGTAGCCTCCTACTGTGAAAGGTGAGGCCGGCTTCCGGTGGCGAGACTTTCACACTCACTCGACTCAGATCCGACCGAGACGATGACATGGGCAGCCTTTAAACTGTGCTTTCGACACTCGGTATTTTCCACCTCATGCATTGCGATCCATGAAGAAAGAGTTTGCCACCCTGTGAGCGAGAGATATGACGGTTCAAATGCATTTCTGAACCGATTTACACCGAGGAGATTTGCACCTCACGCATCAAGGCCTCAAACACGGAGGCAACCGACGGTATTTGTGGATGGGTTGACTCCTGGGCCGAGAGATTGAGTGATTTCTTCGCGACCCATACGTGCGAGATCTTCTGCGATATGGCGTCCATGCATGAGAAGAACTCTCTCGGGAATAGAGGAGTGTGTTCCACGGCCCTTTAAGGGCAAGCGGCCATTTGGTGCTATGCACACACGGGGCATCATGTCATCCACCACAGCCAAATTTAAGAGAGACAGCGAGAGGAAGAGATGTGATAGGTGCAAGGGTTGGCACCCCGGGCGAGGGTGCAATAGATTCGACCGACCACGGATGAGGCAGCCCCAACCACGAGACAATCCTATACACCTTACAGAGACAGCCATACGTGTGTTTCAAGTGGAGACGTTGGCCATTTCATTAAGGACCGCCCTAAGGGGCGGAGGCGGGGAGATGGGAGCGGGCGGTGCCTAACGCGCCACGTAGCCGTGGACGAGTATTTTGCCATCTCATCGGGGGACAGTGCACGGGCATCACATCGGTCGTAGAAAGGTACTCTTCTGGTCTCGGATAGACCTGCCAAAGTTCTTTATGACACAAGGTCTACACATTCTTTTATATCATGTATTTTTGCATCTTGCTTTGATGTATGTGTACACAAACTAGCATTTGGATTAGATATTATGACACCTGTGGGAGAGACAGTAGAAACTACATAATATCTTAGAGATATACCTGTAGAGATATCAGGCATGAGTATGGACACTGACTTCATCTTACTAGACATGGTAGACTACGATGTTATTCTTAGGATGGATTGGTTAGCCAACTATGGGGCTATGGTAGACCGCCGAAAGAAGCGAATCACTTTTCTTATACCTGGGCAACCAGAAATAATGTTCCAGGGTAGGAAAGATCAGGCAGGTATATGCATCATTTCTGCTATGAAGGCGGCACGATTTTATGCACGAGGGTGTAACGCATTCCTCTCATATGTGACTATTGAGGAAAAGGAACAGCCACGGCTTGACGAGATTGATGTTGTCTGTGATTTTGCTGATGTCTTTCCTGAGGAATTACTAGGATTGCCGCCAAGTAGGGAGATTGACTTCACCATTGACTTAGTGCCGGGTACATCGCCTATCTCTAAGGCACCATACAGAATGGCTCCAGCAGAGTTGAGAGAGCTTCAGATACAATTGCAAGAGTTACTGGATAAGGGTTTCATCAAGCCGAGTGGATCACCATGGGGAGCACCAGTCCTTTTCGTGAAGAAAAAGGATGGATCACTGAGATTGTGCATTGACTATCGGTTGTTGAATGGTGTTACTATAAAGAACCGATACCCTTTGCCACGCATAGATGATTTATTTGATCAGCTCCAATCCGCACAAGTGTTCTCCAAGATAGATATGAGGTCAGGGTATCATCAGCTGAGGGTTAGAGAAGAGGATATCTCGAAGACTGCCTTTAGGAGTCGTTATGGTCATTATGAGTTCCTAGTGATGCCGTTTGGATTGACGAACGCACCTGCAGTGTTCATGGATCTAATGAACCGTGTCTTTCGAGCTTATTTGGATAAGTTCATGATTGTATTCGTGGATGACATCTTGATTTATTCGCTTAGTCATGATACACATAGGGAGCATCTCCACACGGTATTGGACACACTTCGTCGACATCAGTTGTATGCCAAGTTCAGTAAGTGTGATTTTTGGTTAGACCAGGTGCATTTCTTAAGCCACGTCATATCTAAAGATGGAGTGGCCGTGGAGTCAACAAAAGTAGAGGCAGTACTACACTGGGAGAGGCCCAAGACATGGATCTGAGATACGCGCTTTCTGTTTGGTAGGGTATTATCGTCGCTTCATAGAGGGATTCTCTAAGATCGCGTTACCATTGACCACCCTGACCAGAAAAGACACTCAATTTGTGTGGACCGAGGCTTGTGAGGAGAGCTTCCAAGAGCTCAAGAGGAGACTTACTACTGCTCCAGTATTGACCTTACCATCAGGTACGGTGCTATGTAGTTTATTGTGACGCCTCTGGCAAGGGATTAGGAGCAGTGTTGATGCAACATGGGAAGGTAATTGCTTATGCGTCTAGACAGCTGAAGACACATGAGGTAAATTACCCAACACATGATTTGAAAATGATATAGACAGTTGAAGTCTTGGAGACATTATCTTTATGGCGAGAGATTTGAGGTATTCATTGATCACAAGAGCCTCAAGTACTTCTTTATGCAAAGCGAATTAAATATGAGGCAGCGCAGATGGATGGAGTATCTCAAGGACTTCGACTTCACCATACAGTACCATCCTGGGAAGGCTAATGTTGTTGCAGATGCCCGAGTAGAAGGCGGTGTGATGATTGCCAATTTGACGACTCGGTCTAAGTTCTTTGACAGGATCTTAGAGGCACAGGGCAAAGACAAGGAAACACAGGATCTGACAGATAAGGCAGATTTTTTGAGGGGACCAGATGGAGGGATTAGATTTAAGGGAAGGTTGGTAGTACCAGTAGATGACGAATTGAAGCGCGAGTTACTTCAAGAAGCACACCAATCCCCTTATACAATTCATCCTATGGGTACGAAGATGTATCAGGATCTCAAGAGGCATTTTTGGTGGAATGGTATGAAAAAGGATGTGGAGAGTGCGTTGCACGATGTTTGACTTGTCAGCAGGTCAAGGCTGAGCATCAGCGTCCGTCAGGACTACTTTAGACACTGGACCTTCCAGAGTGGAAGTGAGACCATATTACCATGGACTTCGTTCTGGGTCTTTCGAGACGCCACGGGCCACGACATGATATGGGTCGTTGTGGACAAAGTTGACCAAATCCGCTCATTTCCTTCCTATTAAGACAAAAATCGGGCCGTGGATAGCTTAGCGAAATTATATGTTAAGGAGATCGTCAGTCTACATGGCGTTCCCTTGACAATTATATCGGATCGAGATACGCGATTTACCTCAAAATACTGGAAGAGCGTGCAAGAGGCATTAGGGTCGAGACTAAAATTCAGCACAACATTCCAACCTCAAACAGACGGACAAAGCGAGAGGACCATCCAGACTATTGAGGATATGCTACGAGCCTGTGTTAGGGATTGGAAAGGTAGCTGGGAAGATCATTTACCTTTGGTGGAATTTGCTTATAATAATAGTCATCACGCTAGTATTGGCATGGCTCTATATGAGGCACTTTATGGCAGACCTTGTCGGTCACCTTTATGTTGGAGTGATGTAGGAGAAAGACACGTGGTGAAATCTGAGTTAGTAGAAGAATGTACAGAGAAAGTCCAACTCATTCGGAGGAGGTTACTAACAGCTCACAGTCGACAGAAAAGTTATGCAGACAAGAGGCGAAAGGACTTAGAGTTCTCTGAGGGTGAGCATGTATTCTTGAAGGTTTCTCCCATGAAAGGGGTGTTGAGGTTTGGAAATAAAGGGAAGCTTAGCCCCAGGTATATTGGACCTTTCGAGATCTTACGCAGAGTTGGAGCTGTGGCATATCAGCTAGCCTTACCACCACAGCTAGCAAATGTACATGACATCTTTCATGTGTCTATCTTGAAGTATGTGCCAGATTCCTCACACGTATTGGAGCAGATCCCAGGAGAGCTACAGTCTGACATGACTTTTGAAGAGAGACCAGTGCACATCCTAGATACAAGAGTCAAGGAGTTAAGGAATAAGACCATTGCTTTGGTCAAAGCCCTTTGGTAGCATCATTCAATACAGGAGGCCACCTGGGAGACTGAGGAGGAGATGCGAAAGATCCATCCAGAGTTATTTACATAGAGGTATGTAGCTAAATTTCGAGGACGAAATTTTTATAAGGAGGGAAGAATGTAATATCCTTAATTTTTAGGATAAAATAGTAAATTATTAAATAAATTAAAATTAAAATTTATATATAGAAATTTTTCCTGAAAACATAAGAATTAAAAAGTGCTCGTCGATACGAATCCAACGCCACCAAGAACGCGAAAAACGGAGATCAAACGAGGGAGTTATGAGCCGTCGAAGTTGTAATGACAATTTTGTCATTTGACAGAAACGTATTACACAGGGGCCCAAATTGATAATGGCACCCCCGTCTTCCACACGTCTGTACCCGGATCCGGCAAAATCGCCGGAGAAGCCATGGAAAGAGGCGTGAATGGGAGAGGTTCTCTTCCCCTAGGACTCTAGGCCTATATCTACCCTCCCTGTGTGGCAGCTTCACTTTGAGCGTTTTCACCGAGCTTTACTCGAAACCCTAACTTTGCAAAAATTCACGTTTTTCCGGTGAGTAGAGCCCCTACAACACGAGCAACACCAGCCAGGCGCAAGGTAAGCCTCAAATCCATGTTTTTATGTATTTATTAATTAGAAAACTAATTAGAAAAGCATGAAAAAAATTAGGAAAAAAATCGGTTTTTTTGGGAACTTTGTGCACGC
This sequence comes from Warburgia ugandensis, assembly GCA_035236585.1. Taxonomy (NCBI): domain Eukaryota; kingdom Viridiplantae; phylum Streptophyta; class Magnoliopsida; order Canellales; family Canellaceae; genus Warburgia; species Warburgia ugandensis. The sequence continues at coordinate 68,594,058 of CP141134.1, forward strand.
TACTGTTGGAGCGTGATTTCACGGATCAAACCTCGTCCGTTTGAAAATCGCACCGTCCAACTAGTGCACAAGAGACCCAAGAGCAAACCCTTTAAATTTGGGAGTGATCCAACGGTGGATTTCTCCATAAAACCCAAAAACCAGTACCTAGGGATGTTAGTGCGATGTGGTGGGACCCATTACCTTAGGGTGCCCTTATTCTTGTTGTATGCTCCATGTTATTGATTCATGTCATGTTTTAACTCAGTGAATTTCATGTTTTAGCATATGGAATAAATTGGCATTTATTTGAACATGGCATTATGATATCACTATTTTCATAAGTGTTAGACTTTTTATCAGTGCTGTTCATTATTTCTTTCATTTATTACATTAATTGTCTATGTATCTATACAAGCGATAGCTTGCTGAGGCATTGCTTTGTTTTGCAATGCCTTAGATCTCGAAAGCGACACCCGTGAAAGGAAAAAGCGGTTGATAAACCTTGAGAGTCACAAGACTAGTTTTCCCTATAGTTTTAGACAATAATGTGAGTCATTAGAGTGGATTATCATTTGAATTTTATTATGGACTGCATACTTTATATTTGGATGTGATTTAGATCTTTGGACATATGTTGGACATTTATATGGGATGTTATGATGGATAGGCCATATTCTTATTGTCTTTTGGACGTTTATTTGATTTAAAATAAAGGCGCCTATTTATTTGACGTTGATTTATATGCGGATTATTTATTTATGTTTAAATTTCATGTACGCCATTTTGAGAAAGGAAAATTAACACCCGGAGTTTTAAGATAGGTTTAGTAAAATGTTAAATAAATCTTTTCTCATGGGATCCCAAATGCTCTTATTTAAAATGCCAAAAAAAAAAAGTCTTAAAAATCCGGGGTGTTACATTTCTTGAGAATTATTTTAGATTTTTATTTAATTATTTATAAAAAGACTTTCAACTTTCATATGAGATTTTGGCATCATTCAAAACATTGGAGATTAAATATGGATCCTCTTAGATGCAGATAAGAGGGAATCAAACAAAATCTTAAATATCTGTGAAAAATGATTGTTCTCCCTTGGAATGTTAGAGGCATTAAAAGACCTCTTTTTGTAGGTTGGCCAAAGCCAATTATTTTTAATAATAAGACAATTATTTTTGTGAGCTTTAATTCTCTTTGGCATGTGAGCTTTAATTCTCAGACCATATCGATCATTTGATTAATAAATTCATCGCCATTAATGAAAAGCAAAGAAAAAAAAAAAATCCACATGAGAGACACCCTTGAAATCAACCACTAAGCCATCTGAGCAACAGCAGCTTGCACATTTGAAGTAGGTCTCTTGTTAAGGGCTCTGGCCTATGAAAGGAAAATCAGGGGCACCTTGAGCGAGAAAGCTTCCGGTGTGGAGAGTCCCTAAAGCTAAATATAGACTCGTAACAACCGAATCGGGCCTAAAGAAGAACTAGTTACAGAAGACGAATGGTGGAAAGATTGTGAAGAGAGACGATGGAGAAGGCGCTCAACGAAGCAAGGTGATGTTTGGTGAAGGGGACCGGGGGAAGTACCAAATGCATTTAAGTTTACCGACCACTAGTACCTAAATGAAGCCTGTCTATCTTGAAACAGAACTAATATATTGAGTAACTTAACAAACCAAAAAATCGACAGAGAGATGAAAGCTTGGGAGCACGTTGGAAACAACGACATCGTTGATGTACTGGTGAGTTGCGTGTATCAAAGCCATATTCCCGCTTGCATTTTGCGTGTATTTTACTAAATAAGTGCATTTATACTTCAAAGACGCGCCCCTAAAGTTATATATGTATCCCAAAGGTCTGGTGATCAAAACTGTTCATCTGATCTAGACTAAGCATAGGTATCCCGAGCGTCAAAAAGTTTATCTATTGCATGACTATAACATTTAAAATTGAACAGCTGGAAAGTACAGCTTAACCAGTTCAACCGTCAATGGTTAAGATCATTATTACTAGTATTCCAGAGCCAAAAATGGAGGTCTCAGCATAATTGAGAACAATGGTGGTAAATTATATACCATTCTAATAGAAGATTCTATCAATCAACTGCTGAAGATGCGGTACAGAAAATGAATGGTTTGGATCATAAACCATCTTAGTCTAATGTATACTTTTAACTTGGTTTAAAGCACTGACACCATATAATTGCTCCTTTTTTATTTGACATTTACTGAAAAAACAGGAACCTTCAGAGGGGTCTTTCTCACTATGGACCAAGTAATAAATCTTTCACAATATCCCTTAAATCTATTGAAATAAAGGGAACTCAATTAATAAGAAATCTCAATGTAAATTTTCCTAGGACTTTCTGCAACTATTCTTTTGCATTCTCAAATTTTCATTTTAACTGGTAATTCAAACTATAGGTCTTTTTATATATATCCTTCACAACCTATCCTTGGGACTCCCCTCTCTCAACATGCAAACATCCTTCTTTCATTCCCTAAAAGGATGTGTTATACTTCCTTGAACCCGTATAGAGAGTAATGCAGTTCCCTTTCATTTCTTTGGCTGAACGCATAAATAGTGGGATATTATCATTACAGTAAAATGTGCCGATAGTACCAGAGTTTAAACTTCTGCTCCGATTGGGTGGTGGGCAATCAGTGGACATGCGATGAAATCAGGGGTGGAATAGAGTAGGGACCTTCAATCAAACCGGTGGCTATGTATCGATAAGCGGCTTCTGTTAAATGGATACCATCCCAATTCACATATGAGGACGGATCGGTGCACACACCAGACCCAAGCTGACCACACCGAGCCGCATTATTGTAGTTGTATGGACCGCCCCCTCCGCAACAAGCTGACAGAGTATTGTTGAATCCTGAAACCATCACTCCAACAATAAGAGTATGGAAGTAAGCTCCTTCAAAAGTCTTTACCTTGATCTTTCATCCACTACCCTAAGCTGAGTGGAGTGACGCAGGCATAGAATTAACTAAAGCAGCTATGATGCATTGAGACAGGACACGACGTCCACGTATTGTAGATTCCAATTTACAAGCGTTTTTTGTTCAATTAGCTGTAATTCTTTACTGTTCTACAATGACATATGTTTGAAGGAAAATAAGAGCAGCTTGGATTTGGAAAACAAGTGGAGCCCACTTGTTCAATGATCATAACCATCGATCCGCTGGGCCTCCCTATAAATGGCAGTATCATGAATTCTGCCTTGAGAATTTTAAGCCTTTGATGAGTGTAGTAGGCTTTATTGATGAGTGTAGTATATCATTTACTTTCCGTATTTGACAATCATCCATTTAGAAGCAAAAAATCAGAGGCTTAACCATTTTCAGATGGGGTAGAATCTTGGTACATGGCTCATCTATAGTAGGGAACCAGATAAGTGGGTCGGATGGTTAGATAGATGGGCCCACAATCATGCTAGCCACTCCTAGTTTTCATTTAGAAACAGGCGGATCCATCGTATTAGGACTTCAGTTACAAATCAAATTATGGTGGTCCCTGAGAGAACCATGAAGGGAAGGAGCTTACCGAAATGTTGCGGGGACTCGAAAAATCGCACTGCAGCACCAAAGTAATCGGCGTAGAAAATTTTAGTGTGTGGGTATTTCTTACTGAGACTTTCCAAAGAGTTCTGGAGTAGGGAGTTGTGATACATGGAGAAACTGTTTAGTGGCTTATAGCAGCCATTTGAATCGAAGTCCTCTTTGTTAGGGCTGGTAAGGGAAGCCAAATAAATAGTAGAACAGCCAATTGGTAAGTTTCCAGGCACCAGCAGCTCCATTGCCCCTTCCTCAATCAGCTCCTGAACAAAGAATTTTCAGTTCATGTCAGCCTTCTGCATCATTTTGTTGAAAAAATATTTGTGATTTTATCTGATGTGCACAGAGAAATTTCATGATTGGTGAATCTAATCCCTGTCGTTGGTCGGATCAAATGGACCCCACTTAGGTTTTGACTTTGAAGATATGGTAGGATTCGAAATGGTCAAATGTACAATTTTAACCCGGTTGAAGGGATCACAATTAGATTTTGTTGGCAGAAACTATAAGATAGTCGATCGATTCAGGGACCTAAGAGTGCAATTAGGGCTCAATTGTTAGAAGGTTCTTACAGTGATAGCTGATATAATCGCTTGGATGACCATGGGTACAAAAGTTAGAATTTCTTCCAATCTTGTACCCTGCAAGAAGGCGAAGTTGTAATCGTTTCCTCCTATTTCTCCAACAAGAAACAGAGATTCGCCAAGGTATTTGGCACAATCTGCACATAACATTATAAGAAACATAGAGGGATTTGTTAGACAAGTATGAGACCAAGAGTGAAGGCAATTTTAGATACTAACCTTTCACAGTATTGCAAAGGGAGCTCTTCAAATCCTTGAACCAGCCAAGTTGAACGCTAAGTGAATACTCTGTCCACAGTGCGCGATCAAGATTTCTTTCTCGAAAGAAGTCGAAATCTAGAGCTGTTGCCCCTGCTACTGCAAAATTCACTCCATGTGGAAAATTTTTGTCGTTGGAACCACCGAGATAAGGTGGCAGTCTTGGTAGTCCAGATGCCTCCGCTACACGGATGAAATTCCATACAACGTACGAATTATGAGGTTTTTGGTCTTGGGGAAGAGAAACATGTAAGATTAGTTATAGTGCAAATCAATATGCACAGCACCAAAGTGAGCTTCATAAATGGTCTCTTCGTGGATGTCCAGAAGCCGACCAAAAACGACCAGAAACATAAGATTAAGGGCCCGATAGGCAAGGCTTATATAATCTGTTTATCCGACTATGCCGGATTGGCTATTAGAGATATCACTGTAAAAGTTTAGCTTCTCTTCAAAAATATCATTACAACCATATCTTGATCAATGAAGGGGCTATAATCATCTGATCCTGCTGAGCTAGAGCTGATACACCAGAGTCCGCTGGGTTATATCAACCGTTTGATGATGGGGTTCCTCCTAGTGAATGTTAGCCATTGTTTTCTATTTTTGTTTTCGAAGCATCCCTCTGGATATCCAGAAATATATTGTATGCACAGATTCTCAGATAAGAAATAAATTTGCAAAATCCGATTAAGTTCATGTCGTAATTCCAGTAGGAGCTACTTTATTGGGAGCGACAACAAAGTTTGGTTTACTCAATTTATATTCGGAGATTTAAGATTAAGCATTATAATCACAAACTTGAGATGATGGTACCCTGTGATACATAAAGCCTAGCAATGTAGACTGGCTTTTACGAAGACTATCAAAGCATGATGATGTTCAACTTCTTCGGTACCCCAACCAAGGACAGGTTTTATCCTAAAGGTCAACCACTTGCCTAACCAAAACCAAGTAATCTACAAAACCAGATTGGGAAGGAAGGGGGAAAGTACCTATGAAGTCAACAATCAAACGACCATCTGAGCATCGACCCGTTGGATGGTGAAAATAGGTCTGACCGTATGGAAGATTGGCGACGAAAGGAAATGCACGGGCCCCTGTTATCAGAAAGTTTCCAGTGTCTGCAAGAGAGTCTCCGAAGCTGAAAATAGATGAGTAGTGAAGAGGACTGGAATTCGTCTCGAGGATGCAGAAACTGCAGAGAAGGAAACAAAGAGTTATCTTCACGAAGAGAGTTTGAGAGGAAGCCATTTGAATGGCGTGTAGCTATTTTTCGCTGTTAAAATGGAGAGAGGCCTGTTGACATGGCAGTATTTAACATGTGAACATTTTGGCATCAATTGACACGATTCCCCCCTCCTCTCTCTCTCTCTCTCTGTTTTACGTGGTACATATTAGTAACCAAAACTACCTGCCACGAAAGGACATGGCACCTAACGAGTAGCTGAACCTCCGGAGATATTCAAATTGATATATAATTCACTTAAGTGACAATTAATCGAACAGATAAAGAAAACTTCGGCTAGATTTACTCGCACGTAGAGAGTAGAGATCGAGTTGACACGTGAAGAGTTCTGCAACCATAGGCATGGTTCATTTGTTTGGCAATCTAAGCTGTCGGATGTTGGCTTCCACGTTACCATGAGCGGGCCCATGTATCAAACACTAGAAATTCGACATTCTGTGGAAAAAAATTCTTACGGGCATAATTTTTTTATTAACGCTTGATTAAGAGTGATGATGTAATATTATTTATTTTCCTTGGCAGAATAATACCAAAAAAAAGTCATCATATTCAGCATCAAGGAAAATTATATAAACATGCCTCCTCCCACACCCTACTTAGGTTCTGCATCCAAACCCCTGCAGATAAAAGGTTCCGACCTTCCCCATTGACTTGTTAAAATGTTCTTTAAAGTTTCTATACTGACGTGTTGTGGAGTTCCGTAATAACCTTCCCGTGTATATAAAATACAATCTTATTTACTTAATTTTATTAGTAGTACGATTATCTTGGATGTCATGATTAATCCATTTTATTAAATTGCAATTGAAAAAGTATATAAAATATTAGTTGTTCCTTAAGTCAATGATAGAACTCAATCATACAATGAAAGAACCAATTGCAGCTCAATCAATTTCAGTTCAGCAGGAGTTCCAGACTAGCTCACCTAAGAGCTAAAAAAGAGATAGAAAAGGCAGTCAAAGGCCAAGGGAATCAGTACAAGCCTACCCATCGTTTGCTCAACATTTGATATCACAACAACCAGTTTGATGTTCCAATGAAGGGACAAACTATGAAAAGGGCTACTTGGTGACAAAGTAAAAGCTACCATAAAAAGTGGAGAAGGCTGCCTGATCTAGAGTGTGAGCCACCAACAGCAAGTCTCCATAGACATCGGCCATGAAAGGACTGGTGGTATGTTATGATCTTAAGTGGGGCCATCTTGAGTTATAGGATGAAGAGGCCCACCAGTGGTATGGGACATTGGCTTAAGAAATTAACTTGTCATGTTCCATCCGTCTAGGGTCTAGGATCTTAATATCAAGGTAACAATGCACTGACCTGATGATCCAATCATTCACTAAGTTGGCTCCACTTTGCTTGTCCAGTTATATTCTCAAAACCACCATAGTCTATCTTAGATATGATTGATAGCCTCAATGTTGTAGCGTTGGAGGCTTCTGACTCTCAATGAAAAAATTATATTGAAGTTATCTTATTATCCGCAAATGAGTACAGTTCGGGCACGGAGATGCTATACACCAAGCCTCAAATTGCTAGCATTGGTTATTAATATTAATTGATCACTGCAGATGAAATTCGGATCAACCACAAATGGGGCACACCGCAATTTGGATCAACCGCAAACGGGGCACACTGCACATTATGTGAAAGCGGGACTTCTCTATTGCATTACACAGTGGTTCAGCCCAACCGAAGCCGATCTCCACTCAACCATAATCGCTGTTTTTAACTGAAAATTGCTAGACAAACTTCCTCAAATATTTGTTGGTAAGCTAACCGAGTCCAAATCAAACCACGTGGCTAAGATACATGTAAATTTAAAGTCGAATATTCGGTACGTATCTTTGACTATGTGCTACCAATTGTGTTCAATTATGGTGATAAGCTGGAAACTTCATTAAGTCTTCGTCCCCTAAACAGAAAACGATTACCAAGAACTCTAGATTACACTATAGGACTTACCCAATTTCTATGCGCATTTTCCTTTCCTTTGTTAGTCTCATTTTTTTTCCATTGAAGGGAAAGATGATTACCAAAAAAAGATTGAAGAAGCGACGGATGTCAAGAACAAAAAATAAGGACCTTGGAAGCATGTCTCAAACCCCAACCAAAGATGGTCTCTATATAGGGATATCAACAAGAATCGTAAAAAACCAAACCAAAAAATTAAGTTTTGGTCAACCACGGTCGAGTTCCAATTCTTTGTCGTTAGAATAGAATTATATTTGGTCTAGTTCCAATTTCATTCCAAAAGATTTGGATTAGAATTGAAGATGAAATTATTAGACTATAATACTCTTATTAATTTATATTCAATTTTAGACTAATTAAGGATAACTTTAAATTTTAAATTCAATTTCTGTAAGGTAAATTATTTTCTCAATATAATTTTTTTGCCTATATGTTATGAAAAGTAAAATAATTTTTTTAGAAAAAATTAATGGGAGGAAAAAAAAAAACACTAATTTACCATAAAAGTCCTAAATCGAACATTCAAAATCTTATGGCATAATTTCTCTTCCTATCTAGCATCGCCATGGCCAAATGCCTAAAGCTTACTTTTGATATCTTCCTAGTCGTTAGTTAAAGAAGAAAAACCATACAGTTCTTCTTCATCATCATCATAAGAAGAAGAAGAACATAGCACATCATGTCTCTCTCTCTCTCTCTCTCTCTCTCTCTCTCTCTCTCTCTCTATTTGCACTAAACATTGTTACAATGTTACAGCTCATTTCATATCAAGCAAAGATTGAGCTTATAAAATTAAAGTGGGGCACCACCCTAAGTGTTGGCTAAAGGTGCTAAAGCATGTCAAACTAGGTTATTGGTCTCACACTTCACAAAATAAAAGGTTTCTCACAAGTAAGAACTCTTTACCACAGTCTTTTTATGTCTCAATTCAAATCTTGGATATTCATATTTTGTTTAGACCCATAATACTAATTTGATTGTTAGAATTGATTGCTTATGTTTGTTAGACCAATTTTATATACCTTTGGCATGTGGCACTTTGAACGAGTTCATAGGAGCATCCTACATTTTCATGGTTTTCACGATCACTTTCATTTAACTTAAAGAAACATCCTCCAATTGGTTTAAGGTGCAAAACCAATGAGGATTGAGAATCAAACCAAAATCTAACAACTTAGTTCTAGTCTTTTAAGCTTGAACTGAAGTCCAGAATGGTTCGATTCCATTTGCTAAATTCTTTATAGTGCAATTCCAATTCTGGTGGAACCAAACCAAAACCAAATGTTGATGCCCCTATGTGTGTGTGTGTGTCTCATGGTTTTAGTGGTTCTTGAGATGAAATGAGCTAACATAAGTTGAGACGATATATAAGCTAGCTTTAGATTACCAAATTTGGCATGAGACAAAGTGAGACTACTAAAAATTCCACTTAATTATGAGTTAAGTTGAGATGATTTTATCTCTACTCATCACAAGCACCCATAACAATGAGATGAGAAGATACCATCTCAACTCAAACACCACTAGTGATATAGTCCATATAATCTGTAGTGGGTTATTAGTTTAGATGAGTTGACACCAAGGGTAGAATAGTGTAGAGGCCTTCAATTAAGCGGGGTGGTTAATGCCTGCTAGTGATAGAGATACACTTTTACTTGTGGACATTTGTTGTGGTAATATTAAGTTATACATACATATAGTGGTGTGTTAATTTCAGTTGTTTCAGCAGGTGCAAGAAGCATGTAACATTTGATTGGCTCAAAAAAGTAGAAAACAGAAAAAATTAGAGGTAATGGCAGTTACAAAACTTTTCCCAGGCCAATCAAATGTCACTTGCTATTAAGTGTTCAATTTTGGTTAAAATGCCCCTAATTTAGTTTTCAATTAGATCATCTAACCGATCAAATTTGTAATTTTTAGCTTAATTTTGAATTTAGCTCTAATTGACTATCCGATCATTAATTTGTCAAAATTAATGGTCAGATAATCATTAGAGCTTATCAAATGATTATTGTACTATTCAGATTACTCTAATTTGGTCTTTTATTTTGCAGATTAAACAAAAGAGGCATGAATGGCTAAAATCAAAAGTTAACGATGGAGATTATCCTAAAGAGCATTGGATGGATGAAATCACTCACAAAGAAGGATATGATAGTTTCCTAAATGAAAATTGATTTCAACTGGGAATCATAGAGAAGATGGGAAGATGCACTTGAGAAGTTTCCAAAGAAGGAGGAGAAATCAAATTTAGAAGGAGAGATGGCTATAAATTATGGTTGCCCCACTTTCCCACCTCTCCTCTCTTAAGTTGGAAGTAGGAAACCGGTTCCCCTTTTTTTCTCCTCTCCTCCAATCTCTTTCCTTTTCTCTTCCCCCTCTTTCTTTTTTCTCTTTTACTTTCCCTTTATTTTACCTTCTCCCTCACCGTCTCTCTCCCTTGGCTGGGCTGTACAAGGCAGACTACCACCTTCCTTTTCTTCTCCCTTCTTCTCTCCCTCCCTCTTAGGCTGGGCTGGAAGCAGGAACCATGCCACCGCGCCCCCCCCCCCCCCCGCCCCCCCTCTCTATCTCTCTCATTTACCTTTCCCTCACCTCTGCTTCCTTCTCCCCTTTCCTTCTCTTTCCCTCTCTGTCACCTCCCCTCTCACCAACTCCCCTGCCCATCTCTATCTCCCACCATCTCCAGCTCCCTTCAGTTCACACCAGGCCAGACCACACGGTCACCTGTCCGGCCCAATTTCCACCCTACGCAGCCCTGGCATCGTTTGAAACAAACTCTATCCTCTTCTCTCCCAACATTTCTCTCCTTCTCCTTCTCTATCTTGATCTCCTCTTCCTCCTACCTCTCCTTCACCCTCTGGCTGAACCGTAATTGACCCCCCACCCTTCCCTTTCCTTTTCTTCTTTTTGTTAGAATATGATGTAATCCATTGATTACTACCGATATTCTCGACTGTAATCATGTGATTATAGCAGCCATTCAGTGCTATAATCACAGTATAATTTGGTGGTTAGTCAACTTATTGTGTGCGTGTATATATATATGTACTTGTAATCCTCTTTCTTATCAATGAATATAGCTATACTGTAGCTTCTAACATGGTATCAGAGCCAGGGTGAAGATCTGGTGTTTCTGATCAGATCTGTCACCCCCCATTGTTCCCGATCAGATTTGACATGTTTCTCGTTTCTTTATTATATATTCTTCTTCGTTTCTGATTTGATCTACTCAGATAAGATCTGGTCTTCTTTTGTCTGCTTCTTCGTCTTCATTGTTTTCTTCTTGTTCATCGCTTGCTTCGCCATTGGCCGTATCACCAAGTTGCGTCTTACTTGCCTTTACCTCACCAGTCAGATCCTCCGATCACTCTCCTGCTCCTAGTTCTATCCCTGCTGATCTCTGCCATTGGCTCCCTTATGTCATCTCCTTCGATTGTCTCTTTCTATCGAAACTAGCGGCCACACCCAATGATATGATCCGAATTCGATTTGAACTCGTTCATTCCTGCATAGAAGGGCATTCTTGTCTCTTCTTCAACCAGGAGTTCTGTGACCGAATCATTGTTGTTTTATGCCAGTATGACATCGAAGGGAAGACCTCTTAATGGGGTCTGCAATAATCTCCACTCTACCCACTCTAGTAAACCACCGTTCAATAGCTTTCCTGGGTTGATGTGGTTTACGTTGGCTACCTGAAGTTGATATCAATCCTTCACAGTAAGACAAAGTTGCACAATTTCTCAAAGTAGTTACTTCGTCACTATAACTCGAGGTGCTGGCCACCTCTTTCGTTGCTTCGTCTGTGACTAGACGGTTTGGGAGGAAGATTTCAATGCATTGTGGTGGAGTTACTTTTCTTGCTAGAGCGGCATAAATACAAGCTAATGACTATCCACCATCTAAAATGGAGTTTTGTGATCTGGTGGTAGCTTCCTTTTAGGTGGCTTAAAGCCACGATCAACCTCAAAGGGATTGGACAAGGCCACTGCCACAAAGAAATACTAACAAGGCATGAGAGGGATGACATGCTTCGTATCTGGCATCTCGTTTCTATATATTGTTTCTCTCCATCTAGGTTCTTCCCAACAAGGCAAAGAAGCTTTCTGGGCATTCTTGTAATCAACAGCGATTTTGTCGCGGCTAGTTGCATTGATGATTGATGTCTCTTGAAACCCCTTTCTGTTTCTGATTCTGAAGAGATATATGATGTGTTTGTCCTTGATGGCTGCTGTTGCCTTTCTCAAGAACTTTGCAAGTAATTTGGAGGAACATAGGCTACCTAATTTGGAGCGGAACTACCTTCTCTTGTTTCTATCAGGCAATCAGTTGTAGAAATGGAATCATTCTCGTGGCTGGGGAACGGACCCAATTCGGAGCTCAATGTTGCCCTGGTGAACAACTTGCTTGTAAGAAAATGCATTGACTTGACATCATAGGGTTAATGAAGAGAGAATGGTGTAAAAGGAGACATAATCATCAAAGGAATGCAATGATTATGAAGCGTGAAAAGAGAAAGGTGAAAAAGACTTTCTATGATCGTTTGAGGTGGTGCCAACAATTTGACCAAAGGAAATTATCATCGAATCTGAAATATTCCACCAAATTCCAACAGCAGATTTGTCTCGACTTCTTTGAATATCCTCTCTTTTGGATCTTCATCCCCACGGTCTCAAAAGAAACTGAAGTTCAACTTGGATTTTCATTTACCATCAGCCTTGAGCAATTGCCACTTTCTATAGCTGATTAACGGTCAGTTCTTTTGCCAGAGTCGCAATGATTAAGACCGCATCCTATGAGCGTCCTCTTCACCAAATCAAGGAAAGCCCTACGCATCCTTATTGGGCATTGTCCTTCTTTGTGGTTTTTAGGCTTTTATTTGAGCTTTTCAGTTCTTAGCCTACAAATAAGTGAGTCTTCTGCAAATTTTTACTATGCTTTTCTTCTAAGGCGCCATATTGCTACCAGTATTACGGCTTTCACTTTTGTCGCCGTTGTCGTGGTAGTAAAGCATCCATTGTTGGTGCTTTTCATTTTATCTTTTGCTCACTGATCATGGAAGCTATTCTTCAATTCACAGAGACTTCGTCATTTTTCTCTAGATTTATTAATGTCGTCCTCATCTATTGCATATTCGCACATTATCTTCTTGCTCCTCAAACAATCACCATATGCGGTCCAACATTTCTCCCTGATCTCCCTGACTTAAAAAAAAATAAAAAAATGTAGGTGAATAGTACTTGGTGAACAGTATTCCACTAATACCATTTGCAATAGTACCAAATCGTAAAAGTCTGAGTGGCTACAGTAATGAGTCATAATAGTTCTGAGTAGCTACACTACCAAGTCCAGTGAATAGTTGTGCTACCACCAATTCCATTCGATCGGCCTTGCCCTCCATTAACGATTTTGTCTTCAGACAACAATCTATCCATGATGTTTCATCTAAAGCTTAATGCTCTCCCAACACTCTTGATCGCTTTGTCAGACAATTTACCGATGTAGATGTTTCACGACTCATAAGAAAGCTATGTCATCTGATTTCCTTATCAAGAGATAAATCTCATTTGATATGCCTTCAATCCGACATCTTTTGACAAATTTGGCTTTCAATTTTCATTGATCATCTAAACTACCTTGAATTGCTTCAAACGTCTCACGATTTCGCCATCAATGCACTAGGATATGATGCCCATTATTATGGATTTGTTATCTATCAAATTGCAATCAAGTTCGGTTCATTGGAGAAGATTTTGACGATCTTGGATCAACTTTCGTCTATCAAGGAAGCCTTTTTTGACTTGAGATTATGCTCTTTTGTTTATTTTTTACAGAATGTATTCTTCATTTATAGTATTTAATTGGCAAGATGATGTCAAGTTTATCTTTGCATCAGCTTGAGGGGCATGTTAGAATATGATGTAATCCATTTGATTACTACAAATATTCTCGGCTATAATCATATGATTACAGTAGTCATTCAATGCTGTAATCACGGTATAATTAGGTAGTTAGTCAACTTATTGTGTGTGTGTGTGTGTGTGTGTGTGTGTGTGTGTGTGTGTGTGTGTGTGTGTGTGTACTTGTAATCCTCTTTCTTATCAATGAATACAGCTACAATGTAGCTTCTAACACTTTTCCCGACTTTCCCTCTCTCCTCTTCTTCTATCTTTACCGCACGACAACCCCCCTCTTCTTCTTCTTCTTCTTCTTCTTCTCTCTCTCTCTCTCTCTCTCTCTCTCTCTCTCTCTCTCTCTCTCTCTCTCTCTCTCTCCCAATCTCTTTCTCTTTCCTCATCTTCCCTCTCTCTTCCCATTTGCTTCTAACACCAGATGACTTCTCTCTAATTTCTCCAGCAATGCCGGCAATCTCCTCTGAGCACATCTCTGCTCAACGCAATCCAACAGCACCTCATACTAGTCATCTGCTCAGCTCCCTTCACCAATGTCCAATCACTGGCGTCATCACTCTCCACTCTCTGCCACATCGTGTTGGCTACCCTTCTTGCTCTCATGTAACCATTCCACTGGCAACCCCTTCGTTTCCCTTTTTCTTATTCCTGGTAACATCTTCGATCACTGGCAAGCAGACATTCATCACCGGTCTCAACCCATTTCCTGCACTTCTATTATCATCGGACGGTGCCCCAAAACCTCACTGGCCAACCTGGAAACGAAAACCCGCCATGTTTCCTCCTTCCCTCCTCTTTTCCTCTTCTTCTCTTCTATCTTCCCCTTGCTCTACCATCTTCTCCCACCACCATTGGGCTTTCTTTACATTTTAAACAAACTCTCTCAAAATTTTATTTTTGCCCCTTAGTCTTTAATTTTAATTCCATTTGTGTCCCTGCTTTAATTTTATTAGTGTCCTCTTTTTAATTTGCTCTATGTCCTATTCTGTTCCACTTTTAATTTGTCTGTGTTTTACTTATCTAGGAATTGTCCAATTCATACCAGATCAATTAAGGCTTAACCCAATTAACAAGCTAGCCTTAATCAACAAAAAACTCTCAATTTCTCCTCTATTTTTTATCTGTTTTTCAATTAAATTTCTAATTTCATTCTTAGGATATCCTTGAGTTTAACTAATGTCTCAGATCTTTAATCTGAAATCTAAAAGTGATCTAGACCATCCAAACCCCAAAATCACAAATTACTCCAGATCTTTACAATTTGGAAGAATCTGAGTAATCCAACCGGCAGATCTCTAATCAAGAATATTCCAAAGATGTTTATGAAGGCTGATCAACTCCAAGAAAATCAGATTTGAAGATATTGATAGTGATTAAGCTAGGAAAGTGAATTTTTCTGGTTATTTAGTTTAATTTTCTTTATTTTAGAATTGAAAATTCTGTAACTTTTAGTAGTTGATTTGATCTAAATTTTGATTTAAATTTCAGTATTTTTTGTTATTTCTTTAAATTTTTATCAATTAATTTTTATTTAAACTCTCATTTTTTAAGTCAAGTCTTCATAGGATCGACTCGTACTTGCATTAACTATACTTCAATAGCCCATACACTTGTAGTAAAACACATCAACACCTGCACTTTACACCTGCAACTCCTTGTTGAAATGTGTGTATGTAAATTTTGCATTATTAAGTTCTCCCCCACATTGACTTTGAGTCAACTTCTTTTTGCGGAATTTAAATTATGTTTTATATTTTGAGATTTGACACCTTGATACCACACATTAGACATGACAGAAAGTTTTAAAAAAAAGAACAAGGTTGAAAATTCTAAATAAACTGGAAATTATAATCAAAGAAATGGGGTAGAATTGTTGTTTATTGTTTATTTCAAAAAAATTTCTTCTTTGAATTATTGTTTAATTTATTTATTGGACAAACTGTGTGATGCAAACATGGACAATTGGTTGGATGCATTTCTGATTTGTTTCCAGTGATCGAAAATAGTTTTCGAAAATTAGATTTATCTAATCACTAGCATTTCTGGATCACTTGATATCCAAAGTCGAGAAAGTCAGATGAATTGGTAGATCAACTAAAGGTGGATCATCGCGTCCTATTGGAGAATTCCTCCCGACCATAATTTTCAACTAAAATTTAGAATATTCAATAATAATTAGGAGAGTAGAAGCTGACACGTTTCAAACAAAGAATTAGTAAACGGAACTCCATCTTAGAGTGACACTAACATCCAAGAGCAAGCATGTTCTTGCTTACTTATAAAGGGGAACATCTAGTTAACAAAGCTCTCCAATATTTTATACTATAGAGGAGAAAAGAGTAACAAAAACTTGATATTAGTGAAGTAACACAGAATGTAAATGACATACTTCGAACACGTTGATATTGACCCCTATATCATCAAAGAGGAATGATAGGACAGTGAGCTGCTGCGGTGGTGCCCCACTTTTTTGCATGATGAAACCCTCAAATCATTGATCATGTATATTCATCTGGTTTCTATGCCTCTAATCACTTACATACCAAATATTAAGTTTATTAAATGAATATAACTTGTAAAAATTTTGCTTCTTACTCAGTTGAATATGAATAATTGTTTAAACAAGGTTTTTGACTATCCTTGTTTTGTGATAAAAGAAAATATTTTTAATTTCTAAGCTCACCTAATTCTTGCTCTTCCTAGAGCAATAGTAATCCAAAGGCATAAAAGTCAGATGGACGGATCTGATAAACAATTTTTAGGTCTCATTAAGCAAAAGTGAGGGGAATCACGGCAAGCAGCTATGGTGCGGATACCATCCCATCATTTCTCATGATCAAAATTATCTAAAGCACAAAATTTACACTTAACAATAAATTGATTTAAAAAATCTATGAGACCAGAATGTTTTTTATTGCTCTTAATTCTTTCTTCTAGGAGGAATGCTAAACTTATTATAACGCGGGTGGGGTCTAGCAACTATATTTTCTAGAGCCCAACTTTGAATGATCCAATCCGTTCATCTCATTGCACGAAATTTACACATCTTATAGATTAAAAAGCCTGTGATTTAGATGATTCTAGCATCTAAAAAGCATCACAAAGTATGTTTAAAAACAAACATCTTAAAGATAACTGTTAAGTGTTCAATTTTGGTCAAAATATCCCTAATTTAGTATTTGATTGGAGCATCTAGACCATTAATTTTAAGATTTTAAATCAAATATTTCATTTTAGCTTTAATTGGTCATCCAACCGTTGAATTGTAAAATTTAGTGGTTAAATGACTATTAAAGCTAATAGACGGTTTAGATTTCGCTAATTGAGTCTTGTGCATTGCAGATCAGTCAACTCAGGCATGGACGCTCCAGATTGAATCATGGAAAGAGATTGAAGACTTGCAGAGTTCTAGCAAAACTAGGAAAGCTAGTGGACCCCACCTATCTCCTCTTCCTTCTCTTTCTCCTCTCTTCTCTCTTTTTCTCTTATCCCTCTCTCCTATACGTCTCTCCCTATCTCTCTTTTAAAAGACCCTTCTTTCTTCTCCAAAGAGGATGGTTTTTTTTCTTTTAGGAAGGTGCAGGCTGGGCTGTGTCTCTCTCTCTCACCAGCATCAACCTCATTTCCCCTCTTCTACTTCACCTTCTCTGACTCGTACACCCCCATCTCTCTTGTTCTCCTTGCTCGCAGCACATCGCACCGATCCCCTTTCCCTTCTTCTCTCTCCATTTCCTCCTCTACTCGATGCCATCGTCTCCACTAACCAGACCCGATACCCAACTCCCTCAGCCCTTGCCTTTAGCGCACTTCCTTTTCCCAACTCTTTCCATCACCGCCCAGCATCTCTCTATCTGCCATCCTCTCCCCTGCTTGACCACCCCAATCAGCCGCTCCACTCTCCTTTCTCCTCTTCTATCTCGTCCCCTCTCTGTTTCATCCTTTAGCTTTTGGAACCCAGAGCGTCTAGTCTCTCAATCCATCGCACAAGCCACCTTCCCTTCCTCTTCAGCCCTCCACCCATCTTCTTTTTCTTGCCATACTTGGTTTCCAACAGGAAACTGAGTTCTATTTTAGCCACACCCTTCCCATCGACCAGCCCAGCACGCTCCTTGCGTCAGCCTACACTCTCTCACATTCTCATCCACTGATCCCACCATCTTCCACCACCAGCAGGCTACCATCCAGCCCAGTCCCAGCCTTCTTTCCTCATTCTTTTCCTCTTTAGCACCACTCCTAGATCCACTTTCCACCTCTCATCTCTCTACCACAACGCATCAACCCAAGTTACTCTTTCATCCACCGCACAAGCTCTTTCACATTTTCCCTCTCTCTTCCACGTTCACTATTCCAAGGTCTCACCTTGTATCCAAATCCCAGGCCAGCCCAATAGAAGCCGGGCGGCCCTTGCTCCGTGCTCCTCTCGTTCTGCAGACGGTGGCCGAGACAACCCATCTTCTCCAACCACACCCCTCTCATCCATCGTTTCCCTTCATTCACCGGCCGCACGCCTGCACCCATCCAGTGCCTAAACCAAGACCCCACCATCTTCTCTGGTTCCCTTTGTTTCTCCTCTAGTCATCCCCAGTCTCCAGGCCGTGCGACGCCCATATAACCAATTTTCCATCGCAATAGGCTTCGTCTTCCTCAGAGCGTTTCCCTCTGCTCTAGACGACATCTAGACGATCCAGACAACGCCCAGATCACCGGCCGCCCCGGGAGTGAAAACCCAACTCGGGTTTTCTCCCCTCTTCCTTCTCTCCTTCCCTCTTCTCCTCCTTCCTCTATTCTTCTCCTTCTCCTCCCTCTTCCAAACATTTCTCCTGCAAAACGTGTTTTTCTCGGTTTTTTCGTGAAAAACCAGAATGCGAAGAAATTACAAAATCAATTTGCACTGCTGCAGATCTCGTAAATTACAATTCTGTCCTATTTCGAATACCAATTGGGTCCCCTGTTTAATTACAACCGTGTCCCTATGCTATTCTGGGTTTTTAACTTATCTTCATTCGACTATTCAGTGGACAAGGTAATCCAGGAGACGTACTATTCAAGGACGTACTAATCCAGACAAGGAAATCCGGAGACGTACTAATCCAGACAAGGTAATCCAAGGACAAGCTTATCCAAGACGCATTTTATTTTTATGTTCTGTTTTCCTTGGAATAAATATTTGTGAACATTGGAACAATTGAATAAATCTGGATTTTATTTTTTGTTAGTTTTTATTCTTTTAGTTGAATTTTATTTAAAACTCCATAATTTTAAATCAAGTCCTCGTGGGATCGACCCGTATTTGCATAGCTATACTACAATAGCCCGTGCACTTGCGGTTAAACAATCAACAAGTTTTTGACGCCGTTGCCGGGAACTTGAAATGGAGTTTTTATAAAATTTAATTAAAAATCCAAAAAAATTCAAAAAAAAATTCAGAAAAAAATCCAGCTAGAGTCATTCATACCATATGATCTTTTATCTATAAGAACACTAAAGTTGGAGGAATCAAAGAACATTTCAGATCATACAAAGGTGAGTTTCACAAAAACGTAGTTGGTAGACTGCACCTCACAATGCTATTAGTTTAGCATTCCTCTTCTTTTAATTGTTCATTACATGAACAATTTTACAGGTGGGGTCTAGCAACTATATTTTCTAGAGCCCAACTTTGAATGATCCAATCCGTTCATCTCATTGCATGAAATTTACACATCTTATAGATTAAAAAGCCTGTGATTTAGATGATTCTAGCATCTAAAAAGGATCACAAAGTATGTTTAAAGACAAACAGCTCAAACATAACATATGGTTTCCTAGCAGCTAGAGTCATTCATACCATATGATCTTTTATCTATAAGAAAACTAAAGTTGGAGGAATCAAAGAACATTTCAGATCATACAAAGGTGAGTTTCACAAAAACGTGGTTGGTAGACCGCACCTCATAATGCTATTAGTTTAGCATTCCTCGTCTTTTAATTGTTCATTACATGAAGCATGTTAACTCTATTATCATATTGTCTGTGCAAGTTACATCCAAGGATTTACACAACTAAATATGTATATGTGGATCATGTGCCAGGAGAAACTAGAAAAGATGAGGAATGATAGGCCAAAGTCCCTAAGGGGAACTTTCCCAAAAGAGCCCCTCATTTCTTCTATGAAGGGGCCCACCTTTCAATGATCGTCCACATTCATCTGATTGCTTTGGCCCTAGATATATAGCATTTCAAACAGCAAGCAGATAAGATAATTCTAATAGTTGAAAAAGTATAACTTTTTTTATTAGAAGTAATAAATGGTTAGAAATTTTATATGAACAATTGGCCAAGTTCAAGTTCAAAATGTATCTTAAAGCCATTCTGATTTTTTGTTTATAAGATATCAGGGCTAGAACAATCAGATAAATAGTTTAGAACATTCGTAAGCGCGCCCTTCACAAAAAACAAAGAGACACTTCCTAGAATTGGCCTACTGGGCCTTCGGCCTACCATTCCTCACAAAAGAACTGCGGGACAGAGGTGCAGTTGGGCAACCGGCTCCGCCTAAGGGGCTTGAAGGCAATTCTCAGTAGCCCGACCGGCTCCACCAAAGTAGCCTGAGGACCCCGTATTTGGGCCGTTCTCATAGATAGGCTAATGCACTAAAAGTATTCTATATTGGAAGATCCTGACCGCTGTTCTTTTAATGAATCGTTGATACTAAGAAAGGGGATAATTACATAATGTGACAGAGTTAATGGATATACAAACGTCCACATGGAAAGAAGGAAAGTCGAAGAGAAAAAAGGCATCCATAGAAGAGCTGCCGGTAACTAGTGTCTGCTAGATTTCTTTCTAGATTATGGTCTTCTATATCCTCAAGTATCAACATTGCATGTCTTCAATTCTTGCGCTATCTAATATGTGTGCTGCGTGGTTTGGCTGATCTATTGAGTAGTGACAAGTCAAGTTAGCTTCTGCTAGCCACTTCTCAATTTGGGTTAATTCATGGTCAAACCTCCACGGTCTGTCTTCTGACCCATTGAGCCAATTTATAGCATTAGTATTGTCTCCCTCTATGACCCGAGGGAAGAAGTGCTATTGAACCCAGGTCTGAATTCCTGGAAACACTGCAAGGATGTCACCCTCTCCAGTTGGGCCTGAAAAGTGGCAAATGGAAGCATCCAAAGCTATCAGAAAGACCCACCAGCCCTAGGAGACCTTGATGCAATCAGAAATACCTCTGTGACGTAAAAGAGATGGCTCAGAACATTAAAATAACAATAGTGAAATCTTAACAGAAGAGTGGCTTAACATCATTCAGTGAAGACGACTTTGGATTATCGCCTACCAGGATGTGACCAAGAATATGACTACTTGTATCACCACCCGTTGATTATCATATGTGCATTAATAACAAAAGTTCCAATTGATTTTCCTCTCGATCCATATATAACCTAAGCCTAGGGACAGCAATGGATCGGATAAAAGCGGGTCCCATCCAGTTGGCGATCCTATTAGTATGGTTTAGGTCGTAAGTTTACGGCTAGTTTCTGCATGTAAATTGAGATAGGAGAATGGATTGGAAAGGTTGGAACAACTAACATTTAGTTCTCATCCTTGACTATTGAATTCTGGAGCTAAATCCCCAGGGAATACCTGATGATGCTAGGATATCTCCTCTAAAAGACATGTTCATGCTGATCTTAGATCTTAGAATGTAAATGTTTTCTTTGGTGATGAAGAAATTCTATAATGTTAGCAATGATAATCGAATAGTAATTTCCACTATATCAGGTCGCAGATGCGAGGTTCTTGTATTAATGGCCAGTTTAGTTACGGAAGAAGTGTGCAACTTTCCTAAGCAGCACTGGTTACCGATCACGAGAGGCCTCCTTGCCTAGTCAATTACCATATCCTATTCAAGCATACAGATGAGTAAATTTTATAATGAAAAACCATAGCAATATTGAAGACTCTCTCTCAAATGACGTCTTGATCTTCAACTCTACTTGATTACTGATGTTCTTCTTATACCTATCTCAGTTACACAGCAGAGGAAACATAGCGAATAAGATCCCCGAGTTCTTTCAAGATAGAAAAAGACGTGACATGTCACCCATCGACAACCCAAAAGCCGAAATTCTCTTTGAAACATTTGCCTCATCAATATTCGAAATTGAAGCTATTCATAAAAGGAATGAGTAGCATTCGGTTCCAGTAAGAAGCAAGAGCTATTGAGGGGAGGAACTGCGTAAGGTCCTTCTATTAAACCAGTTGCCATCAATCTATGTCCTGCTTCTGTTGGGTGGCGGCCATCCCAATTCCAATATAATGACGGTCTTTTACATGCCGTAGCCTCAGGAGTACCACAAGGAGCCGACGAGTTGTAATTGTAAGGACCTCCTCCTCCACAGCATGCTCTTAGAGCTCCCTCGGTAAATCCTACACCAAGATAACAAACATGCATTGGACTCGATGCTATTTTCCATGGATGTACATCCATGAACTTGCTATGTTAATTGTGTGGAAAAACACTAGAACACACCATTTAGAAAATGTCTATATAGAGCATTTTTTCCGGGAAATTCAACAACATGATTCTGAAAATTCTCAGTTAAGACTACATAACAATATATAGGATATATACAACAATTTTTATTTTATTTTAATGTACATAATTGTCTATTGGCAGTTTCATTCAGAATTGTAACTGCTGACGAAGATGTTCATGATAAAGGACATAAGAAGGAAATGAACATTTTCCTCTAAAGATTTATGCATGTTTCTCTTTGGTGCATTAAAATCCGGAAATTTATCTTGAGCTTTTACTTCCATCCATTCCTGGTTTTCATAGCTACTATGATGACGAGCCTCTTGACATTGATTTTCTGTATCCAATTAGTTTGGTCTTTTACGCTGCAATTACTAGTCTCCCTTCTCCCTCATCGAATGGCCACGTATAAGTCTTTCAATATCACCAACATTCGGATAGGCACCAAATTACATAAATTGTGTAACTACCAATTCTTGAAACTACATTCTTGCTAAAACTAACGACATGATACTGTCTTTCGAGTAGGAATTCTTAGCTACAACTTAGTAAAATCATCATGTTGGATTGTTATGAACTGCTTAGTAAAATCATCATGTTGGATTGTTATGAACTGCTTAGTAAAATCATCATGTTGGATCGTTATGAACTGCTCTCTAAATTATGTGTTACATAATACAGGCACAGTCCCGAAAACAGAACCAGTCTGTCACACACGTTGATGGGTAAGCAACAATTATTTCCCGTTTTTTCCTTTGTTGGGTAAGCAAGGATTGGTCAAAGGAAGAGAAAAGAGGACAACAACAGAAATAAAATAAGACAGGGAAGGACCTTATAGAGGAGCAAGAGTAGGATGTGTGAGCGGGGTGCAGTGGCGGAAGAGTGAGCTCTCAATTGTTAAGGTCATGAGTTCGACGCTCTCCAAAGTGGGTGTTTGAGTGCGTGCCTGAGTCCACCATTACAAAAGAAAAAATGAAAAAATAACCAAAAACAGAGGAACCTCACTAATGGGACACTATGAATCCCCCCAGGGCATCACCTTCTCAATTCAGGACCATCTCATTAGGAGGAATATGTGAATCAGTTATTGAACATAACTGTTCTCTCAAAAGAGAAGCCTAATTAATGGAATATGTTGTCCTCGTTGAATTAGGAGTAAATTCTGCACTTCACAACATTTCCTACAGTTTCTTTCCCAATCAAACAAGTCAAATTACTTACTTTCTTTACTGAAATTATCTAACATCTTATGTTAGAGGAAAGTCACAGCTTATATACGAGCTAAATGTAACATCTCCAGGCCAGATAGTCTAACAAATATGCAGACGGGTCTAGAACATACCGAATTCAAATGCCGACCGATAAACAGCCAGGACCGCATTGTAATAATCGGCATATATGATAGTAGCATAAGGGTGCTTCTCCCTTTGATAATTCAGCTCTTTTTGCAGTTGCTGGTTGTGGTAAGTGACCAACTCATTTAAGTTCTTCAGACAACCAGTCAGAGGATCAGTATTCTCCTTACTCGGGGTACCGAAAATGGTGAGAAAGCAACCGATCGGTATGACCCCAGGGACCATGACCGTGCTGGCTCCGTGCTCGATCAACGCCTGTTATTTCTCCAACCGATCAGAGTGGGAGAAAATAGTCTGAGAAAAGAAGAAATGTGTTTCAGTTTACTCCTTACGTCCACTGCAGATCCGATGGTGGTGACAAGTTGTGGTACAACTGTTTTTTTAATCTCTGGAATGCTCCATCCTCGTAGGAATACAAGGCTGTAATCGTTACCTCCAAACGTTCCCACGAGAAAAAGGGAGCTTCTAAGCATGTCCCAGCAGTCTTTCAAGTTTCAATTGTTACAACCAAAAATCAAACATGTAAGACCGAAAATGAATGAGATACTTATCTTTTATATGTGTGTGTGTGTGTGTGTGTGTGTGTGTGTGTGTGTGTGTGTGTGTGTGTCAACCAGAAATTAATCATGCACTAAATTGTTCAAGAATTTGTTATGCTGCACCTTCCAAACTTTTTGAACCCTCAGATTTAACACCTCAGTGTAATAATGAAGGTTAGAAGATGGTCCAAGGAACAAGATTTTTGTGGCAGGGCCAATTTGAGATGGCGTCCACCAGGTAAAGGTTGCATAAAACAGAAAAATTGGGCCCACCTGTACAGATGGTCGGACATACCACCACCATACAAGAAGCCAAAGCTTCGGAATAAACACTATCCTGCTCATCTCCCCTTTCAATGATCCAATGAAGCATGAAAATGAGCAATAGCACAAAGTAGGGAAATGGAAAAGCCAATTTGGGCATGAGATTTGGCAATTCCGGGTGCAACTTACTATTAAGATGCAAATGGAGAAAAGAAATTGCTCGACAGAAGCATAGAAATGGAGGAGCTTACTTGAGGCAGAGAAACAAAGAGAAGGCAAGAACTCCATGAACCAATTGAGCTGAACTTCCAATGAGCAATTCGTCGAGAGACCCTCAATTCCCCTTTCCTGAAAGAAGCCCACCTCCAATGCAGTGGCCCCCGCCACAGCAAAATTTGCTCCTCTTTCTAGATCTTTCACTCTATGACGAAATGGTAGATAAGGAAGCAGAAGTGGGATGCCGAAATCTTCGGCTGTCCACAAGAACAAAACCTCCCAATTAGTCCACCTACAGTGACAAAAGAAGAACATAAGCAGAAATTTCACCTGCGCATATATTTACCAATGAAATCGAGGATCACACGGCCGTTACAACATCTACCAGTAGGATGCTGGAAGTATGTCTCTCCATAAGGAAAATGGCCGATGGGATCTCCAGGTTGAAGGAAAAGAAAGTTTCCAGTGTCGATGAAGGAGTCACCGAAACTGAAAATGGAATTGTAGCACCCAGATGCAGAACCGATTCTGGGAATCATGAAAACAACGATTGTAGCGAGAAGTAGGCGGCTGGAGAAGAAGAAGAGAGAAAAGGAGGAAGACATTGAGAAAGAAGAAAGTAAGTCTGACGAATGGTTCGAATTTCTGCCGTAGCCTTTTATCATCTGAAAATACAGGAGGTGATGTAGCTTTTAACGGCACCTCTCGAAGCACTTATTAACCTTTTTCTATTGCGCGACGACCGGTCGGTGGGCTTATCTCCTCTTCATCGGCGTTTCTCAACTCTGATGTTACCTCTACACGTGATAATTGTGAAATAGATGGATGCCATTCACAAAAATTAAATAAATAAATAACAGAGGGCATCCATTGTACAGCAAAAGCATCCAATAATTGAGAAATTTGGTCTCTGGACTATCTAAGCCAATTTTTTTTGGTAATCGGCCTATCTAAGCCATTTAGAGATGGATGATGGACAAGATCTTTCTAAGAGAATCACCGTGTATGAAAAAACAGGATCGACTTATGCATGCCCTCTCTTATAAGCGCCACAGTCTATAAACAAGAAAATGAAAGAGGCTTTGGCAAAGCCGTCCAGGCCAATGAGTCAGAGACATCGTGATGCGTCTCTAGTTGCTTGAATGGAGGTTTGAGGTCATATTTTTTCTTTGGTGAAGAGATTTTAAGTACATTTAGGAATTAGAATATGATTCTGGTAGTTTGCTTCCGTAACTCCAAGAAAGGTTTTTTGAAAAATGCCATTACTTTTTAGCATTTTTGCTAAAAAAATTACAGGTTTTAAATTTTTGCAAATTTGTCATTAGGTTTTGCAACACTTTGCAAATTTGCTATTCCCTTTATTTTACCATTTTTATTTTTAAAATGCTAATAATACCCCCACTCCATTCATTATCATTCTCTCTCTGCTTAAACATTACAGATGATAGAACCATGTTGTTTCTGTAGAAGAAGACTGACGACGACTGCGAACGACTTCATCCAGACAACGTCAGCAGGTGCACCCAACCACTCCAGCTACACCATTGCTCATCACCCCCTTCCCTCTCCTTTTATTATTTCTTTCCACCACGATCTTCGCTGGTTTGTTTGTGGTCTTCATTGCTCTGTTTATCACATAAAGCGTGTCAAAAATGAAAAACGAAATCTAGACACTGTTTCTTCATTGCTTTGAATCAGTTATTGACTGGTTTTTCAGATCAGCATACTTCTAGTTATCAAAATGTCATGTGAACTGGTTTCCCAGATCACCAAACTTCATCAGGTTCGCATGTATTGCAAGTTCTTCTTTGGTTATAAATCGATAATCTTTCCAAGAAGTTAGCGTCTGAATCGACTATCTGTCTTCCTTAACAAGATGAGAACATCTTTAAAGAAACTACTTACTCATGTTTCTTCATTGTTGTAAACCGAGAGCTCCGTGAAATGGTTGCTTCTTATAAGCGAGAGAATGCATCTGATTTCCTTTTCTTTTGTGTAAAGATTTCTCTATTGGATATCTGGATGCTACTGGCATTTGCACAAAGTTCCTTTGCTATCTAAGCTCTATAAGTTTTAAAATATTAAGATGTCTGGTTTCATGTTGATCGTATGTGCTTCTTATAAGCGAGAGTACGTGCAGACAACTAGAATGTACAAGGGAAAGGACTCTCTCTCTCTCTCTCTCTCTCTCTCTCTCTCTCTCTCTCTCTCTCTCTCTCTCTCTCTCATTGTACGCTGTTGCAAGTTCTCAATGGTTACTAGCTAATATGAATTATCAGGATTAACTTTGAAGTTCGTAGTACATCATCTGCTATCGGAAAGCAGGGAACTTTGCAGAATGTGTCTTCTACCTAATTAAGATTGAAAGTTATTTCTGTTTGTTTTCTCGTTTATTATTTAATCAGCCAAAGTCTTTGGGTTTTTAAGGCATGATGATTTCATCAGCTTAAATGTAATTCTAAAAAAGATTAAGGACGATGACTTAAGATCAATAACCACACTTTTTTCTTTTTTGAGTTCCTTAAGATAGGATAATTGTCCTCAGTAGGTTTTAATGATTATACCCCTAAAGGGTTGGATACAGTCATTGGTTAGTTGTGTTTAGGAGACCAGTGGTCTGTATGTGCTGCGTGGATTTGATGACGTCATTGGATTATATCGGATCTCTGGGATTAAAACTCCAAGGTGAGTTTTTTTTTTTGTGGTCTTGAACCTAAACTTCACAATAGATTCAAAGGAACCTTGAACAACCGGCTGTGCATTTGTATTCCAAGTGAGCAATGGATGGTGTTGAGAAATGCATAGTTCTAATCTCACTGTTGCGAAAGCTACTGCTGCAATCCAGATCTGACGATTTGTACAAGTCTAGCCACCAGATCTGGGAATTTGAGATCACACACACATAAACATAAAGAGATTTATGTGGTTGGGCCTGATCTGGCCTACATTCATGGAAAAAAGAGAAAAATACCCACTAGATTGAATAGGAATACAATGAAGGATGAAGAGGATCACAATTAGATCCTCACTCGACTCTACTCTCTCTCACACTTTTTTCTCTCTTCAGATCAACTAATCTGTTTCTTACACCCATACAAGCAGAGATCGGATCTCTCCTATTTATAGGGTGTAGATGATCCAATTGTCAAGGTCTGTAGCACAACAGATCTTGACGAATCATAGTTTCTGCTTGCTAATTTTGATCGTTCAGTCGGTGCCAATTTTTTACTGTTCTTTTGGTGCTAAATTCCAATTTATTTGCACTGAATATTGACCTCTGTTGCTGTGTTTTGAACTTTGCAAATGTCTCCACATGGGTATGGACCCATCAATTCTCCCCCTTCATACCGATGGGAGGAGAATATTCTTTACTTCTTTAGTTTGAGTTCATTCCTGCTATGTCTCTACATAGCATCATCTTCTCACATGTTACCACTTTTGTCAGCATGTCCTCTTGATTCTCATCTATGCGAATCTTCTATATCTTCAACAATTCATGTTCTATTACCTCACATATCCAATAATAGCGAATATCGATGTGCATTGTACGTGAGTGGTACATTAAATTCTTGCTCAAGTCTAGAGCACTCTAACTATCACAATATACCTTGTATTTATCCTGTATAATACCAAGTTCTTGGAGAAACGACTTTATCCATAACATCTCCTTGCCAGCTTCAGCTGCGGCTGCGGCAATATACTCTGCTTCTATTGTCAATAGAGCAACATACTTCTACAACTTGGACTGCCAAGATACAGCTCCCCTTGCAAAAGTGAATAAAAAATCTAATGTTGATTTTCTAGCATCAAGATCTCCTGCCATGTTTGCATTTGCATTTGTGTATCCTTCTAGAATAAGTTATAATTCTCTGAAACACAAGCACAACTTGGATGTACCCTTGAGATATCTCAAAATCCACTTTACTGCTTCCTAGTGATCTCTTCCTAGATTGGATAGGAATTTGCTTACTACTATTGCGTGAGCAATGTCTAGTCTTGTACACATCATTGCGTACATCAGACTTCAACTGCTGAAGAATATTGTATCGCTGACATCTTTTCTTTTTCCTATTCTGAAGAAGAACAAGTCTGCTTGCTCGGCTTGAAATGATTACCAAGCAAAGTGTTGACTGGCTTGTCATTCTTCATATTGAACCTCTTGATCACTTGTTCAACATACTTCTGTTGTGATAGCTACAACTTTCTTCCCTTTCTGTCATGAGCAATATGCATGCCCAAAATTTGCTGAGCTAAGCCTAAGTCCTTCATGTCAAAAGACTTAGATAACTTCTTCTTCAACTTACTAATCATAGCTGCATCTTGTCCTCAATCAGCATGCCATCTGCATAGAGAAGAAGTACAATAAACTTCCCATCAAAGAATCTATGCACATATATGCAGTGGTCTGCTGTTGTTCTCTTGTACCCATAACTCATCATGAACGAGTCAAACTTCTTATACCATTGTCTCGGCGCCTGTTTGAGACTATATAAGCTTTTTTTTAATTTGCATACTAGATGCTTCTTCCTTGGTACTTCAAAACCTTTAAGTTGCTCCATGTAGATATCTTCTTCTAAATCTCCATGAAGAAATGTAGTTTTCACGTCCATCTATTCGAGCTCCAAATTTAAGCTAGCTTCCAATCCAAGTACAGTTCGGATTGAAGTAATCTTCACCACTAGTGAGAATATCACTTCAAAGTCAATTCCTTTTATTTGTTTGAAGCCTTTGACGATCAATCGAATCTTATGCTTTACTAGCTTTCCAATGCCATCCTTTGTTGAGCTTGAACACCCATTTATTCTTTAGTTCTCTCTTGCCTTAGGAAGCTTCACTAACTCATAAGTCTTATTCTTTTGCAATGAGTCAATTTCCTCCTACATAGTTTGCATTCACTTACTCTTGTCTAGATGATTCTATGTTTCCTTGAAACTTTCTCACTTTCCCTCTTCAATAAGCGTGATATACTCTGATTCTGGATATCTTTTTGAGGGAATCAATACACAGCCTCTCAAAGATGTCTTTGGATGAAGTTTATAATCTTTTGGTGGAGGGATTTCTTCATCTTCTAACTATTGTGATGATCCTGTAGCTTCTGGTGGAGGAGGTTGTTACTCCCCCTGCTCAATGCGCTATGCATCCTCTTCTTCTTCTGCTTCTAGAAGGTCATCCTGCCTATTGTCAATAGTGGACTATATTGGTGCAGGATTTGGAACAAAATATGGAGCACTAGTACTTTCTTCACTAGACTTTGTTGATTTCTTAAAGTCCTCATAGAATTGGTTCTCATAGAACATGACATCTCTACTTATGATAACTTTCTTAGCCTCTAGATCCCATAGCTTATATCCAAATTTGTCGTCTCCATAGCCGATGAAGATACACTATGTTGACTTGAGGTCCCTCAAGTGTTTGTAGGAAACTTTCTTACCAAACCACACCTTCTCCGGAACTTCAAAGTTCAATGGTGATGATGGTGATATGTTGATGAGGTAACAGACGGTTCGTACAGCTTCTCCCCGAAATAGCTTAGGCAGCTTAGCCATACTAAGCATGCTTCTGACTCGTTCTACAATGGTCTGATTCATTCAACGCCATTGTGTTGTGGAGTATATGGGACCGTCTTCTTATGTCGAATACCGCGATCAGCCCAGTATGCCTCGAATTCTCTAGAAGTGTATTCTCATCTATTATCTGTCCAAAGATACTTCAATTTCTTTGCTGTTTGTCGCTCCACCTTCGCGTGGAATTTCTTAAAGTGCTCGACTACCTAGTCCTTAATTCTTATAAAATATACACATACCTTTCTAGAAGCATCATTTATAAATGTTACAAAATATCTATTTCCTCCTAAGGACTCCTCTTCTATAAGCCAACATACATCAAAGTACACCAAACTCAAGACTTCTTTCCTTTTATTACTAGGAGAAGAGAATACAACTCTATGTTACTTGCTAAACAAATAGTAATTGTAAGGGTTTAGAGTTATACCTTTGGCTATTTTGATGAACTGTTTCTTAGAGAGTGTGAATAACCCTTTCTCTCCCATGTATCCAAGTCTTTTGTGCCAAAGATTTGGTGATGCTTCATCCTCTACTGCATTGAGGCTATCTCTGCATATCTCTATGTGAGTCTTGTACAGGGTGCTACATATATACCCTCTTGCCATGATAATCGCACCTTTCATCAGTTTCCAGGTGTTATTGCCAAAATAATTTGTATAGCCTTGTCTGTCAAGTGCTGGGACTGAGATCAGGTTCAGCCTAAGTTCCTGTATGTGCCGTACTTCCTTTAGCATCACTGTGCAGCTAAGGTTTGTCTTGATCTGCACATCTCCAATCCCAATTATTTGAGATGAGTTGTTGTTTCCCATCTTTATGGTGCCAAAGTCTCCCTCCTTGTAAGTGATGAAGAACTCTTTATGTGGTGTTGCGTGGTAAGAGGTAGTTGTGTTTACCACCCACTCAGCTTCACTGTTAGTCACGTGCAGGCACGCTTCTTCAGCTATCAGTACTGATATGTCCTATGCAATGGTGACATTTGTTTCACCATTACCTTCCTTTGTCTTGTTTTGTCCCATTCTTTCTTTAGTTTTCGACAATCCTTCTCCATATGTCCTAGAATGCCACAGGGGAAGCACTTGTATTGCCTCTTAGGCCGGCTCTTGGATCTGCCACGATCCTGCGATCTCCCCCTACTTCTACTTTTGCTTCTTCCTCAACCTCAACCTCTACTGCTATTGCTTTCTTTGTTTTCTATAACTAGAGCATGTGCCTAGTCTATTATGGATTCTTTTCTCCTAACCTCCTCATTGAATAGGGCATCCTTAACCATTGCTATGGTCAATTTGCCTTCTATAGCTGAGTTACTGAGGGAGATTACTAGGGTCTCCCAACTTTCAGGTAAGGAACTTAGCAGTAACAAGGCCTGCCCTTCATCTCCCAGTGGAAACTCTACTTATATGAGCTGGTTCACTAGGCTCTGAAATTCACTAGTATGCTCAGCTATTGACATTCCAATTTTCAACTTCAAATTCACTAGCCTTTTCATTAACAAGGCTTTGTTGCATACAGTCTTTTCCTAATACATATTCTCTAGCTTTTTCCAAAGAACATAAGCATTTTCTTCTTGGGCTATATGGTAGAAGACACTATGATAGATCCATTGATTGATCTGACCTATAGTTTTCAAGTTCATTTTTGTCCACTCCTTTCCTGAAATACCCTCAAGTATTTTTCCCTCATCATCTAGAGGGTCATGAAGATCTTTACAATGTAAAAGATCATTCATTCTATGTCTCCATAAGGTGTAATTAGTGGCTTTGAGTTTTATCATAGCCTCAGTCACGACATTTGCTGAACCATATTCCTCCATAGAGTTATGGAGTTTATTTCTAACTTATCTGAGTCTAATCGTGAGAAATGAAGTGCACGGTTGAGCCTGGAATGGTAAAAAAGGCCTTGGGAGTGGTTAAGGGATGCCCAAGAAATGTTTATGTGCAGGGGGTATAATTGTCATTTTTTATGGGGGACTATTCAGGGGTAGAATTGTAAAAATTTTAGGTACTCTTCGAAGAATACTATTTACTAGTACTGTTCAAGATACTGTTCAACCTGGTACTGTTCACAAGTCAACTCAATCTCTATTTTTGAGTTGTTATAGTACCTCACTGTAGAGACTCGATGTTATTCATAAGGGTGGTAGTATCAATTTTACATGTTGCTATTTTTGGATTTTATATAAAAGGGATACGAAGATAATCCTAATATGTTCTTCCCCTACAACTCCTGCTGCTGTGTTTCTCCCTACGTGCGCGCATGTTGCTCTTTGATTCGGTGCGGCTTTACCAAATCTACTCCGCCAACAACTTCTAGTGGTGGCTTCACCAACTCTGTTTTGGCAACAACTTTCAGTGGCGACTTCACCAACTCCATTCCAATAACAACTTTCGGTGGCAGCTACACCAAATTAATTCCGACAACAGTTTTTGGTGGCGACTTCACCAAATCAAGCCCCGCGTCACTAGATCTCTCTAGTTTTCTCCTACAAATGCAACTTACCACCAAATGAGTTGATTTAAAAAAAAAAAATTTCTTTTCGTTTTTTAGAGAGGGCTAACGGCTTCACTGCCACTAGTCTAGATCTCCTTCTTCTCCCTTTTTTTTGTTGGCTTAGATCTTTGAAATGTATTGCATCTTAGATATGGGAATTCTCAGAGTTGTGATCTCACTGATCTAGGTGTTCTTTGATGTGAGCTATCGAATCTAGAATATCTCCGATCAGGTACATTCTTTGGTCTAGAACAGACTTCGCTCTAGGAGATCTAGGCTCTATGATCTAGATGTTCTCAGATCTGGAGCTTGCTCTGATGCTTTGATCTGGAATTGGGCTTTCCAGACTTAGATATAGTTTTTTCAATCTGGAATGGGTCGATCCTCGGCTTAGGTTGGATCTAAACTAAGTTGGACTAGGCCAGTCTCCTCGACCTAGGTTAGATCTGGATTAGGCTGGGCCAGTCTCCTCTCCTGGACTAGATCTGGATTGGACTTGGTTGGTCTCCTCAACCTAGGCTAGATTTGGATTGGGCTGGGCTGATCTTCTTGGCCTAGGCTGGAACTGCGCTGGGCTGAGATGTTCTTCTTGGCCTAAGCTAGATTTGGGTTTAGCTGGGCCAGTCTAGATCTAGCCTGGCTTTTATATCATTGTTGAGAAATGTGCAGTTCTGATCTCACTATTGCAAAAGCTACTATTGCAATCTAGATCTTATGATCTGTACAGATCTAGCCACTAGATCTGGGAATTTGAGATCACACACACATAAACACAAAGAGATTTATGTGGATTGACCTGATTTGGCTTACGTCCACAGGGAAAAGAGAAAAACACTCACTAGATTGAATAGTAATACAATGGAGGATGATGATGATCACAATTAGATCTTCACTCGACTTTACTCTCTCTCACACTCTTTTCTCTCTTCAGATCAACTAATCTGTTTCTTACACCCATACTAAGCAGAGATCAGATTTTTCCTATTTATACCATGTAGATGATCCGATTGTCAAGGTCTGTAGCGTAGCACATTTTGATGAATCCTAGTTTCTGCTTGTCAATTTTGATTGTTCAGTCAATGCCGATTTTTTACTATCCTTTAGATGCTAAATTATAATTTGTTTGCACCAAATATTGACTTTTGTTGTTGTGTTTTGAACTTTGTAGTTGTCTTCACATGGGTATGGACCCATTATGTGACAACCCGGGTTTTCCCATGCATTTTTAAATGCAATATCTAATTCCTATGGCAGGATGCATTCCTATTTGAAAACTATTTTATAAAAACAATGCAATGCAGTAGAAAAATCTTTTGTTTTAAACTTCTTTTGAAAGCCTCAAGTGTCATTTGCTTTCACAACAAACAAAGTAGTTTTTGAAAATTACTGTACTCATAATGTCTTCCCAGGTCTATCCAGTCACAACTCACAGGCCAACTGGAAATAAATACAGATGCATGTCCAAAAGGTAGAGTGTTCACTTACATTCATGCTTGTCCTCTCTTCATTCACTTGATCTTAGCACTAACATGTTCCTTATGCTTCTTCTACTCGTGAGTGGAGCTATTCTAAAAAATAATATATTTGGGTGAGTATATCTCATACCCAGTAGATGATCTGATACTACTATCTTAAAAACACGATAGGCAACATGCATGATTCCAAGAGCTTTTAATGTACAACATCAGTGATTCCTTTTGGATAAGCATGCATAGTTATGCATAAAACATAAGCTTATTAATGCAATTTCATTCATGGAATCCGTATGCAAATCACGTCATCTAAATATGACTAAAAACCATAAAATAGAAATCAATAGATCCATATACGAAGATCTCGGCAAATGCATCAAACCAGCGAGTCAAATATAATAATTATGAAACTCTTAAATTAGTCATCATGCAAGCAGATGCTAGTATCATGCACATGAGTCTCTCAGCGTATACGTCACGCCAACTGGTCACGAGTACTCGTATACAACCATCTCAATGCTATATACATATCAAGCATACTGAAATCATATGGCCACTACGCTCATACTCAACATACAGCTGGAATCCACCATAGACTCTACGACGACTATGGATGTCCCTGAAAGGGTGCCGTAAACACCTCCAGTGGTCGTCCCTATTTACCACAGCAATTAAGGAAGGGACAATGCCTTTTTGGCAGTGATACCATCCGCCCTTTTGGTGGTAGAGGCCGGGAGGCCAACCCCATACCTCCTTTCAGCATAATGCCCACCAGGCTTATCAACCCGTAAAATACAAAAATCATGACCTCTTTGGGTCCCTCACACTGCCTAGCCCTCACCAGCATCTTTTGGGCACTCCAGTGTCTTTTGGAAACCCTCGAGGATAGGCAATGCAATCGTTTTAATTCATGCAATTTATGTCATCCATTCTAAAGTATGCGAACAATGCATTCATAAAATCATCTCAATGCAAATGATCGCATTCAAGACCATATATTATGAAAACAACTCAATAATAGAATAAATCAAGTACATTTGGAAATGCATTAAAAACGTAGCAGTATCAGACTACCTACCTCGATGTTCCTTGAATTGCGTTCTTCATTACTCGATCCTAACCCATCTTAGTGAAACCCTGGATATTCATTAATAACAAGGATTCAAGTATTATTTTCCAACCTTTATGGGTCATTACTTAGACTTATAAATTAACAGCTAAATTTGCCTTTTAGGATCTCTAAGCCCTTACTTAACGCGCTTCTAGGCTAGATCTAGAAGATCTTTATACTTCTTAGGCTATAGTTATACTGAATAGTCCTAAGAGCTTAAGTTTTATAGTCTCATTAGGTACACGTCGTTAATACGGACGCAACAGTTCTTTCGGATTGTCAATCAGAGTCCTACAGCTCTTGAAATTGCATTTTTAGCGTTGCATGATCACGGATGAACCAGATTTGTCCATGCGATCCCATGCATCACGGTTCCCAGGACGCGTGCGCGTGCCTTAGTGGAACTAGGACCCACACCCACATGTCGCTCGCGCCTGAAGGCCGCGCCAGGGACCGCGTTTGCATGCACACGCATGCCCAAGTGATACGCTATGACGATTGTCCTGGATGGAGTCACGCAGATGCATCTTTGGCGCATGTGGGGTGCGCCTCAGCTCCTGGGGCACTCGTGCATCCCAGTTGAACCAAGAAACTTTTCGCACGCGATGCGTGCACGAGGATGGCCCCAAGGAGCTCAGCCCAAGGCACTACGCTCATGCACCCCTGGGACGCCTGCATCCCTGGGATACGCTGTTGTGGGCGGGTTTTCACCCGTATGGTTTCCTTCCATGGGAAACCGAAGATTTTCAGCCGGGGAAACATAGATTCGGCTGGGATCTTAGCTGGGAAGGAGAAAAACGGAAGGGGGAAGGTGGGGACTTACCTGGGCAGCCGAAAATGGTGCCCCTCCCGACCAGCGGTGCGATTTCCTTAACACTTACCTGAACCCGTGATCGCCGGAATACATGAAGAAGGGGGGAAATGGGGAAGATCAAAGAGGGGAATGGCCGGCCTGGGCTGGTGCCGGAAATTGCATAGGAGATCTGGAGAAGGGTTTTTCAATTTTGCCAGGCTGGACACCCTAGCTCAAGGTAGCCGGAGATGGAGAAGGAGGAAGAGATGGCTGAGGAGGAGGGTAGAGGGGGAAGCACGCTTTATAGCCGTGCTAAGGCGGTTCTCGCCCTATGGCAGTGCTGCCATTTCTTTTGGCACTGCCTTGCAGAGGCAGTGCTAGAAGTCCCTGGAAGCCGCTGGAAGGGGGAAGACGATTGGGGGTGCCGTTATCAAAACAGTCCCCTGCATTTTTCAGTCTTTCCGTTTTTATACATAAATTACAAAAATGCTCTTAATCTTTAAATGCCCATAACTTCTTCATACGAACTCCGTTTTTTGCGTTCTTTAAGGCGTTGGATTCCATTTTTCGAGTAGAATCTGATTGTAGGACTTTTTTTTTACTAAATTGGATTTCTAAAAATATTATTTTTAATATTCCAAAATAGAACTTTAAAAATTCAGGTTATTACACATTAGATGGTCCAATTTGCCTTACCGAGACACAGTTTATGTGTTACAATCACTTCGATGGAGCATAAAATCAAACGATAACAAACACATACACGAAGAGAGAGAGAGAGAGAGAGAGAGAGAGAGAGAGAGAGAGAGAGAGAGAGAGAGAGAGAGAGAGAGAGAGAGAGAGCAGCAGCAGCAGCAGCATCATGTGGGAGAGGAGAGGGGCAGATGAGCAATGGTGTAGCCGGAGTGTGTGGATGCACCTGCCGACATTGTCTACCGAAGGATCATAGCCAATGAAGTCGTTCACCATCGCCATCGATCTTCTTCCACAGAAACAAGAGAGTTCTATAATATGTAATGTTTAAGCAAAGAGAGAATGACCATGAATCGTGTGGGAGGTATTATTAGAATTTTAAAAATAGAAACGGTGAATGAAAATGGAAAATAAATAGAGTGGCAAATTTGCAAAGTTCTACAAAACTTAATGACAAATTTACTAAAACAGAATTGCCATAGATTGTTTTGCAAAAACGCTCAAAACTGATGGCATTTTTGCAAGAAAACACAAGTCAAAAGCATTTTTTTTTAAGTTTATAAAGGTATAGAAGAAAGAAAAGGACAAAGTGTATATTCATCGACAAAATCTTCATTTATAAAAAGAAGAGTTGTACACAAAAAGCTTGATTTTTGCATTTATTCATACCTCACGCTTCAATTTAATTCAATTGCACCCCAGATTTGAGCAGCCGTGGCAATTGCACACTCTTTTCAAACGAAGAACAACACTGTTAATGGTAATCTTAGCGAGCCCATTTACCTGGCTTTTTGTGCCTTCCGTGGTGCTAGCTTGCTGATATGTCATTAGACCATGTCTCTCTCTCCTACAAAAGATAGATAGAATTTTGTTTTTATAACAACACCCTATTCCCAGCCATGGTGTCTTAAAATCCATTCACAATTCTCGCTCGGTTTACCATTGGGGCGATTTGAGAAGGGTTTTTGGTTTTTCTGAATTGATTTTGTATCTGTTTAAGGGGAAGGAGAAGTGATTAGGTTAGTTTATCGGTTCTTCTTGAAAGGAATGGCAAAGGAAATGGAAAGACCCAGATTTAATGACCAAACTATCTGCATAGAACACAAAGGAATACTCGCCGTGCCCTTCGTGGACCACTACTCCACCATCTATGCCCGCTTACCAGGAGGCTTGGATGCTCACGTTTGAGGACCAAAAGACCCAAGGCTCTAGCATTGAATCCATGGAAAGACCCAGAGCAAATAGCGATTACGAAAATCTTCGAAATGCCCGGATCACAGAATCAGGCTCGAATGGCGTCTCTGGGAATGGAGAAAAGCGCAGGCAGGCGATCTTCGATCTATCACCAATCCAACGAAACCCATCAACATTACTGTTCGAAAAACCCCAAAATTTATTTATAGTTCCACATCTTTGCCGTGTTCTAATCGTTTGAAAGGATCTTTGCGGCGTTCTGGTCATTTGAAAGGAAAATCTAGTGACTACACAATGTCATCAGCAGAGATTGATTGCCTTTCGGAGCCAGTTCGAAAGAAGCTGATCCATCTGAACTTCAACTATCTCCACAAGTTTTTGACGCTGTTGCAATAGCAAGAGCAGGGAAAGCGTTTATGTCCCTGTTTTAGGAATTTACTGCCATTTCTGTGTGGGAGGAAGATTGCCAGAGGTGTGGAAATGGTGACTATTCCTTGATGTGGGGAGGAAAATTGCTGCCATTCTAACATTGGTGTTCTTTGTCTAGCTTGTCTCGAGGTCAGCTATGGAGAAGACATGGACGACGTGAGGAAGAACAAGGAATGGATGTGTCCCCATTGAAGTGAAGATAAAGGAATGAAGCCATACTGGACATGCAAAGCTCCTTACGCTAGTATAGGAGAAAGATAAAGATAAGACGCATTGGAATAGCCATTTTCTAGCATTAATAGTAGAGAAACATACTCTAATCGGGTTTTTATTTTCCTGGGAAAACTCTGACCATGGTCCCAAATGAAGATTGGCGAGTTAGAGAGCAAGGAAAAGGATAGGAAAGAGCGCCGGAAATGATTATTGGACAGTTGAGATTTAATGAAAAGTAAGAGAAGAACTTTATGGCTGGTATAACATGATCTTTGATCGGACGTTTGAGATCCCCAAATTTTGTTGATCTGTTTCGTAGTTACAAGGCATTTGTTTTTGCTTTTAGTTAATTTTAATTTATGGCATTTCATAAAAGTTATTAGATATTTGAGATTGTTGGATTCTTTTAGATTTTTAAGAAAGAGCTTAGTTTCGGAAGATGTGGATAAAATTATCTTCCGATAGTGACTGTTCATGATTTTTAACAGTCAAACAAACCTCCACCTCGATTTTATTATTTCCAGATCCACGCCATCAGGGAAAAAGGTCCTTCACGCAATGTACCATTCTAAACAGCTAGTAATGTCTAGAGTGCTATTGAAAGACGCACATAACTTGGTGGCGCAGTTGAATCCAATGAAGTATGAGGTAGAGATGAGAAATCACAACAAATCTTTTTTCTTTTTAGAAGTTTTCCTTTAAATAAAGGTCTTATACTTATCAAAAGATTGAGGTCCACAAAGGCAACGAATCTTTTATCTCTCAAGAAAAAATCCTTTCAATATATTGGTTCTTTGTTTGTGCATGATTGGGTGTTTATGGGGCTCAAAACAGGCTGTAAGATCACCTTGATTTTGTTTGTGATCATTTATCAATGATAGCTCAACCATTCCCTAAAAATAATAATGGAGAATATTTCTGTATCATCAGGTAATTATATATATATATATATATGAAAGAGCAAGTGACATTTGATTGGTCAATAAAAGGTTTCTAACTGTCCTAAATAAAGAGTTATAAGGGTAAAGTGCAAGTGATACTTGATTGGCGAGAAAAAAGTTTCTAACTATCATTTCCTCTAGCACTTTTTTTCAACTAATCAAATGTCACATGTTCCATACACTCACATAAAACAGCTGAATTTCAGTAAGAGCTGAATATATAGTTTCCTCTAACTTTATTTTATTTTATTTTTTTTAGCCAATCAGATATCGCATGCTCCTTGCACCTGAATGAAACATCTGAAATATATGGTTTTACACTAGAAAGCATTTACTCCTCTACAAACTTGATTTTCCTAATAATATTGCAGAGAAGAGTCTGGATCATAACAAGACTCTTTAGCCCGCTAATATATATTTCCAGAGTGAATATTTGCGCACCCACCCGGTATAAAGAGCTTATACTGAGGAGTGGCCATTCTCGCGCCGTAGAAGGCACTTACTCTTGTGTAAGTTATAACCCCTTTCCGATTGATATTGCTGGCTGCCCTCCATGCTTGCAAGTTGCAGCATGTAACTTGCTGTCAATCCCTAAAATGTTTCAAATGACCGGAAGTCTTTGCTCACGATTGACCAGGCGTGTTTGGACTATAACCTTTTGAAGCGTTTGATGCAGTGGTTGGCATCATCCTAAATTTGATGAAGTGGTGGGTAGAGTTTTGCTGGTGTGATCCCTTCGTATGCTTAGATCGTGTTAGATGCGTCGTGCCCCAAATTTCTCACTCTCATAATCTTAAGTCTCTTGTTGGTTAAGATTGTCTATTTTGTTTGAACTTTATAAGCCGTCCATTTTACTAGATGCTAGGGTCATACTGGAGAAAATTCTCAGGACGCTGCTATCTAAAATAGCATCCAGCTGATGAATGGTTCGAATTGATCCGGATCATAAGAAAAGCTCCTTTCTATATTTTGCCAAGACATTAGAAAACCACATTCTTTATGCAACCCACAAATATCAGTGTAAAGCTTCTATGACTAGTGATGGCAAAGGCTTGGGCCAATTGGGAGACCCA
Organism: Warburgia ugandensis; assembly: GCA_035236585.1. Classification (NCBI taxonomy): domain Eukaryota; kingdom Viridiplantae; phylum Streptophyta; class Magnoliopsida; order Canellales; family Canellaceae; genus Warburgia; species Warburgia ugandensis. The sequence continues at coordinate 68,634,448 of CP141134.1, forward strand.
ACCCTAATTGACCCTTAAGGGTTAGGTTAGGGTCACTAAATACAGTGTTAGGGTCATGTTATGGTAAAAAAATTGTAACCTAATATTTTTTGCCGGTGATTTTTTTTATTTATTTTATTTTATTTTTTTGTATTTCGAGGTGAAACATTTCGCTACTATAGTTATCTTTCCCGCTTTCCCAGTCTCTCTCTTTAAATTATTTTGGTATGGAGGAAGAAATCAGTAGGCCTGAAATGTACGTCGAGGTCGGCATACTGACGATTCCATTTGCCAAACCAATATTCAAAACCAAAGCATTCATGGTATGGATAATTAACATTAATTGAGTTCCATAGAGAGGGCAAGAGCTGGTGAGAGGAGGAATTGCATGAGGTAGTGAGTGGTGATCAATCTATGTCCTGCTTCTTTGGGACGACGCCCGTCATAGTTCCAATACAAGGATGGTTTCTTGTAGGGGTGGCAAAATATGACACGACACGATAACACGACTCGAACCCGACACGAATTTAGCGGGTTCGGGTCGAGTCTTATCGTGTTCGTGTCATTTTCGGGTCAACCCAAAATTTACACGGCAAAAATCGTGTCGTGTTTGGGTCAATCAATGTGACCTGTCGTGTCGACCTGTTTAACACGCGACCTATTTATTCATCTTCATCACCTTGATGCTTGATCCGTCTAACTTACGATTAAAAATAGGACGGTTCCAAACTTTCAGTTCATCTGTAACCGTCATATACCACATGCAATATAGGATGGTTCATCTAAAACCGTCCTATATTCTTCAACAGATAATATAGGACGGTTATTCTAGAACCGTCCTATATTTAAGTTTTTCACAAGTAATATAGAACGGTTCTTCTCGAACCGTCCTATATTCAGGAGAGAGGGGAATTTATAGGCGGGGTCCACCACGCCTAGTGTTAATATTGGGCCAATACCTTGTGGGCATTCTGGTCCCAATCAGATAACTACAGTAAGAAAACCATATCGTTGAATATTTTGGTAGGAAGGGGCTGCCTATGATGGATTTTGTTTGCTATTCAGGGGGACAAGTCCCATCTACAGCTGCCCTCCATCGACGTTTTGGTGGTGACGGTGTCTCCTTGTCAACGTCCACCCAATAACATCTAATTGGCATTTGCTAAAAGCTCTGTAAATGGAAGGTCTGCTCGTGACTGAATATAGGACGGTTTCAGCCAAACCGTCCTATATTACGAGTGAATATAGGACGGTTCCAGCCGAACCGTCCTATATTACTTGTGAATATATTCATTAACGGCGACTGAATACTAGTCAGCTTGAAGGACTGCTCGGCAAATGTAATCAAGACCGTCCACTTGTACCTGGGTTGTTAAGAAGATGCCATTAAGTGAGCCCCTTAACACAGATTACTAATTAAAATGCTGCAGTAATGCATGGTCCCATGCAAGTCAGTAAACATGGCTAAGTCAGTAAACATGGCTAGGGGAATGAAAAATGCATGAAAAATGAAAACTATAGTGATGGTACATCCATTCTTACTTGGGCCATCCTTTGTACTCTTCTCACTCTCCATCTACATCCAGAAAACTATAGGGGGTGATTAAATGCACTGAATCTTGCTTTCACTCATAGTAGAAAACTTACCGAAAGTTACAAACATTGAAGACCATATGTGAGCAAGATGTTGTGCGGTTTGAGTGTCATCCTGCATCTCCAATCGATAGTTAGACATGATCAGATCACCTCCTCTAGTTTCTCTTTTGAAATTTGAGTTAAAAACTTTGATGTTCCCTTTGTATGGTGATCTAAGTCGAACACCAAAATGTAAGTTAAATCTGATCCAAATCATGCGTTTTAGACCTGTTTCCGCATAGTGTGCTATGGATGAGAGACATATGATTCATATCCACCATTTGATGATTATACCTTTGCTATGTGGTGCTTTTGATTATGAACGCAAATTATTGCTCTTTGCCCGTTTTAATATTCATTTTGAAAGCCAGAAATAAGAAGCTAGGATTATAAGATTGGTTCTAGTTTTGGTATATGACTAATCCATAGCGTGGTAAAGAGGACAAATGATTTGGATCATTGAAGAAAGTGAGCCCTACTTATATTTTAGCTCCCAGCATATTCACCTCATAAATAGATGGCTCAAAATGTAAATGGTGTAAAATCTTCACTGGTCAAGAGGAAAGGTAAAAAAGTCTGTCGATTGAAAATCAACAATCCGTCGAAAGAGTAGTGGATTCACTTTCTCCCCCTTTCCTTTCCTTTCAAATGAAAAATGTTTTAAATATTGCGGGAAGAAATGGCGTCCAAATTTCGGCAACCTCTTCAACGCATTTTCCCTCTATTAAAGGCTCTCTTCTTGCCTTCATTTTCCACTCGTCCCCTTCTTTCCCTGAATTCTTAGTGCTTTCAATCAAAAATAGGAAAGCAAGATCAAATCACAAGCCCTGAAACCAACGAACCCCTCCCAAAACTTCAGAAAACCAAACAAAATGGCGTATCCGCAGGTTCTCCAAACCTTCTCTTTCTTTTGAGGGTAAAAAGGCTCTATGAGAATGCCAGTTTGCCTTCAAAAGGTTCTCCTCTCTCAGGAGGAGGATATGATCTTTCGAGGTAATGTATGCTTTAATCCATCTGGGCATCAGTGATTTTGAGCAATGCCCATCTCAATCTCCTATTGTTTGTTTATTTTCCAGTTCTGCGTCAACAACCATTCCCGCTAGAGAAAAAGCCCTTGTTCTTACCGATTTAAGCATAGGAATACCCGAAGGAACCTATGCTCGCATAGGTATGTGCTCGAAATAGAAAACCTTTTGATGCGTTTGATGATATACTCATGGACGAGCTTGTTATTTGTAGTGCCGAGATCTAGTCTGGCTTGGAAGCATTCGATCGATGTGGGTGCAGGCGTGATTGACGCCGATTATAGAGGTTTAGTGGGTGTGATTTTGTTCAACCATTCTGATGTTGATTTTGATGTGAAGCAAGGAGATCGGATTGCTTAATTGATCATTGAGAGGATAATGACGCCTGGGTTTTTGGAAGTTGAAGATCTTGATGCTACGACGAGAGGCGTGGGAGGATTTGGATCTACAGGAGTCTGAGTAGTCGTCCATATAGCAGTTTACTTAATCATCTATGTTAGCTCTTTTGCTTTTTCGTCTTTATTTAGAAGGATGATTCATTGGAGGACTTCTATCAAATGTAATATAGGACGGTTACTAAGTGTAATATAGGACGGTTCATCTCATAACCGTCCTATATGTTATGTTTACACTTTATAGGACGGTTATTTCACAACCGTCCTATAAAACGTGACATATAGGACGGTTATTTCACAACCGTCCTATAAAACGTGACATATAGGACAGTTATTTCACAACCGTCCTATAAAAGTATAAAACCCATATCATATAGGACAGTTGAAAAATAACCGTCCTATGTTTTGTGGTTGTGTTCGCTCAATGGCTCCATCCACTTGGGAGCAGTTTTTTTACTAAGTCGTAATAGGAAAATAGAGTCATGTTATGTCGTATCATATTGTGTCATTTCGTGTCTTGTATCCAACACGACTCAGTCAATAATCGTGTTACACAGGTCGTGTCGTGTCATTTTTTTAAGAACCGGGTCGTGTACGAGTCATAGGTTTTTGACACAACTATTAATCGTGTCGTGTCCGTGTCGACCCATAACTCTAATCGGGTCATGTTCGTGTTGCCACAAACACGACCCGCCAACCCGAATTGCCACCCCTAGTTTCTTGCAGGTAGTACCCTCCACTAAGGGCCAATCTATTGAAATTTCCCTCCACATCATGCTCTGAGGACTCACTTGCTAAATCCTGCAATCAATCAAAGAATTGAGACACGGGTGGACTGTAGAAGCTACAAAGTTATCCCTATAATATGGGTTTCTCGAAATAAAAACGACAAGCTTCTGAAAATTTCTTAGATAAAACATAAATCTAGCTTAGTGGATCTACGACATGCGTCTTCTGTATAATGAACTGTCTAGTCTATGTGTTGGATTACCATTTAATTATAAAGCTCAAGCAAATAGGACATGGCCACAATATTTGTATGCCTAACATAATCTTTTAGGTAAAAGGACCCTTTTTGGTTTCTTGTATGCAGACCAACCACAGGCTTATCGCAAGATATGCAAGGCATACTGAACTCAAACGCGGGAAGAAAAATTGGCCACTCAAATAATTCAGCTCTTTCTGCAATTGATGGCTGTGGTAGGCTATTAACTCGTTCAAGTCCATGAGACAACCAGTTAGAGGGTTAGTGTTTTCTGTAAACAACAGTAATCGGAGAAGAATCGAAGGTAAATTTTGATGATTTTTTTGAATGAGAACGAGTCCTATTTAAAATGTTTTACAGAGAAGCGAAGAAAAAGATATTTGGGGTGAGAGAGGCTCGAACTCTCGACCTCAGGATCACTCTTGTATGCTATGAGACCTACGCGCTAGCCAACTGCGCCACCACCCCTTTGATGAACTATGCATTGAAAGTTTATACATAATGAAAATGTCTATCTTGGACCCTTTGGAAACAGGTTTTTCCTGCCCCCGCTAGGCTAAGAAGACCTTCAGACCAAATACATCTAGTCTCTGTTTTTTTTTTAAAGCTATGACTTATAAAACTAATTATTGATACACACTCTTCTGAATTTAATTTTGACCAAAAAAAAACGACAACTCGGACCCGTGACCAAGTATATTTCTGGTGAGATTTCGATTTGTGGGCAATCAGCTGCGCTCAACATTCGTTGGCACCCAGTCTCTGACTTTGCATGAACAATTTTTCAATAATATGTTACCATTGTGAACCCAATAAGTTTATGTTATGCATGTATGCATCGAGATGTTCTTCTGTGCATTAGTTTCTAGTTACATAAGTTATTATTTCTGGAATAGTTCCTGTACATCATGTACACGGCAAGGCAATCCTGATCAGTTCCAAGTATGACTTACTAGAACAATAGTATGATGAGAAAAATTTTGACGCCCGCATCATGACATGAAGGCATTTATCCCATGGGTCATCTCTTGTCATATGTGTCAACTTGAAGGCCAGGAATCATTAGTAATGTTGTCAGATCATTCAAAGTGGGAAGGCCTAAAATAACTACATCAATCCTCCCTTGGAGAGAAACCTTAAGAGAAGGCCCTTGCCTAGAAATCATCTTTTAGTTTCCTCTTGATGTAGAAATTTATTTTTATTTTTTTTAAATAGAAGAACCTCTAGAACTTTTAGTTCTTCTAAAAGGGAACCTCTAAAAATAATTCTTTTTCTTCTTAGATTTCTCTTACATCGGGTGTTACTAGTGGAACGAAATGCTACTGATCTACCTTGCGTTGAATCACCAGCTAGTCTTTCAATTCTTTCTAGTGGTATATATCTCGTAGAAGTAATAAGTTAAATGTTGTAGCGGTTTTCTTGCAACTCTACCAAAGGAGACTGTTCTTTCATCCATACTTCTTCTATTCCACGTTCTGCATAACTAATATCACTTGTAGCCTGGAACACCTCACTGCTGGACAAGCCTTTATCATCTTTAGAAAAGAATTTGTATCAATCGTACATGAGTTTTTTAAGCCCTCTAACTTAAGGTGGGGTAAATGATGAGAGTAGAAAAACTAAGGTAGGGATATGAACTCTTTTTTATATGCTTGATTCTTATATGTTTATCTTTGCAAATCATGAAAGCAGTATCATACTACTTTCATTGGCTTATTATTTGAGTAAGAAACCAATATGATGGCAATAAGTATATCTAGGAAAAAAAATGGAAATACAAGAACGTTTAGGGAATATGAAGAGACAGCGAACAAACACCAAATCAACGATATTATCCCACTAAACACGTTTCCTTTCGGCACCACCAAATTGTTTGAAGCGGCCTCAAAGGAAACGACAAATAAAAGTCCAAAGAATAACAGAAAGAAAATATGTTAATAGTAGTTTAAGCGATGGGATATGGATGTAATTGAAATTGTGTATAATTTTAGGGTTAAGTTAGCTTGTAGGCCAGAAGTATTCTTTTATTTTCTTATTAGTTGACGAATAAGAATTGAGTTTACCATTCATGGTTTGCCAGCCAATAAAATAGTTCATCTCTCTCTCTCTCTCTCTCTCTCTCTCTCTCTCTCTCTCTCTCTCTCTCTCTCTCAACTTTTCTAATTTCTCTCCCCCTTTTCTTCTCTTCTTATCTATCTCTATATATTAACTAAGAGAACATTATCTGAGCAATTCTTATTAGATATTTCTAAAATTTTGAATTATTTCTACATGTAAATTCCTTGTGTCAGTGATCAGGATAAATGAATAAATAGGTGACTCATGCATTTCAAGGCAGATGTCCTAGTTCTAGAAAATGTACAATTACCATGCAACTTATTAAATATGATAGACATGACATGATGTAGAGTTTCAATAAAATAGTTCATGTCGCAGAAGAAGGGGAGCCTTCATGCAATAGTAAAGTTGTCGTCATGTGACCTTGAGGTCACGGGTTGAAGGCGTGGAAACAGCCTCTTGCACAAATGTAAGGTAAGGCTACATACTATATACCCTTGTGGTTGGTGTGCACCAAGTCTGCCCTTAGTTTATGTGACAGATAAATGATATAGAATTACCATGAAAATTATGATCAACATGACATGATGTGGAGTTTCATGGCATGGAACTCAATTTTGCCTTCGCTTTCCAAGTAAAAGGAAAATATACGATTAGTTACGGTAGGTCAGTGCTTTCTAAAAAAGAAAAATCATTGGCAGTTTAGTATTGGGCATTGGGCAAGATCCAAAACGCATCTTGACATGTAAGCGTCCTACTTCCTGTTCCACAAGGATAACCCCCAAAATTTCAGGGCAAATGTCATTCTGGTCACCAAAGGCACTGTTTTAGGGATGTGTGGGACAAATTTTTAAATTTCAACCATCTGAGTAGCCTTATGTATTTTGGCAGTTGCAAAACAATCCCGGACGATGTGGATGGTTTTAACTTTCAATCATTCATGCGTTATGTAAAAGAAATACAGCGAAAAGGAGATTGAAGCACCAACACATCACTTAATCCCCCACATAACTAAGAGAAGTTCAAAGAAAGAACGATGGGCTCCTCCAGCCGCAGAAACTAGACCGGTACCCGAGATACAACGAAGTATTATCGCAACAGAAACTCATACATCATATGAAAACTTTGAAACACCAGTACAGGGGAAAAAATAACTAATTTATTACTGTATAATCTCTCCCACGAACTTACTTGAGCAAATTTCAAAGTTTGCTGAAAGCCAAAATAGCTAATTCGGTACAACTCCTGCAAGGAGTAAACCTCAAATGTCGCGGCCTCCTAATACACATCCAAAATTGGAGGTTCAGAACCACAAGATTAAATCAGTTCTCCTTGGCGAACTTGATACCCTTCTCGATGGAGGCTTTGAGCTCACCCTTGAGGTTCTCAAGACCTTGTTTCTCGTAATCGGAAAGAGGACCTAACCCAAGCACTTCATCCACACCATTCTTCCCCAGTCTAACCTGCTCCATTCAACAAATCGCAATGATTTTAATATTCACGCAAGGTAAACATTTAATGTTCATATAAGATTCATTCTGCAATACAACATTGGCATTCTAGAAACAGTTGGCACTAAGATTGCCTCATTCTTAAAGATTAAAAATATGAACTGATTCTCAATAAAACTGTTTATCTCTATATGATACATGTCCTTAGCTACATAAACGTTATTTTCCTTGACCCACATTCAATTTCAGAGCTATATCTTATCTCTACATGATACCTGTCCTTAGTTACATAAACGTTATTTTCCTTGACCCACATTCAATTTCAGAGCTACATCTGGACCAACAATGCTTTTATGGATTTCAATATTGAATTGAACACAATCCTCAAAGTGATAGATAAAATGTGAGCTCAGTAAATCATCCATGAAATAAAAGATCCCTACCAGTCAATTCTACAGAGCATTGAGAAAATGTGGTTTGACAGTAGTGCACGTTTAGATACTACAATTGAGGTAGTTGGAGATCTACGTAATAACGGTATTTGGTCTTGTTATATATATATATATAACAAGAAAGTCAGTTGAATACAAATATTTTACTCGAGTAACCAGGTTGAAACGGTCAAAGTGAGTTGGAGAGTTGGCTCAACTACAAATGTTCGTGTCAGATTTCAATAGTGATTACAACAGAATTCAAGTGACCAATTGCCTATTGAAAAAGTAGACCTAACCTGCCTCAGATAACCAAGTTAAAAATCTCCTTAACCTCCCACGTCAGCAATGACATGAATCATCCTACAGCCCAAGTCAACTCAATTACCTTTCCCAGTTCTCACTCAAGTAAACAGGAACAATCCCTCGTGGGGAAGTTCCATCATCCATCAGCTACCTCCATGCCAACAAGTTAACTTAATTACACAAGTGAAGTCTAGAATTCTCTATGAATCAAAGTTAATTTGAGCCATCCTAATCCTAATAATTTACCACATTCATTCCAATCCATTGCAAACTCATAGCGTAGCCGAACGAGGATGTTGAGATGGATGAGTGGCAAGACAAGAAAGAATAAAATTAGAAATGAATATATTAGAGGAAACTTAAGAGTAGCACCAATATGTAACAAGACAAGGGAGGGTAGACTTAGATGGTTTGGATATGTCCAACGGAGACTAAAAAGGGCACCAATTAAGAGTCAGTGGATCCAAGTTGAAGGCTCGAAAAGGACATGCATAGAAGTGGTGAAAAAAAATTTTAAAACGTTTGAACTAAGTGAGGCCGTGACCCTTGATAAAGGAGAATGATGATGATGATGATGACAGTGCAAACTAGTGATGATTCCAATTTAAAGGAACATCCTATTGAAAGCACAAAACAAGAAAATCAATAAATCCCTTGAAGTGCAAACTAGTGAAGATTTCAATTTAACAGAACATTAAGATGCTACAAGGGACCTTAACTAAATTCCATGGATACTCTGGAAATCAAGAACTGCATGATATTCTGTCAATCAACTCCCCTCACACAAATCCAAAACATCAAACCATTAGAATCTACTTTTTCTCTTGGAACTCAGCATACTACACAGTTTGCAAATACTCTCATGGCTGAAGAAATTCTACACTGACAGAAATCCATAACATCAGAAAGCTACAAGACTGTCCATCACATGCATCTTCACCAAATTTATGATACATAATATCAATTTTCAAGGTCACCAGTAGACAACACAGGGAAAAGTGTATCGCATGCAACAATCACAAAGAAATGGTTTTTCACCCCAAAATTACCCACTATTACCTGATATGCCACATCACAATATATATATATTGGCAGGCAAAAGATGATCAACAGCTCAGGGCAATATACCATCCTTGGTCCTTTAATCTTATTACACTCAGATGGATTATCTAGCAATAGAATGCTTCCATTGCTTTCTAATTCAAGGCAAGCTATGAAGCTAGAACTCTTTTGCTTTGGTTCTGTACACATATAGATAATGAAAAAGATTGGGTAGTCATCCCAAATTTTCAAAAAAACAGATATCATTTGATGCTTCAATTGACAAATTGATCTATGCATTTAGGTGACCATTTTAGGTAAACAACAAAACTTCTCCCTCTTCAGAACCAATATGGTTTCTAGTTTCTACCGCATAATAAACAGTGGATGTAGTAGTCCGATCCTGTGTATGAATTCGCTAGATCAGGGGTTTCTCGTTTAAATTGTTGTCAATAGTGGGGTCAAAACCCCACGAACAACTAGCAAGAGAACATTTATGTGAACAAGCCATCATCATCATCAAAGCCCCATACACATTGCATTGTGACTTCCATCTAATGATTTTAAACATGAGCAATCACCAACTCTCCAATCTAAAAGATACAAAAGAATCTCCAACGTTCCTCCATCTCTCACCTTCCTTTCATTATTGTAACTTAAGAAAAAGAAAAGAAGAGAGAACCAAAACATTAAGAATAGCAAATACTGGAGAACAAATATTCAGAGACACTCAAAAGGAGTCTCCATAGGAGAACTCACATAGTTAGCATTTTCCTAATCTAACTCATTCATTTTGTTGGCCCCACCTTGTTTAGGCTACATGTGAAAAATGAATACAAGACTGTAAGCACTATGTTTTTCTGTTTTAATAATCAAAGTCATGATTTTCAATCCAATGAAAACATAGGCTAAAATCATCCTGTCAGCATGATATTAGTTGCTGATAATCCAAGAGAGGCTGAACAAGATGAGTGGGAACCAAAAGAATAAGTATAATAGCATATATATTGGAGAATAAACATTCAGAGGCACTAAAAAGGAGTCTCCACAGGAGATGCCATCCAGGATGCATTTTTCTATATCTAAGCCATTCATCCTGTTCACCCCACCTTGTGTAGGCTACATGTGAAGAATGAATAGGAGACTGTAAGCACTAGTTTTCAGTTTTAATAATCAATGTCGTGATCTTCAATCCAATGAAAACATAGGATAAAATCATTCTATCAGCATGATTTTAGGTGATGATAATCTAAGAGAAGCTGAACTAAAGGACTGGCTTAGATCTTTCAGAACTGAAAGCAAATTTATTATGAAAATAACTAGTCGTTATACCCAAAAGAAGCAAGTACACAGAAATCAAAAGGCACAAGGATTGCAGAAAAATAATAATAATATTAAAAGATCACAAGGAGAAGATGTTTTGTGCAAATAGTATAAAAATGTTTGAGGAGCCAAAAAAATTTATTGATAACATAAAATTGGACAAAGTATGCAGTTCAAGTACACTAGAATGAGAATTACACAGGAACAGATAGACAGTAGGACGTTACCAGGTTCAGATGCTACGCAAAAAGTTTATTGTTTCCAAGATGGAACTATAAGCAACAAGAAAATATATGTTAATAAGCTGAAATCACCTTGGATGCAAAGAAGGGTAGTTCAGTGACATTTGATTGCACATATGAGCATTCCACAATACCAGGAACCCCATTAAGACCCTTCAAACAAGCATCAGCAAAGACAGCTCCGGCATAGCTGCATGCAAATTGATCATTTAATTAATAACGATTCAGCAACCACTGGCAACAATATGAACCAGCAGCCTGCTACCATTTACAGCAAAACATTTCGGCAGCTAGAGTTCTTGATACAAGGGAAATGAGGAATTAAGGGACAGGCATTTGACACTATTGTAAATCCATACGTTGAAGTTGACAAATGCTCCTGCAGATGTGTGCTAACAGCTACACAAACAAATCTAAATAATGCATTTATTATGTCTACATAAAAAAGCATCTAAGTGAATAAACACAATCTAGTTATGCCCTTGTGCAATGATTATATTACCACAGTTCTCAAAAATTGAAGTAGAAATGACACACTGTCCAGTTGCTACTTCCTCATTGCTAGTATTATCAAAGCACAAGGATTCTTTGGGCCATTTTTTCATAACCTGTGTATTCAGCATAAGAAGGCCAGGCTACCAGTGTCCTAACTGAAAACAAGAACCAAAAAGGCTTCTATGTTCAGATAATGGATAGAAAATTTCGGATCACATATGGAGATAACAAGTCATGGCTATGTGAATTCTTTATAATGGAACTTGAGTTTTGTTAATCCCAAATGAAATAAAAAAACAGTAATGTTTACAAAAGATGAGAATGCAGGGATTCTGCCTCTTTTAGATATAAGTGATAAATTATCCTCCTTAATAGCAATTAAGCTAGAGGAAACACAAGTAGAACAATAAGATAATTGTCTGTTTCTTTGTCGACAAACTAGCAAAAAAAATTTCGTATATCCAAATTACATGCCAATCAAATGATTCAAACTGAGGTATCTAGGAATCTTAGTTAAAGATCTCTTCAACTAAAAGCAGGTGCAGTCCCCGAACCAAATACCAACATTTCAATACCACAACAAAACTATCATCATATTATCTAAGATGAAGACAGGACTAGTGTGGACTTTGAACCTACATTAGCTAAGCAAGAACGGTACATTACATCACAAGTTTCTAGACACTAGACAAAACCGATTTGTCCTCTCAGAGACAAAATGGATCGGCAGAAGCAAGATAAGACTTACGCCATGGACAATGTAGCAGAGCCTTTTCCGGCCTTGGCTTCCACAACTTCCGTTCCTCCATCTTGTGTTCTCTTGGTAAGGGCCTTTATGTCCTCCTCTGACAAAGCAGCATTTGCCGGGGGTGTTGCCTATCAAACATAAAAGATACAACAGAACACGATTCAATAACTGAAGAAGACTAAACTTAGAAATCAAAGACACAAGCATCAGACACAAACATAGTAAAATACAAAAGCCCACCTGTGAAAAGAGAGGGAGAATGGTGATGCCAGCATGCCCACCAACAACTGGGACATTAACCTCTGCATAACAAGACCACAAAGTTCATAGCAGACTTGGTTGCAATTGTCGAAAGGTAAAGAAATTAAATAACAAAAGAATAAAACAAGGTAAAGAAACAAACCAGCTGGAGGAACTCTGGCCTTTCCAGCGTAGAAGGTCCTCGCCCTAAGAACATCAAGAGTAGTAACACCAAAAAGCCTTTTCTCGTCGTACGTTCCAGCCCTCTTGAAAACCTCGGCCGCAATGGGGACCGTCGAATTCACAGGATTGCTGATCATGTTAACAAGTGCCTAATTCCACAGCATTTCACAGAACAAAGCACGACTCAGAAAACAGAACAACGAAAGAGAGGGAAATCGAATATACGGGCAGAAGAAACTTACATTAGGGCAGTACTTAGCTATCGCTGTGCAAAGAGACTTGACAATTCCAGCATTAATGTTGAAAAGATCATCACGGGTCATCCCAGGTTTACGCGGAACTCCGGCGGGGATAATTATGACATCAGACCCGTCTAGAGCTTGCCCGAGTTGATCTTCTCCCATGTATCCAGCAACCTGAAACCAAGAAAAGACGAACAATTTGGGCTAAGAAACGATTGGAAGAAATTAAAAACCTGGACTTTCCTCTTTTTTACCTCAGATCTGGTGTTGATGTGGCTGACATCGGCGGCAACTCCAGGGGTTCCGGCAATATCATAAAGAGCGAGCTTTGAGACGAGAGGATTCAGCTTCATGAGAAGGGCAAGGGGCTGGCCGATACCGCCGGCAGCACCCAAGACGGCTACTTTCCGATCTGGGGTTAATTCAGAGGTAAATGATCGGCGGGAGAGGTGAGATGAAGAAGCAGCCCTGCTTCTGATGGCGGTTTCGACGCATCTGAACATGGAAGCCTTCATTTTCGGGAAAGGAAGAAGGCCGGCTTTGGGATGCAGAAATTTCGTGGAGAGGAAAAATGGCTGTGCAAACGCGACTTTATGACTGTTGGGACGTCGAGAGTGGGGTTTGGGGTTTTCGACAACTCCGCCTTTGGCTTGGGGCTTTTGGATTTCACTTGAAGTTACAAAAGTGCCCCCAGATTGCTGGGAGGGGAATTCCCACGCGCTTTATGACTAATGCCACACCTTCACGTTCGGATATGCCCTACTTAACCTTTAGGGCCCACCTTTCTGATAATCTAAACCTCTCATATTCATTTATCCTGTAATAGATTTGCCCTGCTCCAAAACTACATAGTTTTGATGATCTTACCATTGTTTTTTCCATCTATTTTAAATTTGAAAACGGATGATACCAAAACTAACTGATCCTAAAAAAGCTTGATAAAGTAAGTGATTTTTAAGACATAACTCATCTGGAGGAAAATGATTAAGATAAATGCATTAGATTATTTAATTCGATCGGCCCCACTTTTACCACAAAACCCAAATGAGCAAGTCCCATTAGTTCAATAAGGGCGTTGGAATATCACTGCTTTGTAAGGCAAGCGTGACATGCAAGCAGGAATATATCTGGCCACGTAAAGGGCGATAGAAGCCTAAACGAGGCCACGACATGAGACTTTCTGTGGCTTGGGTGACGCATAACAAGCGGGTTCGCTTGCTGAATGGAAATAATGGGCTGAACAGGCAAGAGACCTTACCCGATGGTCAAAACCATTGCTTTACTAGGCCTTCTTTGGCTGAGCCCATTTGCACTTCTTTTGCTGAAATCTTGTCTCGCCCTATTTTCAGTCCTAAATCATAATGTCATCAGATAGATAAAGCATCCCCAAGACCATGGTGTTTGTTCAATAATTTTGACAAGTTTCAAGTAACAGGAGACAAATTTCAGCATATTAACCCTGATTGTTCTTCGAGTGCTACAAACTTTCAAGCTACAGCCGGTCAGCTTATATTGCAGGGGTTAGACTTTCTTCATCTTTTGGGTCGAAAAAATGACAACTTTTGTCATAAAGTATCTTTAACTAATGGCGCAGGGGATGTTCGTTTATTATCAGTAAACTGGTGGTGATAACAGGTAGTTTGGGCCTGTGAGATTTGTTCAAAATCTTCAATAACTTAATTTATAATAATGGAGTTAATTCTTTATTCGCAACCTTGTGTGATCATTATTTGCTGGTGTCCTCCATATATAGTTACCTACTACCATGGAGGGGCCTACTCCTCTTTAGGCTCTTATACATGCTGCTTCTATGGTTGCAGTGAGAATTTTCCTTGTCTCTCTGACTGTTCTCCTTTTCCTAGTTGTATCTTATGCGATGAATCTCATTGCTTTGATAGGCATAATAACAGTACTACTAGAAGCCACTTTGGCCCCTTGCTCAAAGAGACATCAAGAGAAGTTTAGCCAATATCTCAATTAGGAATGGGTTCTTATCTAGCTACTCAAAAATAAATGGAAAAGAAAATTAGACATTCTATTCATTTGTATATAAAAGGGGCAATCCGGGTGCACAAAGCTCCTGTCTATGTAGCATCCAGGGAAGAGGCAGACCACAAGGGTCTATAGTATGCAGCATTACCTTGCATTTTTTACAAGAGGCTATTTCCACGCCTTAAACCTATGACCTCAAGGTCACACAACGACAACTTTACTGTTGTGCCTAGACTCCCCTTCTATTCATTTTTATATAAGCAAAAATAATATTAAAATCTCAACTTACAAGTACCATTTGACACATGTAAATGAAATTTTTTGTCTAAATAAAAACATCTATCATTTTGAGAAAAGTAATTGAATTAACTTTCCTCTTCCAAATGACCCTTCCATATGTGCACACTATATATAAAAAAAAACATATAATTAATTTGTTTCCCTCCATGCACATCAAATAAAGATTGCTGAGAAACTCGTACATCTTCTTATAGAAGAATAACTAGTTAGTAGTCAAGGCCCTAGTTTTAATTTGGTTACTTCTTAGTTTCGCCTCAATAATAAGAAGAATACCAAGCTTTCAATTTCTTCATTCTGATCGTCTAGTAATGACAAGAATGTAAGTTATTTTAGTCCAACTTTATCACAATGTCAAGGACGAGATTGAAAGTTGTATAAAGACTTTTATGTCTAAATCATGCCGCCTGTATGCTTTTGTTGTGATTCTCAACAAGTATGCATGAATTGATCGATCAAAATGTACGGTGGCATGTTTTATATAACTCACAGAAAAGTATCCTGAGAGAAAGTTATATAATGGATGTATATTTCAATGACAAAGTGTGAGATCTCAGAAGGCAGGAGTATTCACGTGGACGACCGCGTAATTAATCAGCCATTTGTAAATCCTTGTGGCCTTTAGAAAACTAAAAAAGCAACTATTTGCATTTGACGACTAAAAACTGGAAGGGGAGCTTGAACTATCGTTTTTCTTTTGGTGTATTAATTTCTATGCTCGTACAATCATACACGTGTGTCACGCGCACTAGTGGCATAGACATCACACCCCTTGATGGATGGGCTGTTGTCTGCTACGGATCTTTGTGCACTTGCGTGGAAAATAAGTGAGTCGATTTCTCTCCGGACAAAAGGCCTTTTTTCAATTTTACTATTATCAAGTAATCGGAGAATACATTCCTCTAGTTGTATTAAGTGTTGTCTTCACATTGCAATTACATTTATAGACCCTAATTGTATTATTTTAGTATATAGTAGATTTAATGGGGATTAGGAGAAAGAAGTTCTTTTTACTAATAGAGTCGCAAGGAGTACACGCTCTACTTTTTATGCTTGGTGAAACTATTTTTTGCTATATATAATCTACTTATCATGTTAGGATTAACTTAGACAGGCTAGACTTGAAAATTCTTGCATATGTGTCTTTAGGTCTAAAGTTATAACCATCCATTTTTGTTAAGTTTTTTAAAGATCTCAAACAAGTTGCTAAGATTGTCCAAATGCACTTATTACTAATGGGTTTACCTATTTTTGGTATTATAAACATGATGAATGGCTTAGATTCACAAAAATTATCACACCATTCATGCTTCCACTACTACTAAGGTGTACACTTACTAGAACTCTTATTAGCATGTTTAAAATAATTCAAATATACATTGTAACATATTCAAGTAGCCTCGACATTCATAGCCTTCACTTGCAAACATATAATTGTGTGTGGCCTTCAATGGCAAACATATAAGCAAATATACAACTAGTATGCCAAGCCCCTTGAATTGTGTTTTTTACTAAAATTAGAGCAAGCTAGTTGTATACTTGCCTTTGTGTTTGCAAGCAGGGGCAAAGTGTGGAGAAGTTACTTGTATAGCTAGCATTTCACATTCACGTATGACTAGATAGAGAAGCTCCAAGTAACTTAAATTTTGTCAATTGTAGTTGGTCTCGTACAACTCAACTTCTTCCCTAAAGTACAATTGTCATAGGAGATAAGGTTTAGGAGTATTTGTGAGTGAGAGCAAAGAGAATAATTTGCTTTGTAATTCTTCATTTGTAAAGAAAATAATAATAATAATAATAATAATAATAATAATAATAATAATAATAATAATCCTACATGAATTTTGGAGACATCCCCTTATCTTGGGCCATGCTTAGATTATTTTTTTTTCTATTATAAAATAAAATGAGAAGCAAACTAACTAGTCTATTATATATTCTTGAAGGAAGGTAAATTTATTAGAGAGGGGAAGAAAAATTCTTCCCATGGCAATACAAGAGTGGAGGAGGAGACAAAAATTATCTACTGCATCACATTAAAGCTACCACATTCACACTATTCCAAATCAAGACAATTGCAAATACAAGCTTAGAAACTAAATCATTAATTTAAGCTTAGAATTAATGTATTCTAGTTTGCAGTGTATTCTTCTCTTTGTAAGTGCATTATTAGGGTGTGTCAGATAGAATGCTATTCTAGTTCCATTTAGGAGCACACCACTTCCAATAAGCTCATGTACAAAGCTGCATGTGCAAATGAACCACAAAAAAGGTATGACCGTAAGGATGTTTATCAATTTTGTCAATTGTTCTGTCCATTTGATAACGTTTAGATGGTCTGTTATACATTAAGCTAATGATCTTTTTCTTTGAGCACTTGAATCCTATTTTTTCTTGCTCGTGTTAGCATTGTCTAAAATTTAAATTATTTTTTTCTTATGTTATTAGTTGGATAAATGGAAACATAAAGAACCTGCTTTATAGACCCTTTTCTCTTTAGTCAAATGACATTTTGATCAAATTTAATTATAATACAATGTAAAACTTTCAACCTTTCATATTTTACTTCTAAATCTAACAATTCAATATTCTATTCATATTATAACTTGATATTCTATTAGTTAAATAAATGATCTCCTTAAAAGCCATTAAATTTCTCCTATTTTTCTCAATTCATATTTTTTTAATCTTTCCTTCCTTCCTCATTCTCTCTCTCTCTCTCTCTCTCTCTCTCTCTCTCTCTCTCTCTCTCTCTCTCTCTCTCTCTCTCTCTCTCTCTCTCTTCATATATGTGTGTGTGTGTGGAGAGAGAGCGAGAGATTTTTTAACCATATTTATTAGGAAGTTCTAAAATTTTGAACTATTTTAAATATGGACCCATATACGATAAATAAATAAATAAATAAATAGGTGGCCTGTAGCAATGCATTAGTATCTTATTATTGTGAGTCCTAAATTTACTTAAGATCTACCGACAAGGAAAAGTATCACCTCCAACCTTTGGCTATGTCTGACAAGTTAGCAAAGAATTACAAAGGAAACAAAACACACACAATCACTAATATGCTTTCCTAAATTTAATCACTAGCTAAAGAGAAAACCAGCAACTCGAACCTACAATTAAGTGTATTTTAGGAGAGATGGGGAGTATCTGCAGCCAATTGTGGCGTCCACAAAAAATTCGAATTTAAACTTATGTGGGTTTGTCAAATAGTAACCTCAAGTCCATTCCTATTTTCTTTATATGGGATCCTTTCGGATCGTGGGACTATCCTAATCCATTGATAGCTCTAAATTGTTATGTGCTTTGTTGTTGTTTTAATTAAAACTTGCAGGCACACAAATTGTTTGCAATATAGTACGCTAGTGAGGTCGATCCCACGAGGAGTTAAACTAATGTGATGCTAGTAGTCTCTACTTTAAGCTATCTAACTTAGCTAAAATTCAAGAGATATTTTTAACCTAAACTGGAATTGAAAATTAAAACATTAAATTAGAAAATAAGCAAAAATTAAAAACATGCTAAAATTGAAAACTTTCCTAAAATATGCACTTTCTAACATTACAATTTCCTAAATTGAAGACTTTCTAATTTGATAACTTTCCTAAAATCAAAACTATCCTAAAGTGAAACTTCAATATATGCAATTAAACAACTTCCTTAAAGTAACTTTTTTAAATATAAAATTAATAAAATATTCTAAGGAAAACATGATTTAACAAATACTTCTTTAATCATGCAATTGTCTAAGGAATGCAATCAAAATTAAGATGATGAACTTTAACAACTAACAACTAACTAAACAAGGTCAACGTAGTTACTTTTTCCTACTTGAATGAATGCCACAACTTGGAATCTATTTGCACACCAAATCACTCAAAGCTATGTGTTTCAGCCATCGTTTACATGCACAGTTCCAACACGATTTGATAAGTGCATTTCAAATCAATTGATATGAAATATTAAACTATGGATCTACAAGTAAACAAGAAATTCAACAAGATTTTCCAACTTCAGCTCTAAAGCCCCTCAAACTCATGTAATCCATCCTTGGATTGAATGCATGGTTTTAAACATTCACTTCCTTAATATCCCATCAACATAAAGCAAATAACTAAGAAGAAGCATGGTCAATAATCAAGTAAAAAACATTTCATTAATCATCAAAAGTGTATGGCATACAATCGATTACAAGGAAGATTGCTGTCCACTTTTGAATGAAACACACGACTATTCCTTCTAACTTGAACCTAAAAACAAAGACTAACATGATTCCACCTCCAACAAAGCTTGATATTCAAAGAAAATCTAATGACATATAAGCAAAGACTAATGGAAACTAATGAAAAACAAGGCTGGAATTCAATAAAATCTAAAAGAAAACTCAAAAGCTATGAAAGGAAAAGGAAAAACTAGATTTAAGATGACTTCCCATGGTTGTCAGTCCAAGAGAAACCAGCCTTAAAACTTAATTTCTAAGGCAAGGAACAACAAAAGAGGACAAGGCAGAAACCAGCATGAAAAGAACTAAGAAAAATAAGAAAGGAAACAAGAGAAACCAACCTTGAAAGCTAAAGAGAGGAGAATTGAGAAGTAGGAAGACGGCTTCTCCTTCCAAGGGAGGAGATGTCTTTTTTCATAAGTGTAAAAAGTCTCCTTAGCTTGGGTTTTTGTTGGAATTTTATGCTTGTTTTCCTATTTTTTCTAGGTTACCCTAATGCTAAGAGAGAGAGAGAGGTCTTTGGTGGAAGAGTTAAAAAGATTAGAAATAGTGAAAAAAAAAAACATAAAAATTGAAAGGCTCTCATCCTATTGGTTCATATGTCAACTTATCATAATAAGATTTTTCTTACTTATCTTCAAAATATTTCTTAAAATCTCATGGATAATCCTCTTGAATTTCATTCATTCCTAACCTTCCATACAGCTTAGATTAATAGCTTAGATGGCAAACTTTGAAGGCTCCATTAGCTAGGCTTCATAGCTGCCTTTGGAAGCTTTCTTAATTTGACTTCATGGCTAAATCCATCGGCTTGAATGATTTTGCTTAAACTCCTTAGCTTGTCATCTTCTTTCATGGCTTATATGGTTAAGGTGACTTAAGTAACTTCCATACAAAGTTGATGAAAATGCATGACTTAGTTCATAGACCCACGTCCGTCATCTTTAGCTTTTTTAATTACATTTATGCCTGTCCTAAAATGATCTTGACCTTTGGTTTTATGTTGAAGTGATGATTTTGAGGTTTTAACTCAATCTTTTGATCTTGATCTTCAATTTCATTCCGATCAATCTTGGCCATCGGATCATTATCTTTCTTTTTATATATATAAAAAAATAAAAAAAAATTCTAATTAAATCCTTAAAAAATATGATTAATTACATACTTACTTTGGATTAACTTCTGGAGCTACAAAATAACAACTTTTGCTTATTAGGTTAAGCATGCATGTGTTACAAATTTTAGTCTAAAAATCCTAATTTACCCATATACTCATGGGTAACTAATTGGGTGATTTTTGCGCAAAATTAAACACTTAGCATGGTGGTCCTTGGATTCTTCACCATTGAGGCACCTACAACAATTCCTAAAATAACATTGTAGCTGACGATGAAATGAAAGGAAAGACAAACTGCGTGAGTCATGCTTGTAGCTTTGGAGAAAACTTTGACTATTTTAAGAGGTTGAAGCCACGCTAGTCAATTCAATTGGGAAATTTTCTATTGCGATGCAAAGATTGACAACGCTACCACGTTAAGCAAGAAATGGAGCCCAAACGGGCCAAAACGAGTGTCCTTTGCACGCTTAACAATGTCTGGAGTCCGGACCAGACCTGCTTTGTAGCTTCCGGAATCATTCGATTCGGGAATGCGGGTTAAATTTTCGCCTTTTATATTTTGTGAAGGGGCCACGAGGAAAAGACATGGGAGAATAATGTCAATAAAGGGAACAGTAACTTGTATGATTTAAGAGCGGAAAATTAAATACAAGCGCAAGAACCCAGCGTGTTCTCAATTAACCCAAGTTTTATTCATTTGGACTGCGATTAGAAGTTGCATCTGATGTGGATGGTCCTAAGCGTTCGATTTGTGGAGGCTTTGCTAATGAACAGAAATTTATTGTTTCTTTCGCTTCAATCCTTGTCGTAAGGGCCACAGGTGGAAAGCTTAGAAATGCCAACTGAGATTAAATTTTAATGCATGATTCGCCATTAGCACGGCTTCAACAGATTAGTTGGATCAGTGAAAGAATGACTCATTTGTACTCTTGCCAGCTCGTAGTTTCCCCCTAGAAAATATGAGGCACTCATCATGTAACAGACCACCATCAATGGGGAGTGGGATCCAGGCATCACTTTATAGAACAGATACCTCTACCAACTAATCAAGGATCTGTCCTACTAGCTTAAAGGAAATATGCCAATCTCATGAAAGTTAAGCCTTCCTGTCATCCCTCAAAGTGAGTATGCGAAGAATTATCTTAATTGAGGAGAATTACTTTCATTGACATAAATAAATATACAATCAAATTCGTCATCTTATTGAAAGATATCCGTTAACTTCACATTAAACTGCAAACTCTGATTCATATCCGCTCTCACATCTTATTTCTACCTTCTATACAACCATAATTATCACATCCAACTTAAACTCCTTACTGCCCTGTAGCAAAATCATTTGAACTACTGAGGATTTGGAGGCGGGCTGTTGGCAGCTGAAACTCTGGATTCCACTCCAGCAGCCCTTTGCTAGTGTCATCCTTGTCCACCAGAACCTCAACGAAACATAAGCAATCTTTCTGTGCACCTGTAGCCTCTTCAATTGCTCCCCCCAGTTCCTCTTCTGTACTAACCTGTAGTTCCATAAAATTTTATGCATTCATCTTTTTTCCTATGTAATGAACTTCCATTGACAGCAGGAATTTGTCTGGTACCGCTCACCTTAGCTGTACAACATTTGCCTTCACCCTTGTGGATGGCATTGACGAGGCCAGTGTAGTCCCAGTTCTTGATCACATTGTAAGGTCCATCATGGATCTCTACTTCAATAGTTTATCATCCGTTTTTGATGAAGATTATAATGCTCCTTTGGTTGCATCTAATCATTGAAGAAATATCTTGTGCTGTTGCCTGAAGAAGAGACAAAACTTCATTGACAAGTGGATTTCGGAAAATAGGAATAGTTCAGTTGGAGTTGAGCCTGCCAAATTTTTCTGTGAGTTGACTTAAAAACTATCAGCAAAGGGCTTATAGATGTCAATGTGGGAAGTGAACGTCTAGAAATGATTGCATAAAGGGACTACTAATCTGCTGGACCGGAGATACAGTATCTTGCTATAGTTAAGCTAGACCAGTCCACGATCATGCAAGTAATGATCCATTTCACATAAGAAAAATCATAAACATCAACACCTAATAACTCTAGCAATATTTGGATCCGGCCATGTGCAGTCAACTACCAACACTGCCACATTTTTCAGGGTGTCCTTTGCAAACTTAGATCCTTGATTCCTTGGACACAAGTAGTAAGGTCTTACCCAAAGATTTAGAATCCTTGAGCAGAGGATAGAAGAACTTATGAGTATGCCTTATATTGCAGATTCAAATTATATGGCCAACTTCACACATAAACAGATAAATGGAAGCTGGAACTGTAACTGTAACTGATCAGAAAGCTCCCATCACCCATGCAAGCAATTACACGCTAATCTTTGGCAGCCTGAGCATATCCTAGAGTTGCACCCACAGACCACCGAATAGATCCATACTGCATCTGGAAGTCGTATCTGCAAAATGTCGCTGTTACTCTAGCAAGATACATGTAGCAATATTTGATAGGAAGAGGAGGAAAATAATATATATGAAGGAGATAATCTTTAAGTAGAAACTTCTAAATAAAAATGTTTACCCACAATTCTCTGGCAGACGAAGCTTTTGACAACTAAACCATGAATTCCCTGTCTCTGTGATAACCACGGTGTCTCTGCCCAGCCTTGTTTTATAAATTAGATTAATGGAAGAGTTAGACATGAAAGAATGCTAACTGAAAAATGCAAAGCACAAACTCCTTTGCGTACTTCAGCCATATTTTTTAATTGTCTGAGCGAAACATGTTCAAGACCATCTCAATGTTTCTTCCAGTACAATGAATATGGTCTAGTTTATTTCCACAATAAATAGACGGTGGTGACTGCATGCTCAGTTTTTCTTAAAGAGTACCTTCATTATAACTTGAATTCAGAAGGTTGGAACAACCAAATACGTTTGGTATAAGCAAATACTTCAGTTCATGGATAAAAATCTCACCAAATTCTATCATTCACAAAGGGAAAAACATATACAAAATCTCACCAGATTGTAATGCATCACCACTTGGCTTGAAATCAAATCATTCCAATGTTAGGACATATGGCTGATTTCACTTTCAAGTAACAAAAGAAATGGAGACGAGGTTTCATCGTTTCGTCAAAAGAATAGGTTTCTCCAGTTTATTAAAGAACAAGGAAAAATATTTTAAGTCGTGCTAACCCACACCTGAATGTGCTTGAAGAGCACATTGACTCTCAAAGCTTCATTAGCCTCCTGTTTGAGAGGCACACCATGAGCACATTCACAACTGCTGTGGGACTCTTCTTCAGCTTCTTGGCAAGTGCAGTCAAGAAGTAAGCCATGAAAACCCAACCAAAGAAAGGTCCATTTCCAATAATCACACGATTGGGCTGCACTGTCACCATCTTCTCCTTCTTGACCGGCAAAGAATACCCTACTAAGCCGTAGTCATTGATATGGGCCCAACAAAGACATATGCATCAGCAGACCACAAATTCACCACAAAAACTGGTGTTAACAGCACCCTAATACGTTCCAATGAAGTGAGGGTACTGCTCTGGCACCAGCCTCTTGCACGATAGCATATTGGCTAACTACAAGCATCTGCTTGCTCTACAAAGGCCTTTTGGTCCTTGGCCATCCTCAGCTTAGGTCCTCCCACAAGCACTAGCTTCACAGCCTTCTTAAGGAATTCTGCTGTTGCCTCCACTGTAGCTTTTTGTCACGGACTTGCACTGCAAGGCCCGTGACCAAGGCTTGCAACCTCTAAAGAAAGCTCACTTGGGACATGGACCTGACCTTAGGGACTCAGGCTTGCTTGTGAATGTCCATGGAACTTGGCCTGAATCTAGAAGGCCCGGTTTCTGGAAATCTCTTTAAATATGTAGAAAGGTAGAGGGTTAGAGAAGTGTATAGAGTTGTATAGAGTTCTCTAGAGAGAGTTCTAGGGTAGTCCATAACCGTTGGATTGTAGACATTTGAAATAATCTGGACCATCCATTGAGGAGGTGGATGGGGGAGAGCAAGAATAAATAGATGTAAGCTCCTCACTTGTAATCAACTCAGATTAGCTCAGAGTTCAGCTAAAGTGAATACATTAGGAGAGTTCCTTTTTGAGTTCTCTTGAGTTCCTCTCATTGCTTCTAAGGGTGAGTGAGTGTAGCCCTAGCAAGTAAGAGTTTGGGGTTAAAGGCTGACTTGTGCCCAGGAATTGGAGTTGTACACAAGTGCCGCACGGGTTTAGCATAAGTGAAAGTGCAACCCCGTGACATTCTAGTCCCATCTGATTGGTCATTCTACAAAATGGTAGCTTCATCATTCTAAAGGCCACATTGTCTTATATTGGTAAAGTTCATTAGTTCATAGAAGACTCTTGGTGCAGACCATCCCATTCCAAGAGATAAAGGTTAATGAAATGTCTATGTCATAAAACACCGCTAAAAAGCAAAGGGTCAACTACCGTCCACTGCAACGACTTTGTAGACAAACAAGACAAAAAACAACCTCAAAGAAAAACTCCATCAGTAAACACAGACAAAAATCATGTAGACCAATTGAACAATGGGAAAACTTCAAGGGAATGAGTTACAACATGAGACACCTGAGGATGCTGTAAAATCTCTACTAATCCAAAGTGAACACAACAAAAAGAGGCCTTCTATCGGTTCGGTTAAGTTAAAAAGACAAGCTCCTCGGAAGTTTATCTTCCGGTGGCAACCAACATAGTGAAAATGCAAAGAAAGCACCACAGAGATGAAAGTAACCAAATCATCGATAATGAAGGACGTAATAGGATTGTCCCAAACAGAGATGATGAACAACAAGACGGGTAACAACACAGTTGTTAAAACCATGACCTTGCACAAATGACTGGGTAAGTATAAATAAGCATGGATATTATCAGTTAAATCGATCACCAAGAGGCGTCAATCGTCCTAATTTCTGGTTCAGAGCTTCGTAATTCATCGAAAGACTCTACAATTTTCACATGAAATATCGGAAAAGAGAAACGAACATGGGCGCAAGAAAGAAAGAAACTGGCTATGAGGAATGGCTGGCAAGTTACAGCTAATGCTGATATACACAGGCTTGCTTTCCTTCAATGCCGTCGATATAGCAGTGTCGATCAACTCATGGGCATCGTCCAAATTATTCACCACCGCCTGTTCAATGACAGTTCCAACGTGAAAAAATGCATAATTTCCTCCCAGAAGCAAAATTATCCGTCTAAATTTAATCCAAATTGCTTAATTGACTCAAATTAAGCAAAACTCAATGTCATCTTTAGTAAATTAGAGTGAAGCAAGAGGGTGATCGTCTGCAAACACCGCAGCTCCTGAGAGAAATCCGGCAACCCGATCGACCGATGAAGAATCCGGTTACTGCCATAATCATTTGAATAGGGTCCACCAATGATGCAGATCACAGGGAGGTTCTCACTGTAAGCACCAGCGATTGAAGTTAGAACGCAGGCGCCAAGAACGGTGTAACAGTCAGGTGGCTTCCACATACAACAATATTATCCAGAAGAATAAAAGAATACATCTCGGACGTGAAGAAGTGGCTAGAAGATAGTTTAATTGGAAGGCATACCCGGCGATAAAGCCATTATCCATGGATAACTGATTCATGGTTTTTTATTCCCGTCCTAGTCAGTTACCACAATAGAAAAAGGGGCTCAGTTACCACAATAGAAAAAGGGCAGCCCCGGTGCACAATGTTCCCGCCTATTCTAGGTCTGGAAAAGGGGCGGGCCACAATGGCCTAAAGTAGGCCGCCTTACCTTGCATTTTGTAAGAGGCTAATTCCATGCCTTGAACCCATGACCTCAAGATCACATGACGACAACTTTTACCGTTGCGCCAAGGCTCCCCTTCCGCCAATTACCACCATGCAAACAGCAACTTCACGTCAAACGGATTAAAATTGATGCGGTCGGCATGCTACGTGATAACATGCGGTCAATCTCGTAATTTCGCCGGTTTAGTTTCCTCTAATATCTCACTTCTTTATCTTCACACATCTTCGAACATTACTTTCGTGCATGATTTGAAATTGGTGGTGTCTTTCAGCTTTCATTTACCCATCCATTTCCCTTCATTCTGATGGTTTGAAGGTAAGAATTGGAGGAAATCAAACCGTTGATATAGGTTCATGTTGCAAATTCAACTGTTTGGTTTCCTACAGTTCCTTATCTCCTACCTTTACTTACATTGTAAGGTTTTGAGTTTGTGAAATTTAAGAAGATGTCAAAAAGGCAGTCCATTACGTGACAGATCACAAAGGATTTATAATATGCAGCCTTATCTAGCATTTTTGTAAGAGGCTATTTTTGTACCTCGGAATCATAACCTGCAAGTCACATGACAACAACTATACCAAGGCTTTCCTTCGCAGGAGGCCCAACTACGAGTGAGGGTGATAAACCAAATCAACAGAAGAGCCAGTGCTACTAATATTTCGTTTTCCTACAATATCTCACCTTCAACATTCCCATGCTCTACCGTTCATGGTGGAGCTAACTTGTAGTGTCCCAGTTTAGGTTGTCCTGGCCAGCCCTGGCCGATAGCTTGGGCTTTTATGCAACTTCTGTAGGTTTTTGGTTTCTATTATGGTCTGATTGAAGGATTAAGATTGGCTAATTTGAGTGATTGCTGCAACACGAACATTCACATTAACCCAATTGATAAAAGTCTTTTATCACAATTTTTTTTTTATCTCCTCTTTTAGGGTTTACAGATTTTATTTTCTGCCTTTTCAATTTTAGATTTTACAAACATGAAGCAGGATATTGAAAACAGAACTGAAGATATAGGTCACAGCATAGAATGGTTCTTCATTCTGATTTTACTTGTGTTGACCAAGAATTTGCTAATACAATGTGACCAAACGCACATCTGTATGAAGACTAGAATTGTGAAGATAGTATGATGTTTTGCCTACCAGATATCCAATGTGGGAGATGTAAAATGAACAGTTTGGATAAACGGTAATTACAATGAGGTCATGGACAAAGGAAAATTCTTAAAATTGGCTTCTTATTAATTGAAACATGATCATTCAAGTTAATCAGAAAAGCTACAGGAAAGCAGACTTAAAGGTCATTATCGGGTGCCAGACAGGGATATGTGTCTGGGATCGAGCCTGTGGACTTGGGAGAGCAGCACAAGGACTTCTCTAGTCTTGTTCCCATGTCAAATTGTCATTTGATATATATATATATATATATATATATATATATATATATATATATATATATTAGTGTGGCCGGACAATCAGACCCACATGGTACATGTGAGACCCAAAAGGTGACCTTGAAGGAGGAAAGAACTTAGCAATCGCTGTAATAAAACAGAGTAGAATTACTCCACCAATATATACTATTTACTGCTGCTGTTCGGCACAAGGATTACAAAATCGTGGACCAACTGTACAAAGATTGTGTCAACCGGTAAAATGCACTAAGATTAAATGAGACACATGTCGTCTTGACAGGAACCTCACTTTGGAGGCCTGATTAAAGAGCTTTAGTATATTACTTTCCATGTACGTTACAATGCCTGTAAACAGATTTTGAGTAGCCTCCATAAAACTTCTTTTTTCTCTCTCTCTTACAAAGCTCCCACCTGCGCAGGGTTCAGGGAAGGGGTGGACTACAAGGGTTATAGACCCTTGTAGTCCATGCCTTCCCTGAATCCTGCATTAGTGGGAGCTTTGTGAGAAAAAAAAAATTATAGACAAGCAAATGTGTGTGCAGATGTCCTACCCCATGGAGCTGCTGCACCACAGAGAAGTGGTTTTTGGCTTACTGCCCTTCTCCAATATAGTGGGAAATGTGTGTGCTGATGTTCTAGCCCATGGAGCTGCCGCACCACGGATTGGCTTTTGGCTTGCTGCCCTTTCTTCATTTCCTTAGATAAATATGTGATATATGATGCATAGACTTTGGGTTCTTACAAAGAAATGCAGACTCCCCACTTGGAATCAAATCTGTAGCATTGACGCTTTGCAGGTGGATGTTCGGTTTGCTGCTAACCGCAGCAGATTTGAGGCTCTTGAAGTTCGATGCTTCAGTGTGCTGTTGTTTTGTTTACCTGATTGCCAGTTTTACTATGTTTTCTTATTGTTCTGCCCATTGAAGGGTTGTTGTACTCTTTTACCATGTTTTCTTATAGTCTTAGGTCTTGAATGGTTGTTGTATGTATTAGTAATCAAATCCGAGACTAGAGAAAAGATATAAGATTTTAATTAGTTAAGGTGGTGTTTGAGATAAAGTGAGCTGACTTGAGATGAGTTGATATCTGACTTGAAATGGATTGAGATGGCCCAAATTTGGCATGACATGAAGTGAAAAGAGCAGCCCCAATGCATGAAGCTCCCGCCTATGTAAGGTCCAACAAAGGGGTGGACCACAAGGGTCTATAGTATGTAGCCTTACCTTGTAATTTTAGAAGAGGCTGTTTCCATGCCTTGAACATGTGACCTCAAAATCACACATTGGCATGACATTAAGTGAGATGATTGAAAATTCAACTTAACAGTAAGCTAAGACAAGAGTATCTTCATCTCAACTTGTTTTGTAGAGGTAACCCTAAACCAATGAGCAACTTGAACTCTTGACTCAGCACAAATGCCTTCTTGAGGGACAAGATTCAAATAATTTTCATCTCAAGTACAACTAACATGAGTGAGACAAGGAGATATCACTTCATCTCATCTCAAGCACTGATAACGGTGATACGGCTCATCTCATCTTATCTCAGGTTAGCTCACTCCATCTGAAGTAGCACTAATATCCCAAGAATAATAATAAGAAAACCAAGGGGTGGCTAATAAATGGCTACCTTATATGTGATGGCTAAAAATAATCCAAGGGGTGGCCAATCAATGGCATCTATCACCACAATACTCGATCACATAAGTGATGGCTAAAGATGATTTCAAAGAGGACAAGTTGGACTATTTCTTTCTTATTCTTGATTTCTCATGGAAATTTGGCCTCCATGGTGAAAACAGAGTGATAAATACTGCTAAAAGACGTCCAAAAGTGGGATGAAAACCTCAGGGATCTTCTAGGGCGGCAATTGTAATGAATAATGGAGATCTCATTTGATAATTTGCACGTGAAAATTTTGCCTTCCTTCGGCAAAATAGGAAAATTGACGAGGACATATGCTTGATGCGGCAATTTTAGGGACCACACAACAAGCAATTTTAGGGACCGCAACCTTGCACTAAACATGAAAAGATGAAACCCATCTTTTAACTTCACAGTTATGGTCTCCTTACTTTCCTTCTCCATGTGATTTTTATCAAGTACTTGACCCATGCGTGCATCTTCTGCTCATACTAAAATCACCCCAATCAGATAATCTTGACCGTCCGATAAATATAGGGGAATTAAGAAAAGGAATATTGGAACTAAAAAGAAAGACAACCATTTGACACACACCTTGAAAAAGGAAAAGAAAGCGCAGATGAAAGTACTATTTCCACCTCATTCTGTTCGTAAATTTGTGAGTACCACCTTGATTCTTCACCCCCATGAGCAAGTTTTTGTCCATTGCACTGTTTGCAAAGCCCAAATAAGTGGGTGTCAGTCTATCCTATTTGTCAATAATCCAAACCGCTCATTCTCGTTTCCCTCTTAACCACCACATGGTATGACTCAACTTAATGGAATGGAGGAGAGTTAAGAACATCCAAGATTTTTGTGTTATTCAGTATGCAAAATGTGGGAGGGACAATTTTGGTCCCTAACAATCGCGGACCAAACATATATAATCACTGGCAGACACATGACTTATTTCTTCTCATCCAATGGCGATTCCGGTTCCGGAACTCCCCGAGGAATCCTAATCTCAAGAAATCTAGAAAACTAAATCCATAACCATTTATTTATGGCATCAAATAATCACCCTACAACAAAATCCCCATCAAACCCTAACTAATTTCACAATAGAAAAGGCAAAAAGTAGAAATCAACGAGAAAAACGACTAGCATAATCTCCTGCATAAGTTCAATCAACGCAAATTTGAATTCAACAAGGGATCTTAGAGGTGAACCACTCCATAACATGCAGAGGGGCCTTGATCAGTTCGAGCGCGAGCTCCACCAAGATCGTGACACAAAGGCAACAAGGGCATATGCATGTCAACAACAATCTGAACAAAACCCAGTACCCAAATCAATCAAAATTCAAAACCCACTTTCTGTAACCAAAAATCCAAAGGAAAAAAGAAAGAAAAGAGAAGGAAAGAACAAACCCGACGATCCAGACGAAAACGCCGACGATGGAAACAAGGAGAGAGAGAAAAGCAAACGGCAAACCCAAGAGAAAGCCCAGAGGCCGGCAATCCCCGTCGCAACACATCTTCTTCCTTCTTTCTGTTTCGCCTTGAGAGGAGGCGGCCTGCTTTTTCAGTTTCTTTTCGCAATAAAAACTACTGTTCGGCGTCTAAATAAAGTGAAAACCAACGTCAAGACAGTGGAAACCAAAAATCCCCACGTAAGGAAAAGGGAAAGAGGGACAAATTTTACCTACTCAGGCTGTCCTTCGGCAGGTGAAGGAACTTGCCCACTTACTCTATCCCGAAAATAGGGGAGAAGAGGAAACTTCCGTTGGATAACTGCAAGAGAGGGTATACTGTACAACTGAAGAACCTCGTTCCTTCGGCTAAGCAAAAACCAGAAAATAGAAATTAATAAAGCAACCGATTAGATATCTAAATTCAAACAATCCAGGTTTGTGTCTGGCCCCGCCCCGTTGTGGACAAAAGTAGATCTCTCTAACTTTGCAAACGATGTAACTGTCCGATTGGCAGCTTCATCTTTTGGAATCCTGCAGGCTATATGAGACTGTCTTTTAGCAGCATCAATTTGTAAGAAACCGATCGCTTGTTTAAGGTTGTTTTGTTGGAGTGCTTTATAGAACATCAGTGGTTCGTCCAGTTGACAAATGGCAAATAGATCTTGTAGCCTCTCAAAAGAAAATGCAAATTTTCTTCTGTGATCATTGCGCATTGACAATATTGGGACACCGTGGTTGTAAATCTTTGATCAAGGTGGCATTGTGCTTTAGTTAATTACTAGAGTTTTGGGGACTTGATCAAGGATCGAGATAATCGGATCATGTTGGTGGTGGCTATGATAAATGATGTTGGTCAGTAACCACATCTCACCGCTAAATCCCATCATACGTATGTACAATTTTTGCATATAAGAAACTATTGTTGCAGTCATAGATATCGACACAGTTAATAGTGTTATTTACCAAGGCAGCTCCTTTGAAGATTTACTGCATAAAAAAAAATTGATAGGGTCAAGGGTCAGTGAGCTAATTTATCATCATATTACCATAATTTCCGAATAAAACCATTTTGTAGTGGCTGATCTTGGCGAGCTTGAGTATCAAGATATGCAATTTCTGCCGCGTGTGGGATGTCTTAGCGCAAGGTTTGACTTCAAAGAACCAAAATTTTCTCCGCATCGCCATCTTATCAGCTTATGCTCTCATTTTCAATAGGCCAACGTGTGAGCTTGAGATTGAGACCTCAACTGAACACTAGTCGGAACCAGCCTCTGTTACAATGACATACTGCAAAGACTTGCGCATATCTGAACTGGAGTGCTGGCATTTTCAACTTGTCAAACGGAAATTCCACCCCTTGCTTTGATTCCTCTTTTAACTCTTTGCGGGGCCTTGCGTAACTTTGGCTGCATATACTTGCACCACCAGAGATGTAAATTTGAGTTTTTGAATCCACTTCTAAGAACTTATAGTCTTTATCAACTCCCAAATTTATTTGTAGGTCCACCCCACAATGTACGGGAGCTTCGTGCACTGGGCTGCCCTTTTTATTAACTTCCCAAAAGAAGAAAACTAAAATATAAAACGAACAAAAACAATATCCTTATGTGACATACTAGGCTTAAACAGATAAATATTTGGCCGAAGATTAGATTGTAAAGTCTTTACAACTATAGATTTAAAAAAACGGTTGCATGTAAATAAACGACCGGTAATCTAACATAACTGTACCCGAGTATACAAAGATTTGCATACATTTGGAGTTGAAGTCTGTTGCATTAGCTGACAATTGCAGCCTGCTTCCGCTAAGCACAGCTCTTTGGGTATAACTAACCACATAGTTATGGTACTTGACTGTTAAAGTTTTCTCTTTCTCCATAGCTATGATGCGAGCAAGCCTATCATATACCTGTACAAACAAATTTTTCCAAGAAATTCGATCGAGAATGAAATTTATCAAATGGAAATTGCAGGATCCAGAACCTATATCCGAAAGCTCTCCCTTATCTTCCTCATCTGTGTATAATGCATCGTACCTAAAAATGACACAAAACAAAATAAAACAAATGCAAGGTAACTTCGGATTTCAATTGAAGTCTGTGATTTACATACCATTCACGAGGATTCCAAATTCACACCCCGCCGAATAGTTAAATGGACCCTTCAATTCCACATTGTAATCTTTTAACAAGACTGTAGACAGCCGCAGATGCAATAGTACATATGATATATAATATGTTTTCCCTGGTGCAGTAATTAAAGATATGTATGAGGGAGCAGCAACAAATGTTAAGACCACTAGTGGCGTGACTGGTGATTTTCCTGTCACTGTCGGATTGCACCAAGGATCGGCATTGAGTTCATACCTTTTCACATTAGTTATGGATGAGTTAACAAAGCATCTGCATGAGGAGATTCCCTGGTGCATGCTATTTGCAAACGATATAGTCCTACTTGATGAGACAAGGGAGGGTGTCAACATAAAGCTAGAGCTATGGAGAGAAGCATTAGAATCGAAAGGATTTAAAATTAGCCGAACTAAGACATAATATATGGAATGTAATTTTAGCAAGGAGAGTAGGAGTGGAGCACCAGTCAAGATTGATAACCAAGAGGTCCCCATGAGAGACCACTTCCGATACTTGGGATCATTGATCCATGAGAGTGGAGAGATTGAGAGGGAGGTTACCCAAAGAATCCAAGCAGGTTGGAACAAATGGAGATGTGCATCGGGGGTTTTATGTGATCGGCGGGTGCCACTCAAACTAAAGGGAAAATTCTATAGGATGGCTATAAGGCCGGCCATGCTCTATGAATCAGAGTGTTGGGCAGTTAAGGAACATCATACTCATAGGCTGAGTGTTGCAGAAATGAGGATGTTGAGATGGATGAGTGGTAAGACAAGAAATGATAGAATTAGAAATGAAAATATTAGAAAAAATTTAGGGATAGCATCAATAGGTAACAAGATGAGGGAGATTAGACTTAGATGGTTTGGACATGTTTAAAGGAGGCCAACAACGGCACCAGTTAAAAGGAGTGAGGCAATACAAGTTAAAGGTTCTAAAAGGGCAAGGGGAAGGCCCAAAAGAACGTGAATAGAAGTGGTGAGGAAAGATTTAAAAACTTTGGGACTAAATGAAGCCATGGTATTTAATAGAGTGGAATGGAGGAATAAGATTCATGTGGCCGACCCCTAATTGGGATAAGGTCTTGATGATGATGATGATGATGATGATGATGATGATGATGATGATGATGATATATAATATGTTTTCCATATGTGAGCTAAACTCAAAGATATACTAACCTTTAAAAGTGCTGCAAGGTGCACAGCCCATTTTTCGGCAGACAGACAGGAACAGACAGGTTACAACGTGGGCAACCTGCTCATCTGTGAACTTAACCACAATGTTTGATGTCCCGTGGTCTCCAAATTCTACCAACTTTCGGACCAGTCTAGATCCAGCATCAAGCCCTCTAGCCTCCTAATGAAGTTGCATAACATACAGATCCCATTACAAATTAACGAAGACTGTAATTAACTTTGATGTCAAGGATGCTTAAGCAGCTTGTTTGGTACTGAACATAGTACACGCGTTGATGAAGACCACGCATTTTCTTTTGGCTACTTTTGCCTAAAATTTAGTCTTTGAGCTTCTATGAAACAACATTACAAACAAATTGCTGAATGAAGAACTACGGCTTTTACTATACTATAAAGAACACTAGGATAGCCATTGGGATCCCATTTAACAGAGGAAAGACAGAGATTTCTCAATAAGTAGCTAAAAATGAGCAAGTGCTACAGTGGAAAATGTCGGGTCCTCTAAGAAAATGTAGTTACAAGATGAGACCTCTATAGAATGTAATGTATTAGATTTCAGTGCTCCACAGTGAGAATATGCAGCTAATTCTCGAGGCAGAGAATACTGAACTAAGGGACTCACAGCCAAGCGTGGCGCCATACTTCCAGATGATTTCTCACACTCCTTCCAAAGCAAATTATGAGCAGGCATATCTCCATATCTATTGACATAGGCAAACTAATGTAATGTAAATACTCACCAAACACATTTTCAATCATTAAGAGCCTCTAATATTTTGAAACAAACAAGCTCATAAATTTAAGGAAATGCCTTCAGACAAACCACCCAGCTCCATCTTATTTGCATCCAACTCAGCCAGTCTTTGGGAACACCACGCGGAATGCCGACTCTCATCATCAGCAACATGAGCAAATTCAGAAAAGAATTGGTCACCAAGAGACTCTCTGAATGGAAAAAATCGTACAACTGTATCCCACGCCAAATCTATGCTATTCAGCTCTACATGAGCCAAATTGTGGAGCATATACTCACTCAGTGGCAATCCGAATTATTGGAGAAGGCATTTCCTTTGGAGGAACCTAAATTTCCACAAAAGGATACGTCAAACACCAAAAATCAAAACCACCCACTACAGATTTGAGATACTTCCCAATATGTGAACTCGTACATGATAACTGCGCATATATTCATTTGAACAGATCGCAAGAGCAAAGTGGGACTCACTATTTTTGATGATCAAAACTGTGTATCTCATGGGCCGTGCGAAAGATGAGCTACAAACAAAAGTTCTATTTAAGACTCGGACTCATCTACAGCAAATTCCACTTGTACTTTTGCCCTCAGGTGCATAATTGCGCGTCCATCATATAAGAACGCCACAAAAGTATCCACAAACTGCTAAAAGACTAAGAAGCTGTTCGATGAAAATTGTCAGTGAAAAAACCATTTGGTATTAACTACAACGTACAATTTCATCAAAACACCCGAAGAAATAATTGGAATTACTAGAGATATTTTGGTGGGCGGGCGGTAGATCGGGCCGGTGTGGAACAGCTGAGAAAGAGATTTCCAGTTCGCCATTTCGAAAAAAGCAATAGGGGAAACCTCCATTTTGGGAGAGGATTCTTGATAGAAGAATTAGGATCCGCTCAGCCACGGAAACTAATTGTTCTAGGCCGTTGGATCCCTATCTCTTGGTTCTGTTAAGGGAGCTATTTGTCATCTTGCTTTGCAAGGCTTATGACCAAGGTCCGCATACTCTAAGGAAAGTTTGCTCAACCCATGGATGTGGCCTAAAGGACTTAAGCCCGTGTTCCTAAATCTATGCAAGGCCTTATTCTAGAAGGCTTGGTTTCTAGAAAAATCCTTATAAATATTTAGATTTTTTGAAGTAGTCTAGAATACTCTAAGAAAATGGTAGAGTAGTCTACAAAGAGAAGTGTTCCAAAATATGATCTAAACTATTAGTGTGTTGATACTTGGGAACAATGATGGCCATCCATTGAGGAAGTGGATGGGAGAGAGCAAGTATAAGGAGGATATAGCTCCTCATTTATAATTAGCTCAACTCAGATTACTTAATTGAGTTCAAGAGATAATAGGTTCTCTTTGAGTAAGTCTCATTTTTTACTCTCTCATTACTTTAGTAGGCGAGTAAGTGTAGCCCTAGCAAGTGAGAGTGAGAATGGAAGGTTGACTTATGCTTTGCAAAGCAGTTGTGCACAAGTATCGTGCAGGTTTAGCAAAGGTGAAACTACGACCCTGTGACAAGTGATATCAGACCAGGTCAAAGTGTTACTTATCAAGTATTGGGGAAATCTAGTAGCAACATCATGGCAAGTGAGTTAGAAATGACCTATATGCAATAGAAGTCTAAGTAGGAGAAGTCCAGAGACCCATCATAGATAGACTCTATCTGACTGTTTAAACAAATCTAATGCATTCATAGATGACTTATATAATTTCAAAGACATCATGCAAAGTACAGTTGAGACGTTTATGGTTCTGGATGCTGAGACTGCGGAAGGAGTGGAATGCATATTTCATTGCCTTGAGTCTATGGAAGGTGGGATTACTAGTCCACATGAGGAAGTATCTAGATTTGAGGATATGATGTTATTAGGAAAATCTACAATGAGTGTAGAGACAGCACCACTAGGCTTACCATGCTTAGGTGCTATGAGGTTGCTTGGGTTTGATGAGTCCCAAGAGAAAATGGTAATAAACAAGGGTGTTGATGGCACAATGAGGACTGCACCACAATGGGAGAACTCCACAAGAGACAAGACCAAACAAGGGCGTACGGGTAACACAATGGCTTGTGAATGACACATTGATGTGCTGGAGGCACATCAACAAAGGATAGTTGCACAAAAGCACAAAAGTCTTTGCAAATTACAATTGTGCAAGGAAAGAACAACAAGACAATGAGGGAGGTGTATGTTGCACAAACACGGAGCATGTAGCATGATGGATTTTCCAACACCAAGAAAGTTGTGTCGACGAGGACGTTGATATTATCAGGAGGTGAAGAATGTCATGAACCTGCTTTGCAAAGCTCGTGACCAAGGTTCGCAAACTCTAAGGAAGGTCTACTCAACTGATGGATGTGGCCTAAAGGACTTGTGGCCGTGCTCCTGGATCTATGGTGCAAGGCCTGGTTTCTAGAGAAATCTTTTTATGTATTTAGATCTTCTAAAGTAGTTTAGAATATTCTAGGAAAATGGTAGAATAGTCTAGAAAGAATAAGAGGATTCCAAAATATGATCTAAAGCTTTAGTGTACAGGCACTGGGAATAAGCCTGACCATCTATTAAGGAGGTGGATTGGAGAAAGCAAGTATAAATAAGTTATAGCTCCTCATTCATAATTAGTTTAGCTTAGATTACTTAATTGAGTTTCAGGGATGACAAGTTCTCTTTAAATCTTATTTTTTTACTGTCTTTCATTGCTTTAATAAGTGAGTGAATGTAGCCCTAACAAGTGAAAGTGGGAGTAGAAAGCTGATTTGTATTTTACAAAGGAGCTACGCACAAGTATCACACGTGTTTAGCAAAGGTAAAACCATGACCCTGTGACATATCCCTTCATTTCTGAAAGCCAGGCGATAGGCATTGAACAAAGGAGGAAGAACAGATGGGCCAGGGCTGTGTGCCCACGGTGCAAGGCAACAGCGACCATAGGAATGTGTTTTGAGCGACACCCAGGTAGGATTTCCCTAGCATCGTACCTTGAAAGCCAATAAACCCCAGCGAGCAACGCAAACGATGTAGCTTTGGACATTAGACGCTAAAATGTTTAGCATTGGACCACCACGACCAGATGTCGAGTTCTCTAATCGGTGCTATTTTTGAGCAACTCGCCCACGATCCATCCATTGTTGAAAAAATCAAAAGGACAAGCAACATCAACAACAAGACGGGGCCTCATTGTATAAAAGCTTACGGTACTCATTACGAACTGACGCCTTTACTGGAGCATTCGTTGCACTCATTCCGTCACCCACGACAGTAAGTACTGCTAAGGATGTCTCCATGTTTGCTACAGGGCTCGGCTACCAGCCAGAGGACCCAGAAACAAGTGAAGAAGATGCTCCTTGGGCCGCGAGG
This sequence comes from Warburgia ugandensis, assembly GCA_035236585.1. Taxonomy (NCBI): domain Eukaryota; kingdom Viridiplantae; phylum Streptophyta; class Magnoliopsida; order Canellales; family Canellaceae; genus Warburgia; species Warburgia ugandensis. The sequence continues at coordinate 68,672,595 of CP141134.1, forward strand.
CGAAGCCCCACATATTTGATGGAGTCTGTAACAGGGCTAAAAGAGCATTTGTGCTTGTAGGGTCTGCAGATTAAAATCCGCCGATGTCCGTTTATGCATTAGAAATGGGCGGATTCCATAAAAGAAGGGATCCATTTAAAAAACCGCTAGAAACCATCCAATTCATTGAATCCTAGATCCGAGCATAGATATCCATGAGAGTGACATTTAGCTACCCCATCCCAAACTCCGATTTGCATATATATACCACCGTTCTACTACATGAGCGAGAAGGGAAGTTCCCAGCACCTGTGGAGGTCGAGAGAGGCCTAGTATGTGTTGAGAATATATGCCGGTTCCTCACTTTCGTTAACTTCCGGTAATCAATTTGTCCAGCATCAAAGTAATGGAGCAGCATATCATCTGCTAGACGCTTGCGCGAACTAAAAACCATCACAAAGACAGACTTGTGGCGCTTGGTCTCGCAAACAGCAAAGAGTCGGGGAATAGTGGCAACCTGGAAAGTGGAGCAAATCACTGAATCTAAGAAGAATAGCAGCAGTTAGTACTATACAATGGCTACCCAGGATGAAGGACAAACAAAACCATGGATTCAATCACATTCCTAAAAATTACATACAAATCCACGTGCGATACGTCCTGGTTATTAGACCCATATGGAATCAACCTAACGCCATCTGTTATTTATGAGGCATCCAGCCCTTGCTACTGTTAAAGCCATCTCCGTCAATATGTCAGAGACATTAGATCATTTTCTCTTGAGGAAGCAAAGGGCTTAAGAATCTAACAAGGACTGCTTCACCACGAACTTACCCTCACGGCGAAGGCCAAATCTTCCGAATCCACCAGGGTGTCAAATTGCAGGTCGTCTTCTATGGTACAAAATATCTGCCATCACAAAAATGAAATTTGTTATAATCATGGAAGCTCCTCTGAGCTCTTTTGGCACGGATAAAAACAATGCATAAAGATGATTCACGAACAGTGGGCAGATGAATGACCCATATTTTAAGCATTGCTGCTACATGTTAAAATTTATTATATGTTTTAGGGAATTCCTCATGAATAATTTTGTCCACAGTTGATATGCGTCAAGTTATACAGGAACAGAATCATCTATAGAGGATGTTCAACATGGCATCAAATGTCAAAAGCTGAAAAGAAATGACATCTACATTCTTTTTTAATAGTGAGATACACATGAATAATGGTAAAACACCACAGGCTATACTCACATTTACCAACAACATCCTATTTCCCTCTCATTCACAAAGTAAAATAAAATAAATAAAAGAAAATTCCTATCCCATTAAAGGGATGGAAAACACCGGGTGCTAGAAGCTCTCTGCAACGTTGTTAAGAGGGTGCATGGGCCATCTCACGGCTGATCTCTCCTATATGACAAATGAAAACCAGAAAATTATCAAAGAGAGAAAAAAGTATGAGAAAGATGGTAAAACAGCAGACGCTATAATCATGCTTACCCAGCAACATCCTAGCCTATCAAAGGATAGCAAACACCAATTGCTAGAAGCTCTCTCTGCAACAATGTTTTGTTGGTGAACAAGCCATGTCATGGCTAATCTCCTGACATGACAAATAAAAACCGGAAGACTATCAATGTCATCAATCACCTCTTCAAGTTCATCACTGCTCCACAGGACATCATTATTTGAACTAACATGCCCAGTCATATTTAACGCCCCTCAATAACAAGGAGAAGGAGATGCACGTCCATTAGGAATTTAGCACCAACTTGAGCTCAGCCACATCTCCGCCTATAACTTGCTAGGGCTTCATCACATTTTAGACTTACTTTTGCATTAATGATGTCCTTCCTCCTCATCTCTTTTTTTAAAATGATTTATTTCGTTCAGTTATTTAATCTCAGAAAACCAACTCCACCCTCCCCACTCCACATTCCTCTTACTCTGATTCTCTCACCCATCTTTCTCATTTGTCTTCCAGGCCGCATGTCATGGTGCTCCGTTTTACTAGTACAAAGAATGCTATGGAGATCTCCCATTCGGAACACCCTTCGAACTCTTTTCTAAAGTGGTAGGCACATATTCCCTACAAAGTGCAAGGTTACTGATGATAACAGTTGCTTGGTCAAAGGGTCTCCAAAAAATACCATCTCGTTTAAAGCTTACTCCAAGCAGCACTCTGTGGAACCACCTCAATCTAGCACTCTGCATGAGGGACTTCGATGAAAACACTAGTGAGTTTTATCCTCTACAGCTGCATCACCTTTTGAATCCCTGCTGTGGTTCCATAAGAAAAAACAAACTTCAGGGGTATTTCCAGCAACATTGAGCCAGATGCTTGATGCATTTTCAACAGAAAAAGTACACCTCAATCGGATATGCAGCCAGTACTAGTTGTAAGATAGAAAAGCAGCAACGGCAGCAGTAGAATGTTGTGATGGTTATGATGGCGGCAGTTAGGCCTAACTGGTTTGGGATAGAATGATTGAGGCAATATTCAATAGTGGAAAAGTTAAAACTGCAAGTACAATCGGTGATAACAGAAATGGATATTATCAGAACGTGGTTTAGAGTTAGGGAGAGGAAAAATAAAAATGTTTAGATGGATTGCCTGCTGACTGACCAATACAACAGATGGTTTGGTAATCTTCCAGTTGATTGGCACAGGATTCAACATTCTTATGAGCTAGCAGGACAGGGTTTTGATCTTTTCTTAACAAGTGGAAGCCAGTTGCAACGGTGCCTATGCAAGAAACATGCCTCACACTGCTTGTGGAACCTAAAGAAAAGCCTAAATGAGGCTTCTAGTTGGCACTCTTCATGTGTTTGTCTTGTGGAGCACACACGCATAATATTAATTGAGACGCATGAGCAAAGAACAGACCAGATGACCACCAAAATAAGATAAGAAGGAAAAACAGAATAGGCCACTGTCAAGGCACCCATGCAACATACACAGCGGATCCCTTTGCCTTAGTCACACCCTAAATCCTAATCACCAAACAACATTATTTCTACTTTGAGAGAGATCTAAGACTAGGGTGTCAGATTAAGAGCCTTACAAACATCGACAATCTTCACAAAGATGTTACCCAGCCTCCAATCAAAGCGAGATTCACTCCCTGACCAATAACAGGCCAGGGCAGGCAAAAGGCTTCACAATAATAATGGATTTCCTTACAAAACCTTAAATACCAATCTGTATCACTAGGCAATCTCAATTAGCAGGTAAGTATGCAGATCTGCCAACATACTTTTTATTCCAGTGGGAATATATCTATTGCCAGGAATAAATGCTCCCAGTTCTAAGGATGTCTGCCCCCAACCTCAAAAGCTGTTTTCCCATAACTTTGCCCACTCATAGCCTATTGAGCAGAGAAATCAAATATCCAGATTAGCCTCCAAATCACCAGGAAATCTACAAATCCACCTACTAACTTCTTCTGTGGGTATGCATCTACTCCCTAAAAAAATATACTCCCTCTTACTACGCATGCCTGCCACCATAACTTTTCCCTAATTCAAGACTTTTGAGCAGAGCAATCAGTCTCCTGATTAGCCCCCAAATAGACAAAACTTCTTTTAAGAACACTTTTAGTATTGGTCATTGGCTCCACGAGTGAAGGTTTGTTCATAAGCTGAGAGACAGCTCAGACAAGATTGATGACACTAGCCAAGAATGAATCTCTTAAAATCACTCCAAATAGCCAAGAAAATTGGACAAACCACATTCTATTTATCTGATGATTCTGCTTCTCTACCATCAAACATATCTACGCGAGGACATCTATTCCATCTTAACATACATGAATATCAACCACACAAACTACGGAGCTAACCTACTAGGGGCAAGAACTGCACAACCAACATTGTAGACATCTTATTCCAGAAAGAAAGAATCAAAAAGAAAGAAACCTAACCATTGTTGCCAAATCCTTCTTTCCAACAAAGGGGGGAACAGATGCCTCCTATGGAACCCTGTGACAAGGTCAGGATCTAACTAAAAAAGGGCAGCCCCGGTGCACAAAGCTCCTGCCTATGCAGGGTCCGGGGACGGGGCGGGCCACAATAGCCTAAAGTAGACAGCCTTACCTTGCATTTTTGCAAGAGGCTGATTCCACGCCTTAAACCCGTGACCTCAAGGTCACATGACAACAACTTTTACCGTTGCGCCAAGGCTCCCCTTCTAAGGTCAGGATCTAACTCATACCTCTAAATTCCTTCTAAAGGCCCAACACCCTACCAAACATCAATTGCTGAAACCTATGCATAATAGTTCAACAAGTTTGACACAAATCTAGACTTTTTGGTTCCCCCAAGCTACCTACCTCTAAACAGGGACAAAAACCTGTTCCCCTATACCCTGCCACCACAAGCACACTAACAGTAAAAGTACTCTATATATAATCACCCAAGTTTGCTGAGTTTCATGCTAGCCAACTCCTCATCTGAGTCAGAGCTAGTAAACACTAGCTTCTTTTCCCCTTTGTTGGCTTAAATACTTGCCCTAGCCTTTTCATGCTAGAGCAAAGGATATTATATCACAATACACCTCGGTGCCAGCAGCTGCTGTTCTTTCTCCCAAGATATGAGATTCCTTCTCCTGACATTCCACCTAATAAGTTCACCATTGGTTTTTAGTCACCAATCTTGGATGCAACTTTGATGAAGGACCCACCAATTATCTCTACTAGATCGACTTCGCGGTCATTCAAGTTCAACACTATCAGCGAACTTTCCTGCTCTTCAGCCACAAGAACACCACAAACGGTCTCATGACCAATCAAGGCAAGTGATATGAACTCCAGCATCAACCATTACCAAAGACCAGGTCATCTACATATCAGATAGGACTACTGGCAGCAATGAAACAAACTTTTACTCCCCAACAGCACCAACATGTTAAAGTGTAAGTGAGGCACATGGCAGATTGAAGAAAAATGGAGAATTGATAGTATTTTTAAGCCACAAGCAGGTAAAGAAAGTGAATAAAAAAGTTTAAGGTTTCCCATTAATAACAAAAATAAGCAATTGAGAAATGATAACAAGTTAATATTCCTGATTCCTGAAGAACCGCCATAACCAATGCATAGCCCAGGAAATCAAAAGCTACATTGTTAGTAGCTTTGAAACTAGATCCTTAACAAGCAGATCTCAGCATCATTGTGAATTAACTATTGAATAAACTGACATCATAATAACCCTTAATCTTGATAGCATTCTCCTCCTTGGAATATGCATAATGAATATCACACATCATATGTGATAACATTTCCATTCAATTCATCAATAACTGATAAGTAGAATGCCATAACAAAACTCTGGACCAAAAGCATAAGCCTTATCTATCCAGAGTCTGGCGTTCTAAACCTTCCCACATCAGCTTTTTTCAACAGTAGCTCATCCTAAGAACTACAACCTGTCAATACTGGGCAGCCATGAATCCTCATCATAATAGAACTTCATCAAAGAGAATCAAATCAAATTCTCAGTGTCCTCCTCTCCTAATCAGCCAACAAACTTTCAACATGGAATTGATTCCACACATTACAAATTCAAGCTACAATTACATTAAACCGGACATAGATAGGGATACACGTACAGATAGAGAGGAAAATGACACAACTCCACATTTCTCCATATATTGGACAGACATACTATTTCACCATGCCATGAGGTAAAACACAGGCATGCATATATAAATAGAATAGACTAACCTGATTTGAATTAGACGACAGTAAGTAATGTATTTACAACAGACCAACTTGTGCTTGGGACAGGATAACAATTCCTGGTAGCGATTTTCTCCCCTGTAAATTTTAGTCTTAAAACATGATATAATTTAAGAACCAAGAGCCTGAGGCATTAGGGCTAATTTATCTTTGGAAAGTTATATCCATGTTTCGGGGCTACAAAAAATCAAGTAATATAGCTATACATGCATAAGTTATCCACAGTTTGGTACCTCTGTAACAGGCCCTGACCACAGAGAATCATTCACAGAATACGCCAGGGTACCAAGTAAAATATATGCTAATTTATAGATATCACATGATTACTTAGAGGTTCGTTATCACAGTAACAAAGCACCAAATACTGAAAACCAAACGTAGAAGTATGCCAGAGTACAGAAGAGCCAATAACTGGATTTAAAAAAACAATTGTTTGAACCTCGACAGATATTTTTACCAATAGATGAAGAAAGTAGATAATCAGTACAAATTATGTTATAAGAAGATAGCTGACAAACATGTCATTTAAGGGAAGCAGATTGTTATTGCAAAAGATGTTACAAGGAAAATTATTAATCAATAAGAATTGATCACTCTAGCCATGGACAACCTCTCGAGTCAAGCTACTATAGAAGGTTGATGCTTGACCAGATTCAATAAATGTATACTGCCACCTCTTTGTTTTCTTACCAAATCCATGAAACAGAAAAACTCATGAAAATTTTTGAATCATTTAAGGGCATTTTATGTACAGCTGAAAGATAATCAGTTCCCGCTCAACTTTTGCTTCCCTTCAGCTTGCCATGGTAAATTTTTAACTTAACTGAAGATAAATTTTTAATTTATGAAACGTTGCCCTAGAGTGGTTTATCATAACTTATATAATATCACTTTCATCACAATCACATCATAGACTCTCCAAAGCTTCCTGTCCCCAACCATAAAATCATGCCTTATGACTTCATCTATGGTTCCCTACTATTGGAATGAAAAAGAACAATGTCTATGCCGCCAAAACTATGAGCTCCAACAATCTCATAACAGTGAACTAATTATTCTTGTCATTTTAGGTTCTCCGTATGCTTCAATGTACTGACCTCTGGGTACATTCCTGGGAACCAACTGACAAAAAGAATGGCCATATTTCAGCTGTGATAACAATAACCATATTTCAGCCATGATAACCCGCTAAGATTCATTTTGCAGCTCTGTTATGCTTGCTTTAAGCTAATCCATTTTAAACCATATGACACTTGGCCTAAGCAGATACATGGAGACCCTAAGAGAAGCTGAGAACAAGAAGCAGCAGACAATATGGTGTTGGTTAGGTATTCATGCCATAGAACACTGAAATAACTAATACACCACAGTATTATATGAAAATCTCAAAAAACTAAAAGTCATGGGCTAGCCATGCCATTTTATCAGCCCAATTATTTATTAGAACAATACTGGACAGTGGGAAGAAACCAAAAAAAAAAAATACTACATACAAATTATATTAAAATCTGCATAGTAACCAAAAAGAAGAGAAGCAGCAAATGTTGCAGTAATTTTGGACAATTGTAAGCACAGTAAAATAACACATTTCAATGATCGATTAAGCATATAATAAATGAATTAATGTACTCAATTTGAAGTAACCAAAACAGAAAACCAAAATCATTGCCATACTATTAAAATAGGTGCACCAATCTGCAACAGGACATTGGTTTTGGTTGCAAAAACTCCAAACATAGACAGCAATGATAACTGACAAGGTCGTACATTTCTCTTTTAGATATTGCCATGCCAGTCACATAAATGTTTAGCATGATAAGGGATGCATTAAACAGTGTTGACATGGCAGCTAATAACATTTGGTCTCTCTTTTCATGTTATGCTACAAACATTTGGTCTCTCTTTTGGTTTGCTGTCATTTTTCAGGAGGAATCTGAATACAGACATGAAGTCACAACCATGAAGTTGGAGGAAGCTCCCTATCCTACAGGCCCCAACGATCAATCCAAGGGACCTCTCCACAGCAACATCTACACTTGGGGATTTGGAAATATTAATTTGCTAACCTGAAATCACTTTCCAACTCCATAGAACTACTTTCAGGTTGAAAATTTGTTCAATTTACAGATCATGAACAATTGGCACATCATCCCACATACTGTTAAGGGAGACCCTGAAAACCAGAGTAACTTTGGAAGCCCTTGAATAAGCAACTCTATGCACCCTTGCTGATGTAGGATAGCATGCAAAATGGCCTAATCAATATGCTAAGATCATATCAGAATTAATTTAAATAAAAAAACATAACTTAAACTACCACTAGCATTTTTAACATACACAAAACAGCCTTAATAAAGACGAATGGCCGACAACGAATTACAAGATCTGTAGAACGTCCCAAATCTCTACCAGTTAAGGTAAGATTGAAGTTTAATCCGGATCATTTTTCTAACTGACAAACAGTCTTAATTAAGCTTCGATCTAGGGTTTTAAGAATTTAACTCAATAACAATTATAGATTATTACTGATGCAGAAAATGTAACCACACGTTAAAAGATATAGTAGAAAAAATACTAACAGAACAGGATGAAACAATATAATTCAACCTCCTACTGAACGCGTCTTCACGTCCATGGGAAAAAGCTAGAACGAGGAATCCACCAAGTCTAATGTAATCTTCATTCATTATTCATCAAAAACTCCTCACACAAAAGAGAAAAGGATCTGAAGTAGGGGGCATCCAACCCTAATATAACAAAAAGACAAAATTGCCCCTACATAATTCACAACACACTATGCAATAATCTATAATTGTTATTTTGCATTAAATTCCTGAAACACTAAATCATAAACTTAATGAGGACCATTTATCAATCAAATGGAAGATCCAAATTAAAACTTTGATCTTACTTTAATGGGTAGAGATCTAAAACAATCTGCATATCCTATAACTCGTTGAAGGCCATTCATGCTTATTTATTCTAATTTTTGCAGGTCAAGAATAAGGTTGCTAAGGATCTGCATTGGTTTGCATTCATACCCCTTTCTTCCCTCTCCCACCACCCAGATTTGCATTAGGTTTTTCTGTGTTTCGCTGTATCACAGTACTTTTTTTCATTTTTTTTACCTTAGGAAGGCTCCACCCCCTGCACCCCCAACAAGCTAACTGCGTAGCTCAACCAGCCAAAACTCTTCGAAGCACAAAACTCTTCGAAGCACAATATAGGTCATTGTGTTTAGTTGCATTTTAGAGGTTGTGTGTGGAATATAAGTTTAGGGTGCTTACCATAGAGTCGCAGGGTGTTCAATCATAAGGCGTCAAGTAGTCATCATCTATGTCCACCCGCAATAGTCAATCCTACCAACCAATTGATTCACAACTCAGCAAAATTCTTCCGAAAATTCAGGCACAATTGGCTAAGTTGAATGATCATGTAATCAGCCAGCATGCTAAAATGACAATGAATTTGGATGATCAAGGTTCCCGCATATAGGCCTTAGAGTCGCGACCCAAACCTCTCATAGGTAATGCATGTGCTAGACTAGCAATGCAGGAGCAAGATAACTACAGAGAACATGGTAATCACCATTATCTCGACTATGAGCCACATATCGCTGAAATTTGGGCCCTGAAATCTGTCAAGCTTAAGGCCCCCACCTATGATGGCGAACTAAATCTAAAATGATTTCTTAACTGGCTTTCGAACATGGATCATTATTTTGACTAGTATAAAATGTCTGAAGAGCAACGGGTCCAATTTGCCAAGATTAAATTGATCAATCAAGCAAGGCTCTATTGGACCGATTTAGAGCACCAACGTTGCAGCCACACATCCACCTATTTCCACTTGGGAGAATATGAAGGAAAGGCTAACAAAGAAATTTGCTTCCTTGTCCTACCATTCTAGGTTACTAGATCAGTGGCAGAACCTACGTTAGGGATGTTTGTTTGTCACTGAATACATTGCTAGGTTCAATGAATTTATGATGAGGTGCATTATAAGAGAGGATCCCTCTATGACCTTATCTAGGTTTAGGATAAGCCTCCACCCTAAGCTTCAGAAAGAACTCATTCTCCATTATATAAATTCCTTGAATCGAACCTATCAAATAGTGCAAGAAATAGAGCGATATCTCAAACCACAACCCACCAAGCAGTATGAATCTGGGGGGAGATCCACATTTAGGAGTCAACAACCTAAAACACAAGCGACTCATGCATCCAATGTTTGATTAAGGAAAGGTTGTTTAAGGAGAAAGTTCAAGGGTAAACAGCAACACTAGGTGTTATCGATGTCAAGGGTTTGGACATGTTACTACATAATGCCCTTATAGAGGCCCCTCTTAATCCCTATTTATAAAGGGCGAGGATGTCAACGATAAGCATGAAAGTTGGCCAAAGGAGGTTTATGACCCAATGGCGAGGCCAGCCATGAGGAACCCTTGAGGTGAACCATCAGATATTTTCCATAGTGCAAGAAACCTGTAGGCCCACGAAAAGGGTAATACCCCAAGTGTGATGGTAGTCAAGTGTACTCTCGCGCAACCAAAGGGTACTGATAATTTGCATAAGACGATATTTTTCATACATATGGAAGTGGCAAAAAGAATTGTAAATTGATAGTAGGACTTGCACCAATATAATTTCAACCTCTGTTATCTCCCGCTTAGGAATTCCGCCCCTTCCCCATCCTAGACCTTACAGAGGTGTGTGGGTTGATGCTTCTTCATCACTCCGAGTTACTAAGAGGTGTCAGGTTCTCATTGAATTTCTAAAATATAAGGACCCCTTGTGGTGTGATGCAGTACCTATGGATGCATATTACATTATTTTAGGCAGGCTGTGGCTTTATGATATGGATGTTACTATTTATGGCTAGTCTAATTTGTGCTCTTTCTTATATGATGGCAACAGGATTCGGCTCAATCCTCTACCACACAAAGCACCACCTGAGCGAAAAGAAGGCAGCAGTAAAGCAGTCAGATGAAAAAGCAAAAGCTGAAGACCTTCACATTGTTAATATCATTGCATTTGCAAAGGACATTAGAGATGAGCCTTTCTTTTACACCCTAGTGGCGAAAGGGACCCTATCACTACAAGCTCCTGCGTACCCTACGGATTAGCACTTGTTCTACATGAATATCAAGACGTTTTTATTAACAATTTACTAAATGACATTTTTATTAACAATTCAGCATCACATCGATCTAACCCTGGATCCCATCTTCAAAACCTTCCCCACTACAAAATGACTCCCACTAAGCATGTTGAGTTGGAGAAACAAGTGAATAAATTACTAAGAAAAGGTTTCACTTAGGAGAGCTTAAGCCCTTGGGCATACACGCACTATCACACTCAAGAAAGATGGGTCATGGAGGATCTGTACGGACAGCCAAGCTATCAATAAAAGCACGTATTGATTTCTCATACTGAGACTCAACAATATGTTGGACAAATGGTGAGAGCCACGATCTTTTCAAAGATTGACCTTAAGAGTGGCTATCAGCAGGTCCATATTTGTCCAAGGATGAATGGAAGACTGTGTAGCCACAAGTGCGACTAGTCTATAGGCACAAAAAGGTGCATGGTTGCAACTCGATTATGGGTAAGCGCAAGGAGAAAAGTCACAGTGTGACTAAGGGCCACTAGGCACGTGAGTTGAGCCCAGCACGCCTCGCGACTTTTACGGCCTCGATTCCAAGCGCCAGATGGATCACAAATCATTGATTGTCAATTTTGCTTCATCAAAGATGGGAACAAGTAAGATGAAAGCAAGAGGGGAAAGGAAAATGCAGATTTTCCCAGAAACTCACCATTTTTGTGTTGATCGTCTATACCCTAAAACGGCACAGATCATCAAATTTTCTTGGGGCTTTGGTTCTTACTTGTGCACTAAAGATAATGATAGGCTGGGATCTACAATCCGAGCCATCATCTTCTTCGACAAACCCCTACAACTCTGACAAACCAGTAACCTTCTCTCTCTCTCTCTCTCTCTCTCTCTCTCTCTCTCTCTCTCTCTCTCTCTCTCTCTCTCTCTCTCTCTCTCTCTCTCGGGTTTTTTTCATTTCCTTTGTCAGATGCAACTTGGGTCTATTTTGTTTTTAAGAAAAGGGGTGCCATTATCAATTCTGGCCCCTCCCTTCATAAGAATAAATCTAAATTATATTATATATTACATATCTATATTATGGTTTTTTTAATTTGCGCCTTGTCACTTAGTTGCCTAGTCTCTCTAGACGCAAGTTGCACCCCTGGTGCCTTGCGCATTGACTACATAGATGGAAGACCGCCTTCAAAATGAAGGATGATTTATACGAGTCAATGGTCATGCCTTTTAGGCTTCCAAGTGCCGTAGTACATTCATGAGGATCATGGCACACGTGCGAGGCCGTTTATTGGCAAGTTCCTGGTTGTGTACTTTGACGACATCATGATCTATAGTCAAACCCAAGAGTAGTACCTCTTCCACTTGAGGCAGATCTGTGAGATGCCGAGGACAGAGAAGCTATACACAAATCTTAAGAAATTTTCATTTGCTTCCAAACAAGTTATCATCTTAGGATTCGTGGTTTCTTCTCAATGCATCTCTACTTACCCAGAGAAGGTGAGGTCCATTGTGGAGTGGAGCGAGACAAAATATTCATGAGGTCCATAGTTTTCACAGCAACCTTTTACAATAGTTTCATCCGTGGGTCCAATTCCATTATGATTCACATTACTAATTGCATGAAGAAGAGGTAGTTTAAATGAACAAACACTATGTCCAAAACATTCAAAGAAATCGAATAGCGCATGACTGAAACTCCAATGATGTGCCTACCGAACTTCTCAAAAGTTTTTGAAGTGGTGTGCAGTGCATCTGGTTTAGGAATAGGAGTTCTAAGTTAAGAGAGTCATCCACGTGGCATTTTTCAGTGAAAATTTAAATGACACACGGCAAAAAATACTCCACATATAGCAAGGAGTTCTACGCAATTGTTCAGGCATTACGACATTAGAGGCATTACTTATTGCCAAACAAATTTGTCTTGTTCTCTGACTATGAGGTCCTGTGATACCTCAGCTCCCAAAACAAATTAAACACAAGGCAATGCCAAATGGGTTGAATTTTTTCCGAAGCATTCCTTTGTGCTTAAGCATAAAGCAGGAGTCGAGAACAAACTTGCAGATGCGGTAAGTTGTAAAATGGCATTAATACACACCTTACAAGTTGAGGCCATCGGGTTTGAGCATTTGAGAGAGGATAATCCGTCATGTCCAAATTTTGGAGAGATTTACACATCACTGACTGAGGGTCAGATACAGAGTGCTAGTGACTACCTCCTGTAAGATGGATATTTGTTTAGAGGCCTTCGTTTGTGTATTCCCCACACTTTCTTAAGAAATTTTTTCATTTGGGAGCTCTAAGAGGGCTAGGTCGTTGGCCATTTCGGTCGTGACAAGATGATTGCCCTTGTTTGTGATAGATTCTATTAGCCTAGTCTCCAGCGCGTCATTGCCATCATCATTGGGCAATGCCATACTTGTCAACTGGTAAAGCAACGCAAACAGAATATAGGATTGTACACCCCTTTGCCAGTGCCACGTCCCATGTCAAGACGGGCATGGACTTTTTGTTTACACTACCTAAGACTATCAGGAAGCACGACTCCATATTTGTCATTGTGGACCGTTTTTTCTAAAATGACCCACTTCATTCCTTGCTATATGACTACTGGAGCATCTATGATCGCCAGTAAAAAAAATTTTTAGTCAATAGTTCATTTACATGGGTTATCAAAGCCCATAGTGTCTTACAACAATGTCAAGTTTGTTAACTACTTTAGGAAGACACTTTGGCACATGATGGGTACCAAGCTTCAATTCTCCTCTGCTTACCGCCATGTACAGATGGTTAGACAGAAGTTGTGAATCGAAGCCTACAAAATTAATTAAGGTCTTTAATGGGAGAGCACATTAGTAGTTGGGACACCGTTTTACGATTTAATGAGTTTGCATATGATAATTCTATTAATAGGACAACTTGTACAAGTTCTTTAAAGGGCGTTCACGAGTACAAGTTAAGGATATTTGTAAGTCTCATACCCATGTCTACATCACATAGGCCATCTAAGTCAGCCCCGTTCTTTGCCCAGCATATACATGATTTGTATTCTAAAGTTCAAAAAAAAGATTAGTAATGAGAAATATAAATTTGCTGCTAACTTGCACAAAAGATATAAGGAATTTCAGCTGGGTGATCATGTCATGGTTTGCGAAGACCTGAACAATTTACACAAGGAGTCGTTCAAACATTACAAGCTCACAGTGTCGGTTCCTTTCAAGTACTGAGGAGAACAGGGAAGAATGATTATATCTTGGATATTCCTGGTAATTAGGGAATTAGTTCAACGTTTAATGAAGTGGATCTAGATCCTTTTCGTCACCCCATCAATTCATGCATTAATCCAAATCCTAAAACCCTAACCTTGATCCTGACCTGAGCACTAATCCCAACCAACCCATCTACAGCCCTTGGCCCCATGCCCTACCCATGCAGTCATTACATCAGCAGACACAGGTTCGTCTTGCAAAAGAGCATGTAAAGAACATACTTGATTAGATAGTATCCACTAGACAAGGGGACTATCTAAAATTCCTTGTCAAGTGGAAGGACAAGCCTACATTTGATTGCACCTAGGTCACAGAGTACGAGATTCAGCGCTTGATCTAGAACTTTTAGATTACTATCAACAGTTTACTATAAAAAGAGCCTTGTCTTCACCACGAGGCGACTACGATGATAATCACCACTATGGATGTGACTTCAAGACATATCAGAGGCGACAGAGGAGAGCCCCTTTTTCGTCGGGTCCTTAAGAACGAAAGACCTCTTACACATACAAATACACTACAGCAAAGTTCCCACCCTAGGAAGATGTGCATGTAAGAGATGATTGAAGACCCATGTATGTAAGCACTATTTGAAGACCCCTCATTGGGCACACATATACTTGGGAGGTGCGATGCTCCTACTTCAACCGAGTCAAAAGTCTTTTTAGCTGGGGTGATTGATGAGGACCATCATCCAAAGTTTTCTTTTATGTTATATTATAATTTAGTTTTACTTTGGATATTTACCACTAAGGGTAATAGGCTTCTTAGTATATTGTGACTTAAGTGTGGGCAATTGTCTTTTTCCTAGATTAGAGTTCGATGTCCCCTACCTTAAGATCCTTTTCTCTTTTGTGGAAGGAGTTTTTTTAAATAATGAATAAAGATTTCATTGGACTTGGTGGTTTCCTCATTCTAGCTTCCTTCCTGTGGGCATAAAGCCATGTTTGGTACAAGGCCAAATTCCTCACATTTCATTGTGTTCTGTAAGTCAGTAATTTTTCTACTTTATCTCTTAACGTAGGATCTCTGTACTGCGTATAGTTACATGATCTGGATTGGTACTAATCTATGACTGTTATTTTGTGTCAAATTCCTGAAACCCTCGACCCAAAGCTTAATCAAGACCGTTCATCAATCAAATCAACTGTTCCGATTAAAACTTTAACCTTACCTTAATAGGCAGAGATTTGTGACAATCTATAAATCCTATAATTCGTTGTAGGTCATCCATGCTTATTTAGGCTTTTTTTGCACATTAAGAATGCCAGTGATAGTTTAATTTATGGCTTTCTTATTTAAATTAATTCTAATATGATCTCAGCATATAGATTAGACTATTTTGCATGTTGTCCTACATCAGAACCAGATGAAAAAATGGCACAAATAGAGAAAACCAATACTAATTTTGCAGAGTTTGGTGAACTGCAACGATGACACATGACGAAGCATAAGACAACACGATATAGATGCTATCAAAGATCTTAAGCCAATACAAGAAGGATAAGAATGTAATGTGGCGTGCCATGTCAACAAGCTTGTCCATGTCGACGCGTGTGCCATATATATTTTTGCCATATCCCCCAAATCACGGGTTTACGCAAGAGGCCTAGCAATGTTTACAAGTTACTAGAAATGAGCAAGGTTTTTCATTTTCATCTCTGATTAGAAATGGTTGTCTATCTCATCAAACGATATACGATAGTCTTAGAATAACCGTGTATGTCGACTCAATATTTACATGAGTGTTTGAGATACTAAGAGACATATAATGTCCCATATAGATCTTTTCTTCCTTCTCAGCGTACCATATGATTATTGAAAAATATGCACCGAACTACAACTTCAAGATCAAGACCTAGCTCTTTTGATAGAGGTACCTCCATGCATATTTTCTATTGCTCTTCCCTTCCTCCTATTGAAAAATTGCACCTTCACTTTGTCATTCTTCTTGTCACCTTGAGTTTCTTTCGATCACAACATCATTTTCAAAGGGACTTATTACTTTTCTTGTCATCTTTAATTTGATCGTCTCATCCTAACAATCAATTTTCTCTCTTTCTGTAGTCACACTAGGTTCATTAGCAAATAACCTAAGATTGGTATTTAATTCACAAAGATGGCCCATTTTTCACTCATGATACATTTTAGCACTCTTAACCTACTATAGGCTTACAATTGGCAGACTCCACTTACAATATTCAATTCTGACTAGAGATCACTTCCACACAGAAACCCAGTCTTTATGCCTCTCTTTGCTAGCTGGTTGTCCTCCTCCCCTCTCCATCTTATGTTTTATCTGACTCTCATCCATTCAACAATCTACATTCATCTTCAAGATCCTTTTCTTTCAAATGATAATTTCTGCTTGGGGAGGACATTACTACCATTGTGTGTATTATGGATGTCCATCCATTTTGGTATTCTGCTACTGTTTCATTCCTCAATAGATCATTATCAAGGTTAAGCTTTCCTTAGAATTGAGCAAATCCCAAGTTTTCATTTACCATGGTCAAGCTCACAAATAAGTCAACTGTAGATAATAAGAAAAAGAAAGAACAATCATAAGAGAGAAAATTTTCTTCTACTACTGTTCTATTCATAGTGGAAGGTTCCAATAATAATTGACACTTTTTTCACAGTGGAAGTTCCCCATGCCATCCCTTGCTCCAAATCATAAAACATAAGGCTCTAACTAGAGCCCAGTTATGAATCAAAGATTACTGAAACAGAACTAATGCAACATGCTAATTAAATTTAATGATCCCCACGAGACAATGTCCTGCAAGATGGAAAATGAGCACAAATGAATTGATAATACATTAGCGTACCATCAATATAAACAATTGGTGAATGTGCTCAACACAAGAAGTACTTGCATGCACCAAGATCACTATGCCTTCACTATCGAACGATAACAACTAAAATGTCATTGACACGCAAGCACATGTATAGGAAGGCAACAAGCAAATACCTTGCAGCGTAGTGGCAAAAGAAGGACCTCTCAGGTGGTACGTAGCTGGTCACGAGTTGGAGGCCCTTGTGGATACAATGTGTTCCAAAATACTAAATAATAAAATAAAATTGTGCATTAAGACAACTATCAGAAATTGTAGTGGAATGAGTTCTTTTCAACAGTTCCACCAAGAAACAAAAACTACACATAATATAAAAAAATAGGGTTCTCCATGAAGAGAACATTCTCCACATCTTCTCTAAATAATTTATTTAATTTGGCAGTAGCAAATCTTGAAGTATGCTTGAGAGGGTCCTAGCTGGCCTACACATCTAAAGTTTCTTGCTCACTGTGTCATAAGATTACTTATGCATGTTACTTAAAAATTAAAATACAACCACAATAGTGTTCACCAAGAAAGTTACTACTTGAGAACTGAAAGCTAAATAAGGAAAACTTCAGTATCTGCTTAACTTGAATTGATGACATCAACAGGGCCAGAGATAGCCTTATGATCTCCTATTGAAATTTTAAGTTGCCAACATTTATAGAATACAAGACCACCTTGGTACAGTCTTCATGTTGAATCTTCTGCTATAATACTGTTTAATGTTCCTCAGAAATGTCACCAAGAGAGAATTTAAGAACAGACCAGTTGTTCTCTTGAGAAGGGGAGCCTTGGCGCAATGGTGGAGTTGTCGTCGTGTGACCTTGAGGTACGGGTTCAAGGCATGAAAACAGCCTCTTGCAAATGCAAGGTAAGGCTGCGTACTATTGAACCTTGTGGTCTGCCCGTTCCCCAGCCCCCTCATAAGCAAGAGCTTCGTGCACTGGGGCCGCTCTTTTTTATCAGTTGTTCTCTTGACATCTAACCAATAATATCAATTTTGATCTTTGTAACAGTTCTAGCAACAACCCCTCCAAGAGAGAGTAATAATTCTACCAGCCAAAATAGTTTTTCTGTCAGAGATACTGCCATTTGTTTCTTACAGCAGTGGCAACACGTAATGGACTCTCCTCTCCAACTAGTACTTCGTTGATTGGTAATATCATTGATGCAACAAATTGCACATTCTTTCTTTGGCAGGAATTAACTGGAGAACTGCCATATTCACCCCAAACCACAAGTACAAATCCTCAGCAGTGCCTCAAGCACTGTACCAAGTTCGAAGTGAACTACTTGGACTTGGGTTGATACTCCTCCCTTTCAAAGACCCTTTTTCTTCATCAGCCATTTGTCAAAGCCCAGGAATACACGAAACATCTCAGCAGTGGGATTGGATTGTTTCTGATGTTGAAACATGGATTATTATAATAGTCCATTACATGAATATATGCAGAAGAACAAATCTGCTTGCTGGGCCCACTGCCCATGCCCTTTCTGATCTATTTAGATACGGCTCTAAATGAGATCCTTTACTCCATAGGGCTTTAATGCTAACTGATCAGCCATCCTCGTGAAAGGTTTGTCATCAGAACTCCCAGCATCAATGATCATCTTTGCACGATAAATGGATGGACAAAAAAATGATAATCTAATATATAATTGGAATTTGGAAGAATCTGAAATGCTCCCTCTCTGCATGGCAAGAGAGGCAAGATGGAAAAGAGGATCATAAAAAAAACATGTATTTCAACTTCCACAAATCCCTCCAACTCACTCCAAGCTAACCTTTATTTCGTTCGATGAAAGCTGAAGCACCAATGCAAAGCATCCATTTAGAACTAAAACATGCCAAGATTAATGGTACTTGGACTTTCCTTTTTGCATACGATGTACAAGTTTTAGCCTGTCTAAGGTGTTAACATCCCCCTTTGCAACGATCCAAAAAATTACTACTCAAGGAGAGATGACAAAGTTCCAATATCTTGGCATGAAGACACCCCCTCTTTCTTCTAGGGAAGTGAGGAAAAGCTAACTGTGTGTCCATCAAAGACCCAAACCTCAAATCTGTATTGGTCTTGTGAGGCAGAATGAACCGAGTGAACAGAGAGAGAAATGTACATTATTAATCTCTCTTTGCCCACAGTTTTCCGTCAAACATAGTACCCAAAAGACAATACTGGAACCTATTCTCAACAAGCAATCCCTCATGGTCCTTAGAGGAACGTGACTGTATAGAAACGTACATCATTTGCATAAGCCATGGCTACATGAAAATATCATCCTAAATTGCAATGTAGAACAATGCCAAAATGGTCGTGCATGAAGCATAATGCAGGCTCTTGGTACAAGACTCAATGACCACCTGAAAAGCAAGTCTCTTCATCCACATCCTCACACAATTCTGCACAAGTAAACGGGAGAAAGAAGTAACTAAATATTAAGGTAAGTACACAAGATATTGGTTTAACCTATAGATAGGTAACCAAGATATCAAAAATGGTAAGAGGTCATTTTCTCATCCATTGCGTCATAATTGTAGTAAACAAGAAAGTGAAAATAATACATCACTACTTATCCATTTACAAATATGAAGATGATGTCAGAAAGAGTGTGCACAAGCTAACCTTCAAATACAAGAATCATGAGACTGAGAAGGGAAAATATGAAAATTGACATGACAAACCCAACTGAAATTAATGTGTTGATACCTGAATGGTGAGCATTCAACTCCGCGGTGAATGGGCTGCATCTGATCCCGCCAACGAACTGTCACTGTCAGTGTCTGTACATAACCCATTGAAATAAGCTAAAAACTCAACCCAACTTAATGCTGCTGTATTCAACAGATATCATGTGCATGCAGTATGATAAACTTCATTTTCCAAAATTAATAGGAGTAGATATGTACCACTTGAGGAGGATCCAGAGTCACTGCTAGAGCTACCTGAACTACTTGATCGACTTGCATTATCACCATGTTTTTCTCCTTGAACAGGTGATGAGGAAGACACATTCTTCTCATCTGCAATATCCCATGGATTTCAAAAAAATGATATCACAAGAAAGACCAAGGTTGTGACTTGTAAATGCTGCAGAAATAACAAAACAACAAGTGAGACAACATCAAATTTCAAAATTTACCTTGTTTGCTTTCTTTTGGTGCCTCAGCAGCGATTGTAACTGTGTTCTGTAAAGTTCAAAACAAATATATATTAGGAACTGGTTTACCTGTAAAATGGAAGAGATAGAGCAAAGATGCTGCTACTCACCGATGCTTGCAAATTCTGCCCAGTTTCACCTCTAGCTTGAATTGCAAGCTCGGCCTTCCTCTTGTTCTTGCTCAAACTCTTCTTGTAATTGGTCACAAACCTATCAAGCTCCCACAGTGTCTCAGCATCAAAGCTATCAATGTCCACCTCAATCTCATCATCGTGCTGACTAAGGGTTGAATTCCTTTTCTTGATTATCTGAACAATATTGTCCAGCTTCTCTGAAGGCATATTTAGAAGATTTGTGCTAAGTCTGCGCTTCTCATCATACGTCATGTCCCGTTTGTGAGGATCCTTGGCTTTGGGTTTCTTCGGAGCGGCAATTCTACCACTGGGAGTGTAACTCATGGACTTCAACTGTGAATCATGGAGGAGAGTAGTTGATTCTGATCTGTCCAAAGTCCTCCTCAGTTCAGGAGGAGGAACTTTTCTCAGAGCACTTGTCGGGGTGGGGACACCCAAATCGTTATCCATGTCAAACCTCATATTCAAATTATACTCAGCCTCAAACGTTGCCCACCGTTCTTCGAATATCTGCAACAGCTGGTCTGCCATGATATGAACATCTTGCCCTTTCGGGTTGTATGTCATCGCATTTCTAAATGTCAATCTAACGTCCTCTGCAAATTCCCTCGGAGACTTATACCAATTCTTGTCCAGTCTCGACTTCACTGTCCCAAGATCCATTGGATGCTTAATAATGGTGTAATAATCCTGCAATCCAAGTCCCTTCACATCAACCGGAGTATTAAACACCCACCCATGTTTATGCTTCATCAACTTTGAAAGTAAATTACCACACTGCTTAAAAGCTTCTCTGGTATGCTTATCCATTACGACACCATAATCCCCATCCCCTCCATGTTTCTTACTCCCATTGGATTTCAACTTCTTGTTACTCTCAGGGGGCGGAAACTTCTCCTTCCCAAGAACAAAATCTGAATTGCGGTAATACTGATTCACCTTCGGAGTTCTCTTCTCCTTCTCAATGATATCGCTCAGTCCACCCTGACTATTCTCTACAACCGAAACAGTTAACTGATGCAATGACCGCAGTGGAGCCGGGTCAGCTTCCAGATTCATCCTCTTTCCCCCGTTATCCATCCCATCATTCGACGAGAGCTGTGAATGGCTGTAACCGCCACCAGAATAACCAGTAAACTGAATCTCCCTGGATTCTAGCTTCTTAACTAAATTCCTTACCTGATCGAGCTCATCCGTAAGCTTCTGCCGCAAATCGCGAATCTCTTGCTTCGACTGCGTGGAGAGACTAATGGTAACGCGATTTTCCCTACGAAAGAAAGTGGAACGGGCGACAACACCATTGTTAGAAGGTGGCTCGCGGCTGTTGGCGGGGGTGACCGCGGAAACCTGCCGCCGGTTGAGACTGGATGAATCATCTGAGGCAGCATCGAAGGGGGAAATCTGCTGTTGCAACGAATCGGCGTCGTTCGCAGCGGCGGCGGCGGCGGCGGCAGCCGCAAGGGTTTGAACAAAGGGCGGGGGTTTTGAACCCTTGTTGTGAGTTTTTCTGGTGTAAACTTTGGATTCATTCCATCTGTGTTTCTCTCTCGAACCATCTCCACCGCTTCCAACCAAAGGCCCCGAAGCCATACATGAAAAGCAAGAACAAGCCCTAACTCTAGACTATTGTTTAAAGGTTCTATTGCAGAGAAAAAGAAACCCTAGTTTTTGCAACTGGTGCAGTAAAAATTCTCGAGTTGAGACAGAAACCCTAGGATTCCGATGGGAGTTAGGGTTTATGGCGAAACCCTAGAAGGAAAAGAGAGAAAGAATTTGGTACCGTTTCTTGTTTACCTTTTTAGGATTTGATTGGGAGGAAAGGCGACTCTTCTCCTACTGACCGATTGCCTTTTCTGACGTCTGCCTTATCTCCCCGGCTTTATTAGAGAGAGAGAGAGAGAGAGAGAGAGGGTCTGTTGGAGTGAAAGCCTCTTAAGATCTTGGGCCAGTTTGTAGAATGATTCCGGCGAAGTCGAAACTTTTAGTCGGTGAGGAAATGCGTGTCAATATCAATCAGAGGGTTGCGTCACGCCATATAAGAGTGATTCAGTTGGGCCCACGTGAATCTTCATGCATATCGTCAATGGATATTAGTGGAAGATGAAGGTGGATGATCCTGACCGCTCACTCATTGTGTCCATTCACCTTCTTTTTATGAGCAAACACTCGAGGCAAAGCGTAAGCGACAAGAAGAAGTTGAGAGGTTAGATTTGCGCTTAAGAAACGGGATTAATGTTGAGGTCCCAGGATGATGGTATACAGCGCGACAACACCTCAACACCATGCAACTCATTCACGCTGGTATGGTGAGCCCCATATGCAATTAATCCAGTCCGTTGATCCTATATCGGCGCAAAATTCATGCAAAAAGGTTCCCTCTAGCATCTAAGAAATGGTGTTTTGTTTCGTTGAACGTGAACCATTGGTTGTATAGCACCTCTGATTGTTCATTTCAAACAATGTACATGTCCAAAGGTAGGGGGCCGCGATCTATACTAGCATTCCCAGAATATTTGTTCAACGTACAGCCCAAGAATTTACACGTCTACCTAAAAGGAACATGGGAAAGTCTAATCTATAGTGGTAGCTTGATCTTGTTGCCTGGCTTAGCATGCCTAGTGTACAAGAATCATGTACTCTGGATGATTCTAAGCATGTGAAATTTTGTACTTTTGATTGCAAGAAATTGAGAGTTAGATACTTTGTATACAAACAAAATAAGTATGTATGCTTATAAACAAAAGTATATTAGAGTGGTTCAATTCATAATCAGTGAGGAAACAAAATTTTAATTTAAAATAAGTCAAGGTAAAAGTAGAAAAGGGAAAAAGATTTTTTTTTTAAGTTAGAAAAAAAGACTAAAATTTTAAAAAAAATCATAAATCATCAAAAATAATAACAACCTATTTAACAATTTTTTAATAGACAACATTGAACATCATCTCTAGATAATAATTGTAGTGCATTGATTTATACACCCATTTTTTCTTACTCAGGCCACCCTTTTTATAAAAAGAGATAAAGAAGGCTAGAAAGAGGAAAAGGTGGCCCAAGCAAGAAAATGAGTGTGTATATCATCACCAAAATTGTATTGTCATTGACAAACTTAAAGTTTAGAGTAAAATGTCAAAAAAGCTCAAAAAATATGAAGTTATCAACATTAAAAAGGTCATAAATTTTTTTTTACAAAAAAGAGGGGCTTTTAAATGGAAAAAAATAGAAAGTGGCTGTAAAACGATGGGTTTTTTACATTTGATGCGGTGCACGAAAAAGAAACAATGTTTTAGAGAAAATATAATAAATAATGTGCCCTTTTAATTGCGGTCCAATCTTGATTTCTTTTTATTTGCAGTACATCCAAAGCTAGAAAGCTCAGACGAAGGGGTTAGAACATTCCAAGGGCCGCCTCAAGTAAATGTGGGTTGGAACACAGCAACTTGCTTTATTTGTCTCACTACAGCCGCATTCATCCTCTTTCAATCATCTTCGATATATTAAATCCAAGGGAAGGACCAATCTAACCTTGGCATATTGAAGCTGTTTGACTCTTTGATTGATCGTTGTGGCTCCAAAGGCCAAACTTTCAAAGATCAACGTGCTAACTTATTTTTTCTGGCATCTTAGTTAAGGAAAATTTTGAAATTTTCACATTGGAATTCATGCCATCGAGTATGGTTTTAAGCATGTTGAGAAGAAAAATGTTGATAAAACTCTACAGAGAAATACAATTGTAACTTGTACCAAAGCCTTACAGCACAATGGCCCAAGGAGTCTCCCGCCTAGGTAACCAAGGTTCAATGTTGCTCATAAGTGTCTCTCTATGCCTTTGAACCTGTGATCTAAGTATAGTTATCCATGAACTTGTTTCATGGATACCCATAACGATGAACCTTCAAACCTGTGATCTAAGCATAGTTTCTAAGGCTCGTGCAATGGAAAGCCTTAGCTTGATGATACCTTTAGCAGGATGGACCCTTTGTTTGGCCTGAATGAAAAATAAAGAAGAAACAAACAAGAAGGAAGATCTTCTGGCCTCTCTTTCTTGATGTAAGTTGCAACTTTCAAAGTTTCGGTCTATATCAGGTGCTTAATGTTACCAAAGACAGAAAAAGACAGACAAAAACTCTCTGGAGGTTGGACTACTTTCTCTCTCTAAATTATATTTAGAGGAATGCAATTGACTACACAAAGAGGTTTGTTCAGCGTATTAAAATTGCATGCAGGCTCGTTCATTACTGTTAAATTTTTTTTATCATGATCTAAGGCATATCATTTGGCTTGGACTGCCTCGTATGACTGAGATACCAAAAGTCTTATATATTGCATGCCTAAGACCTTGGCTCCTGATCGCTTCACGATTGTAAAACAGAATGGTTCAAGAGACGAGGTCTTAGAGGTATCCAATATATGAGATTTTGTTATGATCATAAGTGGGACCAACTTGTTGCCCACCAAAGATATTGACTTAACTAATTTCATCAGTCCTAGGGCTTTTAACTTATTAAGTTCTTAACAATATTTTTGGTACCTGATGCTATGTGGAGCAAGCCAAATCAGATAATAACGGCTTGAATTGCCTCACCATGCAACTTTTTAAGCACATGAAGATGGTAAATTCACCTTTGATAGCTAGACTCTCCCTTAGCACCATATTTGGCAAGAAAGTACCCTATAATCAATGCTAGCATCATCCATGTGTTTGAGATAAGTAAAATATTACCTCTATTTGAAGAAAAATGATAAAGAGATAGGGCTTACTAGCTTTAACAAGCAAAGCACCTTTTAGGTCCACATATGCCATGTTAACAATTATCTAATTCGTTGGTCTGATAGCTATGACAAACTCTTCCTATTATACTAATTTCGTCTGATTATAAGAATTAGTCACAAGATTTTTAAATAATTGAATTTTTTAAGAAAATTTTATGCCTTTTTTATGCCCTGACTTTTTTAAAACAAATAAGTTGAACAACTTTCAAATTCAAAGCAAATTTTTAAAATTTTAACATGAGTTTATCTAGTAAAACTTAAATTTTACAAATAATTTGTCAAATTCTCAAATATTATTTATAAATTTAGTAAAAAATTCAAATGAAAATCTTGGACTCATATTTGAAAAGTGATTTTTTTCTAAAATTTTCACAAATAGTTGCCAACTTTTTTGAATATTTGGCTTGTTGATTTATTCCTTCCAAACTTTGTAACTATGATCGGAGACCTTTAGACTTTTCATCCATTAGACTTTATTTAGGGTTTCTTCAAGAAAATGTATAGGGGACTAAAATCTCATGAGTCTCTTATTAATAACATCAATTAAAAAAGGAAAAACACACACACACACACATAACAATGCAAAGCCTCAAACCTTGGTCACCTAGGTGAGAGACTCCTTTTGCACTTAGAAGGCTTGGAGTCTTTGGTGCAAATTCAATGCATTCTTTTTTATGTGGAGCTAAGCAAGTGCCTTGCTTACTTGCTTTTATAGTAGTACTCTTATTTAAAAGTTACTTTACTAGAGATCTGAGGTAGTTTTTGGCATTATTTTGTTAAGTATTAAGTCTTGCATGGAGTCTAATTGGTTCATCTTCTTTTTTCCTAGAATAATAAGAAAGGAAGTACAAATTATTTTCTCAAAATCATGGTCACGTAGCTAAGCAAGGTTCAATTATGGTTTATCATAATTTGGAAGGATATGAGCCCACAACACATTTAACAAAACAACATGTTAACCCATCATTTCTATGCCCAAAACTTGATTCAACTATTCATTATGGTCCGAATTATCGAGGGAATACCAAATATTTATGACTGGGGCCATTTTATCTGAGACAAAATAGGTTGGGACCATTAAAAAAAAGACGGGTCAAAAGTACATACCATCAAGATACACACACATGCTTTGAATTTGTAATCTGAACTCTTGTTTATACAAATCTCTAACTGTCTGTCTCCAATAATCAACATATGTTGGTGCTACCCAATCCACACTATTTTTAGATGAAAGGGTTGGGATGTGATCCTTTTACTAAAAGTGAGACCCTGCAGTAGCTAACCATGTGCTCATGCTCTATAGTAGCATTACTCATCAATCAAATTGTAGTAAGATAAGAGAAGATTGGTCATACTCTTTCTAAATCAATTAAACTCTTGTTGGACTAACCCCATGGTATAAGTGTGATGGACCAATAAATGCACTTCCTAACATAATTTGCACAACATGACTTCTATTTCTAGCTCTCCAAATTTTCAAATTCCTAACCAAAATGCAACTTTTGGATTGAATGTTGTTTGTTACTAAAATGAAACAGTCAATACCACCACTTTGGGTTTGCACTTTCCCTTTTGAAAGGTGGTACTATAATAGCAAAATTCTCTAAATAATTAGAAATTTTTCTGACATTTTTTATACCCAACTTATTCTTGAACAATTCAAAAGTTCTTCCAGTTTTCAAATTCTAAACAAATTTTAAGAATTAAAAAAAATAATTAAAAGCACAAGATTCAAGAACTTGAATCTACCTAATAAAACTCAATTTTCATAAGTAGTTTACCAAGTTCTCATATATTATATGTCAAATTAAAAGTTTAAAGTCACATATTAAAAATTCTTTTTTTCAGAAATTATCATGTGTTTGCCATATTTTTAATTTTATTTTTAAATATTGTGACCGTAGATGGTACTATTAATATACAACATAGAAATAAGTTCAGAAAAGTAACATGCGAACTTTGTGACCATGGATATATACAAATAAATACAGAGATGCAACAGATGTAGAGCATCAGCTCCAAAATTCAATAGACGATGAACATGTTTGCTTGGAAATACTACCGACCTAAAATTCAACAATATGTTTAGCACGCGTGAAAAGTAAAAGCAATTCAATCTACTTAACCAAAAATGCGGCACAAGTTTTAAACCCCACCATTTACCCCAAAACTGGAATCAGTGAAGTTGTACAGAAGCTGAAGATGAAGCAAATTTTAGCAATATAATCCGCCAAAGTGAGAATCTTCACATCTATCTGAGCTCCTGGGGTGTAGAAGACTAAATATGAGGCATACCTCTTTAAGCGATATGCTCTGCCAAAGAGAGGATTTTGCCATGTTACTTCTTTTTCAGTTCATGAGGCCCAGGTTAAGGAACGCGAGTGTCCATTGGCTCTCATTGCTCGTTGACAAGGACAACTGCATCTTCATCAAACTTGACTTCACAGCTCTGCATGGCAGCATGAACAACAACGCTCTATACCACATCTTCCTTCTTTTCCACCTGGTTATTCTCCCTCTGCAGAAGCTATTATACCGTTTCCCAATCTTGCCACTTTTTTCCCTTCTGAGCTTACATGCACATGACCTGCTTTGCACCTGAGCTATCCACAACTTTAAGGTTGGTCCTCATCCATACGGATGTTCTTTTGCTGCTGCAAACATGCAAGGAAAACCTTTATCTGAGTCGATATCAGCATTCAGCAATATATCGATTGAATGACATGATAGGGAGGCCACTTAAAAGTAAGAACCATAGAGGTCTCATGCCCAAAGATTTGTTGTGCAGGTTTCTGATATTGTGACGTAGTGAGGTAAAGAAAATCAAGACAGCAGAGTACCTAAGGTGTCTCCGGTGTGTTAGGAAAGGACTTGAAAAGTCTAGTTGTTAGGATGCTTGGTTTTTCTTGACCTGCAAGATATGATATAAGTGAAAAGACAACCAGTAATTTGCAGCACTAATGACGTCTTTTGATCCTTCTATACTTTGGCAGAAAGACCTAAAGGGCAGCTCCAGTGCACCAAGCGCCCGCCAATGTGGGGTTCGGGGAAGGGGCAGACCACAAGAATTCATAGTAGGCAACCTTACCTTGCATTTTACAAGAGGCTGATTCCACGCCTTGAACCCATGACCTCAAGGTCACATGATGACAACTTTGCAGAAAGACCTGTTCTCCTGTTATTGCAGTGGCAAATAGAACGATATGGAAATCTCCTATTATTGTCCACTCCAGGTCTGTGTATAAACTATACTGCAAAAGAATATGGGGCAAACCTTCCTCCATAAAACAAGAAATGAAGAGAATGTTGATGATGACAGGCTTGCAAAGTCAATGCAAGTGCTGACATGGGCAAAGATGGCATGGAAATTGAAACATCAGCGCAAGAAAATCGAAAGACACCTGAGAGCTGAAATCACTGGAGCTTAGCTTTGGTGTCGTGTCATAGGATGTTCTCAATAGCAGATTTGTGCCGACGCTTCCCATCAGTGTACGACCCACTTCATACAAACGCAAGAGATAAATTTGGTCAATTTGTATGAGGGTCTTGAGAAGGGGTGGACCACAAGGGTTAATATTATGCAGTCTTACCTTGCATTTTGTAAGAGGCTGTTTTCATGTCTTGAATCCATGACCTCAAAGTCACACCATGACAACTCTATCATTATGCCAAGGCTCACTTTGTCAAGTCATTGACTCCAACAATTGAATATGTTTAAGAGGACTTGAAACAACAAACAGTCTACAGGCGAAGGTATACTTGCTTCTTCCCAGTGTTTACAGAAGTGGGCAAGGAAGTTCATCCCTGTCGCTCATTTGTTTCGAATTGTGTTTTGACTAAGATAGGCTGGCTCCAAAATTTGCCCCAGAAAAATAGGAGCAATACATCGTCTCTAAGGAACTAGTTAGCAAATTTTCTCTAGTGTGGATTATTGGTAACGGAACATGAGAAGTTTCCATGCCACTAAACAAAGAAGGTATTGGAAGATTCGACTACAAATATACAGATATGTGCTTCAAGAAATAAGACGAGATACAAAAACTAGAATATAAGCAGATAAGATAATCTCATGAAATAAGGCTCAGTGACCTACTTTCAAGTGAATAGAGCCATGACAAGCTATTCAATGGTCAAAACCACTTAGTAAACAGACTATGAGATCTTAAAATTAGCATTTAGGCTTATGAACGATTTGAATGGCAAGAGATAATTTCTCTCTTAAATATGTAACATATAGTCCAAGTTAAATGAGCAAAATCATTGATTAAAGAGACAAAAGTCTATATCATCATCATCAAAGCCTTATTCTGATTAGGGGTCGGCCACATGAATCATGTTCCTCTATTCACCTATATCAAGTGTCATTATTTCGTTAAGTTAAAGTGTTTTTAAATCACTTCTCACCACCTCTAGTCACATCCTTTTGGGCCTTCCCCTTGCCCTTTTGGATCCTTCAACTTAGATTGACTCAATTCTTCTAACTGGGGTCACTTTCAGTCTCAATTGGACATGTCCAAACCATCTAAGTCTGCCTTGTCTCATCTTGTTACCTATTAATACTTCTCTTGAGTATCCTCTAATATTTTCATTTTTTATTTTATTATTTCTTGTTTTGCTACTCATCTATCTCAACATCCTTATTTCAGCTATATTCATCCTATGTATATATTGTTTCTCAACTGCCCAACACTCTAATCCATAGAGCGTGGTCATCTTTACAATTGTGCTATAGAATTTTGCTTTTAGTTTAAACAAAACTCCATAGGCACATCTTTGTTTATTCCAACTTGCTTAGATTCTTTGGGTAATATTCCTCTCAATCTCTCAACTTTCACGAAATTATCAATCCCAAATATCGTAAGTGGTTTTTGTGGAATACTTACTTATCAATCTTTACTGATGCTTCCCTTCGACTTCTCTCCTTCCTAAAATTGCATTTCATATACTCTGTCTTTGTTTGGTTAATTTTATATCTAGACTCTACAGCATCTCTCAACAACTTTAGCTTTCTATTTACTACCTCCCTTATCTTATTAATCAAAGCTATGTAATATGCAAATAACATGCATTATGAAATCTCCTTATGCAAATGTTTTGTTAACTTATCTAGGGACTCTATCATAAGCTTTTGTAAGTCAATAAAAGACAATATAGAGGTCTTTCCTCTTCTTCGCATATTTCGCCATCAGTTATCTAAGGAGGAAAATAGCTTTTATGATTGGTCTTTGATACACTCGTCTCATGCTCTTCTCAATCACTCTTTCTCAAAGTTTCGTGGTATGGCTAATAAGTTTGATTGCATGCTAGTTAGTGCAACTCAGTATGTCTCTTTATTTTAATAAATTGGTACAATAAAGCTTTTCCTTCAATCATCAGGCATTTTCTTCGATCTTAAATCTTATTGAACAATTTTGTCAACCAAACTATTCCAGTATCTCTCATATATTTTTAGACCTCTATTGGTATACCATTGCTCCCCAAGGCTTTTCTTGATTTCATTTTTTTTTCAAGGCTTCTTTTATTTCAGGTATCCTAATCTTATGGTTGAATTCATATAATCCAAC
Source organism: Warburgia ugandensis (assembly GCA_035236585.1). Taxonomy (NCBI): domain Eukaryota; kingdom Viridiplantae; phylum Streptophyta; class Magnoliopsida; order Canellales; family Canellaceae; genus Warburgia; species Warburgia ugandensis. The sequence goes on from CP141134.1 coordinate 68,703,162, forward strand.
ATTATTGGTTTTATGATTCTTTCAATCTCTATATTCTCAGGGCTATTATCATTTAGTAATTTTTTAAAGTAACTTTCCCACCTTTGATTGATCTCATCCTCTTTGAGTAGTACACTTTAGTGATCACTTTTGATGCATTCAACATAGTTTATCATTATTCTTCTATTCTTTATATTGCATGTTTGGACATATTTTTCTCATCTTCTCTTGACCCTAATTTATTGTAGAGATCATCATATGCCTTGAGTTTATTCCCACTTGCTACTTTCTTAGTAATCTTTTTAATATTCTTATATTGCTTTAAGTTTTCATTATTTTTTGTCATTGCTATGCTTTAAAGCATACTTATTTCTCTTTAGCAATTTTTTATACCTTTTGACTTCATCACCAAGTTTTCTTTACTAGTTGCCTTTTACCTTTAGACACTCCTACAATATCCTCTGCCACTTTATTAATGGACTTAGCCATGTTAGTCTATATTGTGTTTATCTATTTCATTATTTCACTTTTCTTCCACCATCAACTTGTTTATGAGCGACATTATCTTATCTTCTTTTAACCTCTACAACTTAGTTTTTGGATGTTTATTACGTTCACTTCCTTTCTTCCATATATTAATGTACATATTCATAATGATTAACCTATGTTTTGTGGCTAAACTCTCACCAGGTATCACCTTACAATCTTCACTCATTGATCTTTCGATGTTCATAATGAGCAAAAAGTTTATTTGACTTTTATATACTCTACTTTTAAAGGTTATTATCCATCCCTCTTTTTAAAGTATTTGTTTGTTAGAACTAAGTTATACGATAAAGCAAAATCTAGGATAGCTTTTCCCATCTCATTTCTTTCTCTAACTATTAAGTGTTCAATTTTGTCTAAAATAACCCTTAATTAACATTTGATTAGATCATCTAATTGAGTAATTTTGTAATTTTAAATTAATTTTAGCTCTAATCGATCATCCAACCGTTGATTTGAAAAATTAATAATTAGATGATTATTAGAACTAATTAGGTATGTAATTTAGATGATTCTAAAATAGTTTTCTATTTTTCAAATTAACCAGGATTATGTAGATCAAGTTATCTTTGTGGGCCCAATGATATACAATGGAGATACATTGAAGATCTTAAACACATGACACATCACATGACAGCCACCTTATGGCAACATTGCATGAGCATCTCACACAAGCATGGCAAACATGGGCAAGCATGGGAAACATGGACAAGCATGGGCAACCAATAAAATAGGAACCAACTTTTTAGCCCCTTTACAAGAATACATCTCCCACCCGTCGGAGGCCTTCTCCTCACGGAGAGAGGGGGAGGACTCTTCCTCTCCCATCTCTCTTGTGTTCTCCTTCTCTCTCTGTTTATCACTCTCCTTCCCTCTGTTCTTCACTTCTCCTCTCCTCTTTTCTCACTACCCTACTCGCATCTCCCATTGGCCAACTCAGGTGCATGACACCTCCACTAGCCAGTCTGCTAGCAGCTGTCCTCTCCCTTGTTCTCTTTCTCATCTATCTCACCTTTTCCCTCTGCCTAAGCATTTTTCCTCTTCCCATCTCCTTCTCATGGCCCCTGTCCCTAATCCTAGACCGGGCAGCAACCATCTCTGTTGGGCTTCACCCACTTTACCTCTCTCACTCTTTGATCTTTGATGCATCAAGCAGCATACCACCCGCCTACCTTTCTCACATAGTTCCTAGGCTCGCCTACAGCCACCATCACTGGTCTACTCCTTAGTTTCTTCAAACCCCCATCTCTCTCTGCATTATTGACCAACTGTCTTAACCTCTCGGTTCTCATTGCCTACTCCCACAATGCCGATATGCTCCAATTTCTCTTGATCTCGGCTCTACACCTCTTCCTTCTCTCCACTGGCATCCCAAAAAACCCAGATCCCCTTCTCTCCTATACCTCATCGCATCCTATGCCTCGACTCTCTATCCCAACTTCATTTCTCTCATCTCACTCTTGTCTCTATTTCCTTCGTTCTCTCTCCCTCTACCTTCTCTTTCTCTCCCACCAGCCACATCAATCCCTCATCATCCTCTTCTTCTTCTATCCTCCCCCATCGTCTTTTTCTTCTTCTTCTCTTCTTTCCCTTCGTCCTTTCTTCTTTGTCTTTTTCTTCTTTGCATCATCTCACCTGATAAGCCTTCTTTTCATCAGTTAAAGAAATAGAAAACAAAAAAAATTCATTTCTATCCTTTGCTCTTTAATTAAAATGACATTTGGATCCCCTTTTTAATTCTCACTATATCCCGTTGTTATTTCAGTTTTATGTTATCCCTATTTTGCTTATCCAAGGACTGTAATAAAAGATAATTATTTAAACTACAGTTTATGTTATCCTCATTTTAATTATAATTCTAGTTTTTTTTGTCTGTTTACTTATTAGTACCTGTTGTGACTAGCAGTATAACACAGCAGTCAAAACAAGGAAGTTCTAGTTAAATTGTTATTTTCTTTCATTTCTTTGTACTTAATTAACGACCTATTTACTCATGGACTGCTTAATGAATTGGAATTTTATTTTTGTTATATTTTGTAAGTTAAAATTTATGTAAACTCTACTTCCCAATTGATTCCCTGTGGAATCAACTCGGACTTACACTAGTTAGACTACAACAAGCGTGCACTTGTGAAAAACTCAATAAGTTTTTGGTGCCATTGCTGGGGACCCGCAATAGTGTTTTGATAAAATTTAATTAAATTTTCAAAAAAATAAATTTTCAAAAAATCATAAATTTTCAAAAAAATTAAAAATTTTAGGAGTTGCATTATTTTAACATTCTAGCCATTTTAAGTGTATTTTAAAATTTTGTTAATGCATAAATTCAATTTCTCCTAATTTTTAGTATTTACTGATAATTTTTGTTTTGCAAGAAAATTGGAAAAGAAAGGAGAAATTCAAGGAGTTTAATTAGGATCATTACAATTTAGTTTTGAGTAAATTGTAGTGAGGATTTCATGTAATTATTTTATTTTACAATTCATTTGAAAGGATGTAATAATATAGGTCAAGGATAGGCCATAGTAACCCGGAAGTGAAGGTGGAATGTAAATGGTCCCACCTTTGTATGAGAAGACATTTTCCAGGACCCCGCTGTGAGAAATTTCTCAACTCCTTAAAAGTTCTAATTTAGGTTATACATTATAGATTAAAATTGCATTGGTTGTTAGTGTAAAAGTATATAGAATACATTCAATATATGTTGTATTTTTAGGGTTTGCATTAGTTGTTAATTTTTATTGCATCTTTAGGGCATGTTTAATTGCTTTAAGGTAATTATATATTAATTGAATTGCCATGAAATGAAAAAAAAAAAATAGTAAGGGCACACAACCTCACAAGATCAAGGGTGGATTTCATCACCACCTCTTAGCCCACTTAGGATAATTACCACAAACACATAACCCCACCATCAAAATTAATTAAAATCAATTAGAAGAGACATATAAGGCTCGCCACATGCTCATAGGACCCTTTTGAAAGGAAGCAAACTATTGCCACTCCAATGGCCCCTATTAAATCGACTATGCTGGTTTTTAAACGACTAGCTCTGCCAGCACATTCTATGACTCAGACTACCTACAACTAGCTAAGGAGGGTGTGAAGTGGTTGGTTAGGTAGGATCTAACTAGTAAGCAGTGGGACAAGTTAGAAAGAGAGGAGGAATGTTAGATTAGGCTAATCTAAAAGCTTCTCAACCACACTATTATAAGATAATCAAATTGTTTGCTTGCTAATCGTATGGGTGTTTGAATTTTTGTGCCCTATCATTAGCATTTAGGTTGCATTAGTTAGGTAGTAAAAAGAAGAAGAAGAAGAGAGAGACATGGTCATTTTCATTCAAAATTTGCATATTGACCAAAATGATAATCGGTACCCCAGCATTAATAGAGAAGATATTTTCCCATGGAGAAATAATCCCCTCTTTAACAATGACGAATCACCTCACGTCATGAATAATAATAATGTTTCTTCATGGACGAATAATCCTCTCTTTGATGCTAATGATCTTCCACCTCTATTCAATGATAATATACACCAATGAAGGAATTATTCTCAACCACATGGAAATAGGAGAAGGAATTATAACAGGCAGTGGGACCAAAATAGATCAGTGGAGGATAATTGGCATAACCAAAATTCTCATAGAAATGTATTAAAAGAATATTTATAGCCTAATTATACCAGCATACTTTCATGAATAAAATTACCTTCAAATGCTGGTATGATTAAAATAAAGGTACGAGTATTTCAATTACTTTCAAATTTTTATGGGTTCGATAGTGTGAGTCCTTATAGTAATTTAAAAGAATTTGATGAAGTGTGCACAATCCATCGTACACAAAACATTGAATTAAACATTGTAAGACTCAAACTATTTCCTTTATCTTTAAAGGAGAAAGCTGAGATGTGGTTTCATTCACTGCCAGTAAATTCTATACGAACATGGCAAGAAATGACTAGGAAGTACTTGAATAAGTTCTATCCTATACATAAGACGAATGCTCTCCACCGCAATATAATGAATTTTACCCAAATGGATAAAGAGACCTTCTATCAATGCTGGAAAAGATTCAAGAAATTGTTGTTAACTTGTCCACATCATGGATACGAACTTTTGCGTATCATTAGCTTCTTTTATGAAGGACTTCATTCGGATATGGGCCAATTTGTTGAAATGATGTGTAATGACAATTTCTTAAATAAACAACCAAAAGAGGCGTAAGAGTATTTGGAATGGTTGACAGAGAGTGCATAAGCTTGGGCTCATTTAAAAATAGTAGGTTACCCAAACAATCCTAAGTCCACCACCACATCTACTAAGGGAGAAATAAATGCTACGACTGAAAAATATGATATGAAAATAGCATCCCTAGCTAGAACAGAGGCCATGAAAATGGGAAATTTTTCCTCTATGAAAGTTGAACAAGTGTGTGATATTTGCGAAAGTAATACACATTCTTATAAGCAACATTTTTCCCCATCTTTAGAGACATATATTCCCGACTTCAGTAATCATTCTATTGTTAGTTGGAGAAATGAACATAATGCTAATGTCTCATACAAGGCTCAGTACCAACTCTATTACCAAAAACAAGGACCACTTGCTCCTGGACCTTACCTTCCTCCACATAAGATGAAAGTGCAATACCAGGAGAAGAAAATTGCTCAAATTCAAGCCCAATTAAAAGAGAACACAGATTCCATGATTGAATTGAAGGGTGTGATGTCTCAAATGCTTCATACTATTGATCAAGGGCCATGTCCTATTCCACCCAATGAAACCTTGATGATACGAATGTGGTAGGTGCGAGCATGGAACAAACGAAGGCAATTGCCATTGTTCACAGTGGTAACATAATTAAAAAGTTTGGTCCTAAAAAGGCTGAAATAGTGCTCAAACCTGTTAGAAAAAGAGACAAATTTGTCACACCCACTGAGCAATATGACATCATTGCTCCATTTCCAAAAAGGCTGCATCGAGCTTCTACAAGTGTCTTTAGTTATGAAAAGCAACCTAAAGATAAATTTATCTTGCTTGGTGATAAAATGAAAATTTTTAAATTGCAAGATAAATTCACTAATCAGTCCTTTTTAGAGGCCTGTTTATCTCAATTTGTATGGGACTTAGGGAAGTTTCGAACTTAGTAATATTTTTATTCTCTGAAAATTTTCATCGTAATAATTATGTATATTAATTTTTCTTTCTTTCTTCTTCTTTCTTTTCTTTTTCAGAAATTTTTTACATCTCCTTATTATTTTTGCATTTCTCAATGTATTATCATCATCCTACTTTTTAAACATTGAGAACAATGTTTCTTTTAGGTTGAGGGTGTAGAATTCTATCAAATTCTAGTTTTTATTAGTTTTTTTCACTTAAAAAAAAAAAGAGAGAAAAAAAGAGAGAGTTTTGATAAGTCCTTTATAAAGATAAGAAGTTAGGCTTTCTAAATATTTAGCATTTTAACTTTAGTTGATTAATAGAGTTGTATGCAATTAGTTCACTATTTTATTCTTTTTCTAATGTATCTCATGAAAAATTTAACTTGGAATATCAAGTGCACAAAATAGCTATATATAGTTAAGTTGAAGAGAAAATATAATTTAGAGATCTTGAAGAAATTTTTTAGAGACTTATAACCCAAGTGAGTTTTGAGTCATTCTTTCTTTTCTAAGGGTTATATATAAATTCAAAATTATCTTCAGCGAAAATTATTTCTTAGTTGATCTCATTATTCTTCATCTTGGTTGACTATTGAGAAATATCAAAAGAATATACCATATATCTCATAAGTTTATGATCATCTTTAAGTTATATAAAACTTAGGAAATGATAGAGGCCATCATTGGTAAAACCTAGAGCCTTTAGCCTTCCCTATATTATTTTCTACTTGTTTGACCCTTGAGCCCTTTAAATATCAGCCTTTTCTTCAGTAATGAAACAACCATTACCTATATTAAACCCCTATAAAAACATCCATTACACGTTTGTTTGGAAAATATGTAGAGAAATTTGAAAAACATCTTGAGAAAAAGTATGAACAATACAATACAAGAGATGAACATTAAAGAGATGAAAAAGAAGGAAAAAGTCCAAAAAGTCTATACTTAAAAAAAAATGATGATTGGCAATGAAAAAGAAAAATGTTCACTCTTGCAAGGATGAATAGAAAAATTGTGAATACATCGATAGAAAATCTTTACATACTTTTTGGACAACCTTTGTTCACCTTCATATCCATCTTTTTGATAACCCCCCCTTACCTAAGCCTACATTTTGTCTTAATAGAAGTCCTTATTTGATCTTAGGAGAAGTATGGCTTGAATATGGTTATAAATGAATAGGGAGTTGGGTAATGTATAACATTCTTAATAGCTGATATCCTTTCATGAGACCATTACCATCCTTTTTATGTTATCATTCTTCTGTATGAAATATGTGGGACTTGGACTCGATGAAAAACATTCTACTTACATATTAATTAGAGTACACCTTTCTAAATGACTTCTTTATGAGTGACAGCTATATCCTGTGAGAATTGAAGTTAAAGCATACATTTGGATGGTAATGTAGGTTATATTTGACTCCAAAAACTATTATTATATATCAGCTATGGCACACACACTCACCTTCCAAAGTTTAATGAACTAATGATATATCTTTAGCATAAAGGGAAGGATTTTAAACCTTTTTGTTCATCTTTATTAGCAGGCTAAAGTTAAGGATTTAATTTAAGCTGAATAGAAGAAAATTTTCTCAAATGAATAAAGGAATTTTGAGAATTTCATGGGTATGTTCACTACAAACCCTTCCAAGGTATAACTTGTCCACCAGGGGTAACCTATGGGTTTAAGGGCTTATTGCATATGCTAAATACAACCGTGAGTACCTACAAAAGCAGCAATTTAGGTCACATTTAATAAATGATTTTTCACATATTTTGCTAGGGACTAGCGAAATGTTGGTTGGGGGTGTGTTAAGTGTTCAATTTTGCCTAAAATAACCCTTAATTAGAATTTGATTAGATCATCTAATTGGATAATTTTGTAATTTTAAATTAATTTTAGCTCTAATCGGTCATCCAACAATTGATTTAAAAATTAATAATTAGATGATAATTAGAACTAATTAGGTATGTAATTTAGATTATTTTAAAATAGTTTCCTATTTTGCAGATTAATCAGGATTATGTAGATCAAGTTATCTTTGTGGGCCCAATGATATAAGGTGGAGATACATGGAAGATCTTAAACACATGGCACATCACATGACAGCCAACTCATGGCAACATCACATGGGCATCTCACACAAGCATGGCAACACATGGGCAAGCATGGACAAACATGGGCAAGCATGGACAATCATGGGCAACCAATAAAATAGGAACCAACTTTTTGGCCCCTTTATAAGAATACATCTCCCACTTGCCAAAGGCCTTCTCCACACTTTTCTCCTCACAGAGAGAGGGGAAGGACTCTTCCTCTCCCATCTCTCTCATATTCTCCTTCTCTCTTTGTTTCTCACTCCCATTCCCTCTATTCTTCACTTCTCCTCTCCTCTTTTCTCACTACCCTACTTGCATCTCCCATTGGCCAACTCAGGTGCGTGACACACCTCCACTTGCCAGTTTGCTAACAGCCGTCCTCTCCCTCATTCTCTCTCATCTATCTCACTTTTCCCTCTACCTACACATTTTCCCTCTTCCCATCTCCTTCTCACGGTCCCTGTCCCTAATCCTAGACCGGGCAGCAACCATCTCTGTTGGGCTTCAACCCACTTTGCCTCTCTCACTCTTTGATCTTCGATACATCAAGCAGCACACCACTTGCCTGCCTTTCTCGCACCATTCCTAGGCCCGCCTATAGCCATCATCACCAGTTGCTTCCTAGTTTCTTAAACCCCCCTCTCTCTCTGCGTTATCGGCCAGCCTTCTTAACCTCTCAATTCTCATTGCTTGCTCCTACAACGCTGATTTGCTCCAGTTTCTCTCAATCTTGGTTATGCACCTCTTCCTTCTCTCCACTGGCATCCTGAAAAACCCAGATCCCCTTCTCTCCTATACCTCATCGCACCGCATCCTCTGTCTTGGCTCCCTCTCCCAACTTGATTTTTCTCATCTCACTCTTGTCTCTACTTCCTTCGTTCTCTCTCCCTCTACCTTCTCTTTCTCTCCCACCGGCCACATCAATCCCCCATCATCCTCTTCTTCTTCTATTCTCCCCCATAGTCTTTTTCTTCTTCTTCTATTCTCTCCCTTCATCCCGACAAGCCTTCTTTTCATTGGTTAAAGAAATAGAAAACGAACAAATTTCGTTTCTACCCTTTGCTCTTTAATTAAAGTGACATTTGGATCCCCTTTTTAATTTCCAATATATCTCGTTGTTATTTCAATTTTATATTATCCCTGTTTTGCTTATCCAATGATTCTAATAAAAGATAGTTATTTAAATTACAGTTTATGTTATCCCCATTTTAATTACAATTCTAGTTTCTTTTGTTTGTTTACTGATTAGTACCTATTGTGCTAGCTGCGTGACACAGCAATCAAAACAGGAAGTTCTAGTTAAATTGTCATTTTCTTTCATTTCTTTGTACTTAATTTTAGAATTATTTAATCGTGGATTGCTTAATGAATTGAAATTTTATTTTTGTTGTATTTTGTAAGCTAAAATTTATGTAAACTCTACTTCCAAGTTGAGTCCCCGTGGAATTGACTCGGATTTGTACTAGCTAGACTACAACAGTCGTGCACTTGAGGAAAACTCAACACTAACCTCATATCCCTGATGTGCCCTATCATATCCTTTCCTTTTTCTCCATGATCATTTAAGTTTGCTCCTATAAATACCACCAATGTGTTGGAAATTTCTTGCATCACTATATATCTTCACATTAAGGGGAGCCTTTGCGCAATGATAAAGATGTCATCATGTGACCATGAGGTCACAGGTCTATAGTAAGGCTGCATACTATAGACCCTTGTGGTCTGCCCCTTCCCCAAACCTTGTATACGTGAGAGCTTTGTGCACTGGGGCTATCCTTTTTTACTCTATATCTTCCCAAAATTATCACTTAGTTTTATATTTAAACCTACTTGTGAGGAGGATGCAATTATAACATTTATATTCTTCTCTCCTATAATAAGCTTTATTAGTAGAATTCTATCTTCTTAAACAAGTTGAAAATATTAAATGTTGTTCAATATGCAAAACTTCTCGTGCAAATTTATACTCAAGAACAATGGAGACTATGACAACTACAAATGAGATAAAGCATCAAATAAATAGATAATCTCTTATTACTCACACAAGAAACATCCGCTGCTGAAGAGACTTACTGTTGATCAAAATGTTAGCTCATTGGGGTCACAACTTCTGCTGTGTCCCAAGACAAGTAGGAAAGGCATTATTTTACAGTGATGGTTCTTTCCAAGACTACTAACAGCTTACACATTGTAAGCACATCAGCAACAACAATAGAAATCATAAATATGTGAAGTGAAGAATTCATCTTTCGTTTTCCAGGGACAGCAAAGTGGGATTAACCTTCTGGGGTGTAAAAAAAATTAATAAAAGAAGGAAACAACTTTGACATCTTGATCATGTTCAGGAGATCTGCAGCTGATAGTGGGTCAAACTTTGCAAGCTAAGCTTCAAAGAACAAGTCTCCCTAATCCATCTGACACGAGACGAGGCAACTTAAGCTGTTCAATTGTCAACAACTTAAATGTTGGGTGCTGCTGCTCACAGCAACAAGTCTCCCCAGTCCATCTGACTCGAGACAAGAGGCAACTTAAGCTGTTCAATTGTCAACAACTTAAATGCTGCGTGCTGCTGCTCACAGGAGAAGACACTACCGTTCGAAAATAAAAAATCAGGCGAAGACGCTGAGGAGGATAAGGTCCCAGATCATGCAGTACAAAACCTGAATAGTTGGTCTTTGTAGAAGCATATGAATTTGCTTAGTAAAACTTCAGCCTCTTGTTGACCATTATTCCATTTCTTTCTTTTCTTGTCACAAATTGATTTATTTGATTGGAACCAAACATTTGAAAGAACCAAGGGAAATCAAGTAGAGCCAAAGACTAAAGCAGACTATAGATATTGGATATCCATCACTGTCGAGGTACTAAAAGAAAATTTTATGTGTAAGAAATGAATAATATAATAAATCAAAGCAAAGAAGGCTATGATACAACAGCTTGTTACCATGTTGCTATACATAACACAAATGGATAGCAATCACAGAATGCGACATGCATGGATAAAATAGTGACAGTAAGGTTGAAGTTATTGCTCTAGTACAATTGCTACTCTGACAAAAAGAGGTCCTGGATTTTCCCTGTCAAGAATGCAATTACAATGCAATGTTATTATCCTTGAAGCCTAAATTTCTTAACCAAACAGATTTAAGTAATTATGAAATATTTTGGAATTGCTGGGTCTACATACATCATTTTATTTTTCAATTGAGTTGGGACAAAGCCCCAATTGACAAGCAATGAAAAATAAATAATTGAATTACAAATATAAAGGGAAGCCTTTCGTCAAGGAATTTCAAAATCTATGGGCTTGATGGAATAATAATATGAGTCATACCTAGGGCTGTCAATTAAAATGATTATTCACAATTCGAATCAAACAGGTTGCAAGGGATAGGATATGGAATGAAAAATTCTATTCATGGACGGATATAGACTTTGAATATCTACAACCTATTTGGAATGCACATGGAAGTAGGGTTATTATACGCAGATTAACCAATCTAAAATGTAAAATTTTATATGATTAAAATTATTAAAATATTTATTAAATCATATTCTTAAATATAATTAATTAGTCATTTCATATATTTTTACTATTATAAAAGTAAGAAATATATTAAATTTTAACTACACCAAAATCTTTCCCTCCCTTCTAAATTCTAGTAAGCCTGATTTCTCTTCCCTTTCAGTGCTGCCAAAGGCCAATGCATAGCCTAGGCATAGCTGCTTCTGCTTCCGAGGAATCCCAAGTTCCCAACACATTAAGACCATAGTACCTTCTCAAGTCTCAATCCCCCTCAACCCATAGCAGCACTGCTCGATTGAGGAAATTTTGATTTGTAGAAATCATATCCGAAAACCCAACATATAGATATGATTTGCAGGCAGGTTCTGCATCCCATTTTCCGGTTAGATTTGTGGGAACCCCTTTGCCTGTCCATTTTTCGGTTCTATTTACAACAATATCCGGCTCGATTTTGCTGACATCTGTCTCTTCTTTCCAATCTCTCCATCCTCCTCTCTCCTCTCTCCCCTGTCTCCTGTTCAGCTTCTCTCTCTCTCTCCCTCCCTCTCCCTATTTGATTAATATGAGTCCTTCAATCCCATTGCCTGTTACAGACGGGTTCAAGACTTCAATCCAAGGGGAGGAATGGTTGTGACTGTGAGCATTGGCTGTGGAGTGTGGATGGTGATTGTTCAATTTGACTAGCTCTCTCTCTCTCTCGTGTGAATAGTGGCAGACGGCTTGGTGTACAATATTGATGGTTTTGATCGATGAAAAGCAAATGAAAACTAGATTGGGTTGATTTTTTTATCTCAATTTGTTATGTTTGTTATGCTTATTGATTTTGTTTTGGTGTAGTTTCAGCTTGAAGAAGGTGAGAGAGATTGCATTACCAATTCATCCTACCCTATCTTAGCTTGTTTTTGATTTTAGCTGTAACTAATCTCTTAGAATTTGTATTCAATATGTTATTTCGTATTTAATATTATTGATAGGTCGCGATATTTTGGTGTTCCTAGTTGCTTCAGAGTCTGCAGTTAGTACGGGAGGTACAGAGGTTGTTTGTGCACAAGATTGGTGTCGAGCATCATTGTCATTTAATTGAACATATTGTCCTTGAATTGAGTTTTTATTTATTTTGTCGTTGAGAGGATATGGTTTATGCTTATACCGAGTATTGCATTTGTAGCTAACCTTTTTTCATTTCAATCTAAATGGACATTAGATGGGAGTAACTCTTGCTGTTTTATATATGAGGAGGAAAATGAACTCTACATTTACTTTTATCCCACAATTTGTTTAGGGTGACTGTTTAACTTTTTCTAATAACTTTTTAGATGCATTTTGCCACACCTTTGTGTTCTTTCTCCCAATCCTAGCTAAGTACTTAATGTGTGGTCCTCTTTGTATTTCATATGCGTATTTGGAAGGAGACACGACTAGTAATATAGGAATTTTCTAATGCGGAGTCAATGGTGGAAAGTTTTTGGTGTTAATTTTAGATTTTCAATGAACTGACTATTAGTAGCTAAATTTGTCTATTAATCTTTGTTGACTATAGTCATGTTAATCTTATTAATGGTTTCCTTTCAATGCGCTGATGGGAGTTTATGAAAATATAACTTTGGGTGATATTTTCTCGAACTTCCTCTAAAAACAAGCTAAACTAGCCCCAGCCACCTAAACTGATAAACAAATCAGATCAATCTCTCTCCTGTAAGACATGTTCTACACATGGTAGGCTTTTGTACACGGAAAATCTACTTTAAAATAATTTAAAATTTGTGCAATTCCTGATCTTACCCTTAACTTGCTTTGTCGTTACAGGTTTCCAATTGAACTTGTCCTCCTATCCCCTGATTTGGCTCTCTAACAGGCATGGAGAGTTTAGTGAACTGTAGTTGCAAAGCATCTGTTGTTGCTCAGAAGTTTGTATTTTTGATGCGTCCTTCCAGTTGTGAAAGAAATTATCATTTAGAAGATTGACAAGCTGGGTTCATATTCTGCTATTTAAAATAAATTAGTACTGTACTAGAGTAACTACTTAATAGTTATTTAAGAATACGAAACAGGAACATTAGATTCATACACGAAGCCATCTTACGTTTCTTGTACTCATGCTATCATCTATATAGATATCGTTGAAACACAAACCTGTGGATGTGTTTTGCTGTAATGTGTATTTAATATTAAAAAAAAAAAAAAAAAACTTTAGCTGATGATGTAAGAATAACGTCGAAGTAATTAGTACAATCCTTCTTCATACTTTATTACTTTATGGGTACTTTGACTGCAGTCATAGTTGACAGGTAAAAGAGGAGGGTCTAACTTGTTGACTGTGAATGTGTTTTATGATGCAGGACCGGGAGAGGTAAAATGGCAAGCCATTGTACATACTGACGGAGTCTCAGCCAAGTCTGACGGAACTTTCCGATATATAATATATATATCCACATGTTTTATGTTTCCAATCTTTGAAGTGTTGATCTTTTTCTCTTAGTGCTTAATTTGTTGCTCACAGTCAACCTGGTAATTCTGTGAGAAGAAAAGGTCTTTTGGTGCTGTTTGGAGCCTTTCCAAATTGTATCTGAGGAGTGATGAAATATCATATGATCATAAGGGCCTGTCAGATGTTATTTGTCAAAAAGGATGTTTGGATTTAAGCCTGTTTTGACACAGAACAAAAGAGACTGCGGGCTACAGTCTGGACTGAACGGAATGGCATCATCCATGTTCCGTGCGTTCTCCAAAAGGCGAGTAAAAGCGAATGGTAACTAAATGTTGTCGAAAAGAATTAACAAAATCGAAGGGTATGGATAATCTGCTATCTGAATTGAAGCATAGAAATGTCTGAACTATTGTCGTCCTTCATATCGAAACTGATAAAATTCACTATAATGGATACGGAATAATGCTATCCAATCCATTGGCAGCCTAGGCGTACCCTATGTCCATCCTCAAGCATCCATTTGGTCTTGTCACCTAACTAGGTTTCACATTTCTCCAAGAAAGGTTTGATAAAATCGAGGAGCTCTCCTCAAGGTCTGCCTATGGATTCTTTGTGCACCTTTCCTTCACCCACAAAACCAATTCTGCTGGCCACTCCTAACTCTAAGGCCTATCCGATGTGCATGGTCTCAGGTGGAAGTAGATTAGCATAACTGTACCGGAAAGGAATTGCCTGATGGTGATATTCGGTTCCAATCACTTGTATAAGAATCCTAGAGCGAGATCTTATTGGAAAGGATTGAGCCTCGAGCACGGGTATATGCTATGTAGGGGCAGAGACGCCCTTCTGCTCTAAGAATTGAATCATCGATCAAATTGTTCGATTCTCATGTGGGAGTTCTTTCTCATTACTCTTCTCTCCAAACAGACGTCTTAATCCCTACAACGTTCTTCAACTCCTTGTCTAACACTGGGTTTTAGTATTTTACTAGAAAACCTTTAAAAATAAAAGCGAAAATGAGAACTCCCAGAAGTCCTGACATTTGTTGCATTTACAAGCTTGCTTTGAAGTATGTGTAGCTTTGCAACTTTAGCCACAGAAAGGCCTCGTCGTTCCTGGCTTATTGTTGCTCAAAGTTATTACGAAAATTTGTTGCATTTATGAAAGTAACTAAAATGACCTGAAGTAATTCCTCTGAGAGAGGCCATAACCAGGTTTGAACCGGTGACTTCTTAGTGTGCAGTCAAATGATCTTCCAATGAGATATGGACGCTCGTTTTGTGGTATGATGCCTTAGATTTTACTTATTTCTTTAGTGAGATAATCATTAACAGTCGCAGTTTAGCCTAATCTGATATATGTGGTTGATTTGTAGAGACCAAACAGATAATGAATGATCAAAACATAAGAGACCAACAAATCCAATTCAACTATGTAATTGAGCTTTATCCGAACATTTAGTATCATTTGAGAACGATATGCTATTCTTGTCTACTACACTTCAAAACTTAATAACCTTCTGGGTCGACCTTACCTGATAGTGTTTGCCGAGTTGAGAAATATAGCTGTCGAATGTTTCCAACTTGGATCAAGTGCTTAGGGATGTTGCTATTGCATGCCAGAAAATTATTGTAAGATCTTATTTTCTTAACTATATCTAATATAATACAATTTTTAACTGCTCTTTTACGAAAACAAAATTGTAAATCATGTCCATAAACCACCTGCTAGCTCATCCACTGGGTTCTCTCAACCAGCACAGACAATCCTAATTGAGTGGCCAAGATTTTGATTACATCATTTCTTCATATTCCATTTATATATCAGAAAATAATGGTCAAGATCTTCCAATAGATAAGTTTTTGTAG
The DNA here is from genome assembly GCA_035236585.1 of Warburgia ugandensis. NCBI lineage: Eukaryota > Viridiplantae > Streptophyta > Magnoliopsida > Canellales > Canellaceae > Warburgia > Warburgia ugandensis. Next base: position 68,718,777 of record CP141134.1, read on the forward strand.
GCATCCCATGGGCCATCCAAGACAGTACGAACAATCTGAATGGTTTAGATTACCAAGAACTATGAGCCTACATGTAATCTTAACTAACTAAAGCGCTTTAAAGAAAAGCATGGTCATGCTCACACGCAGCAAACAGTTTGGGTGCCAACGTGTTAAAAGTAAAACAAACGACAGTAGAGAGAAAGAGAGAAGTAATTCTAGATTATTTCATTGAAGGAATGAGTACAAATATATAGATGGAGCAGGCAGTACTGGCTACATTTATGAAGTTTTTCATGGGTAAAATTTAGCATGATTTATGCTAATTTGTAGCAATCATCATATAAAATTGGAAATAAGGTTGGTAGGATTGATTGAGAAAATCAAGGAAGGAAATGAGGGAGGATATGATCAAATTTTGATGATCGTTCTGATTCTTTCACACCTCCCCACAAACTTCTGTTGGTAGGACCAATATGAAGTTTGTTATACAACCATAAGTGGCCAGGCGTGGACTGGCCTTTGTTAAACCCATCCACGACTTGATCCTAGCAGCAGCATAGCGAAGACGTAGAAGTTTCTTTGCTTCTCGCTCTTAAATGAAGTGTTAGTAGACTTCGATATGTAAACCTTTCATCTCAGAATGTTTACATTAAATTAGAAAAACTAAAGGAATCAAAATTAAATGGATGCTAACCTCCAGCCATAGCATACGATGAAAATGTAACCAGAGTTCTTCTAATTCAGGAGCAATTCACTGTAATGGAAAACATAGTATTAGAATTGCTTGAATTAGGGACCCCTTTAAATAGATCTTAATTTCAGTTATTCTTCCTTCAACTATAGTAACTGTCCAAAAATAGTTATTCACGTGTAATGTCAGAAATTAAAACTGTTATCACTTGCACCATTTAGACTAGTCATTAGACATCAGTGACCACCATGATACCCGTGATTGATTTTGAATTTAAATGTTAAGGACAGCAAAAATGAAAAATTCTAACATTCTCATACTTGGTATAAGCATTTATTACTTGATTAATTCACAAATCTTAACATATTAGTCTAAAACACTTTATGCTCATATAAATAAATAAATTACATGAATCATGACAGTAATTTGTTTACTAATAAGTATTATATTTCATGTATTACAATTTTTTTTTTTGAAAAGCCTTTTATATGATATTTTTTCTCTTTATGTATAAGCCTTAAATGCTTATTTTGGGTCCACATAGAAATATTTGTCATTCCAATCATAAATGTATACAAACAGAAAAAAATGAAGATAAAATTCAAGTGTTCAAAGTTTTGTTACTAATATGTGCTATCAATATAGCATTAATTCAAAAAGAAGGTGATAAATTAGAACAATGTTTCATTTGTGTTACATGATCCTCAAACAACTTTGATGGCATGCCTTTCGTTAAAGGATCTGCAATCATTAGCTCTATATGAATGTGTTCAACAAGCGCTTCATTCTTTTTAATATGCTCTTTGACTACTAAATACTTGATGTAACTTTGACTTTCATTCTTATTATTCTTAGCAAAGAACATACTAGCTGAATTATCTCAGTATATTTTCAGTGACTTAGAGATAAAATTAATAATTAAAAGCCCAGAGATGAAAATCATCAACCAAATACTCTATTCTGTTGCCTCAAAGCAGGAAACAAACTCAACTTTCATAGTAAAGGTAACAATCAAATATTGTTTTGCACTCCTTCACTAAATAAGAAGATATAGCCGGATGTTGGCTTAAGATAATGAACACAACCAACAAAGTCTGAGTCAAAATACCCAACAACCTTCAAATCATCAATCTTTCTATATGTAAGCATAAAATCTTTAGTCTATTGAAGATATCTTATGACCTTCTTTGCAGCTCTCTAGTGATCTAAACTTGAGTTCTTTGATATCTTTACGACATTCCAACTACAAATGCAATTGTTTGATCTAGTACAAACCTGAGTATACATTAGGCTTCTAACAGCTAAAGCATAAGAAATGTTTTTAATTTGTTCTCTTTTATCACTCCTTACAATAGATACTACACTAGGTGAACATTCTTTCATTCAAAATCTCTCAAGAACCTTTTTGATATAGACTTCCTGAGACAAGCCCAAGATATCATAATACTTGTCTCTATGAATCTTAATGCCAGTTATATAAGATGCTTCGCTCAAATCCTTCATATCAAAATGTTGAGAGAGATTGTTTCACCTCATGTAACAATCCTATATCATTTGTTATAAGCAAAATATTATCAAGACATAGGGCTAAAAAATTAATTTTACTCCCATTAACATTGTGATATATATATATATATATATTCATCCATAATGTTTTCTATGAAATCAAATAAAGATATAACATTATAAAATTTTAAAAACCATTAATGGGGGGCTTGCTTTAGTCCATATATATATATATATATATATATATATATATATATATACTTTTTAGCTTACAAACCAAATGATTACCATCATTTGAGACAAACTCCTCAGGTTATTTTATATAAACCTCTTCCTCTAAATCACCATTGAGAAATGTCATTTTCACATCCATCTGATATAAATCAAAATCAAAATGAGAAACTAATACTATGATGATACAGAAAGAATCCTTTTTAGAAACAAGAAAAATATTTCTTGATAATATGTTCCTTCATTCTGTGTGAATCCTTTTGTAACAATTTTAGCTTTGTATCGCTTAATGTTGCATAATGAGTCTTTCTTAGTTCTAAAAACCTATTAACAAACAATGGTCTGAGCCCCATTAGGTCACTCTATAAGATCCTAAACTTGATTATCTGTCATAGAATGCATCTCATTCTTCATAGTATCATACCATAATTTAGATATACTATTATTTACTGCTTGTAAAAATGTCTCAGGGTTATTTCAGCACTTATATTATAGTCAGATTCTTATAGGTAGACAATGTAATAAGTAGAAATTACTAATTTTCTTATTCTATTAGATCTCCTCAAATTTTATTATTAGCCTCTTGTGAATGCTCCCACTTATTAATTTGTTGTGGTGTTCAATAAGATCTACTGAAACATTATTAGCATGACATAGAGCTTCAACAGCTAGTTGCCTAATATCCATCATATTTTGATGGATGTCATTAATAATAACCAATCTGCTACTTGATATGGGAGTTGTATCAAAAACACAAATTTTCTAAAAAACTATGTTTTGAGGTTGATTACTGTCATTAACTACATCATTCCTAAGAAATTTAGCTTTCTTGATTATACAATTCTACCACTTTGGGATAGATAATAAAACACGTACCCCTTAGATTGCCAACATATCCAATGAAGTATGCACTAATAGTCCTCAGGTCTAACATTCTTTTATATGGGTTGTAAACTCTAACTTTAGTTAGACAACCCTAAATACGATATGTCTTAAAATTAGTTTTCAACCTTTCATAATTCAAATGGCACTTTGAAAATGACCTTAGTTGGAACTCAATTTAATAGATATGTAGCTATTTTTAGAGCTTCACTCCATAATGATAAAGGAAGATTGGAGTTAGTAAGCATACTCCTCACCATGCCCATTAAAGTCCTAATTCTTTTTTATGATATATTATTTTGATTTGGCGAACCAGGCAAAGTGTTTTGAGCTATAATACCTTACTCTTAAGGATACTTTGCAAATGGACCAAGTAATTGTTCATTCATTGTATACCTACCATAATATTCACCACCTCTATTAGATCTCACGATTATAATTTTCTTTTCACATTGTTTCTTTACCTCTGCTTTATATATTTAAAAGCATCCAACAGTTCACTCTTGTTATGAAGCAAGTAGAGATACATGAATTGTTAGTAGTCATTTATAAATATAATGAAATATTTCTAACCATTTAAGCTTATATCAGGATAATATATGTCGGTATGTATGATTTCTAATATGTCAGAACTCTATTTAGACCTTTTATTTATTTATTTGTTTGCTTTCCTCTAATGCATCCACATATGAATCAAAATTTATAAAATTAAGAGTATCAAGAACTTTATCATTTACTAACCTTTTGATTTTCTTAGTAGAGAAATGCCCCAATCTACAACATAAAGGATTTCTCATTCATAACATTATGCTTAATACCAGCGTTATCATGCACAGTCATCACTTCATTGGGAATATTATTTTTTACATAATTTTTGAACAAACCATCATCCATTGTACCATATCCAACAATTACTAAAATTTTATATAAATTAAAGAAGATTCATGAAAATAAAAGAAAAGTCTTACTGGCACAAATCTTGATACATAAATTAAATTTCTAGGAAAACTAGAAATATAAAAGGCTCATTCTAATTCTAATGTAAACTAGTTTGTAAAACTAGTCTATATATCCCTACAACTTCAACATATGAAAACATCTAATTTCCATAATAGATGGTTCATTCACTTTCCATTAGTTTTCTTTGGTTTTGAAAACCTTGCATGGTATTACAAATATCAATTGTAGAACCAGAAATAATCTATCATGTGATATATGGAACATCAATTATATTAGATTTATAACATACAAAAGATTAGATATTACCTTTTTTTTTTAAGCAAAACTTTGTTTGGGGCAATCCTTCCTCATGTCCCTTCTTTTTATAAAAGAAACACTTTATAACCTCCTTTTCCTCAGCACAAGCTGAAACTTTACCTTTTCCTTTCCTTTTGTTACCTTGCTTTTTGTCCTTTTTATGCATCACCATATGTGCACTTTCATTCATTTATTGAACAAAATCTCCTTTTCTCTTGAACACACATGATCAAAAATTCATTGATTGGCCATTTTTTCTTATGCGTGTTATAGAAACTTTTGAACGGTCCATATAGCAAAGGAAGAGAGTTCAAGATAAAACACACTAAAAAAGATTGAGAAATCTCAATCTGTAATGACTTTAGCTGAACAACTATGTCTCTCATTCTTATAATGTGCTCTTGTACACTTTTAGTGATGGTGAGCCTCATCAATGACAACTTACTTGTGAGGGTGCTTGCCTAAGCTTTATCAGATGACTTGGATTGCTCATCAATAGCTTTCATAAGATCCTTCACATTTTCATTTTCATGTATCAACTCTTGAATGCTAGTACTAAGTTGAGATTTAATGAACATCATACTTTGCAAATTAGATCACTCCCACCTTTCATATAAAGTAATCTCATCATTTGGACTAATTCCATACATTCAGGTAGCTCTTCCTTTTAAGGAACATAGTCAAGGTCCATACACCTTAAATGAAAAATAATTTTCTCCTTCAAAACTTTATAGTTGTCACTATTTAAAATATGAAACTTCAGTTTTTTCATTAGATAATATTAAAGATTGAATAACTGTAAATAAAAAATAAAAAATATAAATTAGTATGTCAATCAAGGTTCATATATCAAATATAATGATAAGCTTACCAATACAAAAATTGGTTTATTATGATTTATGATGAAACTAATAAATTATAAATATTTCTTAATACCTATGAGTTAATTAAGAAATAAAAATAATTTTACTATTTCATCCTAATTAATCATAATAAAATAATAATTTTCTTGTGAGCAAAGACTTTAATGATGAAACTAGTAAATTATAAATATTTCTCAATACTTATAAGTTAATTAAGAAATAAAAATAATTTACTATTTTATCCTAATTAATCATAATAAAATAATATTTTTCTATGGGTAAAAATATAACAACATGTTTAATTAGAACTTGATATTTTTTAAAACTTAATGTGATCAAAATTTTATTAAATATTTAATGTATGTATTTATTATAACTAAGGATATTGTGGTTATTCCTAAAAAATTAAATACATACTGATTACATGACATTTAGAAAGTATTACATGGATGATTTAAATCAGTTGGGCAAATTGTCTTATATCTTAAAGATTGAGAAGAAGTAGTGATTTCAGCTATTTAATGCAGGTGTAAAGTGCAGTGACATGTGATTGGCTAAAAAAATTCAAAAGTAGCCATTTCCTCTAACTTTTTTTACTTTTGACATTTCTCCAGCCAATCACATGTCACTTGTGCTTTACACCTGCATTAAATAGCTAAATTAACACCTCTCTCTCTCTCTCTCTCTCTCTCTCTCTCTCTCTCTCTCTATATATATATATATATATATAATTTTATTGTAAATATATAATACCTATCCTATCCAAAAATTTCATCAACAACTCATTTTCGTAAAACCTAAAACAAAAAACCCTAAATTCGGCATCCCCTTCTCCCGAAACCTTAAAATTTCCTTTTTCTCTCAAACTCACAACAATCAAATTCATACTGGCAATTAGCTTTGATGCAGTAGCAAAAATCTCTGCAGCTTCACAGGTAGCAAAGGAATTCAAAGAGTAAATAGCTTGGGAGAGAGAAGATCAAACGTGGTCAGCCAGATTAGGGGACCATGTTGGTCTATTGCACCTGTGAGAAGAAATAGGGGAGCAAAACAAGTGAGGGTTTTTGGGTTTCTGACCAGGCTTTGCCAAAGGACGAAAGAAGAGATCAAGGACGTGTCGGAGGAGGAAGAGCCCCAACTAATTGTCTATATGGAGTGCTATCTTTGAGGGTTTTCCATCAAGAATTGAAAGGTTAGAGCTTAGAGCAAATGGAGTACCTGTTGGTTTATATTCAAGCATATCAAACCTTTTTAGGAGATCAAGAACATAATCGTGTTGAGAGATATAGTGAGCGTTTTTAGTTCTTGTAACGTACTTCCAAGAAATTAGTGAAGACGGCCGAGGTCAAGCATATTAAATTTAACAGATAAGACTTTGATAAGAGAGGCAATGCATTTAACACAATCGTTGGTTAGAACAATATCATCAACATATAGTAATAAAATTAATCAGCCTGAAGAAAAATGTTTAAGAAAAATGACTAGAGTCGCAAGCACTTCTTACTAGTTCATGAGATTTAAGAACCTCAATGAAATGAGAGTACCAAGCCATGGATGCTTGTTTTAAGCTGTAAATGGCTGTATATAATTTGCAAATATGATTCGGGTATAGAGGCACAATGTACCCCGGAGGTTGTTGCATGTAGACTTCCTCATCAAGAGGTCCATGCAAAAAGACATTAATTACGTAAGTTGTCACAAAGGCTAGTTATCATGCAGGCTAATGATAAGATAATGGATAGTTGGAGTTTTTACAACTGGACTAAAAGTATCCTGGAAATCAATTCCTTGTTGTTGATGAGCCCTTAAGCAACAGCATGAACTTTTCGTCATTCAAGGGTCCATCGGATCGGTGTTTGCATTTGAATACCCATTTACAGTGTACTATATTAGTATTTGGTGGAGGTAGCAGGAGTGTCCTAGTACCTCGTCAATTTAAGGCACTGATTTTACTGCATTTGTTCGACTTCCATGCCTGTTTAAAATAGGTAGGTTCATCATCTTCTTGAAGGTTGATGTGCTTTAGATTTAATGATGCTGGATTTGAGGCGAGTTATCATATGATGCTAATTTTTGGGCGGTGACCGAATAGGTACGGTTAAAGGTGCGGGGACTGATTTGGAGAATTGTTAGAAAAGTCTTAGATGGAGTGTTGCTAGAAGTAGCGGGAAGTGGTGTATGAGGCGAGGTGGTGGCATGTGAGTTAGTCTCATGGTTGGAAGAGCTAGACTGAGCTGGATTTGAAGTAGTTCGAAGAGTAGGTACAGGAATATGAGTTGGTAGTTGAGGTGAGTGTGAGGTCGTCCGTCGTCAAATGGTCACACTTGTTAATGGCGGGGAGAGATTGGTCGATGCCCCCTGAAAATGGCAATAAAGTCTCATAAAAAATAACATATGCGAGATAAAAATTATTCTTGTTTTGAGATCCATGCAAAGATACCCTTTTCAGTTATCTGACCATACTCCAGCAATATATATTGTTTGGTTTTGGCATCTAATTTAGAATTAGTGTATGGTACTAAAAATGGGTAGTATGCACACTCAAAGGTTTGAAGATCATGATATACTCGTATCTTATCAAACATGATCTGGAATGGTATTTTTCCTGGAAGAACAAGGTGTCGGCAGCCTATTAATTGTAAAAACACTTGTTTGGAATGCATATAACCAAAAACCCTTGTGGTAGACAAGATTAATCTAGAACTGCGAGCTCTATTTGTACCACATGACGGTGTTTCCTTTCGGTCACACCGTTTTATTGTGGTGCGTGGGGAGAGGTGAGATCATGTCCGATGACATTAGTATGCAAAAGATCAAGAAATGCATGACTAAGAAGTTCATCTCCTCCATCAGTACTGATTGCCTTTATATTCCTGTTCAACTATTTTCCGACAAAAGATTTAAAATGTGAGAAACAAGGGAAGACTTCACCCTTAGTATATAAATGGAAACAGCCAAGAATAAAAGGAAAAATCATCAATAATAATTACAGAATATCTGGGTCTAAGAGGACTCATTTTTAGTGCAGGCCCTCAAACATCTAAATGCAATAATTCAAGAGTTTTAGAAGTATTAATAGAAGAAGAGTTAAAAGGAGGTCGGCAATGTCGGCCAACCAAACAATGAGGGCATGAGCCTTTCCTTAATATAAGTTTATTAATGGGAAGAGACTTATTTTTCATAAGAGCTCGCATCATAGCATCGGAAGGTTGCCCGAGACGCATATGCCATACGTCACTTGAAACCTTTAGTCCTAGATAGAGCCACTTGGACAAGATTCCAAATCACCATGAAGCAGATATAACGCCCATTACTCATTCCCTTGTGGCAATCTTCTTCGTCCTGCAGTCCTGCACAATAAATTCTTGTGAGGTGAAAGAGATTACATGATCTAGAATTTTTGTTAATTATGCAACCGATAATAAACTGCACAAGATTAGGGGCACATAGGACGTTACGTAAAGTAAAAGAAGAGGTGGGTTTGTGTATTGAAACTTCGCCAGTATGATAAATGGAAAGAGAAGTACCAACTTCAAATTTTATTGCATTATTACCAGTGAATGGATTCTTGTCATGGAAAATACAAGGATCAGAAAAAAGGTGGTTACTGGCACCAGTATCGATCACCCATTGATGATCGATGTAACAAAGTTTATGGTAGAAAGAGCCTCATTCAGATCCTCGTCAGTTATCTTTTTAGATCAATACTGCTGGTATGTATGCGCTTTCTTATGACAGTGTTTGCAGAAAGAACAATCTTGCTGGTCTTAGGAAGGGTTCCCAGAACACTTGTTGATTTTCCATGGAATGATTTTGAGGCATTGTTGTTGCTACGGTTAGATCAATGGGAGGAAGAGCCACATTCGCGAGTGTGATAGGAACAGCCTCATCCTCTAGTTGCTTGTGCTTATGATCGTTCATCAAAGAGGCAATGCGATCTAAGAGTGCCTTGTGATGCAAAAGCATAGCAGACACTTTATCTGAAGTTAGGAACTAGAGTTCTAACCGATATTGCTGTTGTCAACGTGGCGTACTCCGATCCATGACCAGTAAGCGCAAAGAGAACTGGATCAGCATCAGAGATTGGAGATTGCTCAATTTTTATTGCATCGGCCATCTCTTTGATGCGCTACAAGTATTCAATGATTGACATTGCACACACTTTAAGCATTTGTAATTCACTGCATAGTTGAACAATCCGTGTGGTTGATTGCGAATAATTGAGATTTTCAAGGGCCTTCCAAATATCTCTAGACGAGGATAGCATGATCACATATGATAAGATGGACTCAGAAATAGTTGAGGAAAACTATGACATTATGGTACTGTCTGTGCGTCTCCCAAATCACGAAATCGGGATTAAGAGTTAGCCCTCCATTCTCAGCACTAGATAGAGATTTAAGAGGCGCAGGAAAGGATCCATCGACATATTTTAACAGAACTTGACCTTTGAAAATTGAAAGTAGTTGTCTACTGCAGATTATGTAGTATTGTGGTCAAGTTTTGTTAAAATATGATGGGTAACTAGTGTGATAGATGGAGGATTAAACTGCTGAGAATATGAGTTACCTTAATTGGAGCCAGAAGAGTTGGAAGACATTTTCGATGCCAAGAAGGAAGTAGAAGACGTGCAACTTCTAGGCTCGAAAAAGAGAACAAAAACAAAAAAGAAAGACCAAAGACAAACAGAATTGATTGTCCTCTGATACCGTGAAAGTAAAATAAACAAAAGTAGAGAGAAAGAGGGAAGTAATTCTCGATTATTTCATTGAAGGAACGAGTACAAATTTAGATGGAGTGGGGCAATACTAGCTATATTTGTGATGATTCTAATGGGTAGAAGTTAGCGTGATTTATGTTAACTTGTAACAGTCCTCGTATGCAAATGAAAAAAAGGTTTGTAGGATTGATTGAGAAAATAAGGATAGGAAATAAAGGAGGACATGATCGGATTTTGATAATTGTTTTGCTCCTTTCACAATGTCGGCTATAAGGTGCCATAGGCTTAGCTTCTCAGACTCCTGTGAGGCACTTAGATTGGCTTTTTACCCCAAACCAACTAAGTAAGCCTGACTAGAAACTCAAAGGAGAAGAACAACTGAAAGGGAACTTTGAAATAACTCTAGCTTTATTGCTTTTGAGATGCTTACAACTCTTGGATGCTTTCCAAGTGAGGAAGCTCCCCTATTTATAGGTGCTTACCTCCTTCCACCTCCTCAATAAATGGTGGGGATCTGTACAAATTTTAACCATCAAACGGTTGGAGACTATTCTAAAATCCTCTCTAGAAGTCTCTACACAAGTCTTTGGTTCCACCACATTCAGGATGCTCTTGAATAATTCTAGAGACAAAATATTTACATGATGTACTTAGGCCTTCTAGATTATAGATCCTTTTGATGGATCTAAGTTCCTCAAGTTAAGCTATGCAAGCCTCCATTGAAGTTTATGAGCATTGGTCATGGACCTTGCATTGCAAGGTCCATGACACTCCCTCACTTGATAACATCGACGCCCTCGTCAACACATTCGTATTAGTGTTAGAAAATCTGTTGGGTCATATGCATTGTATTTGTGCGACTTGCATCTCCTTCGTTGTCTAGTGATCCTTTCCTTGTACTTCAAAATCTGACTTGTCTTGTCTGGTCCTAATTGCTTTGGAATGCTTTTCATGTAGGGAGCCTTCTTGCATACTTGTAAACTTTCGCACAACCACATGTTATAGCTTATCCTTGGTGTTTGTATGATTATCTTTTTCTATCATGGCTCTTGCACATCTATGTGGCACCTCCAAGCCTTCATGTCTCTAACACATCCAAGCTTGGTGGTTTTCCTCTTGGAGTGTTGTCGTTGTGCCACACTCTTCCTTGTACCATCAATTGCGGTAACACTCCTACTCACTATTTTTCTCTAGGGTTGTTTATTTTTTAACTCTCTTATGGGAGTTAAGTGTGCCAATGTACCTACATGTACCATCTCCATGTTTCCTATAGAATTCTCGTGTCGCAGCACGTGTCATGTGTGGCGATATCCTTTTTAGCTTCTAACTTCTCTAGGGTGTTTTTAGACATCGATGTACTCATAGAACTTAGTTGCCCCGTCTCTCCACTTGATGCAACTTCTTCCATTGGTTGCACGTTTTCTTTCACACTCTCTTGTGTGGCAACTCTATCATTGTCCATGGTTGTTTCAACTATTGTTGTGCAATTAAGTGACGTACTCGATTGTGTTAGATACTCTGGCTCGTCCTCCTCCTCTTCTTCCTTGAGTAATGTCGTGCCGTGTAGGGTCTTCCTCATTGGACAATCTCGCATGAGGTGCAGTTCATCACAAAAATAGCATGGCCTTAATGAGATAGTAACCTTTCATCTACTAGCATAACTCTTTGTATTTAAAAAGCTAACCTCAGGTGTTCTATGAAGGCTTACCTTCCTTATGGAGCGCAATCCATTCTCCTTCTCGCCCTTAAGCTCTTTCGTCATAGCTTTAAGGGACACAGACCTTAGGTGCACATCCTCTAGCGGAGTGGAGATGCTACACACAATTACCTCTATCTTTGTAAACCTTCACTGCTAGCCTTGCTTTGAAACCAATTTTGCTCAATCTCGCTCAACTACCAACCCTGTTGAACCTGCTCTGATATCAATTGTCACGGGCTTAGCTTCGCAGATTCTCGTGTAGCACTTAGATTGGCTTCTCACCTTGAACCAAGTAAGCCTGATTAGAAACCCAAAGGAGAAGAACAACTGAAAGGGAACTTGGAAGGAATTTTAGCTTTATTGCTTTTAAGATGCTTACAACTCTTAAATGCTTTGCAAGTGAGGAAGCTCCTCTATTTATAGGTGCTTACCTCCTTCCACATCCTCAATGAATGGTGGAGATCTTTGCAAGTGTTAACCACCTAACGGTTGGAGACTATTCTAGAATCCTCTCTAGAAGTCTCTACACAAGTCTTTGGTTCTACCACATTCAAGATGCTCTTGGAGAATTCTAAAGACAAGATATTTCCATAATATACTTCGGCCTTATAGATTATAGATACCTTTGATGGATTTAAGTCTTTCAAGTTAAGCTACACAGGCCTCCATTGAAGTTTATGGGCATTGGTCATGGACCTTGCGATGGAAGTCTGTGACAAAGAGCACAATTAAGAAGTGCTTAGTATTATGCACTTCATTGACCTAGTAGACCCGTCCCCCGTCCACGGGGTCCACCAACCCAATAATACATACTTTCAGTACTATGGTTATATCCAAACCTCCAAGCCTGATTTAGTCATTGGGTCCGTATACTTTGCACACAATTTAGTCAAAAGAGCAGCCTTTACCTCGACGACTTGAATGCAAAGATAACTTTTAAATTGTCAGCGTTGACGGAAGGCCCATGTGCAATGGTAGCCAATAACACCTATTTCAAGGAGGAAAAGTACTTCTAGATCTGGCATCAAAGAAAGCAAACTTCAAACATTAATTAAGATACCACAATAAAGTATTCCTGTATTAAACTGATCAATCCCTTTTATAAAACGAGATATTCCATAACAATACAAGGACGGGTGAAATATCAGTCATTAACTCCAAAGATGGGATTGAGGGCTTACCAGACCACCAAACCACACTCCTCCCCGACCATTCGATCCACCACGGTTCTCACCTCTGCTCTGGCGATCACTTCCTTCCTCCTCTTCATCGTAAAGCCGTCACAACATCTATCAAAACCCTCCTTCCAAGAAGACAAACGCCATTTCTCTGGCGATCTTCGACACGCTCAATTTGCTTGGAACAGGCTTTGCTTTGGCCCCATATCAGAGAAACTCCGGCTAGCTGTCTTCTCTAAGAAATGGCCAATTGGTGCTGTCCCTGGTGGCATGGAGCGCCATGCCTCTACCCTTTTCAGTGCTTTGGCTGCTAAAGGCCATGAGGTCCATGTCTATACTGCACCGTCTAATAAGGTTGCTCAATCGGATATTGTCGATGGGACACTTCACGTGCAATTTGTGGCCAATGAGGCAGGCTCTCTCAATTGCTCCTTGGCAGTGGAGACCTTCCGTCAGGAGAATGACAGGCATCCGTTTGACTATATCCACACCGAGAGTGTATCATTGCCCCCTTGGCGGGCCAAAATGGTGCCGGATGTGGCAGTGACATGGCACGGCATATGGTATGAAATCATGCACTCTACACTCTTCCAGCATCTCCTATGGGAGACGCAGGATGCATTGGATTCCAATCCACATCTCCAAGAGGCAATGCCACGGCTCATTGATGAGATCAGTTTCTTCTCAACTTACAACCAGCACATATGCATAAGTGATAGCATGGGAGAGACCCTAGTGAACATATATCAACTTCCTCCTTCGAATGTCCATGTCATTCTAAATGGGGTCGACCACACTAAGTTTGTAGATGACCCTACGTCAGGTGCGCGTTTTAGGGAAAAATATGGGGTCCCTAATAACGTGAGCCTGGTGATGGGAGTTGCAGGAAGATTGGTAAGGGACAAAGGTCATCCTCTTCTCTATGAGGCCTTCTCCTCTCTAAGAATGCGTTATCCTGATGTGCTCCTACTCGTTGCTGGCTCAGGTCCATGGGCTAGTCGGTATGCAGAATTACACCCTAATGTGAAGGCTTTGGGTCCATTAGGCCCAACGGAGCTTTCAGACTTTTATAATGCGGTGGATGTGTTTGTAAACCCTACATTGAGGCCTCAAGGGCTTGATCTTACTTTGATGGAAGCTATGCATTGTGGTAAGCCGGTTCTGGCCACTGATTTCCCTAGTATAAGGGGTACAGTGGTGGTGAATGAAGAGCTCGGTTACAAGTTTTCTCCTAATATTAGGTCTTTGATAGAGGCCTTGGAATCCGCCATAAAGGACGGGCCTCAAGTCTTGCATAGGAAGGGAAAGGCGTGCAAGGAGTATGCATTGTCGATGTTCACTGCTGCCAAGATGGCATCGGCATACGAGAGGTTTTTTCTTTGTATGAAGAACAAAAGGTACTGCCAGTATCCCCTTCCTACGGATTGCTACAAGGATTCCACAATATAGTGGTAACGGGTAGGACACTTTTCTCAATTTTTACTTTATTTTCTAAGTTATTCAAAAAATTGTTTTTTACTTTTGGATGAGATAGATAAAAGGTTGTCTGATGAAAAATGATTATGGATTTAAGAAAATGGGGCTTAGTTAAGTAGTCCGCAAGATTTGTTCAAATTGCAGTTCACTTATTCTTGTCGGTGAAAGCAATGGGAAACCATACAAATTAATAGGGGCTTGGGTCTATCGCCTTATCGCTCTTAAGGGATGAGAGAGCTGGATATGGGATTGTGAGAATGGCTCTGCAGTTTTTATGTTCTTATGTAATTTTTATAGAAAGGAGTAATAAGTGTTTTACTTTCGGAGCTTCAGAGTTGTTGCTCTTATCCTTTCTCTCTAAGGAATTTATATGAACAACCAATTAATGTACTTCTAGTACGGCACAAGGAAAAGTTTCTCACTTTGATTACTAGGGTTCTTACCTGTGCATGGGTGTGACCTAACTTTCAAAAGAAAGATTTTATCGAATTCCATAAAGTAAAAATTAATTAAAAAAGAAAAACTTGGGGGCTGTTATATGATGTACATTCACGTTTTCACATAGAAAATAGCAAGTAAAAGTTCAAGTTTGACCTATTTTAATAATCCAAACCCTTTATCTGGTAGCTGCACCTTTTTCTGGCTGCCATTGCTATATGTAAAGAGATCTCTACCTTCAAACAATTCTGTCTTTCATTTCAAAGAGTGTGCTGATGAACGCAGGATGTTGTTTTATACTTTCCTGCCGTCCAATTAAAGGCCACATATTAGAGGCTTAGAATTTTGATATACGGCTCACAGGGAGCCTGATCTATATATAAATTGCTCCGCAGCATTACTACAAGTCGGCTCAATCAACAGTTCACATTGATCTCAGGTCATGTGAATTGGTGAGTTCAATGAGTGTGTTTTGTTAATAAAATAATAACTAAGATGAATGAGTGCTTAGAACAGTAATTAGATGGAATTTAACAGCAAGCAATCATTGGTCTAAACATAATGCACTTATAATATAGTTATTATATGTGGAAGTGGAAAACGTATGATATAATTTTTAATAATGCATACACCAAAGCCTCCTATCCAGTGGTGCAAGGAACATTCTGTCACCTGAGTGACTATGATTTGAGATTGTGCATGAGTTTGTATCTTTAACTCTTAGAAAAAAGTAATGCTTGTATCTAGATTACCCTCTCACTAGCAAAGTTACTGACCATCATCCTGGAAATGTATATTAGTTGCACCAGAATGTGAAAAAGTGAAAATAATAAAAGAGACAACATTGTGTATAAAGTTCATGTATATGTGAGTCTAAGGAAGAGGCAAAGCACAAGGGTTTAAAGTACGTAGCCTTACCTTGCACTTTATAATAGACTGGTTCCAAGCCTTGATCCCATGATCTTACCTTGAAAAAAGTGAAAAGAATATTGATAAAAAATGAAATGTTAAAAAAACAAGAAAATGAAAGCATGCTACCTTAAAGATGGAAATCTTAGGAAGATAATGTAAATAAGAAGTTTTAGATTGTATCAGGAAATCAAATAACATAAAGCCCACCTCAAAAGAGGCTTTAATTTCTAGTTAATAAATGAATAATGGCAAATTATCAACTAAAAATTTAATAAAATTGAATGGGCTCACACCATATCCAAATTCTCGTTATTGAAAATCAAAATGACGTTGGAGGATGCTCTTCTGATGAACTAAAAATTGCCCCATGCACTCTATTGTGCATCAGGAACACGTAACTTGAGGTATTATGAAATCTAAGAAATTTTCGAGATCTAAGTCGATGCACCGATTTGTCCTTAGAAAGAAATCATGGGAAGAGCATAAATATATTCTTGCTATAGCATAATAAGCGATCTCTAGAGTCCCACGAGAAATCCACACAGAATATGGCTAAAAGTGTCCAGGAAGATCCCGTGGAAGTTTTTTTGCACAGAAAGTTTTTTTCCTTCTACCATTTGCTCTAGTTTGTTTCCCGTTATGGAAAGAAAAAGGTCTCTAAAGAATCCCCAGTTTCCATGTGGAAAACCTTCTCCTAGGAAATTTTGATTGACATTCCTACTTGCGATTATCGTTCCAACACATGCAGATGGCGGAAGATCGGCAGCCGTATAGAGAAGTTCTTCCCATATCAACCAAATAGGCAAGTTGCACGATTACCTATATATCATTTTGCACCTTGATTTTTCTCTGTTTGATCTGCGACTTATTTCTTGTTCTTTCTTCACAAAATAATTATACCACCAACATGATAGCGACTCTGCCACTAGGAAATATTTAGGTGGTCCTCCGAGTCAATAATCACGGTTTTTGGTCTAATGCAAGGGTTGAGTTAGATCACACAAGCTTGCTTTTCTTCCTCGTTTTCTTAAATCGAAGGACCACCGAAACAGTCTTTAGCGGGGGCGGACTGCTTTGTCCTTGGACTTGAAAAGAAACCTACAAAAGGTGATGGTTATCGAAAACCATAATTAAAAGCATTCCATGGGTTTTCCGTTTCGTTAGCATGCGTCCATGGACTTTGGAACTAAAAGGCCGGCTGAAGATCTCTGCTGGTCTGGCCACTTTGGAAAAAAAAAATGCTGTATGCAGAGTCATACGCAGTGTAGGTGTTCGATGTGTTGACACGATTTCTACCGAAATTATCAATGCTTTCAGGTGATTCAATATGTGGAAAGTGATGAAATGGTTATGTTAAATACGTCTTTAATGTCAATATATGTCTCCTGCAGTTAGTTGCAGACAGCTCGACGTCTCTTTTAGAATACAGGTTGGAGTGATCATTTTTCCTTTGGCCCAAATGAGATTTAGGAGAGTGTGTCTGAATTTGCTTTGTAATACTTCACAAGGAAAAAAAAACGTCTCTTTAGCAACATTAAGAAACTTAAACAAATACAAACAATATTTACCAAGAAACTCCTTTCCCCCAATATCCTTCACCATGTTTGTAGTGTATGCTTGTGGTAACTATATATAGTTTGGGAAAGTCCTCTTCTCTAGATGCCACCGTGACAATACCCATTCCCGTCTCTAAATCTAACTACAGCAAACATCAAGCAAAACATATCAAACATGTACATAGTACCCAAGTGCGGTACATTAGTAGAAGATCTGCCGATTGGCAAGGCTTATATTATCAGGACTCTCGGAAAATTAACCAGAGTACGGATTAGACAAGTTTCGTGCATAATTTAATAAACCTGATTATAAAAGCCAAGCAAATTGGGCTGTTAGGTTTTATTCGATGAGGATTTGTAGAAGCCAGGGGAAAATGTGGCAGAGAACAAACACTACTTGTGGTTTTGCATTCTTCTTTGACAAGTGAAATATGGTCATCATCATACAGGTCTTTTTGCAAGAAAGAAAGACTTGGCGCAACGGTTGGTTTGTTCCCTTGTGACACGAAAGATCACGAGTACGAAGTGTAAAAACAGCCTCTTGTAAATGCTAAATAAGACTGGCTGCCCACCATACAGATTTCCTCGTGAAAGACCCCTCTACAGCTAACTTGAAAGAGTACATTAAGGTAAGGACAGCCATCAAATGGGAGTACGAATATATTCTCCTTTCATATTCGCTTAGGACTCCTACACAAGTTTGATTTTTCTCGTACGCATAACCTTACGGGAACTCTTCCCATTCGCACAATAGGAATGGTACATCTGAATCGCTCCTCGCTCTTTCAATGGTGCGTGTACTTGTCGACCTTCAATGTGGTCAGTTCCAGGTTTCTTCTCATCGTGCTCCCGGTAGGGCCACATATTCACCATTAAGGAGTCATGGGCTCTACTTGCCGGAATCTTTTGTTGGCTTGGGTCTCACCAGCATTCGTTTTCGGGTCACATCATCCTTAATTTCACCCATTTAAAAGAGCAAGTTTGGCAATCTTTCTCTTTGCCTTGTCATTCGTAATAGAAAAACTAGAAAAACATATTAGATAAATCAGCCTAAGCCTAATAGCCTATCCTCAATCATTAGATATTAGTGAAGGATCAGAATTGATCTTCACAAATCTTAGCTTAGTCTTATTTTGAACAAGATCACATAAAGTGCTGTGATCCTAAGTGGAGCGAAATGTTAAGGAATGCTTCTAAGTCAGATTCCTCAAACCAATATCCCTTCCAACAAGTTGGCCCCCCTGTAGGACTACTTTCAAGGGCATTTATATCTGTGAATTTGAGCCAGATCAAGCATTCGTGGAAGTTTCTCCCAGTTAACAACTTCAATTTCGGATCGCATCTCGTGGATTGCTGCTGTCTTTTCTCTTAATTGTTAACTGGTAGCCTACAATGTGGCAGTTGAGATTGTCTATTAGGTGAGTTCTGCCATTCCTTAATGGGTCCCATAGTTTAGGGATTGGATCATGCAATTTTTAATTGGTGGGGCCACATCAAGCTGGTAAATAATAATGCACATTTGGCAATGTTAGTGGGACCCAATATAAGTCTTCTCAATTTGAGGGAATAGTATCTTTTCCCAATAGTAGATGAGACCGATACCTTCTTTTAGCACATGTAATTGAACAAATTGGAACTACTAGTCATATTTAGCAGGCCAAAACCAATTGATGGGTAAATTCCTGCCTTTTAAAGGAGAATCCCTGCAGAAGTAGCCCGATGAACAGTCAGGCGTCACATTAGAAGCTTTTCCCTCGCGGGCCACACTTTGAGTGGCGTAAGCTAGCATCCATCCGCAAAGGACGAAACGACCCCCAACGCGTTTTGAAAGGCACTTAAAATAAAGACCGCGTGGTGCGTACATGCCCGTGCTTGTCAAGCACCACCGAAACCAGCGGCTCCCACCATGAAAGCGATGGTCACGCGCAGAGATTGCGCATTTAACCCAACCGCAACGGGTGCACGATAGAGCGTCCGGCTCACACTAGCTACCGGCAAAATCATTACATCTCTAGAAACCTCCAAATCTACGACTGCGGACCGAGTGTGACACCATGGGAGACTTCATAGAATGTCAGTGGCGTGAATATTGACAAGAAGCGGGGGTATATCGGGAAGTATAAATTTGGGAAGAACTACGAGGAATGCAAACGAAGGATAAAAGCACTCATTGGAGGAAGAAACGATGAGAAACGGCTGGGGATGCTTAGCCGAAGGGTCAATAGATACACCTCGCCTTGAAAGTATAAAAGTCTAACTCTTTCTTCTTGCCCGTTCTTTCTCTGTCGTTCGGTCTCTGCTTTTATTATCAGCTTTTCCTGCAATTATTTGGTGAGCATTCATTGCTAAAGTAGTCTTCCCTTCTCTGCCTGCCTGCAGTAGCGGAGATTTCTAGAGGAGCAGATTGCTTCTGTGGTTCTCTTATAGAAGGCAGTTTTCTTTCTATCTTCAAATTGCATGCCCATGTGAAGATAAAAGGGGAACAGGGAGAGGAACAAGAAGAAGGAAAACCCACTTGAGATTTGTGAAAGATGCGTCCCAGAATCATCCTCTTCGGAGACTCAATCACCGAGGAGTCGTTTGGTGATGGAGGTTGGGGAGCGGCATTAGCCAACCTATTCTCCCGCACGGTGTGTATTTTCTTTCATAAACCCGGAAGGGAAATAGATTGGAATTGGATTTTTTATTTGAGTTTTCATTTTCCTGGTCTTGGGTTCTCTGGTTTCAGCTGATTAGAGTGGTGTTTATTTTAATCTTTTCTGGTTTACAGGCTGATGTAGTTCTTCGGGGTTACAGTGGTTACAATACACGATGGGCGTTACACGTTTTGGAGAAGGTTTTCGTGCCGCTAGGAGATGCCGTGCCCTTGGCGGTGACCGTCTTCTTCGGCGCCAATGATGCCAGTCTTCCAGATAGAAGCAGCGCTTTCCAGCACGTGCCGCTTCATGAATACAAGCAGAATCTCTGCGGCATCGTTTCCTTTATTAGGGTCTCTCTCCCCCCATCTCTCTCTAGATTGGAGTCAATTGCAAAAAAAATGGAAGGTTTTAATGGGCGGAGTCACTTTTTCCCCTTGTTTTAGTTCTCGGCCGTATCAATGGCCGGTTTTGGTGCAACGAAGTTTCAGCTACCGCCGGGTTGCTACTCTCTCTCTCGCTCACAATGATATTCGTTCCACTACGAAGTACTGCACAGGATGCACAGCTAGAGTAGTTGGGTACTGAAGTTACAAGCTGGTGGCCATCCCATCTTGGTCTGAACCATCCATTTACTTGGTCCAGTTTTAGATAAGCCATGCCTAAAATCCACATATATATGATAAGGTGCTGATGAAAATTACTAGTAGGTCAAACTTGGGATGGTAGAAACCAATTACTTCTTCAGGTCCAGCTTATCCAAGGGTGATCCTAGCCTTTGATGGCTCCTAGTTAGGATAAAGTTTTTCAGCCTGTTGGTTAGAAGAGTTGAAGACTGGTCTTCTACTTTGTAGTCGGGCGATTACACATAATCTTTCCTTTCTCTCGTATAGATTCTGGTTTGTTAGGAAGGTTGATATAAACATACCTATATCTTGCATATGACGTAACTACGCTTTCTCTCTCTAGCCTTTTTCTCGCCCTTTCCTTCGAAAGGGGGGCAGTTGTTGGTTTAGTCCTTTGCATGCACTAATTAGGGGCACCCATGCCATGCGAGTAGTAGCTGTAATCTAATCGATTACAGAAAACAAGCGGCGGTTTTGAAGTGAGCAGATCCCTTTTTGATTCTTTCACGTAGGCATGCTAGAAAAGGACTTTGGTATTTAAAGCTTTCCTCTTCCGTGCTCAACATCACGCACCTAATTACTTGTGCAATTATCTTTTCTTCTTGCCGTATGGTTGGTTGGTCATCATATTTGTTGATGCACTCAATCCCTCAAGTTTGCTCTGATTTACCTTTTCCTTTATGGGAAGATCTCCCAGTTAGTCTCCTAGCAGGCCTTATACTATATATTTTTCTTTAATAGTCACAACTTGGACAGTAATCCCTGTTCCATCTGATCTAAGGGTGTTAGTGAAACTTGCAGTTGGTCCATTTGAAAGGCCACCAATTTCAATGTTAGCGATTGTCTTGACCAAGTCACGTAGGCCCAACATGTGAACGGTTTTGGCCGTAATAATTGAGAATGACCTCTGCCCTTCGTTTCTCCTCCATGACAAGCCATCAACTTGGTTTCCTGGCTTTTGGACTCATGGAACTGTTTTCAATTATTGGAGGAGAAAAATGTTGCGGCCTTCTCTCCCTCATTTCCTCTCTCCTACCTCCTGGCAGAGAGAAATTTGCTTATACTCGCTATTTTTCCTACTGTGTGTTGGTGCAGCCCGTTGTCTTGGATGAAATATAGATAATGGCTGTTGTTTAAGTTACAGCCTTTACTCCGACAAATCCTCCCCAGTGAATGTACTACTCATTAGTACTGTTGAATGCAATTTGGCTTTTATCAGGTTGCAGTTTGTCATATTCTCCCATTCTTCCCATGAAGATAAGTCTTCAAGTTTTGAGTTTACAGAACCCATTCATAATGCCCTGTCTCTAGGGTAGTGGTCGTCACTTCCTCTTGTACGACCTCCATAAACTTTAATTGTTCTGTTTCGTAGTTGATTTCCCTGATGTTGTTTCATTGTTGACATCTGTATTTATGATAAATTTTCCTCGTTAGGTAGAGCAATTCCCTATCGGCTATAAGCAACCAGTCAAGTTAAAATAAAAAGAAGCGTCCTAATATAATATCAAAACAGTTTGGTCCGGATGGCATCCTCCTCCATTTACTAATATGGCTTCTTGTTGTTTGGTGCAGAAGAGCTGGCCCACTGCACATATCCTTCTAATCACTCCACCCCCTATCGATGAAGATGGGCGCCTCCGGTAATTCTCTCTGGTATCATAATCTTCTTCTTCTATGTTCCTACCATCTTAGGATTACCAAATACTTTGAATGCCAGAAAGGAGGGTTCTGTCAATGTCCGATCTTGGGTGTTGGGATTTGGTGGACCCACCACACCAGATCATACATGCTATTATTTCTCGTAGTTTATCTCGTGGGTCCCATCATACTGACTTTGTGCTTGCGCGAAGTTTTATTGTGGCTATCCATATCCAAAATATTTGGTGGATTGTGGAAACCCTGCTTCAGATAAGGAATCGGTGGGCAGGATGGCCTTACGAGCCATTATCTGCTGGGACACGCTTGATGATGGTCAGTGTTAAGGTTCATCAAGCTATGTGACTAGAAGAATTCCTTGAACAAGTATTTATCAGCTGATTTTGTAATTTCCCTCCTCCACATTGCCATAAAATCATGGGTCCTACTTATTTCCGTTTGTGGGTGATCGCTGCTCGTCGCTGAAAACCGGCATTTGAGGGAACAACAATAAGCTTTTATCCTAGCCTGTTGTTAGTGCCCATCGGTGATGGAAAACGCCCTTGTCTTTAGGAGCTGGCAGGGTATCGGCTATTCGTTCGTGTCATGTCTTGATCTGATTGGTCACTGATGTAAGTCCAATCCCCTAGACCGTACTTTTTGTGATTGGCTGGCAATATTCCTTGTCAACCGTCTGTTCTGCAATCTATTGATTGGAAGGTTCAGATTGCTTGATCGATAACACATCAGGGCATCGTCTTTTGTTTGATTGTGCGGCCGATAATATAAAGAAAGCGTCATCTTTTGTTTGATTGGGCTCCCTCAGAAATTATTGAGGTCTGAGCGTGTAGTACATCCGATGCCATTCAGATAATTGGTTATCTGAACCGCTCATTTTCTCTGCTAGATTCGAGATTAGCAATACATTATGGGTACTTTCCATTGGATGTAACCATCCAGTTGGTTAAGATGTGACTGCCATACTTTTCGAGCTTTTCTGGCTTCTTCCGCTAAAGTAGTACTTATTATTGGCTTCCTCACGTCGTGCATGGGTGCGCCTAACACGCCCTGGCACAAGATAAGCGGGGAATTTGTTGGCGCCTGGGGCCCACTCGCAACATTTTTGGACTGATCCATTTTGTTCGTCGGATTCAACCTAGCCTCTCCTTACCAAGATTGTTTGATATTAGAAATCTCACGAGGATTCGTGTTTCAGGTTCAGAGTTAGGGTTAGGGTTCATTCGACAAATAAAAGAGCATCCACCTGTTCAAATAGTACTCAATAAAGATTCTATTTTATGTTGACACCGTCAGCACTTGGTAAGGGATCGGTTCCTCCACAACTCTGGTTATAATTTCCGTGGAATATTATGTGCATGTACCACAGAGCAACCCTTTACTATGATCTAAGGGAAATGTATCATGGTGCATGACCTGTTCGAGTGTGCTTGTGAGATGAACGGTTTCGATCAAAGCTTCAGCTGCTTAAAAATATGTTTACTGATCTAAACGCGCCTGAACTAGATAGAAACACTCTGGTACGGAGGCACTAGTAAAGCCTACTACTGAAACGACAACGTGACAGAACACGGGCATTTAACAGCGCACAAACCGTAACTGAAATATGGTTGATGCGACAGTATACAAGATTGGGACCTCTTTATTCGATTACTACGAGATATGGGCCATCCATTTTGAGCTGCAAAAATTCGATGGTCGGCCACTGCGTTCTTTTTTCTTTGTTTTTGAAAAATAAGTAATTTTATAAAAGAAACCATGATCAAGGAGAGAAAATCCTGAGAGGGAGAGGGAGAGAATTGCAGAAAAGAAAATTAGGTAGCCAATTGGCAATTAATGAGGAAGTGTAAATTCGCATGACAGCTGCATTGCTACTTCTCTAGCGGATCAGCACATTCTTTTGCGGATGTAAAAACTGCTTTCATACTAACAAAACGGCCTTACTGTTTTGATCCCTAACGTCAAAATCTATTGAATTTTTAACTGCAATGCAGATATCCGTACGGAGAGAACATTTCGGGGTTACCTGAACGGACAAATGAGGCGGCTGGTGCTTATGCCAAATCCTGTGTTGCTGTTGCTAACGAATGTGGAGTTCCTGCTGTAGATATCTGGTCCAGGATGCAGGAATTTCCCGGCTGGGAGAAGACATGTTTGAGGTACAATTTTCAACTTATTTTACTCACATTCTCCACTTTGTTTGTCTTGTTTCCTAATGCAGAGAGTGATGTTTACACCCACTAGTTATGGTTCATGATTCTCCTTGTTGTAAACAACATCATGTTGTTTGAGGAGGAATGTCGTTGCTTCGCTCTTATTTGTTTGTTATGGGTGACAGGGATGGATTGCACCTCACTGGAAGTGGAAATAGAATTGTGTTTGAGGAGGTTGTCGATAAGCTTAAACGTGAAGGCTGTAGTCTTGAGAGGTTGCCCGCTGATCTCCCTCTTCTCTCTGAGATCGATCCTTACGATCCCCTTAAATCTTTCAGGAATTGATGATGAGCGGTGCTGTTGTTGACGCGTTTTTGCACGTGGGAAGGGTTCTTAAATGTGATTAGAAGTTCATTTTGTGCTTGATAATGTAAGCCCTTCTCAGATGCTTACTCTAATTCCTCTTGTCAAAGGAGGCTTTGCCTCTCTCTCTCTCTCTCTTCGACACAGAAAGCCTATTCATGTTGCTAGTATACTAGATCTCACGTACGTGTAGCACGTAAGTGGAATGTAAAAGGATACACGTTAGATCCGGTGCGAAACTGCAATTTTGTGCCAAATTTTTCAGGGCGCATGGGTGGGAATCCAAATGAAATTGATTGGTTCGTGTATCAATTTAAACGTAAGGTTTGGATAATGTTAGCAGCTGGGGAAATATCTTTGGTCGTTGAGTTTGTGTTATTGGTTTTAGAAAGTTTCAAACCCTCGGTTTCCAGGGATAAAAAGTATATTTTCACAAATGCTGGAATAATAGAGTTCTCAAGCTATTATGATCATAATCGAACTCATTTTCGCTGGCTGGATCAATGGATGCAATCATGCTATGCGGCCCGCATGGAGGGTTAATTATGAATGAGAGATCTCAAGGATGTTGGTTATTTCAATCTTTCGTGTTTGAAACATTTTGTTCCTTTTAATGGAAGGGAAATATTCATGTTAATTTGGATAGGCCTTATATTACCTGAGTAACTTAGAGTTATAGGTAAACTAGCTTTTCATGTTTGTTCACAACTCCTAAATCACATTATGAAGCATTGAATTTCTAAGATTAAATATCACTAAGTATTAATAATGCAACTAAAAAATAATTCTAATTAGAAGTGTTAAACCATAGGTTATACAACAAAGAAGGAGAAATAGAAAACTAACTATTCTATTTCTCTCCTCTTGTGCGGTTGTTAGCTCTTCCTGTGTGCTGTTTTTGCAAGAATTGGACGATTAGTCTAGATTGGTCAAATATTATGCAAAAGTTTGGTGATCCGAGAGTGTGCTTAGGCAGTTGATAGAAAAGAAGGTTCTATTGCAAATTTCCTCTCTTTGCCTCTAAGATTTCTATGTTCTTTCTTATGCTTTGATCTCTAGGGTCATGTTTGAGATTGTTCGTTGAAAGAAAGAATTCTTGTGGGAACTCCTTTGGTTGACGGAGATAAGTCCATGTATTTCTAAATCTTAATTATTTAGTATTTTATTGGTTGATAGTATATGCTCTTTAATGGTAATTCATTGCTATTTTTGTGACCTGTTTTGCACGTGATCGTGATTGGAGATTCCTTGGAACCATCAAAACCATCTTAGATGTTAGATTTTACTTTGGATGAGCCATGTGACACAGTTCGAACCCATCTTACTATTTTAAGTGTTCTATTTGTGGCTTTCAATAGGGCGGTCAGGAAAGAACAAATAAATGGTTTATATTTCTCAATACAATCAGCACACATCAAAGGCTAATAATCATTCAAAGGTGGATGTATATTATAGGTAACTCATCTGTTCCCCAGCACTTAGGATGAATTGCTTGGATCATCAAAATAGTGGATCCCAAGTTTTACCTCATCTCTTTAATATTTTTCAAGTGAAAATATGTGAATCCACCGTGGAGCAGCTCCTAGGTATGTTTTCACCTTAAAAGTTTGAGTGTCTATAAATGTATGGGGTACATACTTTTTAATGATCCAAGCCATGTAGATGGCGGGCTGAGCTATTAATGAGACATGCATAAGAGCAAGACCTACTTGACAATTTATGGTCCTCATTTAGCGCTTTTGAAAAGAAATGTAAAACACAAAAGCAACTGCCTGCATTGGTCAACATACTCACAACAAATGAAAGGGTTAGAACCATCCAACAGTGGAAGAATTTGGATATGAGTCATCCACAGCATGCCTTTCCAGATACAGTTTGAGATATATTAAATGGTGGATGCGCACAGTTTTTACTTGCAGATATGCGCAGGCAAATATACAAGAGAGAGCCAGTATTGCAATGATTCAAACCACTCATCAGGTGGACTATGAGATTAAATAGTCCTCTATAAAAATTTCTCCACCCTTTCAGCGGTATTAGCCAATATGCAGAACCCTTGACCATTGATGAAGGAGATTAGTTTTCTGGTCATGTATTTTTTGTCTTTTTGTTTAAAGCAAAAAATCAGAGGCATAGAGTTATCTAGTGGGCTCGAATTTTGGTTCATGGCCCACTGTACAGATGGTTTGGATCATTGAAAAATTGGGATCAACTTTTACTTTACGCTGCTAGCATTTTACAGGTGAAAGCAAGCTTATCACCGTTTCTACCTTGTATCTCGCGGATCTTGATAGGGAAAGAAGTAAGGGAACTGTGGTTGTATATAAATGGTCGTCAAAGGCACAAGGAAAGTTTATAACGCATGCCGCCTGGTAAGTTTACTTTTTCCACCACTTCCTGCGATCTGAGTAGGGCAAGAGGGAGGAGCAAGAAGAAACGAATCTGCTAGGAGACAGATTTGCTTCGAGCAAACAGACTTGGTTTGTATTTTCCCTGTACCAATCGCATGAAGCTTACAAACACTAGTTTTCCCTTTTGGCTGGTTCCAATCGAAGGAAGTCTAAGAAGTGATCAAAGATTTGCTACTGCTAGTCCTGCTATTATCCTCTCAAATACTGTTTAATTACATGGAGGAAGTGCCTATATTTTGACAGAGCAGTCCTACGTCAATACAATTACGTATTGTCAAACTATGGATTACATTAATCCTTTCTTTTTGTTTTACTCTTTACTGGTAAAAGACAATAAGCATCAATGTATAGAAAGAGGGAAAGAGTTCAACTAATCCGAGTTCTAACACCAAGTCCTACTACTACTACTACTCTCAGCTAGAGATAATTCATGCTTTTCTGAATTTCACTCACACCGTTTTCCAGTTTAAGAATGGTCATAGCTATATTTGTGCATGATTATTCAAAGTTTATGTGGACTTAACTAATTGTTAGAAAATCTGATTTGTTGGCCTCTATTCAAGTTTAAAATCATGTTGAACGCAAATTTGACTGACAAATCAAATCCACTCAATCCAATTGGTTAGGCAAAAATCATTGTTTAAATTGATATTTAATGGAAGGCAGAATTAATATCACATAGCTTGTCCTCATACACATGAACAACAAGGTTAAGTGGAGCGTCGGATCAGACATCTAATGGAAATGGGCCTTTCCTTTTAGCCCATGTCAGCTTACCCAGAAAGCATTGACACATTACATTTGAAAGTGCCACTTAAGTAATAATCGTATGCCAACAGAAGTCCTAAATTGGAAGTGCCCACTTAAGGTTCTTTACAATTCTAGTCCCAATTATTTATTACTCAAAGTCTTTGGTTACAAAGCAACTCTATTTTTACAGCCCTACAACAAAATCCTGTCTTTTTTTGGGTTTCTGTCCCAATCACAGTGGCTACCGATGTCTCGATCTTGAAAGTGATTAGGGCCCCACTAAATTTGCCCTTTAAATGGCCAACTTGGTGCTCCACTCTAATTACCTTTGGAGCAGTCAACTTTTCTATGTAACGTATCAATTTCCACGAATTCTGAATTCGTTCTGATTTCCTTTGGAGCAGTCAACTTTTCTAGGTAACGTATTAATTTCCACGAATTCTAAGTCCCAATTATCTCATGTTTCTCCAATCTGCCTTGCCTGCTAATTCTCAACAAATTTTCTCCCCTTTCAATAATGCGAAGAGTTACCTTTGTCCTCTCATTCATTCCCCTAATCACCTCCAATTCTTGTCTCGAGGCGCCTTTATTGTGGTTGGAGACTCAAAACAACATCTTCAAAATAAAGAAAGCAGTGGAACTGTGACCAGTGGGTCCTGGTGGTATCAGAGCCCATATTCATGTCATTTACAGTCAATTACAAATTAAAAATCACAAATAGTCAACATTGTTAAGAGAAATTTATATCCTAGTGCAAGTAATTAGAGAATGCTTACACAAGATTAGTGTAAAGTGAAAGTAGACATCACATTGAAAATGTGGATAACTAGAGTTTAAGTACTCAATTAGAGTTGTGTACATGTGAAATTACTAAAATACCACCTAAGGGGAATAAACATATGAACGCTAGGTACAAGAATAATCTTGCCAACTTCTTTGAGCAAGGAGATTCATCAATTGAAACAATGCAAAAATTCATGCAGCACATAGGCCACTTTTTTTGGAATTAGCCACAAATAGAAATAACAACTAGCATAGACATTTGATAAAGCTAATGAAAGAGCAAAAGCTCAATTGGAAAGATTCAAGAAGCTGACCCCATCATTCTCTGGATAGGATAAATCCTAGTCAGCAGATAAATAGATTTTTGAATTAGAGAAGGTCAAGAAAGCAATGAAAATTTCAGTGAATAGAAAAATAGTAATGGTTACCTTTATCTTAATAGGAGAAGTAGCCTTATGGTAGGAAACAATTGAACGAGTAAATTTTGAAGGAAAAAATGTCATTTCTTGGGAAGAATTTAAAGCTGTCCTCTATGAAAAGTACTTTCCAAGACATGTGAGAAAAGAAAAAGAGAGAGAGAATTTATGAATTTGGACCAAGGAAATATTACGGTAATACAATATGAGAACAAATTCACTTATCTTCATAGATTTGCACATACGGTATGTATCATAGAGGCTAAGGTTGTATATAAATTTGTGGATGGATTAAACCCTAGTTTGAGAAATTGAGTTATAGGGTATTAGCCTAATATTATGGCAATGGCTGTAGAGTTAGTTTCTTTTTTTGAGAAGGATTATCAAAAGACATTGGGAGACCGGCAGAAGTGGAAAAAGGATACCGGCACAAGGGGGCATGCCAACAGAGGAAAACGACTAATACAATCCTTAAGACCCCATCCTTCACAGGTGTGGCAATTTGACAAGAAGAATAGATCACTAGTATATAAAACATGTTCAAGGTGCAAGAACCATCATCTAGGCAAACATTGCAATAGCATCAAGTGCTACATTTGTAGAGAGTTGGGACACATTGTTAAGTGTTCATCTTTAGTCAAAATACCCCTAATTTAGTATTCAATTAGATCATCTAGGCTATTAATTTTGAGATTTTACATTAAATATTTCATTTTAACTTTAATTGGCCATCCAACCGTTGAATTGTAAAATTTAATGGTTAAATGATCATTGGAGCTACTCAGAAGAGTTATGAATGATTTAGATGATTCTAATTGGGTTATGTACATTGCAAATCACTCAACTCAAGCTTGGATGATCTAAATCAAATCAAAGAGATTAGACAAGGATGAGGAAGCTTCCTGGAAAAAGACAAATTGAAGATAATCAGGACATTAATTACAAAAATCTGAATAATGGAACAGAATTGGAGGTGAAATCAAACATAAACACTCTTGGATAATCAAAACAAATTTACAGAGTTGTGGCAAAGTTGGGCTGTTAGTGGACCCCACTCCTACTCTCACTCCATCTCTCTCACTTCTCCGCCTCTCACGGATCTCTCTCTCTCTCTCTCTCTCTCTCTCTCTCTCTCTAAAAACTCCTCCACGCCACTCTTTATTCTTCTCCCTTTGGTTGGCTAACTCTCCCCCTCACCTCTTCTTCATCACCACACCTTACTCCCCTCTTCCCTCTTTCTTTACTTCCTGCTCTCGCTCCCACGTTATCTTTCTCTCCTAATCCACTCTCTTCCCCTCTCTGCAGCTCCCCTATGCTCCTCTTTCTTCCTACCCAGCTTCCCCTTCATCCACCGGCTCTGTCCCAGCCATCTTCACTGTCACCCATCACTGGACTGCCCAGCTACAGCCCAGATCATCCCTTCTTTCTCTGTTCTACTCCTCACAGACTCCCAATTGACCAGCATCAGCTCCACCTTCCTACCCATCTCTCTCTCTCTCTCTCTCTCTCTCTCTCTCTCTCTCTCTCTCTCTCTCTCTCTCTCTCTCTCTCTCTCTCTCTCTCTCTCGTTTCCAGATCCCTATCTCTCCCTCTTGTTCTCTCTTTGCTCTCTTTACTTCCACCACCCAGCACGCATCAGCCAAAAATCCTATCACCTAGCTGGTGAATCCATTTTCACCACACTCGTGCACCCATTCCATCTCTCTCTCTCTCTCCTCTTTCCCTCTCCATCTCTTCACCAGACGATCATCGCACAAGTCATTCAGGCCATCCCTCCATCTCCATTCTCTGTTCTGTAAATTTTCCCAGCATCGCACCCTCCTCTTCTCTCACCCTCTATCTATTCCCCCTCACTGCTAGTGCCCAACGGTCGCGCCTTTTGATCTTGCTCGCACTTTCTTCCTCCTTTCTACCGGCCATGCACTGGGCAGTATCCAAATGCGGGATCACACCGACCAACGCCCTTCTCTTCCCCTTTCCCCAATTCCTTTACTGCATCATTCTCCTCCATCTCTGATTTCAACGATGGCTGAACCAGCTGCCACCTAAAGCGGGATCGCATTGGCTACTCTTAACTGCCAGTCCAGCTCAAGAGACCCACCTTCTCCTCCGTCCCACTCATTTTCTTTTTGTCTTCTTTGGCAACCCACTACTCCATCTTGTCGCCAGCGACACTTCCTATGCCTAGCAGAGCTTGAGAATGACCTCGTCTCTTTGTCATCCTCGGCTCCCCAACCCCAAGCTGCCAAGTTACCTTCATCAGCTGCCGACGATCAACCCAAACATTGGAATTAAGCATTGGCCCAGCTGCCACCTGAAGCGGGATCGCACCGGCTACTCTTAACTGCCAGTCCAACTCAAGAGACCCACCTTCTCCTCCGTCCCACTCATTTTCTTTTTGTCTTCTTCGGCAACCCACTACTCCATCTTGTCGCCATCGACACTTCCTATGCCCAGCAGAGCTTGAGAACGGCCTTGTCTCTTTGTCATCCTCGGCTCCCCAACCCCCAGCTGCCAAGTTACCTTCACCAGGTGCCGACGATCAACCCAAACACCCGAATTAAGCATTGGCCCTCCATCTCCATCACCGGCGTCGTCGAATCAGTCCATGGACGACCCAACACCGACCCAGAATGGGTTTCCTTCCGCATCATCCCTCCTCGTGGGGTTTCCCTTCTATTCTTTGTCTTTTAGTTTTCTCTACTCGCACCCAACCGGCCAGATTCTTCTCTCTCAGACCACCCCAGCTCCAGCTCTATCTCTCCATCCCCTCCTCTCCAGCATCACCATTCCAGCTCCGGCTCCTTCATCAGATGACTTAGAGGAGTTTACCTGAAAAGAGTTTCCTCCGTTTTCCTCGTCTTCTTTTTCCTCTACCTTCTCCTACCCCCTCCTCCTCTTCTTCCCTCTTTTCCTTCTTCCCCATCTCCTCATCTGACATCTCCAAGCTAGTCATCACTGGCTTTTGCTTCTTCTCCGGCAATTCCCCCTCATCGTCTTTGGAGTCGGGCTCTTTCTGGTTTTTATTTAAGACTAGAAATGTGGAAAATTTTCAAAATTGCCCTTGGGAAAAAATAAGAAATCCATTTACATCATGTTTTGTCTTTTTCCTATTATGTGTTTTCTGCTGGCCTTGTTTTACTTTATTCAGGTTTTGTTATTTGTGTTATATCTTATTCTGACAGTAATCTAAGGACAGTGCTTATTTAAGAACAGTGCTCTCTATTGACAGTGTAATTCAGGGATATTTAATTAGTTTTATTTTATATTTTCTGTAAATTGTATTATTTCAATAAAGCTGAATCTTTATTGTACTGTTAGTTTAATTCTATTATTTTATTTAATTTTTAAAGAATTAAATTTTATTTAAATCCCTTATTCTTAAAGCGAGTCCCTGTAAGATCGACTCGTATTTGTATAGCTATACTATAATAGCCCATGCACTTGTGGTTATATATCAACACACATCACCATACATTGTCCCAAGAAAGAGAGAAAGAAGAACCTTAAAAGGATCAGATTGTTGAAAGCCAAGGTTGTCTAACTGATATCACTTCGGGGAAAACAAGACATCATAAATAGATATAGAAGGTACACTTCAAATACATATGACATACCTATTGAGATACCATTTGATAATAATTCTATGCTTTCTTCTATATCATACGAGCTTGCGTAAGGTGTAGATTGTATATGTGTAATTTAGTATCCTGTATAGAATTCTGATATGGTTAGGTGAACTACATTACATATAGTCATTTATAACAAGTCTTAGTTATGATTGATGCTGCCCATACAACCTCATGGTTTTGTTCCTCCCTTACGAGAAAAGGCTTGTTCGTGTGTATCAGAGTGCACATCTAATTATATTGTCCTCTCTGGGTTCCTCACCCCTCTTGGGCTTCACCCCTCAATATTTTATTCCCTTAAGTCCCTCACCCCTCGAGAGGCCTTGTTGCCAGGAGAGTTTTCCAAACTCTTATAAATCGCCCAGTTCCCTCCCCCCAAGTGATGTGGGACTAACCACCACACCACAAGGGGAATTGGTTTTGATACCTTGTAATAGTTGGGGGTCCTGCAACAATGATATTATTTGCTTTGGCTTCCCATATAGCTTCATGATTTTGTTTGTCCCTTTTGTGTGTATCAAAGTGCACCATGGACGATATTGTCCTCTTTGGGCCCAGCCCTTAAGGCTTTGTTCCATTTGGGTCCCTGAGCCATCATCTCCCTGCAGGTTCCCTAGGCTGTCTCCCTTTTTAGGCTTCTCTCTCAAGAGGCCTCGTTCGTATGTATTAGTGTGCACAACGGATGATATTGTCCTCTTTGGGTCTCTCACCCCTCTTGGTCTTTACCCCTCGGGAGGCCTCATTGCTATGAGAGTTTTCCTAACTCTTATAAACCACCCAGTTCTTTCTACCTAGGCAATGTGGGACTAATTCTCAATACTTCACCCGTGTTGAGATTCATCCCTCAAGGCTTCACCTCTTCCCCTCGCATTATAGGCACTACTAGGGGCCTGTGTGTTGCTAGCCACCATAGCTCGAGGAAAACCATCTCTGATACCGTTTGTAACAGTGGGGGGTCCCACAGCAACAATATTATTCTCTTTAGCAGCCTATACAGCCTCATTGTTTTGTTCCTCTCTTACGAAAAAAGGCCTCGTTGCTACTCATACCTTAAGTCTCCCCACACTCTTTTAGAGCTATCAGAATTTAGTCTGTAAAGACTGATCTTATTGACACAAATTTTTTTATCATTCTCTTCATCTTTCTACTTAGAGCATCTGCCACAACATTAGCCTTGCCAAGGTGATACTGGATGGTGAAATCGTAGTCCTTCAAATACTCCATCCATCGTCTTTGCCTCATGTTTAGGTCACTTTGAGAAAATATGTACTTAAGACTTTATAATCTGTGAAGACTTCAAAATTTTCACCATATAAATATGTCTCCAGATCTTCAAAGCAAAAAGCACAGCAGAGAACTCCAGATCATGGGTGAGATAATTTATTTCATGAGTCTTTAACTGTCTCAAGGCATAAATGATCACCCTTTCCATGTTGCATTAATACGCACTCAAGTCCCTTGTCTCAGGCATCGCTGTAAACTACAAATCCTCCACTTCCCACTGGTAATGTAAGAATAGGTGATATAGTCAGCCGTCTCTTCAATTCCTGAAAACTCCATTCACATTCCCTTGTCCACTCAAACTTCTTTTCTTTCTTGGTCAACTGAGTCATAGGTTGCACGATGAGAGAAAACCCTTCTATAAATTTCCTATAATACCCAGCCAATCTAAGAAAACTGCGAATCTTTGTCACCATTTTAGCCCTTTCCCAATTGGTGATTGCCTCTATCTTCATGGGATCAACAGAAATATCATCTACAAAAATAACATGACCAAGGAAGTGGACTCAGTCAAGCCAAAACTCACACTTAGAGAATTTTGAGTACAAATGGTGAGTCTAGAGAGTGTGTAACACAATTCGCAAGTGTTCTTGATATTCTTCATGACTACTAGAGTATACTAAAATATCATCAACGAATACAATTACAAATCTGTCTAAATACTCCTTGAACACCGTTCATTAAATCCATAAAGGCAGCAGGTGCATTTGTTAGTCCGAATGGCATTACTAGGAACTCATGATGGCCATATCAAGTTCTAAAAGCTGTCTTTAGGATATCTTCTTCTTGTATCCATAACTGGTGGTATCCCGATCTCAAGTTAATCTTTGAGAATACCCTTGTAGATTGTAGTTGATCAAAAGGGTCATCAATGCATGGTAATGGGTACTTATTCTTAATAGTGACCTCATTTAGCAACCGATAATCGATACACAGCCTCATAGATCAATCCTTTTTCTTAATGAATAGCATAGAGGCTCCCTAAGATGAAACACTTGGGTGAATAAATCCCTGATCCATCAACTCCTTAAGCTGCACCTTTAACTCCTTTAGCTTTGCTAGGGCCATGAGGTGAGGTGCCTTTGAGATGGGAGCTATCCCTGGCAATAACTCAATTGTAAAGTCTATTTCTTGTTTTGGTGGTAACTTAGGCAATTCCTCTGGAAATACATCTTGGAATTCTTGAACTAAGTTAATCTCATCAATCTTTGGACTTGATTCTTCTTAAGCCGCAACACTGGCTAAATATGCCTGACATCCTTTGGTGATTAGTCATGTAGCTTGCACTGCTAAAATAATACTCATTCCTGGTGAGTCTAACCTGCCTAAAAGGTAAGGGTTTTCCTTCCTGGGCTACAAAGAGTGACTCTCTTCTTTATACAATCGATTACTGCCCCTTTGTTTGCCAAGCAGTCCATACCCAATATCACATCAAAATCTTCCATTCTCAAAAGGATTAGGTCGTTGCTAAGTTTTTGATTAATAGGCACATCTTGTAGGAATTCACATACCATGATAGGTTCCCCAACTGGAGTGCTAACTTCTAAACAGAAACTCAATCTTCGAGTGGTATAATTTATACATGATGCAAAGCTATGCGATATAAATGAATGTGTGGAGCCTGGATCAATCAATACACGAACAAATCTATAAAAAATCAAAAGAGTACCTTCTATCACG
The DNA here is from genome assembly GCA_035236585.1 of Warburgia ugandensis. Lineage (NCBI taxonomy): Eukaryota > Viridiplantae > Streptophyta > Magnoliopsida > Canellales > Canellaceae > Warburgia > Warburgia ugandensis. Next base: position 68,754,549 of record CP141134.1, read on the forward strand.
GTATTAGAGGCATGAGCTTGCTTCATGGTTAATGCAAACACTCTGCCTTGGCTCTGCATGCTGGTCCTTGGCGGGGATGATCATGCTTCTTCTTTGGGTAGCCTTGAATAAAATATCCCTACTCTCCACATAAGAAACATCGATGCTTCTCAACAAAGCAAGATCTCCCTTGATGGAATTGATAGTAGGTAGTGCATTGTCTGCGATCACCTTCTTTCTTCCTAAAGTTAGTCCTCGATGGTCCATGTGGCCTCTTAAATTTGGATTGTGCAGTAGGCCTCCTTCCCTTCCAGATTAGTTTTTGTCCATTATTCCTTTCAAGATCTTTGGTTGATTGTCTATATTCTCTTTTTACAATGGAAGCCAATTCCACTACCTTGGAAGGTGAGGAGGGTTGAGCAGTAAAAGTCTTACTCTTCAAGTGAAAGTTGAGTCCCTTGACAAACTTTTGGGTAGCTCTTAGTTTTGTAGGACACACTTCAGGGATGAATCGTCTCAACTTGACAAACTTCATCTCGTATTGTTCCACTGTTATGGAACCTTGCTCAAAGCTAAGAAACTCTTGCTCTTTTTGCTCTTGTACATGTAGAGGAAAGTACTTGTCAGTGAATACAAGTTTAAAATCATCCCATTGAATATATTCTACCTCGTTGAAGTAGGTTCTCTCAGTAGTAGGCCATCAATGCAATGTCTTTCCTGTTAGCATGAAAGTAGCCACCGCTACTTGTCTATCTTCTGGCACATTTATCGCCTTAAATATATTTTCCACCTCGTAAAGCTAGGTTTCTGCAACTTGTGGTCCTTCCTTGCTTGAAAATTTGGGGGCAATCTTTTTGAAGTGCTCTAACAAAGTATCTTCCCTTATCCCTATTCCTCCTCCAACTTCCACCTTCGACTCTCCTCCCTGTTCAAAAGTCTGCAATCGTTGTTTCATCCATTGTAAGCAAAGCTCTATCACTTCTTTTGCAACATCATTCTGGACCTTGGTATTTTTTGGAGCTTCAAATGAAGAGGTCTTAACCACATTAGCAGTTATATGTCTCTTTGGTGCCATCTGGATTTTCAATAACAAAATCTAATGAGTTTTTTTTTACATAGTGTACCTTGGACCCATTTTCTCACTATTAACTATTATAGTTTCTAAGTTGTCTTGGTTATGAGTAGTATAAACTGTGCTCTATTAACTATTATAGGTTCTAAGTTGAAACAACCTTTGTAAAATTCATTTGGAAATGGACAGGATCTTGAGTACTTTTTTAATTTTTTTTCAAAACATTTCAAAACATCATATATAGTAGTTTTCAAAACTACCCTTCCAAGCCTAGATGTCTCATTAAAACTCCACATATAGCCAAACTAATTTTATAAGAATACACACTACCAAGACCCATTGGTCATAGCCCAAACAATCTTAAATGAAACTATAACTTAAATTAAATCAAATCCTCACATTCATAACAAAGTTAATTGTCTCATTACATCATTGTTCTAGATGTTCAATGTTTTTATTATAAAGGAAATAAGTAACTAATTTCACTATCATACTTCACTCTTCTCTTCCAAAGTTCATGTTTTGCCTCAATGCTTTAGTCCTACTTAGAAAACTGACCTGAAATTGTTGGTGGAGGTGAGCACAATCACTCAGTGAAAATTTCTAAGTTAGACAAAACATACGTGAAAATATATGGACGCATAGAGATAATAACATGCTATTGATTAATCACGATCGGTATCAAAACTCGGTAACAATTAAACTTCAAAATACCCTATAAATTACATATAGTATCACAAATCTCAGTCCAAAGTCACAGAACATTATAAGTAGGATACTATATTTGAACATATAACATAGTATCAACTGATTAGATAGCAATGTCCTGCTGAGGCCATATAGACGAATGGTCTAATTCCCCCTAGATTGACCAACATAAACACATGTGTCAATATCATATCTCATTTACTATGCACATAGAGAGAACCAGCGTCTCCTACCTATGTTTGATTGTGGATACTGTACGACCTACGCTGGTCCTCATGGGGGGAGAATAGATCAACTTAAAAACAAAGCCTCATGACCCTTCCAAATGCACAAAAGCCTTTACCTCAGGCAAGCATCAAAATTTCAAAAGCCAATGGCCAACTGATTTTCTTAGCATAGCAACCAGAGGGGTCTTACGATTTGCCCTAGACTAAGCTAAACTCTTAAGAGTTACCTAATTTTAGGCTAGGCACAACTCTTCCAAGTCGCCTAATTTTCATTCATTAGATCGTTTTACATCTTTCAATGCACTTTATGAAAGTGTCCAAAAACTTTTATGTTCTCAGGTCATATTTGAATTAGTAATTCATTGACTAGCTTGTTCTAGTCTTAAAATATATAATTAAACCATATTTGCACTACAACATTTTCCAAATCATGTATGCATCACAGGAAGATCAATTTCTATATTTCAATTATTATAAGCATCAATATAAAAGTTATCTTAATCAGTTGCTATACTAACTACAAATCAGAGACTACACACACATGCAAACATATAATCTTGGATCACCATTTCCAAAATTTCATGATATAACAAAATCTCGTGTGTGGAGCATGTGAGTAAGAGTTAGGCACTATCAGTTGCTATACTAAACTTATTACCCAGGTATTGAGCACAATGTGGATTGTACAATGGCTGGTTGCCCAGCATGATGCCAAATGATGGGTGCCCTGCTTGATGTCCGCACGTCATTCGCTAAGCACCCAGCCCATGCAGTAACTATCATGCACCAAGGGTGAACTTTGATTGTTTAGGCACCACACTATGCACTAGATGCTAGCCTCCTCATCCATAATGTTAAGTTTCCACTCAAGTTATAAAGGTTAGACTCATAAAACTTATTCGCATTCAAGTGTAATACATGTGCCCAAGTTAAGTTTCATGCATGTGTACAAATTTAAAGGTCATGCATGGCATAAATACTAGATGATAACTAAGTATATATTATATTATGCATGTGCCTAAGATGCTTACCAATTGCTCATGCAACCCGTGCTTTGAGCATCAGCCAATTGTTTAGTGCATGGCATGATGAAGCAAGATCATCATAAAGAAGGAAGAGCCTACATCAAAGGCTAACATTTTTCCATGCGATAAAGGTAAGTATGCTACCCATTAATCAAGTGTCAATTCAAAATACTAGTTTACGTACGTGGAACCACAAACGATCTACATAGCTCGATTAGGTTCCTAACATTTATGTGTTTCTGCATGGTCCTAGTTTCATGACTAAGGTGAAAGCTTGTTTGGATGATTTTTATTTTTATTTATTTATTTTCATCAAGCCTATGATTTCAAATGCTAATGCTCAACCAAATTGTGTCCCATATTCTAAATGATCAGTTAGGTGTACTTGGATCAAAAGTCCATGGTGATAAATCCGCACACTCAGATCTATGGTTCATAATGCCATATATGTAGGCTTAGATCAATGTCCAAGACAATAGATATAAGCATGTAAATACTGGTTCAATTAACTAGATCTATTCTCACAAATCTATGGCATAAAATGCTGGATCTTGTGCGCCTAGATCAATGGTCCATGGAATGAATTCGTACACAAGAAACAATGGAGACACTACCAAGCCTATTATATGATTCAATGACAAGGAAAAGAGGTTCTTTGCATGCAGATTTTAGTTTAAATAATAAGATCCATGTACACAGATCAACAACACATTGCCAGATCTTGTGCGCCTGATCAAAAGGCCCAATAAGAAAGGGAAAAGATATGTTCCATACACATATAATATGTGTCCTGATTGGAGAATCAACCATGCGTGTGGATCATTAACCTAATTAAGATAAATCCTGCACATGGATCCATCGACCAAATAGAATAGACCATGTGCATGGGTTAAAAATCTAACAAAGCAAATCATGCATATGAATTCAATGACTCAAGAATATACATAAATGCAAATATTTCATCTCGCTTATAACCACATGAGATACGCAAATCTAACACACATGAAAGTATATGGATCTAGCTAACATGAGAACACTTGGAATATCTAGCATGTATCAAGTATGAAACACATGGATTATCTAATCACTATCAATTGTGGAAACCTGATAAAACTTCATGTGTACTGATTTCAAAGATTGAAGAACAAGATGGCTAGATCTACCTACTAATTTAATTATGCGGTCCTAAGATAAAAGCATGGAACAACTACACTCGATAGATCTTGAGGATAAAAGAGTGCACATTCTTATTAGATATGAGAGCAACGAATAGAATCCAATATAAATCAATAGTAAGAGTGCACATGTTGCAACGTGAGATCAATGAAACCCAAAATATTTTCAAGAGCAAGAGCATGCATGCTTCAAACGAGAGATCAATGGGGTAGATCTAAGACGAAATAAGAACAAGAGTGCGCATGTTGTGATTAAATAAACAAGATTATTTGAAAACTGTGAAATTAAAAATCAATCTAACCTAGAATAACCCACGCCCCCTTACCTTTTAGAAGCAAAATAATCTTCACTCTTCTTTTCCAAAAATGTAGGGTGTGGATGATCCTTAGTGCAGCCACCTCCTCCTCCTCCTCCTCTCTCTCTCTCTCTCTCTCTCTCTCTCTCTCTCTCTCTCTCTCTCTCTCTCTCTCTCTCTCTCTCTCTCTCTCTCTCTCTCTCTCTAGTGCGCGTGTTGCAATTAAACAAACAAGATCGTTTGAAAATTGTGAAATTGAAAATCAATCTAACCTAGAATAACCCACGCCCCCTTACCTTTTAGAAGCACAATAATCTTCTACACTCTTCTTTTCCAAAAATGTGGGGTGTGTATGATCCTTAGTGCAGCCACCTCCTCCTTTTCTTCTTCTTCTTCTTCTTCTTCTTCTCTCTCTCTCTCTCTCTCTCTCTCTCTCTCTCTCTCTCTCTCTCTCTCTCTCTCTGTTTCATGGACTCATTCCCAATTCATTGTATCTGGACATTCCTTTGTTTTCGGTAAGGAATTTCTCCAAAAAAAATTGTCTTTTGAGACTTAAAATCTAGTTATAGAGTTTTCCTTCTCATTCAATAGACATAAGAGCAATTAGCTTTTTGCTGTCAATTTTATATAAAAGAATATTTATATTATAAAAATGCAAGTTGTTACATATTAATTTCCATGAATTCTCAATCTCAATTATCTCATGTTTCTCCAATCTGCCTTGCATGCTAATTCTCAACAAATTTTCTCCCCTTTCAATAATGCGAAGAGTTACCTTTATCCTCTCACTCACTCTCCTAATCACCTCCAATTCTTGTCTCGTGGCACCTTTACTCTAGTTGGAGGCTCAAAACAACATCTTCAAAATAAAAGAAGCGGTGGAACTGATGCTTGCCTGCAACAATTTGGACGATTTGGAAGGAGAGGAACTATTGGATTTTTACTGCTAAGGTTTCGTCCGATGTTAGAGTAGCTCAAAGAGGCAAAAGAAAGGTTGACTTCGAGCACTTTGAATTTGGAATTTACGGCTCATTCAACAGCTAATATATTATTCTCATGAGGATCTTTTGCTGACCTGAGATCAAAAAAATAAAAGATAATGGCACAATGGCAAAAACCAGCTACGTGTTCAATCAAATTGAACTCTGATGGACTAGTAGAGGGGATGGTGCTCTGCATAGGAGTTATAGGAGATGATAGAAGTGATATTCTCATCGAATACGCAGGCCCAATTGGGTTAAGAGATGCTGTTTGGAAGCTGCACTTATTTAGGCCAAAACAGGGATTCTCGTTGCGGACAGGTCCAAGAACTTTCATATAATGATTGAACGGACTCTAAAACTTTGGCTGTATTATAAGTCGGTAGCAGCCGGATGGAGATTTCCTAATGTCTTCAATGAGATCCTAGATACTTTAGAGACAAGAACCTTTTTGGCTAACCACATCCTGAGATCAGCCAATACAAATTACTGATTCGCTAGCTTGGGGAGGGAAGCAATGCGGCAGGTTAGAGAATTTCTTGCTCGCCATTCGGTATGGCACTTGCCAAATAAAATTTTAACCTTTTTATCCTTGTTTTTGTGTAAAGTGAAGACTTTGAGTAACATAAAGTTGTTGTTGTGACTTTGAGGTCACGGGTTCAAGACATGTAAACAGCCTCTTGCAAAGATGCAAGATAAAACTGCATATTATAAACCTTTGTGGTCTCCCCTTCCTCGGACCCCACATAGGCAAGAGCTTAAGGCCACCGTTATCCCTGTTATCATGTAATTCAAACAAAAGCACTCTTTTTGTATTTCTGGCTATTTGATCATCTTGATCGATAGCCTTCCTTCAATTTAAAAAAAACAATTATCTTTTAAGAAACATATTTTGCAAGCAAACCCCAGTTAACGTTTATCTTCATCTTCAAGTCTATATCCGCAATCTCTCACTCAACGTCAACTTCCTCAAATACCAGTCCTTCCACATCGAAAACTTCTAGTCCGCAAATCTCTCCTCCGATTTCTCTAGTCATTGACCCGTCCAACCTATATACATCCAACTGCCAAAATACTCATCCTTTCTCACCCAATGGGGTTGGCCCATGTTGTTTTAAACCGATTTCTACCGCTCTTTTCACTACTGTAACCTAATCCTAACCATCCATCATCCTGCCCACATCCAATCCATCAACATTGTCCATAAACCTACGGAAGTCTCTGCTGGTGCTACAAAATAGCCAGCAGCTACTGCCCGGATCCGCTCGATGGTGTTAAGAAATATATGCTACAGAGGTGGTCCCATAACTAATGTTGCTGGCTAGACATCCAACAACAACTGGTAATCGCCTTTCTGATAATGAAGTGGAAACAACGACATAAGAAGCATGGAAAGATCTAAAGTGGTAGGCTGCTATAATCAAAGGACTTAATGGGTTAATTGGCAATGGGGCCTGGAAATTGGTCGTAGGTACGCATTGACAACCTGAATGTTGTTGGCTGCATGTGGGTCTTCAAAATCAAACGAAGACCTGTTGGCACAATCAATTGAACGGTTCAAAGCCTGCTCATTAGTGAAGAGTTTCAATCAGATTCCCAGGGTATGACCACAGTGATACATTTAGCTCGATGGACAAATTTACTACAATCAAAACTGTTCTTTCAATGGCTATTTTAAATAATTGGATGATCCGAAGGGATGTCTCTACTGTCTTTTTAAACGAAGATCTCATGTATATGGAATAACCAGTTGGATTGGTCAATAATATGCATCTCAATTATGCTTGCAAACTTCAAAAATCCATCCATGGCCTAAAGCAGGCTTGATTTCTAAGTTGGCAACTACATTTCAACAACTTGTTTTCGCAGTCCTAAGACCAATAACTCTTGTATATTTACAATAAGAATGGTCTGATCAGGTACAATTTCATCTTTGTGGATGATGTTCCGATTATCGGGAACTCTGAAGTGGCAAATGATCAAATCTTGAAGGCTCTAGTACGGTCCGAGTTTGCACTCAAAGATTTGGGTGATTTGCACTTTTTTCTTGAAATTGAAGATCAACGTTATTCTGATTAGTTGGTTATATCAGAAAAGAAGTACATCGCAGGTTTGGTGAGATGCACCAAAATGGACGACGCAAAACCAAAGAGATCGCCTGTATCATCTCCCTGCCCAGTATCAAAATTTCAAGGTGATCTTCTATCCGATCTGTGTATGAATCCTAGCACTGTGGGGCCTTCCAATAGCTAATGCTAACCAGACCCCGATATTTCTTTTACATTAATCGGGTTCGTCAATTCATGTAAATGCCAAGAACAGATCATTAGGCCGCCGTCAAAAGAATTATCCAATTCTGAGGTTCCCATTCTGTCCTATGCAGTTAATGGCTAACACCTTATTTTAGTTTAGTTCGTCCTTAGTAAGGTTTGTCCGTCTTAATTAGGGTAAAATAAATTGGATCTTTAATTGTTATTGCACAATTGAGGGGATCCACTCATCCACATCCCAGATCTGCCCAGGCATTTGATATTCCAAAAGTTGTAGCAATAGGGCATTAAAATTTATCCAGTGGTCGAGTTTCTCATGCCTTTTGGATGCGGGCAATAGAGCTTTATGCCATAAGAGTGATCTCGGATTGTAGGCAGGCCGTCGATTCAACAGCCATTATTTGTGATTGGAATGATTTCGGGCAGTGGGCCTGATTTAACAGTGATCAATCTCACCCGCCATCTTCGTGCAGCCGTGTGATGGAAATTGGGGATTGTGGCAATAATGGTGCATCGTTGCTATATAATTGCACAGACCATTGACATAGCATGCCGGCTAATCCAAATGCAAAATTCTCAAAAGTGAACGTTCCTTGGTCGTTGGCACTATAGTGGTCGTATGATGAAAAGATCAGGCGACTATGAGAAAGTTTCTCCTTGTAATTTGCTGAGATGAGATCTGATAAATCCGTCCCTTACAGCCGCGGCACTGTTAAGTGATTCTATGACTGAAGAAAATTACCAGAGAGCGCAGCCATGTTTGGCAAAGGGGCAACTAAAGGGAGGATGAGCTAAGTTTAAGCGAATTATCTGCATCTTATAGGGCCCGCATTTCTTTTCAATGTTAGCCACACAGTCGATGAGAGGCCTTGAACCTGTGACATGCCACCGGGGAGGCCTAGTAGGCCGTTGCTCAAACTGTTGAAGTTGGATTACGTTACCATTCCATTCAGGAAAAAAAATGAAAAACAAAAAACAAAGTAAAGAAGAAAGCATTTGACTAGGGGTTACGTCTTGAAGGCAGGACTTCTCAAATAACGTAAAGCTAACCCAAGTCGCCAAGAAGTTATTTGTCTTACAGGGCCATATCCATGGTGTTTCATGTTTGTCTTTGGTCCATTAATACTAGTAATGGCCTTCTTGTGAGGGGACCTTTTGAGTCCGAAATGTGAAAAGAGACAGCCAACTAGCTAAGTGTGCTTTGTCCTCGCTGAAACATTGAGACATTGACGAGGACATGAGATTCTACACTTGAGTGTAACATGTCCAACATCCCACATAAGAAAAGATAGAGACATGCATTAGTTTATTCCAAGTGAACCTAGGTCTCTTTTTCTCGCATACAAAAACGTCTATCCCTAAAACAACTACAGTAGAACTGAATACAGACCTAGAATAGCGCGGGTGGCACCTCGTGGTGGTGAGGATTTGGTCCTCCTGGAACTTCTCTCTGTATATCTGAAGCCATTATTCTCCCACGCTGTCTAAGCTCAAAAACAAGCCTAACGTAATCGCCATTAGGCGCTGTTGGCAAGCCCGAAGGCCCACTAGGAACGCTGCGCGCTTCTAACTTTGCCATGTAGCCAATGGAAATGATTAAGAACAATATGCACACTGACTTAAAACTTGCCATCTGTCTTTCTCAACTAATGAGGAAGATCCTAAGAGGGAAGTTTAGCAGTTATTTAAGTATCTATCTCTCTTCCTCCCTAGAACTGCTCAAGGGCAGAAGAAAACAAGGAAGACACTGAAAAGGGGAGTTTAACAGGTACTAGGAGACTCTCTCTCTCTCTCAAAAGAACAGCGGAAGAACAGAAGAAGAAGATACCAGCAGGGGAGTTTAACAGGTACTGGGAGCCAGTATTTATAGAAGCATAAAGAACAGGATATTGGCAAATGGGGATGAAATGTTGAATGTCTTCTTTAGAAACGAGATGGACATTTTTTATGATGATAATGGAGCGTCGTTTAGGTAATGTGTCCTTTAACCGTCCATCCGGTTAGACAAATCCGACGTAGTTTGTTGTCTTTTTTCCGGTGTGAGCCTTAAAACCAAAGTTTTCTCTTATGCGCATCCCATTACCTCCAACCCACACCTTACACCGTGTCCATAACACAGATCTTGCCACTATCAGAGAATTCCCAAAAACATGATAGGCTACCTGAAGGATGGGCCAGAGCTGAAAATTAGTGGTGACGGGTTGACCATCCTAACTGCCCAATCATTGTAATACAGCTAATGACATTTTGATTTCTTTATTTTAACTTTGCATTTTGGATTCTAACTATTGAATGACTAGTAAGGCTCAATTCATAGCATAACTTCTACCATGATTAATCGAGTACCGCACAGTATGGCTAAATTACTAGCGACAATATTCAACCTTTATAATACCTCGTCGGAAATCGCATTTGGCTTAGTGCGCTTCCCATTTAAGCAAGGTGTATAAAAGCTATCATCCTAGAAAACTTAGCCAATGAACCAGATACTAATTAAACAATCTATGTATGTGAGGTATCGATGATTGTGATTACTGTACTCACCGTTCATTGTGCACATGTGCTTTGCTTGAGTGGATATTAGGTAATAGGCCCCAGCATTCACAACCATATTCACAACCATTGATTGTTAATCAAATCGTTATCCCTGATGTTCACTATGCAATATTGTGCATCTCTCGTTAATGAGAAGTAGTAAACAACGAATGTTTGATGTGTGCAATAACTTCTCTGTTTCTAATATAAAAGCTCACACGCATATGCACATAAAAGCGCAAACAACGACATACCCACAAACACATCTATCTTCGTCTCTCTGACATCAACCTGCACACAGATAAGCAAACAAAGGCATATCCACATACACAGATATCTCTCTCTCTCTCTCTCTCTCTCTCTCTCTCTCTCTCTCTCTCTCTCTCTCTCGCTCTACTACACAGAAACGCTACCAAAGACATACATTCGAACACAGAAACATGGTAGCTGACCGTCTAGTCACGTGGTTTTGTTTGGGTTGAGTGGACGGTGTTAAAATAATCGGCTGCAGATGGGCCACGCGATAACCCAAAGGCAGCTTGCGGGGGTATTAAATTTGCTCGTCTTTCCTTTAATCTTTTAGTCATTTTATAGTATTCTCTTATTTTCTCATTTATATCGACTGTAGATCAGAAAAATCAGCTTCGGTGTTCATCCTTCATCTTTCAATGAGATTCTGACGGAAGAAGATGATGAATGTGAAAATGTCTTGGATTAAAAGGTAACGAGATTGTCTTTTTGGTTAAGATTGGATTAGAAAGATTCCAAAAAGGTCAAACAGTTTGTTTTTACTTGGTATGGCATTAGGATTTAAGGATAAATGGCGCAGATGAAGTGCCAACTTTGAGTAGAATGGACTGGCTGATTGAGACAAGGATAAGAGGCGTTCACTACTACTCGTACTAGAAATCATCTCGTTGAATGCCGCTCTAAAGATATGAAGACCCGGCCAATTATCCACTCTTTAATTATTGGCAAACACTGTTCATTTTGATCTTGTCTTATTTCTCCATTTCAAACTAATCTCATTGGCTGGTAAATATTCCCCCTCAAAAGCACCAAAGCAAGACTAGCTCAGCGATGAAATCCGTGCAGAGAACGGTAGACTGGCAAATAATGTTCAAGAAACCAAACCAATGGCCGGATAGGAAAGGGGTCTGCTCTATTCCAAGCACTGCAGCCTGGACAAGAAATGAGTCTGTTTTCAAGAAATATTCCACATAAGCACACAAAGTATCGGCACAGATTTGGGTAGTGGGGTAAACATCTCGCCACAACACTTAAAGAGGAAATTAGGTCATAGGCACACCCTTGGGATTGTGAGTGCGTTGAGAGAGAGGATTACTCTTGTTACCGGAATCTTAGAGGATGGAACTCTTCTTATCTCCTCGTGGGCATGGGCACGCCCTTCCGAGTCATCTACACGCATGCCACCGCCCATCAATATGCATGCACATGCTTTCACATGGTTATAATTCCACGTGCATTCCACATGGTTTCAGTTCTGGCGCCCTTTGCCCTTTCATTGGACCGAAACGATTTGGTCAGACCAGCAAACATTGTCGACTCGATTTTAGATGTTTGCATGAGAGTTCTGTTTGCCGTAGGGTAGACTCTGTAGAACTTTAATATCAGCAATCTTCTAACCATCAGTAATTTTTTCCTTTCTCTTTGATCTTTCTAATAGAACCTTCAAGATTTTCTGTTATCATTTCCATTTCTTTTCAAACAATAAATGAGGATAGATCAAAACGACCAAGCAGGACAAGGTCGAGAAATTGCAGAGATCTGAAAGAAATCAAGCAGGACTTACCACCTCAAATTAGAAAGAAAAAGGAATCATGAGATTTTTCAAATGATTAGTGCTCTGATATCTGTTTTCTTAACGTGCTTTTAGAGCGCCAATGAAATTGCCGACTCTGTAGCTAAAGAAGGGATCCTCCAGGAAAATATTGTTGTAGGCATTCCTTGCTCTCATTAAAGCCTCTAAAATTTTCTCTGCTCAAATATTGCCTTCTTCGGCAAAACAAATAAACAAGAGAGAAACCAGATGCCATAGGCGCTACTACATCCAAATGATTATTTGTTTTGAAGCAATCAAAGATTACTTATCACCGAATGAAAGAATTACATTAGGATAAAGATTAGAGCCAGATAAAATTTGGGGTAAATCTCCTCTTTGGCAAGAGGATATGCTAAGTCATCTGATATGGTGATCTCATTGCTGTAGCCAAATGAACATACTGGGGATTGTTTCAGTGCAATTAGAAAATGGCCGATGAGACGTTGTTCTGGCTAGAGGTAGCAATCGTGACTTGACAAAGACAAAGCAGCTTGGCTAAAATTGTCGACTCAAATTTCCAGTGTAACACAAATTTTCATGTTACGTGGGATTTATGTCTCCCTGGCATTGAAAGATCATCTTGTGATCCATTGACAGGTTCCTCTTCCGGGGCCTGTTACAATGGCTTGCGTCCAGAAGATTTGTCTCAATGAGTGACCTTTATGCTGTCATAGTTGACTAGCAAATGTATGGCTGAAAAAGTAAGAGAAGCATTGGCCAACATTCAGCAGATATCTCCCAGAAGGCTTCAAGCATCCAATGACAGCTTAGCATGTCAATGGTTTCAATAATCAAAATGACGATTCCTTTTAGAGAAAACTACAGGATTCTTAGTTTTCAAATTGTGTTGAGCAGAAACATGCACCTTGCTGTGGGATGACTTTTTTATGTATCAATTCTCTTGGTTTCAAACACACACCCATGAGCACCTTGAACCTAAGGTCGAAACCCACCTTGGGAGAGGCTTTCTTGTGCCACTGAGCTTGACGGTCTTTGCTCCACATTGCTGTGGGATTGGATCCTCATTTGGAAACATAAGAAACCATCTTCAGCTCTTCTTCCCCTTCTGGTTTGAATTTCTCCATGTTGCCATATCTCCTGCATCCTTCAAGGAAAGTTCGCCATATGCCAGCATTTGGCCAGAAGCACGCTAGAGATCACTTGCTCTGCTTCCTTCAGGCAACCATTTCTTGACAGCATGTCCACAATGCACAAGTAGTGACACATCTCTGCTTCAATCGTGTAGACAACATTCATACACTCAAACAATCTCAATCCTTCCTCGATTAACCCAGCATGTCTATAAGCTGAAAGAATGGCTACAAAAGCAACTCTGTCAGGTTTGAGCCCCAAAGATTCCATCTCTTCAAATCTTTTGAGTGCTTCATATAGATAATTATGAAGACTGAAGGCTGAAAGTAGAGCAAAGCGGCCACATTTACCATACATGTCTATCAACACATTGCATGTGAAAACATCACACTGCCCGAAATCAGTCTTGACGATGAGTGCGTGAAGTGAGCTGCCTAAGCACAGGTTGCAAAGCTCTGTATAGATGCTCAGGAGACATACAAATGTGCAGTTATCAGGCAGGAGTTTGGTGGTTTACGTATGTTTGAGCACCTTGAACGCCTCCTAGCATTCCCCTTTTCGAGCACAAGCTTCAATTAGAATGCTCCAGGAGAGGATATCAGGTTCTTGCATTTGAGAAAGTAGCTTCATGGTTGCTCCATATAGACCAGCTCTGTTATAAACCATAGCAATTGTGTTGAAACTGAAAACAGATAATGACGGAGCTGAAACTGCACCAAGGGTCAAGGGATCCAAAATGAGACCATGAATGGCATATGAGGTAATGATAGAGGTTGACACACACACACACATAATGATTGAAACCCATTCTCATTACCAAAGAATGAAGCAGCTGCACTTCTGAAGCAAAAGAAGATTTTACAACTGCTGAAAACGAATGGAGATGTGCCATTGGAGTTTTGTGTGATCAGCGGGTGCCATTCGAACTTTAAAGGAAAATTCTATAGGATTGTTATAAGGTCAGCTATGCTCCATGGATCAGAGTGTTAGGCAGTTAAGGAACATCATGTACATAGGATGAACGTAGCTGAAATGAGGATGTTGAGATGGATGAGTGGCAAGACAAAAAAAGATAGAATTAGGAATGAAAACATTGGCAAAAACTTAGGTGTAGCATCAATAAGTAATAAGATAAAGGAGACTACACTTAGATGGTTTGGGCATTATATCAAAGACCGAAGATGGCACCGGTTAGGAGTGAGGTAATGCAAGTCAAAGGTTCTAAAATAGCAAAAGAAAGGCCCAAAAGAACGTGTATAGAAGTGATGAGAAAATACTTAACAACTTTAGGACTAAATAAAACCATAATACTTAGTAGAGGAGAATGGAGGAATATGATTCATATGGCCAACCCCTAATCGAGATAAGGTCTTGATGATGATGATGATGATGATGATGATGATGATGAGAAAATGAAAATTCATTTGGTTGGACATCAAAATGAAGCATTTCTTGAAGTAGATACATTGAACTATGAGAATTTTCAATTGAGTAACTTGAGATCAATGTATTCCATGAGACAACATTTTTCACAGGAATCTCAATAAACAATAGGTGTGCATTCTCTAGTTTGTTGCATTTCATGTAGAAATCTATTGATGCACTACGCACAAAAACATGCAACCTCAGGTTGCTCTTGATGGTTTTCACATGAATAAATCAATCATATTCATGGAATTTTAAGCTTGTCCAAGCACTAACATCATCATGATTAAAGCTTTATCCCAATTAGGGTCGGATACACAAATCTTGTTCCTTCATTCCCCTCTATCAAGTGTCATGGTTTATTTAATCCAAAGGTTTTTATAAAAAAAAAATTCACCACTTTTATCTACGTCTTTTTGAACCTTTTCCTTGCCGTTTTAGAGCCTTTGACTTGGATTAACTTACTCTTAATTGGAGCTGTTTTCAATCTCCATTGGACATGTCAAAACCATCTAAGTTTACCCTCCCTCTTCTTGTTACTTGTTAGTGCTACTCTTAAGTTTCTTGTAATATTTTCATTTATAATTCTATTAATTCTTATCTTGCCATTCATCCATCTCACTATATTCATTTTAGTTATGCTAGTCCTATGTACATATTATTCCTTAGCTGCCCAACACTAATCTATAGAGCATGGCCAGCCTTATAGCCATCCTATAAAATTTTCCATCATTTTAAGTGACACCAGCCGATCATACAAAACTTTAGAGGACAAATTCTTCCAACCTACTTGGATTCCATGGGTAAAATCCCTTTCAATCTCTTAATGAATTATTGATTCCAAGAATTGAAAAGTTGTCTTATGAGAGCACTTCTTGGTTATCAATCTTTACTGGTGCTTCACTCCTCTTTTCCTTGCTAAATTTGTATTCCATATAATTTATCTTAATTTGAATAATTTTAAATCTTTGTAAATCTCTCTACAATTCTAACTTTGTGTTTACGTCATCCTTTGTTTTATCAATCAAAACTATGTTATATAAAAATAATATGCACCATGGAATCTCCTCATGCAACTACTTTGTTATCTTAACCATAACTAACTTGAAACAGTACAGGTTCAATACTGATCCTTAGTTCAATCTTGCATTAATAGGAAAATCATCGGTTTCTCGGCTAATAGTCTTAAGATTTGTTACCACTCTCTATCCTTAATATGTCCATATACTCCTTTGAATTGCCAAACACTAACCATCTTAACTCTCTAGGGGCCTTATCATAAGCTTTTTCTAAGTCAATAAAGACTACATAAAGATCCTTTTTCCTTTTCCTATCTTTTTTTAATTATTTATTTAAGTAGGCAAATAGCTTTCATAGAAGACTTCCCAGGCATGAAATCAAATTGGTTTTCTAAGTCAATAACAATGCTTGCAAATGTGGCAACTAGTTTTCCAAATCGATAACCGTGCTTGAAAATGTGGCCGGACTTGGCAAGGCTTGAAGTGCACACATTGTCAAGAACAGTAACAAAGGTCTCTCTGGCCATGAATGCTGCAATCTCTGGATTCCATGAAACTGTATACCGAAGAGACATCTCCTTAAACATTTTCTCCGCAGCACAAATGACGCATACATATTATCAAGTGCATTTGCAACCAGAGCATAAAAATCAGTCCCAGATTTGATCACTAAACCATGCACTTGACCGAAAAGCGGAAAGAACTCCCTGGAAAGAACAATCCTTTAGAGGAATCCCAGATCTCATTAGCTCACAAAACGAACCTGTTGAATCTTCAACACACTCATGCTTCGCCGTTGCCGCAATAGTGGAATTCCACGTTACCACATTCCTCATCCTCGAACAATTCAAACACACCATATAAACATTCTTTGCCTCCCTAACAAACCCAACAATGCAATCCCTGTAAAAGCATCTACGTGCAGAAGCCCCATCTTTACAATCAAAGGATATAATTGTATTCCCCCAAGATGATCGAACGAAGGTGAAGACAATATGCGTGCGAAGGATTGTTCTGAGTACCCGTAACGGTTATAAGCCGTAATAATGGAATTGCATGAAATTGAATTTCGTACGGGCATTTTATCGAACAAATTTCTCGCGAGTGATAGTTCCCCGAGTGAGGTATACGTTGCGACCAAATTGTTGTTAATGAAGACGGAGTTGCATGCATCACTGATAATGGTTAGGGCGTGGAGGGCTTTTGTGGACCCGAGGAATGTGGCTCTTGAGCATGCTTGAAGTGGCTGTTGAAACTGCTGATGCCGCTGGAGTTTTCTATGGAGAGGAGCATCTTGACAGTGATAAATGGCAGTAAATTAGACAGAAAGAGAGATTGAAGATGGAACTCGACTACTAATGGTTGATATTTCTTCTGGGTTTTGTGGACAAACCTGAAATCCTCCAAGAGCATTACTCTACTTGCTTACTGAAAGACCATAAAGAAGCGACTGATACAAGAAGAGAACGCAGGAGCTTGTTAGAGGTCAGCCACTCGCCCCTTGTTTATCTCTTAGCCAAAACCAGCTATAATTCAGATTCTTGAATACCGAAACCGTTATTGCCCATCTAAGACTTCGATGGGCCATATCCAAAAATTTTATCCATTGGACGTTCCCCCAGCCACTGGTTTCTTGATTAAGAATAAACAGTAGAAGACTTCACCCTCCATCGTACAACTAAAGGCAGTGGTCGCTTGGATCGTCTGTTAGATGAAAATTTTGGATCACGCAATATTATGTACGTCCTCAAGAATTTGGAGTTAGAGCTGTTTGGCACATATACTCAGGGGCTTATGAGGACAACTAAGGGCGCATGTATCACCACCCTTGTTGTATTGTGGATGCAGCATGTCTCTTGGAAAATACGAGCTTGCAGAAAGTACGGTGAGGCCCACTGTTTCCAGCGATCCAGACCATCTATCCATAATTGAACGGATTTTTAAGAGTTAGAAAGTAAAATAACTAGGGTTAATAATCCTAACTCATGGTCAAACCCTCCAAAAATCAAAGACTTCAAATCGCCTAATCGGTGTTGATATCAGATAAATGGTTTGGATGACTGAAATACTAGGCCTCAATCTTACGCATACTCTACGGCATAAGATATAAGAACCATGCACTTCGTATATTAGCTCCTCAGAGCCTGACTTTGCTAGGGCTTAATTTGATTCTATGACCTTGAGGTCACAGGTTTGATGTGTGAAAACAGTCTCTTGCAAAAATGCAAGGTTAGACTGTGTAATATATATCCTTGTGGTCCACCCTTCCCCAAACCCCCATGCACTGGATCTTCATGTATCAAACTGCCCATTATGAGTAGCGGTAATTTCAACAAGGAGTTGTAGGTGACATTTGATTGGCTGAGAAAAAGTTTCTAACTGCCATTTTCTCTATTTTTTTTTTGTTTTCTACTTTTTTCTAGCTAA
Organism: Warburgia ugandensis; assembly: GCA_035236585.1. Taxonomy (NCBI): domain Eukaryota; kingdom Viridiplantae; phylum Streptophyta; class Magnoliopsida; order Canellales; family Canellaceae; genus Warburgia; species Warburgia ugandensis. The sequence continues at coordinate 68,772,622 of CP141134.1, forward strand.
TCAAATGCCACTACTCCTTACATCTGCAATACCCCATTATATACATAGAAGACAAAGAAAGACACAATGCTTAGCGTTGAGGAGCTAAGGCCCCTTGATGAAGAGAAATTGTCATTCGTCCAATCTAATACTTGGATAGTGGACCATACAACTAACAGCTTGCTCCCATCTCTGCAACCAGTTCCACTTGCATGCAACGTGTATGATAGAGAGTAACCAAAGTCCATATTCCTCCACTAATATTGCAAGGAAATGGCATGCGCTACATGGGATCATTGTTCAGCCTAAGATGGCCGGACCCATATGATAACATCTTGTTGGGCAAAATTAGAGACAGTACATTCCCTGTCTTCTTTAATAAAATTTTCCTCGCTCCATTTCAAAAGAGAGAGAAAATTATGGCTAGTATAGAGAACTTAAAATGGAAAGAAGAGCTTCAAATGTAATAGTTCAATATCAAGAGATGGTAACCATCGATATCTTGAAACTTATATTCAAAACAACTCTCGTTTGACATATATTATAGTGTGATTATTTACCCGCGAGGCCCACAGTGTCGCACGCATATGATCACCTGTAACCATGGAAGAGCAAATGTTCACCTCTAACCAAAGTTCCTTATGGGGCGGAAAGAGCATGCATCCAGGAAGAGGCCCATAAGCATTACGGCCCCTAGAGATTATCCAAACCACAAGAAAAACAGTGAAGAGGGATCTGATTCTTGAACATTACACAAAACATAACAATAAGCAGATTGGTAGAATCTATATTATTAATGAATTGATTGATTTGAAAAGAGATACAAATATGCATTATATAGCAGTTACATGTTGATAAGCACCAAAGATTTAGACCTTGATTATAGCAAAATATATTGGCAGGAAATATTATGTATAATTCATTGATGATAATGTAGATCTGTTTAGCCAATAATTTTTCTAATAGATATTATCTGATAACGCCCCCCCTCAAGCTGATGTAAAGATAATTTGGGCATCGGCTTGCTAATTAAACGTTGTATTTAAAGGATTTATTCCTAATGAGTATAATCTCAGGTCAATCCATACTTCCTTTGCTGTTGAAAGTAAATCCAAAATTGATGATCTTCTTCAGTAAACTAATCTTGATTGCATTTGAATGGACAAAGATCCCCGGTAATGAGCATTATATCATTTAACATTGATTGCAAAATCGAATGACAATTGAAGTGATTCAAGATGGTCCATCAGAATAATCGAACGATCAATGATAGTTGGAGGCCGAATCTGCAAAAAGATGTAGGATTAAAGACTTTTCAAATGACTTTGATGAGATTGATCTCTTGATAAAGAAAATTAGATGACACAACTCCCACGCCTATAAGCTGCAATCCCTCTACGTTAGTGATTGATCTGAGAAAGTGGGGGCTTGGGCATTCTAGTTCTGGGGAAAGCATCAACCTTCAAATGGAACATCGTGAGGGTGATTGTCGGTCAAGGTTGAAATCAATGGTGGCCGAGGCAGATCGCATGCAATCAACGATGGTCGATGCAAACCACATGAGATCAACAATGAAACAAAGAAAATCAGATTTGTGGGTTTTGCTTGGATGAGTCCAGCGACAATGATGAAGGACAAGCTTGATATAACGCTTGATGAATAACACAAACTGCTTCTTGTCAAAAGCAGGTTGCTCCTGCAGACGAAAAGTATCTACACCTTAATTGTCTGATCATCGACACCTTCGTCTTCTCCACCTCCTTCTGCAGATGGGTGTGCGCCAGTGTCCCCATCTATGGCTTCTTTGACAACCCACTTCCCTTCAACCTCCCATAGCATCCCATTCTAAATCTGTTTGTACGAGAATGAGTCTGACAGAAGCTCATCACCTGCGAGAAGATCCTGGTAAACGATCATGTTTGATGTTGGAAACCTCCTTCCTTCCAACCAGGATTTGTTTACTAGAACGGAGCAATAGCAGACATCTTCCTCTATCCTCAGCCAATAGATGGATTGATTTCTTTCCCAAAAATTCAGTAAGATTGTCGCACCGAACAGGCAACCACCTGGGCCCACTGCCTCAATTTCGTCTTCACAAGCTGAGGATTGTCCCCTGACCCAAATATGTTCCGTTGCGGACTATCAACCGCCGATCCATCCGACTCAGATGGCGTGGAGGATTCAAATACAGAGGGACTCGATTACCAAGGGCGATGAAGATGCCAAAGATCATGTGCCTCCCCAAATTTGTTGCTGATCGCGAAGGAACTGCATTGTCTATGACACCAAACACTTCCTTAGACAGAAGACCCCTATCTCAAGCACAGAACCGAAGCGATTTCTTCAAGCACTGCTGTGTCTTCTGTTTTGGAGAAGTCCGATGAACAGATCCCAGCAACTGCTGCTTTTGTTAGTGAAGGAAAGGATTCATCCGGTCCCATTTTGAGCTGGTCAAAGCAACAGTACTACGAGAGATAATGGTTGCATGATGATCCCGAAGATTGTGGTGAGGAAGATCGTGAGGAGTTACCGTGCGTGGGAATTGGAACGAACCACAGGATTACTCCGATGGCAATCAATGCGATCAAGGGTTTCATTGTAGTGCCTTGCCATGGCTGCTGTGCAGGTGCTACTGCAGCGGATGGTGCTGATGCTTTGACTTGGAACAATTGGGAAGGGAATGAAGGTTGGGTTGCAGGAGAGAAAAACTGACAACGCCATTAATGGCAGAATTTCAGATCTCCTTTGATTGAGGGAAATGGAGATGCCAGATACGACTTGTATCACTAATAGTGAGACGCCAGAGATTGCCTGCCGAAAGGAAGAAGGGGAGTATTAGCAGAGATCAAGAACGGACAAATACAAAGAAAAGAAGACTCAGCAACACGTGATAGATTTGATACCATGTTAAAATCTACATTGTTAGAGGAAAAAAAAGAATGTTATCAGATAAGATCTATTAGAGAAATTAGTGGCTAAACAGATCTACATTATCATCAATGGATTATACAGAATATTTTTTGCCAATATATTCTGCTATAATCAAGGTCTAAACCTTTAGTGCTTATCAACATGTAACTGTTATATAATGCATATTTATATCTCTTTTCAAATCAATCAATTCATTAACAATGTAGATTCTAATATGGTATCAGAGCTATGGGGTAATGTGATGATCCTCTCTCTTTTTGGTGACAAAGAGTGGCGCAGGCCCCTTCTCCCCAGAAACCCCTCTTTTCCCGATGACCTTCCCTCCCTCTTTCCAACATGATGGAAACTCAAATTTAGGGTTTTTCTCTTGCAACCGGCCTAGCATGCTTGTAAGCGCAGGCTGGCCACGCACTCATCTCCCCCTCAGTCTAATCCCTCCCCAATAATCATGGCGATGACACTCCACCTACAAGTGCCCGATAAAAAACCCATTTCAGGTTTTTCTCAGATGACATGAAATCCCCACGCCTGCGCAACCTAACTCGTGTAATAGGCCGGCCACACACCCCCTCTTCCCCGCTTTTGTCGGGTTCCTTTGCCCCTGCAAGCAATATGAACCACCTGTCTCTGTCGAGTTCTGACTAGTGCAGCCAATATGGCATGGCCATGGAACAAGTCGATGTGCCTTGGTCTCCCCTCTCCTCTCTCTATCGAGTTTTGACTAGTGCAGCCAGCCCGGTATGCTGCTGTGCTCATAGGCCTGCCGCATTGGATGCCCTTCTTTCCTTCCCGCGGCTTGCCTCTCCCTGCCACCTGCACACACAGGGTTTTCCCCCTACTTCTCCTCCTCATCGTGTTCAGGCAATGAGCCAGCCAGCAGCCAATGGCCACTGTCACCGTCCTCCCGTTGGTTTCCCTTTCTGGTGAGTTAGGACTGAGCTAACTCACCGAGTCAACTCTCCCCGACTCATTTTGGGAGAGCTAAGTTGACTCAGTGAGCCCTTTTCACCCCCTTGATATGTGATTCTCGATTCTGACCAATCCAAGAAGGATCTCTGAGATCCGAGAGTACCCCCGCGATCGTGGCAATGCAAGAAATGATATCCATCTTCTCATTTCTTGATCAAGGAAGATCCAACTATCGATTTGACCAAACCTTTGATCAAATCTCAAATCATCTGATCTAAGACGATCTAACGTTATTATCCAATCCAAGTAATACATTGTAATCCTCACGAAGTTTAGATTAAGATCCATGCAAGGTATTTTGAATCTAAAATGTCTATGGAGATGATTTAACCTATCCTGATCAACGGCTGAGATGTTGATGGTCAAGCGCAGTTAAAGCCATCAATGGACGATCTGACCAAGCAGACAGCTAGATATTATTCATATTGACATGTTCAAGGTAAGATTACTATCTTGATCATTTAATGGACTAATTTGATTATAGTTAAATATGATTAAGCATGAGATTCATATGATAATGCCCAATTAGTTTATTTAAATGATAAACTACCTAAGATTGATGTGATCTGAGCTTAATAGCTCTAAAGTATGCATTAACGCAATTAAGAATAAAGATTAATGATTATAAGTGGGCTGATTAAGTATGATTTAAATTATTAGCCAATTAAGGCTAGCCCCGCTTTGAGATTCCAGGGCTGGGAATCATTGGGATGCCTTGAACGCAATGTAATGAAATGTGAAATATAATGTTGTGTGATTAAGAATCTAAGATAAATAATGTAGATTCTAAGTATGACTAGATGTGATGTGTATCCAGGTACGAGTATTGAGCTGATTGAGCTAGATTTGAGTCTTATCGAGACTTGAAAGGTACAAACAAGTGGTTCTTCGTCTGAGGTAAGTGATTACATTTGGGATTTTTTCTTGATTTCATGATCATGACTTCTTATTTAAAATTCTTGAGGCATGTGTTCTACACCCTATCGTATTTATTAAAACGTGCTTATTACTTCACTTTTGATAGCATGACAATTGATTATATGATTATCCATGTTTTCACATGTAATGGTTTATACTCTATCATGTATTTTGATTGAGCCTATTGAGGTTTATTTTACTTGGGAGTTTTCCATGATTTATAGCATGTTTTTCTGCTTTATGATGGGTGTTTCTACCCGGTGGGTATTATGCTATGAGGGTTGTAAGGTTGGCCACCTACCCTCTAAGTTTGTGATGGTGATGATTAGATACTGCCCTTAAGTGGTATAAGGCCAGGTACGTAGGTGGTGGTATCACGAGCAGTCCCCCTTACGGGTCTGTTCCCCCCTCATGGGGATAGAAAAAGTCTCATATTTAGGTGTCGATGGGGAGCATATCCTGGTGTGGTTGCCACTACAGCATAGTAACCTATATTGTCATTATGTATGCTCATGTGGTATTTATATGTGGGGTGAATTGGGGTAAGCTAGGCCTAGGCTGTGAGTGACTCAGGGGGCCGATGCGAGCTGCACAAAAGGAACCCAGGGTTTGGTATGACTACTCATTACCTGTGTTTGAGTGTCTTGGAACACTCCTAGGGCTTATTGTACGCAATGCCCTGTTCATCATGACATGATTCATATTATTTTGTGGGCACGGATTTTTATCTATTTTGACAGATGCTAATTCATGTGTTGATTATGCTTCGCATGCCATGATATTTTTCTTTGATATTGCATTACCTCAAACGAAAAACATGTTTGATCCTGATTATTTCGTTCAAATTTATGAGATTTATGAGCTTTGCATTCTGAATGCCTGATGATTTCATTGCCTTATAAATGATTTACTCTATTGATACTCGACATGATATCAGTACTCTTTACAAAGTGTTTATTGCTTGTTTTATTGCTGGTAATCACCTATACAAGCATAGCTTGCTAAGGCATTACTTTGTTTGCAATACCTCAAATACAGATAGTTGCTACAGGTTGATGGCTGATAAAGCAGACAAAAGTGATGACAATTTTCAATGAAGTGTCAAGGATGTTTCAAAGATGATAAGGTTTGTTCAGGACTTCACTATGGGTTTTGTTTATAGACTTTACTTTATTATAAATTGCAATGTGACATGGATATAAGAATATGAATTCATGTTGGATGTGATAGCTATATGGAGGGACTCTGGGTATTTTGTCATGACTTGATTTTCCAATCCATTATTGGAGTATATATTTTATTGAAAATAGTATTTGATTATATGGATAAGTGTGGAGACTGAGTCTCCTATATGTCATGTCTTATATTATATTTATCAGGTTATTTTGTATTGCACTTGTCATGTGCAATGGTCCAAAATACATAGAAGGCTATGTATTTCACCATTAAATCCATAGTTTTGTAGTTGTATGACTCCTCGAATTTTGAAAGAAGTGCTTTTATTGAGTTTTTGTTTTTGGTCACTTTAAAAATCAAAGTTTTTAAAACAGGGATCTCGACTATTTTTATAAATTGTTATTATATTGTTGTTAAAACCCGGGGTCTCACATGTGAATATTTGCATCTCAGATCAGATTTGTAGTCCCCGATCAGATATGCTTCTTCCTCTTGTTCCATGGCTAATGCCACTTTTCAACATGCAGCAACATACCTGTTTCCGTCCGCCTATTCCTATCCCTGCTTCATTCTCGTTGCCCAGCCACCCCAGTGGCTGCGATTCCTACTAGAAATTCTCACTGTACCTGCTGCAAAACAAGAGGAATAATAGAAGGCAAAATAACAAAATGAAGAGCAAATCATAAATCACACATCCATTAATTGGTAAAAGTCTATAAATAGACATTACAACAAATTAATCATGCCCACTAACTCTACTAACTTGCATAAAACAACAACTAACTTTTCATAAAATAACTACCACTTTTACCACTAACTCCTATAAAATAACTACTAACTTCTACCACAACTCTCATAAAACAACCACCACTTTTACCACTAACTCTCATAAAGTTGCCACTAACTTCTACCACTAAAACCTATAAAACCACCACTAACCAACTTTCAAAGCCACTCAAACCACTATCTTTCAAATAACTAAATCTTAACACCCTCCCTTAAACTAATATATGCAGAAATCAATTTAAGAAAAAAAAAAAACTTTGATAATTCTGTTATGCCCTCCCTTGAACAACATCATTTGAAGAGCATACTCCCAGCATTCTTCGAAGCTTCACAAACACAGCTTTCTTGAGTGGTTTAGTCATAATAGCAGCCACTTGATTTTCACTTTTACAGAATACCAAATCAACTATACCATCATTGCAAAGATCACGCAAAAAATGATATCTAACATCTATATGCTTGCTCCTTTGGTGTAAAACTAGATTTTTTGAAATCTTGATCGTTGAAACATTATCACAATGGATTGTTGTTGGACCTTGCTAGTGATTTCAAAGTGTTTCAAGCAATCTCCTCAACCAAATAGCTTGACATGAACAAGATATTGCTGCAACAAATTCGGCCTCTGTAGCTGATAAAGTAACAATTTGTTGTTTCTTTGATGACCATGATACAACTCCAAAACTCATCATAAAAACAAAACCAAATGTGCTTTTTCTATCATCAAGATCTCTAGCATAATCACTATCAGAAAAAGCAAACAAATTTTCTTTTGATCCTATTTTATACAAAATTCCAAAGTCAACTGTACTTTTCAAATAACAAAAGATCTTTTTTGCAGCTAAGAGATGATTCTCTATATATCGTCTTATTAAACTAACACCATGCATGATGTCAGGCATTGTTGAAGTTAGATACATCAAACTTCCAACTATCTGCTTATAAAGAGTAGCATTTAGCTTCTTCCCTCCATCATCTCTCATCAACTTTAAGCCACATTCAGTTGAGGTACAAACTGAATTGCTATCCTTCATTTTGAACTTGTCCAAAATCTCAAGAACATATTTTTTTTGTGAAATAAAAATACCAACTAATGATTGCACAACTTTAATACCAAGGAAAAAATGCATCAATCCCAAATTTGACATATTAAATTCAATCATCATATATTTCTTAAAAGCATCAATCATGACTCTATCATTACCAGTATATATCAGATCATCTACATATAGACATACAACAAGCATTTTTTCATTACTATCATGTTTTGTAAAAAGTGTATGCTCATGAGGACATTTATCAAAACCTTCTCTAGAAAAATAAACATCTATACGACTATACCAAGCTCTTGGTGCTTGTTTTAGTCCATATAATGCCTTTTTTAGTTTGTATACCTTATTCTCACTACCTGGTTTCACATATCCAAGAGGTTGATCAACATACACCTCTTCCTACAACTCACCATGCAAAAATGCCAACTTCACATCTAATTGATAAATGGACCATGAATTTTGGGCCGCCATAGACAATACTAATCGAATAGTGTCAAGCCTAGCAACTAGAGCAAACACCTCTTTGTAATCAATGCCAAATTCTTGCTTGTATCATTTTACAACGAGACGAGTTTTATACATGACAATTCCACCATCCTTGTTGAGCTTAGTTTTATAAACCCATTTCACACCAATGGACTTTTGCCCACTTAGAAGATATGACAACTCCCAAGTGTTATTTTTTTCGATTGATTGAATCTCCTCATTCATGGCTTTTTACCATTTTTCATCTTTGACAGCTTCATGGAATGTTAAAGGATCGCAATTTGCAAACAAAGCAAAATGAGCAATTGAATCATCATTAGATAAGTCACCTCCACTTACATAATCCATCATCCAGTTTGGCCTTTTTTTTTAGCGTGGCTGAACATCATCAATATGCTCAACTGCTATTGAATTTTCACCAAAAGATTGAGGTTGTTGGTCTACAACAAGGGATTGCGCTTGATGTTCAATTTTGTCTTCACCTTCATCAAAAGTGACTAAAATAGGTTGCTGCCTTGAAGCTTTTTTGTTCCAATTCCATGTATTCTCCTCGTCAAAGACAACATCTTTGCTGATTATAATCTTCTGTGTGATTGGATTGAATAATTTATATGCTTTGGAAGTTTCACTTATGCCAAGAAAGATGCACTTTTCACCCTTATCTTCAAGCTTTTTCCTTTTCTCATCTGGAACGTGCGATTAAGCAATGCAACCAAAAATACTGAAGTGATCTACACTTGGTTTGCGCCCACTCCAAGCCTCCTCAGGTGTCATGTTTTGAACAGAAAAAGTAGGACTTCTATTTAACACATGAATGCTCCAATTCACTACTTCCAACCAGAAGTTCTTTGGAATGTTCCCTCTTGCCAACAGGCTTCTCACCATGTTAAAGATGGTTCTATTTTTTCTTTCAAATACACCATTCTATTGAGGTGTATAAGCAATTGTGAGCTCCCTTCGAATGCCTCTTTCATCACAAAATACTTTAAATTCTTTTGAACAATATTCTCCACCATGATCAGTACGAATAGTTTTAATGCTTTCTTTGAAGCTTTTGAATGCACTAAAAGCTTCTGATTTCTCCTGCAAAACTAAACCCAAGTTTTCGAGTATAATCATCAATGAAGGTAATTAAATATCTTTTACCTCCATTAGAAGGTGGATTTATTGGCCCACAAATGTCAGAATGAACCAGTTCCAAGACATTCTTTGCTTTCCATGACTTTCCTTGAGGGAATTGTGAATGATGTTGTTTGCTAACAACACATTCTTCACAAACTTGAGAAGAAATGATAATTTGAGAAAGTCCTAACACCATATTTTTCTGTTAGAGAGTTTTTAATCTACCAAAATTCAAGTAGCCATAGCGAAAATGCCAAAGCTATGAAAGATCTTTCACTTCAGCCATTAAACAAGATTGGGCATTTTTTATCTTCAATGGAAAAAACCTGTTTGAACTCATTTGAACAACAGCAATAGCTCCTCTTAAAGGATCATATACCTCACAAGCACCCTTCTAAATAGTTATTACATTTTTTCTTGCAATTGACCAGCACTTAACAAATTACTTTTCAAGTCAGGAACATAAAAAACATTGAAAATTGTTTCTACAAAACCATTCTTGGTTCTTATGTTGATATCACCTTTTCCCATTACATTCACATTAGAGCAATCACCAAAACTTACAATAAAATGAAAGCCTTCATTTAAATAAGAAAAAGAAGACTTACTGCTACACATGTGATTGCTGCAGCCTCTATCCACGTACCAAACATCGGATTTAGGCTCCTCGTTGGCATAGTAAGCCATCAATAAAGTATTTACTTCCTTATTTTCTACAAAATTTGATTTCTCTCCTTTTTCTTTGTCGTTAGGCAATTTAGTATAACATTCGGAACAATAATGACCAAATTTATTATATCTGAAGCACTCTACCTGGGATTTGTCAAATTGTTGATCTCGTCCTTTGCCTTTGCCTTGAAATTGGTCATCATTAGCTTTGAAATTTTGATATTGCCTACTTCCATCTCTGTTGCATCGACCTCCTCTTCCTTTACCTCTACCTCTACCCCTTCCTCTAGAATTTGAGAATTGAGTAAAGGTAGAAGCCTTTAGAGCTTGCTCATCTGTAGTTGACCTTTTGTTCATCTTTTGTTCATGGGCCAATAAGGAGCTCTGGAGTTCATCAAGTGAGAGTTCATCTATATCTTTAGATTCTTCAATTGAGCAAACAACATAATCATACTTTGATGCTAAGGAACGTAGTATCTTTTTAACAATAGCAACATCTTCTATTTTCTCACCATGGAATCGCATTTTGTTTGCTATCCCAATGGTCCTTGCACAATAATTGGTAATAAACTCACCATCTTTCATCTGTAGAGTATCAAAATCCCTTCTCAAAGCTTGAAGCTGTGCACGCTTCACCCTTGACGAGCCTTGATATTTTTTCTTCATTGAATCCCAAATCTGCTTGGAAGTTTCTTTGCTGAGAATTGTTTCCAAGATAGACTGGTCAATTGCTTGAAAAAGATAATTCTTTGCCTTCAAATCCTTCAACTTCAAAGCTTCTAACTCTGCTTTTTGTGCATCTATCAAAACTGTACCAGCCGCTAGCTCTGCTACACCGCTATTAACAACCTGCCAATATTCTTTGGACCTTAAGAAGTTCTCCATTAGCATGCTTCAATGGTCATAGTGACCATCAAAGCGAAGAATAGCTAGTTGCATAAAGTTTTCTGAAGCCATGAATGAATCGTTGCTCTTTCAATGGAAGAAAGTTATTACTGTACTTTCTCACCTTTTTCTTCATTCACAGATCTCACTTCTATTTTGACACTCACAATTTATTTTTCTTTGCACTCAAGCACTCTCTTCCCTCACGGTGCCTCTGATACCACTGTTGCAAAACAAGAGGAATAATAGCAGGCAAAATAACAAAATGAAGAGCAAACCATGAAGCACACATCCATTAATTAGTAAAAGTCTATAAATAGGCATTACAACAAACTAATCATACCCACTAACTCCACTAACTTCCATAAAACAACCACTAACTTTCCCTAAAATAACTACCACTTTTACCACTAATTCCTATAAAATAACTACTAACTTCTACCACAACTCCCATAAAACAACCACTACTTTTACCACTAACTCTCATAAAGTTGCCACTAACTTCTACCACTAAAACCTATAAAACTACCACTAACTAACTTTCAAAGCCACTCAAACCACTATCTTTCAAATAACTAAATCTTAACAGTACCAGCTTCCAAAATTCTAATAGATCTCATCTGATAACACAGATACCATGAAGAAACAATCCGATACTCAAACACGGTGTCTGACCCGAAGATCGTCAAGAACCAATCCTTCTCTTGCAAGATCGTCCAGTATAAAGTTTACCAAATCTGAGAGAACAATGATTGGAAATCTCATGCTCGATGATGTTGACCTTAATTTCTAACAGCTACCTTTTCTCTCAATGTTTCTTTTCTTTCTTGTTCTTGGTTTTTTTTGCATGCATCACAAGGGACATGCCGCAAGTCAAAATGCCTAGTAGCGGGTCTCTCTTGTTGATGCTAGGTAGCGGGTTTGAGGCCAGAATCCTCCGTCTCATTAAGAGATGGATAGATTTAGGGGAGTATGTGAATGGTTTCCTTTTCTAATTCTTTGCTTGTACCGATTGAAAAGGATATGCCATTGTACAGTAATTTATTAACTGTACTGTTACTACATAATATCTGTGCAAGGCACATCCTTTCCAAGCAACACTTTGGGATGCTACGTTCAGATGATTAGACTCATTCATCTGATTTCTTTGGCTTACAACATTTAGTCGTTCAAAATGCATTCAGATTGGATGGTTCCAGCATCTAAACTATACTTTGGCAGGAAACAACGAGGTTAGATACTTCGAATAACAAGTCTAAATTCAAATACCAAAAACATGGTTCTTTAGTATGATAGAATGATCAGATCATCCTAAGGTATTTTTTTTTATTTACGAGATATCCCAAGTAGGAGAAACCAAATGACCAAGTCAAGTCTGATCATCCAAGGGGCAGTCCCTTCATGCAAAAAGGAAAGCTTGGATGAGCAGACCGTTTAGCATTCCCTTCTATACAAAAATAATCCGACACATGAAAAAGGATAAGTACATAGTAGTGAGAGGGACCGTCCCATATCAAGTTGTCCCATATCTAAATTCTTATCCACTTTTAATGATTACCCAATGGCTTGTCCTCAGTAAAAGTGGAATATATTATTATCCCGCACTATCAAATACCCAATCGCTTCATCTCCATCTTTGGAAGATGCTCTGTAATAGGCGCAGCAGAAGGCACGTAGCTCTGGTCATTTTATCCTTTTATCGAATCTGATCTTCGTTTGTGTTCTTTGGTGACAAAGAAGTCAATACCGTTCCAATTATCCACAGAAATCACCCAATCCTCTTAACTTACCAGATCATTTAATTTATTTTTTTATTTTGTTGACCAAAGGAACCGAGGCCTTCTCGGTGCAATGTCGAATCGTGGTTAAATGATAACAAAATTAAAACCCAGTGCCTCTTCCACAGTAAAATTAATCGCAAGAGAGCATGGTCGGTATTGATTAAGATTAGTCAACGCCTATCTTTGCGTTTACTTTCATCGTGCAATGAAAGCAACAAGAACCCACAAGCAGACAGACTGCTTTCACACTCAAGCATCTCCCCAGCAAAATAGTATGAAACATATAACAAGTGATTTTCTTTTGGCTTTATGTTTTGATGCTTCACGTCTCATTGAAAGAAATTTCATTTTATTTCTATATGAAGTATCACTTAAAATTTCAAAAGAAAAAAACTGAAAGCTTTCAGAAATAAACATAAAAAATAAAAAAGAGATGATCAAAATTCACATTGTGAAACACACACACACACACAAATTCATGTTGTTTCCGATGTTTCGTTTGTTACAAGTAAGACATATAACCTGTGTGTGCAGAACTTCAAAATTCTTTCCCATAATATGCACTTCACAGCTTCTTCTTTTTCTTTTATAATCACAACGGCAGATGAAATGCTTAATTTGTCCTCAAAGCCAGTAATCATTTACATTTTTTTTCCCTTTATTGTGGTACAGGGATGGATTCTCAAAGGAGATTACCTAGAAATTGCACACGTAAACGTAATCCTAACTACTTAGCTTCCCAAAAGTGAAAATGCCGGCCACAACCGGCGAATAAGCGTAAACCAGGAGAGGCGCCTATGTATTTTCGTGCAACTAGCCGTTCTGGAGGCTTTTGGCCGATAATCATGTGTTAGCAAAGGCAGTTCAAAAGTGGATTTCAAGTTTTGCATAGCCTAGGTGATCTGACCAGGACAGCCCCATTGCTGAGTGATGAGCTATTTCTTTTGCCGTTTCGATGTTAGATCGCCTTCTCAGTAGACACCCATGCAATTCAAAAACTGCCAAATTCATCCTGAATGGAAGGATGAAGCTTATTTTCCTAATAAAAGTTCAAATGAACACGCGACTTCCAAATTGGTGCAGAATCCACATCAAATGACACCGCCACCAGTGGTTCATGGTTGATGAAGCATACTCCTGGCCCAATTAGCCATTCGCCAATCCACACTTGTCCAAATGGGAGCCTTGACTTAAACGGCCAGCATCGAGCTTACAACTTGTGTCCACCAAGTTGCAACGGTTAATGGACCCACGCCTTTCCAGGAGAACCAGAGAAACAACACTTTCACTGGGTGCTCTATTTTGAACTATGTTGGTGTTGACCATGTATTCATCCCCAGGAAAAACAGAAGTCCATGCCTAGATGCTTCCTCATTCTGCCACCTTTTCTCCATTTAAAGGTTCCTATTTGTCCTCCCAAGCTATTGACAAAGGTGCTTTACAGTCAAATGACTTTGAAAAGAATTTCAAAGCCCTATTGCACCATGTCCAAAGGCATTTCCCTGTTATTTATTCAGTCACTTAGATGTAACAACTAGAATTTGTCGTTATGAAGCTCATTGTGCTCCACTTAACCCATGTCTAGTGCCTGCAAGCCTTGAATTTCAGAGTCGCTAGAGAGAACTACGTTATCAGAAGGTTTTCAACCATTTATAAGCACTGACCAGATTTTGATAAGACGTGATAAATTACAATTAATTTGCTCTTTTATGCACTATCGTCACTAAACAAATAATTAACTGTAAAATTCAGCTATCTTTTCCATTTTTAATATTTTTTTCTATTATCTTCGAATTTTGCATGTGAAGTGGCGGTTCGTTGTGCGAATTTTGTTGATTATTGGTGAAGTTCGGTGTTTGACCGTAGCATGTCTTTTAAATGAGACAGTTTGACATGGCATTACAAAGTTCAATCATTTTATGGTTGAACCGCCCCCAATCATAAATTGATATATTATAGGATGTTCGTTTATCCACGACTCTTTTCTTTTACTAATAAAGAAAAGGGTAGTAGAAAAAGGCCAAGTCGAATCTCACCCTTTCACATTTATTCCAGGGTTAGTTGGGGCTTGACACTTTCACCCTTATTTTCAACGCCCACTTGTTTGTGCCTGCTGTACCTTACCGTATTAGAAAATCAACAAGACGGCCATCAGCTTTCTCCTTTACTAGAGAGAGAGAGCATTGTAAGGTCGCATAGACTCTAGAGACGAAAAAAGTACAAGTGAGACCACATTTAGTGATCGTCATCTTTCCATCCCTGTTAGCTACAACCCCATGCTTCGAAATCTCATCCATTAGATAATCACAGCAATTATTGTTCTGTGTTATCAGCCGTCCAATATTAAAAACTCTCTCCCATGCTTTAGTTTAGAAAGTGCAATCTGTCCTGGTCATGAATTCCTTAAAGGCTATGCAAAATCGTCAAAAGAACTTTGACTACTGCAATTAAAGACTAATAATCCTTAAGGTGATACAAACTAAAAAGAGTGTTACTTTATGTCATGTTAGTTCCATATGGGTCATCCTCTGGACATGTCTCTAACACTAGTGCAATCATTCCCTTCCTCACAAGCCCTCCATTTGAGAGTGTTTATCCCAAAATACAATAGCCCCACTTTCAGGCAAGTAAAGGGCTCTTTTTCCAAGGGCATGAAAGAGCCATTTCTTTTTTACTCCGGATTGATAGGCCTACGGCCTTCTCCCTCGATACACTAGGTAATGACAAAATGCTAGAGAATTTCTTCTGCTTGGAGAGAAGGTAGGTAAAGCATTGGTGAATCGAAACAGCGTCTTCGAATTAGCTAGATCTCCTCCAAAAGTTCAGCCCGTGCTGCAGGTTTCATCTGGATATGGAGATCTTCTAAAGTGCCAAGAAAGGAAGATAAATGGGTTTGCATTTTTCACGGAAATGGATAATTGTGCATTGGACTTCACAGTCTAACATGCCCTATGGCTTGCCACCTTAAAGAAGTGCCTACAAGGAAACCTTAGGAGAAATGCTATCTGGACTAAGTTTCAGGATTGACTTTAGAACTATGTCTAGCAAATCTACACCTTCGGATGATCTGAACGTATCTTCTTGTCCAACATCTCTTATTTAAAAAATGTATAAAAAAATTCTTGTCCGCTCCATATGGCATAGCTAAAATCATCCGCCATTGATGAATTATAGGGTGTAGGCAATCTAAAGACGACCTAACAAGACGGATCAGTAGAGACTAGCTAGGCAGTGTTTCGAATTCGATCTCCAATTCAGGGATAGCATTTCTCTGGACCTTTTTTTCTTTAATGGTGTAGTACTAAAATTAGAAATACTTACATAAGCTGACTGAGAAAGTCACACCTCGTTACAATGATTCTCTAAACTTATCTTCGGAAGATCAGGTTACTGGCCCGTAGTATTAATTGTTCCCGGGAAAAGCGGCTTCATTAACAGGAACCGTAATCTCTCTCTCTCTCTCTCTCTCTCTCTCTCTCTCTCTCTCTCTCTCTCTCTCTCTCTCTCTCTCTCTCTCTCTCTCTCTCTCTCTTGCAGGCAAATAGACTAAGAAAGTTTCAGTTCGAAGGACGAACTTTAGCAGACCAAGGAAGAAACATTACCGACCCCTTCTTCTCAGCTTGTGAAGATAAACGATTCCTTATCACGATGACCGCCCCATTCGTGGTTTTATTACTATTACGGTTCATATATTTTCTTATTAAGCCACTAAGGTTCCATAGAAAACAAAGGAAGGTCAACGACCTCCCTTTATCCAATTTGGATCGATTATTATTTTCAGCTTCTTTAATTTTCATCTAATAAAGCTAGCATATGCAAGTTGATGGCACACAGTGGGTGGTGCTGACATCATTGGTACATAGAATGGGACCCATCACGTTGCATGTTATCGGTATCACGAGTGGTTCTATTACATAAGCAATATATACAGTGCTGTTAACGTACACAATGTATATCCTGGTTCCTATTGATTACCGATGTACATCCAGTGAGGAAAAGAGAAGGCGGTCGATAATTTGCTACTTAAATATAGCTGCTCCTGAATAAAGTAAAAAAAAGGTCACAAACAAGTACATGGGATAGTGTCTGCGTGATCTTCTGATCAACCATAATTTTCGTTGAAGTACGAATCTTCATTTTATTAGTGTATGTCAATGAAGTATACAGCCTGGGCATGCACCGATGTAGTACGACCACAAGGCTCTGCAAAGTGAACTATAAAGGTGGAATGGCATGGTGTCGGGGGTCAGGTCCTCCAGGACTCACTCTCTTTGACTCGCTCGCCCCAGCCCTCCTCATCCCGGACCCTGACTTCAGCAGCTGTTTTGCTTCCTTCCCAGTCAGTCCATGGGGCAGTGCTGACTTACTTCCAACTACAACCCGATCTAAACGCCGAGGCTCTGATCCCATGACCAAAACCAACATAATGATGATGAACAAGAAGACCTTCATAGTCTTCATTCTCTTCTACTAGAACTTGAGTTGGTTGTTGCTAGAGTAGATGTTTTGAGGCATCAAGGTTTGGTTTATATAACAATCTAACTGACCTCTTTTACTTATTTAAACTTTAGTGGGGCGAGCAAACTACAGTTGCTTCCTCCTTAACTGCCTCATCAGGAAAAAGAGGTCCACCAAACGATAAATTTTTGTCCTCCACATGAATGCGCTCTCCACTCTTAATTCCTGCGAAAAGGAGAAACAAAAAATATATACCGCAGATCTCTCTTCATGGGCATTCAACAAATTCAATCTCGTCTCCAGTCCTTTTCTCTTGTTTTTATCCTCGTAGCACCTTTTAAGGAAGCCTAGTCAGATAATAGATGGCTGTCCATATGTATCTCTTTGTGATGCTGGAAAGCTACGAGATACGGCTGACCTAGAAATGGCTGACTCCTACACGGAAGGGTCACCTTATGGCCTCTATCTATACTACCCATTGGCCCTTGCTTCGTTTGTCTCCACTTCGTTTCCACATGGGTCCAACAAAACCCACTTAAAATCATAGCCTTTTACGTAGGCCTAATCTCTATTTATGATGGAAACCATCCACTCCACAGCATCACATGAAAAGCAGAAGATAACACTTCATATCATGTTGTTGATCTTCGTTTCCATCCATGCTGTTGAAAGAAGGCAAACTACAGCCAACTGCTAGCAGGCAAAATATAATAAGATCTGCTAACTGCTTAGCAAATATTTTTGTTAGTTAAGTTTTGAGGATAAGAAGGATTATCACCGGAGAAGAACACGGGATAGCCAATACTGACTGATGTAAGAAAAGAAACACGTCATCGACCGAGAGGTTTTCATTGAGGCAGTTCTCCTAGTGTGAACTGTACATTCCACTTCGTTGTCCTTTTTGAAAGGTTATATTATTCTCTATTAGTTTATTTGTGGGTGGTTAATGCTCCTAGATAAGCATGATGGTAATGCTGACAGAGACTAACATCAGATAACGCCCAGTTTGAAAAGGTGGAAGTGGAATACTTGGATCTCAAATGTTTAGATAAGGACGAAGCCTTCCCGTCAGTTTCCTGTATATCATTAATTTATTAGCATTAGACTATAATCCACTTCGAATTTTGGGCTCGTCGGATAACAAAAGCTATAGCTGCATAGCTTTGGTTCTATATGAAGAAGCCATATGATGACAAGAATGATCCATAAATTTCTTTTATGATGATTTCAGCCTCTAGTCCTCGGCATTTTCGCCGCAAACGAATGGTTAATATCAAGCTCTGGACAAAAATTAATTATTAAGAAAGCCAAGCGTGCAGACTTACTTTCCCCATTACTGTAATGCCAGGTCAACACCACTCAGTATAAACCCGGGAAGCATATTCAATTTCCTTGCTTTCTTGTTTAGAGGTTTTCGTGAAAGTCAAATCCAAGTTGTATCAAAAACAATTTTAAAATCAGCTAAACCTCATGTGTCCTCATTCATCACATACAAAGCCTATCAAGTGCAGCTTCAAAGTTGTAAATCATATGGCTCGTAGCTCTGCCTTCCTAGCAAGTCTTGCAGAAATGTACCAGGGTTCGAAGGCTGTGCAAGTGTGACTCTCAAACTTTCTCCCACAAAAATGTAAGTCTTGTAGTAAAGTGGATCTAAAAGGCTCGAGTTTTGAGCATGGCTCTTCCTCTCATTATGCATCAAAACACAGTGAATTTGATAGCCAAAAGATTACTGAAATTGGTATACTGACTAAACTAAGGGCCTTATTTTCTCTTGGAAGTTAGACACCTACCCACCCATACACAGTCTAACTAAACTAAGGATCGAACCAGAAGCTACATCTGCTGCCATAGGTGATTAGCTAGTTGAAGTGGATTCTGAACCGCAGTGACCCTAGTTACATTTTTGTAAACTAAAAACACGCAAAGTTCTCTGTCAAGCCCATTTTCACGTATACGATGCAAGTCAAGATTCAGGTGTCAACTTCTTTTCTAATAAATCTGATTCTCCAAATGATATTGCACCTGCAACTAAAAACCTGCAGAGTTCCCAAATGAAGAAACTCTCTCTCTCTCTCTCTCTCTCTCTCTCTCTCTCTCTCTCTCTCTCTATATATATATATATATGTGTGTGTGTGTGTGTGTGTGTGTGTGTGTGTGTGTGTGTGTGTTCACCCATGCATGTAGGTCAAGATGTGTTGATCAATGTCTTATTTATATCTGATACAAGTTCTCTCTCTCTCTCAAACTGAAGATCTACAGAAGCCCTATGTTCACCCATACATGTAGGTCAAGATGTGTTGATCGATGTCTTATTTATATCTGATACAAGTTCTCTCTCTCTCTCTCAAACTGAAGATCTACAGAAGCCCTATGTTCACCCATGCATGTAGGTCAAGATGTGTTGATCGATGTCTTATTTATATCTGATACAAGTTGTCTCTCTCTCTCTCTCTCTCAAACTGAAGATCTACAGAAGCCCTATGTTTACCCATGCATGTAGGTCAAGATGTGTTGATCAATGTCTTATTTATATCTGATACAAGTTCTCTCTCTCTCTCTCTCTCAAACTGAAGATCTACAGAAGCCCTATGTTCACCCATGCATGTAGGTCAAGTTGTGTTGATCAATGTCTTATTTATATCTGATACAAGTTGTTTCTATGTAGAATCAGAAATGAAACTATAATCACACATGGTTTCTCAATTATTAACAGATCAAACACTAACAAGAAGACATGGCAGTGTTCAGATCATGGCTTCAGATCCATAAATCATCCTAAACAATTCATGCAGTATGTGGTGTAAGAAAAGAACATCATGCATCAGAAAAATGATTCTGATTCGCATTGCTCTCTCTCTCTCTCTCTCTTCTCTAATATTAGTATTTAAATGCTATTACATAACAATTTACCTAAACATTCATGTCTAAGGACATCTTGATATGTTATAGTATTTAGATGCTGGTTTTTATAAATTCACACAATGTCATTATTGCACTAAAAATAAAAACAAATAAACTTGATACAAAGTCGCCTCTTTTAAGTGAAGAAACACAGTGATGAAGAAAGATCAATTGAATAAGATGAATCGCTCCTATTTCTTTGGGTCCATAATGGTTATGAAAGAGCGTAGGCACGCTTTGCATCATTCTGATGCAAAATTTAAAAAATACCAGTTGTATCACTTAAAATAAGGACTAAATCATGTAAGTTTCTATTTTCTACCTTTTTGTTTGATGAAAGTTAACATGCTCCAGAAGATTTGCTTATATGATAATGTGCCATACTCATTTTAGGGATGTTACAGTGGTTCTGTTGCCTGCAGAAATCATGTATTAAACAGAGAGTGAATGCCGGAGCAGCATCCTCTTCAGCCTTATATTGATTAAGTGAGTTTGTTGCTGTGATATCATTTATTGCATTCTCAGGTAGTTGGTCTTGAGGAATGAAGATTATTAATTTTATCTTTGGATATCCATAAGTAGAAGTAACGGAAAGGATTACATATGATAGTACTAACAAAAGCTATCAATTTATTTTAAGCATTAATAAGGTGCAGAGGTACAAAAGTAATTGATACAAACTCCATCCACACAGAACTTATTAAACATTCTGTTGAGGAGGACTATCATGATGGTGAGGATCTGGTCCTCCAGGACTCAATCTCTTGGAATCACGTTCACTTGCCAATCTCCCCTGTACCCTTAGCCCTGACTTTAGTGGTGCTTGTGCCTGCTTGAGCAGTGGCTTTGCCCTCTTGACACCCACTGCTTGCAATTGTTTCATCTCCCTTTCCAATGGAACTTGATCCAGACAGCAAGGCTCTGATCCCACCACAACAACGAAAACAACGAATGCACACAAAAAAGTCTTCAAGCTCCCCATTCTCTCCTCTCAGACCTTGAATTGCTAGAGTAGAGATAATGGAGGCATCAATTCAGTTTATATAACTTTCATGTACCCCCTTTTCTTAATTTAAGCTTAGTGGAGGTGTTTAAGTGGTGCATTTCTGCAAGTGCCAATTGTAGCTGCTTCATGCTTAATTGCATTTTGAGGAAGATCAGAAAAGTAAGTAAACTGATGAAACTTTGACCTTATTCTTTTGATATCCACTCTAATTTGTCAATAGATGAGAAAAAAGAAGAGAACCACTCAGCTTCTTCCTTGGTATTCAACAAAACTCTCTCTTCTGCAGTCCCTTTCTCAAGTGTTATCCACTAATGCACTAAAAGAAAATATGTCTATCCACATGAATCTCTCTGTGATGGTGGAAAGCATAACACGTGGCAGGCCCAGGAATGATTGTTCTTATTAACAGATGGAGTCTTTTCACCTCTTGCTAACTTTGTCTTTCGCATTCACCCTTCCATTCATCCAACAATTTCCACATGGATCACTAACAACCTCATAACCTTTTCAACTAACAGCTATTTGGGTGCATCTCCATGTAAGATTGCAGTGACCCACTAAACAAGTTTTTTCAGAATCCTGTACAGCAGCTGTTCAGGATTGCTCGTAGGGACTGCAAAGTGATTACCAGTCATGTTGCCACCACTAATCGCAAGAGATTTAGAATTCAAAGGGTCTCTACTTCTAGAAGAACTTCTAAAGGAACTCAAAATAAAGAAGTCCATGATCAAAAGAGTTTCTGTCAAAAGAATTACTAAAGCTAATCGACAAAAAGAACATTATGTCTAAAATAGTTAAACTGCTGAGAGGACTCTTGGAAGAGCCAGAATATAGAGTTTCATGGTTTGAAGTGTCTGTCTTTCAGAAGGATATGGAAATAAAGATCTTCTTGAACCAAAGAGTCTCTTTTAAAAAAAGCTTACAGAGAGTTAAAAGAGCTCATGACTTGGAAAGTTCTAGAAGCATTCTTAAGGGAATCAAAATGAAGACATTTATGGGTTAACAAGCCTATTCATTCACTGCAAGAATACTGACTTCATTTTGACTAACTTTTCTAGGGCTTTTCGGATTACACAGGGCAAGACCTTCTTGATGGCTGGCTTTCAGGGTTCACGTGAGAAACCAGATTTTATGACCTGATATCCATTTGCTACTATTTGGATTCTGCAAAATGTATACAATAGAAAGACTTCTCAGTGCAGGGAGAAGTCTAAAGGACTGGTGTTTTTAGGGACTTGCTTTTGTGCTATCTTGGGGGACTACAAGAATGTCTTAAAATTAAAATTTCAACCATTATTTTCATAATTGAAATTTTCAGAAATTCAAGGTTAATAATGGTGGACAGAGAGGTTAGGAACAACTAAAGAGGCATAGAAAAGTCTACTTCAGGGATGTCTTAAAACTAAAATGTGACGGCGCTTCTTTTGACAATCTAGGCTTAGGCCGTATTGGCAGTGTGGTTCATGTTCACAATGAACTTCTTTTCTGGCCTATTGTGGCCAATCCGGTGAACATAACATGCAGAAACATGAGCTCCTCACCAGACTGAGGTCTATCTCTAATTTCATGAACACCCCATTCACATTCGGGAGGATTCCTCTCTTGAATGTCATGAGCTCCTCACAGATCTTCAAGTTCTTGGAAGTTTGCATCCTATATTGATACTTATGAGATACAAAGGTTTTCCTGTTGAGTTTAGCATTCTCAAAACACAAACTGATCCTGCAGATATTCTACAAAACAGGGGTGTCCATAAAGATTCCTTGTATATTGGGCCATCTCCCCAACCCATAATCTCCTTTCTGTTTATAATACAATTGAACTGACAAAAAATATACTGGTTAAAGCATTTCTGTTTTCGGAAGATTCTCAAAAGAATAGAAAGAGCTTAATGACCTAAACAGCCTTTGTTTTAAGAGAAATCTTAGAAAAGTTGAGATGAAATTATCAACATTTTTTTCAAGGTGAGTAGATATAATGAAATTATCTATGACTTAAAAGAGTTCTTTTCCAAAGCATCTTTCATGATTTAACAAGCCACACTTCTACGAAAACTCTTGGTTAAAATATGAATAGAAGGAAAAATACCAAGATACTTATGAAATATCGAGCCCGTATTCTGATTGGAGTTTTAGAGATTAGAAATGGAAGATATTTACAGAGTTTCACTTGGAAGAGGATCCTTGGTCAAGATATCAAAAGCTCTCTAGTTCAGAAAGGTTCCTCTTCTAATAACAAGTGAAGATTTCTCCTTGCCAGAGCCCATAAGTTTCCATTAAAGTCAAGAAGAAACGAACCACAGGATATCAATGCAACTTTGGTTCTGTCTTTTCTATATGACTTAAGAACCTATCAATGGATAGTCAGAGGTCTTCTCTTCTTAGTAAGCAATGCAGCTAACAACAATTAGAGTTGGAAGTTAGAACTGTAAAGTTTCCATGAATTAGTAGAACCTTTCCAAGGAGCTGTAAAATCTGTCTTGATATTTTTAACATAGGCGAATTGGACCAAAGTCGATATCCAACAGAAAATGTCAACATTTATACTATCAACAATCATGTAGCAGAATTTGTAGAACTAACAAGTATAGTAAACAGAAAAATTCTTGGCCAGATCCAAAACCAAGAGAATATATCTTGAATATTTGTCCGCATCTATCAGTATTTTTCCACAACCATGGCCTGCTGTTTAGGTGCAATGCGTCCATTTTACAAGGCACACAACCAGCATATATAGATAAAGAATATCTTGTAATGTTGATACTCACCCATCCACCCCAGCTACCAATGCTAAGCACAAAAGAAAAGAAATGGAAATGAAATAGCTCATGCGATATAACTTATAAGTAACACAATGTGAAACCAGACCAGGTGAGAGCTCCAAATCAGGCAGAGGTCACATTAGAGAAAGCATTTGGAACAAAATGGAAGCCTACATACTTCCACAACAAGCATTGGAAATCTCTGAAATGTATAACCATCAAACATAACTGAACATCCAAACTAATCCGGCAGAAGAGGCAATCTGGAAACTGTATTATGGGAACCAATGGCGTCATTGTTGGTGCTAGGACTGTCAAATTTGCCAACTGAATAACTGACCCCACCAGCAGAGACACTCCCTTCAACAATAGCATGAACTGGAAGTATACGTAGTCTTACCTCTGACCCCTTGCCAATTTTCTCTGACTGCAGCTGATATTTTTGAATAAGCTCCATCTGAAGAGATAAGATGTGAAATGGCCTTGGAAGTAGCTCCACAGGCTCCCCTTTACGAACCACAACTTGTTCAATGGCTAATCTTGCCTCCTGTCAAATCAAAGACTATGATTTATTTATCTGACAAGCCACAAAAGCAAACTAACCCATAGATATACAATCTTGTTATAAAATTCAAGGACATCACTGAAGAGTAGATCAAAATGGTTTTGTCAAAGATTATTATGTTCCACCTCTAATGCATCAATTTTATCTGATTGACTCTTCTCATCTTCACTTTCAAACTCCTTGAACGCATTAGCATGTTCCTTAATAAATGAACGTATGGCCTTCGTGATTTGCAGCAAAGAGCTCGTCTAGAAAATATAAGAACTTGCATCATTGGCTTGATCACGACATGGAATTAAAACTCAGAAAAATAATACCAATACCTTTGTCACATAAATTGGTGTGTCTTGAGATTTGGCAGCAGCTTGAATTCGTGAGTTCTTCTTGAGCTTGGAATGTAACGCAAGCAAAGCATCTGCTTCGCTGATGTTATCAGTTAATCTGACGGAAATATTCATTTTCAGCTGTTTAATTGCTTGTACCACACTCATCTCTGAAATCTAGAATAACTACTCAACCTGTAAGTTTCAAACTGAAAGTCTTTTGTGTCCATAATCTAATTTAATGCACGAATAACATAAATCTAAACATCAGAATTGGCATTTAGGTTCAACCTTTGAGATCAGCCTGGACCTCAACACTTGAGAAATTACAGTCTTGACACATAGAATATAATCCATGACAAAAGATGAATCAATGAAATATATTTCCCACGTTCCAAGGGAATAAATTTGTTATCAGTGTCCATTAATCAATCCCATGGAAGCTTCAATTCAACTAGTTCTTAAAGAAGAAGACTGGGAGAACCATAAAGTAAATCAAATTTAGCGTACATGATCAATAAGATAAAAACTGTGTAAGAAACTAATATGGGTGATGATCAAGAACCCAGAAAAAGGAACACAGACAAACATATCTGCTTCAGCTTACAACTCAGACACAAGCATGCATTAATATTATACCCAGGCAGAAGATATGGTAGCACCAAGAACTTTGACGCACCAAAATATGCATACATCAATAGTTTTTGTGTTAAGAACGCGTTAAATGACATTAAGCATTTTGGAGTAATACAAGATGAGAAATAAACTGGAAGAAAGTTACCGTGCAAGAAATTAAAACATTGAACCAGGAAAAAGATGGCTTACAGCATTGTATATGATATTGGCGCAAAAAGGTTAATTTGTTTGGTACTATTACTAAACTGAAGGTTTCCACTTTACATACAGCTGCAAATGGTCTCCAGTAGAAAAACTCAGAGACTTGCTGAGACTTCCATGTTACATCTCTAACCTATAGACTTAAGAAGCAAACTTCTCGTAAAACATCTGACCTGTTGGGAGAGGTAGCCATAAGTAACACCTTGGTTTTGAAGAGGCATAGATTCAAGCCAAAGGCATCTCAATCAAGAGCTAAAGATACCTAAGAAGCATCTATGAAGCATCATTGTGAATAGACAAAAGAGAATCACAAAAAGGGTAGCCCCTGTGCACGAAGCCCCCGCGCATGCAGGGTCTGAGGAAGTGGGGGACCACAAGGGTCAACAGTACATAGCCTTACCTTGCATTTTGCAAGAGGCTGTTTCTACGCCTTGAACCCATGACCTCAAGGTCACAAGACAACAACTCTACCATTGCATCCCCTTCACACAAAAAAAGAAAAGAACCACACAAGGAAATAATTACATTAGATTCACAGCAATTGCACTTTCAGAACTAATATTTACAACAATACCTCAATTCAAAGAAAATTAGAGTATACAAAACTCATTGACTTATAAACAGAATTAATGGAGTCAGGATAACAGTGATATGCAGTGGGAGGAAGGGAAGCTTTTGAAGGGAGCGGGTTCGTCACATCATATGGAAGAGTCATGATAGTAGCCTTGTCAGGCAAAGAGAAGGTGATTGCTAACGCAAGTGCACAACCAGATGCTGCAGCAGGACCAAGGACGGTGAAAAACATGTTATACAACTTGAAGATCAGGATGGAAATTCCCGATGCACCCTCCTTCCAAGTCAAAGCAATACTTGACACTGGAGCAACTACCTGTTGTATCGATCAGAGTTCTGTACCAGAAAAGGCACTGGAGGAGAATACCTATGTCGTACAATTCTCGTCAAAGTTGACGATTTTCTTCACAATGTGGGGCTGCAGTTTTATCCTTTTCTTTCCCAGGATTGCCCCTAAGAATTCAATCTCTGGCACTGCAATCTTCATCTTGTTCTTTGACAGTACCAGTCCATTCTTCTTGCAAATATCTAAGACCTTCTGCAAGTGTTTGACATGTTCATCTTCGTTTGCTGAGAAGACGAGAATATCATCAATGTAAACCGCTACATAGGCCTCAGTTCCTTAGAAACAATTATCCATTTTTCGCTGAAAAATGGGCACTGCATTTTTCAGTCCGAATGGCATGACTAACCATTCGTATAGCTTTGACCCAGCAAGAAATGCTGTCCATGGGATTGAGGCGTCTTCCATAGCAACGTGATGAAAGCCACTCTTAAGATCAAACTTGGTATAGACATTGCTGTTGCCGACCTTCTTAAGAATCCCGTTTATTCCTGGAAGTCCATACTGATCTTTGTGCGTATTATCATTGAGCGTTCTGTAACAGAAAACCAGTCACTCTTTGCCGCGAACCTCCTTCTTGGTAATAGGATCAACGAATGTTCCAGATTGAACAATCATTGAATTCGTCCTATGTCTACTCTTGCTTGGCCTGATAACCTTCAAGGCTAGGAGTTGATTGACATGCTTCTCCATTGTTTCTAACTCCTTTGCTGTCAACTGCTTCATTGGGGGATCCTGAATGGTTATATCAGGATTAATAATGTCAATTTTACAGAGTAATTGATTTTTACCCCAATGCCGGATCGGATCTTCACCGATGTATCCTTGTGATTCGAGATTTGCCAGTATGTTCGCAAATCTCCTCTTGAAGTTAAACCCAATTTCATGTGAGAACATCCCACACTCGTTTCTGATCTCCTGATATTGCTCTGTAGAGATCCCCAACTCCTCGATTTGTACCATATTTGCCACCGTGTTTTCCTACTCCAAATCTTTCACCAGCGCGGCTTCCAGTCTTTCATTTTCTGCTAACAAGAATTGGACGAATCCAATTAACTCCTTGATCAGCATTTCCTTACTCGTGTAAACCTTTGCTGCTGGTATTTCTGGCTTATAATCCATCTGCAAGTAGAATCTTGCACAAAGCAGGCAGGCAGTGATGTTGCAATCTGGACAGTGGATTCTCATTCTTTGATTGGTCTGGATCTTGCAATAAACACACTTGAGCAGCAGTGCATTTTCGATCCGCTGATTGACCTGTAACGTTTCATGCTCGCAAGCCTCCTGTCTGGCTTCAAGCTGTATCTTAACTCTCCAGCCCAGATCTTCCATTTCTTCAATGTTTGCCATAAAAACGGCATCCCAGGGTAGCTCTGCAGCTGGTCTGGAACTAATGATGCCAGCTTCTCCTTCCGAGATACTGCAGATTGCATCACTGTCTGGTTCGTTTAGATCCAGTGATACCACATCAAACTCATCTGGCAATTCAAGTTGGTCCATAACTGCAGACCTTGCAATGTTTCCCTTCTGCCTTTTGCATTCTCTGGCAAAGTGCCCTTCTTCTCCGCAGATGAAACACTTGCATTTTCTTACCCTGTCTTGACGTTTCTTCTTGAAAACCCACACATGTGTGTCATGTGGTTTTCCTTTGTAGTTTTTGGACTTCCGCAGTCCATACTTCTTCTTTTCATAATACCCTGGAATGGGTATTTGCCTACAGAAGGATAAATCCTTCAAACTCCGTTGCATAGCCACCTTTTTACACATCTCCTGGAGCACTTGATAGGAATAATGAATCCTTGGTAAAACTCCAGTGGTATTTCCTGGGTATTTTTCCAAGAAGCCCTTCTCTAATTCTTTCCCAAATAATGGCGGCATTTTTCTGAAGAATTTCTCTGAGAGCTCTGGCCCCATGTACATTCTTCCCGATTTGGCTGCAAGCGTCTTGTAGTCGTTCATGTACTGCAACAAGTCCTTTGTGTGCTCACAACTTAGCCTTTCTAAGTCATGATAGGCCCTGTTCTGTTCTTCAGTCGATCCTTGATAAGGATCCTCAAGAGTGATGATTCTCCTTATCTGAGATATCACATTTTGCGGATCATCCGCCATTTCCACCATTGTTTCATACTCAGTTGGATATGCCATCCTCCATTGTATGAAAGTTTTCTTTTCCAGTTCTCCCAGCAGATTTTCAATATATCGTACTTTTTCCCTATTATCCAGCCACTGTCTCTCGTTAATCAGGTTGAGAGTAATGGACTCCCATCTTGAGATCACTTCTTCATACAGCCCGATATCATTTGGTAAAACCAAAGTAGCTCCTTGCTGCGCCTGAGCTGTAGGTAGGTTGAAGTTCTCTCGAGCCATTACGCGTACGCCTCTCTGAAGCGCCACGAAGCAATGGTGGGCCCATGTACTTGACCACCCGTGACTAATGTTTGTTCTTTTTGCTTTAGATTGCTATAAGAACCAAGGGCCTGTCCTCAGTTCTTCATTCCGAATTTGAGTTTCAGTTCAGTCTTCTAGAGCTTGAGTATCTGTTCAAGTCTAGAAATTCCAGTTTTAATGCAAGCTTTGCTTTTCCCAAGGTAACTCTGATATGTGTTCATGAGCTATTACTCTCTTAAGGTTTTCATAGTTCCTTATTATGTTTAATAGTTTGTGAAAAATCCGTCTTCCGCATATTTTTCATGGTATCAGAGCTAAATTGTGCAAATACTATGACTATGTCTGAGTAAACCCCCTTTAGGTCGGGTGATCTCAGAGAAGCCATAAGGTCTGGCATAGGCCATGTTTTGGGTTGTCTTCTTCTTTGTTGCTATATTACTTGATTATCTATACCTTTATTTAGTATGGGAAATTCTGTTAATTATTCTTCATGAGATTTAAAGTGATTCGAGTCCCAATTTCTGAAAATTTTGATTTTTGCAAAAGGACTGGGCATGGCAAAAGACTGAACGCAAGGAGGCTAGTAGGGTGAGCATAACCCTAGTATGAGCAATCTTTGATTATTAGTAAGAAATTAGGTTGACTGTTTTACTTTAGATTTTGTGGAAAATATTGGCTGTTATTTCTTGTTTTAAGTTTTGGTATGGGTTTTTAAGTCATGTCAGCAAGATGGGAGCAGGCAATCTAGGACTGGTATAGCCATTCCCGAACGGCCAATCTAGATTACCTAGACCTAGCTGAAATAGACAGAGTCCACAACCGCGATTTAGCTCACAACCTTTCAGTAGTTTACGACAGAGTCAGTTTATCCGCAAGGATAAATCTTAAGAATTTTAAAGATCTTTTTGAGAAAATTTCTGGTTTAGAGTCCGAGCTCAAATCCATCAAGAGAGGCCTCCAGAGCCTCACCTCTGAGGTACTGGCTCATAAGCCTTTATCTCAGGCTGACGTCAGAGCTCTCGTTGCTGAAATCTCGCAGCAACCTAACTGGTTGAGACAGAAGCCTTACGCCTTACAGAAAATCTAAAGACCAAGATCCATCAGATCAAACAGTTAATCTTGAGGATCGAAAAGGGGATCTTCGCATGAGCGATATTAATCGCTTAATCAACACAGGGTCTTTCTAGGAGAATTTCAGAATTCTCAATTCCTTGGAACCAGATCCAGCTGGTTTCGTACGTTCGGTTGACTACCAAGGCGCCTTATCTAGTCAGGCCCTCAGTATCAAGCAGAACAACCTGCTTATAGCACTGCAAATACAGAGCCTTGAGGTTCTTGCAGACATCCAGAGGGATATCCGTAGGCTCCTTAGCCAAAAGGGAGTAGAGCAGCAGCAGTCTTCCCTTCCAGAAGACCTTATCACAAAGCTCCAATCTCTGAGTATCGGAGCACCACCTCCTCAGGCAGCCAAACGAGGAGTTATCAAAGTCTTCAAGGATCCACTCCAGATCCTAAAAGAAGAACAGGAAAAACTGAAAATACGAAAATGAGTTCGTCATCAAGAACTCTGAGGTTCCAACCTCCAGTCAGGAGCGTGACTACGGCCAGATCTGATGAGCCGTTACATGAGGATCAGATCAGATCCTACAGAAGTAATAGAAGGAGAATGTACAACCTACAGCAGAGGTTACATCAGGCAACTGGGAGAGGCAGTACCTCTCAGACACTCGAGCAGCAGGTAGACCCAGACCTGCAACTGCAACTATCCATGAAGGACAGAGCATCTCTAGTACCAGCAAAGGTGTTGTACAGAAATCGTGCTGATACAGCTCAGCACAAGGTTTACGTTCACAGGAGTGAAGAGGCAATCCTGTGCACAGATGGTCAACAAGTCGATAAAGCCTTCATACAGCCCGAAAGTTTTAAAGCTTTACAGAGGCAAGGAATACAATTCATCCATATTGGGATCCTTCAAGTGCGGATCCAGATACTTCACAGACAGGATGAAGGAACGATGGCATTAATTGTCTTCAGGGACAATAGGTGGCAGGGCGACCAATCAATATTTGCCACAATGGAGGTGGATCTACAGCAAGGAAGCCAACTGGTGTACGTAATACTAGACACAATGATGACTGTTGCGGATTTCTACAGGAATATCCAAATATCAGTCCAGACTAAAGGCTATCACAACTGGCAGAATGGTGAAGCCAATCTCATTACCAGAGGAATGGTTGGGCGGCTCTCAAATACTCCAAATGTAGGATTCGCTTACAAGATTGCCCAGGTGGCAGATCATCTAGCCAGCCATGGAGTAAAGGCCTTACCAGGAAAGAAGTACGACTCTGCAACCTTGCAGGAGTCACGATGGATTATTAAAGCCCCACAGATTACATATCCGGTACAGGCTTCGCAGTTACAAAGCCGCAACCTGATAGATGGCAGTGTATCGTTACAATTTACAAACTACAACCCTGCCCCTGTTACATCAGAACCGCACTTCAACCAGAATGACAGTGAGATTGCTAGTGATGAGGATGAACTAGCCTCACAAGGTCCACATATAATAGCCGCCTTCAGAGAAGAAGGGCGAATTTGGGACTCACTGGGAGCACCTGGTCTCAACGGTTATGTCTACTATGTAGACTATTCGACTAACCAGTAGACGCAGATTCCCATTGAAGATATTGTCCCTACCGGCTGGGATCCAGAACCTGATCCCCCAAGCCCTACCAGCGGCTCACTTTCTAGTGTTGTAGCTACACTCAGTAGCTCTACAGACCAACCTGTGTATGATTCTGACAATGATTCCTCGGATCTTACACATTTGTCCAATTGTTCTTCCTGTTGGGAGAACCCCTTTGCATCGGAAGGTGGTGGGAGTAGTTCCCCAAAATCACCAAAAATCGCAATTGTGGAAGAAGAAGAGCCGGAAATTCCCCTTGACAGCAATTTCAACTGGGATGATTGGCTCGAACCTGAGACATATGAAACCGATGCCGATGATGAACAAGAAGAGGAAGTCTTAGCCACTGGCTTTGACATGGACTACCCTACGATGGAACCCTTAGGAGAATTCATCTTCTCCTCGGCAACATCACCCACACCGGCACTGATGCCTCCTGAGTCATCAATGGGGCCTCCATCTTATCCACCAGCAAGAGCATCAACACCTGGAGCTTCTTCCTCCACAACCTATCAAGCCCCTGGCAGTGACTCGGCAAGATACTCACCGTATGCAGTATGCATCAACAAAATTCAAAGGTGGCGGTGTAAACAACGAGCTACGGCAGTTACCCTCAGCCCAGCAACAAGATGCAGCAATGTTTATTATACCTGAGCAACTTGGCTTCTTCAATGATGTCTGACTGGTGCTGCTTGTCATTAGTCACGGGTGGTCAAGTACATGGGCCCACCATTGCTTCGTGGCGCTTCAAAGAGGCGTACGCGTAATGGCTCGCTCCAGCTCTTCCAGATGGTCCAATAGCAGTTCGCCAGATAACATTGTATCCTCAACCTGATCAAGGCAGTCGCCCCAGTAGTTGTCTGGACGAGTGAGAGAACGGCATAGACCGTATTTCCGGATGAGTATACGCTGTAAGACTCTAGCTTTGGCTCTGACTTCATCCACGGCCGCCAACTCAGCCTGGTGCAAAAGTCCCATAGTGTGGTTGTGCTCATCCATGGTAACCGTGGGTCTGTCTTGGCGCGGAGTAAGCTGTTCAGCTCACCAAGCATAATACTCATCGAGCCAATCCATGGTTCCTCTTGCAAGGGGGAGAGAGGCAACGTCTCTATCAACATGGACCCTTCTTGGGGGGTCGGGAGATGGCGCTCGAGTTCTAGAACTTGATCCTCTGGGGTCACTGGTCCGGAAAGAAAGTAGAGGGCTTCCTCCTCTTCTCCTTCGCTCTCCTTCCATGGGGTTCCTGTAACAGAGAATATCAGCCGGGATAATTCATCTGCTAAAATATTTTCCTCCCCTTTAATATGCTCAAAACTAACGGTTATGCCAATTCCGGTAACAAAATCAGTGAAGGCCACCCATCTAACCCTAGAGGGTTTGTTCAATGATGATTTTTGATGAAAACTTATAATCGCTTGGCAATCGGTCCTTATGATTATTTCGGGTTTATCCAGATAGAAGATCTTAAAGGACTCCAAGCTGTTCATCACAGCAAAGATCTCTGCATCGATGGTGGACTTTGGTGGGTTAAATTTCCCACTGGCATATGAGCAGACTTGCTCCGTACCCTTTGGATCATACTTTGCCTTCTTCCATTTGCAAATACCACCCCAGCCGTCCATGCAGCCATCTATTTCTAGAATCATGTAACAGTCAGCTGGTGGTAATTTTAACGCAAGAAGGTTTTTGACCGTCTCCTTGATTTCTTTGACAAGTAACCAGTCTTGCTGGTTAAACCTCTTATCTCCAGTAGGTGAAGTCTTTGCATATAGTGGTCCCAGCCTTTTTCCTAGGTCTGGAATGTAACTACGACTGTAGTTCAATAATCCAAGCCACGACCTTAGGTTTTTGGTCTCCGTTAAACTGCCTTCCTTGACTTCTAGCAGTTTTGAGATAATATTGGGCTGTAATTTTCTGCTCTGCTGTCCAATTACAGCACCCAAGAAGTTAACCTCTGCGACTCCTATCTTCATCTTTGTCGGACTTAAGACCAGTCCGTGCTTTTTGCAAATTTGTAGCATCACCTTCAAGTGTTGGAGATGATCAAGGTAGTTTTCAGAGAAAACTAAGATATCGTCGATATAAACCGCGATAAACTGCTCAGTGCCTTTGAAGCAGCTATCCATTTTTCTCTGGAACATCGCGGGGGCGTTCTTCAGACCGAATGGCATGACCAGCCATTCATATAATTCAGTTGGAGCTGTAAAAGCTGTCCATTCTATTGAATCTGGATCCATGGCGACCTGGTGAAATCCGGACTTAAGGTCAAACTTTGAGAAGACCTTACTTCTTCCAACTCGTTGGATGATTGTGTTGATTCCAGGAAGACTGTATTGATCTTTCCGGGTATTGTCGTTTAGTCTGGTGTAGTTAAACACCATCCTTTGTTTACCCTTTTGCTCTTCACCAGTCTCTGGATTGATGGTTGTTCCAGATTTCACGATCATCGCTGTTGATCGGTGCCTGCTTTTACTTGGGCGGATAACTCCAAGCTCTAAGAGAGCCTTAATATGTTTGCTGAATGTATCCTTCATGGCAAGAGTAACATGCTTGAGAGGAGTATCCTGGATAATGAAATTTGAATTGATAATATCAAGTTTGCACTTGATACCATTGCTGCTCCAATGTTTCAAAGGATTCTCGCCTATGTATCCTGTCTTTCTCAATTCATCCAAGATTGGCCTGAGATCCTCATGAATGATTATCTTACCAAGAGGGTTTCGTTCCTCAGCTACGCTATAGCATCTTTCAATGTACTCCGGGCCCTCAATAGTTTCCTCTTCTTCTTGCCATGTCAGCATTTGTTGTGATGAGGTGGCTATGACACTTGTCTGAATAGTTGTGCAAAAAAATCCCGAAAGACCTAGAACAGGGTCTACTGCATATTTAAGCTCAAATTAAATTATACACAAAAACACACAGAAGGAGAAAGTTATGTCTCCATGCCCTCTGCAGTTGCTTTCAGATGCTGACAGCTAATATAAACCAGTCAATAGGCCCAAAACACAATCTAAGAGAAGGACACACCAGCCAAGAAATACAGCTGCACTCCTGATAGCAACTTCTAAAATCTCTTAGGTTATTATCACATATAGAGCAAGCAACCTCTCATTGCTTTTTCACATTTGATGATCTTGCATCATTACCAGAAAACTCAAAGTCCCCAAACTTAAACAAAGAAACAAGAGTAAATGGAGAATCCTTAATGGTCTGGATTTGCAGTCAGCACCTTCTCTATCATTTAGAAATCCAAATAAGGTTTAAAAAATCTAAGAACTGTTACATATCCTTCTCCTTCCCTACTTCATCTTTGTAACCAACTTAGTTTAGTCATTAATGTTTAAACATACCACCTAACCCAACCTTCAACCTATGATCCCAGGTTCCATAAGCCTTGGCCGCCCCATTGCTCTCCTTTCTCTGCCTAGAGACATACAAAGACTGATCTCACTAAGAAAAAAACAAAAGAATGGAAGAGAAAATTATCAGTTACCCTCAAACCAGACTTTTCCCCTGCACAGCCAAGTTGCCTCAATGCTTGACCTATAACCCTTTGAACCACTGAATTCCATCTCAACTCTCAGTTAAGCACTAACATGTTTCCTAGCCAAGACACTCTTCAGCATGTATAAATGGAACTCTGATTATTGCTCTCAAGGTCGAGCACCTCCACCAATCCAGTTGATCTCTCCAGGTATATACCATGTCCCCCCTTCTCCTCAGCAAGCAGAGGCACCAAACATCACTGAGTATCTACTCGGTTTTTCAAACATCAATGGCACTCTAAACATTGGCTGATTTTAAGGATTCCAGTAACTTGAATTTTTATTCCGCAAAGTTTCTGTTTGGCAGAATAATCATAGGAATATGGAGAGGAATTGTTCGGTTTTAAGGAAGAGAAATAACACATCTTTTCACCAAGAAAGAGTTCTATTCTAATAAAAATGGTTCAGTCTGAGAAGCAACCGACATGTAAGAAACTGCAAAACTAGGAACCACTTTTGAGGTGGAAATATCAGGCCAGTGCATACATATTTATCTCTGTGTCAATATATGCACAGACATGTGAGCAATCACATACACATGAACACACCACATGCAAATATACACCAGGTCTTTTCATATGCATAACATTGCTCTTCATGATCACAAGCATTTATGTCCAACGGTGAACTTTACAGTAGCACAGACATCCAATATAAATTCAGAAGACACAGAAAAGCATTGACTGTGCAAATAATTCACTTCACCAAAACATTGCAGGGTTATATAACTCTTACCCCATAAACATATAGAGAAATAGGCATGTAATCTTTCAAAGAAGTCTCTGACTCGGATATTCTTGCGGCAAACTCAGAAGGGAATCCATTGTAGCCAATACTTTCAGTATTCTTCTCGAGAAGATCCCCAACCATGTTTTCATCTTCCATATGAGAGGAAATGTCACTCAGAAGCTCTTCTTCAGAAGTAGGTATCTCCAGTGTGACCCCCTGAGGGTTTATCTTACGAACCTCAAACTTTGGGGATCTACCTGTATCCAACCCAGAAAGATAAACAAATGAAGATCTAAAGAGATAGCTAAAACTATCAAAGGAGCCAGCTAACAGAGCATAATATGATAAACAAAACTAGATGCAAAAAAAAAAGGAAAACACCTGACAGGAGTGCATCAACTGTCGCCTCTAAACTACAGTGAACTCGTAGCTCAGTCTTAGATATAATCTCCACACCACAAGTAAATGTAGAAGGTCCTTTCCGCTCTAGCACTGTCTTTTGGACTCTCCTCCTGCTTGCCTCTTCATCCCCTAAGGTAACACTCTTGTATATATGGACATAACACAAATTATTAGAAGATAAAAGATTCGTAAAATGGAGATATTTTTTAGAAACTCATATATTGAAATGTGGTTGTGGTAAATAGTCTTCAATTGACAGGAAATAGTAAGCAAGTCAGTTTAACACACAAGTGGTCTAGGCAAGGAAGCATAACAAGGACCCGCTTGCTTCTATTTCTTTCTCACCTTCTATATTAAATATTACATAGTAATAAATTTTCAAAGTCAATACCCAAGACCCTAACCGGACCCAGGTTTTCTGAAACTGTGAAGTCACCAAATTCCATGTCTGTTTATCATAGATCTAGATACTACTGCCATAATTTTCCTAACAAATCCTTCTGTAACATTCCTTTTTACCTCTTGTCAAATAGTTGCACTAGACATCAGTGTCGGTTTTCTCTTAGGTTATATTGCGATAAAGTTGAATTACTAAACCTGAGTAATTCAATTAGTTTTCCATTTGGAAAGATAAAAACACTAACAAACTATTTTTAATATGGAGATATTACGTCTAAATAGAAGGGGAGCCTTGGTGCAACGGTAAAAGTTGTTGTCATGTGACCTTGAGGTCACGGGTTCAAGGCGTGGAATCAGCCTCTTGCAAAATGCAAGGTAAGGCTGCCTACTATAGGCCCTTGTGGTCCGCCCCTTCTCCTGACCCCGCATAGGTGGGAGCTTCGTGCACCGGGGCTGCTCTTTTTAGATATTGCGTTTAAATAAAAGAAAAAATTGTTAACCCGCCAGAAGGCCAAAGACCAGCCAGATTGAAAAGATTCTCCAGGTATCTCCAATCAAGAATGTGGGGCAAAACGAATAATTTGGATTGGATAGATCAAGTAACCTGAATCAGTGGGATTTTTTTCATAGTGTTTTTGAAGAAATTAATGAGTTATTAAGTAGAAGATGGTTTTGTGCAAGTCACATCCTCAGAGATGCCAACAAAGAGGCTGATAATCTTGCATGGAAATGTGTGCACCGCTACTTGTTTGTACATTTGTGTTCAGAGAATTAAGAGACAATTCTTCTCCCATTGGATTCTTGTTGATCCTGTTTCCTGTCTGTAATCTGTGACTTCTTGGTCACTTTCATTGGGAAAAAAAAACTGACATTTGCTTTGCCAAAACGAAAAGATAAACTATTTGGATTACCCACGATCAGGCCACACATGTAGATTTTAGCTGTCACCATGATGAGTAGATTACATACACAAACACCATATTAGTTGTATGCACCTCCTAAATATTCTGCAGTTGCACCTCCTCCAGTTTGTTTCTCCTGAAAACAAAATCATTTTCAGGAAAGGACAAACAGGTGTCTAAGTGCAAAAGGGGATAGCAGTATCATGTCCAACCCTCAACACGCCCAAAAAACTAAAAAAAACTAAAAAACCCACTCCGTACGCACAACATAGACACATGTATGCATGATTATTCTCGATGATAATTTTACAATCTCAAAAGGGAATACACATTATTCTAGGAATACTAATTTTTTCATTATTTTATACAATTTAAAAATGTAGATAAAAAGAATGCAGCTCATACACTTTATCTTACCTCTATCCCTCCAACAAGCATCTCTAGAGAAGGATTCACTATCAGATTCTCAATTGTTACTCCATGAGCAGTGGCAACAAGCTGGATTCCACGCTGTGCAATCGTACTTGCAGCCATAGCTTCAAGTTTGGTACCAATTTCATCAATCACAATTACTTGGGGCATATGATTCTCTACTGCTTCTATCAAAACCTGGAAACATGTAGAATAAGAATCCCAATAG
Organism: Warburgia ugandensis; assembly: GCA_035236585.1. NCBI lineage: Eukaryota > Viridiplantae > Streptophyta > Magnoliopsida > Canellales > Canellaceae > Warburgia > Warburgia ugandensis. The sequence continues at coordinate 68,810,831 of CP141134.1, forward strand.
GGTATGGTAAAGTAAGGTATATTTGTTTCCATACAGTATTACAAACTATTTTTCTTCCAAAAAACTGCACCATGCAACATGTGTGATCATTGAGTGCAACATGTAGAGTCCATAATTCAAAGGAAACCAAGTCCCACTATCACATAACTTTGGAACTGTGTGAATCAAAGTTAAGAAAGTTTGTGGCTTAAGTATAAGGTCCAAATTGCTTAACTTCTCCTCCATATCTATGACAGAATCATAAATTCTACTAACTGCAGCTGGAAGTGACATAAAAACAATCATATATAAGTTGACTCGCATATACATCATCATCAAGACCTTATCCCAATTAGGGGTCAGCAAAATTGACTCGCATATAAATAAGCTAGAAATTCCTAAGTAAGCTGCAGTAACACAATGCAGAATCAAATATGCTACCAAGAACCATTAGTTGCATTTATGGTCTAAAAACTTGGTTTTGTCCCTTTCCAGGATAAGAACACCTAGTCAAACAAAATCAAATGCAGAACACTACACATATCTAATTAAGTAAAGCATTAGATGATGTACTAAATCTTAAGGAGGGGTAAATTTCATGCATAAAAATTGAGCTTTTCAGTATGAATATTTTTTTATGAAATAAAATAAGAATTGACATGGACCTTATGCTGCATATCAAAATCTGGAACTTGCATTCTACGAGCACCACCAATGCCTTCATGAGGAACATCACCATCACCACCTATCTCATTTGAGGTATCAACAATCATCACTCGTTTTTTATAATCATCTGCAAGCATACGAGCTATTTCCCTGTAATATTGGATCATTAGGTCATCGTTCAGAAATGCTGCTGCTAGTTATATCCGTCAACAACCACCATTTTGCTCTATTATGTCATATACACAGTTTTTATGCAAAGAACCTATTGCCCTGTTGCATACAAAGTTCTGTGCAGGGAATTTGTTTCCTGTTTGCATACATGTTGCTAGACACAGATAACTGTCAGCATCAGTCCCTGTATGATGTGCGATGAACCAAGACAGACATTAAACTATGGTACAGTCACATGATTAATAAAGACAAAAAGTAACACATAAAGGGAAACAGTGGTGTGAGATTCATACATATAAATTCTGCATATGACTATCCTGTGGGAGCTGGCTCTCAGTCTAACAGTAGTACAGAATAGGCATCACTTGCTAAAATATCACAATGAAGCATGTTGCCCTTCTTTGTCACATCATGTTAACATCCGTCTACAAAGAAATGCTACACCAAATTTTTTATCAAGTAGTTTCACTGTGAATTAGAAGGAAAGCCTTGGCGCAACCGTTGAGTTGTCGTCGTGTGACCTTGAGGTCACGGGTTCGAGGCGTGGAAACAGCCTCTTACAAAAATGCAAGTTAAGGCTGCGTACTACAGACCCTTGTAGTCCGCCCCTTCCCTAGACCCTCAATATGAGGGATTTTTGTGCATTGGCTGCCCCTTTTTATTTTTTTTAGTTTAACACCGAATTACTGCCCTTATAGATATATTATCTACACTCACATTAAAATTGTGAGCTTATATAAATTGCATAACTAACATGGAAAAAGATGAAACAGAAAATTTGGTACTTCCCAGATAGTAACTTCAATCCATGTCCAAAAAAGCAACTCTTTTTAAAATGAGGCCTCCATGTTAGAAAGATACTCATATTTGCCAGCCTAGTAAATCTAGAAACGAAACAACACCATGTTCTTCTCAAGTTCATTATTGAAGAGATGATGAAACTTCAAAGCCATGTACAAGCCCCAGGAACTACAGGCCCATGGCTTCCCTATTATGTCAGGCCTAACTTAATGTTAATCCAAGGCTAGTCATTGTTTAATGCAAGGCCTTATTTAGCTACCCAAACTATGACCTCACTTTCCACTGCTCACAGAAGCCTAAACTAAAAATCCTCAAAATACTGACAAAAAATCAATGGAGTCCAGCATCATAAAGAAGTGTGCAAAAACAGCAATCCTTACCAGAACTAGACAATTTGATCAATAAGTATAGAAACCCAATTTTTGCCAGCACATCTAAAAGCAATTTTGCACAATACGTGAAACTTCCTTTACCAATTAAGCTATTACTCTTCAGATATGCAATGCAAGAATAAGAACCAGGCAAAGTGGAGTTATTCATACATTTCTTTGTGCTGCTCAGCTTCAGTAGTCACTCACCTTAAATTATAATACGAGCCTTGAATTTGTTAGTCTTTAGTTCTTTCTAGCTTGAATAAGCACTTGCATTTAACACTCAAGTTTGATTAAGCACTTGTATTTGACGTTCACAAATGAAAGAATTGACATTACCCAACCTAACAAGATCGTTCACCAAATGGAAACACACAGAGAGAAAGATCAAAACACACCTAATAATCGTTGTCTTTCCCACTCCTGGAGGCCCGATGAGCAAAAGTGAATCCCCATCCTCAACCAGATCCCGCAACATATTAGCACTACCAGATATCGCACGGCCAACGCGACAGGTTAAACCAATAATTAGGCCTCTACGGTTCCTAATAGCACTAATCCGATGCAACGTCCGACTTATGCCAGCACGATTGTCGCTACCAAAGTCACCAACCTACAATACCAGTTCCATCATTCCATTTCCCGTCACAAACAAGAGCAGATTCAAAGAATAAGCAACGTTTACGATAAATATGCTAGAATACACCTGAGAAGTAGCGTGTTCGAGGTCACTGAAGGTGATCGGAAGATCGGAGAGATAAAAATCGCCAGAAGGAAAACGAGCTAATGGTTTTCGGCCTAAATCCATCACTATTTCAATCAACTGATGGAACTCCTTATGACTACGCACTCTTCTACGCATTTTTTCAGGTAACAGCGCAAGAAGAAGCAACAATTCGTCTTCGAAATCATTGCCGACGGTTGAAGAATGAGAGGCAGAGGAATTGGCGAAAATTCTTGCAGGTTTTGAGACAAGATGGAAACTAGGGTTTCGGATGAGTTTGTGATGGAAATGGCGGGAGAAGGATTTGGGAGGGAATGTACGGGGAGGTAGTCGATGCCGTTTAGTGAATGGGAGTGGGAGGGAAGGAGAGAGGTGGTTGGAGGGTGGTGCTAACGTACGCATGGAGGCGCAATGGCGAAGGTGTTTGTTTTGTGGGTCGCCAGAGAGCTTTCCTGCAAACTGGAATCCAATTTCACTCTCCCGCGACGGATTTGGGAATACTTTCTTGGTGCGCGTATCAGACACGCACTTTATCATGATTGGCCTCACCTTTGGGTAATCATAACCGTTCATCTGATTTTTCTAAGTTCCCATTTCTTAAGTGCTAAACATCACCGAGATTGGCTGAATTGAATGCCTACAAAAGGCACATTCAATTAGTTCATTTTGAACCACTCTTTGAACTGTGTTTATAACCGTCCATATTTGTATGAACTAAAGTAAAATTTTCAATTTTTAGATTCATCTAATCAGCATTATTTTGGGATTATTAGTCATCCAAAACAAGTGAACAACTCTACTATATACTAAAGGTCAAGGCCACCATAAATAAAATTGGAGTGTCTTGCGCACACTATACAAGTATTTCTCTAACTTTAAAGTAAGTAAAAAGGGCAGACCCCAGTGCACAAAGCTCCCGCCTAAGCAGGGTCTGGAAAAGGGGCAGACCACAAGGGCCTATAGTATGCAGCTTTACCTTATATTTTTACAAAAGGCTGTTTCCATACTATAACTTCAAGATCACATGACAACAGCTTTTACCATTGTGCCAAGGCTCCCCTTCTTTAAAGTAAATACATAAATAAAAACATATAATCTACTATATACTAAAGCAATAAAGTTTTTTTTACCTAAATTCTCTATTATTTTGCCATGTGATACTTTTTTCCATTTATGTTAATCCTCTTTTTTTTTAGTTTTTTCCTCTCTCTCTCTCTCTCTCTCTCTCTCTCTCTCTCTCTCTCTCTCCATATCTTAGCCATTTATATCAGGCACCTCTTTACCAGTTACCTATTAGGCCGTTAACCTAGTGCCATGGTACAAAGAGGAATCTCTTACGTGAGGGACTAGGGTTTGAGATTATGAATGGGTGTGTCTCTAACTAAAAAGAGAAAAAAACAAGAAGAGCGAAGGATTGGAGAACCCAAGCCAAAAAATTAGGTTCTAGTTGTTAAGTTAAAACTAATGGTCTAGTTCCAATTCTTTGCCTATAGAACTATACTAGAATCGAGAACAAAATTAGATTATTATACCCTTAATACAATACAATTAATATTAGTTTACGTAAGAGCAAATTACTCTTTTCAGCTTAATTTTTGCAATATTTGAAAATATCTTCAAACAAATTTGTTGGTGATTAATTGATAAGATAAATAAGTCATTTTAAGCCAATCACTTGCGTAGAAAACCAAACGGGTAATTTTCTCCAAAGCAGCAAAAGCCCAAAATCTAAAATTTAACCTTAGAGGCTAAAGTCTAAACTCATTCTCTCTCTCTCTCTCTCTCTCTAGTAGATCGTTGATTCTTTTTCTCTCCCTCTTCGCTTCAATAGATCGTTGATTCAAAAGAACCAGAAACAGTAGCATAATCTCCGCTAATGCAAAAGTTGATGCCTCGGCTAAAGTAGATTGAGAGAGATCTTTCGCACCATTGTTTGTGTATGTCTGTTTTGTGATCTTTCGGCTGGTGATTTTGACTTTTATGGTAGTTTTGACTTTAGGCCATTGTGGTCTGTCCCTTCTCCCAACCCCGCATAGGCAGGAGTTTTGTGAACCTTTTGTATCCTTCGTTTTGTACATTTCTATTCGTGCCAATATTGGCGGTGAATAGAGGGATGCGTGATTGCAAGCCAGTTTCAGCTGGATGTGAAAAAGAATCGAACTTTTTGAAGAAGGTATCGAGAGAGAATTCGATTTGGTTAGACAATGCATAGTTGGGACGAAGTTACCGCCGTTAAAAAAAAAATATTGTCTTAAACTGATCTCCCCTTTGTCTAGAGTTTCATTCATTCAATAAAGCTACTGCCATTAAAAAAATGCTTATATTTTTGGACCCCTCTCCACATCAACATCAAGTCCAATGTCAATATCTGGCTTGAACTATTACATTTAGCGCACAGCTTCTGGTCGTCAAACCAATTTAATTCATCTAGTTTATGCAATATGCTGAGCATTTGGCAATCTTCAGGGCTCAACATATAGCTCAATGTAAGTCACAGACCTGCCTGCTAAGCTTATCAGTAGCTTCTACGGTGAAATGATGAAGCACTAAAACTGTCCTGCAGTAAATAACCAGATTGGATACCAGAATTACTTTTAAGTAATGGGACAATTTAGGACAGAGAACCGGACCAGAATCGAACAGGTCAGTTATGGTCTTTAAAGTCAGAAATGAACTTCGGTTTCCTCAGAATCTAGTCCATATGAAATTATATCGGCCTGGTTCCATACGTGGAATATTGACAGCCCCATTACAAATATTAGATGAGAGATACTAGTAACTAGAGAAACCTAGGTGCAAAGCTAGAGTTATTGTTGTGTAACTTTGAGGTCACAGGTATGAAAATAGTCTCTTACAAAATATAAGATAAAGCTGCGTAATATAGATCATTGTAGTTCATCCTTTCCCCCGAACCTCGTATGCATGGGAGTTTTGTGCACGAGCGTGCCTTTTTTTTCGTACACTAATAACCTGGCACATGTTCATACACGTGCCACTTTATGGCAAATAGTTTTTAGCAAGAAATTTCTTTTTTTATTGGGTACCCATCTGCATTTCAATATTTACGTATCATGCCACCATTCTTTTATACCAGAAAAATGGAAACGGTGATCCATTAGTGAATCCACCAATTCTTCAGGGTGTCTGTTTAACTTATAGCATAGATAGTAAGTTATATACAATGTTCTGATTACGTAAGTGAGCAATTTAACCTACATGGTTATGCCTATCATTAGAACCTTACCCATGGATTCCACTACTATGACAACCGGAATGATCACCGTGATAAGTCTACAGCACAAATTCATACTTTGTATGTGAAATAATAACATTTATTTACCATAGTGTTAGTGGTGTGGAGATGGAGTTAGCCGATTTGAGATGAGACAGTTATTGGAGCTTGAGATGAGATGAAAATTATTTCATCTTAACTCCCTATTAAGTTCAATATTAGTTATCTCACTCATTTCATACCAAATTTGGGTCACCTAAGTTCAGCTCAAATAATCTCAAGCCAAATCTCATCTCCAGCTAATTCACTTTATCTCAAGTGCCATTATTTTGTTAGTTACGCCGTGACGTTATTAGCTATTGTCATGTATGTGAACGTATGTTGAGTAGAGGTAGTTTCTATAGGAGACATTAAAAGTCAGTCTTAGCTGTTGGAACTAATTGGCAATGTGGAGCACATGTCATTTGTGTATTGTACCCTTGCAAAAATGCAAGATAAGGCTGCGTATTATAGGCCCTTATGGTCAGCCCCTTCTCCGACCACGCTTATGCAATAGCTGTGTACGGAGACTGCCCTTTTTAGTTAGCTATTTTCATGGCTATTAATTAATACTAGATCAAGTCATTTCATGGAAATGCAATTGTTAAGTTCTTTGGAGCTCATTTTTTCCCTTGTTGAGTTGTGCTTTTTGGTTGTCTTTATAAATGAATTGCTTGAGAGAGAGAGAGAGAGAGAGAGAGAGAGAGAGAGAGAGAGAGAGAGAGAGAGAGAGAGAGAGAGAGAGAGAGAGAGAGTTATTTATCCACCTTTAGTCTCTATTATTGCTAAATCATCATGGAATATATTCCTCATAATCAAGAAGAGATTTTTTGGTCAAATAAGGTGTCCGCTGGAATCTGAGACACTCCTTAAAGCCTTTTAAAAAAGATGGAAAGATGTCCACAACCAAACACCTCACATTCTCTTTTTGGTTCAGGAATCAAACATACTTCATCAAGAGGAGGAACCTAAGAAAAATCATCTCGACCTAGCTGATGCCCCTGGTTTGATGGTTGTCATAAACGATTTTTCTCCATAAATAAAAAGAAAATGTAGGAAGGAACCTGGGAAAAATCAGCAGTTGAAAGCAAATCAAGTATCATGATTCCTACCTTTTGAGTTTGTATTAGAATAGTCTTAAGTGTCATTCGATAATTCCGGACCATTGCCCATCCGAGGTTTTGCGCTTCTAGTCTTCAGCAACAGAGTCCTCAATGACGAATTATAGAGATCATCGTGTAAGAAATGTAGAGTGCGGGGTAGAGTGATATAAGAGTGAGTATTAATTGTGAAGGACATGAGTTTAGGCTACTCAATGTCTGTTCACCTTTTAGAAGGAAAAAAGGGCAGTCCTGTTGCACAAAGCTCCTGCCTATGCGGGGTCCAGGGAAGGAGCGGGCCACAATGGCCTAAAAAAAGCAGACTTACCTTGTATTTTTGCAAGAGGCTGATTCCACGCGTGGAACCCGTGACCTCAAGGTCACATGACGACAACTTTTAGAAGGAAAAAAAAGAAAAAAAATGCAGAGTCTGGGAGCGATCAGGAGACTAGGTCAAAACCAAAGTGAAAGCAAGCTTCCTGAAATTTGCATTATTGCCAACACAGATCTTTGTAATATGACCCTCATCATTTATTTATTGATATGACCACTTGACATCTATTATTTACCAAATATTCTCTTTCCTCTGGGCAATCGTAACAGAAGCATCTTTTAACCAAGAGAAGAAGAAAGATGGATCCCAAGGGCAGGCAGTGGGCCATGCGAATAATCGTTTAAGATAATGGAACTAGATAATTTGGTGTTTATTATAATCCAAGGATGACTACTGCCTAACTTCGTGGCCAGAGAGATTGCTTCACCTTTGACAAGATACGATGAAGCACAAACGGTAGAGTTTGATTATGTCACAAAGGAATGCTACCATACAGCTCGACTATCGTCTTAATTTCACGTGATGGGCTTGCCTTTGGTTGATCAGACTCGTTTATCCGGAGGCTCCTAATCTAAAAACAGAGCCGACTGACAGCATCTTAAATTTGGGAAATTACTTTTACTTTATATTGCAAGACAGGAACGATTACAAACAGTCTAAAGAACAGTGGAGATCAATGAATGAAACTCACGGTTTTTCGGATTTAGAATCACGCAATCGCCATGGTATTTGGGATGCAACACGTCCAAAGTCAGGCAACTCAGATGAATGGATTGATTCGCATAGGTAGGTCTCCTCATGTGAAAGTGGGCTGCCAAAGCCTGTGATAAGCTGTCGCGTTTTGCGACAGCATTCTCCGTTAATACGGAGGAAACCACTTTTCAATTCTCACCTTCCGTTCCTGCCAGGTTGCCACCTCTTAAAGTATAGAAGATTGAATAAATACAAAAGCCAGTAAAACTACTTCCTTTCCAAGGATTTGGAAGAACTTCTGTGACATCATACACCTCTCCTCATCAAGGAATCACCTTTGAAAGTTGGAAGACCACTTTTTCTGTCTATATAAAGGTCTTCACTATCTGGGAGTTCGTGTCTCAAACCAAAGCAATCCCGTCTGCTTCCCTTGATCAGCTTTCTTTCTCACATTTGAAGTTAGAATGGCACCTCCAACCAAGCTTGAAAAATCAGAAGCTTCTGCAGCAAGGCTTGAAAATATAGGAAGAGATGCATTTAACGGGCTTGCCAAGCTTCAGAAAGTAGAAAGAGAAGCATCTGACATGTTGGACTACTATTATGGTAGAAGGAAACCACCTCAGCAAGCTGCCAAGAAGTACAGAGGAGTGCTGTTTGTGGATATCCCTCCTAAGAATGCACCCCGAAGGGCCTTTTAACTCTTTTTCTATACTATTTCTGTAGTAGTATTGTGTACTGTACTTCTCCCATGTGCATATTACTGTAGTGTGTGATGAAGCTGTAAGGCTCTATGCTATCTTACTTCCTTTCTTGTATGTGCACACTCTGCAATGTTTGTATACACTAGTGTGTAATGGAAACTCTAAGGCTTGTCTACCGACTTCCTCTCCTCTTATGTATACACTCCTTTCTATACTACAACTTGTTCTAGTTCTTGACTATGTCATGAAATTTTATGCATTAGTAGTAGCAAGGTAGCTCTAACATTTGGGCACCTTGATCATGTTATGCTTTCGCGGCCATGGCAATCAATTATATTTAACGAGTCTTTAATTATGTACGGATAATTATGCATGTGGTTGACACCGGCCCTTTAGAAATGTGTAGTTAGTAGCTAACTACTCAAGGGAGCATCTTATTTTCAGACGCTACCTTTTTATTATTTTTTGTTTGATCTAAAACATTTATCTTGTTAGGCTCTTAAATTTAACCTATGTACCAAAAATAACCCCAATCCAAAGACCTTAAATACTACTTTTTTCATTTTTATATTTCAATAGTTCTAATTTAAAACGTAGATAAACATAGGGTTATGAGCATCCAATAGAAGTTATATTTTGGTATGTGTATAATCTAAGATATTTCAAATAATATAAATGTATTAGATCTTCCAAAATTGTGCCTAAAATCATAGAAAGACAAGTCATGATAAGTGTAGCGCTAATAGGTCTTGCGGTAGACGCCCATATTTTTGTGAAGTTAGGCAAAACTTTTGAAAGATCTACATCGAACTTATTTGGACTCTTCTAGTTTATGTAGGTATAAAAATGAAAAAAGAAAAGAAAAGATACCATTGGATATCTGTAGCCCATGTTTCTACTTTAAATCGCAGCCATTAATTAAAAAAAAAAAAAAAAGGAAAAAAAGAAGAAGAGAGGATAGAAATATCAATAGTCAAAGATCTCAAAAATAAAAATAAAGAAAAAAGGGCATCTACTAGAAGACACTTTTTTATATTTACCATTATCAAGGCTCCAGAAAAATAGCATTTGAAAATAAGACACTATTTCAGCGTTTTAAAATACCAGGACTCATTTATATATGGGAATTCTCTGCCCCTATCTACCTCTGTTTTACCTCTGACTAATTTGAAAATAAGGTCGTATCTGTAAGTGCTACTAACAAGCTTTCCAGATCACATAGCCTCTGCTACTTCTTTATATGTCCTCAATTGGAGGGCATGATTTTCACTCTGCATCAGAGAAGTGCTGAGCAGAACCGATGCTTGCCTTGCTCAATTACATTCGCAAAAATATAGAAGCATATAGAAAAGAGAGGATTACGGGAAACAGAACTGCAATATCAATGAGGAACATGTAATCAATTAACACTCCAGTGAATTCTGTCAGCATTATATAAATTAATTATTTGTTCACTAACCATGAACAAATTTGTAATATACGTATTGGTTGACCACCACAGAAAAGAAAATGTAAAATGTATTTATTTGTCGCCAATGCTTTCCCTCAAATTGCCGAAACAGATCCCTCCGCAGACCTCCTTCAACCGATCACCCAATGAATGAGATTGGCCGGTCCAGAAGGGCAATTGCAGCTGAAATTATTTGAAGTTCTTTGTTAGCGATAAACGGGAAGAGTTCTGCATTTCATCCGGGACATCCACCGCTTTTCTCTTTCGACAATTCGCCGTTTGGATGATTGAAGGATCCATACCCAGATCACTTGATGAACGGACCCGATTGCTGATACGAAGAGGATCATTATTGGGCGTAGGTACACGGATTGCAGAAAAGCGTAGAGAAAGAGATGAAGGAATAGTATTGTTGGTTGGGAAGAAGAGGTGGGTAATGTCCTCCAGTGGCATTCTTAATCTCTTTCTGAAGATGGAAGATGGAGCGATTGCGGGAAGAGTTGGGTGGTATGGGGAAATGGGTGGGGTATTTTCTTTGTTGTTGAATTGGGATTGAGAAAGAACCTCCATTGCTGAGAGAGAGAGAGAGGGAAGGAATGAGAAAGAAAGGAGGAGAAGAGGGGGATTTGTAATGGTGGGTTTTGAACTTTGGAGGGCAGATTTGAGTTTTTTCCTTTGGAGTTTCATTTTAATGGGAGGAGGGAGTAGGATTCCCTGGTTTGAAATCTGAATTTTTCGTAGAAGAGAGAGAGGTTGTTTTAGCTCGGGTTGGACGAGGGAGATTTTAAAATTTGAAAGGCCCGATAAAAATAGAAGGGTTTTAGGCAGACTTGCTTTCAGGAGCCAAGGTAAGTTGGAGTTTTTAAGTCAAAAGTTTGAAACGATTGGTTCCCGGGTGGAACCCCGCGCGAGAGGAACTTCTAAAGGTTCATGTCGAGCGCACTCCACGGCGAATGGTCCAGAAGGAGGACATCCCCATATGTAATGGGTCTGGACCTTTTCAGCCTACATAGATGGCGACGGCTCATAGATTGCATCCACAGATTGGGAAAATAGGGTAACCTTGCGCATGGCAGCCTGCGATGCAGGAGATTTGGATCCTTCATCGGATGGGCCCAACGTGGATGGCCACGGACCAAAAAGTTGCATCCTTTGAGCGGAAAATGATGGAGTAGCTCAAGCGCGTTACTGTTCACTGCTTGCATTGGATGAGGTGCGGGTTCCTCGTCAAATGGGCCTAAAATGGAACTTGACTAGAACTTCATGAGTAAAATCATTACTCAAAACTTCATAAGACCATCTATTTATAGAAGAAGATGTTGGAATTTTGGGAGTCCATGACATTTTATTCAAAATTCAACGTATCTATTTACGGTAACTAAACCATCTTCTTTAAGGATTTTTGACGAGGTCCCTGTGCAAATCTATCGCTAATGATTGGAGATAAGTTCTTAATCATTTAATTTTTGCTTTAGCTCTACTTGTCAGTTTTGTAATTTTTGTTTAATAGATTACTGAAATAATCTATCTAGAGAATAAATATAGATAAATTAAAATGTAAACAAACCTACGAGCCATCAAATTTGAAATTGTCTGTATTTAAACAAATGAATGTGTTCTAAACATCTATAGAAGAACACAAAAACAGCAATTGGACTAACACTGGCATTATAGAAAACAAATTTTAGATATACATACAGTAGATTATAAGTGAGACTTCTGATCAAGAACCTAAATTTCTTCTCATTTATTTGATCTTTACTTGAAGAACAGAGAAAAATTTGAGCTATTTTTCAATCTCTGTTTTGGATTTTTCTTATGTTCTTGGGTTGTTTGCATAGGAAAGGATATTGAGAATTTTTGGTCTTGGATCATGGGATCGATGACTAATAACTCCATCCAACACCTTTACGCACTGGAAATGGCAAATAACCAAAGCGGAGATGTCGATCAGCGAGACACGCAAATTGCATTGATGCGCTCCTTAATCGTCAATTCTTTTCAGGGCTATGGACTTTCTGGGATCTAGATTGATAAGGATGACCTTAGGCGGTAGATTGTCATGCTACGGCTTGCTTAAGTAGAGGCAATCTAGTCGAAGGGTCATGGAACAGTCGCCATCGGTAAGTATGCGTTGCCATCTGATGCGCTGTTCCAGTCGTGTATCCCAAAAGACTCACGTTTGTTGTCGTAGATCCAGTGGCCATGGAAGCTGACAATCTGCATCTTCTTCTCTGGGCATCATGTTTTGGTTGCTAATGCCATAGAAATCCCTTTGGAGAAGTTTCTCAGTTACAAGACTTAAGCTGAAATCGACGTAGGCAGCCTGGCATTATCCTTTCATCAAGAAGGAATCTTCCAACGCGAAATGGGGCAAGCTTGGTAGCCGTGCAATCTATGGACCAGCAATACAACATATAACTGGGCACCATTTTTTATAATTTAAAATACAAGTTTACTGTTGATTTCAAGTAGATGGAAGTGCATAGAAATAAAGCACTAAGCATGACCCTTACCAAATGAAAAATTAGTGGGTCTGTGTCAGTCCATCACATGTTTCAATTGGAGTCAAAAGTTGTAATCTTTTCAGAAATAAAAATTATTTTATATGTAGACTGCACCCCACACACACACTCTCTGAGAACTGAGCTAAATCGAAATGTCTTTAGCATATGGGTAGAGTTGTAAATTTTTTATTAACATGCCAAAATTAATAGATTTATTTGAGAAAAAAGTAAAAATTGGCTTGAAATGATATTTTAAAATTTTATGAGTATATTTATTGCAAACTCTTACAAGACCAACCTCGTCCACTAGGGATAACCTAAGAGTTTAAGGGCTTGTTGCATATGCTAAATGCAACCGTGAGTACCTACGAAAACGGCAAATTGCATCACTCTTAATAATTTGGTTTTCGCATGTTTTTGCTAGAGACTAGCAAAATACTGGTTGTGATATGTGTTAAGTGTTCAATTTTGCCTAAAATAAAACTTATTTAGCATTTGATTAGATCATCCAACTAACTATCATGTAATTTTAAATTAATTTTATCTTTAAGTGATCATCCAACCGTTGATATGAAAATTTAATGGTTGGATGATAATTAATGCTAATTAAATAAGTAATTAATGGTATGGATGATTCTAAGTTAGTTTTCTACTTTGCAGATTAACTTTAGCGGTTTAGATCAGACTAATTTGATGGGCCCCACATCACAAAGCAAGGCTCCAATGAAAACGTGCTAGCATGCATGTACATCATCAGGTGCATGAGAGACAACAAAGCTTGGACATCGCATGCTAGACATCACATGGACAGGCTGTACAAGTTGATGAGCATAGCATGGAGCAAGCATGGGGAATCTAATAAAATATTATAAGTTATTCGAGCTCTTTATACAGCATTCCTTGGGCAACTATGGGGGGCTTCACTCTTTCTTCCTCATAGAGAGAGGAGAAGGACTCTTCATCTCCCAGTCTTTCTTGTGCTCTCTTGCCCCCTTGCTTTCACCTCTTACACTCTCGTCTCACTCTCCATCCCACTCCGGTTTATCATTGCCCAAATCACCCTTTCCTTTGCTTCTGCCCAAGTTGTGCCCACCTCCACTAGCAAAACACCACACCACACCAGCCAAGCTCCCCATCTCCTTCCTCTGTTCTGACTCCACCCATAGATAGGCCGATAGTGTCATCTCCACTGTGTGCCGGCATCTCCTCCTCCATCGCGATGCCCATTTCCATTGCCCGACGCCATAACCCAGGTTCCACTCTCTCTTCTCTTCTCACGCTTCCTCTATCTACCAGACCCATCTTTTCTTCTCTCCACTGCTCGCACTGGTGCCTGAAGCATCACCGGCTTCTCTTTCACTGCCAAGATCCCCATTTTTCTCTACCTCGTTCTCTTTCCCCACTTTAGCTTTCATCGCATTTGCCTAAACTACCCTTCAACACACCTGCATATGCTCTGTTTTCAATTCACCATCCCAGATTCTAGAAGCCGAATGGCACCCAAGCTCCCACCATCTCTGCTCCATAGGAAACCCCTTTCACCACTAGCGACCATTCTCACGAATAGTCACTGCACCCATCTCACTCTCTCAACCGATCTCCCATCTCCGATTTTTTCCTTTTTCCCATTCTCTATTTATCCTTTGCTCTTCTAGCTTCACCAATGCTTGCAAGATTGATTGGAAGATAGCCCAACTTGGGTTTCCTCCCAAAGCTTCCTATCTTCCCTTGCCTATGTGCTCCACCTCTCCCTCGATGGTCCACGTCTCTCTCCGTGCTCCACGTCTCTCTCTGCTCTCACTCCCCTATGTTTTTCTCCCTTACGGGTTGAAGTTGAAGGAGATGAATAACAAAATTTTCAAAAATGACCTTGAAACTTTAATTCTACTTACATTGGTGTCCTTATTTGGTCTTTTTCTTCATTTTGTCTTTAGTCTATTCATGCTTTACTTTATCTAAGTTAACTTTATTCTCAGTTTAATTTCTAGAATATGTATTTTCAATTCTTATTCATTGCGTGACATAACGATTGAGACAGGGAATTTGTATTAACATTGTTTTTGCATGTACTTTGTGTGAATTCAAAACTGTGTACCTAAGACATTTTCACAAGCTATTAATGGTAGTAAATCTAAATTATGGAATGATGATATGAAAGATGAGATGTAATTTATGACCAATAATCAAGTTTGAGATCTTGTAGAATTGTCTAATGAGGTAAAGACCATTGTTTGTAAATGGATTTTTAAAACAAAACAAAAAAAACTTATTAGGTAACATTGAGGGATACAAGGCTATACTTGTTGTAAAAAGATTTACACAAAAGGATAGAATCAATAATCGAGAAACATTTTTCCTATTTCTAGAAATGATTCTTTACATATCATCATGGCATTAGTTTCTCATTTTGACTTAGATTTACATTAGATGGATGTAAAAATGGCATTTCTCAGTGGTAATTTAGAGAAAGATATTTATATGAAACAACTTGAGTGGTTTGTTTTAAGTGATGGTTATCATTTAGTTTGCAAGCTTAAAAAGTATATATATAGACTAAAGCAAGCCTCCTTTCAGTGGTATTTAAAATTTCATAATATTATCTCTTCATTTGGTTTGTAAAAAACATTATAAATGAATGTATATATCACAAGGTTAGTAGAAGCAAGATCATTTTTCGAGTCCTGTACGTGGATGACATTTTGCTTGCAACTAATTACAATTTATCTCTCAACACTTTGATATGAAATATATGAGTGAGGTATCTTATGTTATTGGCATTAAGATTGATAGATACATGTTTCGAAGTATCTTAGGCTTGTCTCAAGAAGCCTTGTATCAACAAGGTTCTTGAGAGATTTCAAATGAAATATTGTTCACCTAGTATAATACTTATTGTTAAGGGTGTCAGGCCTATTAGCTACAGCACTAGGTGCATTTGTCCAAGGGTGTCCCAAAGTTCTTCCACCAAATTGTAGTACGGAATCATCCCCAAAGATTTTGGTCAAGGCAAACATATACTAAACGTGAATAGATATAACCACATGCCCACCAGTTCCAAAAAATATAAATATGTATCAAATTGGAACTAGTAATTAATCCCAACATAGAAGTATTGGAAAACCTCATATAAGCAAAATATCTCAAATATCCTGCATCATGATTAGTTTGAATCAATGTCCCAAAAATGACCTTCAAAGGGAACATATTAAAAACATTTCTTATACTTCGGATGTTGGAAGCTTAATGTATGCTCAAGTCTGTACTAGACTAGACATTGCATTTGCAGTTGGAATGTTGGGAAGATATCAAAGTAACCCAAGTTTGGACTATCGAAAAGCTGCAAAGAAGGTCATGAGATACCTTCAAGGGACTAAAGATTTTATTCTTACATATAGACGAACTAATGACTTGGAGGTTGTTGGATATTCTAATTCAGACTTTACTAGTTGTGTTGATCGTCACAAATTAAAATCCAGATATATCTTCTTATTTGTTGGAGGAGCTATATCTTAGAGAAGTACAAAATAATATTTGATTGCAACTTCTACTATAGAAGTTGAGTTTGTTTATTGCTTTATGGGGACAAAATAGGGTATTTGGTTGAAGAGTTTCATCTATGGGCTTCTAGTTGTTGATTTCATCTCTAAGCCACTGAAAATATACTATGATAATTTTGTTGTCGTGTTTTTTGCTAAGAATAATAAGAGTGGAAGTCAAAGTAAGCACACTAATATTAAGTTCTTAGCAGTAAGATAGCATGTCAAACATAATGAAGTGCTCGTTGAACATATTTGTATTGAGTTGATGATTACAGATTCTTTGACAAAAGGCATGCCACCAAAGTTGTTTAAGGATCATGTAACATAAATGGGACTTTGTTCTCATTTGCCACTTTCTATTTGAGTTATGATGCTATACTTGTAGTATATATTAGTAATGAAACTCTAAATTCTTGAATTTGTCTCCATTTTTTATTTTTATACATTCATGATTGCCATGATTCATGAATTTATTTTTTTGTTTGAGCATGAAGTAATTTTTGAGTAGTACATTAAGATTTATGACTTTATAAAATTACAAATGTTTGGACCAGGTGGGAGAATGTTGGAATTTTAATGGTTTATAATATTTTATTCAAAATCCAACACATCTATATGTGGTAACTACACATGGCAGTTATCTTTGATAGAAGCATAATTGCCATTAATCATCTTCTTTAAGGGTCCTTGATTCAAGTAGATCCATAGACACTGTGATTGCCATCATCGGACATGGCTCAGATCAGAAGATTCCCTTGAAGATCTCCCTACTTCAAATCTACTGCTAATGGCTAGAGGTAAGTTCTTAATCCTTAAAATTTTTATTCCGCTTAATCTTGATTACTATAAATATGTATAAATGAGAGAAGGTTTATAGAAGAGCCACAAAAAATGCTACAATTTGGTTGATTAATACCAACAAATGCCCCGTCGAAACATACGTGTATATAATTGGTGAGATCAGGATGGTGCTTGAGGAAAGAGAGCACAAGATCATGCACACACTAAGATTGCCTAATTCCCTTGCTCACGAAAGAGCCAAGGAAGGTGTTTTTGGAGCCCATCATTGGATCCATATTTTTAACCAAGAGGTTATTGGATAAATTGTTATCCTTTTGATGATCGACGGCTTTTTTTTAATGGTCAGTCTTCTCATCTCCTTTTTCTTATCAGATTCTAATTTAACAACCTTTAAACAATAGTGCATACTGCTGCATGCATTTCTTGAAAATAAGTCCTCCATTTACAGCGGTTCGATGACAACACCTAGAACACAAAAAAATTGCGCGCAAATGATGGGCCATATGGGTTGTTGGTAGATCCATATAGAATCTACATAGGTTCTCCATGGTACAACATTTATAGCCAGATTGCAATGATAAAATAGTGAGATGAAGGCGTGATTTGGGATGCATCTTCTGTCAGACAGCCTTTGGCGTGGTGCTTTCATATGCTTCTAAAGGTTACTCGTTGTCTAAAATAAATTGTCTTAGATAATAAGGAAAGTTTTCAATCTTGCCTACTCTTTTAGAACGGGCTGGGTAAGATCCTCGGTGAATCAACATGGCATGATTCCACCTCTCAAACTTAGTGGGAGATAGTTCGATCGCCTACAACAGTTGTATTTCCTCGCTGATTATTGGTGATCGCTCACCTCAGCCTCCTATCTTGTTTCTGTTCCTTTTCATCCGAGTACGTGTGCATCTCCGAGACGGCCCATAATCAAACATGATCACGAGCTTCTTGTTAATGGTCTCTCAATGCCCTCATAATTGAAGATAAACGATTGTCCACATTCATTGATCAACACCCCGTCAATTGAACAAGAGTTCGTCTTTAGGTTAGGTCATCTATATGGAACCGGGGAATTGAAAATTTAGAATCTTTAAAAGATAGGTATGTATGGGGGAGAGCCTTCCCGATAGAACTGGCTCCAATTCCTACGGGCTATTACGGATGGCTTGCCAGCAAAATCTGATACAGGTCAAACTGATACAATCTGTTAATTGACGTAAGCCAAGGAATATGAGCAGGGGTTTGATGTATAAGAATGCAGCTCAAGTCTAACGACGACGATGACTACTTCGGAGAACCAGGTAAAGATTCTGCAGTATGTACGGGGTTCTGTTTAAAAGGATACACAAAAAAAGAGAAACGCCATCGGCTGAGATTATATTACCGTCACTGTCCAAGGAAACTCTGGGATCCCTAACAAATTAATTGCACTTTGCGCAGTTCCAGAACGGTTAACTGGTCGCCGCGCTCCAATCTTCTTTTTCTCTCTTTTGCGACTTTCAAAGAAGGGGAGCCAGTCCATTTACACCTCACATAAATGATTACGGTTATTTCCGGTAATAGGACTATGATCGTCCAGTGGAACATTTTGGTGCATGGCTCATCTAAGATCTGATCCAACCCGTAGGTACATTCCTTTCTAGTAAGGATCCAAATCAAATCCGATGAATCTTATATGCACAGACGCTACACAAGTTCTGTCATGGAAACGCGCATTCAATGTCTTTCAGAACGATAAGATGGGCAGGTAGGTACCTTGAATTTTTTAGGGAGTGACCAACACCTATATTTCGGGTTACTTTCTCAAAGGGAATTCCCACGGCCTCATCCATTGGCCTGTAAGAGCTGATGAAACATGGTAATTGTGAGTATTTTAATGCAAAATAACGTGCTTTCTGTCATTTCATGAAGGGTGCCACCGTTGTGATGGATCTTGGTAGATTTTTACAAGAGGAAATGATATAAGTTTACACGTCTCCCCTCATCATCATCTGACCATGGTCGAATGATAAAGGCAACGCCAATGCATGATTGCAGCACTCCAAACGGAACAGAAAAGGACCTGCTCGAACAGAGTCAATCACTCGTCAGATTTGGGCTCCACAAATCACCGTCGTCCGGTTGTGAATCTTTTCATCATTCTTATTGAAAGTAACATTGATATCAGATATTTACAGAAACAAGTCTCTTCATGCATGCACGTGGGTTCTGTTCAAGCGAACGCAGCTAAGATGAAAAGAAGTGTACGAAGAATCCCAAGCTTACGTACTATATAGACCCTTTCTGGTTTGAATTTTGCATACGAGGAAGCTTTGTCCACCAGGTTACTCAAACTCTTTGGAGATAGAGTAGAAACGTGAAACTGTTGAGAGTAGAACTTCACAGGTCTGTGCAACTGCACACTAAAACGATCATCAGCATCTGAAGACACGTGCATGGCTAATGCATAGATTCAAGCATGTACAAGCATTTTCCGTTCAGAATCGTCTTAGCAAGTTAAGACCGGCTACCAGTATCATTTCATGCTGGCCCCTGGACGAATGCATCGAGTTTGATACCCCTGGGAAGTCACGCTGTTGGCGTATCTGTGAACTCTACGGATTTGTTTCGAATATCAAAGACATACAAGTTGATTTCTTATAACAAAAGAAAGAACAACTGAAGCAGATAGAATACAAGGAGGAATAAATAAAGGATATCTTATCCTCATAAACAGGATAGTTTAGCATCGGCAACAATTTGTTGTTTACAGTTACACGAACAAGCAGCTTCCTTGGATTAATCATGCTTCTTTTTCAGCATATTGCATATCTATCAAAATTAGACAAGAAATTGTTATTTATTTTGCTTCCAGGCCACGATGGGAAGTTTTCTGAAGACCTGTGTTTCGAGAGCTTCATAGCACTACACGTGTTTTAGTTCAGCATTACATACTACTCTTAACTGCACATGAGTAGCCTACTTATCCTTCTTATAATACTATTTATTACTTTCCCTTTTTTTTCTTCTGCGTAGCTACAGCAATCTCCAGCATGCATGTATATTTATGCATTCCGCAAATCATAAATGTATTGAGGTGTTCTAGAGCCTATGTGTTGGTGATCTTCCAGCAAGTCATGGTTGCCCGAACTTTTGGAAATGGGCCAAGGGGTGAAAAAGGATCCACAGTGCTTTCGAATGGTTAATATTACTCCATATTACCTTTAGAAAGAACTTGCATAATTCTAACTCTTAATGGTTATAATCCAAATGCACATACCAGATGAAATATCATAATATTCAAATGTAGGTTATACCACTTTTTAACATCAAAGATTGGTCAATACTTAACTCCATCCACAAAGATTGAATTGTAATGAAAACATAAATGATGTAAGATGAGATCGAACTCCGGAAGGTCAAATAGATGTGACCATAAGCTGAATTTGGCATGAAATATTAACTGTTTTATTGATAAAGACAGGTGTATTGGGATGAGGAGCACAAGAAGATGCCACTGGTTTAGAAGCAGGATCTTGAGGAATATTGAGAAATGTTCAAGAGTAAGTCGATAAACAACGGAAGACAGAGCTCCTTTTTCACTCCCTCTTCGCTTCAATAAATCATTGATTGATTTCTGTTTTCTATTCGATTCAACTAAAGAAGAACCAGCAGTAGCATAATCTCTGCTAATTTAAAAGTTGATGCTTCGGCTAAAGGAGCACCCTTGGTGCAGCTTGAGAGAGATCTTTCGCACCATGACTGTGTAATGGTTTGTGATGTGGTGCGAGGAATGTGGAGTTGTTGTGTCAGGATTTCCTTTGTCGTTGGATTGGATGCGACTCCTGATTTGTTGTTGCTTTAGTGTTCGCAATTGTAACAAAACTTTCACAGTAGTTTTGACTTTAATGTTGCTAGTGAGCATTGTTTGCGTATCTGTTTTGTGATCTTTCTGCTGGTGATTTTGATTGGCATTGTTGTGAATGTTTTTGTAGTGGCACATCTAATGTTGCTGTGTTATCATATGTTGGGCTTACTTTTGTGTCTTTCTTGTACATTCCTATTCGTGCCAATGTTGGCAGTGAATAGAGGGATGCATGATTGCTAGCGAGAATGAAGTTACTACCATTAAAAGAAAAAAAGGTTTCTTAAACTGATCTCCCCTTTGTCTACAGTTTCATCCATTCAATGAAGTTACTGCCATTGAAAAAAAAGCATATATTTTTTGGACCCTTCTCCACATCAATATGATGTCCAATGTCAATATTGGGTTTGAACTATTACATTTAGCGCACATCTTCCTGTTGTCAAACCAATTTAACTCCTCTACGTTATGCAATATGCTGAGCATATTGCAACCTTCTGGTCTTAACATACGGCTCAATGTAAGTCACAGACTTGCCTGCTAAGCTTATTAATAGCTTCTACGGAGAAAAGATGAAGCGCAAAAACTGTCCTGCAGTAAATAACCTGCTTGGATACCAGAATTAATGGGACAAATTAGGACAGAGAACCGGACCAGAATCAGAGAGTTCAGTTATGGTCTTTAAAGTCAGAAATGAACTTCGGTTTCGTCAGAATCTAGTCCTAATGAAATTATATCGACCTGGTTCCATACCTGGAATATTGACAGCCCCACTACAAATATTAGATAAGAGACACTAGTAACTTGGTAAAAGCGAAACCTAGTGCAAAGCTAGAGTTGTCGTTATGTGACCTTGAGGTCACAAGTTCAAGGTGTGAAAATAGTTTCTTGCAAAATGCAAGGTAAAGCTGCGTAACATAGACCATTGTAGTCCGTCCTTGTTGATTGTTTTACCGCAAGTGCACGGGCTATTGTAGGGTAGCTTATGCAAGTACGGGTCGATCCCACGAGGACTTGATTTAAAATGGAGTTTTTAATAAAATCTAATTAATAAAAGAACCAAAACAAAGACTATACTAGAATTAAACTAACAATAAAATAAAATTCAAATTTATTCAACTATTGCAATGTACACAATTATTAATTCCAAAAACACAGAAAATGCAATAAAATGATCAGTCCTGGATAAGCCCGTCCTGGATTGCACTGTCCCTGGATAAGAAAAACGCAGATAAAACAAAACCGGAATAAAGAAGGATACAGATGGAATTAAAATGAGGACAGATTTGGAATAACTCAGATCTGACAGGGCCAAACTTGTAATTTTATCAGAGTTCTGGTTTTTAACGAAAAAAAACCAGGAAAACGGTGATGAGAAAACCGTAGTAGATGGGAGAAGAAGGAAGAAGAGAAGAGGAAGGAGGAAGGAGAGGAAAAGCGGGAAAGGGAGAGGAAGAAGAGATAGGAGATCGGGTTTTTTCTCCCCACAGGTCTTCCTATGGAAATGATGGGGAGCAGAGGAGCAGTGAAGGCTAGAAGCAAAGGATTCGGGTTCCAAATCGAAGGGGGAAAGAGAGAAGGGATGAGATAGAAGAGGATAAAGAAGAGTGGAGCCAGACTAGGATGGTCGAAAGGTGGGAGATAGGGATGGTCTGGAAAGATGGGCTCCAAGCCAGTGAAAAAGCAGAGGGAGATAGGGCTGAAGATGTAGATGGGTGCGATGGAGCTGTATCTTCGGTGCGGTGCAGAGATGGGGAACTCGAGAGGTCCAGTGCAGCCTGGACTAGGCGGTGGAGTGTGGCAGGCAAGGGCAGTGGGGCTAGTGGCTGGTGGAGTGGTAAGAGGTGAGAGGGAGCATGGATACGGTGATGCGGTGAAGAGTAGTGCTGGACTGGAATGATAAAAAAAACGATGGGCTTGGGCAAAGAGAGTAGATGAGAATGATGGATGACTGGAGCCGGTGGAGAAGGTAGTTGGGTACAACGAGAATAGGGGGAAGATGGCAGTCGTTCGGGAGCGTAGGAGCCTGGGCAAGGACGCCTGGCTTCTATTGGGCTGGCCTGGGATTTGGATACAAGGTGAGAGCTTGGAATAGTGAACGTGGAAGAAAGAGGGAATTTCTAGGCGGAGAAGGTGTCACCGACAATGATGGACAAAGAAAGAGGAGCCGATGGAGAACAAGATGCTGGATGTTTGGTGTGGAAGTCAGACATGGATCGGGTTGGTGCTGAAACAAAAGCTGGTGCAAAAGAGAGAAATTGGAAAAATAAAAACGGTGGAGTGCGGTGGAGGATCTGGGAGTAGAGAGAAACAAGAGAGAGGGCGGGAGAAGAGAGGAAGATGGGTGAAGAGAAGGGAGTAGAGAGGATTGGGAGAAGGGGGAAAACGAGTATGGTTGGGAAAGAAGAGTGGAGGCTGGGGAGGTGCGATGGTGATGGGATGTAAGCAAGGGCCGGTGATGGGAAAAATGGAGGAGATGGCTGGGAAAAGGTGAGCAAGAAGAGAGAGTGGAGAGAAGATAGGAGGGGAGAAGACTGGGAAAAGAAGCGAGTAACGAGAGAGAGAGCCGATTGGAGGGGAGAGGACTTTGAGAAGAAAAGAAGTGGGGTTGACGTCCGTTTGGGAAAGAAGAGTCCAGAAGAATGGGAAGTGAGGAGAATAAGAGGGAGAGTTGGGTACGTGAGAATGAGGAAAGGAAAAAGAAAAAGGAAAGAAGGAAAAAGGAAAAAGGAAAAGGAAAAGGAAAAGGAAAGAAAGAAAAGAGGAAAAGGAAGAGGAAAGAAAAGAAAGAAAAGGAAAAGAGAAAAAGGAAGGGAAAGAGGAAAAGGAAAAGGAAAAAGGAAGAAAAAGAAAGAGGAAGAAAAGGAAAGAAAGAAGTGGGGGAAGGAGTTGTTCTTTCCATTTTGTCCATTTTTATTCCATCCCTCTCCATGGGTGATCTGGTCCATCCATCGCCTTTTAAGTTGATCTGCACCGTTATCTTTTACTCGTATCCATCCGTGCGTCCTTTGGTTGATCTGCAAAAGAAAAGACTAAATTAGAATCATCTGAACCGCACATTAGTCATCTAATAAACTCTAATGATCATCTGACCGTTGATTTTGACAAATTAAGGTTTGGATGGTCAATTGGATTTATATTCAAAATCAAGCTAAGTTTTATAAAATTGAACGGTTAGATGATCTAATTGAACGCTAAATTAGGGGAATTTTGACCAAAATTAAACACTTAACACACCCCCCAACCAAAGATTTTGCTAGTCCTGAGCAAAACATGCGAAAAACCAAATTTCAATATTTCAAAATTTATTTTTAAGTCAACTCCTCTTTTTCCTCAGAGAATTATTTTCAATAAATCACATCAACTTTATCATACTAATAAAAATGACTGAGAAATTCAAAACCCTACCCATATGCCAAAATAATTCCAATTAAGCTCAAATCTCAGAGTGAGTGTGTGTATGTATAGTTTACATATGGAATCATCTTGATCTCTAAATAAACTTCTAACTTTTGAACTCCATCCGAACTATGTTTTGACCTCAAGCCTCACTAATGACATACACTCGTAAACAAAATCTCTCAGATAAAGGGGTCAAATCATATCTCTCTTTTAATTATGTGAGTTGAGTCAATAAAAGCAAAATTTTCTCACATGTACTTATGAAAATGGGGAGTTACTAAGGAATTTCATTGTTTTGATCCCTTTAGAATAGATGCCATTACCTTTGAATATTTAGAAATACCACTCTTTTATATTCTCGTCCATTCATTTCCTCATCAAGACTATATTTCTCCTAGAATCAATAGGTCTTTAACCTGGGACGAAACGTAGGCTTAGGACAGGGTACCAAAGAAAGGGTATAAGGCTATTCAAAGTTTCTTTAAAAAATAAGTAGAGGTCTTCTAAAGTTGATAATTCTTTCTTTCTTTGATTTTTTCTAAAGTGAATATTTTTGTTTCCATTTTTCTTTGTATTCTTCAAACTTTTGTTTTTTTCTTTTTTTTTTTTTCAGACTATTTCAATACTTTTGAATCATTTTGAAGAATATTTCTTTTCTTGATATCCACTTTTCATTACAACTAAAAGATATTTCTTCATTCTTCTCTAACTCATTTTTCAAAGAAAATGGGTAATGGATAATTTATACTGGGTTAATATGGGTAAAGGATAATTTGGGTGACAAAAGAAAAGGCTTATATTAAAGGCTCAAGTTGGCTAACTAGTGGTAACAATACTTTATGGGTAGGCTTTATGTCTCTAGGTTATAACAAGGATGGCCTAAATCATTTTCAAGGTTTCCTATAATCTATCAAATTCAATGAACTTCTAGAATTTTAAAGGTAATATTCTAATTATCCAGGTAATTAGCCAAATTAAGAGTTTGGGATCAATTTTCTTTAAGCTCGCTGAAGAAAATTGGGAACATTTATAACCTCTCAAAAAATGAATGGCTCTAAAACTCACTTAGGTTATAGATCTCCACCGAATTTCTTCAGAATTTCTAAGTTATAGCCACTTATCAATCTAGACTATCTATATGCAACTGCGTGTACAGATGTGATCCGAGATCGTGCTTTCATAGAATACTTTAGCAAATGAGTAAAAAGATGAATTAATCATATTCAATTCCATTAATAAGCTAAAGTTATTTAGATTATACTTCAGAAAATCCAATTCTCATCATAGTGTAGGAAATGACCTAAAATTTTTCAATTTTTTCAATTTTTCAAATTTTTTTTTGAAAAAACTAAGGAAAACACCTAAAAATCTAATAAAAACTAGAATTTGTTAGAATTCTACACCCCCAACCTGCCAGAAACATTGTCCTCAATGTTTAAAAATTAGGACCTAAAATGAATATGAGTGATGCAGAAAACAACAAAAATACAAAATATGGTACAGAGGGATCAAATCCACTCAATCCTGATAAACAGGATCCTCCAGAGTTGTGGACTCAACTTCTGGATTCTCATAATCTAGGAAAGGCTTTAAACGTTGACCATTTACTTTAAAAGAATGACCAGTCCTAGTATTCTCAATCTCGACAAATTCCATATGGAAAAACTTCTTTTACTATATATGGACCAGTCCATCGAGATCTAAGCTTACCTGGAAATAAGTGAAGCTTAGAATTGTAAAGTAGAACCTTTTGGCTTGGAGTAAAGGATTTTCTCATTATCTTCTTATCATGAAAAACTTTCATCTTTTCTTTATATATCCTATTACTCTCATATGCTTCTTTCTTGATCTCTTCCAACTCATTAAGTTGGAGTTTGCGATGTGAGCCTGCTTTATTCATATTGAAATTGAATGTCTTTATTGCCCAATAGGCTCTATGTTCCAATTCCACAGGCAAATGACAAGCCTTACTGTATACAATACGATAGGGAGACGTACCAATCGGGGTGCGATGTGCGATCCGTAAGCCCAAAGCGCATCGGTCAGTCGAAGAGACCAATCTTTACGATCCAGATTAACAGTCTTTTGAAGGATTTGTTTGATGGCCCGATTAGATACTTCTACTTGTCCACTTGTTTGTGGGTGATACGGTGTTGCAACTTTATGTGTAATATTATATTTTTTCATTAGTGCTTCAAATGGTTTGTTGCAAAAATGTGTACCGTTATCACTTATAATGGCTCGAGGGGTCCCGAATCTAGTACAAATATTTTCTTTTAAAAATTTAAGAACTATTTTGTGATCATTATTCCTACACGGGATAGCCTCAATCCATTTTGAAACATAGTCTACGGCTAATAAGATATAAATGTAGCCAAAAGAAGGTGGGAATGGACCCATGAAATCGATACCCCAACAATAAAAAATTTCTATGATAAGAATAGGGTTTAGAGGCATCATATTCCTACGGGTTAGTCCTCCTAACTTTCGACATTGCTCACATAATTTACAGAACACATGTGTGTCTTTGAACAACGACGGCCAATAAAAACCGCACTGCAAAATCTTTGCCGCTGTTTTCTCGCGTAAAATGTCCACCACATGCTTCGAATGACAAAAGGAGATAACACTATGTTGTTCTAAGTCGTGACACATCTCCTAATGATTTGATCTGGGCAATATTTAAACAGGTATGGATCATCCGTAAATAGTGCTTAACATTGGAAAAGAATTTTTCTTTTCTTGTGTAGTCCAATGTTCAGGAATTTTCCCCGTGACTAAATAATTTGCAATATCAAAACCAGGGAGGATGGGAAACATGAAAAAGTTGCTCATCAGGAAAAGTGTCTTTAATTGGCAACTCATCTAAAGGCTCTGTTAGGACTAGGCGAGACAAATGGTCAGCTACCACATTCTCTACTCCCTTTTTATCTTTTATTTCAATGTCAAACTCTTGGAGTAAGAGAATCCATCTAATTAGTCGTGGCTTAGCATCTTTCTTAGAAAGAAGATACTTGAGGGCCGAATGGTCGTTGAATATGACTATTTTATATCCAACCAAGTAAGACCCGAATTTATCCAATGCGAAGACAACTCTAAGAGTTCTTTCTCCGTAGTAGAATAGTTCATTTGGGTACTATTTAAGGTCCTACTGGCATAGTAGATGACGTATGGCTTCTTTTCTTTTCTCTGTCCTAGTACAAATTCCTACAAAGATAGTCACTGGCATCACACATGATTTCAAAGGGTAGACTCCAATTAGGTGGCTGCATGATAGGTGCGGTGGTCAACTTGTCTTTCAACTTTATAAAAGCTTCTTGACAATCCTCACTCCACTCAAAAGGAGTATCCTTTGTGAGGAGGTGACATAGTGGTCTAGATATTGCACTAAAATCCTTAATGAACCTGCTATAGAATCCTCGCATGACCTAGGAAAGAGCGAATGTCCCTAATAGATTTTGGAATGGTTAGATTGGAAATTAGATCAACTTTAGCTCGATCTACCTCTATACCTTTAGATGACACAATGTGACCTAAGACAATTCCCTTAGGAACCATGAAATGACATTTTTCCCAATTAAGCACTAGGTTCTTCTCTTTACAACGAGTTAAGACTTTTCTTAGATTTTCAAGACATATTTCAAATGAATTACCGAAAACGTAAAAGTCGTCCATGAAAACCTCTAAAATTCTCTCCACCATGTCACCGAAAAATGCTTAACATGCAACGTTGAAATGTGGCGGGAGCATTACATAATCCAAATGGCATTCTTTTGTAAGCAAAAGTGCCAAAAGGACATGTAAATGTGGTCTTTTCCAGATCTTCGGTGCAATTTCTATTTGGTTATACCCGAATAACCATCTAAGAAACAATAGTACTGATGTCCTGCAACCCTTTCTAACATTTGATCAACGAAGGGCAAAGGAAAATGGTCCTTCCTTGTAACAGTATTCAACTTTCGATAGTCGATACACATACGCCAACCAGTAGTAACCCTGGTAGGGATCAATTCATTGTTGGCGTTAGTGATTACTGTCACTCCAGACTTCTTTGGAACCACCTGAGTAGGACTTACCCATTTGCTATCACTTATGGGATAGATGATTCCCACATCAAGCAACTTTAGGACTTCTGCTCTAACCACATCTTTCATATTAGGATTTAACCTTCTTTGCATTTGACGACATGGCTTAGCTTCATCCTCTAGATAGATCCCATGGGTGCAGATTAAAGGGTTAATGCCCTTTATATCAGCTATGGTCCATCCTATAGCACCTTTGTGTTCTTTTAAAGTGTCTATTAACTTTTCCTCCTGAGATGTTTCTAATTGGGAGGAAATTATTACAGGAAAAGTCTCTTTGTCTCCTAAAAAGGCATATTTTAAATCTGAGGGTAGAGATTTCAATTCTAGCTTAGGAGGTTCTATGAATGATGGAAGGGGAGTGGACTCCCTCATTGGAAGGTCCTCAAAAGGAGGTTTCCATTTTTCTCGTTTCCATGATAGGAACGAGAATCAAGGAGGGCATTATCTTCCTCTATTAATGCATCCTCTATAAACTCATTAAAATGGGCCAAACAGGCTGCTAGTGGGTCCGACAAGGAAGATGACCGAAACCGATCTTGCACAACCGAATTGATCATGTTAACACCGTGCAAATCATCGTAGTTTCACCAGGTTGCTTACAAATGTTAAAGATGTTTAGCTCTAATGTCATATTGCCAAAGGACGCTTTCATGACACCATTTCTACAGTTGATTAAGGCATTGGACGTAGCCAAAAATGGTCGTCCCAAGATGACTGGTATTTCATTCTTCTCATTCACCACTGGTTGTGTATCTAGAACTAGAAAATCGGCAGGGAAACAAAATTGTTCTACCTGGACTAACACATCCTCTATTACCCCTCTCGGTATTTTCACGTAACGGCCACTAGCCTGGAGCGTAGTAGATGTAGGTTTTAGTTCACCCAGACCTAACTGTTCGTATACCGAGTAAGGTAATAGATTTACACTAGATCCTAAATCAAGAAGAGCTTGGTTAATCTTGTAGCTGCCAATAATGCAAGTAAGAGTGGGGCCACCGTGATCTTTGTACTTTGGTGGTGTATGGTGTTGAAGAATAGAACCGACACATTCGACCAAAAATGCCTTCTTCTCGACATTCAATTTTCTCTTTATGGTGCATAAGTCTTTTAAGAATTTGGCATATGATGGGATTTGTTTTATAGCATCTAAGATCGGTATGTTGATCTTGACTTGCTTGAAAATCTCTAAAATCTCATCATTAGAAGCAGACTTTGGGGCTTGACGCAACCCTTGAGGGAACGTAGCAGGTATAGGACATGGATCAACAGTGAAACAGGTTCTTTTGTTTAGAGTTTTCTTTAACTTTCGTGAATTTTTCTACCTTTTCAGCCTTTTGAGGCTCATCTTTCTCAATTCTTTTACCACTCCTAAGAATAGTAACAGCCTTAGTTTGTTCCATGGTAGAGCTAGATGTTTCATCGTATGCATTAATGCTAACCGCATGCACTCCCTTAGGGTTTGCTTGTGGTTGAGCCTGGAACTTTCCTTTTTTCATACTTTGCATGATTTGACTCATCATGTTTTTTAATTCATTCATGGACCGGTTGCTTTGATTTATTTGACTTTCTAATTGAGAAATTTTCCTTTCCTGGTTTTGAACGTTTTGATTATCCTCAACATGCCATTTAGGTGGAGGTAAGTAAGGTCCGAAGGAGGTTGATGAGTTTGATAAGGTAAGGTAAGAAGTCCTTGGTTTTGTTGATGAGGTTGATATTGTCCCGATTGTGGAACATTAGCAAGAGGGTCCATTTTTCCAACTAAAATTTGGATGGTTTCTCTAGTTGGGATTATAAGTGTCTCGAATATGGGGAGAAAGGTCTTTTATATGTGTTAAGTGCATTAGCTTGATCATGAAGTACATCTTGAAAAGGTGGATTGTAGGACATTCCCGAGTAAGATGTGACGTACTTTCACAAATACTGCACACTTGTTCTTCTTTATTTGAGTTTTTCTTTCCCATTTCTATGGCTTCTACTTTTCTCGCTAGGGATGCTACTTTGGCATTGATATCATCTTTTTCGTACATAGCATACATGCCTCCCCTAGCATGGGTGTTATTGGGCTTAGGTCTATCTCGTATGTTCTATTCTTTCCGAGTCACCTGTGTCCGTGCACTTTCAGCTAGCCATTCCAAATACTCCTCCGCCTCATCCGGGTTGTTTGTTGAGAAAGTTGTTATTACACATCATCTCTACAAACCGGCGCATGTCGAATTTAGTCCTTCATAAAAGAAGCCGACGATGCGCCATGGTTCATAGCCATGATGTGGGCAAGTGAGTTGTAGTTCTTTGAACCTTTCCCAAGATTGATAGAATGATTCTTTATCCTTCGGGTAAAGTTCATTATTTTGCGGCGAAGCGTATTGGTTTTATGGGTAGGGAAAAACTTCTTTAAGAATTCCCTAGTCATTTCATTCCAAGGTCTTATGGAACCCGATGGCGTTGCATTAAACCACATTTTTGCTTTTTCCTTTAAAGAGAAAGGAAAAAGTTTAAGTCCGACAAGATCTAGACCTATATTTTGAGTTCTCTGGGTACTACATACCTCATCAAATTCTTTAAGGTGCAAATAAGGACTCTCACTATCTAGACCATGGAATTTGGGAAGTAATTGGATTACTCCCGTTTTTAATTCTAACGCACCAAAGATTTTGAGGAAGAATTACACAGACGGTGTCTTTGGTGCGTGTAGGCTGAAGGTAGTCTTTTAAAGTTCTACCACGAAAGTTTTGATGACCCTCAATATTATCATCCCCATGTTCACTTTGTTGGTCCCACTCCCTATTGTTTCTTCTCCAATCTCTATTTGGTTGATGATTATTCCTCCTTGGTGGAGGTTGATATTCATCTTCTATCAAGGGTGGTGGGTCCTCATTCATGATGAGTGGAGCCCCTTGACTTCCATGGGGTGAATTACCCCTTGAGCGTTGATCAGCCATAGATGTGGCTCGATTTTTGCAAGATGTCTTTTTGGTCGTACTTGACTAACCTTCCGGTTTTGTCGCGTCTCCAAAAGTGCATACAAGGGAAGCTTCTTTTTGTTTTTTGTTTTTGTTTTTTGTTTTTGTTTTTTTGTTTTTTTCTTTGAGAAAGCTAACCTAAATGATGCAACCTAACTTCTAGAATGATGCGCAAACAAAAGGGCACACTCAAATAATCCTAAGGCTAATAAGCAACAATATATTTGATTTTCTTGATTATCTGTGGGGACGATGCTTTTATTAGCCTAGACTAGCGCTCCTCCTCTCTTTAGAAGTTGATTACTGCTTACTAGTTGGGTTCTGTCCAAAGTGGTTAATACAACCCTCGTGTAAGGAGGCGTTTAGACCTCAACAAACGTCAATAGGAGGTGGGGGAAGAGCGAGGCTCTATTAAGTAACCCCCAATAACCACAGTGATCAAAAGCCACTGGACTGACAGTAAATCGCGTCCTATTAAGAGGGTCCTACGAGCATGTGATGGCCCTATAGGTCTCTTCTGATTGATTTTAAATTAACGTGAAAGGAAGGTTTGTGCGCTTGAGATGATTATCCTAAGTGGGCCAAGAGGTGGTGATGAAATCCACCCTTGATCTTATGGGGGTAGGGTGCCCTTACTAATTAATTTCACACAGCATGGCAATTCGATCAGTATATAAATCACCTTAAAACATTAAACATGCCCTAAGAATGCAATTAAAAGCAGTAAACTAATGCAAAATCCGAAAATGCAACAATTATAAAAGATGCTTCTATATGAGTTACACTACCAAACAATGCAAATTATTCTAAATGCAAACCCTAATCTAGGAAATAAATGAGTGAGGAAACTCACAGTGGGGTTTCTGATGAAGATCAAGTGTGGGCCACCTTATCCCACACTTGCCCTGTATTATACAACCCTTTAAATTTTAAAATGGAAATTGCAATTTACAAGGATCCTCACTACAAGATTCACTCAAAAGGAAAAAGAAAGTCCTATTCTAGGAAAGCAGGGAAGTTTCCAATTTGGTGAAGATCCACTTGCCAAATTCCTCCACTTTCCTATTTCCTGAAAAATAAAATTAGAAATTAGTACCAAATTCAGGAAATAAGATGATTATGCCCTAAAAAAAATTGAAAAATGCACCTAAAATTTTCTAAAATGCTAAAAATTGCAATTCCTAATTTTATGTATTTTTCTGGATTTTTCTGATTTTTTTTAAATTTTTTTTATTTTTTAGGATTTTTTAATTAAATTTTATGAAAACTCTTTTGCAAGTCCCCGGCAACGGCGCCAAAAACTTGTTGATTGTTTTACCGCAAGTGCACGGGCTATTGTAGGGTAGCTTATGCAAGTACGGGTCGATCCCACGAGGACTTGATTTAAAATGGAGTTTTTAATAAAATCTAATTAATAAAAGAACCAAAACAAAGACTATACTAGAATTAAACTAACAATAAAATAAAATTCAAATTTATTCAACTATTGCAATGTACACAATTATTAATTCCAAAAACACAGAAAATGCAATAAAATGATCAGTCCTGGATAAGCCCGTCCTGGATCAGACCGTCTCCCGGATAAGAAAAACGCAGATAAAACAAAACCGGAATAAAGAAGGATACAGATGGAATTAAAATGAGGACAGATTTGGAATAACTCAGATCTGACAGGGCCAAACTTGTAATTTTATCAGAGTTCTGGTTTTTAACGAAAAAAAACCAGGAAAACGGTGATGAGAAAACCGTAGTAGATGGGAGAAGAAGGAAGAAGAGAAGAGGAAGGAGGAAGGAGAGGAAAAGCGGGAAAGGGAGAGGAAGAAGAGATAGGAGATCGGGTTTTTTTCTCCCCCTGGGTCTTCCGGTGGAAATGATGGGGAGCAGAGGAGCAGTGAAGGCTAGAAGCAAAGGATTCGGGTTCCAAATCGAAGGGGGAAAGAGAGAAGGGATGAGATAGAAGAGGATAAAGAAGAGTGGAGCCTACCGACTAGGGATGGTCGAGCAGGGGAGATAGGGATGGTCTGGAAAGATGGGCTCCAAGCCAGTGAAAAAGCAGAGGGAGATAGGGCTGAAGATGTAGATGGGTGCGATGGAGCTGTATCTTCGGTGCGGTGCAGAGATGGGGAACTCGAGAGGTCCAGTGCAGCCTGGACTAGGCGGTGGAGTGTGGCAGGCAAGGGCAGTGGGGCTAGTGGCTGGTGGAGTGGTAAGAGGTGAGAGGGAGCATGGATACGGTGATGCGGTGAAGAGTAGTGCTGGACTGGAATGATAAAAAAAACGATGGGCTTGGGCAAAGAGAGTAGATGAGAATGATGGATGACTGGAGCCGGTGGAGAAGGTAGTTGGGTACAACGAGAATAGGGGGAAGATGGCAGTCGTCTGGAGCAGAGGAGCCTGGGCAAGGACGCCTGGCTTCTATTGGGCTGGCCTGGGATTTGGATACAAGGTGAGAGCTTGGAATAGTGAACGTGGAAGAAAGAGGGAATTTCTAGGCGGAGAAGGTGTCACCGACAATGATGGACAAAGAAAGAGGAGTCGATGGAGAACAAGATGCTGGATGTTTGGTGTGGAAGTCAGACATGGATCGGGTTGGTGCTGAAACAAAGTCGGCGCAAAAGAGAGAAATTGGAAAAATAAAAACGGTGGAGGGCGGTGGAGGACCGGGGAGTAGAGAGAAACAAGAGAGAGGGCGGGAGAAGAGAGGAAGATGGGTGAAGAGAAGGGAGTAGAGAGGATTGGGAGAAGGGGGAAAACGGGTATGGTTGGGAAAGAAGAGTGGAGGCTGGGGAGGTGCGATGGTGATGGGATGTAAGCAAGGGCCGGTGATGGGAAAAATGGAGGAGATGGCTGGGAAAAGGTGAGCAAGAAGAGAGAGTGGAGAGAAGATAGGAGGGGAGAAGACTGGGAAAAGAAGCAGAACGAGAGAGAGAGCCGATTGGAGGGGAGAGGACTTTGAGAAGAAAAGAAGTGGGGTTGACGGGTCTGCTTGGGAAAGAAGAGTCCAGGAAGAATGGGAAGTGAGGAGAATAAGAGGGAGAGTTGGGTACGTGAGAATGAGGAAAGGAAAAAGAAAAAAGGAAAGAAGGAAAAAGGAAAAAGGAAAAGGAAAAGGAAAAGGAAAGAAAGAAAAGAGGAAAAGGAAGAGGAAAGAAAAGGAAAAGAGAAAAAGGAAGGGAAAGAGGAAAAGGAAAAGGAAAAAGGAAGAAAAAGAAAGAGGAAGAAAAGGAAAGAAAGAAGTGGGGGAAGGAGTTGTTCTTTCCATTTTGTCCATTTTTATTCCATCCCTCTCCATGGGTGATCTGGTCCATCCATCGCCTTTTAAGTTGATCTGCACCGTTATCTTTTACTCGTATCCATCCGTGCGTCCTTTGGTTGATCTGCAAAAGAAAAGACTAAATTAGAATCATCTGAACCGTACATTAGTCATCTAATAAACTCTAATGATCATCTGACCGTTGATTTTGACAAATTAAGGTTTGGATGGTCAATTGGATTTATATTCAAAATCAAGCTAAGTTTTATAAAATTGAACGGTTAGATGATCTAATTGAACGCTAAATTAGGGGAATTTTGACCAAAATTAAACACTTAACACACCCCCCAACCAGCATTTTGCTAGTCCTGAGCAAAACATGCGAAAAACCAAATTTCAATATTTCAAAATTTATTTTTAAGTCAACTCCTCTTTTTCCTCAGAGAATTATTTTCAATAAATCACATCAACTTTATCATACTAATAAAAATGACTGAGAAATTCAAAACCCTACCCATATGCCAAAATAATTCCAATTAAGCTCAAATCTCAGAGTGAGTGTGTGTATGTATAGTTTACATATGGAATCATCTTGATCTCTAAATAAACTTCTAACTTTTGAACTCCATCCGAACTATGTTTTGACCTCAAGCCTCACTAATGACATACACTCGAAACAAAATCTCTCGTATAAAGGGGTCAAATCATATCTCTCTTTTAATTATGTGAGTTGAGTCAATAAAAGCAAAATTTTCTCACATGTACTTATGAAAATGGGGAGTTACTAAGGAATTTCATTGTTTTGATCCCTTTAGAATAGATGCCATTACCTTTGAATATTTAGAAATACCACTCTTTTATATTCTCGTCCATTCATTTCCTCATCAAGACTATATTTCTCCTAGAATCAATAGGTCTTTAACCTGGGACGAAACGTAGGCTTAGGACAGGTATCAAAGAAAGGGTATAAGGCTATTCAAAGTTTCTTTAAAAAATAAGTAGAGGTCTTCTAAAGTTGATAATTCTTTCTTTCTTTGATTTTTTCTAAAGTGAATATTTTTGTTTCCATTTTTCTTTGTATTCTTCAAACTTTTTTTTTTCTTTTTTTGTTTTCCTACTATTTCAATACTTTTGAATCATTTTGAAGAATATTTCTTTTCTTGATATCCACTTTTCATTACAACTAAAAGATATTTCTTCATTCTTCTCTAACTCATTTTTCAAAGAAAATGGGTAATGGATAATTTATATCTTGGGTTAATATGGGTAAAGGATAATTTGGGTGACAAAAGAAAAGGCTTATATTAAAGGCTCAAGTTGGCTAACTAGTGGTAACAATACTTTATGGGTAGGCTTTATGTCTCTAGGTTATAACAAGGATGGCCTAAATCATTTTCAAGGTTTCCTATAATCTATCAAATTCAATGAACTTCTAGAATTTTAAAGGTAATATTCTAATTATCCAGGTAATTAGCCAAATTAAGAGTTTGGGATCAATTTTCTTTAAGCTCGCTGAAGAAAATTGGGAACATTTATAACCTCTCAAAAAATGAATGGCTCTAAAACTCACTTAGGTTATAGATCTCCACCGAATTTCTTCAGAATTTCTAAGTTATAGCCACTTATCAATCTAGACTATCTATATGCAACTGCGTGTACAGATGTGATCTGAGACTGTGCTTTCATAGAATACTTTAGCAAATGAGTAAAAAGATGAATTAATCATATTCAATTCCATTAATAAGCTAAAGTTATTTAGATTATACTTCGTAAAATCCAATTCTCATCATAGTGTAGGAAATGACCTAAAATTTTTCAATTTTTTCAATTTTTCAAATTTTTTTTTTGAAAAAACTAAGGAAAACACCTAAAAATCTAATAAAAACTAGAATTTGTTAGAATTCTACACCCCCCAACCTGCCAGAAACATTGTCCTCAATGTTTAAAAATTAGGACCTAAAATGAATATGAGTGATGCGTAAACCAACAAAAATACAAAATATGGTACAGAGGGATCAAATCCACTCAATCCTGATAAACAGGATCCTCCAGAGTTGTGGACTCAACTTCTGGATTCTCATAATCTAGGAAAGGCTTTAAACGTTGACCATTTACTTTAAAAGAATGACCAAATCCTAGTATTCTCAATCTCGACAAATTCCATATGGAAAAACTTCTTTTACTATATATGGACCAAGCCCATCGAGATCTAAGCTTACCTGGAAATAAGTGAAGCTTAGAATTGTAAAGTAGAACCTTTTGGCTTGGAGTAAAGGATTTTCTCATTATCTTCTTATCATGAAAAACTTTCATCTTTTCTTTATATATCCTATTACTCTCATATGCTTCTTTCTTGATCTCTTCCAACTCATTAAGTTGGAGTTTGCGATGTGAGCCTCGCTTTATTCATATTGAAATTGAATGTCTTTATTGCCCAATAGGCTCTATGTTCCAATTCCACAGGCAAATGACAAGCCTTACCGTATACAATACGATAGGGAGACGTACTAATCGGGGTGCGATGTGCAATCCCGTAAGCCCAAAGCGCATCGGTCAGTCGAAGAGACCAATCTTTACGATCTGGATTAACAGTCTTTTGAAGGATTTGTTTGATGGCCCGATTAGATACTTCTACTTGTCCACTTGTTTGTGGGTGATACGGTGTTGCAACTTTATGTGTAATATTATATTTTTTCATTAGTGCTTCAAATGGTTTGTTGCAAAAATGTGTACCGTTATCACTTATAATGGCTCGAGGGGTCCCGAATCTAGAAAAAATATTTTCTTTTAAAAATTTAAGAACTATTTTGTGATCATTATTCCTACACGGATAGCCTCAATCCATTTTGAAACATAGTCTACGGCTAATAAGATATAAATGTAGCCAAAAGAAGGTGGGAATGGACCCATGAAATCGATACCCCAACAATAAAAAATTTCTATGATAAGAATAGGGTTTAGAGGCATCATATTCCTACGGGTTAGTCCTCCTAACTTTCGACATTGCTCACATAATTTACAGAACACATGTGTGTCTTTGAACAACGACGGCCAATAAAAACCGCACTGCAAAATCTTTGCTGCTGTTTTCTGGGCAGAAAAATGTCCCCCACATGCTTCGAATGACAAAAGGAGATAACACTATGTTGTTCTAAGTCGTGACACATCTCCTAATGATTTGATCTGGGCAATATTTAAACAGTATGGATCATCCCGTAAATAGTGCTTAACATTGGAAAAGAATTTTTTCTTTTCTTGTGTAGTCCAATGTTCGTGAATTTTCCCCGTGACTAAATAATTTGCAATATCAAGAAACCAGTGAGGATGGGAAACATGAAAAAGTTGCTCATCAGGAAAAGTGTCTTTAATTGGCAACTCATCTAAAGGCTCTGTTAGGACTAGGCGAGACAAAATGGTGACCTACCACATTCTCTACTCCCTTTTTATCTTTTATTTCAATGTCAAACTCTTGGAGTAAGAGAATCCATCTAATTAGTCGTGGCTTAGCATCTTTCTTAGAAAGAAGATACTTGAGGGCCGAATGGTCGTTGAATATGACTATTTTATATCCAACCAAGTAAGACCTGAATTTATCCAATGCGAAGACAACTGCTAAGAGTTCTTTCTCCGTAGTAGAATAGTTCATTTGGGTACTATTTAAGGTCCTACTGGCATAGTAGATGACGTATGGCTTCTTTTCTTTTCTCTGTCCTAGTACAGCTCCTACAAAGATAGTCAACGGCATCACACATGATTTCAAAGGGTAGACTCCAATTAGGTGGCTGCATGATAGGTGCGGTGGTCAACTTGTCTTTCAACTTTATAAAAGCTTCTTGACAATCCTCAGTCCACACAAAAGGAGTATCCTTTGTGAGGAGGTGACATAGTGGTCTAGATATTGCACTAAAATCCTTAATGAACCTCCTATAGAATCCTGCATGACCTAGGAAAGAGCGAATGTCCCTAATAGATTTTGGAATGGTTAGATTGGAAATTAGATCAACTTTAGCTCGATCTACCTCTATACCTTTAGATGACACAATGTGACCTAAGACAATTCCCTTAGGAACCATGAAATGACATTTTTCCCAATTAAGCACTAGGTTCTTCTCTTTACAACGAGTTAAGACTTTTCTTAGATTTTCAAGACATATTTCAAATGAATTACCGAAAACGTAAAAGTCGTCCATGAAAACCTCTAAAATTCTCTCCACCATGTCACCGAAAATGCTTAACATGCAACGTTGAAATGTGGCGGGAGCATTACATAATCCAAATGGCATTCTTTTGTAAGCAAATGTGCCAAAAGGACATGTGAATGTAGTTTTCTCCTGGTCTTCTAATGCAATTTCAATTTGATTGTAACCGGAGTAGCCATCTAAGAAACAATAGTACTGATGTCCCGCAACCCTTTCTAACATTTGATCAACGAAGGGCAAAGGAAAATGGTCCTTCCTTGTAACAAAGATTCAACTTTCGATAGTCGATACACATACGCCAACCAAGTAGTAACCCTGGTAGGGATCAATTCATTGTTGGCGTTAGTGATTACCGTCACCCGTACTTCTTTGGAACCACACGAGTAGGACTTACCCATTTGCTATCACTTATGGGATAGATGATTCCCACATCAAGCAACTTTAGGACTTCGCTCT
Organism: Warburgia ugandensis; assembly: GCA_035236585.1. Taxonomy (NCBI): domain Eukaryota; kingdom Viridiplantae; phylum Streptophyta; class Magnoliopsida; order Canellales; family Canellaceae; genus Warburgia; species Warburgia ugandensis. Next base: position 68,850,132 of record CP141134.1, read on the forward strand.
AACCACATCTTTCATATTAGGATTTAACCTTCTTTGCATTTGACGACATGGCTTAGCTTCATCCTCTAGATAGATCCCATGGGTGCGCATTAAAGGGTTAATGCCCTTTATATCAGCTATGGTCCATCCTATAGCACCTTTGTGTTCTTTTAAAGTGTCTATTAACTTTTCCTCCTGAGATGTTTCTAATTGGGAGGAAATTATTACAGAAATGTCTCTTTGTCTCCTAAAAAGGCATATTTTAAATCTGAGGGTAGAGATTTCAATTCTAGCTTAGGAGGTTCTATGAATGATGGAAGGGGAGTGGACTCCCTCATTGGAAGGTCCTCAAAAGGAGGTTTCCATTTTTCTCGTTTCCATGATAGGAACAGAATCAAGGAGGGCATTAACTTCCTCTATTAATGCATCCTCATTAAACTCATTAAAATGGGCCAAACAGGCCTCTAGTGGGTCCGACAAGGAAGATGACCGAAACCGATCTTGCACAACCGAATTGATCATGTTAACACCGTGCAAATCATCGTAGTTTCACCAGGTTGCTTACAAATGTTAAAGATGTTTAGCTCTAATGTCATATTGACAAATGCCCCTTTCATGACACCATTTCTACAGTTGATTAAGGCATTGGACGTAGCCAAAAATGGTCGTCCCAAGATGACCGGTATTTCATTCTTCTCATTCACCACTTGGTTGTGTATCTAGAACTAGAAAATCGACAGTGGAAACAAAATTGTTCTACTGGACTAACACATCCTCTATTACCCCTCTCGGTATTTTCACGTAACGGCCAGCTAGCTGGAGCGTAGTAGATGTAGGTTTTAGTTCACCCGCACCTAACTGCTCGTATACCGAGTAAGGTAATAGATTTACACTAGATCCTAAATCAAGAAGAGCTTGGTTAATCTTGTAGCTGCCAATAATGCAAGTAAGAGTGGGGCAACCCAGATCTTTGTACTTTGGTGGTGTATGGTGTTGAAGAATAGAACTCGACTGTTCGATCAAAAATGCCTTCTTCCGGACATTCAATTTTCTCTTTATGGTGCATAAGTCTTTTAAGAATTTGGCATATGATGGGATTTGTTTTATAGCATCTAAGATCGGTATGTTGATCTTGACTTGCTTGAAAATCTCTAAAATCTCATCATTAGAAGCAGACTTTGGGGCTTGACGCAACCTTTGAGGGAATGGAGCAGTATAGGACATGGATCAACAGTGAAACAGGTCCTTTTGTTTAGAGTTTTCTTTAACTTTCGTGAATTTTTCTACCTTTTCAGTCTTTTGAGGCTCATCTTTCTCAATTCTTTTACCACTCCTAAGAATAGTAACAGCCTTAGTTTGTTCCATGGTAGAGCTAGATGTTTCATCAGATGCATTAATGCTAACCGCATGCACTCCCTTAGGGTTTGCTTGTGGTTGAGCCGGGAACTTTCCTTTTTCCATACTTTGCATCATTTGACTCATCATGTTTTTTAATTCATTCATGGACTGGTTGGTTTGTTTTATTTGACTTTCTAATTGAGAAATTTTCCTTTCCTGGTTTTGAACGTTTTGATTATCCTCAACATGCCTTTTAGGTGGAGGTAAGTAAGGTCCGTAAGGAGGTTGATGAGTTTGATAAGGTAAGGTAAGAAGTCCTTGGTTTTGTTGATGAGGTTGATATTGTCCCGATTGTGGAACATTAGCAGAGGTCCATTTTTCCAACTAAAATTTGGATGGTTTCTCTAGTTGGGATTATAAGTGTCTGAATATGGGGAGAAAGGTCTTTTATATGTGTTAAGTGCATTAGCTTGATCATGAAGTACATCTTGAAAAGCAGTGGATTGTAGGACATTCCGAGTAAGATGTGACGTACTTTCACAAATACTACACACTTGTTCTTCTTTATTTGAGTTTTTCTTTCCCATTTCTATGGCTTCTACTTTTCTCGCTAGGGATGCTACTTTGGCATTGATATCATCTTTTCGTACATAGCATACATGCCTCCCCTAGCATGGGTGTTATTGGGCTTAGGTCTATCTCGTATGTTCTATTCTTTCTGAGTCAGCCCAGTGTCCGTGCACTTTCAGCTAGCCATTCCAAATACTCCTCCGCCTCATCCGGGTTGTTTGTTGAGAAAGTTGCCATTACACATCATCTCTACAAACTGGCGCATGTCAGAATTTAGTCCTTCATAAAAGAAGCTGACGATGCGCCATGGTTCATAGCCATGATGTGGGCAAGTGAGTTGTAGTTCTTTGAACCTTTCCCAAAGATTGATAGAATGATTCTTTATCCTTCTGGGTAAAGTTCATTATTTTGCGCGGCGTATTGGTTTTATGGGTAGGGAAAAACTTCTTTAAGAATTCCCTAGTCATTTCATTCCAAGTTCTTATGGAACCCGATGGCAAGCAGCATTAAACCACATTTTTGCTTTTTCCTTTAAAGAGAAAGGAAAAAGTTTAAGTCCGACAAGATCTAGACCTATATTTTGAGTTCTCTGGGTACTACATACCTCATCAAATTCTTTAAGGTGCAAATAAGGACTCTCACTATCTAGACCATGGAATTTGGGAAGTAATTGGATTACTCCCGTTTTTAATTCTAACGCACCAAAGATTTTGAGGAAGAATTACACAGACGGTGTGCCGGGTGCGTGTAGGCTGAAGGTAGTCTTTTAAAGTTCTACCACGAAAGTTTTGATGACCCTCAATATTATCATCCCCATGTTCACTTTGTTGGTCCCACTCCCTATTGTTTCTTCTCCAATCTCTATTTGGTTGATGATTATTCCTCCTTGGTGGAGGTTGATATTCATCTTCTATCAAGGGTGGTGGGTCCTCATTCATGATGAATGGAGCCCCTTGACTTCCATGGGGTGAATTACCCCTTGAGCGTTGATCAGCCATAGATGTGGCCTGATCTTGCAGTATGTCTTTTTGGTCGTACTTGACTAACCTTCCGGTTTTGTCACGTCTCCAAAAGTGCATACAAGGGAAGCTTCTTTTCGTTTTTTGTTTTTGTTTTTGTTTTTTGTTTGTTTTGTTTTGTTTTTTGTTTTTTTCTTTGAGAAAACTAACCTAAATGATGTAACCTAACTTCTAGAATGATGCACAAACAAAAGAGCACACTCAAATAATCCTAAGGCTAATAAGCAGCAATATATTTGATTTTCTTGATTATCTGTGGGGACGATGCTTTTATTAGCTTAGACTAGCGCTCCTCCTCTCTTTAGAAGTTGATTACTGCTTACTAGTTGGGTTCTGTCCAAAGTGGTTAATACAACCCTCGTGTAAGGAGGCGTTTAGACCTCAACAAACGTCAATAGGAGGTGGGGGAAGAGCGAGGCTCTATTAAGTAACCCCCAATAACCACAAAGGATCAAAAGCCACCGGACCGACAAAGAAATCGCGTCCTATTAAGAGGGTCCTACGAGCATGTGATGGCCCTATAGGTCTCTTCTGATTGATTTTAAATTAACGTGAAAGGAAGGTTTGCGCGCTTGAGATGATTATCCTAAGTGGGCCAAGAGGTGGTGATGAAATCCTCCCTTGATCTTATGGGGTAGGGTGCCCTTACTAATTAATTTCACACAGCATGGCAATTCGATCAAGATATAAATCACCTTAAAACATTAAACATGCCCTAAGAATGCAATTAAAAGCAAGAAACTAATGCAAAATCCGAAAATGCAACAATTATAAAAGATGCTTCTATATGAGTTACACTACCAAACAATGCAAATTATTCTAAATGCAAACCCTAATCTAGGAAATAAATGAGTGAGGAAACTCACAAGGGGTTTCAGTGAAGATCAAGTGTGGGCCACCTTATCCCACACTTGCCCGTATTATACAACCCTTTAAATTTTAAAATGGAAATTGCAATTTACAAGGATCCTCACTACAAGATTCACTCAAAAGGAAAAAGAAAGTCCTATTCTAGGAAAGCAGGGAAGTTTCCAATTTGGTGAAGATCCACTTGCCAAATTCCTCCACTTTCCTATTTCCTGAAAAATAAAATTAGAAATTAGTACCAAATTCAGGAAATAAGATGATTATGCCCTAAAAAAATTGAAAAATGCACCTAAAATTTTCTAAAATGCTAAAAATTGCAATTCCTAATTTTATGTATTTTTCTGGATTTTTCTGATTTTTTTAAATTTTTTTATTTTTTTGGATTTTTTAATTAAATTTTATGAAAACTCTTTTGCAAGTCCCCGGCAACGGCGCCAAAAACTTGTTGATTGTTTTACCGCAAGTGCACGGGCTATTGTAGGGTAGCTTATGCAAGTACGGGTCGATCCCACGAGGACTTGATTTAAAATGGAGTTTTTAATAAAATCTAATTAATAAAAGAACCAAAACAAAGACTATACTAGAATTAAACTAACAATAAAATAAAATTCAAATTTATTCAACTATTGCAATGTACACAATTATTAATTCCAAAAACACGTAAAATGCAATAAAATGATCAGTCTGGATAAGCCCGTCTCCGGATTCAGACCGTCACGGATAAGAAAAACGCAGATAAAACAAACCTAATAAAGAAGGATACAGATGGAATTAAAATGAGGACAGATTTGGAATAACTCAGATCTGACAGGGCCAAACTTGTAATTTTATCAGAGTTCTGGTTTTTAATCTAAAAAAAATCCAGGAAAACTATGATGAGAAAACCGTAGTAGATGGGAGAAGAAGGAAGAAGAGAAGAGGAAGGAGGAAGGAGAGGAAAAGCGGGAAAGGGAGAGGAAGAAGAGATAGGAGATCGGGTTTTTTTTCTCCCCACAGGTCTTCCTGGGTGGAAATGATGGGGAGCAAGAGGAGCAAAGAAGGCTAGAAGCAAAGGATTCTGTTCCAAATCGAAGGGGGAAAGAGAGAAGGGATGAGATAGAAGAGGATAAAGAAGAGTGGAGCCTACCGACTAGGATGGTCGAAAGGTGGGAGATAGGGATGGTCCTGGAAAGATGGGCTCCAAGCCGTTGAAAAGCAGAGGGAGATAGGGGCTGAAGATGTAGATGGGTGCGATGGAGTCGTATCTTCGGTGCGGTGCGTAGATGGGGAACTCGAGAGGTCCAGCAGCCTGGATCAGGCGGTGGGAGTGTAAGGTGCAAGGGCAAGTGGGGCTAGTGGCTGGTGGAGTGGTAAGAGGTGAGAGGGAGCATGGATACGGTGATGCGGTGAAGAGTAGTGCCGGACTGGAATGATAAAAAACGATGGGCTTGGGCAAAGAGAGTAGATGAGAATGATGGATGACCTGGAGCTTCTATGGAGAAGGTAGTTGGGTACAACGAGAATAGGGGGAAGATGGCGTCGCTGGAGCAGAGGAGCTCTGGGCAAGGACGCCCGGCTTCTATTGGGCTGGCCTCGGGATTTGGATACAAGGTGAGAGCTTGGAATAGTGAACGTGGAAGAAAGAGGGAATTTCTAGGCGGAGAAGGTGTCACCGACAATGATGGACAAAGAAAGAGGAGCCGATGGAGAACAAGATGCTGGATGTTTGGTGTGGAAGTCAGACATGGATCGGGTTGGTGCCGAAACAAAAGCTGGTGCAAAAGAGAGAAATTGGAAAAATAAAAACGGTGGAGTGCGGTGGAGGATCCGGGAGTAGAGAGAAACAAGAGAGAGGGCGGGAGAAGAGAGGAAGATGGGTGAAGAGAAGGGAGTAGAGAGGATTGGGAGAAGGGGGAAAACTGTATGGTTGGGAAAGAAGAGTGGAGGCTGGGGAGGTGCGATGGTGATGGGATGTAAGCAAGGGCCGGTGATGGGAAAAATGGAGGAGATGGCTGGGAAAAGGTGAGCAAGAAGAGAGAGTGGAGAGAAGATAGGAGGGGAGAAGACCGGGAAAAGAAGCAGTAACGAGAGAGAGAGCCGATTGAGGGGAGAGGACTTTGAGAAGAAAAGAAGTGGGGTTGACGGGTTCCGTTGGGAAAGAAGAGTCCAGAAGAATGGGAAGTGAGGAGAATAAGAGGGAGAGTTGGGTACGTGAGAATGAGGAAAGGAAAAAGAAAAAAGGAAAGAAGGAAAAACGAAAAGGAAAAGGAAAAGGAAAAGGAAAGAAAGAAAAGAGGAAAAAGGAAGAGGAAAGAAAAGAAAGAAAAGGAAAAGAGAAAAAGGAAGGGAAAGAGGAAAAGGAAAAGGAAAAAGGAAGAAAAAGAAAGAGGAAGAAAAGGAAAGAAAGAAGTGGGGGAAGGAGTTGTTCTTTCCATTTTGTCCATTTTTATTCCATCCCTCTCCATGGGTGATCTCGTCCATCCATCGCCTTTTAAGTTGATCTCGCACCGTTATCTTTTACTCGTATCCATCCGTGCGTCCTTTGGTTGATCTGCAAAAGAAAAGACTAAATTAGAATCATCTGAACCGCACATTAGTCATCTAATAAACTCTAATGATCATCTGACCGTTGATTTTGACAAATTAAGGTTTGGATGGTCAATTGGATTTATATTCAAAATCAAGCTAAGTTTTATAAAATTGAACTAAGTTAGATGATCTAATTGAACGCTAAATTAGGGGAATTTTGACCAAAATTAAACACTTAACACACCCCCCAACCAAAGATTTTGCTAGTCCCGAGCAAAACATGCGAAACACCATATTTCAATATTTCAAAATTTATTTTTAAGTCTACTCCTCTTTTGCCTCAGAGAATTATTTTCAATTAATCACATCAACTTTATCATACTAATAAAAATGATCGAGAAATTCAAAACCCTACCCATATGCCAAAATAATTCCAATTAAGCTCAAATCTCGTAGTGAGTGTGTGTATGTATAGTTTACATATGGAATCATCTTGATCTCTAAATAAACTTCTAACTTTTTGAACTCCATCCGAACTATGTTTTGACCTCAAGCCTCACTAATGACATACACTCGAAAACAAAATCTCTCGGATAAAGGGGTCAAATCATATCTCTTTTAATTATGTGAGTTGAGTCAATAAAAGCAAAATTTTCTCACATGTACTTATGAAAATGGGGAGTTACTAAGGAATTTCATTGTTTTGATCCCTTTAGAATAGATGCCATTACCTTTGAATATTTAGAAATACCACTCTTTTATATTCTCATTCATTCATTTTCCTCATCAAGACTATATTTCTCCTAGAATCAATAGGTCTTTAACTCGGGACGAAACGTAGGCTTAGGACAGGTACCAAAGAAAGGGTATAAGGCTATTCAAAGTTTCTTTAAAAAATAAGTAGAGGTCTTCTAAAGTTGATAATTCTTTCTTTCTTTGATTTTTTCTAAAGTGAATATTTTTGTTTCCATTTTTCTTTGTATTCTTCAAACTATTTTTGTACTTTTTTTTTTTCGTACTATTTCAATACTTTTTGAATCATTTTGAAGAATATTTCTTTTCTTGATATCCACTTTTCATTACAACTAAAAGATATTTCTTCATTCTTTCTCTAACTCATTTTTCAAAGAAAATGGGTAATGGATAATTTATACTGGGTTAATATGGGTAAAGGATAATTTGGGTGACAAAAGAAAAGGCTTATATTAAAGGCTCAAGTTGGCTAACTAGTGGTAACAATACTCTTTATGGGTAGGCTTTATGTCTCTAGTTATAACAAGGATGGCCTAAATCATTTTCAAGGTTTCCTATAATCTATCAAATTCAATGAACTTCTAGAATTTTAAAGGTAATATTCTAATTATCCAGGTAATTAGCCAAATTAAGAGTTTGGGATCAATTTTCTTTAAGCTCGCTGAAGAAAATTGGGAACATTTATAACCTCTCAAAAAATGAATGGCTCTAAAACTCACTTAGGTTATAGATCTCCACCGAATTTCTTCAATTTCTAAGTTATACCACTTATCAATCTAGACTATCTATATGCAAATCGTTGCACGGATGTGATCTCGAGACTGTGCTTTCATAGAATACTTTAGCAAATGAGTAAAAAGATGAATTAATCATATTCAATTCCATTAATAAGCTAAAGTTATTTAGATTATACTTCGTAAAATCCAATTCTCATCATAGTGTAGAAAATGACCTAAAATTTTCAATTTTTTCAATTTTTTCAAATTTTTTTTGAAAAACTAAGGAAAACACCTAAAAATCTAATAAAAACTAGAATTTGTTAGAATTCTACACCCCCCCAAACCTATTAAACATTGTCCTCAATGTTTAAAAATTAGGACCTAAAATGAATATGAGTGATGCGTAAAACAACAAAAAATACAAAATATGGTACATGAGGGATCAAATCCACTCAATCCTCGATAAACAGATCCCTCCCGCAGTTGTGGACTCAACTTCCGGATTCCCTCAGTAATCTAGTGAAAGGCTTTAAACGTTGACCATTTACTTTAAAAGAATGACCGGGCCCTAAAGTATTCCTCAATCTCGACAAACCCCATATGGAAAACTTCTTTACTATATATATGGACCAAGCCCATCGAGATCTAAGCTTACTCCGGAAATAAGTGAAGCTTAGAATTGTAAAGTAGAACCTTTTGGCTTGGAGTAAAGGATTTTCTCATTATCTTCTTATCATGAAAAAACTTTCATCTTTTTCTTTATATATCCTATTTACTCTCATATGCTTCTTTCTCGATCTTCTTCCAACTCATTAAGTTGGAGTTTGCGATGTGAGCCTGCATGATTCATATTGAAATTGAATGTCTTTATTGCCCAATGTGCTTCTATGTTCTAATTCCACAGTAAATGACAAGCCTTCCATCAGATACACACGATAGGGAGACGTACTCAACCTAGGGTGCAGTATGTGCATACCCCGTAAGCCCAAAGCGACATCTGGCCGGGCCGAAGAGACCAATCTTTACGATCCGGATTAACAGCTTCTTTGAAGGATTTGTTTGATGGCCCGATTAGATACTTCTACTTGCTCCACTTGTTTGTGGGTGATACGTTGTTGCAACTTTATGTGTAATATTATATTTTTTTCATTAGTGCTTCAAATGGTTTGTTGCGTAAAATGTGTACCGTTATCACTTATAATGGCTCGAGGGGTCCCGAATCTAGAAAAAATATTTTTCTTTTTAAAAATTTAAGAACTATTTTGTGATCATTATTCCTACACTAGATAGCCTCTTAATCCATTTTGAAACATAGTCTACGGCTAATAAGATATAAATGTAGCCAAAAGAAGTTGTGGGAATGGACCCATGAAATCGATACCCCAACAATAAAAATTTCTAGTGATAAGAATAAAGGGTTTAGAGGCATCATATTCCTAATGTGTTAGTCCTCCTAACTTTCGACATTGCTCACATAATTTACGCGTAACACATGTGTGTCTTTGAACAACGACTGCCAATAAAAACCGCACCGGCAAAATCTTTTGCCGCTGTTTTCTGGGCAAGGAAAATGTCCACCACATGCTTCTCGAATGACAAAAGGAGATAACACTATGTCGTTTCTAAGTCGTGGACACATCTCCTAATGATTTGATCTCAGCAATATTTAAACAGGTATGGATCATCCTGCAAATAGTATTAACATTTTCGGGAAAAGAATTTTTTTCTTTCTCTTGTGTAGTCCGAATGTTCGTGAATTTTCCCCGTGACTCAAATAATTTGGGCAATATCAAAGCAAAACCAGGGAGGATGGGGAAACATGAAAAAGTTGCTCATCAGTAGAAAAGTGTCTTTAATTGGCAACCTATCTAAAGGCTCTCATAGACTAAAGTAGACAAATGGTCAGCTACCACATTCTACTCCCTTTTTATCTTTTATTTCAATGTCAAACTCTTGGAGTAAGAGAATCCATCTAATTAGTCGTGGCTTAGCATCTTTCTTAGAAAGAAGATACTGGGAGGGCCGAATGGCTCACGAATATGACTATTTTATATCCAACCAAGTAAGACTCCGAATTTATCCAATGCGTAAGACAACTCGCTAAGAGTTCTTTTCTCCGTAGTGCAGTAATAGTTCATTTGGGTACTATTTTAAGGTCCTACCGGCATAGTAGATGACGTGATGCTTCTTTTTCTTTCTCTCTCGTTCTCTAGTATTATAAATTCCTACAAAGCATAGTCACTGCATCACACATGATTTCAAGTAGGGTAGACCTCCAATTAGGTGGCCGCATGATAGGTGCGGTGGTCAACTTGTCTTTCCAACTTTATAAAAGCTTCTTCTCTGACAATCCTCATCCACTCAAAAGGAGTATATCCTTTGTGAGGAGGTGACATAAAGTGGTCTAGATATTGCAACTAAAATCCTTAATGAACCTCCTATAGAATCCCGTATGACCTAGGAAAGAGCGAATGTCCCTAATAGATTTTGGAATGGTTAGATTGGAAATTAGATCAAAATTTAGCTCGATCTACCTCTATACCTTTTAGACATGACACAATGTGACCTAAGACAATTCCTTAGGAACCATGAAATGACATTTTTCCCAATTAAGCACTAGGTTCTTCTCTTTACAACGAGTTAAGACTTTTCTTAGATTTTCAAGACATATTTCAAATGAATTACCGAAAATGTAAAAGTCAGGCTCCATGGAAAACTCTAAAATTCCCTTCTCCACCATGTCAAACCGAAAATGCTTTAACATGCAACGTTGAAATGTATGTGGAGCATTACATAATCCCTAAAATGGCATTCTTTTGTAAGCAAAAGTGCCAAAAGGACATGTAAATGTGGTCTTTTCCCGATCTTCGGTGCAATTTCTATTTGGTTATACCTCGAATAACCATCTAAGAAACAATAGTAACCGATGTCCCGCAACCCTTTCTTAACATTTGATCAATCGAAGGGCAAAGGAAAATGGTCCTTCCTTGTAACAAAGCATTCAACTTTCGATAGTCGCATACACATACGCTAACCAAGAGTAACCCCGGTAGGGATCAATTCATTGTTGGCGTTAGTGATTACCTGTCACCCAGATTTCTTTTGGAAGAACCACCCGAGTAGGACTTACCCATTTGCTATCACTTATGGGATAGATGATTCCCACATCAAGCAACTTTTAGGACTTCTCGCTCTAACCACATCTTTCATATTAGATTTTAACCTCTCTTGCATTTCGACGACATGGCTTAGCTTCATCCCCTGGGAGAGATCCCATAAGGGTGCATTAAAGGGTTAATGCCCTTTATATCAGCTATGGTCCATCCTATAGCACCTTTGTGTTCTTTTTAAAGTGTCTATTAACTTTTCCCTCCCGAGATGTTTCTAACTGGGAGGAAATTATTACAGAAAAGTCTCTTTGTCTCCTAAAAAGGCATATTTTAAATCCGAGGGTAGAGATTTCAATTCTAGCTAGGAGGTTCTATGAATGATGGAAGGGGAGTGGACTCCCTCATTGGAAGGTCCTCAAAGTGAGGTTTCCATTTTTCTGTTTCCATGATAGGTACCGTAATCAAGGAGGGCATTAACTTCCTCTATTAATGCATCCTCACAAACTCATTAAAATGGGCCAAACAGCCTCTAGTGGGTCCGACAAGGAAGATGATCTAAACTGACCTTGCACAACCGAATTGGATCATATGTTAACACTGTGCAAATCATCAGTAGCTTCTACCCAGGTTGCTTACAAATGTTAAAGATGTTTAGCTCTAATGTCATATTGCCAAAGGACAGCTTTCATGACACCATTTCTACGCTTGATTAAGGCATTGGACGTAGCTGTAAATGAATGTCCCAAGATAGATCGGTATTTCATTCTTCTCATTCACCACCGGGTTGTGTATCTAGAACTAGAAAATCGACATTGTGTGGAAACAAAATTGTTCTACCTGGACTAACACATCCTCTATTACCCCTCTCGTATTTTCACAGTAACTGGCCACCAAATTTTGGAAGGCTTAGTAGATGTAGGTTTTAGTTCACCCGTACCTAATCGAAGCTCAGATACCGAGTAAGGTAACAGATTTACACTAGATCCTAAATCAAGAAGAGCTTGGTTAATCTTGTAGCTACAATAATGCAAGTAAGAGTGGGGCAACCAGTGATCTTTGTACTTTGGTGGTGTATGGTAGTCAAGAATAGAACCGACTGCTCAACAAAAATGCCTTCTTCTCAGACATTCAATTTTCTCTTTATGGTGCATAAGTCTTTCAAGAATTTGGCATATGATGGGATTTGTTTTATAGCATCTAAGATCCAGGTATGTTGATCTTGACTTTGCTTGAAAATCTCTAAAATCTCATCATTAGAAGCAGATTGGGCTCGACGCAACCTTTGAGGGAATGGAGTGTATAGGACATGGATCAACAGTGAAACAGGTTCTTTTGTTTAGAGTTTTCTTTAACTTTCGTGAATTTTTCTACCTTTTCAGTCTTTTTAGAGGCTCATCTTTCTCAATTCTTTTTACCACTCCTAAGAATAAGTAAATAGCCTTAACATTGTTCCATGGTAGAGCTGCATGTTTCATCGTATGCATTAATGTTAACCGCATGCACTCCCTCAGTGGTTTGCTTGTGGTTGAGTCAGGGAACTTTCCTTTTTCCATACTTTGCATCATTTGACTCATCATGTTTTTAATTCATTCATGGACTGGCTGGTTTGTTTTATTTGACTTTCTAATTGAGAAATTTTCCTTTCCCTCGGTTTTCAAATGCTGATTATCCTCAACATGCCTTTGTGGAGGTAAGTAAGGTCCAGAAGGAGGTTGATGAGTTTGGAGCAAGGTAAGGTAAGAAGTCCTCGGTTTTGTTGATGAGGTTGATATTGTTCCGATTGTGGAACATTAGCAGAGTAGGTCCATTTTTCCAACTAAAATTTGGATGGTTTCTCTAGCTGGGATTATAAGTGTCTCAATATGGGAGAAAGGTCTTTTATATGTGTTAAGTGCATTAGCTTGATCATGAAGTACATCTTGAAAAGCAGTGGATTGTAGGACATTCTCCAGTAAGAAGATGTGACGTACTTTCACAAATACTACACACTTGTTCTTCTTTATTTGAGTTTTTCTTTCCCCATTTCTATGGCTTCTACTTTTCTCGCTAGTGGATGCTACTTGGCATTGATATCATCTTTTTCGTACATAGCATACATGCCTCCCCTCAACATGGGTGTTATTGGGCTTAGGTCTATCTCGTATGTTCTATTCTTTCCGAGTCACCTGTGTCCGTGCACTTTCCCTCAGTTAGCCATTCCAAATACCTCCGCCTCATCTCGGTTGTTTTGTTGAGAAAGTTGTTATTACACATCATCTAAGCAACCTACGTATGTCGAATTTTCTCTACCCTTCATAAAAAGAAGTCGACGATGCGCTCATGGTCTCATAGCCATGATGTGGGCAAGGAGTTGTAGTTCTTCGAACCTTTCTCAAAGATTGGATAGAATGATTCTTCATCCTTCTGCAAAGTTCATTATTTTATACGAAGTTTATTGGTTTTATGGGTAGGGAAAAACTTCTTTAAGAATTCCCAGGTCATTTCATTCCAAGTTCTTATGGAACCCGGCTTTTGCAGTGCATTAAACCACATTTTTGCTTTTTCCTTTAAAGAGAAAGGAAAAAGTTTAAGTCCGACAAATATCTAGACCTATATTTTGAGTTCTCTCGGGGTACTACATACCTCATCAAATTCTTTAAGGTGCAAATAAGGACTCTCACTATCTAGACCATGGAATTTGGGAAGTAATCGGATTACCTCTCGTTTTTAATTCTAACGCACCAAAGATTTTGGAGGAAGAATTACACAGACGCGTGTGCCGGGTGCGTGTAGGCTGAAGGTAGTCTTTAAAGTTCTACCAATGAAAGTTTTGATGACCCTCAATATTATCATCCCCCATGTTCACTTTGTTGGTCCCACTCCCTATTGTTTCTTCTCCAATCTCTATTTCTTGGTTAGATGATTATTCCTCCTTCGTGGAGGCTGATATTCATCTTCTATCAAGGGGTGGTGGGTCCTCATTCATGATGAGTGGAGCCCTTGGACTTCCATGGGGTGAATTACCCCTCGAAAGGCGTTGACTCAGCCATGTATGTGGTTCGATTTTTGCAAAGATAGGTTTCCTTTTTGGGTCTAGTACTCGACTAACCTTCCTAAGGGTGTTGTCGCGTTTCCAAAAAGTGGCATACAAGGGGAAGCTTCTTTTCGTTTTTTTGCTTTTTTGTTTTTTTGTTTTCTTCGTTTTTGGTTCTTTTGTTTTGTTTTCTTTTGGAGAAAGCCAACCTAAATGATGCAACCTTAAACTTCTAGAATGATGCGCTAAGAATAGCAAGGGTACACTCAAATAATCCTAAGGCTAATAAGCAACAACATATTTGATTTTCTCTGATTATCCGTGGGGACGATAAAGCTTTTTATTAGCCTGTGACTAGCGCTCCTCCTCTCTTTAGAAGTTGATTATCGCTACTAGTTGGGTTCTGTCCAAAGTGGTTAATACAACCCTCGTGCATGAGTGCGTTTAGACCTCAACAAACGTCGACCAGAGGCGGGGGAAGAGCGAGGCTCTATTAAGAATTCCCCAATAACCACAAAGTTGATCAAAAGCCACCTGGACCGACAAAAGAATCGCGTCCTCTATTAAGAGGGTCCTGTACGAGCATGTGACAATTTCCCTATAGGTCTCTTCCCGATTGGATTTTAAATTAACGTGGAAAGGAAGGTGTTGTGCGCTGAGATGATTATCCTAAGTGGGGCCAAGAGGTGGTGACAAATCCACCCTTGGATCTTATGGGGGTAGGGTGCCCTTACTAATTAATTTTGTCACTTCAGACACACATGGCAATTCGATCAGTATATAAATCACCTTAAAACATTAAACATGCTCCTAAGAATGCAATTAAAAGCAAGAAACTAATGCAAACTGAAAATGCCCAACAATTATAAAAGATGCTTCTATATGAGTTACACTACCAAACAATGCAAATTATTCTAAATGCAAACCCCAATCTCAGAAATAAATGAGTGAGGAAACTCACAAGGGGGTTTCTCGATGAAGATCAAGTGTGGGCTACCTTATCCCACACTTGCCCTCGTATTATACAACCCCTTTTAAATTTTAAAATGGAAATTGCAATTTACATAAGGATCCTCACTACAAGATTCACCTCAAAAGGAAAAAGAAAGTCTCTATTCTAGGGAAAGGTGGGAAGTTTCCTAATTTGGTGAAGATCCACTTTTGCCAAATTCCTCCACTCTTTCCTATTTCCCGAAAAATAACATGGGAAATTATAGGTACCAAATTGTGAAATAAGATGATTATGTCTCTAAAAAAAAATTGAAAAATGCACCTGTAAAATTTTCTAAAAATGCTAAAAAAATTGCAATTCCTAATTTTATGTATTTTTCCTCGATTTTTCCGATTTTTTTTAAATTTTTTTATTTTTTTTGGATTTTTTAATTAAATTTTATGCGAAAATCCTCTTATGTAAACCATTTTCTAAGAACGGCGCCTAAAAACTTGTCGATTTTTCCATCGTATAAGTGCACCCAAGCTATTGTAAGTGGGAGAGTTTACGCAAGCACGGTCTGATCCCACGAGGACTTGATTTAAAATTTGGAGTTTTTTAATAAAATCTAATTAATAAAAGTTAACCAAAACAAAGACTATACTAGAATTAAACTAACAATAAAATAAAAATTCAAATTTATTCAACTATTGCAATGTACACAATTACACTCCAAAAACACGTAAAATGCAATAAATGATCATTCCTGATAAGCCCGTCTCCTGGATCAGACCGTCTCCCTGACATAAGAAAAACGCAGATAAAACAAAACCTAATAAAGAAGGATACGTATGGAATTAAATGAGGACAGATGATTGGAATAACTCTTATCCGACAGTGGCCAAACTTGTAATTTTAT